>LR990108.1:3896840-5167454 GCA_905147225.2 Euproctis similis
AGTAAGATTGCTGTGGCTAATAGACCCGACGTACTTAAGCTGACGTGTCAGCAAATTTTACACCCAAACACGAATAGTTGCACGAAAGCCTTTCTTGAAAATTTTTTGCGGTTTTCAAAGGGTTCATTTCTTTTCTTCGGTTCCGTTTATACTATTCAATGGGTAAGTAAAATTTAATACTCGACACGCAGTATCAATTATTTATCGGTTATTACGGTTTTTTTTTTCTCTCATCGTTATTTATCAAACATAACTTGTTGATATATTTCCGAAAAGGTGACCAGTTCGAATCCGAATATACACATATTTGGATTTCCTTTCAAGTATCAAAACCCAATTGCTAAACCACTAGGCTATTGAGTCCGAGGTATTGGCTAGAATCTACAAAATTATTATGTATTTCATTACTAGCAGTGAACATAACAATATGTTAATGAAATTTAATTAGGTATGATGAATATTAATACATACATAACTTCACGCCAAATCCCTTGCCGGGTAAACAGAGAGAACGGAGCGCCATGAGGCACGACTCTAACACACCTCACTCGCTGTTTTGGGAGTCCTAGACTACCCCCTGCCGTTTCCAGGTGGGGGGTGTGCATAAAAGACCAACGTAAAGTGGCTCATGCCGCGTTTCGTTCGGTGAGAGAGGTACCCGGAGGCCCACCCCCCTCCTCCGTCCTTTCCTATCCCCTATCCCTTAAAGGTCGGCAACACTACAGTAACACTATATGTGTTGCTGGTGTCCATGGGCGGCGTTGATTGCTTACCATCAGGTGACACGCCTGCTCGTTTGCCCTCCTATCCCATAAAAAAAAAAAAGCATTTCCTCGCGTAAAAAAGTCAACTAGAATAGTTTATTAAGTTCACTAGCGTGAACTTTGTTTGTTTCGATTCAGAAGTAAAGAAATAAAAGTGGTCATTGTGAGTTATTCCCAAGAGATGGGCATATACAATCACGGATTTTCCGATATCGGATATTGAAAATCTAAATCAATTATAGATGCGGTACTCCAAAAAGGCGATACGACCCATGTCTAGGATTTTTGAAGTGAAACTTCTAATGTCTCTTGCGAAAGCGCTCTTAACGCCCCTTTGTAGGAATGATCGATATTCATCGATGTTGAATAAACATCGATGTTTAACTATTAAACATCGATGTTTTAACACCGATGGGTTGACTTCGATATCATCGAAACATCGATGTTACCTGCATAAAATATCGAAACGTCAATTATTCTTTTGGGCGCGGTCTAGCGTGCAGTAGGTGTACTACTTTCAAGTAGAAATATTGCATGATTATCCCTAAAATATACTGGGAATATTATTTTTTTAACATTTTTGCTATTTCTAGAGCATTTATCAACTAATTTAAACTTTTCATAAATATAGTCGCGGGTTTTATTTGTTTCCAAAAACATCGATGTTTTAAAAATATCGATGTCTTTCGACCGATATTTATTGTATATCGATACTTTTGATTCAATGTTAGCATCGGTGTCAACATCGATGTTTTCCTAATATCGATCATCCCTAGGGATTCAAACGATAAATCGATTTTTTCAAACATCGATGTATCGTTCTTAAACATCGATGTTGAAACCTAAAACATAGACGATACATCGCTCTTCATAAGCGATGTTTTATGAACGATATTTTATCATAGCGCCATCTTCCGTCCCAGCTGTGATTTACACCTACGCACCTGACTGACACTTCTGTCACCCCTCGGTCTGAAATTCGCTAAAAGTGATAATATCGAGTAGCCGACCAATGTCAAAATGACAAAAATTATCGGTTATCCGTTGTATTTTATTGTATTTTTACTATATTTGTATATTGCGAACGTAAGTATCTATTATTTCGCTATGTAATATGTAATACAATTGTAATCTATTTCATTTTTTATAGGTAAACGTTTGCTTACATAAAGGTTATATTTTTATAAAACTTTTATTTTTCAAAATATTCTTCTACGCGTGAAATTAAACATTAAATAAGTGCATCAATATGGCTTGACCGATTTTGATGAAATTTTGTGTGCATTTTAGGTCTAAGAATCATTCGAATGCGTTCGCGAAGGCTTAAAAGAAATATTCGCATTTGCAAATGTTTTTAAGGTAAACTTATTACCAGTTATTAACAAATGTGTTCCAATAAAGTAATGTTTGTTTTCAAGGACCTTGTACGAAATATGTACCTGTGATGAAATCTTGCAATTAGAAAAGCATATGTAGTAAATATTTTTTTATATTGAGTCAAAATATTGATTACTAGCTGTTGCCCGCTACTTTGTCTACGTGGACGCCATAAAGCAACAAAAATACTGCGTGTGTTCCATTATAAGGGTTCATTGCTCACCGCCAATCAGTGTTAGCGTGATGATATTTAGCCTATATGTTGACCAGACCTCTTGGCTACATTTATGCAACATTGGGCGTAACAAGCACGCGGTACTTTTTAACCGACTTCAAATATAAGGAGGTTCTCAATTCGTCGGAATCTTTTTTTATGTATGTTCAATGATTTTTTTTTTATTTTTTTATGGGATAGGAGGGCAAACGAGCAGGCGTGTCACCTGATGGTAAGCAACCAACGCCGCCCATGGACACCAGCAACACATATAGGGTTACTGTTGCGTTGCCGACCTTTAAGGGATAGGGGATAGGAAAGGATGGGGAAGGGAGGTGGACCTCCGGGTATCTCTCTCACCGAACGAAACGCGGCACGAGTCGTCAGTCTTCTGAGAGGTCGTGGTATTTCACCGGTCGAGCCGGCCCATTCATGCAGCGAACTGCTTGGCTCTAGTGGTAGAGCCAAGCTCTAGTTATAATTTTATGTAAGACGTCAAAGACGCCTGGACCGATTTCCAAAATTCTTTTTTTATTTGAAGGGTATGCTCCCCAGAGGTCCCATTGTCACCAGGTCAACTTCTGATGATAGGATCCAAGAGAAATCGAAGCCGACCACCAAAAATGACAGTAATAGTCAGTGTTAGGTATATACTTTACGTTGTTAAAATCTGATGATGATGAAGCTCACAGAACTCCTTAACAGCTAGGAGTTGGGAGACAGAACTGCTATTGGTCGAGAAAAACTACTTATTTAATACTAGTAGTATGTAGGGCTAACTAGTTGCTTGAGATGTATGCACCTGATGCTGCTGTGCTAATGATGAGGCTACAGAACTCCTTAACGGTAGGAGTTGGGAGACAGTAATACAATTAGTCGATGAAACTAGTTAGCAGCATAGCAGTAAATAAACGAACATCTATTTAAGTTCACAACTCATAAATACAACTAAAAATCTAGAAATGAAATTACTTGAAAAAAAACCGACTTCAAGAACATAAACGACAAAAATGTAACTACTTACGTAACTAAACATATAAATAACGCAAATGATTTCTCTAAATCTAAAACATATAACTTCACGCCTTTTGTTACCCGAAGGTGTAGGCAGTGGCTGTTTAGCCTCGTCTCGCCGTTATGTTTACGTCCCAAATGGAATAGGTGGCGAACCTATTGCCATACCGGGCGAAAAGTTTTCAGTCATCGATATTTATCACACATAACTTCCGAAAAACAATTTCGAAAGTCATTGGTGTGAGCCAGTGTCAGGAATCGAACCCAGCCCTCTTGATCAGAAGCTGTGTGCTCGACCACTGCGCCACCGAGACAATATATTATAATATATAATATTTAAAATTGTCAGTTACTCTTAGAGTCGATGCCAGCTTACGTAACGTAGTCTATTGTGTTGTTTGATATGCGCGGCCGTCAAAGTCACACGGTAAAATAGAATACGGAGTAACTTTTAACCAGCACCGACTTCAATAATAGATGACAATTGAAAATATATTTATAGTTAAAAATGACTTTGTTAAGGTATTATGTTTTATATATTGTATTAGATATCGATCGCTTTTTAGGTACGCAAGTAGATACTTTTATGTCACTTGTGTTCTTGAAGTCGGTTTAACTTTTTTAAAAGTAATTTTATAGAGTTAGTAGACAAAAATAAAGATAAACAAATATCACAGCTGACTTCATTACGTATCTTATTAAAAAACTCATTCCCAAAAAAGACTTGTCTACTTTGTGCAGGCAATGATACAGTAACTCAAGTTTACGCTTGCCTCTAGAATTAAAATTGTGTACATCGATGTTTGTTATATTTATTAATATATAAACTGGAAGATAACTGTTAAAAGTAGTTTTAGTTTTAAAATTAGTTATTAACACTGGTAGTTTTAATATTAGGCCGGCTCGGCCGGTGAAATATCACTAGCTGTCAGA
The DNA here is from genome assembly GCA_905147225.2 of Euproctis similis. Lineage (NCBI taxonomy): Eukaryota > Metazoa > Arthropoda > Insecta > Lepidoptera > Erebidae > Euproctis > Euproctis similis. Next base: position 3,901,143 of record LR990108.1, read on the forward strand.
ATATCGGCGCAAAGGGGCTCGTGCCGCGAATCGTTCGGTGTCGGTGAGAGAGGTTTTCGGAGGCCCGACCCGCTTTCCCCTTTCTTTTCTCTCCTACTCCCTTACAGGTCGGCAACGCACTACGGCACTCATGGCTGGTGAGAAGTTACTAACCATCAGGTGACCCACATGCGCCGTTTTCCCTCCTATCCCATATAAGAAAATACAATTTCCTTAAAACGTTCCCTAGGGGAGACCTTGGTCCCCAAATTATAAATTGCCGACAATGGATGGTAAAATGCCGGTGTAGCTTTTTGTTAAGAATTATCCTAGTTGGTAGTACCTACTTACCAACTAAATAGCTATGTTTATATAGGTATGTGTTAATATATTTTATATACACACATACATTACGTTTCGCATTCATGCAACAATAATAAAGTATGTCATGTACAGTTATATACCTACCTAACTAATAAGTACCTATGTAGGTATTCATAATTTAAATAAAAATTAAATTCAAATACTCCTATACACTCTCTAATATATTCAGACATTTCACACTATTACAATTATGTGATTGATACTACCTATGGATCTGGTATCACGTATCAGTCAGTCTTGACTGGTATTATCTATCGTGTACCGTGTACCTACTTGTAGGCATGTGACATTTAACATAAAAAATCGATTTTTAATTGATTGATTAATTTATCAATATGAAAAAAAAAAATTAATAATCGATTTAATTTAAGAAAATAATCGATTTTAAAATTTTTGGGCAATATGTACAATTGACATTGCCAGATTTATTGTTAACATGGAAAAATTGACGCCGTCTACTTGTCGTTCTTTTAGTCGTAGACATTGTTCAAAAACAAAACCAAAAAATACTTTTATTAACTTTAACAAAACTTTTAGTCACGGTAAACTTGTTTGATAAATGAAGTTTTACCAACGAATAATTAATGACATGTATAATAATGTCAATAATTATTAGTTAATTTTATTTATAATCGTTAATTTCGCAGGCAGACATAATTAATATCTGCCTGCCGAAATTCGAGACACGCTAACTAAGAAAAATATTCAGGAACTTATGTCTGCAACCGACCTAGTCATCACATAATTGTTGTTGACTTTTGGTGGGATGGGTGATATACCACTGGTAAACCCCAGATGGTTTATGTGGTATGTGAATAGAAAAGTCTCCATGTAATATTTAGTAATTTGGAAATAAACATTAAATAAAACATATCAACCAAATGTCAGCTAATAAAATAGTATTATTCGTTGACTCCATCTAGTGAATATTTGATTAAATGAATAACTAAACTGTTTCAAAGGTATAGAATGAATGCGGTCATAGATGGCTTTAAAAATAACACTATGGAGTAGTGTAAATAAGTATTCTTTAATAGTTTTCGTTCCGGGCCAAAAGACCAAACTTAATATCGGGTCGTTGCAGATGAAAAATCGGTAATATGTATTAAATGATTAAGACAAAAAATCGATTAGTCATATAAAACAAACAACAACAACAAGAAACAGTCTCGGTGGCGCAGTGGGCGAGCGCACGGCTTCTGATCCAGAGGTCCGGGGTTCGATTCCAGACACTGGCTCACACCAATGACTTTTCGAAATTGTTTTCGGAAGTTATGTGTAGTAAATATCGATGACTGACAAACTTTGTGCCCGGTATGGCAATAGGTTCGCCACCTATTCCATTTGGGACGTAAACATAACGGCGAGACGAGGCTTAACAGCCGCTGCCTACACCTTCGGGTAACAAAAGGCGTGAAGTTATGTTATGTGTCATATAAAAATAATCAAAAAACCAAAATCGATTTTTTTTCTTTTAAAATTTTGATTTTTATTCGATTATTGCCAAAATCGATAATTTTTAGACATCCTACTACTTGTCAAAAACATTTACTCGTCTCTAACTTTGCGCAGAGGCATTATCGTAACCAATGAGATTTTTTTTTTAATTTACTCGTCTGTTTTTGGTCTCTACTCTCTTTGCTCGTCGTAGTTGCTGTTTGTCGTATTTCTCCTATAAATATTTACCTAGTCTTTGTACTTAGGAGATTGTGGACTGTTGAGTTAGTAGTAGTAGAAAATCTCCATCGATCTCCATCTCGGAAAAGATTTAAAATAATACTAATAAATTAATTAAAGAAAGTAGTATAGCACTCAGAATTTAGCACCCACAGAGCATATAAATATGTTAGTACCTATAGTCGTATTTTTAATTATACAAAGCTAGCTGACAGTAGATAAGGTCACTTTGTAAAATAATGTTGCCACATTTAAAGTAATAGTGATGCATTCAGTTCTTATTCAATCAGATGAATGAACAGTGAGTGGAATAGTTAATCATTTCAAATTATACTAAACACTCTAAAACCATATACTACTCAATTTAATAAATAATTTGATGTACCAACAACTTTATAAAATACTTTATAACAAAGTTTCTAAAACTTTATGTAACAAATAATTATTTCTATCAGAATTTTTAAAAACTGTATAAAAATTTAAGTCCTTAAAATGTCATGATAGTGAAAATTTTTCACCTGAAGATGAATATAACAAAAAATATGTAATGAACGATATTTTTTTCATTTTTATTACCCACCTATAATTGTTATATTTTATACATCTATAGTGTCAATTACGTGATGTATTGAAAATGGGACAATCTTACAAGTTTCTGAACTATGATAGACTAATTATTCCCAAGCTAAACAATCGTGGCAATTTTATTTGTCCATGAGGTTTTTCATTAATTCGCTTTTCTATAACACTATTTTTTCTCGTCAAAAACTGACAACACCGTAAACGTCAGTGGTTGTTGTCTAATTATAAATCCGAGTATACTTACTTCTCAAAACAGTGATTTAAAGAAAGTGATACGTTTAAAGTTTAAAAATATGGTTGAAGCCAGTAAATTTTTATTTGAACGTGCATGCCGTGATTGCACATGCAGTGAACTTATTCATCCTTGGACTCATGGATGTTCGAATGCCAATATGACTATGCTGATGGGCTGCATCAAAGGGAGCTATAAATTTTATGCCATGGTGTATCTTGTAAGTTTCTATCACGTCAAACTTGTGATGTATTTATATTATGTTCTAAGATTCAGCCTCGCGATTTTGCTATCCCAATAATTTTAGCGTAATATTGCTTTTAAGGTAAAGAGTTCACACGTTTGGAACAATTCACTCTTTAAAATCTCAGACACTTGTGTTAAAAGTCAGCATAAACTTGTACTGTTAATCAACAAATTAATGTATATATTGTTGTTTGGTCTTAGGTCTACATTACTTTAAAGCTGAAGGTATTGTTTCTTTCATAATTACCATTGAGCACTTTCTATTCACGCCTGGTGTGTGCTATAAATTAGACACAACTTGGTTAGCTATTGACTATGATGTGATCATATAAGAGAGAGTTGCCATCAGATGATATAAGGTTGGAGGCAACTAATTAATCTGATCTTGTGCCTGTCACAACACTTGTCCCAAAAGTACTCCTCCAGGCCAGTCCTGCACTGTGCTATTGGTATAGTAATATATTATTATTAATGTTGCAGATACAAATATTAATGAAAGGGAAAAAGCTATCAAAAAAAGAAATGATTGAACAGTTCAAGTTGTATTTGAAATCTGGAATATTTGGTTTGACAGTGGGAAGCTCATTTGTCACTTTAAATTGTATATTCAGGTAAAATATTGTTATATTTTTATACTTTTTTACCTGCAAGAAATTAAACCTCAATGGGTAAATTTTTAATAAGAGGTATAGCCTATTGTGATTTGTCATTCATCATTATTTAGCATAAATAATGTCCAAAAGGTAATTGGCCTGAACCAGATCAAAGTTGTTTGACTTCTGATATAGAAGTGTAGTGCTCAACCTCTTGGCTACTGAGAAAAAAAAAATAAAACAAAATGTGTAATAGAACATTACAATTTCGAACGACGTTTCGAACTCTTTACTACTCTTTAGACTATCTTCACAAGTGAAAATGATTTCTGTAAAGAGTTCGAAACATCGGGAAATAAATAGAAAATACACAAACAGTGGTAGAGCCAAGCAGTTTCCTGCATGAATGGGCCGGGTTGACTTTTTTTAACTTATTGATAAATATCATATAACAAAACTTTTGGATGAAATCTTGCGAACTACTAGTGTTATTATTATTGTGTATTTAAGTGAAATATGTCTTTATATAATCTTTATATTTTTGTTGAACAGGAAGCTATTGTTCAGTGAATTCTCCTACTATACAACAGTTTTACTACCGTGCACAATTAGTGGTGTGGCTGTATATTTTGAACCACCGTACAGAAGAGTCTTAGTCCTTAATCTGTTTGTTAACTTGGTAAGTTATGGTTGGCACTAGACACCCTCTGATTATTTTTTAGAATTAATAGTGTCTACAGCGGGTTGTGACGCTGTTCACAACTTTATGATTTTCCAGTGTGGCACTGGTTTCCCAGTCTGGCATAGAAACCGGTTGCATTCCCTTCAATGTTCATTTAATTCCAGACTGATCAAATGAAAGAGTGGTGTGCTGGTTTTATGAAATTAAAAACACACGCACGCACACACACACACACACACATTTAAATAATATTGATTTCTATTCAAATATCAGGTGTAAACTGATAATATGGCCAGATAAAATAATAATAAATTTTAGATTGTTCTAATTATGGTAAGATAAATGTAATCAATATTTGATGTAAACATTATTGATTCTAATTAATTTGAGATTCTAGATTGAACAAATAATTAACTGTGGAAAAATTTGAATGAAAATTCCTTTCCAAAGTCCACTTTTCTTTTTCATGGAATAGGGGGCACACCCCCAACACTGATAGTGGTAGTTGGAGTTGGATGGAACGGAATGGGTCAGGGTGTGGGCTTCTGGAGACCTCTCTCACTAAACGAAACGTGACATGTGCCACTTTACGTCGATATTTCAACCAACGGTCCGACGGACGACCGTTCGAGAGGTCGCGGTATTTCACCGGTTGAGCCCGGCCAGTCATGCAACGAACTTTGGGACTCTACCACTGTTACACTCTATGGTGTTACTGTCTGGAAACCTCTATTTATTTTTGCAAATTATGTATCTACAATACCTATCTATATATATTATATGGAAATAACAAATTGTATATGATATAAATTGAAAGTATACAGAATGAAAGTTATACTGAAATTGTACTTTGAAAAGTTAGGACTTCATAGATTTGCATCTGATATAGATATAGTTTATGCATCCGATGTACTTAGTGAAATAAAATTGTAAACAAAATTGTTTTATAGGTGTTCGAGTATTGGTTAAGGACATTAGAAATGAAAGGTTGGCTGCGACGGACTCCCGGGAAGGAAACAATGATTTTCATGCTGGGCAGTGCCATATTTTTTTATCTCATGCGATTAGACAGAGAGAATGATAAACGCACCCCGTTATTCTGGTATGTAAATAATCTTTGACCTTTCTTGGTGTGCTCCGTCATTGATGATTATAGTCATTATAATTATAATGGAGTTATGAAAGTCCACGAAGCGAGTGAGGCGTGTTAAAATCGTGCCTTATGGCGCTCTGTTCTCTCTGCCTACCCCGTAAGGGATATGGCGTGAAGTTATGTATGTATGAAAAATATTCCAAAAAGTTTTTGGTGTCAGACAAGACTCGAACCTGAGACCTTCTAGACAGAGATACCAGTGCTAAATCATCTACCTAGCACTATTATAAAGCATCTCGTATCGCACTCTAGCTTATTATATTCGAATGTCTCTATAGATATTTGCATAGGCACAGAATTGAATGGTGTCAATAATAGTATAAAAAAAAGTCGCTTTATCTGTTCATATACCTAACATATGCTTAAATCTTTAAAACTACTCAACGGATTTTGATGTGGTATTTTAATAAAGTGATTGAAGAGAAAGGTTCATAAGTGTAATAATATCACAGTTTCTCTGTAGTATATTTAGTATTAGCATTGCATCCGTACGTAGGCTATAGTATTTAAAAAAATATTTATGGTACACAGAATAAAAATATTGTTAATTAATTGACCTTTTAGGTTCTTCACTCCACCTCGGGTCTCTAAAGAGGTTGGTGAACCAGTGCAAGGTATCAAAGGTAGAAGCGCAGCATGTCCTCACAAAGGCACATGCATAAATTATGTTTTAAAGGTAAATATCGTTTTACATTTTTTGATGTGACAACTTTTGGTAATTCAATGGAGCTGCTGCACGCACGAAAAAACATGTCTCATGCGGCGTTACCTCGATAGGACGCTACCTCGCTCTGAGGCGTAGCCATGAGCATGTATGTTACCGAGTTATGAAACTCAAAAAATGCAGTGGGGCATGTAAAATATGTGCTTTATGGCGCTCTGTTCTCTCTGTGTACCTCGTAAGGGACTTGACATGAAGTTATGTATGTCTAAAAAAGTTTTTTTATATATTTTAGGGTACAGCGCAACTGTTTGGTGTCGGCTTTGCAATGTCTACGCTAAGAACTTTGATACCCAAACTTTTAACACCCACTAAAGCTTTGAAATCATTGCGACTGTCACAGCTGAAGTTGGGATTGTTCTTCGGTGGATATATTGGTATTTATAGGGTAAGTTAACAATTAACATATTAATATATTTAATGCTATATTATATTTTCGGACATCCTCGGATTCGATACACACCCAAAACTATGTGTTATATATGAACATATGTATCGTACACTGACTAGGAACTAGATGGCGTGCAAATACATTATGGTTTAGGCTGGAAAATTAACTCATTATCTCTGACTCAGTATCACCATCACTACATAGTATAAAACAAAGTCGCTTTCTCTGTCCCTATGTCCCTTTGTATGCTTAAATCTTTGAAACTACGCAACGGATTTTGATGCGGTTTTTTTTAATAGTTAGAGGGTGTCAACAGGGTGGTTTTGATCTATAATTCATGAATAGTGTAGTGAAAAAAAATGATAATTTTCAAGATTTAACACTTTCATCGAAAACGCTGCATGAACCCTAAGTGATAAATCAAAACAATGTACTACATTATTATACACCTTTAAAAGTTCTATAAAAAAGTCCGCGAGGGCATATGTCTATGACTTAAGGATAACCCACAATGACCATTATTATTTTTTTACTTTTTACGAGAAATAATGGCTTATTTACGAAGCAATTTTAAATATTACAGCATTAATGTTCATCCAATTAAGTGTCTTAAATAGATTGTGCTTTTAATATAGATTAATATAGCCATTTACAGCATGTAATTTAAACTAATATTTACAAAGATATTACAGTATTAACATAGCGGTACATAGCAGTTGCGTTTGCGCGCCAAAACGCGTGCCGATAAATAGCAAAAATTGAACTTTTTAAGATCCAAATATTACTAATTTATTTCTTTTGATCCGGAACGAAGTTCGCCGGGTCAACTAGTAATTTATAATCATTTTAACAATATTGAGTTGTTTTTGACTAAAAAAATTTGAATATTTTGAGATTGTTTCTTACTGAATGGTTAGTGAATAGGGGAACCAGCAAATAGGGAATAGGCAAGCTGGCACCCATTATCCTTTGAAAAAGGATACTGTTATCCCATAGCTTTTACTAATGTTATTAAAAACAATAATTCAATTTTCAGTTAGTAGTATGTTTGCTGTGTCGCGCCCACGGCAGGGACAGCGCCCTGTACTCGCTGCCGGCTGGCTTCCTGTCGGGGCTCGCCTTCAGAGCAGCGCCCTCTACTCCCATAGCGTTGGCACCTGTTACATCCTCCTTACAGGTACTTTCAACTTTTATACTTGTATCTTCACACCTTCAATACCTACAGGCATAGGCAGCAGTATTGCATCGTCTCGCCAAATATAATATTTAGTTTGTTAGTCTTCAATAATAACCTATTACACATTTTTTTATGGGATAGGGGTACTAGGGGGATAGTCATCGGATAATAACCAACCGACGCCGCTCATGGACACCTGCAACTCAGATAGTGTCACAATTGCGTTGCCAACCTAATGGTAGTGGGGAATTCCCCGCGTAGGGGGATTTTAACCCCTTTGGGTTATCTTTTTCACCGAACGAAACGCGACGTGAGCCACTTTAAGTGCCATTATTGAAGTGAACTGCTGCGTGGCTCTATCACATAATTTAAGTAAAGTTTTTAAGAAACTAAGTCTTGTTGCAACTTATTATCCGAAATCGCACTAGGTACTCGCGAAAGATTTTTACTATAAGTAGGTAACATATTTTTCAGATATTGTCCTCGTGGGCATACCAGAAGGGTATGATCCCCCCTAACTGGCCATTGGTGGAGATCCTGTACTGCTTGTGTCAGGGTCTGCTATTCCACGCGAGGGTTATGCACGAGGATGTCTGTCCGAGATATATCATCAACTTGATGCACACCGTCACTAGCGCCAAGTGAGTATAAATTGAAATATATTAAATAATTTTTTTTAACAGAATGATTATATATGAGAGTCTCCCAGAGGTCTCTGAGCTCTGATAAAAGTATTGAAGTTATAAAACTATGGTTGCGAGTTTGAATGCGCAAAATTTGCGGAGTGGTGCTCGTTCACCGCGGAAACCGGAAGGAAATTATATTGAAAGAGAATGTCGCTGTAAAAGTAAGGAAGGGCTCCGTTGATTCTGTGTAGAAATTATAGATGATGCCAGACTTACTAAGGAGATATACAAATCAAAGGCAGATGGATAAAGAAGTCGAGAACGGTCACGACACGCTTCCCATGGTCAAATAGCACGAGACCTCGAGGAAGGTCATATCAGGAGCCTTTAAAACCGACGAGCGTGTATAAGTAAGGGTCATGGAAGTAAAAGAAGCGTGTAAAGCGTGTAACCCTTACGGCGCTCTATTCTCTCTGCCCTCCCGCTAGAGATTTGGAATGAGGTTATGTATTGTATGTATGTTTATGTCACAAATTGTAAATATTAAATTCATTGACTTGTGACATATGGACGAGACATATTCTTCTATACGTACAATTGCTTATATAAATATTAGGCATTTCGACGGCGCACACATAAACATATATCTGTCTCGTTCTTACTCAGCGCTGTCACTCGTATGAAAACAGTATATCAGTATTTCAGTGCGTACATAAAGTGAATGAAAACGGAAATAGGATAACCCGATAATACCAACTGACGCCAAATTTCCCGCAAAGTATGGCGGATTTTTTGTCAGTTCAGCCAGTAAAAAAGTGTTGGGAAAAATTTTACCGACATTCACCGAATTTCTTTGCGGAATTTCCTAAATAAATTGGTTTTATTTCATAACGAGTAAAAACCTATCATAAATTCACCAAATATGTAATACTTAACTGATCTTAGACTGACAGTCATAAGAGATGCAGTTGTAACTAAAGATATGTTCTGAAGATATTTTGTTTTGTGTATCACGCGGTCCCTTGATAAGTTTAAAATTTGAATCATTTTTATTTACTGTGGGGCGCACCTATCTAAAAGTATGTTGCAGTAGTGATTTACTTACTTTAGAGTCAGCAACTAAATTAAAATAGTTTGTAAAATAGAGGTAAGTAGTCTAAGAAAAACATGTATTCTTATTTTGACATCCAAAACAGAATATTTAGCATAACAATATACTTACTTTCTATTTAAGTATTAATTCTACAAATAATAAACATTCAATTATATTTAAAATAAAATTATGAAAGTAAGTAGTTTAAGAAAACAATTTTTATATCCAAAACCACATATTTAATTTAATTCTAAAAATAATTAATACTCAATAACGTTTTTAATAATATTAGCCAAGAACGTTTATCGATAAATAGAATTCTTCTTCGCAGCACTAAACCGCCATCTTATGCGGCCAAATGACGTCACACCCTGCTTCAATTTTGTGTCGGCATGCCACTTCCATAGGTTTCCTACTTCATTGATTAAATTTGGCGTAACATTTTCATTATATTTACAAAATATGACGTATATTCTTTCTTTAGTTCCATAGCGCTATCTATTGATTCCTTACTCGTGAACTAGATGACGCTGTGTGATTTGCTATAGCATTAGTTAATATCAGCATTAATTATTATATTTACAGGGCCGACGAAATTCAGGCAGCGTTTATAAAGAAAATAGTGAAGTTCACATGAATTAGCCATCAATAGTGTGAATATTTGTTAAGTGTTATTATAAATTATTGTTTGGTGCTTGTAATTATATTTAGATTTGACAAAAGATATGATACTATTAGATAATATGTTATCATGTCACTGGTTTGTACTGATATGCAATATTGATATGATAATAGGTGTGTTTTTATAGAATTAAATATAGGGAGGGCTCGTGATCTATATATACCACAGGATGAAATAAATCATCCCTCTGCATGCCGTGAATGTTCAAAAAGGTATAAGTCACAAACAAATATAATAGAACCATAGCTAGAATTTTGTATTTTAAAAATACTACTGAAAGAAGGTTACATTATGTACCATTATTCTTTTTTAAAACAAGATATTATAGAATAAAATGGTGTACATTTATAATAATAATAAATCCTCTTGATAAAGGCTATTAAAAAAGTTAAAAAAGTATCATAACTCTCATAATATTTTCAAAAATTACCATTTAAAAATTGATTTAGTTTCCTAAGCAAAATCCAAAGAGCAGAAGAGTATAATTTTAAACTCAATTTATTAGTAAATAAGTTTTAAATTTATTACATAAAAAAGCATTAAAAAACTGTATTTATCAACATCGAAAATTATTATTATTATTGATATATCAATTTTATAGCGATTGTTATTATTATGTATTACTGTATTTGCTTATAATAATATGATTTTTTACCAAATTGACTTCATTAGTAAGTAATGTTATGGGCAATAAAATCGATGTTATGAAAAAGTCAATATATCAAGTAAGGTGATTTAATTGTGACATAAGGTACAGAATTATTTCTACCTTGTCCACAAGGAACTTGCCGTGAATCTACAATTGGATTTGAATTATATACACTTTGTTAATTTGTTAAAAATCTTATAAAACAGCCTGCATTCTTTCCAAAGGTAAAAACTATTGATTTAAAAAAAAAATAAGAATCCATAGATATTACTTTCATTTATGTGATCACACTTTTAGTTCCTAATTTTTGTAATTCTTTGTTTGTCTATTTAATTCATTTATAGTTTAATATTTCCTTATACTATTTTCGTTTTGTTGTATGTTATACAAAGACAAATTTTAAAAGTCAATGCATGGTGAATGGTAATGGGGTTTGGGTATATTAGGTATTTATTGACAATTTCTTGACTTTGATAACTTCCAAATAGGTTTAAATTATATATTAAGATTACTGTTTATTCTGCACCAATTACTATTGTAGTTACCAAAATAATTGCTTAACAACCATATGTACTAGATTTAATATAAATTATGTTTATATATATAGACTTAAGACGCATTATTATGACAAATCCATCGATCTAGGTAAATGGTAATACATATTTTTATTTAGTCGTAAGTAGTTTAATTGAGGAATATCAGAGGGGACAGTTATTGTATAATAATAGTTTGTAACGAGTACACTCGTGTGTACTTAAAAGTTAGTGATGTGCCTGCTGAATTGAGTATTTTGTTTTTATTTTGGTGTTGGATTACAAAACATATTGCTAGTAGAAAGTAGTATATTTGTATAAAAAAATGCTAGTAATATTTTGTTTTTAAAAATATGAGATCAAAGTTTTTGGAACACACTACCTTTAGGCTGCGTTTCCACCAGAGATGTGCGAGGATGCATAGCGAGGGATGTGTTTGTAAAGAACCAATAGGATCGCTTCATTTACCTTGCCTCGGTCAGCACAGCTCTGGTGGAAACGGCTCAGCGGAGCTAGATTTTTGCGCATACAAAACAAGCGCGGGATGTGTGCGAGGGATGTGTACGAGGGAAGTGTGCGAGGGATGTGTACGAGGGAAGTGTGCGAGGAATGTGTGTTGAGAAAGATGTGTTGCGAGGTTTGCGCATACTGTACCAGCCAGTCCATAGACGGAGTTTGTTGGAAGTAGAAGTGCGCAAAATAGATAATAATATGGATAATTGGAAAAAGAAAATACTTTTATATTTAACAATTTGTGATGAAGAAATGGAAGCAGAAGATACGGAGTTTATTAGTTCTATAATTTTGAGCAATACAAGAACACACAGGTTTTGGATACGTAACCATATTAAATATCATCGATTACATGGAGAATTCTTTACCTTTTTTCATACGGCTGATGATGAAATATTCGAAAATTCTTATCGAGTATCTAGAAGTAACTTTTATGAGTTACACAATTTGATTGAGAACATTATCAAGAAAGAAGACACTCACTACAGAGAATGCATCAGCACCAAGGAAAAATTGGCGGTATGTTTAAAGTAAGTAAAATAGTTTGAATCAATTTTGTCTTTATTAAACATATTAATTGAAAAGTAATCATAATCTGCAAAATAAGTAGACAACAAGTTCCTCTTTTTCATGGCAAATTAGGCTCTGTTCCTACTTTGTTTGAAGTATTTGGCGTTTGTAGGTCTGAATGTTGTGTTCCCGGAGATGCTGGTTGTACAGCTTCCAGTTGGAAAGATGAATCCATCTGGCCCACTGTTTTATTTGTATTTCTACCAGAGCTTGAAGAATAACCAAGTTGTTCAGGATCCAGCTGAGGCGGCAAATCCATCTGGCCTGCTATATTACTACCTACTGCTATACTGCTACCAGAGCTTGAAGAATAACCAATATTTTGATTATACCACGACAGCACGTAAGATTCTTCGGCTTCGCTAATCATATTAAAAAGTTTCCTTTTTAAAGGAACTTGCATGTAATCTGGTAATTTTTTAAATGTTTTCGCCATTGAAAGAAAAAAATGATCAGTATCATCGCAGTCCGTTGGTTTTAAAAGTTCTCTTAATTCTTGCCTTTCTTTTCGAAAATCTTCTTGATTTTTCATATGTTTTTGTATTAAAATTGATAATTCATCGCCTTTTTTCTTCTTTGATGATGACGGGGTGACCGAATCTGTTGAAATGCCTGAAGTTGAGGCTATTTCGTAAAGATTGTTGGGATTGTCAGCTTGATTTGGTGTATGTTCAGTGCTCTGCGAAGAGTCATCTTGGTTTAATGAATATTGAGTGCTTTGCGAAGAGTCATCTTCATTATTTGGTGACGAAATATCCTCTTTATAACTTGACTCTCTATCTCTGTTGGCCATGTACGGTAAAAGAAATTCCATCAATTTTTGGTATTTCCATTCACGTGTTTTGGTTGTAGCCTGTCCGCTTTTTTTAGATTTCTGCCTCTTTAGCGCGTCCCGATGGCTATCCCGTAGTTGTTTCCAACGATACTTAGCGCTTTTCACTGAAATAATAGAAAATTATGATTAGGAATATAACATTTTTATACCAAGCATGTTGTCTTACAGATCGCAAAAAATCAGTAACAGGTAAAGAGTACTTTTTTATTTGTTAATTATTTTTCTTACTATTATTATAAACATTCCTTTTTTTGCAGGTATTTATCCACGGGCTCGTCGTTCACACGATTGGCAGAAAATTTTAGGATTGGAGTAGCAAGTGTGTCGAGAATTGTGGCAGAAGTTTGTAATGCTCTTTGGCTTGTTTTACAACCTCTTGTTATTCCAAAACCTACCAAAGACGACTGGAAGCGAATAGCAAAGGATTTTCAAGAGCTATGGCAGTTTAAAAATTGTTTGGGGGCTCTAGACGGTAAACATGTTTATATAATGTGTCCTGCAAACACTGGGTCCTCTTTTTTTAATTACAAACAAAGATTTTCTATAGTGCTTATGTGCTTAGCTGACGCTAGGAGAAAGATTATAATGGTTGATGTGGGATCCATGGGAAGATTTAGTGATGCTGGAATATTTGATGATAGTGTTTTTGGAAAATATTTGAAAGAAAAAAGATTGAATCTTCCAGAACCTGAACCATTATATGAAGGAGGTGAACCAGTACCATTTGTATTCATTGGAGATGAGGCTTTTCCTTTGATGGAAAATTTCATGCGCCCATATCCGCGGGACCAGTTAGACCAACAGAAACGTATATTTAACTATAGACTTTCGAGGGCACGTCGCATTGTAGAAGCTACATTCGGTGTATTGGCACGAAAGTGGTATGTGTATCGTAAAGACTTTGAATGCAGAGTGGAAACGGTTGACAAAATCGTAAAAGCCACATGTGTAATGCATAATTTTTTAATTGAAAGACAAAGTAATTATTTGGATTGCATTGATAACACAAATACAAGTACTCTTGTATCGGTTCCTAGCATTTCCGTCGTCGTGTCAAGTGATAGTTATGATGTAAGAGAGAAATACTGCTCTTATTTCAATAATCAAGGAAAAGTGTCATGGCAAGATACTCGTATTTCGTCACGAATTCATCGCACACAATAAATACCCAAATATTGTAACTTGTATTTTAATATACCTGATTTTAATACATGATTATTACTTACCATCTTTATATTGTATTTCTTTGACTATTTCCTCCCACGCAGCGTCCTTAGTTTCATTACATTTGTAAAATGACAAAGAAGTGTTCCACAAACACGGAAACTTTTGAACGGCATCAATTAATTTTTCGTCCATTATGCCACGCAACCGTACGACATGCGTACGACTACAAGCGCTTACGACAGCAAAGTGAGACGTGAGCGCAGCGCGGTGAGCGGCAGGCAGGCGTTCGCGTTACTCCGCTCCCACTACACCGCACCCCCGTCGACACATTTCACAGCTTCGCAACGCATCCTCGCGCCACACATTAATGCGCATTTTCACAGCTCCGCTACACATCCTCGTAGGCACATTATCATCGCACAGCTTTGGTGGAAACACCCACACATTTTCACAGCACAGCTAGACATCCTCGCACGACACATTTCCATCGCACATCTCTGGTGGAAACGCAGCCTTAGTCCGTTACTCTAGAAAATCTAAACTGGAAAGCGTACAAAACCTCGAAATAAAACATCATTACATAGTATAAAACAAAGTCCCTTACCGCTGTCTGTCCCCTTATATGCTAGAACTTAAAAATTACGCATCGGATTTTGAAGTGTTTTTTTTTACAGATAGCAAGAATGTTTCGGCATGGTAACCAACATGAAATTGTATGAATTGAAATAAGTATGTGTAAAGAAATAGTGATAATTTTCGAGATTTGGCACTTTAATGGCAAATGCTTGCTTATCTCTAAATGATAGATCGAAATAATGCACCATATTATTACACATCTGAAGAAAATCTACAAAAAGTCCACAATGGTGTATGCCTATCCACTATCTTTTAGGGATAACTCACAATGACCATTTTTTTTTCTTTTCACGAGAAATAATGGCTTATACAAAGCCATTTTAAATATTATAGCATTAATCTTTATGTAATTAAGTACCATAAATGCATTTTGCATTTAATATAGATCAAAATGATCATAATCGTCTCGGTGGCGCAGTGGGCGAGCGCACGGCCTCTGATCCAGAGGTCCGGGGTTCGATTCCAGACACTGGCTCACACCAATGACTTTTCGAAATTGTTTTCGGAAGTTATGTGTGATAAATACCGATGACTGACAAACTTTGTGCCCGGTATGGCAATAGGTTCGCCACCTATTCCATTTGGGACGTAAACATAACGGCGAGACGAGGCTTAACAGCCGCTGCCTACACCTTCGGGTAACAAAAGGCGTGAAGTTATGTTATGTAAAATGGGCCATCATTTTCGAATTTCGTAAATTTTCGAATATATTACAGATTTAAAATGTAGGGACACAGCGGTTGCGTCACGCAGCGGTACCGACCGACGCGTGCCGGTAAATAACGCCAATAGAACTTGAAAGAAATCCAAGATTTACTCATTTATTGCATCTGAGGCGAAACCAAAGTCTGCCGCGTCAACTAGTAAATAATAAACCTGCAAAATCGACAAATTGTTATGACTGTTGTTTCAGAAAATTCAAGAAACAAATATTACTAGATCACACGCATTTATAAATAGTATCCAAATACTGGAATACTCTTCGACAGGTACTGTGCTTAGTACCCTTTTACTGTGTTTAGTACCCTTGATTATGTCTCTTGGTACACCTCTATTTTAAACATTATTAAATTGTTATGAATATGGTGATAAAAATCTGTGAGCATCCATAGAATTCAAAATAAGTTTTGAGCTGTTGTAGTATTAAGTTGTTTTTTTTTATAGTATTATTGAGGTGGTGGCGCCATCTACTATTTAATATAGAGTAACTAGACACTACTTGGTTACAATGTATCAGTTTACCGAATATACCGACTGGATCATTCCAGCTTTTGAGAATGGAACGCATGAATTACTTTTTGGGATTTTTTAATTTTTTTTTATCAATGACTGTACAAGTTCAATTTATTGTGAGGCAATAAGATCGCCACGTATTTCTTATAACCCAATCTTTTATTCAGTAAGAGTATATACTTAGCATATCTTCTCCTTCCTTGTGATAAAACTTGCTCACTGTTGAGGTTGATGTAGTTTTTAATTTATTTTTCTTTTTTCAAGCTTTCTATTGGCATTACGGACAAGCTAAAGCTTAGGAACTTAACCAGAGGCTTCAGAGGCTAAAATGGCCATAAGGGAATCAGCTAAACATTGTAACCGAGTATTGTAAAGTGTATTGATAATTTGTATGTTATTTACAATTCCTCACTTGGTTATGGCAGTTTTAATGGAGTAGTCTGATTTATAAATTAGTTTATGATATTGTTGGGACAGGAAAAAAATACTAACACATTATACAAACACATAAACAAACACGCTACCTAACGTACTAAACGCATAACCGAGACACATGCACACACAGACACACAAGCAAATACTTAAACAAACAACACAAAATACATTTGATTTTTAGCTAAACTTATGTTAGCGATAATAATAATAATTTACCCATCTACCTATTTAAATAGTCACTTAATATTTAATGGTTTAGTTGGTGGCTGCAGCTCCGCTCGCGTCAAATTTGGTTCCCTCGGATCAGCCATCGTAATCCAATACGATTAATTACAATATGTGATCCAATTTAGTTATCTTAAGACGAAAAATAATGAGGCTATGCTCCTTTTTAAGAATTTGATTTTGTTTGAAAATACTCAAGGGGCCGTTCAAGTATTACCTACGTAAGCACTATAGGGCGGCGGGGGTCTTTCCTTTGCTTATTTTTGTTGACATGGGGGTTCGGGTCCAGATGATGATCACGTCATCAGTAGTTTTTAATTTTACAAAAAAAAAAATACCTTACACCAGTCTTTTAGATGGTTTCTTGAGAATTTTTTTTTCAAAAATGTTTAAGAAGTATGGGGGAAGAACTTTGCTTACTTTTGCTGACAAAGGGGATTGGGGGGAATGGGGGTTAATCGTACTAAATCTGCTTATGTAATACTTGAATGGGTGCCAATGAAAATCTGTTATGCAGCTTCAAGGAACTATGTTCAAGATCGCTCTACCAATATTACTGCTGCTTAGCAGTAGCTATTACGTTACAGTAGTATAAACGTACAGGAAGACAGTCTACAATTCTAAACACTCTTGTCTCGGGTTGTGTTGCTCTATTCATCATCCCTCATTTTATTTTTTCTCCAATAACTCCAATGTACAGACAGACAAACATTTTATGAAAAACAAGTAGGTATAGATAAGTAATTATTATTTATTTTAATTGGTACATATTTATAAAACAAAATAATTTATGTTGAGTTTTCTAAATATTGGATCATGATGTGTTATGGAAATATTTAATAATATTTTAATTTTGTTAAAGCGTTTTTATATTTTTATGAATATTTGTGACATTATCGTATTTAAAATAACAAAAAAACATGTACAATTATAACCTGCTGGTTAGTTCGTAGAGCTAACAGACTTTGAATTTGACCAAAGGAGGATGCCTGTTAAAATCACAGCCGTGTTGCATATCATCATATTGATGTGAGTCAGAATTATTGCATTTATGTTGATTTATTTATAGCAAATTAATTTATGTGGCTGGACATTGTTATATTTTTGTAATAAATGATTTTTTAATAATTATCTCCGCTTTCTTTTTGTCTACATATACGTAAATAGAACAATTTTATAAATTGGTACTTAAGAATGGGCCGGCTCGATCGGTGTAATATCAAGAGCTTTTAAAAATCTATGTAAAGTGGCTCTTACGTTCAGTACCTACGGTGGGAGAGTTATCCGTAGGATCACCTCCTTCGTATCCTATCTTAAAGGTCGGCAATGCGACTTTGACTCTCTTGGTGTTGCTTGTTTCGTGTTCCCGCAGGAATTCCGGGAAATAAATATAGAAGAACCATATAGTATCCATTTGTTTTATACTGAAGAACCAATGTGTCAAGTATATGTAAAATTTATTGTTAATGAGTGATATTGTTTGTTATAGATTAATATAAAAATAACAGTTCCAAAGATACTATATATAACCGGGTTAAGTTGGGCCATTAATCGACTTCTTCCACTCGCGGGCCCAATGGCGTGTCAGGTCTAGCGCTCGGGCCGCCTGCAGCCCCATGGAGCTTCATCATAGCCGGTTGACACACGGCTTGGGCATTTCTTAAGCGCTGTTCCAAATCAGATATACCCGCATTTGGATTTGAGTCGAGCCATTGCAGCTGGTTATTGCATTCGCTTATAACTCTGTTCTTTTCGTTGTCCGTTAGACTAGCACCCGAGTTTTCGGCAGCCTATAAAATATTGTTAATGAAGTCATATCACGCCTGTATATTCATAGATTTAAAGCGATAATGAGTGTGGAGAAACCAGGTGTGCCAGGATCGTAGCAAATGTAAAGAATTAGTATCTGCCTACCCCCATGGGAAAAAGGCGCGATTGTATGTATGTAATTATTTATGTATATCCCTAGACATGGTAAGCATATAACTGCGTAATAATACAATCGCATATACCGTCTATAAGGAGAATGTCCGAAAAATAACAGTTTGCCAACGTCGAAATTGTTTTCGGAAGTTATGTGTGATAAATATCGATGACTGACAAACTTTGTGCCCGGTATGGCAATAGGTTCGCCACCTATTCCATTTGGGACGTAAACATAACGGCCTACACCTTCGGGTAACAAAAGGCGTGAAGTTATGTTATGTTATGCCAACGTCCAGTAAAATTCAAACCGGTCGATTTTTTTAGATCCGGATAAAGCTACTCCGCAGAATTAGCTAGTAAGTATTAATTATTAGATACTAATAACACAACTTCACGCCTTTTGTTACCCGAAGGTGTAGGCAGCGGCTGTTAAGCCTCGTCTCGCCGTTATGTTTACGTCCCAAATGGAATAGGCGGCGAACCTATTGCCATACCGGGCACAAAGTTTTCAGTCATCGATATTTATCACACATAACTTCCGAAAAACAATTTCAAAAAGTCATTGGTGTGAGCCAGTGTCAGGAATCGAACCCGGACCTCTGGATCAGAAGCCGTGTGCTCTACCACTGCGCCACGGAGACTGTTACAGACAGTAATAATGTGTCTCACTAAGGTCTTATTGTTGTAGTCTAGAATTGTTTTGAGTTTTTTTTTTTATAATTATTGCATACTTACCGTTTTACACCCATACAGGTAACTTTCTAATTGGTTTCTAGACTCCACAGTTTTTCGCACAGCTTCATCTTCAGACTTGTACTTTTCAGCATCGTGCAGCATCTTCTCGATGTCTTTCTTATTGAGTCGGCCCGTATCATTGGAAATGGTGATCGCTTCAGACCTTCCGGTACTTCTATCAGAAGCACTTACATTTAGAATACCATTTGCATCTATGTCAAATGTAACCTGTAACATTAAAACAACAATATAACCTGTGTAATAAATACTAGTAGGTATAGTATAACATAACATAACTTTAGCCTTTTGTCACCCGAAGGTGTAGGCAGCGGCTGTCTGCTGTAAGCCTCGTCTCGCCGTTATGTTTACGTCCCAAATGGAATAGGCTGCGAACCTATTGCCATACCGGGCACAAAGTTTCAGATCAAAGATTTAAAGGATCAGAAGTCGTGTGCTCGACTACTGGGCCACCGAGACAATCTAAACATATATATTTACTGATATTGCTGCTGAAGAGGAATATATGAGCACGGAGCTTGCTACTAACTTCTATTTGAGGAACTCCTCTGGGTGCCGGTGGTATCCCTGTCAAATTAAAGATGCCAAGTAAGTTATTGTCTTTTGTTCTTGCTCGTTCCCCCTCGTAAACCTGTAAAGAGATACCTATTAATTTATCGTCTACGAGAAAACACTTCCTACATCTTCAGGAAATACGGTCACCAAATATTATTAAATAAAAATAATATGAGATATCGTCATCCATTGGCAAGTTTGGTTTTATGTGGCTAATGTATGCTTATTCTAAAAGACATCAAAACGTTACAAACATACCTGGATAGTAACTGCAGGCTGATTATCGGAGTAGGTGGTAAAAGTTTTATTTTGTGCTATTGGAATACGGGAATTTCTTTCGACAATCCGTGTCATGACACCTCCCGCTGTTTCTATGCCCAAAGATAGTGGTGTAACATCTACCAATAATACGTCTTGAATACGAGTATCCTTGGAACCACTGAGTATAGCTGCTTGAACAGCCGCACCATATGCTACTGCCTCGTCAGGATTTATAGAAAGATTAAGAGATTTCCCGCCAAAGAAGTCCTGGAATCGCAAATTTTTTAAATATTTTTTTAAATTTATCTTTAATTGTCTGTAGACATTCTCTATGCAAGACTCAAGAGCTGAACAATAGAGCAATACATACGCTTAACAATCTTTGCACCTTTGGAATGCGAGTGGAACCACCCACCATCACCACGTCATGTATTTCTCTTGTATTCAAACTTGCATCTTTTAATGCTTTTTCTACCGGTCCTATCGTTTGACGAAATAAATCTGAACATAACTCTTCAAAACGTGCTCTAGATAATTTAGAATAAAAATCTATTCCCTCAAACAGAGCATCGATCTCTACATTTGCTTCAGTGCTTGAAGACAATGTTCGTTTAGCTCTCTCGCATGCTGTTCGTAGTCTCCTAACAGATTTTGCATTTTCTCTGAGATTCTTTTTATATTTTCTTTGGAATTCTTCAGAAAAATGTTCGACCATTCTGCTATCAAAATCCTCTCCCCCTAAATGTGTATCTCCGGAAGTTGACCTCACTTCAAAGAGAGACCCTTCTGCTATTTGAAGAATAGAAACATCGAAAGTGCCTCCTCCTAAGTCGAAAATAAGGACATTTTTTTCCCCAGTCAGGTTTTTATCTAACCCATAGGCTAGCGCTGCAGCAGTTGGTTCATTAATAATCCTAAGCACATTTAGACCGGCTATAACACCGGAGTCTTTGGTAGCTTGACGTTGAGAATCGTTAAAGTATGCTGGAACAGTTACAACAGCATCATCAACTCTTCCACCTAGATAAGTTTCAGCTATTTCCTTCATTTTAGTAAGTACCATTGATGAAATTTCTTCAGGTGTGAATTTTTTCTTTTGTTTTTTATATTCCACCACAATTTTTGGCTTTCCTCCTTCGGAAATAACTTCGAAAGGCCAATGTTTAATATCTTGTTGGACGCTGGTATCGTCAAATTTTCTTCCTATTAAACGTTTGGCATCAAAAACAGTGTTTTTGGGATTCATTGCAACCTGAAATTTAAAAAAGTTCGCTGCTTACCAACAGGTTCTAGGTACCTGGTAAACTGGACTTGCACTATCTCCAGGCCCATAACATGAAAACCTTATCATACCTATAGGTACTTAAATTACAATCATCATGCTTACTACCCAAGGGATTAGTAAAAATCACGTACAGGCAGTAAGTAGGTATGTGCGTAATATTAGAGGCAGTAGGTACAAGTATACGGATACCTGATTTTTAGCCGCATCTCCAATAAGCCTCTCAGTTTCCGTAAATGCGACATATGACGGCGTGGTTCTGTTTCCCTGATCATTAGCAATTATTTCTACTTTGCCATTCTGAAATACTCCTACGCAGGAGTACGTGGTTCCAAGGTCTATGCCCACTGCTGGTGCCATGGTAAATTGTTAAATACTGCAAACGAAACCAAAAGAACATATCAAAATTTATGTGGTAACTCTGACGTCCTCAATAGCCAAAGATATACCTATGTTGACTACATAACATAACTTCACGCACGCCTTTTTCTACACGAAGGTGTAGCAGTAGCTGTTAAGCTTCCACTCGCCGTTTACGTCGACTGTTTACGTCCCAAATGGAATAGGTGGCGAACCTATTGCCATAATTGATCTCTTACAAAATCGTAAAATAAACAATTCAAAAAGAGCATTAATAAGTTCTAAAATAGTACCTTCTAATAGAAGGTAATAATTAAAGTCGTCAGTGAAACAAGAATGCGATAAAATTTATCTCAAAGTTGTCAGAACCATTACTTAGTTCAATGTTTCTTCTAATTAAAAAAGTCATTCCGATTCCCTAACACAGCCTGGCTGTATAATGTTTTCAATATATTACTTACTCTAGAACGAACCGCAAGTTTACGACCGTGAAACATTTTAATTCAATTTGTAATTTTCTTTAGAAATGGACCGTCAATTCATTTTTATTGAAATACCTAATGATTTAGTTTATTGTAAATATCTACAAATTAAAACTGTATTATAGATCGTGGAGAATACATAGCATTAGAAGCTTAAAAAGAATGGTACCGAGGCATTCTTCCTTGATAGTTCAATTGTTAAACCACTGAAATATAATGCAAATAGGTATCACTGGTTCTGGTTTTTTTTTTATGGGATAGGAGGGCAAACGAGCAGGCATGTCACCTGATGGTAAGCAACCTACGCCGCCCATGGACACCAGCAACACATATAGTGTTACTGTTACGCTGCCGACCTTTAAGGGACAGGGGATAGGAAAGGATGGGGAAGGGGGATGGGCCTCCGGGTACCTCTCTCACCGAACGAAACGCGGCATGAGCCACTTTACGTCGGTCTTCTGAGAGGTCGTGGTATTTCACCGGTCGAGCCGGCCCATTCATGCAGCGAACTGCTTGGCTCTACCACTATAGAATGGTTTAGACATCACTCAACTATCCGGAAAAATCTGTTGTTGGTCAACCGCAAGGGACTCTATTACATAACTCCACGTCTTTTCTAACCGAAGGTGTAGGCAGCGGCTGTTAAGCCTCGTCTTGCCGTTATGTTTACGTCCCAATTGGAATTGGTGGCGAACCTATTGCCATACCGGGCCCAAAGTTTTCAGTCATCGATATTTATTACACATAACTTCCGAAAAGAACTTCGAGGAGCCTTTGGTGTGAGCCAGGGTTCGACCACGCGACCTCTAGATTCTGTAGCGGGGTGCTCGGCCATTGGACTCTATTGATCTATAAAATATATGCGTTTCATCTTCTGTAACGTTGTAGTCATGGGCTTTATTAGGGATTTAGGAAATTAAGTAAGATTACAATGTGACTTGTTTAATATGTATTCTTGAAGTGACATTTCAATTGTGTTGCACAAGTTTGACACTAGATGTCTATACTTTACATCTCCCTTTCTTTGTAACTTACATTTGACTTAATATGCTTATTAATTTTTAATTTCCATGAAGACAATATTGAATCATACATTTAATTGTGAATGGTAAACTAGTTATTCATATAATTATAAATTGTAATTTTATAATGTTAACTTAATATAACTAATAAAATAATATAGTAATTACTAGTTTAAGTATTATTAAAGATCAAGTCTATTTATTGGTTTGATTATTCTACCAAATCTTGATGATCTTATTGCTGACGCTGGTTGAGCCGGGTTTGTTTTCTGCAAATGATCAGAAGTGTTTGGTGAGGAACTTGTTGATGCTGGGGGTGACTTAGGGACAACTGCTGATTGTTCTTGTGCTGGAGTCTCTTGTGCTATTGGTTCATCTGTGTATTTAGTTTCAGGAACTACAACTCTGTTGCTGGTTATGTCTGCTTGTGTCTTGTGCAGATGGCTGAAGTTTCTACGTAGGATTTGGCCTTGATTGGTTTTAATGATTACAGATCTTGGGAGACCTTCAGGCTTTTCTATCACTCTTGCCCCTTCCCATTGGCGATGAGCAACTTTGTGTCTGACTTTTTCGTCAATCTCAAATTGGTCTGGTCTTTTAGTGTGCTTATTACTGTAGTTAGCTTGTTCTTCTCTTAATCGTTTTAGTTCGGCAGCAACTCCTTGCTTTATTTTTGGTTTTAGGTTACTGTCTTTTGTAGGTAATGGAGATCTGGTTATTCTGCTGGTTAGACGTTGATTGGGTGAACCTAGAATATTATTTCTTGGTGTATTTCTCCAGTTTAATAAAGCCAGTTGAACATCAGACTTGTCAATACTACATTTTTTTAATATGTTTTTGGCTACTTGAACTGCTTTTTCAGCGAGCCCATTTCCTTGATGGTGATGTGGACTAGATGTGACATGATTGAATTCCCACTCTCTTTGAAAGATCTTGAATTCTCTAGACATGTATTGTGTCCCATTGTCAGTTTGTAGCTCTTCTGGTATTCCATGTGTAGCGAACCATCTTTTTAGTTGTTCTATAACTTCATATGAAGACTGACCTTTTAGCTGTTGAAAATCTATATATCCAGAGTAGCTGTCACAGATTACGAGGTAAGTTTTTCCTTTTAATTCAAATAGATCAGATGCAACTATTTGCCATGGAAGTGTAGGAATATTTTTAACTAGCACTGTATCTTTAATGTTGCCTTTTTGTGTTTGTTCACAGACGGAGCAGGTTTTAACTAGTTTTATGATGTCGTCATGTTGTCCCTTCCAGTAAAGAATTTGTCGTGCTCTTCTTAAACAGCTTTGTATACCTGCATGTCCTTGATGAATATTCTTTAGCATTTTCGGGATCTGTGATTTTGGTACTACAATTTTATTTCCTTTGAAAATTATTCCTTTGAGATAGCTCAATTCTTCTTTAAAGTTAAAATAGTGTTGCAATTCTTTAGGTAGTTCACTGACTGTTTCTGGAAATCCTTGTATTATTGTCTGAAGTAATAACTGTAAATGTGGATCTTTCTTTGTAGCTGTAATCAACTCCTTTTTTGCATCAAGTGACATAGGTAGTATTACTGCAACTGTCATGTTTTCTTCTTGTTCATTTTTCAGATTAGATGCATCACAGTCTCGACTAAGAAAATCTGCTAAGGGTATTTCTGTGCCTTTTTTAAATATGACTTTTGGTGCGTATGGTGCAAGATTAAATATTATGCGTTGCAATCTCGCTGGAGCAGATTGTATGTTTTTCTTGAAGATTGTCTCAAGTGGCTTGTGGTCTGATTCCACTGTCAGTTCTTTACCATAGACATATTCGTGGAACTTTTTACATCCAAACTGTATAGCAAGTGCTTCTTTTTCAATCTGTGGATAGTTCTCTTCTGACTTAGTTAATGCTCTTGCTCCATAGGCTATTGGTTGTCCTTCTTGAAGAAGTGCAGCACCGAGATTTTTTGAACTTGCGTCTACACTTAGTGTTACAGGTTTGTTTACATCATATAGTCTCAACACTGGAGGACTTCGAAGAACTTGTTTTATTTTGTTCAGAGTTTCTTCGTGATGAATATCCCATATAAAACTTGTGTTTTTGTGTAATAAGTCTCTCAGTGGATTTGTTAAATCTGACATTCTTGGAATAAATTTATTTAGGTATGTGATCATACCTAGTAGTCTCTGTAGCTCTGTTTTATTTGTTGGTGTTTTCATTGCCTGTATAGCTTCTACTTTCTCTGGGTCTGCTTCAAGTCCGTCTGCTGAAACAATGTGTCCCAGAAATTTTATTCTTTCTGATTCAAAAATGCATTTACTTTTGTTAAGTTTGAAGCCTGATTTTTTTAGTATTTCTATGACTTTACTAACAGTTTTTTGAAGTTCTTCTCTACATTTTGCATATATAAATATGTCATCGATTGATACTCTTACATTTTTGATTTTACTGAGCAAATTTGTTAAAATTTCTTGGAATATTTCCGGTGCTGATGATACTCCGAATGGAAGTCTTTTGAAAGAATATCTTCCCCATGGTGTAGCAAAAGTTAATATTTTTTGTGTTCTTTCTGAAAGTTTAATCTGCCAGAAACCTTTTGTGCAATCTAATAATGCGAAGAATTTAGAACCTTTAATGTCTGCTGAAATTTCCTCTATAGTAGCAAGTGGAAAGTGTCGCCTCAGTATGTTTTTATTTACATCTGATGGATCTATACAGATTCTTAATTTGCCTTTTTGTCTTACAATTACAATAGGACTTACCGCAGGAGTAGGCTCAGTTTCTGGTTTTATGACATCTAATTTCACCATTCTCTCAAGTTCTTGCTTTACCTCATCTCTTATAGCATGTGGGATTCTTCTTGCTGGTTTTATTTCAAATTTTGGGTTCTCAATTAGGTCAATATCATACTCATAGTTTTTATAGCAGCCTAGTCCGTTGAAGATGTCATCTTTACATTCCTTCAGTGTTTTCACTCTTGCAATAAGTTCTAATTTTTCACAAGTGTTCAGTCCTAGGATCGGTGTGACCTTTTCTTCAACTATTTTAAATATAATGTTTTTTTCTATATTTTTTATTTTACAAAGTAGCTCTGCTTCACCCAGAACTGCCATTCTATCTTCTGTGTAACTTATTAAATTTTTTGTTCGGCTTGGTTTCAAATTTGCCTTTGTTCTGTTCATTATGTGTCTTGGTAACACATTGCATTGTGCTCCTGTATCTAGTTTGGCAATGAATTTCACATCACCCACTTGTATTTTTTCTGTCCAGTCTTTCTTTTCGTTGGCATTTATAGTCGATATGTATACTTCATCTTCGGAACTATTTGAGTTTTCTTCTACTGTATTCACTCTATTTTTTTGTTTGGGATTATATTTCTTAGTGCGGCACATATTGGCAAAATGACCATTTTTATTGCACTTAGTGCATGGTTTGTTAAATGCGGGACATTCTCTGAATTTATGGTTTGTGCCACATCTCTTGCAGTCAAAATATTCATTTTGTTTATTTTTGTGACCTTTATTTCTCACGACTAATACTTTGTCTTCTTTATTTTTACCTTCGAACTCGTCTAGTTGTTTGGAAGCTTGTTCACTGGTTTTACACACTGTTATGGCTTTCATCAAGTCTAGTTTATCTTCAGTTAATAATTTCTCTCTTACTTGATTCGATCGGATTCCGAACACTATCTTGTCTTTCAGCATTTCATCAAGCAAATTACCAAATTCGCATTTACTTGCCTGAGTTTTTATTCTGATTAGAAATTCGTTAAATTGTTCATCTTCGTATTGTACAATTTTAAAAAATATGTATCTTTCAAAGGATACGTTTGTTTTTGGTGCAAAGTACTCTTTAAACTTGTCTATAATACTTTGTAGGTTATTATTGTCAGCTTCGCTGAGATTAAAACTGTTGTATATTTCGATCGCTTCTGGGCCTATCACTGCCATAAATGTTGCTGCCTGGATTTCGGCTGGCTTTTTATCAAGTTGAATAGCGATTGAATACCACTGAAATTGTTGTAACCATTTTTTCCAACACGTTGGTTTGTCCGAGTCAATTTGTAGGTTAGCTGGCGGCTTTATTCCAGATACTGCGTCGTTTGTAGACATTTTATAACTTTCTTATGTATTATCCCACTTCTGACACCATGTAACGTTGTAGTCATGGGCTTTATTAGGGATTTAGGAAATTAAGTAAGATTACAATGTGACTTGTTTAATATGTATTCTTGAAGTGACATTTCAATTGTGTTGCACAAGTTTGACACTAGATGTCTATACTTTACATCTTCCTTCAGTTAAATTAACATATTATTGGTTTCCAATATTTATTAGAACTTTTATTGACCGCCAAATTGCTGGTTGGCGAGATTGCGATGCTGTATTATTGAACAATGCCGACACTGTTTTATGGGCCAGTAAATTATAAACCTGATAGCTATTTAAGATAAATCTTTCATTTTGACTTTAATGAAACTCGAGCACGCCATACAGATACGGTAAATCTTATGACACAAAACGCTTTCAAATTTGTATTTGAATTTTTTGCTCATGTAGTTCTCTTTATGAGTTAAATTTTCAGATTTTTGTTATTGTTTAAATAAAATCCGTAATTTATACCTTACTTATATATTAACAACAATGGCGTGCCGTAAAATCTTGACAAATTTGAGTTCTTCAAACCCTTCTGCTTGGAAGGTGTCAGGCAGGTGTATGATGTATGTGATAGCAAATACATATCCGTAATTCATCTTTTCAGTTGTTCTCAAATTATGCGTTATAAAAATGCGGTGAAAAGAAATGGCAAAACTTTTAAAATTACAGCGTTGGGATTATTTGGGAAAGATAAGAATAGAGTCTGATAAAATCCATGTGAATATAATGTACAAAATTATAGTGAACACCAATAAATATAGATTAATATAGAATTCGTCGCGAAAAGATGCAAAACAAATATAAAAAAAAAACAAAGATTTCTCAGGGTTCTTTTCGGAAGGTATAATAATTTCGATGACTGACAACTTTATGTGTAACGGCAATAGGTTCGTCGTCTATTTCATAACATAAAGTAACGGCGAGTCGTGGCTTTAACAGCCGCTGCCTTCAGGTAGAAAACGGCGTGAAGTTAAGTTTTCGTGTTGTGGAGAGATACACGCCTAATAAAGCAATGAGGACATTTCCAAAGCCTTCCATCAATAGAGTACTTACATATGATAATAAATTAATAAGGTAATTAGATAGTTCCTAGAACTTACGTAAAATTTTTCATAACAAAATTTGTGAATGCTGGCTTCATTATTTAGATAAAATCATTTTAAACTCAAAATTTATAATTTACGTATACATTTTGACAATCACATGTTTTTGTATCAGAATGTCATTATAAGATGATGATGATGATATAATAATTCACTCAATGTGAGTAGGCAAAGGTCGTTGACCATACAGCCATTTCTTATGTTATTTTTTTCCTTATCTTATCTTGTAAAGCTGAGCTCACTAGACTCTAAAAAAAATGAACGATTTCCGAAGTACGCGTGGCTTATCTTTCAGACGCCATCTTCTGAAAAATTGTCATTATAAGATTCACGCAAGATGTCAATGCTCATATTGTGAAGTTTTCAAAGTCTTTGGTCAGTTACGAGTGGCTACGGGTTAAAAAACCCAAAAGTTAAACAAAAGGGACAAAAGATCATACCACTATCCTACCAACGAAAACATTCCTAAGGAGAGTTGACGTCAGAGCGGTTATAAAATCACAGCCAAATCTTTTTACAACATGGAAACATGAAAGGATGATATGTTGTGCCGACCCCACTTGAAGTGGGATAAGAGCAGGAAAATGATGGTGATGACCAATTCATTTTATCTGATTTGGTAGCCAACTAATTACTTACCATTATCATTATATATACTACTGGAAAAAATTAAGGGATCAAAAAAAAATTCCATATTTTTCGGTAGTTTTCAACAGGCCGTAACTTTGAGAGAAATGGTCGTACAGGAAATAAAAAAAAAGGAAATTGTAGCTCCAAGTGTCTAGTTTTTTGATTAGAACTTCAAAATTTTGTAGCCTCCGTGGTTTCTGAGTAATCGTAGAAAAACCAGCAGCAAAAAAATTCTCAAAACTTTTTTAGTTTTTTTTTTGGTCTACGGGCGTGGAAAAATTTTTTTTAGCTTAACCACCATAAGGATCGGATACTTTGTTCAGTTAGCTTTGATTTCTTTTTTTAAACACCCTGATACGTCCACTCCTCGCTGAGATATCGGTCTTCAAATGGAAAAGGATCTTTTTGTCTTTGATTATCGATATCTCAGCAACCAATGATCGCACAGAAAGTTAGAGGTGGGTTTCAAGAACTTAAATGAATTTCCCTTAACAGCTGTCCATTGTTTTTTCGAAAAAAAAATTTTTTCGTTCTGTCACATGAATTTGAAAATGCAACAAAAAAAGGGCTTTTGGTGGTTTTTTGGAAAATCAAGCGCTGGATCGAAAATATTGAGGAAACCGCTAATGTTAAGTGTGCCTTTTACAGTTCAATATGTCTACAAAAACCCTACAAAGAATCAAATTAATCCAGCCAGCCGTTTTTTTGTTTCACTTGATCGAATTTTTGAAAAAATTAAAGGATCACGTTTTTTGCTCTGAAAAGCTCATAATTTTTAAAAATGAGAAAAAACAATTGTTTTTTTCGAGCTTTTCCACATTATCGTTTCAGATGGTGCTTTTTCGAAAAAACAATGGACAGCTGTTAAGGGAAATTCATTTAAGTTCTTGAAACCCACCTCTAACTTTCTGTGCGATCATTGGTTGCTGAGATATCGATAATCAAAGACAAAAAGATCCTTTTCCATTTGAAGACCGATATCTCAGCGAGGAGTGGACGTATCAGGGTGTTTAAAAAAAGAAATTAAAGCTAACTGAACAAAGTATCCGATCCTCATGGTGGTTAAGCTAAAAAAAATTTTTCGACGCCCGTAGACCAAAAAAAAAACTAAAAAAAATTTGAGAATTTTTATGCTGCTGGTTTTTCTACGATTACTCAGAAACCGCGGAGGCTACAAAATTTTGAAGTTCTAATCCAAAAACTAGACACTTGGAGCTACAATTTCCTTTTTTTATTTCCTGTACGACCATTTCTCTCAAAGTTACGGCCTGTTGAAAACTACCGAAAAATTTGGAATTTTTTTTGATCCCTTAATTTTTTCCAGTAGTGTATTAACTTTCAGTATAGCGCACCATAAATAAATATTGATGTGATTCAATAAACCATTTAATTTATTAATTTAGCAATATATATTAGTACAATTAAGTTGAAATTTTCAAGAACAGGAACAAGAATTAACGTTTCCCCTTTTTCTTCTTCTTCGCGAAGTCCGGTGGATGGAAACCACGTGCTTGGAGCAGCTCTTGCACATTATGACACGCGTAGTAGACGTTATCCATGGCGGCGTCAGTCAACATATCCACGTTACACTTTCCTTTCGATTTTCCCTTCTTCTTCCCTCCTCCTTTCTTCTCTTTACTCGCTTCGTCGGCGTTCTCTTTCCCACTCTCTTTTTTATCTTTTTTTTTTCCTTTTCCTGCCATGTCAGGCCTTCAGTACGATACTGCAGTTATTAGTTTGTTTGTATCCTTAGCAACGTTACATAAAATGATGCCTATCGATCCAACAATGTTATTTAGTTATTGTATCTCTTTAAATATATGTGATGTTTACCACGAACTGACGTTCATCGTAATTGTTGATAATTAAATTATCAACAATTACGATGTTAATAGTTCATAGTTTAATTTTAATTACAAAAGTTAATTATCTAGTTATAATGTTGTAAATTTTACTACGACCTTAGTTAGTGTTGCATACTTCATATACAACGTTAACTAAGGTCATAGTAAAATTTTGAACTAAAGTTCTTTACGAGTAGTTCCAAACAGTATATTTCTTCTAATTCGGACAAGAGATCATTCCACATAAGATACAGCTTACATATCTCCTCTAGTGAAGAATAATAAACAGAAGTTCGGACTCCGAACCAACGGAGAATGCCCTTTTTTACTTTTAGACTCTTTCAATCCAATTTCGTTCCTTGCAACCATGTTTTCTACGCGGTCAGCGAGAGCCACTTCGCAAATTTTGTGCAGAGCCCCTGTTTCGACCGCGTTTAACCTACTTTCATGCACACTCTGCCATACTCACCTCTCGCTTCCATAAGTTTAAAGAATAAAAAAAGCTAAACCTGTAGATATAACAAATTTATTTACAACAAGTCAGTCAGTAACATTTAATACGGCATTTATTATTTAATGTTATATAACGGTTCTCTCAACACGTGTTCGACTTCAGCACTATGTAGGACTGAGGTGCCCACGGCGGGTGTAGCCGCCTCTGCTCTACCAGCATATGTGAGCTGTAACAAAACAACAGATCAGCTTCGGTCCCACACTGGCTTTCACACGATACAATTTTATTATGAAACTTATTGTGTCGTGTAAGACAAGTTTTACTAACGCAGTGTTATACCCACACAGCTGACTGTATGACTGTACTGGCTTCACAGGTGAAAACCACGACCTCTTAGACTATTGGCGTAAATTGGCTTATCCCACGTTTTGCTAGGTTTTTTTTTATGGGATGGGAGGGCAAACGAGCAGGCGTGTCAGCTGATGGTAGGCAACCAACGCCGCCCATGGACACCAGCACCACATATACGCCCGAATACTGAACCGCCACTCAAATGCGACAGTCAATAAAGTGCTACTTACTGCTCAAATTTCACGTATTCTGTCTAATGTGACAGCTACTTAAACGCTTAAGTAGCGCTTATATATTTGAGTGGCGGTTCAGTATTCGGGCGATAGTGTTACTGTTGCGTTGCCAACCTTTAAGGGATAGGAAAGGATGGGGAAGGGATACCTCGGATACCTCTCTCACCGAACGAAACGCGGCATGAGCCACTTTACGTCGGTCTTCTGAGAGGTCGTGGCATTTCACCGGTCGAGCCGCCCATTCATGCAGCGAACTGCTTGGCTCTACTAAGAGTGAGTGAGTGAGAGAGATCTCCGAAATTTGAGACCCTTTCATCCCATTTCCGCCGAAATTCACAAGAAAATTACCTTTTAATGAAACTCCCATCAAACTTTATGAATTAACTTTTAATGGATTTTGGAAAAGTACTTACTTTTCTTCCAAGCAGATTTTCAAACCTGGGTTTCACGAAGCTCCAGGCTCCCATATTTCTGTGTTCCTCTTGACTCCAAATGAACTCTAAAATAAGGTAAATTATTTTAATTTACTATATAAATTAATGGCAATAGGGTAATTCTGACTATTGAGTGCTGTTTGTGTATTTTTTACATACATAACTTCACGCCTTTTTCTACCCGAAGGTGTAGGCAGCGGCTGTTAAGCCTCTTCTCGCCGTTATGTTTACGTCCCAAATGCAATATGTGGCGAACCTATTGGCATACCGGGCAAAGTTTTCAGTCACCGATATTTATGACACATAACTTCCGAAAAGAACTTCGCCAAGTCATTGGTGTGAGCCAGTGTGAGGATTCGAACCCGCGACCTCTAGATTTAAAAGCGGGTGCTCGTGCTAGACTATAATTATATTTTTTACTTTAAGGATAAAATATTGGCTGTGGATAGAATTAGAAACTCCCATCGTATTAAATATCTAAACAACTTATGTGTATTTTTTTATAAAATAATTCAAATCTTCACTTCTGTTTGCAAATTTACCGCAAGTTAAGTAAGAGTGGTTCAATTATTAGGTTACTTACTTCTAGCATTTGGGTAACGATCCAATTCTTTCTGCAAGTCTTGTAATGGGAAGGGTGCCAGCGCTTCCACTCTAACTATAGCAACATCGTCTATCTTCGATTTGACTCTCTCCTTGTGCAGCTCATAGTAATGCTTGCCGCAGACTAAAATCACTCGCTTTACTCTCTTTGGGTCTGCTAAATGATCACCTATATACAAATGCACACATATTATCATCATTACATAGTTTATAACAGAGTCGCTTTCCACTGTCTGTTTCCTTATACGCTTAAATCTTTGAAACTACGCAACGGATTTTGATGCAGTTTTTTTAATAGTTGTCAACGGGGTTGTTTGTATTTATAATTCCTGTATAATGTACTAGCTGACCCGGCGAACTCTGTTTCGCATCAAAAGTAATAACTGCTGCCCCGCTATGTTAATACTGCAATATCTTCGACAAATTTGAAGTCGATAGCAGCTATAGGTTAAAAATGGGAATTTTCCATTGTTAACACCCCCGCAACCCCCCTTGTGGGTGGAATTTCGTAAAATCCGTTCTTAGCTGACCTCTACTCGGCGAAAGGAATAATCCTACCAAATTTCAAGTCGCTACGCCTTATGGTTCCAGAGATATCGTGATGAGTCAATATATAGGTGGAAATCTCTTATATATATATATAGATTAAAGAGAAAGTGATAATTTTCTAAATTTAGGGCTTTAATTGCAAACGCTGGCTGAACCTTAAGTCATAGATCAAAATAATGTACTACATTATCATACATCTGAAAAAGGACTACAAAAAATGCGCTCGCTGATCTCGCTGATCACCTGGTTTCTTCAACATTGCCTTTGTAAGGGGTAATTGAAAGTAAAAACGGAACCCAATTTCCTCAATGAATTATAATTAGTTACACATAATTACAGGGGTGATTAATATTTAGTGCGGGAACCTAATTATTAAAGCTTTCTAATGAAGAGGGAAAATAAGTTCTTTACTTGCGGTGTTCTTCGATACGACATCTTTAACAAGAATAATAAAAGTTACATAACATAACTTCACGCCTTTTGTTACCCGAAGTAGGAAGCGGCTGTTAAGCCTCGTCCCGCCGTTATGTTTATGTCCCAAATGAAATAGGTGGCGAACTTATTACCATACCGGGCACAAAGTTTTCAGTCATCGATATTTATCACACTTAACTTCCGAAAACAATTTCGAAAAGTCAACCCGGACCTCTGGATCAGAAGCCGTGTGCTCTACCACTGTACCACGGAGACTGCAAATAAAAGTTATAAATAGAAGCTGCCGTTGTTTATGTTGTAATTGCATATGTTAATTCAGTTCCTTCCAAATTATTTTTCTTTCTAACTTCCTAGTTCGCCATCTTTTCCCGATTTTTTCAATAACAGATTGATTATAAAAAAAAATAACCAGAGTATTTAATTAGAATTCAAATAGCTATAGAGAGTATATCAGTATTTTTTAAATAAAGGCTTGAATTGTTACTACAGTGCTAACAGCCGAATACGTAATTTAAGATATAAATATATTTTCTTCGTCGGAAATATCTAAATGTAGACAATGATTTTTCCCGCTGTATGATAAATTTTGGGACAATAAATGTCAAGTCTATTTTCGCAGTCACAATTTATGCGATGCTATTGTCGCCAGTATATTATTGCTTAAGTGTATTACTAATATTATTAAATTATATTCTGTGCCTATCCAATTCCTAATTCAGTGCAAATTTTTGGCCTTAGCTCGTAGAATAAATATAAATATTTGAGTCCATGTCATTACATGGACTCAAATATAAATTAACATTAATGGTAACATTTTGACCGATTTCTCTCTATTGGCATTCCAATAGAGAGAAATCGGTCAAAATGGCATCGGTCATTGGCATTCCAATAGAGAGAAATCGGTCAAAATGTTTCCAGTCATTTATATGTATATATGTATAAAAAAAGAAGAAATTAATTTAAAAGAAAAAGTTAATTTCAATCGCTTCACGCACAGCTCTTGAATAATAGTGGCGATCATTGAAGAGGACTTCCGGATGGTCGAACTCGATCCAGTGATTAATGCCGCCGAGAATTATGTGCTCGGCTATCGCTGATTTGTTCACCTGTCGGTTCTTCACTGCGGCTTTGTGTTCCTTGACCCTTTCAGCTATTGTTCGCTTAGTCTGGCCTATATACGAACTACCACAGCCGCGATTTATCTTGTAGACCCCAGGTGTTTGTAACGGCAAGACATCCTTCGGCGTGCCCAAGATATTTGCCCAAGGTTATCCAAGAGCTGTGCGTGAAGCGATTGAAATTAAAAAACACAAGAATTTCAATCGGGAAGATGGATTCAAGCTCTCCGCAACATGGAATCCAGTGATTAATAAAATAGTAACACCTCGCTTTAGTTCACAGTCGGCTAATCTATCAGAATAGACACGCGTCGTAGGGCGTACAGAATAGGGACGTTATAAGTGTAGAGTGACGGTATCTAGAAAAACGAAGTAAAAACAGCACGTAGCAACGTTGGCAATGCCGTAACATAAAAAATAATAAGGAAATAATCTGTAATCGGATTAATGTATTTTGATTCATTGCGGGACATAACCATCGACGAGAACCTCTAAAGAACCTTAATTTTCCTCTTCAACGAGTCTTGAAACAACCCAAACCAACCCTACAAACTTCATACGAGGGCAGTATGGTCAGTGGTCCTCGATATAACCCGAGCAATTTACATATTTTAGTACTTCCTTGTAAAAAAACTACGTTTGTTAGCAATGATATCATTTTAGGGACGCAAAAATAAAAAAAAGTGGAAGACAAACATTTATTGATGACGGTCCTTTCATAATGCTCTAAAGCCTTTTTTAGCTTTAGGGCTCTGGGATCGAACTGTGTTGGGCGTAGGCAGGTTCATTACACAAAATTAAATAATGCTAACTAATGTTCTGTTATAATATTTGCCCATTAATCAATACTTATGATAAAATAGTATCAAGATAAAGCTAATAATAGGGGATCATAATAAAGAAGAAAAGACAATATAACAGTTTTTAGATTTTTTGCATTTCTGGCGATCTGGCAGTTTGTAAATTCCGTATACAATAATATCTAAAAATTCTGATTGTAATGTAGAAAATACTTGCCAATGACATTTCTGAAATATGTGTTCGATGTAAACTCAGTAATTGGTGACACAGCATCAGCCAGCCGTAGTAACAACTTTGGAGCTACTACAACCAAAGGTTTTCTGTAACTCTTTACGACCTGTGAATAAAATAGAGAAAATTTAAAATTGATTATTGATAATGTTTACTATAAATATTTTCTTATTAAAACAGTTCCAGTCGCTCTCAAGTCATGGACACATCACACTGTTATTGGGACATTAGGAAAATAGTAGTCTCAAAATACTAGTAACATGAGAATTGAAAAGAGAAATGAAGTTAACGACAATTTAACAATTAGTTACCTGTCTTCTCAATAAGTGGAAATATTGGCTGGGTGTGGTGGGGTTGGCTACATGCAGGCACACGGCTTCGGAGTCCGGTTTGGTCTCGAGACTGTCGGTGAGCTGAAGGAAGCGCTCCATTCTGCATGAAGAATGTTCAGAAGCGGCGCCATCGTACCCGTGTGGGAGAAGCATCACTAGACCGTTGCTGCGAACCCACTTCACTGTACATAAGATGCAATAAAGTTGGTAATCATATTATTTTTCGTTAGTAGCCACGAAGACTGGTAGAGATTTCAGCACTGTTAAGCTGCTATGTCTAAGGATTGTCAATGGGCCCGTCAGTTTAAGAACTGTTTTTAAGCATAAAGCAATATTCTAAAATTAGTACACATATGCTATAAGAAGGAATGAACAATGGATTTATAGATTCTATTCATATTTTAATATGATTCTGAGAGTAGCTTTAAGAAATTTTAATTAAAGGTGCACACCCTCTCCTGATGCGATAAACGCGTCGACAATGATCTGGGCGCCATTATAAAAGTCTCCAAATTGAGCCTCCCAGACTATCAGGTTCTGTGGACAGTCAAAAGCCATCCCGTACTCGAATCCAAGCACCCCTTCTTCCGACAGTATCGAATTGGCTACCTGAAAATGTTTAGAGATGCAGAATATAAGCAGCCAATTAATGGTTCCATTGATAGGTATAGTTTTTTCACTAACTAAGCTTGGAGGAATTGATGGGATAGATACATTTAGCACCTACTCCTGGTGACACAATAAAACAAAGGTACTTTAAAAAAATAATCAGAAATAGAAACCGTTATTGGTTAACCATCCGATTAAAAACTGGTGAATGGATGATTTCTCGAACGGGAAGAAATGAAGTCAAAGTTCCATGTACCAACCACAAAACTCTTGTAACAAATACTTACTTCCAGAAACCCTTTCTGATCTTTGTGTATGTGGTTCAGAGGTATTCTTATGGCTCCTGTGTTTTGATCAACCAACATGACGTGACGATGGGAGAAGGTGCCTCTACCAACGTCTTCTCCGCTCAGTCTCACGTGACGCCCTTCCATGAGTAAAGATCCTGTAAAGGTTTAAATGTATTTACTTGGCTTTTATAAAGGTATTTAAATGAGACAAATTTAAAATTTTACTACAGTACTATTGTCGGAATTTAAATGTTCATTGTCTCTGGTTGAAAAACTTATAACCTGATTGATTTGAAACCTGTGATATAAGTGGATTTTGATATTGACGTAAAGATAACTTTTAATTTTGAAAAAAATAGACATTTTTATAATAAAATTAATCACACAGCCCCGTCATGTATTCCTGTTTTTAACCAAACTAGATTCTGCGAAAGAGCTATCGCCGGTGGCTGAGCCTTTGGATGTTAAGAGGGAGAGAGTATAAAATGAGCATAAAACAATAAATAATTGTACTTGGATTCGATACCTAATTGAAGAAAAACGATAAAATCTCAATCGATGTTATCATTTCATTACCCGAGAGTCCGGAATTACATAGAAATTGGCAAGAAATCTCTTGTCAAGCATGTCAAATGTCAATATCTTTTAAAGGCCATTTAAAAGTTTCAAACGATATATTTATGTTCTCATTGCAATTTTACTTATCCTTACAGTACCACCATACAATAAAACAGGGCCGTCATACCTGCCAACATCGATTATTATCAGACAGACGAGTGATAGAAATATTTGTCCCCTGTCAATTTGTTCGTAATCAAATACTGCAAAATTGATGCGAAACAAATTTGACACGTTTCAATTTGATCAAACATTTGATATCTGATGGAATTGGATACGAGTCGATCATGATTACAGCGAAGTATTAGTACTATGTATATATTATAAATAATATAATTAATTGATTTCTTCTTAATATTTTAACTAAAGATGACTTTCGAATAAAACCTATTCGGTGTATATGAAAAAGTAAGATCATACATTTAGGATCAGCTTTATCCATGATATCCATATAATAAAATTGTAGGAAAGTCAAATCAGTACATCTAATATTAGTTTTTAGAGTTCTTGAGACATGACTTACATTCGATACAGAATCTAAAAATATGGTTTTTAGAATTTTTATCTATATGTTTGAATCCTGGCACTGAAATTAATTTCGCAAGTTATGTGTGATAAATATCGATGACTGAAAACTTTGTGCCCGGTACGGAAACAGGTTCGCCACCTATTCCATTTGGTACGTAAACACAAACGCGAGTCGAGCCACTGCCTACACCTTCGCGTAATGTCATAATTTTTAATTTTAGTTACAATAGTTTTTCTTATTTTATTAAAATGTTTAGACATATCTCAAAGATAGATAAAGATTTAAGGCGATTTTTTATTACAACGATTACGCGAGTTCCCGATTACAACGATTTTTTCCTCAGTCACCAACAAATATTTAAATTTTAAAATACATTTTGTGATGGTTTTATCACTCCTAAACAAAT
The DNA here is from genome assembly GCA_905147225.2 of Euproctis similis. Taxonomy (NCBI): domain Eukaryota; kingdom Metazoa; phylum Arthropoda; class Insecta; order Lepidoptera; family Erebidae; genus Euproctis; species Euproctis similis. The sequence goes on from LR990108.1 coordinate 3,940,501, forward strand.
TAGGAATTATATTGAAAATATATCCTTGAAAAAAATAATACTTCCAAATTCTTCTTCATAATTTTGAAAGATTACTATTAATTAAGACTTACCAAAGGCGAGTGCCTCTGCGGTCGCCCAGTCGATATCTTTTCCATTGGCTATCTTGGCTAAGCGGTTCTTAACATGTGTCTTGGCGAGATGAGGGTGGACACTCTGGGAATAGAAGAGTAACATTTTAAACTTACATCCCTTCAGCTACACATATTTTAACTACACTACACGCGTTAAAGGAATTTCAATTATTGAAGTGTTATTGAACTTCTGTAACATAATATTGCATTTGCTGCAAAGAAAATATATAAATAAACTTGGTTTGTATCTTTATTTCCCTATTAATTACTGGTCTAAGTAGACGAGTCCTCGCTCGGGTGCATTTACTCGATTGAAAATTGTTTATCATCAAAAGGAACCTAGATTTTATGGTCAATACCATTTCTTAGTAAAATTCATACTTAGGTTTTGTTCAAATAATATCAAAGTTGAAGTATTATCCCAATCGTATGTATTATTGTCTATGTGTTAGACCAGGGAATTTTATACCTATACACCAATTTTCATGTGATTCTGTTCGAACTATTGACTCGTAACCCATCAAGCATTTGTGGAAACATAAGATTTTATCACACATCCCCAAAGATATTTAAATAAGTCTTCTCCAGTAGAAAACAAGGTATACTCAACAACAGAACCCTAATATATTTTGAACATAAAAAGATACCTAGAAAGTTCTCTACTGAAGAAACTGCCATCAAAATACATTAAGCTGGAAAACCCGGAAAAGCCTAGAGAAGAAGTGAGTAAGAATTTTATGTAGGTACCCTTATGAATTTTGGTATGCAAATAGCATTTACTTATCCGGGCACGTTTAAGGGAGTGAACTTTAGCCGTAACAACAAAGTATGGTACTCACAAGAGTTTTGTTCATAAGCAAAAAGTTGGCCTCGGCACTGTTTGGTAAGTAGCTACTATATACCTATGCAATCGATTTCAATGTTTCCAAGTTCTTACTAAGGTTTCGAAAAAATCTTAATAAGTGATTATTATCATTAAAGTAAAAACGTAATTATTCAAGAAAAGTGATGGTAGGCACATAATTACAGAAAACAATTTTATTTTTGAATGTACAATCCTGTGCCTGAAGCTCTGTTATACTTTATATAGATACCTGTAGTAAGTATCTGTCCTCTTCCTATCGGAGAATAGAATTGATGAAAATGTTGACATATTGCAAAAAAAATGCGATACAAACTGTGTGATGAATTATTGAGCGTTAGTAATAATTATACTTATCTTAAAAATGTCGCGACTGTTTCGATTATTTGGGACTAAACATTAGTATATTATTATATCAATCATAAATTTACCAGACTCAAAAAACTAATTTATTTGCGAATTCACACTTAGAAGTTGCAGTTTATTTTCATTTACAGCTTTGGATGTCAACTTGCAGTACAGTAAAAGATTTAGTAAGTACCTCGCTATCTCGATGACTGAATCATAACTCTGATAGTTATTTTTATTCTATTATTAACAAAACTGTTTGCTGATATACATACATAGTTTTCGATAAAAAAATTTAAAGATATCAGTATCGAAATCGACATCTTTCTTGTTTGTAGTGAGTTACCAAGGGTAGGGGATAATTCTGCAAACAAGGAATCAATTCGAGATGTAACAACCGGGGATTGTATGCTCCTTATGTTTACCGTCAACGTGACGTGGGCAAAATTGTATTTGTATTTTCTTAGCAGTTTGTGTGAATATGGTAGTGACGTGCGGGGAAGGGCGGGAAAACGGGGAGACGAGGGGCAGGACATCGGTTAGTACTGTGTTTTTTTGGGTCACAAGTACTTTATATTTGATCGACGAGATAATGAGTTAGAAGGTAGTCGAATAGTTTTATGAATTTAGTAGGCTTAAAGGCTTGAATCCGATGCCGTAAAATGATAATACCTTTTTTATCTATGGTGATCTGGTGGTATGAATGAAATATGTATATTTTTTATAACTTCCCTCCTTATTTTACATGTTATACCACGACTCGCTAGTTTTTACAGGTTAAATGGAATAGTACACCCAACCTATTGTCTTATAACGGGAACAATTTTCTCAGTCACCGATATTTCCGAAATCAATTAGACCCAAGAATCGAACTCGAGACTTCTTGTTTCAGAAGAGTCGTGCACGACCCCCATACCACTGACCCGAGAAAAAGATTGAAATTATTTGCACTTTTTCCTATGTTTTCTGTAATTTTGTGACTAGTTTAAAAATAAACATACCTACAGAAAATTTTCGGTGGTCCGGTGATCGAGTTCCCCGCTTCCAATTCAGAAGTCGTGGGTTTGATTCCGGACTCTCACCAATGGTTTTTCGGAAGTTGTGTGTGATAAATATCGATGAGTGACAACTTTGTGTCTGCAGTAGTGGCAATAGGTTCGCCATTTGGGGGGTAACGTCACGATTCGCGAGTCGAGGCTTTAAGAACAGCTACACTTTCGGATAGAAAAAGGCGTGGACTTACATTTTTCGTTAAAAAAAAAAATGTTTTTCAAAATACAAATTTTAGAATCGAAAACATTATTCAATCTTGACCTTTAAATTCACTCACTAAAACAGTTTTAGTTTCTCTTCGTGACAAATTTCACAGACTTCTAGGTGCTCATTCTTAATTAAAAAGGGATTCAAAGTGTGTCTCTTAACAAATTAATTAACGATATACCTACCTGCCTACAAAATTAAAATTTATTTCACCACTGTTTTCCTAATTTCATACATATAATACTGAAGTTTAAAATTTAAAGGGTTTAAAATATACTTACGAAGTCATCGGGTACTGTAACAGAGGCTTGACCGACTACCCTGAGCATGTCGGCATCCACTCCGGTGTCCCAAGTCTCGACGGCGTTAGGAGCTGGCTTCATTCCCGACCATTGCTCTTGGTAATAACTCGCCTAGGATTATAATAAGTAGTAATATGAATATTTTTATACTAAGTACATAAATTAATAGTTTTACATAACATAACTTCACGCCTTTTCTACCCGAAAGTGTAGGCAGCGGCTGTTAGGCCTCGTCTCGCCGTTATGTTTACATCCCAAATGGAATAGGTGGCGAACCAATTGCCATACCGGGTACAAAGTTTCATCATCATCGATATTTATCACACTTAACTTCCGAAAACAATTTCGAAAAGTCATTGGTGATCAGAAGCCGTGTGCTCGGCCACTGGACCACCGAGACTTAATGGTTTTAGTATGTTTTTTTTATGTAAATTCTTGAATTTATTGCATCATTCTGATCTCAGAATACTCATTTATGATCTGTATAATCCATAGTTTGAACTCATTCATTCATTTCATTCATTAGTAGTTTTGACTGATTATTTTGCTGTACAAAAATAAATAAAGAGAGAGCCCAATACATGAAGGCATACATGATCCCATCCTACTCCTACTCCCGTGAAGGCTGGCAACGTAACTGTAACACTATCTGTTTAACAGGTGTCCATGGGCAGTGGTATTTTACACCACCATTCATTCACCATCAGGTGAACCACTTGCTCGTTTATCCTACTATTCCATAAAAAAAGACAGCGAGACTTATACCCTATATCTTATCTATATATATATAAGAGATTTCCACCTATATATTGACTCATCACGATATCTCTGGAACCATAAGGCGTAGCGACTTGAAATTTGGTAGGATTATTCCTTTCGCCGAGTAGAGGTCAGCTAAGAACGGATTTTACGAAATTCCACCCACAAAGGGGGTTGCGGGGGTGTTAACAATGGAAAATTCCCATTTTTAACCTATAGCTGCTATCGACTTCAAATTTGTCGAAGATATTGCAGTATTAACATAGCGGGGCAGCAGTTATTACTTTTGATGCGAAACAGAGTTCGCCGGGTCAGCTAGTTTCTTATATATATATAATATTCTATAAACAGATATAAATCCAATTTATTCTGTCTTATAATATCTCCGTGATAGTACCTATTATGTGATCTCAAGAGTTTTCTTTGAAATATAATGACGTGGTTTTACATAATTCAGAAGTTAAATTATGTACCATAAATGAGTATATTATCCTAACGGCTTCAAGGTCGCTCGGTTCCGCTGAAACCGGGTTCACCGTTAAAAGTAGGGTTGTCGTTTTCATAATAATAATAAACATTACATAGTATAAAACAAAGCCGCTATCCGCTGTCTGTCCCCTTACATGCTTAAAAATAAACATCTTATGATCTTTAAAACTACGCAACGGATTTTGATGCGGTTTTTTAATAGACAGGGGGTGTGAACGGGGTGGTTTTTATCTATAATTCATGTACATGACATAAATCCAAAATTTACTTCTTTATTACTTTTGACGCGAAACAAAGTTCGCCGGCTCAACTAGTAAGAATAGAATAATATGAACCCATTTTTTTAGGCTGATTCCCATTATATGTTCCTTATGACGGGCCTCGTGGCGCATTGGTAAAACTACCGGGTGCAGCAATGAGATCGGGGATTCGATTCCCACCCGAGCACAAATATTTGTGATAAACATGAATATTTGTGTGGTGTCTGGGTGTTGTTGTTGCATGTATTATAAGTATGTATTTACAAAAGAAAAGTTTATATGTATTAATTTCCGTTATCTAGTATCCATAACACAAGGATTTAGTTTCTTAGCTTAGAACTAGAGGGCGCTGTGTGTATTGTGTCCAAGATATTATATTATTATTATATTATTTACTAGCTGTTTGAAATAATATCTTTCGACTTTTTCTGTTTGACTAATTCATACTTAGAGTCTAAACATGTTTAGGTGCATTGCAAAACCCTACAAAACGTTGAAGTTGAAGTATTTGCACCGGATTCCCTCTCATTTTAATATGGGCTATCTCCCAGTAAAAGAGCTTTCTTTTGTTCCCACGGTTTCGGATTTTACCGGGAATTAAGTAAATACCAAAAAAAATAGTATCTTATTTGCATATATTATATATTAGGTATGTTGTTCTTGTTTATAAAAAAACTGTTATCTTATTATGAAATTATAAACAGACATTTATTTCTACTTAGGTACAGTCTCGGTGGTCCAGTGGTCGAAAACCCATTATTATGTTACAGTCTCTATAACTGCGGATATTAAGTAAAGTAAGACACCTATTCTCCAAAAAAAATCACCCAATTATTCAGGTCGTCGCTCTGCCAACCCTACTGTCAAGACAATACATTAATAGGCACTTAGTTACTTTTGGAGATGCAAAGTAAGGATAAAAAACCTTTAACAAAATGTATTACTATCTAAAACACTTTGTGAATATTTTCTTGATAAATGCTGTACACTTTCTAACTCATTAACTTTTAAACATATATAACATAGATAAAGTTGGGTATATCTGTTTGTAATATAAAGATTTTTACTAAATGCACACGGCATGGCACACATACCATAACAACAATTTTAACATATTTTTATGTCCGTCTATTTATTTCAGCTACATTCTAAAATAACGCGATATTGACGTAAAGTGGCTTATGGTGTGTTTCGTTCGGTGAGAAAGATATCCGATCGATCCGAAGAACCACTCACCTTCCCCCACCTTCCTCATTCTACTCCCTTAAAGGCCGGCAACGCCACTGTAATACTGTCTTGCAGGTATCCACAGGTGGCAGTAGATGCTTACCAGCAGTTGACCGGTTTCCACGTATGTTCTCCAATTTTATAAGAACAAGTCGAACAAAAAATATTTTGTCCGTTTGCGTTTACATTTACCTCAGGCTTGTATGTGGGTACTTGCTCGTATTGCGACTGCAAGTACTTGGTGTAAGTCGCTGAGATCTCGCTGACCTCGTCTGAGGAAAGAGCTCCCTCAGATATCAGTTTTTCTGCATAAACATCTGGAATTGATCTGCGGAATATTATATGCATTGATACTTAACATTGAAACATTCATAGACGAAAATTTATTTTCGTATGTTTCGTCACTTTTGTATCTGTCTTCGAGTTGGGCTACTGTGAAATAAAGAAATGAATTTTATTAAAAAAATCATTTCAATATTCGATAATAATAAAATAAAAACTTAAAACTGAATTGCTTTATCACACATAGAGAGGATTATCAACACATCGGTTAAATATTAAATTACAGGCAAATTACAATATATAATACTTGGCGGTCCAATGGTCGATCACCCCGATTGTGAATCAAGAAGTCGTGGGTTGGAATCCGGGCTCACACCTATGACTTTCCGAAATTCTTTTCGGATGACTGAAAATTTTTGGCCCGGCGGCAATTTGTTCGCCACATATTCTATTTGGGACGTAAACACAACGGAGAGTCGAGGCTTAACAGCTGCTGCCTACACCTTTAGGTATTAAAAGACGTGAAGTTATGTTATGTTTAAATACCGATAAATACTCACTTCCTATTGTGTATAAGTTTGTATAAGAGCGGGTTGGTGAAGGTGGGGTCGTCCAGCTCGTTGTGACCCCAACGTCTGAAGCAATTGTAGTCTATGAACACGTCTTTGCGGAACTTCCTCTGATATTCGAACGCAATATTCGTAGCTTTCACTACCAACTGTAAAGTGTGGACAGACATGTAAGTACGGTGTTCTGGGAAATAGTAGCTTATGCGCTTATGAAACAATTTGAGAGCTTTTTAATTTGAACCTTATGATTGAAACCCAAAGACTTTAATATCCTAAGATAAAATCATACTTTAATTAAGATCTTAAATTGACTACTCCAAGTTTTATAGGAGTTTCAAAATGTTTCACAGTACAGGTTCATACATTTAATTTGTTAAACACTAGCTGACCCGGCGAACTTTGCTTAGCCTCGGAAGAAATCTATAAAAGATTTTTTCCAAGAAAAAAGTAACCTAAGTTACACATTATTACGCCAGCTACCGTATGAATATGAATGCAGTAGTATATAAATATTACAAACAGACACTTCAATTTTATATATATGTATAGATATACATAGATATAGTTATATAGGCTATATATAGGAGTAATTCAAAAGTGCACTTACCTCAGGATGGTCGCCGTTGACATGTATGACCGGCGCGTATATAACCTTGGCCAAGTCAGTCACGTACCTACAAGAGCGGCTACGCTCTGCCGGGAGAGTGAAACCCACCTGGAAAGTTCGGACTTTGTCAAGACTTTTATAAGTGTGGTACAATTGAAATTTTATGAGGGTATTATTAAAAAAATCACTTGAAGAGGAAAGTCCTTAAGTTAATATCACAGTAGCTTGATTGGTTAGAGCGAAGCCACCAATTTGGCATGCAATTGAAGTTCTTTCTGCGTATGAGTAAATTTTCAGGGCTCCACGAGATTCGTAACTCAGCTGATAACGGGGAACCGGTGTGTAATCCCAATAGTCTAAGTCCCAATAGGCGTAGTGGTTCAGCACACCTCTTCTGAATGTGCGGTTTCTAATACAAACAATGATAAAACTGCGCCCAAAGTATAAAGCAATACACTCCGTTACCGTTACCAGCGTAATAGCCTCTGCTAACAGATTCGAATATTAAAGGTGTAAAGATACATGTATAAATAGGGATCATTTAAGTTGATGAAACTTACTTGATTATTCACTACGACATGTAAAGAACCACCGACGTGGAAATGTGGCGCTTGTGATAACATTAGGGTCTCCTGATTCACACCTTGACCAGTGAATGCCGCATCGCCGTGTATCTATAAGATATAGGTACTATTAAGCAGATCAATTTGAATGTATTCTGAAACTCACGTCCATTCGAAAAGGTATTTGAAAGAATGTAAGTCTGACCAATAAGTTATATGCTAAATTTATAGAAGTACTAACTATGATGAAAGCTGCAAATTATTCCATATACCTACCTACCTATACCTAAAATCGTAGTGCAAGTTTGCTCCGCCCGGGGCCGACTAGAAATTTACATAAATAATACATAATATATATCTTCATATTCTCGGCGGTTTAGTCATTCTGCACTCCGTCTCTGTTTCAGTCGTTTTTGATTCAAGTTCATACCAAAGGTTTTCGGAAAACTGTTTAGTATAGTTGTATTCGTTGTGTGAAAATGTACTGCACCAATTATTTATGACGCTAAAGAATAAGACGTGTCGAGACATAACTGCCGATGCGTACACCTTCAAACATTAAAATTAAAGTTAAAAAAAGAACCACTCTCGGTGGTTCAGTGGTCGAACACCCCGCTTCTGAATCAAGAAGTCACGGGGTCGAATCCTGGCTCACATCAATGACTCTTTAAAAGTTCTGTGTGAGTTTCGACGCTCATTCCATTTCGGACATAAACGTAACGGCGAGACGAGGCTTTTTCTACCCGAAACTGCCTACAGCTACGTGTAGAAAAGGCGTGAAGTTATGTTATGTTATATAAAAAAAGAAAATTATTTCGGCACCGTGTCGGCTATAAAATCTCTTTAACTAAACAATTCAAAGGTGTTCTTTAAATCTCTTACTCCTAAATGGATTACGAGAACAAAATATTACTTCAAAAGAACTCGTTGCCTTTTTTCATTTAAATAAAACACTCATTTCTGCGCAGCAAAATAAGAGTTACGAAGCTAACAAAATGAACTTTTACTTTGTAAATTAATTTATTCATGGACATTGTACCTACTTGTACATTCAGAACCTTGTCCCCCATTCTCGTAGTTCCATCTTCAGAGTACTCTCCTTCCATGATGCGTAATTGTTTTGATCTAGTTTTCCCCATTGAGACCGGGTTTGCTGCCTGGAAAATTAATTAACTAGTTCATGGACTTACTAAAGGATATAGAAAAACGAAGAGTTTTTTGTTTGAACAGCCTGAACTTTGAAACTACCGATCACATTCTAATAAAATATTTTTCCAATTATTAACCCGTTTATTGAAAATTTCATAGGGTCTGCATCATCATACTATACACCCAATGGAGTTTTGTAGTAATTAGTTAGGTCCGCTTCTATAAAGTCGTAGTGTCTGAGCCATTTAATACTAAAAAAATAACACAAAACCAATCAAATGACAAAAGTACAGTAACAGTACAGTAACAGTATCTACTTGGCAGACAAATATACTGAACGGATATTTTCATTATGTGCTTGTTCCCGTAATTTAATTTGTATGTGTTTAAGTGTCTGTAATTCTGTATATATACATATATTTTGGGATTGAGCCGCCACCTGTATTAAAAATTCGTCCCAACTATATTGTGGAGTTCGTAGAGATCAGACAGAATGAAGATTCTCTTGGTCTTGTTACTGTTGTTTTCTTGCATATTTAAAATAATTTATTATCTATTTAATATAAAATGTAACATTGATTCAAAAAGTTACCTCCAAATGTGAAGGATTGTTCAACAAAGAAAATCTAACTGTTCTGTTGTTTACGGTGATATCTGCTGAAGCACCTGAAATAACAAGTTTTTTTTTGGACAAAGACATTTGTGGGGTAAGCAAAGAGACCAGAATACCACACAGCATTAGTAGATAGTAAGATACGCATCGATGACAACCGGTAAGCTTTCTGAAAGCTATTTGTGAAAATTTATGGATGACTGAACAAACAACAAACATAACATAACTTCACGCCTTTTTCTACCCGAAGGTGTGGGCAGCGGCTGTTAAGCCTCGTCTCGCCGTTATGTTTACGTCCCAAATGGAATAGGTGGCGAACCTATTGTCATACCGGGCACAAAGTTTTTTAGGCATCGATATTTATTACACAAAACTTACGAAATTAATTTCGAAAAGTCATTGGTGTGAGTCAATGTGAGGATTCGAACATGCCACCTCTGGATTCAGAAGCGGGTGCTCGACCACTGGACCACCGAGACATTAACAAACAAACAAACAGCAAACCTGCTATTTATTTGAAGGAAATTTATCCATTTAATGAGAATTTCTGTTAAAGAGACAACGAAATGGAGTCTAACACCGGAGCCTTTGTTACGAAATTCATACATAAAACAAAGACTTTGCAATTGTATTCCGCTCAGAGCGTTATAACTGACATACATAACATAACATAACTTCACGCCTTTTGTTACCCGAAGGTGTAGTGTAACTGACATCCGTGGTCATAACTATATTTAACTTAAAACGGGGTACTTATAATGCAGTTGTAGTAGTAGTTTGGTGTATTATAATTTGTTGCAAAGATATATTATGTTAATTTGATCATACTCAAATGTGTTGCAATATCGCAGACAGAATTCGCTTCCTCTGGGAATTCAGGTTTGCCACTGAATTTGTGGAAGATCTTTACAGGTGGACACTGCAGCAGGCCACTTAGCGCGTTCAGTTTACCACGATGACCCATGGAAAGGATCACTTGTTCTACATTTTCTGTAAATAAGATTTTCAAAGTTGAAGTTAAATAGTGGCCAATAACCATGGTCAAAATTCGACCTTAGGTATTTTTTGTCTAACATGGTTTATGCAAACATGATTGATATTTGTAATTGGTTTATTATTGGCTTGATTTAAAATTATCAGGAAGAATACTAATACATATTTGCAAGCAGAACTGAGAAGAGAAGACACTATTCTTCATTTGAAGTGGGTCACTACTGACAATAGAGAATTGGCTACTATAGATCTAATTTTTCCTCTTTAGTACAAATATTCGTGTGAAATTATGCGTTATAATCGAAATAAGCAACATTTAGGAGGCGTCCTATTTGTGAAAACCGATAACTTATTTGAGAACTTCAACGAAACTTTCGAACAAGCGACGCCGAGCTTAAAGAGGTATGAATAAGCGTCTCAGGTAAGCAAAACATCAAAAGTTAATCGTAACATCTTAATCTGCAGTCGATTCTTTTTTTTATGGGTTAGGAGGGCAAACGAGCAGACGTGTCACCTGATGGTAAGCAACCAACGCCGCCCATGGACACCAGCAACACATATTGTGTTACTGTTGCGTTGCCGACCATTAAGGGATAGGGGATAGCGAAGGATGGGAAGGGGGTCGGCCTCCGGGTACCCTTTACGTGGATCTTCTGAGAGGTCGTCGTATTTCACCGGTTGAGCCGGCCCATTCATGCAGCGAACTGCTTGGCTCTACCACCATTAAAAATAATGTTTATTACATCACGTTTATCTCAACTCACCAGAAGTAGTTAGTTGAAATAATGTCGAGAAGAAAGTTAAAAGCGATTCAGAACCTTCCCCGCAATATCGTTTCACTGTGGGGTATTTAATACCAACGAATTTGTCCCAAGCCTGAGAGTGGAGTAACTCCTTTGCGATTTCCACTTTTCGATCTCTATCTACGATGTCTGTGACACTTTCTATGCGTTCGGCAAACCATTCTCTTTCTGCTTCTGTCTACAAAAGTCATGATTATTATTTATAATTCTGTTTTGAAAAACACACACATTAAAGTTTGGCTCTAGATGGTGCAGAGTGCAAGATGTCTATAATTTATTATTAAAATGCTAATACAGCTTCTGAGGTTTGGAAATCTCAACCACAATGTTGGTAAACATTCACACCAACTCCAGGAACATCATATGCGTAATTTTGTCGAGGCTCCAGGAATGTATTTCTCTGCTTCTTATAGGAACCCACAATGTAACACAGTTGTGATCATTGTGGTTTCCTACTATTTGACTCCTATTGTGGTTTCAACTCGTAAGGCTTCTACTATCTTCTCAAAGAGTACTTTGAAGAGTCCTATAATAGCGCTGGAGTGAATCGTGTAGGTAGAAAAAGTGGAGAAAATACAGACTGATTTAATGTAACTATCCAGTTACATAGCACCAGTCTGTATTTTCCCCTGTATTGCAATTTGCTAGGACATTAATCTTTCTTGCCGGTTTCAATTTAAAAATCAATGTGCCCGGCAATTAAATAATTTTAATTGACAATAAAATTTAAACTTCGTAAAACCACCTAAAGTTCGAACTCCAATAACAAAATATATTGTATCGGTAAAATATAGAAAAAACCTTTGCTACGATACTCACCTCTAAGTATACAAACTCATACGATATAGGCCCACAATATATTCTATTCAATTCTTGTACTAACTTATGAACAGAATGTTTACCCTGGTACCCGTACAATAGACCTAAATCAACAGCGTCCTCATTGTGAAGACCATATCTTGATATGTTCAATTCCCTGATGATTCTGTAATTGTATTTACTACATGATAGTTTGATCATCTGACAATATTGCACACGTGTTTTATGAAGTTTGTTATTGCTGCAGCGTGTTGACGTCAACACGATTGTCAATAAATTATGTGTATGAAAATAGTGAGTGCTCTCAACGCCCGTTGATGGAGGATATTTTGAAATCATTCGACCTATCAACATAATATGCTGTAATATCTAATGAATTGTCAATAGACGTGATCGTGTTTTGGACGTAAAGATCAACAATATTCAAACTAATTACATAGATTACCATTGGTTTTAATAGTGGATCTTTTAATCATAGATTTTAGTTTATTACACTTGATAAATAATAGGTTGGGGAAAAAGTATTTTCGTATTTTTGTATGAAAAGTCAAGACATTTTTTTCAAAGTTTATTTACATTTATTTACAATATATATGTACCGTTTTGTTGAATAACTTTCTGCCATTTTGTGGGCAGAGACATTATCCCGTTACTGTAGAAACTTTGGGACTTCTGATCAAAAAAACGGGACAAATAGTTTTGGCAGTCCTCTCTTGAGGTCAACCTTACAGAACCTAAAGAATTCTGAAGAGACCGAAACAGGTGAAAATCTGAAGGCGCAAGGTCAGTGCTATATGGTGGATGCACTAGGACCTCCCAGTCGAACTCTCTTAATTTTTGCTGAGTGGCTAAAGATGTGCGTGGTCTAGCGTTATCGTGATGAAAGACCACACCCTTCCTGTTGATCAATTCCGGCCGTTTTCTCTCGACTGCTTCCTTTAATCTCATCAGTTGCTGGCAGTAAAGATCAGAATCGATGGTTTTGCCGGACGGTAAAAGCTCATAATGAACAATGCCCTTCCAATCCCACCATACACACAGCATCACCTTATTTCGTGTTAGGCCCGGTTTGGCCACAGTCTGTGAAGCCTGGCCAACTTTCGACCACGACCTTTTTCGCACGTTCTTGTCGTACGTGATCCACTTTTCATCGCCAGTTATCAATCTCTTCAAAAACGGCTCGGTTTCATTACGTCTCAATAATGAATCGCAAATGAGTACACGGTTCATTAAGTTTCTTTGAGTGAGCTCGTGTGGCACCCAAATATCGAGCTTTTTTGTATAACCAGCTTTCTTCAAATGGGTCAAAACTGTTTTGTGGTCAATTCCCAGTTCTTCAGCTACATCGTAACTACTAATATGCCGATCTTGCTCCACTCTTTCAAAAATGGCGTCCATTTTATTCGTAACAGGGCGACCAGAGCAAGGTGCATCTTTAACATCAAAATTTCCGGACTGAAAACGTTTGAACCAAATTTGTGCTACTCTTACTGACACTGCATCAGGTCCATAAACATCACAAATTTTTTTCACTGCTTGAGTTGCATTTTTGCCTTTTTTATAATAAAATTTTAAAATGTATCGAATTTCTTCATTAGATTCACTCATTTTTACGGAGAGAAAAACAAATGAAAAATAGCGGGAAACAACTTTTTTTTATTTTTTTCTTTTCTTTATAATGTAACCTTTTTAATGTTACCAAAACCAGCCAGACACAAATAGTACAGTCAAAGAAATTTTATAATAAGTTTATACCTACGTTATGCGAAAAGACTTTTTCCCCGACCTAATATTTATTGGTTACATAATGTTTGGCAACCAGTGCTTATATTGAATTAAATTGAAGTCCATACATTTAAACAGTCTTATTAATTACATTTCGCGCCTCGTTTGAAAAGTGTTTCAATATTTGTCTCTATTGTGTTGTTATACGTTATATGATATTTTATCTGATAACGATAATACTTTGTCAACTTAATTGTTTATACTGATTTTTAATACTAGTGATGTAAAGAATATATCAAGAAGTTTTTAACAAAAAGAAATGGTATTCATAATGATAATACTACGAATAAGATTTATATTTTGTTTGATCCAACTTTTAAGTTAGATCATACGAAATATATTATATAATATATTCATTTCGTTTATTCATCTTAAACATTTCATGAAGGAGAATCGCGGGGGCGCCACGTTAAGTTGTTTTATCACGTTTTATAAGTATGAAACTTAGTTAAAATATTCTTTTTGGCATTATATTACTATACACTAACAAACTCTATTGAAATGGCTCGACCGATTTTTATGAAATTTTGTGTGCATATTACGTAGGTTTGAGAATCGTTATGTTCAAAAGAAATATTAGCATTCGCACTCGCAAATGTTCAAAATCTAACATTCGTGACATCACTATTAAGTACAGTATAAAGAAAATCTGCTGTACTGTAACTGAAAATATTTAAGTCACGCTGGTATCCCATAGGGGTGGGCAGAAGCCTATGGCTTTCCGCAATTATATTCCTCACACACCACTTATTTATATGTTAACTGAAGCTGGAACCAACATATATAATCTTTTAATTTTGGAACAACTTTTTAAATATTACCTTTCTTCATTCTTATAATCAACATTATCTACAGTTGCTTTGAGGTGTCCATGAGTGCGGTAAGCGTCCACCAGCTGCTGTGCACGGCAGTTCTCGTATCTCCTCGTTAAAACTTCTGCTGGAGTTTCTAAATAAATAATGATTTTTAAACTCATTTTCTAAAAGACAGAACATAGGCGGAACCATTTCTTGGTCGAATGAGTTTTAGGGTATGGTATTCAATTGCCGGTAGAATCTATTGCTATATAACGAACATAAATTTATCATGTTTAGCATTAATATATTATTTGTTATATACCTATTTCCATAATCTAACATAACCACCTATTATTTAGTTAAAATAGAAAAACAAACAATTTCAATCACAAAAAACTTAATGGAATTCATAAATTGTCAGAACCAAAACTGTCAGATAAATAAATAATGGATTTACAAGTTCAAGTATTTCAAGTAAAAGGCAAGATTTAGCTTTACTCCAGAATTTGACACTTTATTAAAGTGAATTTCGTTCATACATCTCGATTAGGAAAGCTGCGATTTAAAACCAGCATTAAAATACATTAAACAGTCTGTATATTACAACCGTATTGTTATTTATATCAAAGGTTTATCAGTCACGGTGGACCAGTGGTCGAGCTGCACGCTTCTGATTCAGAAGCAGTGGGATCGATGCTGGGCTTACATCAATGATTTCTCAGAATTCTGAATGAATGTGCGATAGATATCGATGACTGGCAACTTTGACCGGCAATATGTTCGCTGCCTACACTTAAATATATAAATGATACATAGTAAACGATATATTGCAGAATGTATTAATTTCTACACTCATTAACAACTGTACCAATTGGACCCAATATTTGACTACTGGACTGCCAATTACTTAATTGGATCAAATCAACCTATGGAGCACGATATTACCTACATTTCAATAAATACCTCAGTATAATATCTACATATCATTTGAAATTCAATGTTTCGTCACATGTTCAGTATATTTACCGTACGTTAGAAACACAACACTGATGAGGTACCTGTTTCATTCAATTGGATCGGTCGATGCCCAAACACTCCCGTTCCTGAATGATATAATATCCGTTCGCACGACAAATCCTTCCATCTCATCAGCCTTCTCGCTCCCACTTTGACACTCAACATTATTCCAACTGCACTTTTATTGATGCCACATTAAAATTTATTTTAAACTAATGACCTGTTACAAGGTCTTCAAATAGCCATGTTCATGTTGCGCACGAGTTGCCGGTTTCGCGGTTAGCTACACACTGACTGAACTAAACTTGTCTTATCGTTATAGCGTATTTATTTATTCTTTAACTAACACACTCATTGTTGTCGACGAATTTGTTCACGTAGGAATGTTGGGAATTACGCTATTTGTTGCTCGAATGTGCCGGCTCAACCTGCACAATATCACGATCTCTCAGAAAATCGACACAAAGTAGCTTTAGTTATAAGTCCATAAAGACCGGCAATCCAATACACTTACCAGTTTGCATCTCTGTCACTGTTAAAGTGAAAAACGATAAACTCACTATAACGATGATCTTTCAATTCCTGCTAATAACATCTTTCACCGATATTACGGTTCGTGAAAACAGCCATCATATTGAATTTAAATACTCACAGAAAATAATTCATTCGAAACTCGATCAGATAAAATTGAATAAATGACAACTGAATAAATCAACAAATAGCAAAAAAAGTCCGAAAAGTTTTCGCAAGACAGCTTCTGGGAAAATGAAATAGCTTTCTTCATGTTACAAAGTGACAAATTAATTTTATTTAATTGTGTATACTATATATATATTTTGATATCACTTTTTAAGCATGATGTAATAATTATGTGATCTTGATATTTATGTAGATAAGTAAATGTAATATCGTTAATGATAAATTTACACAGTTATCTCACATTTTTTATGCACACACAAGTGTTTCGTTTGTAATTAAATATCATTTTGACCTTTATTGACCCATTGAAAGCCGATGGTTTAGAGACTCTGATTAATCGAATGATTCCAGGTTGAAAACTGGTTACAAACGGATGATGATTGAAGATGAAAAGATGTGCCACAAAACTGTGGCTGATGTTTGTTGATAAAGTTCGTTACGTTCGTGATATTTCATGGGATTATTAAATTTAATTGTCGGAATTAATTCTAGTTTCGTCAGGTTGGCACAGGAATCTCGGTCCGGATGATACCAGAACACAATATTGCCTTTAGAATGACCTTTTGGTAATTCTACTACTTAAAGACCTTCAACACCGTATTTCCACCTAAAATTCCGGCTCGGCAGATGGAACTCCTCCGGTTGGTGACTCGTTTACCCATTTCCTAAAAAAAGTATATTATAAGATATCTATCGACGACTGAATAATTTATAGCGCTTGATGTATGACGATAAGCTCGTCACTTTATTCTTTTTGACGAAACCCAGCAGTTGGAAGACCACTAGGACTTACCACCGCCTGCCATCCAAACGTTACAATTTGATCTGCCTCTATGTTACTCTCTAATTATGTCAACAGTGGAACAGAATGTTTTTTCTGGATTCATAATTGGAACACCTATTCATAAATGGAATCCCCTCTCATAACTGGAACGTCTATACATAATTGGAACAGATTCAAATGGAATATTTACAAAAAAAAAATGTACAGATGTGTTTAAAATAAATAAACGATAAGAGTTGTTTTACTTGCTACCTTTCAGATAACATTGTCTTATCACAGACAATATTATAGCAACACAGTGATGCTTCCTTATCGCCAGTTTTACCTCCAGCAAATAACATTTGGTTACCTACGTATCCATATTATTTTTAAAATGAAATCAGTATTGTATTATCGCGGTATCAACTGACATATATGCTTAAAAGTAAAGATAAGTACCTAAAACTACCCAAATGATGTAAAATTTGTATAACTATTAGTGATGTAGCCGATATTAGTGTTCACGAATATGACGCATTCGCAAAAAAAAAAACATTACGAATATGTTTAGCAACATTTGCATTTTCGGTAGGTCTGCGTATCGGTCAACATCTATTTTTCATAACCTAAATGTTAAAATTTGTATTTTATTTTTTATTATTTTTTTACAAAACAATATTTCGAGCCGGGTCAGCTAGTCTTGTTAAATATAAATAATTAAACCTTTTTCTTTTAATTGTTCGCGAACGCGTTCGCACATTCAAATGAAGAACATTCAAAGAAATATTCGCATTCGCAATCGCGAAATCATCATAATCATTGAATAAACACTAGCTGACAAATGGAAATAGCTTTAATTAATATGGACACAAAATCTCAATAACTCAGATTTGATAGGTTAATAGATTTTTACGGCAAGACGGAAAGATTTGGATACATTTTCTTTTTTTGATGTTCCCAACTCAGCATGTTCTTTGTAAGAACAATGTTTTAAAATACTGCTACGCTAATTAACTGAACGTAACCGATTGATATAAATCGCTATTGTTTTCAGTACATGTTGCGTGATATAAGCGCTAAACGAATTTACTTGTAGTCACATAATAATGTGTAATTATTACCTTATATTATAACTATATATGATATAATGTACAGAAATAACATCAGTAAGTATTATTTATACAACGAAATTGGCTCACGAAACATTAAGTAACCACCGATCCATTAGAATTGTCATTGCTTCTGTATATATAGATATTTATACTTGATCAAACTTAATGCCGATTACAAATATTTGCGAATTGTTAGTAACTTGATATAATAATGTAATTGAAATTAAACATTGTGGAATCATTAATTTTAATAATTAAATTAGAGGTCTCTATCAAAACAGGCAATATTAATTGGTGTATAAATTTGTACCATTTTCTGGGAACTACGAAGATGTTACTTTCTAGAAGTAAGGAAATGTTTAATAACCGCATTGGCCCCATCTTATTTGAATGGAAGCGTAAAATACAATATTTGAGTGATAATTGTAGTTTACAATTTGTCGGTTATATAATATCACCATCCCGTAGGAATTTGTTTAAGAGGTAAGTTTAATTTGTTTGATATAGTTATCTTTACTTTATCTAGATCGTCAAATGACTCAGTATTTCCGACTCCTAAGTTCTGAATTTGAAACTTGGCTCACCAATGACTTTCCGGAAGTCACGTGTGACAAATATATATCACTTTTAATACTTATTGTACCCAATGATATTTTTCCCAACTATTAAATTCCGAAACGCGATTGTTTTTCACATATGTATCATAAGTCGTAAAGTTACAGACAATAAATAAAAAATACTGATTCATTCATTGATGAAACATAATTTTGGGTATGTATTATCAATCTATAGCATGGGAATACATTTTTAATTATGGGGATTGTAGATTGAAAATTATCATAACTAACGGATACTACCAAATTATTTATGTTCGAAGAATAGGTTCTAGATTCTTCAAACATAAATAATTTGGTACGACAGAACAAAATCATATTAAAAATAAATCATTACATAGTATAAAACAAGGTTGCTTTCCGCTATGCTTATATCTTAGAAACTAGGCAACGGATTTAGATGCCGTTTTTTTAATAGATAGAGGGTGTCAACGGGGTAGTTTGTATCTTTAATTCATGAATAATGTAGTAAAGAAAAAGTGTTAATTTTCGAGATTTAGCACTTTAATTGTAAACACTGTAGAGTTACTTTTGTTGCGGAACAAAGATTGCCGGGTCAGATAGTATTGCATTTATTATTATTGCATCCGGTTCATCTTTCATTTCTTTTAGAATATTCTGGCTGTTTACTGCTCTAGCCTGCTGCGGCTGTTCAGCAAAAGTACTGCAAGGGTCTTTTAATTTGTATATAGACGACGCAGTGTCCTATTCGGTGGAAACCAATTATTTAGAGTTTGATACACCATTCCCAGCTTTGACTATATGTGAAGTCCCGGACCAAAAGAATTTTAGAAAACTACTTAAGTCGTAAGTATAACAGATTTACGATATTCTATGGATCATTCGTAGTTGTTATGTAATTGCTGTGTGGCGCCGGCTTAGAATACCGCCACCCCATCTCTTCCCGTGGGTGTCGTAAAAGGCGACTAAGGGAAAAGCTAGAAGAATGGGCAGCAGCATTCTCTCTGAAGAAAATACAGCTTACTGCGATCGCCAACCCGCCTGCCAAGCGTGGCGATTATGGCAAAAACCCCCCATGATTGCGCGGACCGGCAGTTGTGGCGCTTTATGGGGGAGGCCTATGTCCAGCAGTGGACCTCAAAAGGGCTTATGATGATGATGATGATGATGATGTGGAACAGATCAGTGCTACCCTATCTCTTTCCGCGGGTGTCCTAAGAACCGGTTAAGGGACTTCATCTGATGCCAATTATCGTGAGCATTTTAGGTTTCAGACCTTATGAGATTTTTGCCGTGGTTGGGCCGGAACCAGATACCTAGAATATTGTCTAAACCAAATAATCCGTTTGGGTATAAATTTTTATTATTATTACTACTAAATTACATTACATTACATACATTACATACATACATTAAACTTTTTACTAAAACATACATGAAAAAACTCGGTGGCTCAGTGGTCGAGCACACGGCTTCTGATCCAGAGGTCCGGGTTCGATTCCAGACACTGGCGCACACCAATGACTTTTCGAAATTGCTTTCGGAAGTTATGTGTGATAAATATCGATGACTGAAAAACTTTGTGCCCGGTATGGCAATAGGTTCGCCACCTATTCCATTTGGGACGTAAACATAACGGCGAGACGAGGCTTAACAGCCGCTGCCTACACCTTCGGGTAACAAAAGGCGTGAAGTTATGTTATGTTACATGAAAAATTTTATTGCTATTTTTCTTTTATCTTATTTTAGCAAAAACTTCTCAACGTCCCTTTACGAATTCCTCGACAATGTGAGTTTTTGGAATCTACATTACTGCAAGAAATGCGCAAATTGCGAAATTGGCGTTTCGTGTATTGAAGACTTCATACATCTGGTAAATGATCTAAGAAAGAAATGTACTGAACTGTTGAACAGATGCTTCTGGAACGATATCCCATTTCCTTGCTGTGAAAGGTAATACAATTTTATAAATTCTGAAGAAAATCCTTTTACATGCGACCTACCCATACCTTGAAGCTTATTGCTATTAAACCGAAATCTAACAGTAAATACTTCAAAAGGTCCTGTGTAACATTCATCTGTTTTAAAACAAATAAACTCCTTATATATACAAATAACTTAGGCGATTGGACATTGATTATCAATGTAATGCTTTAATGTATATGATTCTATTAAGGGTTACCGCTAATAGATAATAAAAAAAATACTAAAAAGTCTATATCCACATTTAGACTATCATTACATAGTATATAACAAAGTCACTTTCCGCTGTCTGTCCCCTTATATGCGCATATCTTTAAAACTATGCAACGGATTTTGATGCGGGTTTTTTTAATAGTTAGAGTGTATTAACGGGGTGGTTTTGATCTATAATTCATGTATAGTGTAGAAATAAAAAGTGATAATTTTCAAGATTTAGAACCTAAATCGCAAAAGCTGCCTGAACCTAAGTGATAGATCAAAACAATGTTCTGCATTATTAAAGACCTCCAGAAGGTCTACAAAAAAGTCCGCGAGGGGGGCATATGTCTATCTCTTAGGGATAAATCACAATGATAATTTTTATTCCTTTACTTTTTAAGAGATATAATGTCTCATTTTCATCCAATTAAGTGTCTTAAATAGATTGTGTATGTAATATAGACGATCCTGGCCCTTTACAGCATGTAATTTAAACGTATATTTACGAAGAGATTACGCCAAAATGCGTGCCGATAAATAGCATTTTGATGCGGAACAAAGTTCGCCGGGTCAGCTAGTTCCGTTAAAACTTAAAATTCATTCTAAACTTAAAGACATATCATAAACTTCATTTGTTAGTGAAGAGGTTTCAGGAAAGTAAAATAACTGAGTGACGTTGGTAGGTATCATAGGAATATTGATATTTGTCAAATAAAAATTGTGCTAAATGAGTACATATACAGTATCAATCAGTTGATACTGCAAGTAGCAAATATGATTTACTATTCACCAGAATTATTACTATTATTTAATTGAATAGCCAGATTTTCCGCCTGACAGTTTTCAATTAAAAGTCAGATGTCAGTAGTGGAGCCATACAGTTCGCCGCGTAAATAGTCCGGCTCGATCGGTCGTGGTATTTCTACCATGACCTTCTAGAATATTGACGTAAATTGGCACATGCCGCGTATCGTTCTGTGAGAGAGGTATCCGGAAGCCCAGATCGTTTCTCCCTTCTTACCCATCATACTCCCTAACAGGCAACGCAACTGAAACACTATCGGTTTTGTATGTGTCTATTGGTGGCGTTATTTACTTACCACCAGGTCTCACTGGATCGTTTGCCCTCCTATTCTAAAAAAAACAGTTATAAATTTGCGAAATATTAACCAACCGCTACTTGATAGCGGCATTTGGTCAACAATGAAAAATACTGAATAACTTTCGTTTTATATTTAACTAACTAACTTTACTGTATAATATTTTCAAGGTTTCGTCCAATCCAGACGGAGTATGGAACATGTTTTGTGTTCAACTCGCGTTTGACTGACAATCAGTTAATATACACAGTCAACAGAAAGATCGGCCTGTCCACTTTAAAATTTGAAGCTATCGATGACATTAAGGTATGGTATCAACCTTGAATGATCGACGAACATACATGAAAGAACTTGTATATTATCAAAGAAGTGAGCGAAGCGTATAACGGCCTCATGTCACTCGGAACCCGGATACAAAGCATTCAAAGGTTCTGTTCTCAAAACAAGACTCACACGAGTCACTTATTTGAGAACATATTTGGTCCATATAACAGATTATCACACAATGTGGGTTCATTTTCTCCCCTGCTTCTGAATATGAAGGTTCAGATTGAAATACTGGCCGTCAGTAATGAATTTTATGAAATTATCTGAAATAATTTGGCCTATCTATAACAATAGGTTATGCTATCACCAAACTATGCTCTTGACCAGGGTATATCTGCTATCGACGTCTTAGGATCTAACATGCGTGAAGTTATAAAAAAATACTTATAACAAAGTATAAATAAACTTTAGATACGGCTGCATTCGCCAGATGACATGGTAACTGTTGCGACAAATATTGCCTCTGAGAAAGTTCTAAGCCGATGTGACAGTCTGCCACTTATAAGTATCTTTGATGTGATACTAACAGTAAGTGTGATGTTTCTTACATTTAAATATATATTTAATAAATATAATTCAGATTCTTAAGCGTACATTTAAAATAGTTACATAAATGTATAGGTATAATAGGTTACAGAAATAACGTTATATAACATAATTTTACGTCTTTTTCTACCCGAAGGGCGGCTGTTAAGCCTCGACTCGCCGTTACATCCCAAATGAAATAGGTGGCGAAACTTTTGCCATAAACCGAGTACAAAGTTGTCAGTCATCGATATTTATCAAATATGGTGTGAGCCCGGATTCGAACCTACGAGTTCTTGATTCAGAAGCGGGGTGCTCGACTACTGGACCACCGAGTATTAAATTTTTAATAGACACCACTCCTAAATTTTCAGCCTTCTCTTATCAATCCCTGGCAAGTCAAACTTGAGCAACTAATAGCAAACGAATCATCACAATCAAAGTAACGAAACTAACTTAAGACTAACGAATTTTTATATTTATAACATCTATATTAAATTTAGGAATAGAAGATTATGGTCAGGTAAGGGGGTCATGTCAAGAGCGTGCACGTCGCGATCCCTGCCGTCCCAGTGGGACGCAATCTTGACCAAAGCAAACTCAGCTGGACGGGCTGCTAGGGCGTGCCCCGTAAGCGACGGGCACCGATTAGCCCCCGTCGGTGCGGCTGCATGCGCATGCGGCGAAGGGGGCCGCCACCCTTCACGCAGCGCCAATCCTGGCGGGACGAGGAGAGGGGAGTGCCGTATAGGCACGTGGAATGTTAGAGGTAGCATGGCAAGAAAGATGAATGAGATGATGGATGTATTAAATGAGAGATGCCTGGATGCCTTATGTTTGACGGAGACAAAGCGGAGGGGGAGGGAGACCGAGGACCTCCCCGGTGGCATGGTAGCCCTATGGTCCGGAGTGGACCCGGACGTCCGTGCCAGTGGGGGTGTTGGAGTCGTTCTCTCCTCCCGCTTTGCTTCCGGAGTGAAAGATTATGAGTTGGTAAGCCCAAGACATCTTTGGGTTCGAATAAAACTGGGGATCACGCGAGTTTTCATGGTCGCAGCTTATGCTCCCGTTAGCTCCGCGGATCCCCGCGAACTCGAGGAGTTTTGGGAAACTGTTAGGGATATTCTGGATCTAGCTGAGGGAAATGAAAGGATAATTCTGTGTGGTGATCTTAATGGGTGGGTCGGAACCAAGCGAGACGGCCTGGAGGCTGTCCTTGGTCCGAATGGTGACAAGAGAGTGAATGATGCTGGTAAGCCGATATTGGACGTATGCCTGGAACGGAACCTCCTTGTGTCTAACACATTATTCCGTCATAAAGATATTCACACGTATACGTGGAGACGGAATGAGCAAAAGAGTATGATAGATTCGATTTTGATAGATAGTCGTCTCCGAAATACTCTAAGGGATACAAGAGCCTACAGAGGCCCCACTCTTGATACGGACCACTACCTGGTGGTAAGCCGATTCGTGGGTCTTTTCAAGAAGTGGAGACACTGGCGAGTGCGTACCCATTTCGGAGAGCTTGAAAGGACAAAATGTGAGAAATTAGAAGATGAAAGTGTACGGAGTATGTATGTAGGCCTAGTCAGTAAAAGACTCAATGAGACGAGTCTTTCTGACCTAGGTGTTGAAGAATGCTGGGAAAGAATGAAAGAAAGTATAGTGAATAGTGCAAAAGAAGTATGTGGTAGTGCAAAGAGGCATAAGATTCTGAGAGGTGACGCCTGGTGGGACGCGGATGTGAAATCCAGCGTCGAAAGAAAGAAAAAAGCATGGTTGGATTATGTCTCAAGTGTGAACCAGAATGATAGTATGACAGAGAAAAAGTATGAGAGCTACCGCCGCTGCAGGAATGTTACCAAAGCCTTAGTGAAAGAGAAGCGTGAAAGACTTGTTGCGAATGAGGAAGTGAGGTTGACGGAGAACTTCGAGGCGAATAACAAACTCTTTTGGAGGGAAGTTAGAAAGTCTCGGGGTTCTTCGTCAACATCCAGAATGGACAAAATTATGTCTAAGTTTGGTGACATTCTTGCAAACCCAAGCGATGTATTGGGCAGGTGGAGTGAGTATTTTGGGGAAATGTACGAGTATGTTCCGGATGTGGGCGCCGCGAGTGAGCCTACGGCTGACACCGCTGCGCCAACATCTGATGAGGACATTACTATGGAAGAGATTGAATGGTCGATACGAAGTATGAAAAATGGTAAGGCAGCTGGAATTGATATGATGTCTGCTGAAATGATCAAACACGGTGGAACCTGTGTCCGGGACGCTTTCCTGACCTTGAGCAATCTGTGCTGGAGGTCGGGTAAGGTTCCATGGACTGGAGGCGCGCTGTCATCGTGCCCTTGTATAAAGGTAAGGGATCACGTATGCAGTGCGCCAGTTACAGGGCCATCAGTTTGATCAGTTTAGCAGCAAAAGTGTATGGGAAAATTATTGAAAGGAGAATGAGGGTGATATCTGATGGAGTGTTGTGGGAGGCTCAGGGTGGTTTCAGAAGCGGACGAGGGTGCATGGATCAGATTTTTTCTCTCCGCAACATCGTGGAGAAACAACTGGCTGTTAACCGGAAGGTTTTCTGCGGTTTTGTGGATCTGGAAAAAGCGTTTGACAGAGTGTTACGAAAGGATCTGTGGGATATACTCCCGGGCTATGGGGTGAGCGGAGCACTGCTGCGCGCTGTGCAGTCCACTTATGAGGGCTGCACAGCGTGTGTGCGTGTTGACGGCGGCTTGTCCCCCTGGTTTGACGTCAATATCGGCGTCAGACAGGGTTGCGTGCTGTCCGCTCGACTGTTCATCCTGTACCTGGACAGTTGTCTCCAGAGAATGAGATCGATGGATGTAGGGATGCGAATGGGTGAACTAGTCGTGAGCTGCCTGCTTTACGCAGATGACGCCGTGCTTCTAGCCGAATCGCCGTCAGACCTGCAAACACTAGTCACTACTATGAAAGATGATTGCATGATCAAAGGCTTGCAGTTGAATGCGACGAAAACGAAAGTTATGGTGTTTGAAAGGGAGGATTCCAGAACAGATGCAAGGATAATGGTTGATGATGTAGTGCTGGAACAGGTGAATGAAATTGTATATCTTGGATGCGCTTTTAGCAGAGATGGAAGGTACACCGCGGATGTAGAAAGACGAGTGGCGATAGGAAATAGCGTAAACGGAGTGTTGGGCAGATTCCTGGGCGCAAAAAATATTAGCAGAAAGGCCCAGTTAGCAATCCACAATGCAGTCCTGATCCCAACACTAACTTATGGAAGCGAGAGCTGGGTATGGCAGAGTGTGCATGAAAGTAGAATAAACGCGGTAGAAATGAGGGCTCTACGCAAAATCTGCGGAGTGACTCTCGCTGACCGCGTAGAAAACAAGGTTGTAAGGAAGGAAGTTGGTTTGAAAGAGAGTGTCGGTGTAAAAGTAAGAAAGGGCATGCTCCGATGGTTCGGACATGTAGAAAGAATGGTTGACGCAAGACTGACTAAGCAGATATACAATGCAAAAGCGGACGGATGTAGGAGTCGAGGACGGCCAAGACACACATTCCAAGACCAAATAGAACGTGTTCTGGAGGAAGGTGATGTTAAGAGCCTCAAAAACCGACGCGCGTGCATGAAAAGAGTTATGAAAGTCAACGAAGCGAGTGAGGCGTGTAAGAATCGTGCCCTATGGCGCTCTGTTCTCTCTGCCTACCCCGCAAGGGATTTGGCGTGAAGTTATGTATGTATGTATGTATGTATGTAAGATTATGGTTTGCGCTGCGTTTTTATTATTTGAGTCTTGTATTCAATTTATAGATGAATACTTTTTCATTTCATTTCATTTTCATTTTGATAATCTTTAATCTCATCCCCATAAGCAAGAATTCATTTGATAATAATAAACCTGTATTATTTTCCAAGATATTTATGAAGAGCTAACACAGAAAGACACAAAGGCAAGTAGAATATAAGTTATACTTATGGAAAGAAACGATTTGTAAAGATAATATGGATAAAAACAATTTCAATAACAACAACAACACAACATCACGACAAGTTCCAAGTCCAAGCGGGTTAGGCATAAGTAACAGAGCGTTATAAAAAGACACAATTAATGTTTAAATATTTACTCAGGCCGAAGAAACAATAAGTGATGTATCAGTACAACGATTGGAACCGTCAAATCGTGATTGTCTGTTCGCTAACGAGATACCAGACTTCGCTCATTTATGGCCATTCCAACAATATTCGTACAGTGCGTGTCTGCTGTACAGCAGAGCGATCACACAGGCACAAGTTTGTAACTGCACGCATCACTTTATGCCTAATATAGGTGAGTTGTCATATATGATATGTAATATATTAGAACACTTTTAAAGACTTTTGTATATATCATTTACGAGTTGACTGAACCAACTTTGTTTCGCCCTAGAAGCAATAAGAAGAAATAAAAATGGTCATTGTGGGTTATCCCTTAGAGATTGCGGTTTTTTGTAGATGTTTAATAATGTAGTACATTATCACTTAGGGTTCAACCAGCGTTTGCAATAAATGTGCTAAATCAGCAGTTGTAGATATAAATAACAGTGGTAGAGCCAAGCAGTTTGCTGCATGAAAGGGCCGGCTCCACCGGTGAAATTCCACGACTTCCCAGAAGATCTAAGATCTTTTTGAAGTGTAACTTCTAATGTCTCGTGCAACCGTTTAACGCTTTTAACGCCCCCTTGCGGCCACAAAACATAATATATATTATTGAAAAGGACGAATTTGAACCAGTCTATATATAAATCCAGGAAGAGAATTGCTTAAGCGTGATTTTTATCTGTACATAGACATCTAGTAGCTAGTGGTGGCACTATACCACTCATTTAATACCTATAAAAGCTTAATAGTTTGTTTCTTTAAACGCGCTAATCTCAGAAACCGCTGGTTCTATTTTAAAAATTCTTTCAGTGGTGGATAGTCCATTTACAGAGGAAGGAATAAGGCTATATTATATGTTTCTAAACAATTAGGGACCTTTCTAAAAGTCCGATAATGTAACCCAAGGTGTAAAAAAAGGACAAAAAAAAATTATAACATCGCGTACGCTGCAAAAAGGTTTGACTGTAGAGCAAAAAAATGTACTACAACTTTGCAGAATATATAGTTGTCTACACAAATGGTCGCGAGACCATGTGTCTAACTATAGTAGTTATCTCACAATAAGTGTTCATTTAATTTTTTTAAATAATTTGAATGATGATGTTATAATGCCCTTTATTTTAAACTTTGGTATTCATTCTGATTAAAATAAATTATTTATAATTCAAGATAAATTCAATGGCTTCCTAGAACTTTTTGAATTATTTAATTCGGACATTTCATTCAAAAGATATCGTAATATACACGATATAAGTATTAGATTATTAGGCAAATATGTATGTGTATATATATAACATAACTTCACGCCTTTTCTACCCGAAGGTCTAGGCAGTGGCTTTTAAGTGACTCGCCGTTATGTTTACGTCCCAAATAGAATAGGTGGCCATTCCGGGCAAACGAGGGCAAACGAGTTAGCGCGTCACCTGCTGGTAAGTGACCAGCGCCGCCCACGGACACCTGCAACACATATAGTGTTACAGTTGTGTTGCCGACCTTTAAGGAAGTGGGAAATAGGAAAGGATGGGAAAGGGGGGTGGCCCTCCGGGTACCTCTCTCACCGAACGAAACGCGGCCTCAGCCACTTTACGTCGAACTTCCGAGAGGTCGTGGTATTTCACCTGTGGAGCTGGCCTATTCATGCAGTGTTTATTTTTCTCTATTTCTGAATCAATTTCTAACCCTTTTTAAAAGCTTTTATTTAACTTGCACTAATACATACTATGTATCTATGTATGCAAGTATGTATGTTCGGTGGAATCTTGCAACTCAATTTTGAAGTAGATATCTTCAACCGATTGAGCTGAAATTTTGTATACACGTTTACTAAGAATGAAAATGCATGATATTATGCGTGACATTATTCTATATCCAATATGGCGGACCACCCAAGATGGAGGAATGGATATTTTGAATGCATTTCTGCAATATGGGTATCAAATGAAACGGCTTATTAAGTGTAACTCAAAAAATAATATGACGTCATTATAAGTCCAATATGGTGGAATATCCAAGATGGAGAAAAACATATTTTAAGCTTCTGTACAATATGGGTATTAAATGAAAGGGCTCATTGAGAGTAACTGAAAAAATAATGTGACGACATTCTAAATCCAATATGGCGGATCAGCCAAGATAGAGGAACAGTTTTTTAATGCATTTCTACAGTATGGATATCAAATGAAAGGGCTTGTTAATAGTAACTGGAAAAAAAATATGACATCATTCCAAATCCAATATGGCGGTAAAAATATTTGCATTTCAACAATATGGGTATCAAATGAAAGGGCTTGTTGAGAATAACTCGAAAAATCATGTGACGTCATTCTAAATACAATACGGTGGACCATCCAAGATGACGGCATACATCTTTTTGATGCATTTCTACGTTACAACATATTTCTAGTTCTACAATATGGCTACGAATTAAAAATCATCATTGCGATTAAATGGAAAAGAAAGCTCCAAGCTGAAATTGAATTAGATGATCTCCTTATTGAAGAGCTGGACTATTGGAAATTAAGCGGTAAACTAACTTGCAATAATGATGCGTTGAATAAAATGACACTAACCTAGCCAGCTATAACTAAAAATAAAAAAAATAAATTAAAAGCAAAAATCCTTTTTAAAGAAGCTTTTATTTAAGCGCTCTAAAAATAAGAAAATAATATTTCCTTAAAAATTTCAAGTATCAACTTAGAGCCTCAGTATGTACAATTTATATAATAATAAAAGCTTGTCGCGAGGTTTGACTCCCTATCAGCAGGTAATTAAATTGCAAAAGATAATATAGTAATGTTAGTTAATTTACATGAGTGTTTTGCCCATTTCTTCTCATGACAACCTTACACTCAGAATCGTCCGTGCGTTTTTGTTCCAAGGAGGCAATTTTATCAAGCACTCGTGTTTTCATATGTTATGCTTCAAATTTAATAATAAGTTAAATATCTGTATTTACGGACTATATTTAACTGTGTGTGAAGACCCATGAAAAGCTATTTTGATTTGATTTGACATTATAAAATTAGTACAGTTTATTTACAACTCGCGCGACAAGCTTTTATTATTATATAAATTGTACATACTGAGGCTCTAAGTTGATACTTGAAGTTTTTAAGGAAATATTATTTTCTTATTTTTAGAACGCTTAAATAAAAGCTTCTTTAAAAAGGGTTTTTGCTTTTAATTTATTATTTTCTTTTCTACAACAGGAAGTTACACTTCCAAGCGCGGAGGGACTCCACGCATTTTTTTTATTTACTACATCATACATGAATTATACAAAGAAACCACCCCGTTGACACCCTGTATTAATTAAAATAAAACACATCAAAATTCGTTACGTAGTCTTTAAGATCTAAGCATATAAGCGGACATAAAGCGGAAAGCGACCTGTTTTAGACGATGTAATGATGTGGTACTTTGTGGACTTCAATTTGAGTAGTTCCGAGGTTAAATCTATGCAAATTTTTTGTGTCCGAACGAAAGTCTATTTTTGGCCGAAGCCGAAGCCGATTAATCGTCAATCTTCACAACCTTCGGCCGAAGCCGAAGCCGAAGTTGAAGGTATTAACTATTAGTAATTTAATAATTTTCTTCAATATTATCCACAGCTAAAGAATATCGGCGTAAAGTGGCTCTTGCCGCTTTTTTCTCGGTGATAGAGGTATCCGCACCGAACTAAGTGCAGTGCGGTCCGTCAGTCACTCACTCTTTCGTAACAGTTCGTTTAATTCCGACTGTTTTCGACCTTCGGCGGGACCTTCAGCTTCGGCCCAGAATTTGGCTTAAGGTGGATTTTTGGCCGAAGGTGCCCGAAGTCGAAGCCGAACCTTCGGTCGGACACTACAAATTTTCAACATTTTTTTTGGAATTTCGCGTATTCGCGAGCGTATTTAAATCTATCATGATCTATGTATGGTTAAAAGTCTCATTGAACTTGAGATAGTAGAGTTCTGTTTGTTTTTTATTTGCAGGAGATATACCGAAATGTGATATCAAAGGACTAAAATGTCTTTTTAAGAACGAGGGTGAGTTGATATATTTGTATATACTTTATATATGACACTAATTAAACTTCCAAATTTAAAAATAATTTGTTCCAAATTGTTGTTTTTGTAATAT
Source organism: Euproctis similis (assembly GCA_905147225.2). NCBI lineage: Eukaryota > Metazoa > Arthropoda > Insecta > Lepidoptera > Erebidae > Euproctis > Euproctis similis. Next base: position 3,971,657 of record LR990108.1, read on the forward strand.
TTTCTTATGGCATAAGCGGAGAAACAAGCTAGCGGGTCACCTGATGGTGAGTGACTAGCGCCGCCCATAGACGCCTGCAAAAAAAGAAAATATCACAGGTGCGTTGCCGGCCTATAAGGGATTGAAATGGAAAGGGGCGGTTTCTGCTAGATTTTATGCTTGACATCTCACCGATGGAAATTACTTGCGAGAAATATCTACTTTTTGACTCCTGTAAAAGTAACGCAACAATCGTTTTGATTAGAAAACAACAAATATTTTTGATATTCGATAAGAAAATACTATCTATTTTTAAAGTGAAACTTTTATTACATCGTCTCAAACTTTTTCGTCTGCGTGTTGCATGTCGCGTGACGGTCGGCCGCGGAGTAGGGATAAAGTGAAAGGCGCTCGTCAGAGCGCCTTTCACGTCTATTATCGTTTATTTATTATTAATTACCCAAATATACACTTTATTTTTGTAAATAAATACCGTAAAAACATGTAGAAAAACACCCCCAGACGAGGGATCGAACCCGCCCCGACCTTGTGTTATCGGTAGTGCGGTTTACCGATGCACCACGAGGGCCGTATGTATAATCGTCTAATTACCGTCCTCTTTACCAATTTCGACACATTTTCTAGGATCGGGTTTGTTTGTTTTTTTTTTTTATAAATTGTGTTTTTTGAAAATTATATTTAAGTACGAATTACATACTAATAAAATAATGAAATATCAATAATATTTTTCGATCTTACCGACAGAATAATAAATATATACTAATATATACTATGTACTAACATATTATATTAGAAACATATACTTAATTTTTTGCAGTGATAAACTGTAATAAAAGCAAAGCAAACACACATTGACTTCGTGTTAGTTAACAACGCCATCTGCTGGGATAGAAATTTCATGAAAATCGTTGGAGCCGATTCCGAGATTCCAATTTTATATATATATATATACAAGAATTGCTCGTTTAAAGATATAAGATAAGATAGTGCTCTTTATATATGTATTTGTCACATTTTCATAATAAATCGAAATATCATATTTACTGGAGGAAAAAATATCGTTTTGTTTTGTAAAGATCCTTTGTTGTAATGTTGTTAACGTTTAATAGGTGTCGCGTTATCCCTAGTGCCGTAGCTGGAATACTTGTCGATTCGGGCGACATCTATCGATATAATACGATATTACGGCAGAATCATCAATAGTAGCAACCTAGTAGCGCCATCTAGGAATTATTGTCGTGACCACGTAAAATAAAAAACATTTATTAAACCCTATTAACAAATACAAGATGGCAAGTAAATTAAAATAGCCCTTATCGCACAATCCCCTGAAAGCCGGTGACGTCCGGTTCGATTTCAAATTAAACTAGTTTTCTCTCTCTTTGCAAAACTGCCACTGACTTGTAACTAACGAATTAGTGGAGGAAGCAGACTGACGCCTTTCTTACTTTACTTAAGTTTCCAATTCCAAAAAGTGTGCCAGGATTCGAACACGCGACCTATGCGATTCGGAAGCCGTGTGCTCGACCACTGGACCACCGGAACTACATATATGTGACACAGTTATGTTCGTCAATTTATTAGCGATAAGATAGTGCTCTTTATATATGTATTTGTCACATTTTCATAATAAATCAAAATATCATATTTACTGGAGGAAAAAATATCGTTTTGTTTTGTAAAGATCCTTTGTTGTAATGTTGTTAACGTTTAATAGGTGTCGCGTTATCCCTAGTGCCGAAGCTGGAATACTTGTCGATTCGGGCGACATCTATCGATATAATACGATATTACGGCAGAATCATCAATAGTAGCAACCTAGTAGCGCCATCTAGGAATTCTTAATCTTCAGTCGTTAACTTCCAAAGAACTTGAAAATGATGAGATTATCGAATTAATTGATTTAAATCTTTAACTTAAAGTTAAACGAAGCCAAAGCAAACTTTTAAAAAAATTGCTGTGAAGTAACTGTTTTACACTGTTGCACTCTAAAAAAATATAAATGTTAATCATTTTATCAGAATCATCAATTTAAAAAACTTACTAACTAAATTATTGAAAAATAATTATTGAAAAAATATTTTGTTTATGTATATTTAAAAAGTAGATTTAAAAATCAATAACCCAAGACTCAATTTTAAAAGTTTCACTTTTACGGTGGTTTCATAAAACCACACAATTTTTTTTTCTAATGTTAATAAACAAACTAAACATTGGTTATTCTGGTTTCAGGTAAACTAGGTATAAATAATTATCATTGCCCAATGTCTTGCCACGAGGTGATGTACAAAGTGCTTTATGTGAATTGTCCGTGAGTAATTAAATTATTACGGAACATATTATGTTTACACTTACTGCTTATATTAATTGTTTCAGAATATCCAAAATGTATACAGAAATGGAATAAAACACCTTTTTTCCGGGATAGGAGGGCAAACGAGCAGGTGTGTCACCTGATCGTAAGTGGCCAAAGCTGCCCATGGACACCTGCAACACATATAGTGTTACGATACGTGAACGAAACACGGCATGAGCCGCTTTACGTGGATTTTCTGAGAGGTCGTGGTATTTCACGGGCCGAGCCGGCCCATTCATGCAGCGAAATGCTTGGCGTTTATAGATATTGTCTTCAACAGTGGTCAACCACAATATCTATAAACGCCAACATGCTAATCATTAGTTTGACAACGGATTTGAATCCAAAAGCTTCCGAACTTACACGCGCCAAATTATTATGTATTTGTACATATATTAACGTATTATCACAGCTATGATGCCAAAAATCACGTTGATATAATGGATGAGGGTGACTTCCATACTCACGGCACATTGGGTCAAGTACGCCTGTCACATCTGCCCACGTTGAGAGTCCGACGTCATGCTGTCAGACAACTGCTGGATCTTGTGGGTGAGTGACATGTGGTGATCAGGAACTATTTTGTAAAAAATAAGATATCCATACTTTTCTTACGTCAAAATTAATATGAAATAGCGCCATCTAGTTGCGAGTAGACGATAACTATATAGACCTGAGTAGGACGATCAAATGAAGTTTTCTGTTTATTTTTATGAAAATAAGTTGCAATTTCAGTGTATTCGCTATTTAAAATATAAAAAATATCTTATTAAGGTCTTGTAAAGTGTAAGATACCCTTATCTTGATTAAATTAATTTGAAGCACACAAGTGAATGAAGCACGACATACAAAAAGTAGTTAGCTCGAAAGTAATATTGAATATTTTGGTTGCAGTTGACGTGGGGGGTGTGATTGGAGTGTTTTTTGGTGCATCTCTCCTTAGTTTCCTCGAAATATTTTACTTACTTTTCATAAGAAAATATAACTAATGCAACTATGGTAAGTAATTAGGAATAGAATTATTATTAATTTTATTACATTTGTTCATTAATAAATAAAACATAGTGTCTAAACAGAGTATTATAGATGACAGAGTTATACGGAGACACACCTATCTTCCTTTCCTCTTCCTCATCCAATCCAAGTTTGCTATTCTATATTTAAGACCGCCAAAACAACTGTGACACTCGCAGCATTGCTGATATCCATGGATAGCGCTAGTCACTTACCACAAGCTGGCCCTCCTGCTCGTACGTCACCAAAAAAAGTAGCAAGCTGATTCCTGTACATATATCCGTATTTTATTTGGTTTTCGATAGCTTCCCAAAGTATTTGTGAAACATCATTAGTGTGCAAAACGTTTGGAATCCGGGAACTACCAAAACACACAGATAATATAACATAACGTCGCGCCTTTTCTCCCCGAAGGTATAGGCAGCGGCTATTAAGCCTCGTCTCGCCGTTATGTTTACGTCCCAAATGGAATAGCTGGCGAACCTTTTGCCATACCGGGCACAATTTTTTTCAGTCATCGATATCTATCACACATAACTTCCGTTTCAAAAAGTCATTAGTGTGGGCCAGAATTCGAACCCGCGATTTGATTCAGAAGCAAGGTGCTCGACAAACGAGCAGGCGTGTCACCTGGTGTTAAGTGACCAACGCCGCCCATGGACACCTGAAACACATATAGTGTTACAGTTGCGTTGCCAACCTTTAAAGGAGTAGGATAGGAAGGGATGGGGAAGGGGGATGGGCCTCCGGGTACCTCTCTCACCGAACGAAACGCGGCATGAGCCACTTTACGTCGATCTTCCGAGAGGTGGTGGTATTTAACCGGTCGAGCCGGCCCAATCATACAGCGAACTGCTTGGCTCTACCACTCTATGACTCTATGACTGACTATGACAAAAAATAAATCCGTGCATTAAACGTAGAATAGTTTTCCCTGGAGTTTCAGCCGTCAACAATAAGTCACAATGAGTACCTAACAAACGACATCGGCACTCGTTCGGAAATCGCTTTAGTAAACATTTGGAAGTAGCAATAAAACTCGAATTGGGTTCGGTTTATGAACGCTGTACAAAAGTGGTCCCGAGGGAAATGACACATCGCGATCAAGGACTGGACTATCTACACCAACAGTTCTTTGATCCAATCTCAGCGACATGCCGTTGACCTTATTGAATGGATGATCTTTGGCAAAATAATGTTATTTCTTGTTTGTTCGATAGTATTCGGGGAGCCTTAAAATCTCTGTATGCTCGGGCAGGAATTAAAAAGCAGTCTGTAGATTGTACGTTGTCTGTATCTAGTTTAAACTAAGAGAATATTACGAAATATCTACTTAAAATTGCTGTTAAAAATAATATTAAAATAACAGCAGTTTGTAGTAGGTATTCATAAATCAAATATTGCGACAAGAGGTGTTGATCTTAGTTTAAATTAGATAAAAACCACGTAAAATAGATTCAGATTGCTTTTGAAGAGACTATTGAGACTATATATTTAAAAATCCACACGCAGATGGAGATTTTTTGCATTCAATCTTTATTAATATCTTTATCTTTGTTAATCGGAGAGGTAGGTAGGTTTTCATGTAATCGACAAACTTTAAAAATAATGAACGGAATTTAAGTTTTTCACAATTAAAATGCATTAATTCATTCAAAAGTAGGTATAACATAAAGCAATGATAATATTGTTGGTGAATTACCTAAATAACAATAACTATGTTTCTATCGGCTAACCAGCAGAAGGAAACTAGTATTGTATATATATATATATATATATATATATATACGTTAAACATTAAGGCAACAATATCATAAAGGAGAAATAAACCGTTTCAGGCACTTAAACTTCACCCGGTACAATTTACTTGACTGCTATAATTGTATAAAACCTTTAAATCATTTACTCTCCAGGGCATTACCAGGCTTATTTATTCTATAAGCTCAGTGTTACGTTGAGTTATTTCTATATCAAATATATTAAGACGCTTATAGAGTACTTAAAATAAATATAATTACATTTAAATGGAACCTAAAATCCTAAAATGAACGTAGGTAGTGGAGTGTAATTACATATAAGCTGTCGCAATATTAAATACCTATACAGTTTTAAATGGATATTCAAATATTTTTGTATCTTTACGCTTTTATTATTTTTTATAATTTCAAGATGTGACTAGCATTTTTTTTAACTTATATCTTAAGACCTCTTATAATTTGTACCTTTGGAGCCATACTATTGACAAGCCTCGTGGTGCATTACCTGCCTATCGACTGCAGAATCGAAGTTGCCGGGTTCGAATGCCACCCGAGTACATATATTTATGACAAGCAGACAGTTTGTATGGCGTCGGGTGTTTTTCAATGCATTATAGTCTATATACGTCTATATGCCTAAATATCTATATACGAAAAGAGTATATGTGTATTAATATCCGTGGTCTTGTATCCATAGCACAAGCAATTAGTTACTTAGTCTGGAACTAGAGGGCGCTGTGTGTATTGTCTCCAAGATGATATCATATTATTTTTATTCTACTGTTGTCTTAAACCTGAGACAATCAAAAGCCCTATAAAATACCTACATATACATCACACTATTGGTTCCACTCGGATAGGAATTGCAATTGTTGCAATTTCAATTATTAATGCTATTAAAGAGAGGGTTCTTAAAACAAACATTCACTGATTACTTATACATTTCCGGGTAAATTATGTAGATGCGACAATTCCATTTAACAAATAAAAAAAAACACTGTAGGGCCGATTAAAAGCATTTATTGCTTTTTAAGCATTTATAACTACCCCGCTACAGAACTGGCGTGTAAATATGTCTTCCAATCGGTAAAGTAAAAAAAAAAGAATTACGGAACAAGTGGCAATACAGAGACTCATTGTAAGCAATATACTGGCAGTACATTAAACAATACGATCTCACATAACCCTATTTCAGATATATCTGATACGTGACCAGAAATATTTTCACAGTTTACTTTTCGAGATAAATAACCCGGAATATTTCCTTTGTTGTGTGGTATTTGTGTAATGCCACAATCGTGACTGTTGTCTGTCTGTATTATCTGTGGTTGGAATAAATCGCAAGAACGGTTTGGAGAATAGCGCCACCTATTCCCATAAGTGTTGTAAGAGGCCAGTATTGGTTTCGTATTGATGCGGTCTATTTATCGTATAAATGATTACTTTACATACATACATACATAACTTCACGCCAAATCCCTTGCGGGGTAGGCAGAGAGAACAGAGCGCCATAGGGCACGATTCTTACACGCCTCACTCGCTTTGTTGACTTTCATAACTCTTTTCATGCACGCGCGTCGGTTTTTGAGGCTCTTAACATCACCTTCCCCAGAACACGTTCTATTTGGTCATGGAATGTATGTCTTGGCCGTCCTCGACTCCTACATCCATCCGCTTTTGCATTGTATATCTGCTTAGTCAGTCTTGCATCAACCATTCTTTCTACATGTCCGAACTATCGGAGCATGCCCTTTCTTACTTTTACACCGACACTCTCTTTCAAACCAACTTCCTTCCTTACAACCTTGTTTTCTACGCGGTCAGCGAGAGTCACTCCGCAGATTTTGCGTAGTGCCCTCATTTCTACCGCGTTTATTCTACTTTCATGCACACTCTGCCATACCCAGCTCTCGCTGAGATCAGCGTTGGGATCAGGACTGCATTGTGGATTGCTAGCTGGGCTTTTCTGCTAATGTTTTTTGCGCCCAGGAATCTGCCCAACGCTCCATTTACGCTATTTCCTATCGCCACTCGTCTTTCTACATCCGCGGTGTACCTTCCATCTCTGCTAAAAGCGCATCCAAGATATACAATTTCATTCACCTGTTCCAGCACTACATCATCAACCATTATCCTTGCATCTGTTCTGGATTCCGCCCTTTCAAACACCATAACTTTCGTTTTCATCGCATTCAACTGCAAGCCTTTAATCATGCAATCATCTTTCATAGTAGTGACTAGTGTTTGCAGGTCCGACGGCGATTCGGCTAGAAGCACGGCGTCATCTGCGTAAAGCAGGCAGCTCACAACTAGGTCACCCATTCGCATCCCTACATCCATCGATCTCACTCTCTGGAGACAACTGTCCAGGTATAGGATGAACAGTCGAGCGGACAACACGCAACCCTGTCTGACGCCGATATTGACGTCAAACCAGGGGGACCAGCCGCCGTCAACACGCACACACGCTGTGCAGCCCTCATAAGTGGACTGCACAGCGCGCAGCAGTGCTCCGCTCACCCCGTAGCCCGGGAGAATGCCCCACAGATCCTTTCGTAACACTCTGTCAAACGTTTTTTCCAGATCCACAAAACCGCAGAAAACCTTCCGGTTAACAGCCAGTTGTTTCTCCACAATGTTGCGGAGAGAAAAAATCTGATCCATGCACCCTCGTCCGCTTCTAAAACCACCCTGAGCCTCCCACAACACTCCATCAGATATCACCCTCATTCTCCTTTCAATAATTTTCCCATACACTTTTGCTGCTAAACTGATCAAACTGATGGCCCTCTAACTGGAACACTGCATACGCGATCCCTTAACTTTATACAAGGGCACAATGACAGCGCGCCTCCAGTCCATGGGAACCTTACCCGACCTCCAGCACATATTGTTCAAGGTCAGGAAAGCGTCCCGGATACAGGTTCCACCGTGTCTGATCATTTCAGCAGACATCATATCAATTCCAGCTGCCTTACCATTTTTCATGCTTCGTATTGACCATTCAATCTCTTCCATAGTAATGTCCTCGTCAGATGTTGGCGCAACGGTGTCAGCCGTAGGCTCACTCGCGGCGCCCACATCCGGAACATACTCGTATATTTCCCCAAAATACTCACTCCACCTGCCCAATACATCGCTTGGGTTTGCAAGAATGTCACCAGTCTTAGACATAATTTTGTCCATTCTGGATGTTGACGAAGAACCCCGAGACTTTCTAACTTCCCTCCAGGAGAGTTTGTTATTCGCCTCGAAGTTCTCCGTCAACCTCACTTCCTCATTCGCAACTAGTCTTTCACGCTTCTCTTTCACTAAGGCTTTGGTAACATTCCTGCAGCGGCGGTAGCTCTCATACTTTTTCTCTGTCATACTATCATTCTGATTCAAACTTGAGACATAATCCAACTATGCTTTTTTCTTTCTTTCGACGCTGGATTTCACGTCCGCGTCCCACCAGGCATCACCTATCAGAATCTTATGCCTCTTTGCACTACCACATACTTCTTTTGCACTATTCACTATACTATCTTTCATTCTTTCCCAGCAAGCTTCAACACCTAGGTCAGAAAGACTTGTCTCACTGAGTCTTTTACTGACTAGGTCTACATACATACTCCGTACACTTCCATCTTCTAATTTCTCACATTTATCCTTTCAAGCTCTCCAAAATAGGTACGCACTCGCCAGTGTCTCCACTTCTTGAAAAGGCCCACGAAACGGCTTACCACCAGGTAGTGGTCTGTATCAAGAGTGGGACCTCTGAAGGCTTTTGTATCTCTTAGAGTATTTCGGAGACGACTATCTACCAAAATCAAATCAATCATACTCTTTTGTTCATTCCGTCTCCACGTATCCGTGTGAATATCTATATGACGGAATAATGTGTTAGACACAAGGAGGTTCCGTTCCAGGCATACGTCCAATATCGGCTTACCAGCATCATTCACTCTCTTGTCACCATTCGAACCAAGGACAGCCTCCAGGCCATCTCTCTTGGTTCCATCCATTAAGATCACCACACAGAATTATCCTTTCATTTTCCTCAACCAGATCCAGAATATCCCTAACAGTTTCCCAAAACTCCTCGAGTTCGCGGGGATCCGCGGAGCTAACGGGAGCATAAGCTGCGACCAGGAAACCTCGCGTGATCCCCAGTTTTATTCGAACCCAAAGATGTCTCGGGCCTACCAACTCATAATCTTTCACTCCGGAAGCAAAGCGGGAGGAGAGAACGACTCTAACACCCCCACTGGCACGGACGTCCGGGTCCACTCCGGACCATAGGGCTACCATGCCACCGGGGAGGTCCTCGGTCTCACTCCCCTTCCGCTTTGTCTCCGTCAAACATAAGGCATCTAGGCATCTTTCATTTATTACATCCATCATCTCATTCATCTTTCTTGTCATACTACCTCTAACATTCCACGTGCCTATACGGCACTCCCCTCTCCTCGTCCCGCCAGGATTGGCGCTGCGTGAAGGGTGGCGACCCCCTTCGCCGCATGCGCATGCAGCCGCACCGACGGAAGCTAATTGGTGCCCGTCGCTTCCGGGGCACGCCCTAGCAGCCCGTCCGGCTGAGTTTGCTTCGGTCAAGATTGCGTCCCACTGGGACGGCAGGGGTCGCGACGTGCACGCTCTTGACATGACCCCATGGCATTACTTTAGTTTACAATTTAATAATATAGGTACGACGTATAGTGCCTTATGTTGTATTTCGTTTGGCAAGAAAGATGTCTTTACTCTCACCTTTTCTTCAATTCATATCCAAATCCCATGTTATCGACGTTGATGCAACTGTCACCCTCTCAGGTTACCTTTCGAAGATAGGTATAGAAGCTATTATTCCCTTCTGACTTCTGAGTCAGTCTTGACTTCAAATCGAGGAGCACATCAATGGCCAAATCTTCCCAGAAGTATTATGTGAATATTATCGATGATCCATCAAATTGTGCCCAATGTCAAAATAAAATAGGTAGGTAAAAAATTTGCGAGTCCAGTTGCCAATCCCACTGTCTATACCTTCTATTATTTAAGGCGTGAGTTATAAAAATAAAGAGGTAGGTGTAGAATTTGATGGCATATTAATTAAGAGATATCTACTCCGTTAATTGTGCTGAAGTTAATTCAAGGCCCTGGCGGGATCTAATTTGGTAGGTATATTGAGTTGTCTAAGGGAGGATCATTACAGATTATTTTTAATCCATTAAGATAATGAGTAGACAAGGATATAAAACTGATTATGTATCCAATTAACTAGTTGATTTATACTGATTATGTTTATTTTATTACTGGTCCTGCATTAGAAGTCTCGGGTCCGAGTTCTTGTGACGAACCAATGACTTTGCTTACATAAGGAAATTGTGCTCGATGGCAATAGGTTCTCTTATCTACTAATATATTAACCATATATTACTATCTGACATTTAAAAGGCGTCATGTTACAAAATAACGTTCACTAAATATATTTGTGTTATAAATACATGTTTGTAATAGTGTATAAGCATCGTACTTTATGGCGTTCTGTTCTCTCTGCCTACCCCGCAAAGGATTTTGCGTGAAGTCAATGAAAATCTATTAGTGGTCCAACTCCACACCCGTATTAATCAAGATATAAGTCACACAATGCTTTTAACTGATTGTCCGTCAGGTTGAATAGATTTAATGTATATGCATATTTTCCACATAAGCTTTGTAAGTTGTGATATCGGGAATACTGCTATTTAGGTCAATGGAAAAGTGGTCCGGATGTTGCTTTTTTACTTAGAAGAAAAAGTTCAAATTTGGAATTTGAACTAACACCAATATAAATATAACTGTCAAAATAGTGCGCGATAAATGGCAACAGGTTCCGTTACTTATTATATTTGGCACGTTAAAATTTGGCGATCCGATGCGTAGCAGCCGCTGGCTTCAGGTAGAAAAAGGTGTATTACAAAACATAAAAATAATTTATGAGCTACAAAGCAAGACTGTTTAGGCTCAAAATGAAGCAGACGGAAAAATAAACGTTTTGAGTATTGTTTTTCTATATATACATTGGTATTTGAGAACTGGTGTCCTAGTTATTAATAGTTCGGCACGCCTCTTCTGATTCAAAGTCGAAGCCATGACTTGAGTTGGAAATATTTTTATGGAATAGGGGGCGAACAATCAAGCGCGTCATATGATGGTAAGCCACTACCGCCGCCCATGGACACATGCAAAACATTTGTTATAGATAAAGTTGCAAACAAGTGCAGGTGCATGTGCGTGAGTTTTACTAACAAACTGATATTCAAAAAATGTTTTACAAATATTGAATGTTAACAGAGGATTTATGTATGTAGATAATGATCTGAAAAGGTTTTCTTTATCCACTTTATATTATTTTTCTTTCATGAGTATCAAAGAAAATAGGTTTATTCTAACATAATTCTAAAATAAGGACCTTAAGCTTATGCTTGTACAGGTTTCGCATTAGTTGCCAGACACTTTTATGACATTGCTACTCGGACGTGATTTTTATTTCTATAGAACCTTGAAACTTGATATAAGCAATTGTTAACGACGAGACTCATATGGACATTTATTTCTGTTATCATAAGTAGGTATATAGAAACCTATAAAATAAATACATAAGAACAGACCAGCTTAATATAGAGATTTAATTTGCAAAATTTGAAAACGTGAAATATTATAAAAGCTTGATTTAAATATGTCTTTCAGTGAGAATTGTATCCGTAGGCCTAATACCCCTTTCCCTTTCTTTCCCCTACTACTCCCTTAAAGGACGGTGTTCATGGGCGGTGAAAAGTTACTTACCATCGGCTGACCCACTTGCTCGTTTACCCTCCTATCCTATAAAAAATAGATATCGGATTCAGTACATATTTAAAATAATAAAAAGAAATAATTTAATTATATTAAATATATATATATAAAGTCTCGGTGGCGCAGTGGTCGAGCACACGGCTTCTGATCCAGAGGTCCGGGTTCGATTCCAGACACTGGCTCACACCAATGACTTTTCGAAGTTGTTTTCGGAAGTTATGTGTGATAAGTATCGATTACTGAAAAACTTTGTGCCCGGTATGGCAATAGGTCCGCCACATTTAGGACGTAAACATAACGGCGAAACGAGGCTTAACAGCCGCTGCCTACACCTTCGGGTAACAAAAGGCGTGAAGTTATGTTATGTTATGTTATGTTAATTATATTATTTACAATCGTATTTTCCTGCATATTTTAATATGCAGCAATTTACTCACACGCAAACAAATAACCACAAATAAATATTTGTTCTCGAGTGGAATCGAATCTGACGACTCAACAGTCCATTGTTGGGCATTATTTCCGCATATTTGGTAGTAACAATAGATTAAACAGAGAAGATCTGAAGCTATTTCTCAGCTGGGACTCGAACCTAACACGAATAATAAGCGAAACTTGAGCATTAATAAATAATGGCTATGATCACTTTACTGTTATCCATAATGGAACGGATTTATCCCCACTACACCATATGTAGTATAAAATGGCAGCTGTTTCATGCTACATACATAAAATACTAATTTTGAAATCCATTAAGTATTCAACCACAAACAGAATAACATAACATACGTTCACGCCTTTCTCTTCTCAAAGGTGTAGGCAGCGATTGGTAAGCCTCAACTCGCCGAATCGTGACCTTTCAAATGGAATACGTGGTTACTTATTGCCATAAACCGGACACAATTTTTGTCAGTCAGATATTTAACACACATAACTTCCGAGAAATCATTGCACGATTTTAAAGTACAATATTGTTATAGGTATGAAAGAATAACATTTTAAAACTTTAATAACAATAGCAATAACAGACTAAAACCCGATATCGATAATCCCTCCACTTTATCAATAACAACAAAATAACAACATGGATGAATTTAAATCAGTTTTGTTAATAGCATAACTAAAAGATAGACTATAATTACAAACAATTTATCTAGGATGATATCTTTAAAAAATTAAACAACCTGTGTTAGTTCTTGTTTTTGGTTAGTATAGTTTGGCTTTGACATTGGTAGAGCCAAGCAGTTCGCTGCATGAATGGGCCGCGCCAGCCGGCTCGACCGGTGAAATACCACGACCTCTCAGAAGATCCACGTAAAGTGGCTCATGCCACGTTTCGTTCGGTGAGAGAGGTACCCGGAGGCCCACCCCCCTTTCCCCATCCTTTCCTTTCCCCTATCCCTTAAAGGTGGGCATCGCAACAGTAACATTATATGTGTTGCTGGTGTCCATGGGCGGCGTTGGTTGCTTACCATCAGGTGACACGCCTGCTCGTTTGCCTTCCTATCCCATAAAAAAAATAACATAGTTGATTCAAGCTTTTTGCTTTCTACATCTCACAAAAAACTTCACCGAATCGTTATGTTATGTTCCAAACGTAATAAGTGGTGAACCTATTGCCATACAACGGGCACAAAGTTCTCAGTCATTGATAATTATCACACATAGCTTCTGAAAAGAATTCCGAGAAATCATTGATGTGAGTCCCGTATCAAACCTTTGACCTCTGATTCAGAAGCGGGGAGCGCGACCACTATACCACGGAGAACACAATAATTAATAATTTAACATCTGAATTACGGGGGTCGGAGGTTAATTTCCATGGAGGTTTTGTAATCCCCGTATTCTTCTTATGGGGCTTGAAAAGATTTTTGTCTGTGAGCTGTGCTATGTATTAAACATATAATAATAAGTCTATGGCTAAAGTAATTTAGTACGGCTCGTTTCATTAGTCCACACCCACTTTAATTAAAATACAGACACAAAGCTTCCAATTGTCTTTTCACACCATATTCGATGATCTAGCCAGCGGTAATTATGTCTAGATACGCCGGTTTTATTATTTTGTGGTACATCAGTTACTATTTTGTCAAATATGTAGTGAAAAATTAGTAAGTATTTACTTAGATTAAGGGTATGTTTTTCTTGATTATTGATAGGAAGTATCGAACCGCTATGTGATTGTCAATAAAAGTAAATAGCTTAAGATCTTACAAATAAAATAGTCTACTAGGAAGGTAGGTAGGTGTATTATCAAACACCCAAAATTCTATCGACTGCATAAATAAATGTTCAGTTTCAGAAACAAAAGATTTAATAACGTCCGCAAATGGCTAAAAAGGGGATTTATTTATGTAGGCAACGACCCAAAAAGGTTTTCGTTGTTCACTTCACATTTTCACTCTTTTTATGTGTGTGCTAGAAAATAAGATTTTTACTATTATATTTTTACGAATAGATTACTTTAATTCTCTATAGACTCTAAGTGTTATTGCCAGACCGGTGAACTACCAAGACCTCTCAGAATATGGAAGTAAAATGGCTCATGTCATGATTTGTTCGCTGAGAAAGGTACCTGGACTCGCACTCGCACTCTTCTTCCTTCATTCTGATCCATTCGAAACCCGTAACGGCTGCAAAACTACTGTATGCAATGCAAGTGTCCATGGGCAGTGTTGGTTGCCTACTATCAGGTGACCCGCTCGAATACCCCCTCAACCGTAAAAGAAATATTATTTCCCATACTTAAATAGACATTTAAAAATCTCGCCTGCAAACGGAAGATCTGTGTTTTATTGCATTAGATTTATCGCCTCGTGCCGACTCTATCGAATAATATTATTTTGTTACTTACGCGAGGAAAAGATTTTGCCTTAACCTAATATAGACTGTTCATATTTCTCACATGATAAGTGAACATTAGTTTTCTTGTCTATCTTCATTATCTTCTATTGATGTGCAAGAAATACTCTATGATCTTACTTTTTCATAGTGCTAAACATTTTGAAAGTCTATTGTGAAATTTAAGTAAATTTATTTGGCCACTTATCGGTAGTTAGGTTTGTTATATACACCTCAGTGGAACCATGATACATACTCCATGGGCGGCTGGAATGGGAATGTGGGAGCAGTCATGAGAAGAACTGAACAAGAAGCTAGTGTGCCAAATTTCAAATGAAAAATAGCCATATTCTTTATGAACTGAATAACCATTTCTTTTGTTCTGTTATATATTGGTAGGAAAAACTGGTGCGATTGACACCTTGTAAATACTATTATATTAGCAAATAGCGAACCCTGTTTGCCATTCATTAGATTACGTCATATTGCACTATGGTATCATGATATGACGCAGAAGCAGACAATGTAAACAAGACTTCTTTATGGCCATTTTACATACATACGTAACTTCACGTCAAATCCCTTGCGGGGTAGGCAGAGAGAACAGAGCGCCATAAGGATTCTTACACGCCTCACTCGCTTCGTTAACTTTCATAACTCTTTTCATGCACGCGCGTCGGTTTTTGAGGCTCCTAACATCACCTTCCTCCAGAACACGTTCTATTTGGTCATGGAATGTGTGTCTTGGCTGTCCTCGACTCCTACATCCATCCACTTTTGCATTGTATATCTGCTTAGTCAGTCTTGCATCAACAATTCTTTCTACATGTCCGAACCATCGGAGCATGCCCTTTCTTACTTTTACACCGACACTGGCCATTTTATTGAATTAAAAATGAATAAATCAGTATATCTTCCTAGTTAGCTAGACAGTAGTAGCTAGATGACCTGGTGGTTTAGCACTGCAATTTTTTATTCGATGCTTGATGGCTACAGACAACGGGTACAACAAATGACTTTTAGGAAGTTATAAGTGAAAAATACTCATGACTGACCCTCAAATATATTTCTTAGTTAATAAGAGAATTTTAAGCTTTTTAAATACATTACGGTGAAATAATAGTTCTACATAATAATGATTAATTTGATTAAAATAAAATAATTTGAATTTAATAATAATAATGAGAATTTAAAATAATAATATTATATAATAATAAGTATGTTTTAATAACATTGAAACAATTTTTATGGATTATATCGCGTTTATTTAGAACTTATTTTCTTAGTGATAATGATGAACGGGAATTAACGCGACACTTTTTTAGGTAAACAAATATTTACCTTGATTAGCTTGACGTTTCGGCCAGGTTGCACTGGCCGTGGTCACAAGCAGACTGAAGTGGCGCCCTCACGACTCCGTAGATGAGGTAGATGTTTGTATATCTACCCTCATCGCTTGGTGCTGTTTTTTCTTCATTTTTCTAAATACCGTCACACTACACTTATAACGTCCCTATTCTGTACGCCCTACGACGCGTGTCTATTCTGATAGATTAGCCGACTGTGAACTAAAGCGAGGTGTTACTATTTTATTAATCACTGGATTCCATGTTGCGGAGAGCTTGAATCCATCCTCCCGATTGAAATTCTTGTGTTTTTTAATTTCAATCGCTTCACGCACAGCTCTTGGATAGTAGTGGCGATCATTGGAGAGGACTTCCGGATGGTCGAACTCGATCCAGTGATTAATACCGCCGAGAATTATGTGTTCGGCTATCGCTGATTTGTTCACCTGTCGGTTCTTCACTGCGGCTTTGTGTTCCTTGACCCTTTCAGCTATTGTAGTTCGTATATAGGCCAGACTAAGCGAACAATAGCTGAAAGGGTCAAGGAACACAAAGCCGCAGTGAAGAACCGACAGGTGAACAAATCAGCGATAGCCGAACACATAATTCTCGGCGGTATTAATCACTGGATCGAGTTCGACCATCCGGAAGTCCTCTCCAATGATCGCCACTATTATCCAAGAGCTGTGCGTGAAGCGATTGAAATTAAAAAACACAAGAATTTCAATCGGGAGGATGGATTCAAGCTCTCCGCAACATGGAATCCAGTGATTAATAAAATAGTAACACCTCGCTTTAGTTCACAGACGGCTAATCTATCAGAATAGACACGCGTCGTAGGGCGTACAGAATAGGGACGTTATAAGTGTAGTGTGACGGTATTTAGAAAAATGAAGAAAAAACAGCACCAAGCGATGAGGGTAGATATACAAACATCTACCTCATCTACGGAGTCGTGAGGGCGCCACTTCAGTCTGCTTGTGACCACGGCCAGTGCAACCTGGCCGAAACGTCAAGCTAATCAAGGTAAATATTTGTTTACCCAAAAAAGTGTCGCGTTAATTCCCGTTCATCATTATCACTAAGTAATATGCAACGCGAAAGCCTAAAAGTTTTTATAACTTATTTTCTATTCATTTCCCGACGTTTCGAACTTTTTACAGAGATGAAAAGAAAAAAGAAGATTGAAAATGATCTCTGAAAAAAAAGTTGTTTCAATGTGATGCGCGAAAATCTAAGAAATACATAAGTATGTTTTAAGTTCCGTCGATTTAGTTTGAAAATATCGGCTCTTATTAAGGACATGTATGCGAGTAAAGCCGCGGATAAAAGTTAGTTATAAATAAAAGCCTGTGCTCGATCTGGGACACATTTTCACACTAGAAAACAATGGATATTGATTTTAATTAACATGAGCAAAATAGGTGGAAACATTTCGGTTGATATACCTTCTATTATTAATGCTCCCTGCAGCAAACAAATAATAATATACATCTAAACTACAATAGTAGTAAACATGAGTTTCTTGCCCGGTTCTTCTCATGATATTATAATGTGGCGATTGCGTCCGTGTTTTCTTATTCCACGGAAGAACTTCCCTTAAACGCACGTGTTAATATGTCACTTAAATTTAATGGGCCTCGTGGCGCATTGGTAAAACTACCGGCTGCAGCAATGAGGTCGGGGGTTCGATTCCTACCCGAGCACAAATATTTGTGATAAACATCAATATTTGGGTGTTTTTCTATGTATTATAAGTATGTATTTACAAAAGAAAAGTATATATGTATTAATATCCGTTATCTAGTATCCATAACCCAAGCATTAACTTGCTTAGCTTGGAACTAGAGGGCGCTGTGTGTATTGTGTCCAAGATATTATTATTATTGTTTTTAATTTAATATTATGTTTAATCTCATGTATCTATTTACTATTTTTAAGTGTCTGTGCCCTATGAAAATAAAGTTATTTTAATCTGTTTTTGGTTTCAGTCGTACAAGCGGCCTGACTCACGATTTTTTAGCTTGTGAATGTGTTGTTGACCTTTGAAAACTTTATTTACACTTCTTTGAATCTGGGTTTCTCTGAGATTTTCATTTCGTACTATATTAATAACCAAATGGTGCTTGAGTTCTTGTTTTCTATATACCGAATTTCCTTTAAGGCCATACTCACACTTAGGTATCCAGGACTACCAAAAAGTAGCGTACTATGCTGTACACGTATGTATGCTGGCCAGGAGAGGCTACTGCTGTATTTCGAGCCATCCGATCCATCGTGCGCCCCCATAGACAATATGAAAGCGTAGAAATTGTTAATTGAATTAATTCTAATAGGTAACACCCAAAAAGCTTGGCAAAGCCGTAAACCCGTAACTTAAGCTGAATGACCTACCATTCAGCTTAAGTCGTTACTTAGGTCCAAGCGATAAAGTAAGATTAAGGTGCCTTTGAGGTATTAGC
Organism: Euproctis similis; assembly: GCA_905147225.2. Taxonomy (NCBI): domain Eukaryota; kingdom Metazoa; phylum Arthropoda; class Insecta; order Lepidoptera; family Erebidae; genus Euproctis; species Euproctis similis. Next base: position 3,990,246 of record LR990108.1, read on the forward strand.
CTAGCCTGAATATTGAGTTTCTTGAAAACGGTTGTTTGACTTAATTTAATATTTACCAGAATTTTTCTTCACTTTTAGAACAGAACTTGAACCTTTGCATTACACGTTTACTGAGCTATTGAGAGACTAAACATTGGTGTCATTCTTACAATTAATATGTTTTAAAAATGCCTAACAAAAACTTCTATTCAATAGTCAGCTACAGCCTTATTTGCCTTACATATACTTAATTAGGCGTATGAACTTATAATGAAAAACAGTACTTACGAAGTTTCATTACAAGAAATTTCTTTTAGGCACAAGATAACGTTTCTTGCTTAACGTGATTATATAAATAAAATTAGAAACGCAGATTTTATAACATAATATTTGTTAATTAATTTTACTGATATTTAATAGCTTTTACTATAACTCATATTTGATGATATTTGATTTTCATTTTCATTATAGTTTTTTTTATGACGTGTAAGTGCTTTATGAAATCGAAGAAATAAAGATATTTGAATTTCAATGTTCTCATTTAGCAAAATCTTCCTGAGCCATTATTAGCTTATCATGCAATATGTAACGTAAGGCTATAATACCGAGAAAGCGGTGGTAGAGCCAAGCAGTTCGCTGCATGAATGGGCCGGCTCGACCGGTGAAATACCACGACCTCTCAGAAGACCGACGTAAAGTGGCTCATGCCGCGTTTCGTTCGGTGAGAGAGGTACCCGGAGGCCCACCCCCTTCCCCATCCCTTCCTATCCCCTATCCCTTAAAGGTTGGCAACGCAACAGTAACCCTATATGTGTTGCTGGTGTCCATGGGCGGCGTTGGTTGCTTACCATCAGGTGACACGCCTGCTCGTTTGCCCTCCTATCCCATAAAAAAAATGCGCATCAATTGTTTGTAGTAAGTACACACGCCAATAATAAGTCTATTGAGGCATTCATTGCATACCAATGTTTGCATACGCTACATAAATATATTATTATACCTAAACATAAATGAACAATATATGCAAACAGTATTGTTATAACTTTATGAAATACTATCCGTACGTTAGTTGGTCATTCGAGCCGGATTTCAATTAGTGCCATGTGGAGTCATATTTATACATAATAATGTTTTTATGAGTCTTTATAGCTATATACAGTGAAACCTGGTTAAGTGAGACATCAAGGGACCGGCAATGTCGTTTCACTTATAGAGGTATTCCACTTACCCAGTGTCTCAGATATACAGGTATAAATAAATATCTGTCTCATTTATACAGGTTCATCAGGTCTCATTTGTACACTGTTCAAGTTCAGGATATTCTGATAAACGTACACGTTTTAGTTTTCCTTGTCCTTCAGAACATTGTGATTCAATTTTATGTTTACTCTGAATTATTCTACAAAGAGTAGATTTTGGCACATTAAATTCGGCACAAACTTCTTCGCGTGTCTTCCCACTTTCCTATACGGATATTAACTTCAGTTTTTCACGTAATGATAACGATTGTAGCTTTCGTTTTGACATTTTTCTAATAAACATCTGTATGATAGTAAAGCGAAACTAAAACTGAAGGTAATTGAAGCTCAAAATTTGTACTTACGTACTTGGAAGTACGTGTGGAATTTGTGGGTAGAATAAGAATGAGTAAACAAACAATGTTATCTATGATGATAAATCGAAAGAACAAATCCCAGATATAGAGGTTTACCTCGTCCCACTAACAGAGGTAATTCAGTGCCAAAGTGTTGGGACCTCAGCATGAGTTCCAGTTATGGAGGTTTCTCACTTATCCAGGTCCCACTTAACCAAGTTTCACTGTAGTATCTTTCTCAGAAAATATTTTAGTTAAATGATGCCCCAATTCAGCTCAAATATTAATTCCAAACTGTTATTAAATTGCATTTTCTAAGATTTAATGAATTTCCAACAGTTCAAATTTACATTAGTATAACATAACACAACAAATTACTATAGTTTAATATAAACGCACGTCAGACTCACAAACTAAGATTTGATTGATGTTCAACCAAGAGGTTTGGTTGATGATCAATCAATTTCAGTGACTATTTTAAGCCAGGCATATTAAGGCACATTAAGTTTGCGTTAGTTGCTCGGGTATTGTAACACCAACAAAAAGACCAGACCGCTGCATTCATAAATACCTTATTAGTTTCCGTAACTTTCGCGACTCTGTTCATATTTTAAGTCTCTTTAACCTTCCATTTGGACACTGACAACGTATAGTTGACTGAATATATTTTGTCCAGTGTATAGAATATTATTTCTACTTAGGATCGCCTTCGCGGGACTGGTTTTAAAGATATACCTAAATAGTAAGTAGACCATTGTTACTATTCGGATTTTGATTATTTGTTTACTAAGCTTTATTTACTTAGTTACTGTTATATATAATAGTCTTACATTTAGCGTACAAACATAGATGTTTCCGGTCCCAAGTGAATGTTGCTACACTCCGGAAAGCACATTTCCGACCGGATGTTTATAAATACGCGATATTAATTGGTAGATTCGTTAAAAGTATCACAAAAAAGAAAACTGTTTTCACGTAAACTCGATAAGTTAAGATGGGCCCCTACATTCTTCTCATGAAAGCCCCTACACTCAGAATCGGGCCGCTACTCAAGCGCTCGTGTTTAAGAATTTTAATTTATGTTTTGCACTTTAACTATTTTTAAGTGTCTGTGAAGACCTATAAAAATAAAACCAGTTTGACTTTGGATATTTTTTTTTCAGTGGAATGTTTAGCGAACAATTTAGACTCTGTGGCTAAGACGAAGACGACGAAGTGGTTAAGACGAATTGACTCCTAACTATCCCGTGAAAAATAATGTCACATTTTTTTTCTCTCTTTTGCACTAGCCTTCCTCACGGACCTTCTTCGAAATCTTCGTAAAATCCTTGGATTGCATCCAGATTCAAACTACTTACTTCTAGGTTAGAAGCGGAGTTCTGATCCATCAAGACATTTTAGACTATGCAACTGACTTTTAGAATACATTATTTCTCTTTTAGATGCAGTAGTATTAAAACTAAATACAATTAGGTATTATACATTTCAACATTTCAAAGTTTTACCCGACTAACTCAACGTCATTGAAGGTATGATATGTAGTTTTCATACTAGGCAAAGATAGAAACGGTCATAAATAATTCCAAGTATGCTATTGTATAAATCTACTATATTCGGAACTGAATAATATCTGAAAAGCAGGAAAATATTGTATACATAAGTACTCGTATTTTATATGACGATGATCTTTTTATTTATAAGAACTTGTTCCAGAATCCAATAAATTGCTCAACAAAATTGTTAGTCTAATGGAATAAGTATGTGATGAGCCTATTTTGGGTTCTTTACGACTTTCCGGCTTAGTGTATTATAAACAGTGCAGTTAGAGACTTTGACTGATGTTCATAAAATATATTAATAGAAAAAAGATATCAGTAATCTCGGTGGCCCGCTTTTGAATGAAGAAGTCGTGGAGTCGAATCTAGGTTCAGACCAATTACTTCCCGGATTTTTAAAATATCTATCAGAGACAATATTATGCACGGTGTATGACGTTTGGTTCCGCCATCTCCGCCACTTCGAACGTAAAAATCAAGACAAGTCATATTAGCCGCAGCCATTATACGCTTTTATATACAAAAAGGTCTAAAGTTATAAAATAATAGTATATTTAAAACGCCGTAAAATTGAAAAAGAGATGTGCTTGACGTGTGAAATAACATTATTTAGGCATACTACTGTGCGTAGAACAAAAATATCGCAGTCCATACATGAATTTCTCGTCGTCTCGGCTTATTTCAATGACATTCACATAATGTTATCGTTTGTGTAACTCCAAAGCGTTACTGCAAATTTATGGCTCGGGACCAAAGAGCAAGGGCAGCACGGCAATGACTGAATGTATTCAAGCCGAGATCATAACTGTAGATATGCTGACTATTGGGAGAAGTTATCTGGAGTTTTAGAACACATACGTCTTACGAATATACTCATGAATATAGTTTAAGTTAGTATATTGACGGGACTCGTGGTGCATTGGTAAAACTACCGAATACAGAATCGAACCCACGCAGCAGGTGAGTCCGATCCCCAACCGAGTACAAATATTTGTGACAAGCATGAATGTTTGTATGACGTCTGGGTGTTTTTCAATGTATTTTAAGTATGTACTTACAAAAAAGTCGTTATGTATTAACATCCGTTATCTAGTGTCCATAGCACAAGCATTTAGTTGCTTAGATTGAAACTAGAGGGCGCTGTGTGTATCGAAGATGTTATTAAAATTGCGAAAATATCTCATCATCATCAAATATCAAGTAATCACCTAGGTGTAACTCGGAACATCATTAATCAAATTAATTTTGTAAATAAAATGAAATATTTTCAAATTCACTTGTATCAATTTTCATATCAGATATTTTGCATTTAATTGCATATTACTGTACATTGATTTCAATGTACAGTTCAATTCAATTTAATATTTGGAACATGATCTACAATCGATACCGAACCTAAAAATATGGTTTTTAGAATTTATGTCTGTTTGTCTGTATGTTTGTTACGGATAAATTCTAAAAGTGCTGCATGCTTTTCCGTCCAATTTTGCATAAGTATAGCCAAGAGGTCATCGGGTCAACACATAAGCTTAAATATTATCACGCTGTCACTAATTCGGGGTGAGCAATGAACCCTTATATTGGCACAGGCATAGTATCTTTACTGCTTTATGCGTCCACGCCGACGAAGTAGCGGGCAACAGCTAGTTAGTAGTTTTTCTTGGAAATACCCAAATATTTTTGCCATATAATACGGCATGACGAGGTGACGTTGTTTACACGTCTTTGGATTTTAAGGGCGTGAAGATATAAAAAAGTTATACCCACATTAGCCAAAGCAAAAAAAAAATATTTATTCAGTGATAGCATACTTATATTTTTACTATAATCCAAGACTCGTAAAAGTGTTTGTTATGACTGAGATTCACACGACCTCTATAATATCGTCCACAGAGGTTTTCAACCAAAATATTGTTACTAGTTATTCCTTGTTGACATTTTTCTACTATAAACCTAGGAAATAGGAGTTTAACCTGTTTGTTATTAAAACAGTGATGCACGTTTTTCTGTTCCACTGACATAGCCAATTATGTTGTACGCTATTTACTTCATTAAATCAGATGACTGGATCTGATACTGTGTCATATATAAATATGACACTTAAGCAAGCAATAATATATTTCATAATAGATGAAATATCATCAATATGATAGATGATAGATGAAATATCATGAAATATATTAAGTCCATAATAATAAGGAGGTTGGATTAAAAGAGAGTGTCGCTGTAAAAGTAAGAAAGGGCATGCTCCGATGGTTCGGACATGTAAAAAGGGTGGATGACGCAAGATTTACAAGCACATAGATAATGTAAAAGCAGATGGATATAGTAGACGATTAAGGCCACGACACACCTTCTTTGACCAAATAGAACGAGTTCTGGAGGAACGTGTAAGGAGCTTTAAAAATCAACGCTCGTGTTTGAAAAGAGTTATGACATTCAAAGCAGCGATGAGGCGTGTAAGAATCAATAGTGCCTCGTGGCATTCTAAGGTCTGTGCGCTACGAGGCACACTTGATTCTTAGATCTTGTTATTGATTCTCAGAGAGGACTCTGCCTACCCTGCAAGAGATTTGGCGTGAAGTTATGTATATATGTATTGCATGCAAGTCCATCAATGAGCTTTGCTTATTGATGATGCTCATCCGTTGAGCAACTATATCAACAAGAACAATTGTTTGATCAACACATAAATTCTATTTAAAAGACCATTATGCAGTACATTCATATACTTTGTTCTAAATATAGAGTATTATAGAGCATGCTTATGAGTGTATAGATATTTAACCAAACGACCGACCTCTTGAAGATGTGTGATTTTATTGCGAACCAGTCAGCTTGGCTTAAGGCTTTCGCTTCAAAATCTGTCAGTTTAACCTACTTTGCTGATACATTCGATTATTGCTCGGCTCCCATGAGTAGTAGCATTAATCACATATTGCCTGAGACATTATTTTAATAAACTTGCTATGTAACGAAAAACATTATTTATTTAATCTGTTTTTTAGTTCGTTAAAACCAACATATTATATTTACATGGTACTTACTCCACCGGAAAATAAGTGAAAATAGCTGTCGTATTATCGAGAGACTAACACATGACTGTACGAGGCAAAGCTTAAAGGCCGCTTCCAGTCGCGAGTGAGCCGTTGTACAGGATACGCGTACAATTTTCGCTGCGAATTTACTTTTATTATTCTTTGTAAGTAGTTATTTTCTAATATGGAGGAAAGTAAGGATGAAGATGAGTTAAGTGATTCGGAGTTCTTGAATAAAGCAGAACAAGAACTAGAAGAAACTAGTGGAAATATGGATTTATGTGGAGATAAGTTGACCGATAAAATTGTCCCAAAGAGAAAGCAGAGGGAAGATGAAGGGAGCAGTGTGGAGGGTTTAAATAGTGATGAGTCGAATTTTATTACTGTTACCCGAAGAAAGGCAAAACGATTGATAAGAAGTGATTCGACAGATGTACAAATAAATAGGAGGGTAGATTTGGAAAAAAAATATGACGAGTTGGAACTTTGTGAAAAGTTTGAAGTTAGCGTAACAGCTGTGGAAGTTTTACCCAAATAGATTGCGATGGCTAAATTGATGAGATCTCAAGATATTACTGGAGTGGATAGTGTTAACTATAAATATAGAAACAAAATGATAATCACGTTTTTGAATAAAAAAGATGCCCTTAAATGTTTGGAATGTGAAAAATTTAAAGAGTTGGGATTCCGAACTCAGTTTACACATGAGTTAAGTGGTATTCATGGGGTGGTGAAAGGTATTGACCTGGATCTGAGTGATGATGAACTGCTCCAAATACACTCGAGAGCAATGAATCCGGGTCACTTAAAGAATCCTAAAAATCTCGGAAACTAAAAATGCTAGGTTAATGCAATAAATTGTATTTAATAGACAATGTAATACTCCTTAAATGAAGGTATTAAAACTTCTTAGTTATTGTAAAGTTATATCATAAAAAAATCAAATTTGAAAAAGGGCCACTTTCGAAGATGGAACTACGAAATTACAGCATTTGGTTTTGCTTTTGTTTGTAATCTGTCATTTATGTGGGTACATAAACCATGTTGATAGTGCTCTATATTCATTATTCAAGCTGAAATTATGTCGCTTACGCCTGAAGAATGCACCAGAATACTTACAATGCTGGAAACCGGCCGGAGTCAGCGCGATACAGCCAGGACTGTTGGTGTGTCGCTGTCAACAGTACAAAGAGTTCTCCGACGTTACGAAGAAACTGGTTCTAACCTACGCAGACCAGGAACGGGCAGAACCAGGTATACCACAGCACGAGAAGACCGATACTTGGTGAACACCATGCTTCGAAATCGCTTTCTCACAGGAACTGAACTCACCAATCAGTTTCGACGCCTCGGAGGAAGTAACCCAAGTGCATGGACAGTAAGACGTCGGCTTGCTGAATCTAACTTAAAACCCCTTAGACCTGCAAACGGCCCTAAACTGGAGCGTGGGCATCGTATTTCAAGACTAAGATATGCCCAGAGCCACGTAAATTGGAGTATTGAAGATTGGTCAAAAGTTATGTTCTCCGACGAATCAAAATTTATGCTCTACAAGCACGATGGAAGACACAGAGTGTATCGAAGACCAGGGGAAAGATTCAAGCAAGCATGCATCGAGGAAAAAGTAGCCTACGGTGGTGGGTCTGTACTTGTGTGGGCCGGAATTTCTTCTGAAAGTCGCACAGAGCTGGTGATCATAGAAAACGGCTCTTTAACTAGCGTAAGATATGTGGAAGAAATCCTCAATGATCACGTTGGTCCATTTATGGTCAATTTAGGTGAGGATGCTATATTTATGCATGACAATGCCCGACCTCATACAGGTAGGATTGTGAATGACTATCTTCAAGAGATGAACATTACTCGTATGGAGTGGCCAGCGCGCAGCCCGGATATCAACCCGATCGAGCATGCTTGGGACGAGCTAGGCAGATGCGTAAAACAACGAAACCCTCCCCCAATCACGCTTCGTGAGCTCAAAATTGCTCTCACAGAGGAATGGGAGAATATTCCCCAAAATCGTATAAGGAACTTGGTGTACAGCATGCCAAACCGCGTAAACGCAGTAATGGAAGCACGAGGAGGCAATACGAAGTATTAAAATTCAAGAAAATCGTAATAAAGTTCAAAAATTTCATGTTTCCTATTTTTGTTTTAAGGAGAGATCAGCAGATTTTTTCTTTATGTAATTTTGTGTTAATAAAATGTATGGTGACTCATATTTTTTTTACTTTCATTTAAGGAGTATTACATTGTCTATTAAATACAATTTATTGCATTAACCTATCATTTTTAGTTTCCGAGATTTTTAACATTCTTTAAGTGACCCGGATTCATTGCTCTCGAGAGTAATTCAAAGTGATGTTACGATTTTAAGCTTAAAGAGAATGAATAGAATAAACACAGAAGGTTCTTGGGTTCCGAGCGAAGCTATTAAAATTTGCTTGAAGGGAAATAGACTGCCGCAGTATATATATGCTTATGAATGCCGTGTTAAGGTAGATGCTTATATTTTCCCCGTAACACAATGCACAGCTTGTTGGAAGTTCGGGCATATTAAAAAATTTTGCTCTGGTAAAAAGAATCTATGCCCCAAGTGTGGTAGTGCTGATCATGCTAATTGCGATATTCAAGCAATTAAATGTTTAAATTGTAAAGGGAATCACTTTGTTCTGGCGAAGACATGTCCTTTTTTTGTAAGAGAAAAAGAGATAAGAAATATAATGAGTAAAAAGCAACTAACATATCGAAAAGCCCTACAGTTCTATACAGAAGCGAGAAACTACGATAACGGCTATGAAAATAAAATAGCACCAGCAAACGCTAACCTTGCGGATACTATGAAAAATAAAACCTACAGCGATGTACTTAGCAGACCCTCAGTGCAGTATCGAGCAGAAAAGAATGAGGGATTAAGAGAGGTAATGGCAGAAGGTTCGGACAGAGAATCTATAATTTTAAGTGGACACAGGAAAAAGAAGAAAAAAGGTAATATATCTAGAAAAGAAGATTTAGAAGACATGATTAAAGAAGTAAATATGGAAGTTCAGTATCAGGATTCCCAGAGTACAGAAGAACACACTAGACGAGAGGAACATCTGACAGATAAGTTTGACTTCATGAGATTTTGGTATAAAATAAAAAAAATTATTGTGTCTGATGAGAATTTGAAAGAAAAGGTAATATTAGTCATTAGAATAATATGGGACGAGTTAAAAACATATGTTATTAGTAAGTTTTTCAAAGGAAATTTATTCAATATTTTTGATTCTTGTAATGGCTAATACAGTCAGTCATATTAGACTTAATATAGTACAGTGGAATGCTCAAAGCTTAAGGCCAAAAGTAATATCGTTCACAGATTTTTTAATACGAGAGACTATTCACATAGCAATTGTCAGTGAAACGTGGCTAGAGACTGAATCAAATATACACATTGGTAGTTATAACATTTATAGACAGGATCGTGTTGACTCGTATGGGGGAGTGGCGATTATTGTGCATAAGTCGATTCAGTCCTATGTGGTACCTATTAGGATCAATAATAACAGTATAGAGTTAATATGTGTAAGATTAATTAATTGTAAAGACCTAAAATATGTAGTATCTGTATATTGTCCATCTAGTGTACATACCCAATGTTCAGATTGGGATGAAATTTTCTCTCAATTTTTGGTTAAAACTTTGATAGCTGGGGATTTTAATGGGCACCACACTAATTGGTCGGTTAAAACAGATGTGAGAGGTACCCAAATGATGGATTGTTCATTAGAAAATGGATTCATATCTCTTAATAATGGCGATTTTACTAGGGTTAAATTGGTAAATGGAAACATACAACAAACTTCACCAGATGTTTCGTTTGTTTCATCTGATGTGGCTTTAAATTTTAGTTGGCAAGTCTATAATGAAAACTTAGGTAGTGACCACCTTATGATTAGGATGTCCCTAAATATCATAGATGACTTCAAATGCATTAAAAAACGCAATTTTAAATGGGCTGACTGGAGAAAGTATTCACGAAGTATATCCGAGAACCCTGTCTTTTTAAATCCTATTAGTAGTAATATGAATATTCAGGACATGTACAACAGTTTTGTAGCATCAATTAATACTGCTGCAGACAGTCTTCAAACCGAAGGAATATTGGAGCCCTGAACTATCTCAGCTAGTCGCTCAAAGAAGATTAGCTTTATCTAATTTCAGACGAAACCCTACCCCTGACAATCTTACTAAGTTAGAAAATATCACAAAAAAATCATAAATGTTAATTCGTAAAGCAAAATCAGACAGTTGGCATAAGTTTTGCAATTCATTTGATGAAAAAATTTCGGCTTCTGATATGTGGCGACGTATGAAATGGATAAAAGGACATAAGCAATCTAAGCCGTACCCTTCCATTGGTAAATCAAGGGACTTATTACAGTCGCTTACACCAGATTACGTGTCTAATTTGGAACCAATTTTTTCATCTACAAATGAACGGTTAGAATCAGAATTTTCTATCCAAGAGTTGGAAAGAGTACTTAAAAAAAAAGATTCTTCACCGGGTGAAGATGGAATATCCTATTCCATGCTGTATCATTTACCGAATATAGCAAAAAAATTTTTGCTTCATTTGTATAATACAATCTTCAAGTTTAGTTTTGTTCCTGTTCAGTGGCGAAGTATCCAAATAGTCCCAATACCAAAAAGCAATTACAATAATAACAACAATGCTAAATTCCGACCTATATCATTGATTTCGTGTATATGTAAGACTTTCCATTTATTGCTCTTTCGAAGGTTAGAATGGTATACAGAGAAAGAAAAAATACTATCTCCATATACAATCGGATTTAGGAAGTCACAATCATGTTTAGACAACTTGACTCGATTAATTACACATATTCAAATCGGTTTTTCTAAGAATACACCAACTTTAGCTTGTTTCCTGGATATTGAAAATGCATACAATAATATTTCAGTCGATGTTGCAGTTAGTGAGCTTGACAATTTAAAAGTAGGTAAACAAATTTGTAGTTATCTTTGGAGGTTTTTGAGTGAGAGACATTTGGGGATCAAACTAATGGACGGGAACAGAATAAATAGATACACAAACAAGGGTCTCGCACAGGGTGATCCACTTTCCCCGTTATTATTTAATCTTGTTACTCAAAAGGTATGTCGCAGACTCCATGATGTATTGGTCTTGCAATATGCGGACGATTTTGTAGTGTATTTTAGTAATAAAGATATTAAGCTTAGTGAAAGATATATTCAAAATGCCTTGAATATTTCAGTTAGTCTATTAGATGAACTTGGATTGGTTTTATCAGCAAACAAGACACAATATTGTTTATTTAGTAGAGGTCGAAGAAAGTTCTTGCCAGTTTTAAAAGTAGACAATTTGAATATAATTTACTCCGAAAATATTAAATATTTAGGTGTGTGGTTGGATCGAGGCTTAACTTGGGGAAAACATATCAATGAAGTAGTCACTAAGTGTTCCAGGTTTATGAATATATTGAAGACACTAGCAGGTAGCTCATGGGGCATTCAAATGATGTATTTGCGAAGATTATATCTATCTTTAATTAGAAGTCGAATTGACTATGCATCGTTTTTATATGATATTAGTGCTAAAAGCCATCTTTCTAAACTTGATAAAATTCAGAATCAGGCTTTAAGAATAACTGGGGGATTTATAAGAAGTTCTCCAATCCACGTCATGGAGGCAGAGTTGCATATCGAGCCATTGTTTCTAAGAAGACAGTACCTAGCCTATAAATATTTATTAAAGATTAACTCTCGGTCTACTAATGTGATTACTGATTTGGTTATCGAAATGGGTGATATATATCAAAATAGCAATTGGGCCAATAAGAAAAAACCATTACTTTCGCGAATATTTGAAGATATAAAACAAATTCAATATTCTTCTGAAGATATCCTTAAAATGTTTAGCTTTGATTTCTGGTTATCGGCGATTGATTTTCATAAATGCTTAGTCAGTAATTTGGAAAGCATAAAAGGAGCTAAGTCTTGTTATGAGCCCAATATTATGATGAACAATGTTATATGTGAACTAAATTTAAAATATAACGGATGGCATAGATTATACACTGATGGTTCTAAAGGTCCACAGGGATCAGGTGTGGCATTTTATGATCAGGATGGTAACTACAGAAATTATTTTAAAGTCATGACCAATGTATCAGTTATGACGTTGGAACTCATTGCAATTTTTAAAGCCTTATCTTACGGAAGAGAGAAAAATTATAAAAAAATAGCTATATTAACTGACAGTAAAAGTGGTTTGCAGCATGTGGCTCGGTGCGCCTCTGGTTACAGAGGTGCAACGATAGCCTACCGCATTTTAGATATTCTTTCTATATTTGCTGTAGAGAAAAAAGAAGTAAAGTTGCAATGGGTTCCTGCGCATATAGGTCTAAAGGGAAATGAGGTAGCAGATCAACTTTCTAAATTGGCTGTAACAGACGGATTGGAATATAACTTTTTACCAGATTACGTAGAGTTTATACCAAAATTCAAAAATAAAATTGTTGGTATGTGGTCAGAACACTTTAATACCATATCTAAAGAAAAAGGCATATGGTATAAAACAATTCAATCTGAAATTCCTCGGAGTCCCTGGTTTAACAACAGTAACTTAAGTAGAAGTTATGTTAAGTTAGCTGTAAGGTTGCGATCTGGACACTATCCGTCGGCAAAGTTCACATTCTTAATGAAAAAATCTGATTCACCAAACTGCAATGTGTGCAATGTAATTGAAGATGTGCATCATTTGCTGATGGATTGTGTTCGGAACCAGAATAAAAGAGAGGTGTTGATCAGTGAGTTTAACTTGAATAAGTTCGATGTAGGTATTGTTCAGTCTATTTTGGCAGAGCCCAAGTCCGATATTGCGAAAAAATTGTGCCATCTGGTAAACTGCATTGATTGACACTATTTCTAGTTTTTAAATAACACATAATTGTTAAGAATATAAGTTGTAGCAGTTAGAATAAGGCATGATGGGGTTGACGTATTCATGTGAATAAAAACCCCGTACTACTTCAAAGATAAAAAAAAAAAAAAAAAAAAAAAAAGGCCGCTTCCTTGATAATCATAGAACTTTAAACTGTGAAAAAAACCAAAGCAAGTCTTATAATATAAGTAAATGTGGCTGTTAATTTATCTGTCGGGATTGTATGCTAGATTGCAGAACTCTTACAAATAACGCGATAATGGACTGAATGAATTTATGTCTGGCTTCACGATGCTGCAGCGTCTACAGCAATATATCATGTGGGATCGTTTATTTTCAGTAAATATTGATATTTGACATGCAATAGAAACATTATCAAAATTGATGTTCTGCTTTGAATTATATATATATCGAAACATACGAGCATTCTTTCTTACTACCCACGCAACACATGTAAAATTTTAGGCGGATTTTAAGAAAATTTAAATGATTTTCTATAAATATGATATATTTTCAAAATTATTATTGCAAAAGACACACATTCCATAACCAAATAGAACGTGTCCTGGAGGAAGGTGATGTTAGGAGCATCAAAAATCGACGCGCGTGCATGAAAAGAGTTATGAAAGCCAACGAAGCGAGTGAGGTGTGTAAGAATCGTGCTTTACGGCGCTCCGTTCTCTCTGCCTGCCTATTCGGCGCGAAGTTATGTATGTATATATTATTGCAAAAAAACAAATTAATTTTCTTCGGAATTTACATTTTCAATATGATTTACCAACTATTACGTCAGAGATTTTGGGATAGAAAAATTCGTTTGTGAAAAGCGTGAAGTTCCAGAAATCTAGGATAGGGCCTACCAGCCGCCTCCTATAAAATGGTTACTGTAGCCTATGGAAACAATTTGCACCGTGGGGTTAGCACACGTCTTTCAGACACTTTGAAAAATCTTTCACATTTCATTAAATAGTTTGCAGTTTTGTTAGAGGATTGACAATGTCCAAATGAAGAAAAAAACTTGTGTGGTTTTATGAAACCACCGTAAAAGTGAAACTTTTTTTCACATTATAGACATTTAACTAAAAATTTTCGAAATATTATTTTTTTCGAAAATCGAATGTAAGTCACTGTTCACGTATTTTAGTTACCATAAAATATTTCCTCCAGTAAATATGATATTTTGATTTATTATGAAAATGTGACAAATACATATATAAAGAGCACTATCTTATCGCTAATAAATTGACGAACATAACTGTGTCACATATATGTAGTTCCGGTGGTCCAGTGGTCGAGCACACGGCTTCCGAATCGCATAGGTTGCGTGTTCGAATCCTGGCACACTTTTTGGAATTGGAAACTTAAGTAAAGTAAGAAAGGCGTCAGTCTGCTTCCTCCACTAATTCGTTAGTTACAAGTCAGTGGCAGTTTTGCAAAGAGAGAGAAAACTAGTTTAATTTGAAATCGAACCGGACGTCACCGGCTTTCAGGGGATTGTGCGATAAGGGCGATTTTAATTTACTTTTGTTACTATTTGTTAATAGGGTTTAATAAATGTTTTTTATTTTACGTGGTCACGACAATAATTCCTAGATGGCGCTACTAGGTTGCTACTATTGATGATTCTGCCGTAATATCGTATTATATCGATAGATGTCGCCCGAATCGACAAGTATTCCAGCTACGGCACTAGGGATAACGCGACACCTATTAAACGTTAACAACATTACAACAAAGGATCTTTACAAAACAAAACGATATTTTTTCCTCCAGTAAATATGATATTTTGATTTATTATGAAAATGTGACAAATACATATATAAAGAGCACTATCTTATCGCTAATAAATTGACGAACATAACTGTGTCACATATATGTAGTTCCGGTGGTCCAGTGGTCGAGCACACGGCTTCCGAATCGCATAGGTCGCGTGTTCGAATCCTGGCACACTTTTTGGAATTGGAAACTTAAGTAAAGTAAGAAAGGCGTCAGTCTGCTTCCTCCACTAATTCGTTAGTTACAAGTCAGTGGCAGTTTTGCAAAGAGAGAGAAAACTAGTTTAATTTGTAATCGAACCGGACGTCACCGGCTTTCAGGGGATTGTGCGATAAGGGCGATTTTAATTTAGTTGCCATCTTGTATTTGTTAATAGGGTTTAATAAATGTTTTTTATTTTACGTGGTCACGACAATAATTCCTGGATGGCGCTACTAGGTTGCTACTATTGATGATTCTGCCGTAATATCGTATTATATCGATAGATGTCGCCCGAATCGACAAGTATTCCAGCTACGGCACTAGGGTTAACGCGACACCTATTAAACGTTAACAACATTACAACAAAGGATCTTTACAAAACAAAACGATATTTTTTCCTCCAGTAAATATGATATTTTGATTTATTATGAAAATGTGACAAATACATATATAAAGAGCACTATCTTATCGCTAATAAATTGACGAACATAACTGTGTCACATATATGTAGTTCACTTTTTTTGAATTGGAAACTTAAAAGCCTCCGTCGTTTACAATACATACGAATTTATTATATTCCCTTTTATCGTGTCATTTGTTATATTAATAATATATTTTTTTTTCTCCGCCTGCAATACGTACGTACGTATATGTATGTATGTAAAAAACAAACAAACAAACAAACCCGATCCTAGAAAATGTGTCGAAATTGGTAAAGAGGACGGTAATTAGACAATCATTCATACGGGCCTCGTGGTGCATCGGTAAACCGCACTACCGATAACACGAGGTCGGGGCGGGTTCGATCCCACCCGAGTGCAAACAAACAAATATATTTATTTTGTTGTTTGTACGTGTAAATAAACGATAATAGACGTGAAAGGCGCTCTGACGAGCGCCTTTCACTTTATCCCTACTCCGCGGCCGACCGTCACGCGACATGCAACACGCAGACGAAAAAGTTTGAGACGATGTAATAAAAGTTTCACTTTAAAAGATGACCAAAGAAGTAATGTTCACCCATTTTGAGGAGTTAGAAATTGCAACTATCATAAAAAATAAACAAATGTAAATAAGTAATATTAATTATATCAATTTATTCTATGTTAGCAGTAATCTAATATTTGTCAGTTATACGCCCCAATACTGAACCGCCACTCAAATCTGACAATCAATAAAGTGCTACTTACTGCTGAAATTTCACGTATTCTGTCTAATGTGACAGCTACTTATACGCTTAAGTAGCGATTATATATTTGAGTTCGGTTCAGTATTCGGGCTACAGCAGGGCTAATCTTTGTAAGATCACAATAATGTCTGCTACACTTTTTGATTTAATTGGAAATTTCCACGGAGTAAATACAAAAGGAAGCGAGTTGATTAACAGAACAAAGTTTTAAGAAGAAAAAGTTTCTCTTAAGATTGGAACGTATTGATAACAAAACTTTTATTTCTTTGATAGTTAAGAGAACGCGTTTGTGATAATAAATAGTGTTAGGTAATGTTTTGGCCTCATTTTGGAATGGCCTTATTTTGGACAGTCATGTGGTTGTTTAGTCGGTTTTTATTTTGGACAAAGTCTGATTTAATTATGATAGAAACTCAATTTCATTATTACCAACTACTTCGTAACAAATACGAACCGAATTTAATAAAAAAACACATACATACCTATGTACACGCCAAATCCCTTCCTGGGTAGGCAGAGAGAACAGAGCGCCATAAGGCACGATTCTTCACGCCTCACTCGCTTCGTTGATTTTCAGAACTCTTTTAATGCAGGCGCGTCGATTTTTGAGAATCTTAACACCACTTCTTCGTTCTCTGATCCAGAGATCCGGCTTCTAATCCTGACACTGGCTCACACTAATGACTTTTCGAAATTGTTTTCCGAAGTTAAGTATGATAAAATAAATCGATGACTGTAAACTTTGTGCCGGGTATGGCAATAGGTTCGCCACCTATTCCATTTGGGACGTAAACATAACGGCGAGACGAGGCTTAACAGCCGCTGCCTACACCATCGGGTAACAAAGGCGTGAAGTTATGTTATGTTTTAACACCACCATGCTCTACAGTTCTACACAAACCTTGTGAATATCTACCAAAAAGTTAGCGACACCTAATTTCCTACTCTCGTTTTCGTTAGTTAGTTTGAAATAAATTTGTTGGCGGCAATCACGTTCATTAACAAAACGACTGAGGCAAAATCTCAACCTGAGGCATAACAAGAGCGAATTACAAATATAGTAAAAAGGGGTTTAATTTCAAGAGTCTATTGTCCGTGATTTTTCTGGAAAACTCTAAAGAAGATTGTCCGGAAAAGTGTTTCATGTACAAATCGTCGTCCATTTAGTTTCATGAATAATTTATAAAATTCATATAAAAATATAAGACTGCTTGAACATCATTGTAGAATAAAAGAAGCACTTTTGCATTTTACATGAAATAGTATAAAATAAGGTCGTTTCCGAAATCTACTCTCTTATCTCTTAAATGGTTTAACGAATTTTAATGGAATTATCTGCAGAAACCGGTATGATAAAAAGGACATTGACTGTTTTTTTTCATTTCATCGAATCGGCGTTGCCGTCCTTTGAGGGAGTAGGAAGGGAAAGGAAGGATAAAGGGGATCGGGCCTCCGGATATCTCTCTCACTGAACAAAACGCGGCACGAGCCACTTCACGCCGATATTCCGAGAGGTAATGGTATTTCACCATGGCCGCCCATTCGTGCAGCGAAGTGCAAGATTCTACCACTGTTGAATTTCAATAAGACAAAGAAAATGAGGTCTCGATAGGTCGGAAGTAGTTCACCCTGCTTCAGAAGCGAATCGAATCTTGAGTTCGAGCCCTGGATGAACAAATGGGTTTCCAAATTTTTTTCAGAAATAGTTGCGAAAAGCATCGATGACTAACTAAATTAATTCCGCGATACAGCAATCGATTAACTATCCAACTTTTTGGACTCGAACATTCGGCGAGTCGAACTGCTACTAACACAAGTGATTATAATAGGCGATAAATTACCAAAGATATACGGAATAGATTAATACAAATGAAAACCTCAATATTTTTGCTTATTATCGCAGGCCTACAAAAATTATTAGTCAGCCGGGAGCGAAAGAAAAACATATGGCTGACAAGCATACACAGCACAACACTGAAAAATGGCGGGATAACCATTCTTAAATATGGGTCAACCTAAATATTCTTGGTTGGGTCGGGCAGCAGCCTTCCTATCTACAAGAGGTTTACCCTTGCGGTCTCTAACCCCTTTGCCCAGCGTGGAGACTATGGGCATAAACTTCCCGATGAAAAGACCACCAATACAACGGCCCCCAGTTCCCGGTGGTCCGCTATTCCCGGCCAAGGCAGCGGTCGTGGTAACGGTGGGACAGGGGGTGCGAAGAATCTCCGGGTTACGGCAGGCTGCCAAAAACAACTACTTGTGGCCACCTATAATGAACGCAGTCTTCGGCTGGACCAACATCTCACCGAACTTGAGGTAGAGCTGGGTTGCTTGAACTGGTATATTCTAGGGCTATCTGAAGTCTGGCGAGAGGGGGAGGACACGATAACCCTACAGTCAGGCAACTTACTCTATTTTCGGGAAGGTGACCAGCTCTCCCAGGGGGGTGTCGGTTTCATCGTTCACAAGGACTTCGTTAGCAGCGTTGTGGAGATCAGTAGTGTGTCGACCAGGGTAGCGTACCTTGTACTGAAACTCACCAACAGGTACACCCTGAAGGTAATACAGGTATATGCGCCGACCTCGACATACTCTGACGAGATAGCCATTATGCGATGTACGAGGATATTACAAAAGCAATACATGGTACCGCCAAGGCTCACTACAATGTTGTTATGGGGGACTTCAATGCCAAAGTGGGAGTAAAAGAACAAGGCGAAACGAAAATCGGTCCATATGGCTTGGGGTGCCGAAATCATAGGGGCCAGATGCTGCTCAACTTCCTGGAGTCTGAAGGGTTTTTCTTGATGAATTTATTCTTCAAGAAGAGTCTCCACAGGAGGTGGACTTGGCGAAGCTCCGATTCTGTGACAAGGAACGAGATAGACTTTATCATTACGGATAGTAAGCATATATTTAGAGATGTCACTGTGATCAACAGGTTCAATACTGGAAGTGATCACCGACTTCTTTGAGTCTCTCTAAATATTAAGTTGAAAGCTGAAAGGACCCGGAAGATGAGGTCTATTATCCGACCTACGCCACTCCTAATAGCCGAAACCGAAGCCGACTTGCTGGAAACCACAGGCAATGTGAACGAAAAAGCCGACACTGTGGTCAACACGCTGAGGAAAGTGTCTCAAAGGCCGTTCCCGAGATCGCAGAAAAAGGAGTCTAAGCTCTCTGCTGAGACACTCGAGCTGATGAGGCAAAGGCGAGAAACTCCATCCGATCAGCTGTCTTCGTCAGAATGGAAAAGCCTAAACCAGCGTATTAGAAAGCTGATGCGGCGCGACCTTCGTCGATCGAATACTCGAGCAATTGGAAACGCGATCGACCACAACAAAGGGTCGAAAGTGTTCGCTCAGCAGCTTGGAAGGTCCCATTTGACGAAACTGAAAACTGCGGATGGACGTGTCGTCACCTCTAGGCTCGAGATTCTTGCAGAGAGCGAATCGTTTTATGGGCTCCTTTATTCCACACGGATGACCAAGCCAACGGGACACAGCGATGATGACCACAGAGCCCCGCTAACGCGTCACTATAGTGAGGACATTCCCGATGTCACAGAAAGCGAGATTAGTGCGGCTCTCGGGCAACTCCAGAACAACAAGGCATCCGGTGATGACGGAATTACTACGGAGCTTCTAAAATCTCAATACCAAAGTCTTTGACCAGTGCGTCTTACCGGTGATGACCTACGGTGCCAAAACGTGGACGCTCACGGTGGGGCTAGTCCACAAATTTAAAGTTGCTCAGCGAGCTATGGAGCGGGCTATGCTCGGGGTATCTCTGAAGGATAAACTCAGGAATGAGTATATCCGCCAGAGAACTAGGGTAACCGACATAGCTCGTAGAATAAGCTCGCTGAAGTGGCAATGGGCTGGTCAAATCTGCCGAAGGACCGACGGTAGATGGAGTAAGAAGGTCATAGAGTGGAGACCGCATCTTGGTAAACGTAGCGTAGGACGCCCACCAGCCCGATTGTCAGACCACCTCAGAAAGGCTGCTGGAAAAGACTGGATGCGGAAGGCAGAGAATCGGATATTATGGCGCACATTGGGAGAGGCCTATGCCCAGCAGTGGACTGCAATAGGCTGATGATGATGATGACAAAAATTGACATCGACTGACTTTGTTCTAGAATCGGACCGGACCGGACCGTTAGCATTCCGATCAAGGTGGGTTATTTATATGGCTAATATTTTGGGATCTTTAGAGTCAGGAAACAGAATGAGAACTCAATATCCATCTATAAATTGTATATCGTATAAGGCAATTACAATTTTTCTTCAGTTTCCCTTTTTATATGTAGGTTTTTCAAAAAAAAGTGTATATAACTATACTTCGAATAATTCTAATTCGAATGATTCTGTACCAGAGTATATATATATATATATATATATATATAGTTATATATATATAACTCCAGGTTGATATATTGTGTAGTTTAAGCTTAAACGACTTACAAAGTAATAAAGTCAAGTATGCTTTTACAATATTAGTACAACGTATGCATACGAATGTTCTCGAAATGGCAAACATTATTGAAGTAAAGCATATTTCTCTGTTTCCTCCAACAGTTTTATTGGTCCTTCGTGCCGAGTACGTCGAGTACATTTTTGTAGAGGTCACTCACATAACTGCTGTCTTATCTATAGAAATGAACATGAAAGAGGTCACGCTTTTAGAAGTTAAGAATTCATGTAGCTAGCTGTCGCAAACTTTTGCTACAAAGCCAATCTGGTAACAGATAGACAGGAAACTAACTTTTATTCAGTAAAATATATTAATTTATAATAAGCCGGGACGGTTGTTGGTGGACAAACTGGGAGTGGGATGGAAAGAGGAAGGGATTCCGGATTCATCTATCATTTAACGAAACGCGGCATGAGCCACTTTAATTTAATATTATAGGATGTCCTAACTCTACCTTCTTTAATATATTCTTCTTCTTTAATATTTGCAGCTAAGTATATAAATTTAGTAATATCATATTTTATATAAAATCTTTTATATAAAAGCTTGGTCTTTCCACAAACTAGGCTATTACTTGAATGTTAGTTATATAAGAGGATAAACTATATTTGAAACAGAACACCAGCTTGTTTCTTAGAAACTTTCAGACGTTATTGTTCGAGTGAAGATGCTTACACTTAATTTAACGCGAGAACTTACAATTATAGTTTATCTAATATGTCATCTTGTCTTTAAGTTAGTTTTAGTTAGTATACAAAATAAGTTCATAACATCCAATATATCCATAATTATAGCTTATTATATTGTAAGTATGTTACTGCTGCCAAAAGCTGTGTTAGGCTCAATTCCTACCCATCTACGAATAATGACATGTGTATTTTTAAAAGAGTTTTGGCATTAAACAATGCTCCACCTACGCCTCTGTGTTAAAAATGTTAATTTGAACGCTGAGACCCACCAACAGCTTCATAAAATTATCCGAACGGATTATCAAATTGTCCCCAATATATACAACTCGCCCAAACACAAGATTCCGTAAGAATCAATTTTTAATTCATTGAACTCGAGAATATATTGCCTACAACTTCAGCTAATAAATCAATGAAAAGGTAGGAGAGGTTGCTCATTAAATTAAAAGCTATTTAGCTTTCAATTTAAATCGCAAATAAAGGACACTGACGTAGATTAGATATTATTTTATTTATCATTTTTCACAAATTTATCCATTCTTTTATTATACACTGTAATAAATATACACTTATAAATAGTAAAATTATTTATTTAAAACAATAATTAATAAATTAATGGACTAGCTTCAGGACCTGTTTTCGATTATCTCATTCTTTTAAGAATAAGTTTTTATGGGAAAAGAAGCAAACCAGCAACCGTGTCACCTGATAGTAAGTAACTAAGAGGCGCCATGGACATCTATAGCACCGATAGTCACAGTTGCGTTGTCATGCTTTAAGAGATAGAGAAAAGGAAGGTGATAGGGAAAAGAGGTGCAAGGAAAAGAAAGCGGGTAGACCTCCGGAAACTACCACACAATTTTATAGCCCAATCAAAAAATGATCAATTAATTGTGTCGTAATCAGTGGCTCGGAAATTTTCATCACCAATCTTGTATACAGTTAGGGTGTACCAGATATTGAAAATAGTGCAATGCAATCTACATCTAAAGACCCTTTAAATAATAAGTAAATAATAACTTTTTGGAAATAGAAACAGAGATACACGTAATAAATATATAGCAGCAGTTACTTTTCAAAATATAAAAATATTCTGGAAGTCCGTCTGATATCACTATCATACTTTTTGTCCATTCACAAGGTCTCGTTGCATCAGGTCGGTGGTTCTGGAGGAAGAGGTCCTTTCTCGTTACCATCTTTTCCCTGTGGACTGCCACCGGTATCAGCACCTTCGCTGTTGCCGCTGTTGATTGCTACTGAAGTCAGTGGCACCTGGACAAAAAATGGTTATGTAGTTCCGTTATGGATACGTGATTTCATTGTCATATGTAGATTAGATATTAAAAGTTATATTATTTTTTAATCAAGTTGATACCTCTAAAAACTTAACTACTTACAATTAATACCAAACATAACTAACAAAAAAAAATGACCATGTCTCATCGTGAGATGAAGTCAGAAGCTTAGAAGATATAAAAAAAACGAGCTTTTGGTGCAAATATTTTCATGCCTAGCCTGTGAAGTACTTAGTGTAAAGTTCTGTTTTTGACAGGTCAGAATAGAACACCCCATTTCGTGGAAAGTTCCATCGTCTAATTTTAAAACAAAAATACGCATTTAACAATTCAAGACGATTATATTATAATTCAAACCTACTATTCAAATTATAATTAATACGGTCGATTACCATAGAAACAGCAGTACATATATGACCGTCAGATTGCCTTGGTGGGGGTGACAGAGATGCATCGAACCTCATGTCCAGCTGAACAATGTAGACTATAGCAGCCAATGTGATGATAGATAATGACAATTGTGCACTAGCAACCCCTATGCAGGTCGTACTGTTGCATCTGGAAAAAAGTTTCTCTTCAAATATGCTTTACTATTTGAAAAAAGTTGTTAGCAAAGAAGTACCCCGCTTCTAAATCAAGAAGAAGCCATGGCATCTATTTCGGGCTCATAGAAATCATTAGATTTCTCAGAATTCTTTTTCGAATTTAATGAGTGATAAATATTGATGACTGACAAGATGGTGTTTGTTTAATGGCAATAGGTTATTTGCGACGCAAAATTTTAACAGCTGCTACCTATACCTTCAAGTCGAAAAGGTGGTAAGTTAGAAAAGTGATATAGATTTTGTTTTACATTTGTGCGTCACCGGGGCAAGCGATGAAAATCAGCGCTGCAATATACCGTTAAATGTCTGTTGTGTGTTTGAAATAAGCTTTGTTGTCGCTTGATTTATTAGTAGTATAGCTCTCCTATTGATTTTGAATGTGGGTATAGTGTGGACCGCGTATAAATCATTTTCGTTTTTTAAGTGATAATGAAATACATACATACATATACATAACTTCACGCCAAATCCCTTGCGGGGTAGGCAGAGAGAACAGAGCGTCATAAGGCGCGATTCTTACACGCCTCACTCGCTTCGTTGACTTTCATAACTCTTTTCATGCACGCGCGTCGGTTTTTGAGGGTCCTAACATCACCTTCCTCCAGAACACGTTCTATTTGATCATGGAATGTATGTCTAGGCCGTCCTCGACTCCTACATCCATCCGCTTTTGCATTGTATATCTGCTTAGTCAGTCTTGCATCGTCCATTCTTTCTACATGTCCGAACCATC
This sequence comes from Euproctis similis, assembly GCA_905147225.2. Taxonomy (NCBI): domain Eukaryota; kingdom Metazoa; phylum Arthropoda; class Insecta; order Lepidoptera; family Erebidae; genus Euproctis; species Euproctis similis. Next base: position 4,014,353 of record LR990108.1, read on the forward strand.
GGAGCATGCCCTTTCTAACTTTTACACCGACACTCTCTTTCAAAAGACTCTCTTTTCTTTTCTTTCTTTCTAATACAATTTACATTTATTAATTTTGTTTTGTACTCAAAGTATGTATAATTAATTCGCTCATTACTTCAGAAACACTTATGAAAAAATATTTTTATTAATAACTTTCAAATAATTGTTATATACAAATTTTCCAACTGTATAACTCGTTATTATATACAAATTTTCCAACTGTATAACTCGTTAAAAAGAACTATAATTATTCGAATGTAAATAAAAAAAAAATACATTGAAACTGTCGAAGTCACTTCGCTACGTCTTCAATAACCTTCTTTGTTGAGTGCCACAATTCGGACAAATTTTATCTGGTTTTTCTACACTAAATTATTCTGTCTATATCTATCAAGTCTCGGTGGTCCCATGGTCGAGCATCCTTTTGGATCAGAAACGGATCGACTGCCAATGATTTCTCGGAATTCTTTTCAGAAGACAACCAACCTTTTCGGACTTAACGTAACGGCGAGTAGGCTTTAAAATATAAATTGATTTCAACGAATATTGAGACGCAGTTAGTATTGAACTTTTGACCACGCTACTGTATAACAACTGTACAACTTTTTAACAGTGGTAGAGCCAAGCAGTTCGCTGCATGAATGGGCTGGCTCGACCGGTGAAAAACCACGACCTCTCAAATGATTGACGTAAAGTGGTTCATGCCGCATTTCGTTCGGTGAGAGAGGCCAACCCCCTTTCCCCATCCTTTCCTATCCCCTATCCCTTAAAGGTCGGCAACGCAACAGTAACACTATCAGTGTTGTTGGTGTCCATGGGCGGCGTTGGTTGCTTACTATCAGGTGACACGCCTGCTCGTTTGCCCTCCTATCCTATAAAAAAAAACTTTTTATGGATTATATCGCGTTTATTCAGAACTTATTTTTATTTATTTCCCGACGTTTCAAACTTTTTACAGATATCATTTTCACGGGTGGATGTGATGATATGAACGTAATTCGCGAAAATCTAAGAAATTAAATATTGAAGTATAATTCAATTAACCTTAAATTTTATTATTAAGGTGGAAAATATAAATGACAAAAGTTCCTGGCTGATAATCGGTTCAACTTCATTGAAAAATATCCGTATTAATATACATACCCGATGTTTAATAACGATCTAGTGCAGAACACCAGCATAGCTATGTGGGCGCCGACAGCTGCTAACCACAACAACGTTAACGGTATGGCTGCACACGGCGAGGGTCCGAGAGCTCGCCACGGAGCACCCCAGTAATGACTCGCCCTGGAACGTGCAGATGCCCAACCACCAAAACCTCGGCTGAAGTATATCGACGTTGCTATATGAGAAATAAAATTTACATTTTTATGTAATAACATTTATAACTGATTATATATTAAAATATTTTTATACTGTTTATCCTAGTTTACTCGAATAGCGACGATGACCAAGAGACAGATTAATTTTTGATTCAGAGTCCCAAATTCAAGTTCCCAAGTTCCCGATTTTGAATTCCCATTGTTTTAAGAGGTTGATTTGTTAATTTTAAATCACTGATAAAATTATTCCAAATATATTCTACATTAGTGGAAATATATAATTAATTCAGTATGTGTAAGCTGATAATGGCGCTGCCTATACTCTTATATATTGAAGGTGTGAATATAAAAAGTCGCAACGATTTCATAAATTCGTAGTACAAATTGTATAGTCAAATAAATCTTGGTGTTTGCAGGAAATTAAACGTTTGGAATGTTTGCAGCACTGTAACGAGTATTTGGGGACGGAATTTCGATAACTGCCTCTTGTTTATTACATCTGCTAAATTTTGCATGAAAACTACGTGATTTTTTTTTATGGAAAAAAGGGGCAACTGAGCGAGCGAGTCACCTGATGGAAAGCGATCACCGCCGCCCATGGACATCCGCAACACCAGGGGCGTCGCATCAGCGTTGCCGGCCTTTAAGATAGGAATACGCTCGTTTCTTGAAGGTTCCAAGGTCATAGCGGTCCGGGAATACCGATGCCGGCAGCTGGTTCCATATAGGAACAGCGCGTGGCAGGAAGTGACGGCTGAATCGCACTGTGGTAGATCGCCAACTATTAAGCCGATGAGGATGGAAACACTGGCGAGTCGGGCGATTGCGAAAGTGAGCAGGCGGTATAAGTCCGAACAATTCCTCAGAGCACTCCCCGTGGTATAAGCGGTACATGATGCAAAGAGATGCAACATCTCTCCGCAACGCCAACGGATCAAGCCGATCGGAAAGAGCTTGGTTGTCGACAAGCCGAACCGTGCGTCGTCGAAATCGATTAAATGGAGAAAGCTGGTAGTGGGGTGCCCCCGCCCAAAGATGAGAACAGTATTCCACGTGAGGCCGAACCTGCGAAACTGCTGTACTGCAGCATGTCATTCACATGCAGAAGAAACAGCGTAGGGGATAGCACACAGCCCTGGGGGACTCCAGCATTCACAGGTTTTCAGTCGGAGCATGACCCGTCGACAACGACCTTAATGCTCCGATCCATGAGAAAACTAGAGACCCAATCGCATAATTTCTCGGGAAGCCCATAACATGGAAGCTTCGAAAGAAGTGCTTTGTGCCAAACCCGATCGAAGGCCTTCGCCACGTCCAAACTAACGGCCAGCGCCTCTCCTTTACTCTTAACCGCTTCCGCCCACCGATGGGTTAAGTAGGCTAAAAGATCACCAGCTGAGCGACCTTGACGGAATCCGTACTGACGGTCGCTAATCAATTGGTGCTCTTCTAGATAGCTAAGTAGCTGGCGGTTGATCAGTGTTTCCATAGTCTTGGAGAATAGGGAGGTGATAGCGATAGGTCTGTAGTGGGACGGATCTGAGCGATCACCTTTTTTAGGGATCGGGTGGACCAAAGCTACCTTCCACGATGCTGGTACAGCGCCGAGAGAGTAGGAGTACCGAAAGAGACGCGTTAAAACCGGTGCCAACTCTGGAGCACACATCTTCAACACGATTGCTGGGATTCCGTCAGGCCCACTCGACTTGTGGACGTGTAGGGAGAAAAGTATGCGCCGTACAGTACTTTGCCGGAAACAGATTTCTGGTATGGCGTAGTCACAACGTGGGATGTTCGGTGGAATTTTCCCCTTATCGTCCAGAGTCGAATTAGCCGCAAAAAGAGTACCAAGAAGGTCGGCTTTTTCTTTAGCGTCATGGGCCAATGACTGGTCCTCCCTTTGCAGAGGTGGAAGAGATGGCTTGTGATTTAGGTGTACGACGATACCTTTAACTATATATATTGAAAGGAGGTGAAATCTTTGACTTTATGTGCCTTTAACAAAGCTTTTTATTATTTCATTCCTAAATATCTGATCATTTGTAATTCTAGATAGGTTTACTAAGAAATATACGAAGTAAGAAAGATCAGAGACGACCTTTCAGAAGATCGACTTAAAGTGGCTCATACCGCGTGTCGGTGAGGCCCACAATACAAAAAACAACAAAATAGTCTTATTTTACATATGATTAAAATATGAGTAGTTACTCTTTTTTTTTTATTTTGTTTTTATGGTATAGGAGGGCAAACGAGCAGGCGTGTCACCTGATGGTAAGCAACCAACGCCGCCCATGGACACCAGCAACACATGTAGTGTTACTGTTGCGTTGCCGACCTTTAAGGGATAGGGGATAGGAAAGAATGGGGAAGGGGGGTGGGCCTCCGGGTACCTCTCTCACCGAACGAAATGCGGCACGAGCCACTTTACGTCGGTCTTCTGAGAGGTCGTGGTATTTCACCAGTCGAGCCGGCCCATTCATGCAGCGAACTGCTTGGCTCTACCACTGTTAAAACTCTGTTACTTTGCTTATAGAAAATCTCAACTTTCGATTTCTCAGAGGAATGCTCATAAAAGAAAAGACGTAAAGTCACATATTAGTCGAGAGATAGGAATTCTGGACTCGCCTTAGCTCAAGTTTAATACTTTCTTTAATAATTCTGTGACTACGGATTCGTCTTTCCATCATCTACGTTTTTATTGGGTAGTTTGATAGGTTATAAAACATTGTTCTTTAACGTAATATTTATTTCAGATTATAACAATGGAAAGTAAAAATAGATAATAGTTAATATAGAATTAATATAAGGAACTAAATGGCAGTGATACAAAGGCAAATCTAACTGAAGATACTAAAAAGAAAGAATAATAATAGTTATGTTTTGATCACCTGCCGCTAATACTGTTATAGCTCCAGTTGGTACACCCAGACCTAAAGCGGGTTTCTGTCTCTCCTCCAACCAACCCACTGCCCCAAGAACTAAACCTCCTATGCCGCAAACGATCTGAAACATCATCTCTCATTAAATAAACCAATATAATATAATTAATAAACCAAAATAATTGTAGAAATTTCTTAAATTTCTGTGTCTGTAAGATTTACTTTGGTCTCCTTACAATTATGAAGGTTATTTAAAAAGCTAAGCACTCGCCACACTGTCTTATTTTAAAATATATGACCCAGTCAAAGTTTTATTCACCAAAGTACTACGTACTTCGTTAAGTAAATTAAATTTCTACGAACCATTCATATGAATGCCCATTCAAAGAGTTCATTTGTGTGGAAACCTGAATCATCTGATAAATACAATTTTCAAATACTGGGCTTTCAAAAACGGATAGCGTATTTTTTACAATATCCACTAGTTAAATTTGTATTCAATTATTACTCAATTCTAAATACATATTCAATTTTAAAATTGTTGAGTCGATGCCGTAATTAAAATCTGGTACTTTAGTATTCAGTTTCCAGAATGTAGGGAAGTTTTCATTTCATCGCAATTCTAAAAAGAATAGTTATAATCTTTTTGATATATTTTATTTATTATATTAATTATATTTACACATTCTTCCAGAGTGTACATGAAAGTATTATGAATTACGCAGAATCATGTCTCATGGCGTCCAGCTCTTCTGTCTACTCTACACGGGACTTGGCGTGTAGATATACTGATATTGGAAAAGGGCAATTCTATTGTTCAATGCGTAATGTGATGTACGTGTCTTGAATCTTCTGAATCCCTATTTGGTGATAACTTTAATTGCTCTTCATGGCAATATTTCACTTCAACTTTGTTTAATTATAAAGAAACTAGCTGACCCGGCGAACTCTGTTTCGCATCAAAAGTAATAACTGCTGCCCCGCTATGTTAATACTGCAATATCTTCGACAAATTTGAAGTCGATAGCAGCTATAGGTTAAAAATGGGAATTTTCCATTGTTAACACCCCCGCAACCCCCCTTGTGGGTGAAATTTGCGAACTCTGTTTCGCATCAAAAGTAATAACTGCTGCCCCGCTATGTTAAAACTGCAATATCTTCGACAAATTTGAAGTCGATAGTAGCTATAGGTTAAAAATGGGAATTTTTCATTGTTAACACCCCCGCAACCCCCCTTGTGGGTGGAATTTCGTAAAATCCGTTCTTAGCTGACCTCTACTCGGCGAAAGGAATAATCCTACAAAATTTCAAGTCGCTACGCCTTATGGTTCCAGAGATATCGTGATGAGTCAATATATAGGTGGAAATCTCTTATATATATATATAATAGATAGATATAATATGTTGAGTACGATAATTATTTATGCAAATTATCCGTGAGCTTTGCATGCGATCTGAACTTATTATATTAATCAATATGTAGATTTTAACATCAGGCAAAGTAAATTTCACTCTATCTAATGTACTTAGAGTTAAATTACGGCTATTAGTAACAATGTGACCCGCCTTGCCAGTGGCGTTTACACAGTTACGTGATCCTAGGAATATTTTGCGATTAAATGTAGATATTATATTGAAGTCGTAATGTTTGTAAGTCCCTACAGGGTAGGAATTACGTTTATAAATTCGTTCTAATTAAATAATTACATGAAACGATATACCTATATATTTAGTGGATATATGACTAATATTCACTGTTTAAAATAAGTATAGAACTACAGAAGTCATAGAATTGATCTATTATAAGAATTTGAATAAGGGTATTTGGCACAAGAGTTTCTTGCCCGCTTACTGATTGCCCTCAGAAACTGGCCGTTTGCACGTAAGTAGGTACTTTCCGCAAGAGCACTTAACCACGTAATATATAAAAGTACAGGTCACCTGCTAGTTTGTAAGCACGATTCTATACTTAAATATCATTTAAGTTCCTTCTGCTATAACTTCAATAACATTGTACTTTCATAAAAACTACCATCCCCGGTCTTTCTAACTTCAAAAACAAAAGGAATTTGAGCTCTCTGTAAAGATTTCTTGAACTATCTTTTTTCATTATCAATGTATGAAAAAATGTGTACTTACTTGTAATACTCTCACTCTAAGAGCAATCGCGAAAGGATACAATCGAAGGCCATTAACCACAGTCAGATCCACTTCATCACACTTCGAAGCACCGCTTACGGCGCTGCAGACTGACTGCTTCCGCGACCACATAGCCGCTGTCGCGTGAAGGACTGCAGTTAAAATTTTTTGTTATTTATGCGGTAATATTTCTTAACATAACATCTTCAACATCTTTTTCTACCCGAAGGTGTAGGCAGCGGCTGTTAAGCCTCGTCTCGCCGTTATGTTTACGTCCCAAATGGAATAGGCGGTGAACCTAATGCCATACCGGGCACAAAGTTTTTAGTCATCGATATTTATTACACATAAATTACGAAATTAATTTTGAAAAGTCATTGGTGTGAGCCGCTTTAAAGATTCGAACCCGCGACCTCGGGATTCAGAATATTTCTTACAGTCCGAAATAAGCCCAATCAATGCTACAGATCATGAAAAATTTCGTCAAACATTCAGTAAAACATACAATCGAGCACCCTGCTTCTGAATCTCCTCAAGAAGTCGAGGGATGAAATCCGGGCTAAGAATTCTCGAAATTCATTTAAAAAATTATGTGTTATATATACATGTCAATGACTAACAATAGTGTGCCTGGTGTATGGCAATAGGTTCCGCCACCTATTTTCATTTGGGACGTGTACATTCGTGGAGTCGAGGCTTAACAGCCACTGCCTACACCTTGCCAAAAAACAAAAATTTATTTAACGAATAATTATATTAAACATACGTATGTGTTAAGACACTTAATCTGCATTATCAATGAAAACTGATAGCTAAATATTTTTTGGAAGGTTACACGTTATCTCTACAAATTCAACGCTAACTAATACATCGGGTACGGATTTTAATACAACTCTTAATTATTTTTATTTTGACGAGCCTCGTGGTGCACTGGTAAAGCTACCGACTGCAGAATCGAGGTTGGCGGGTTCGATTCCCACCCGAGTACAAATATTTGTGACAAGCATGAATGTTTGTATTGAGTCTGGGTGTTTTACTATGTATTATAAGTATGTATTTACAAAAGAAAAGTATATATGTATTAATATCCCTTATCTAGTATGCATAGCACAAGCATTTAGTTGCTTAGTTTGGAACTAGAGGGCGCTGTGTGTATTGTGTGCAAGATATTATTATTTAATTATCCCGGCTATGCTATTTACCATATAGAATTAATATATATAGATTCTTAGATGTTGGACTCATAAGATTAGCTTCTTCTGTGAATGACTTATGCGTAATTAGAAACGAGTCAGATTTGAAATTTGTCAGTACTTCAACTGCAAACCGAAATGTTAACCAAAATACTATTAATGTTGGTAATAAGTTTGTTGATGGAATAGCTAATACACAGGTTGATACGACCTTGAGTTGAAGTCGACGACGAGATCCAGCCGAAGAATTGTCAATCCACAATTTAGAAAAAAAAAAAAAGTTTTTCTGGAATTATCCCTACAGTAGGTTTTAGAAATAATAAGCCATATATATGACAGGATCTGTAGGAAAGCGACCAAAACTTTCGACTTATAACTCGTGATCTAATTGGCCGCCTGACCATGTTTTATCAGATAGTCACGTTAGGAGGATCCGTAATAAGTGTTATTAAAGAAAGTCAAAGATCTGCTGATAGGTTACGTGTATTTAATTAGCAAGGGCTGTGGAGTTGACATACCTTAGAGTTTCCCATGTTAAAACCTTAACGGTAACCTCCCTTTTTAATCCACTGGAATCCTTTCCGGAAACACCAGGTCGAGGAAGTGGCGGACATGCCGGACTCCCCGTTCTCCTACCAGTCCCGAAATAGGGCGCTATACGGGTCAAACTACAGAGGTGTTCCAATTTTCTTAATACATTTATAATATACTAGCTGACCCTACGAACTTTGGTCCGCAACAAAAGTAGGTAATAAATAAGAAAATTTTATCAATTTTTCTTTGCAACGTTTAACATGAATTATAGATGAAAACCACCCCGTTGATAACTTCTACCTATCAAAATCTATCAAAAAACCCGTATCCAAATCCGTTGCGTAGTTTCAAAGATATAAGGGGACAAACAGCGGAAACCGACTTTATTTTATACTCTGTAATGATGATATAGAATAGAAGCGTACCATACTTTCTTTGAGAAAATATTTTAGACTGTTTATGTAATAGGTATATCTTATCTAATGAAACATGGCATGTATTATTATTAATACGTTACGACTTTGAAAGCCTTAGTACGTGATGTGTATGAAATTTCAAATTTCTTGGCTCGCATGAATATAAATTAAAATATTGAAATAATATTTCAGTAATTACATTTTGTTTTATCTTCACGCCTTTATTTACTAGAAGTGTAGTCAGTACGGATTTGAAATGGAGATTTTTTAAATAGAGTACAAATACTACAACGTTGTTATGAAGTATAACAGTGAAGTTCTTATTCTACAATAACTTTATCATTATACTAATAAGTTGCAGTGTTTGTTAGTATAATTGAAGGCGTAAAAACTAAACAACTAATAAATTTAACTAACCGAGAGAACATTTTTTTTTTATGGGATAGGAGGGCAAACGAGCAGGCGTGTCACTTGATGGTAAGCAACCAACGCCGCCCATGGACACCAGCAACACATATAGTGTTACTGTTGCCTTGCCGACCTTTAAGGGATAGGGGATAGGAAAGGATGGGGAAGGGAGGTGGGCCTCCGGGTACCTCTCTTACCGAACGAAACGCGGCATGAGCCACTTTACGTCGGTCTTCTGAGAGGTCGTGGTATTTCACCGGTCGAGCCGGCCCATTCATGCAGTGAACTGCTTGGCTCTACCACTGTTAATTCCCGTAAGAGTTTAATTTAACTGATTAAGATAATCATTATCAAGAGATTATAGTAGAATATATTTTATAAACAATAATATACTTGAAAAACATTACACTAGTTTTTGCGCGGTCGGTGCAAAATATATGGTTTTCGGTAACAAACAAAAAATATTACGCTGTCTCTATTCACAAGAACTTAAGCTTCGATCGCCCTAATTACTTCATTATAGACTTTTTTTAATAAATGAACCAATATTCAAATAACATTCTGTAAATCTGTAATAAAAGTATTGATGGTCGAAATGAGAAAATGTTAATATACAATCATGATTTTTATGACGATTATAAACATTTTGTTCTGGGAATTAATTATGACATTTAGAGCTTTATATCCTTTGTCTTTTTATTTATATTGATACAGATAGAGCATGCATAGAGCAACAATGCATATTGCATGGTCATTAGAACAATTTGTACCGAACGAGGTACAAAATTGTTCTAGTGATCGATATAAATATAATAGAAAACTTCAAAAATTAAAGTTATCAAACTTAGGACGTCTTATTACTACTAGTAATTGACGTATTTCGGAGTTAGAGTTATAATATAACGTATTCGTGGACCAGAAACAAAGAAATGTACATTTTTAACAATCCTTAATCAATAATACATATATAACTTCACGACAAGTCCCTTGCAATGTAGGCAAAGAATACATTAGTAAAAAACACTTGTAATGCTGTGTGGCGCCGGCTTAGAATACCGCCACCCCATCTTTTCCCGTGGGTGTCGTAAGAGGCGACTAAGGGAAAAGCCAGAAGAATGGGCAGCAGCATTTTCTCTGAAGCAAATACAGCCTACTGCGATCGCCAACCCGCCTGCCAAGCGTGGCGATTATGGCAAAAACCCCCCATGATTGAGCGGACCGGCAGTTGTGGCGCTCTATGGGGGAGGCCTATGTCCAGCAGTGGACCTCAAAAAAAACAAGGCTAATGATGTTGATGATGGACTTGTGCATATTATAACTATGCTAAATTTCCTAGTTCAAACATTTGCTACAAAATTCATGATAGATATATTAAACACATAATCAGAAAAAATATTTTAATTTAAGTTACATTTAATTGTGGACATCATTTATCTACTTATAATTTAAATGTCTCATTGTAAATTATATTATTATTTATATTAAATTTTACTTCAGGATTTTAACTAATCTCAAATTATAAATATTACTTTTCACATTATCCAATTTAATCACGCCAACTTACCTGGCATTTAAACAGCTAATATGAAATCCTAATGGCGTTACATCACATTTTCAATATTGATAATAATTTAAAATGTTTGTAACAAATTTTATTAATTTACGATGTACAGAATGTACAAAATAAAATAAAACTCCCGAAATTCAGTCGCACCGCGAAGAACGTCCTCGCTCTGCGAAGTATTAGTGTCCACTGGTTGAATAGGCAGATTGTTAGATTGGAACGATTCTGAAAAGCTACAAAAGGCTTGGTTCAAGTCATTTCATGTATATTATGAAAAGCTTGAGTAATATAACATACTTGATAAGTTATAAGTAACCATTAAAAAGCTTTTCGCTGACACCTTCATCAGAAAAAACGGGGTGATTATAAATTCAACAAGAAATCTCATCGTAAATTTATAATGTACAAGCGACCTGGCGAAATTTGTTCCACATCAACAGTAATTTTTACAGCATTTTCTATCTAAAGCCTCAAAAATCGACGCGCGTGCATGAAAAGAGTTATGAAAGTCAACGAAGCGAGTGAGGTGTGTAAGAATCGTGCATTATGGCGCTCCGTTCTCTCTGGATACTCCGCAAAGGATTTGGCGTGAAGTTATGTATGTATGTATTTTTCTATTTACTATTAAAGTGCTAAATTTTCACTATACATGAATTATACACACAAACCAACTCTTTGACACGCTCTATCTATTAAAGAAAACTGCATTATAATCCGTTGCGTAGTTTCAAACATCTAAGCATATAAGGGAACAGACGGCAAATTTTTGTTTTATGTTATGTAATGATTATGTCCTTACGTAGGGGAAAATCATAAGATTAATCTTACGGTTCCCTTGGGGTTTCCTTTTGTGTTGGCCGTAGCTGAGGTTTGTCAATTTAGTAATATTCTAAATACTCGCATAGTTTGGTTTATCACTTTTAAATATATTTTAAATGATAATACACTTTTCATAATTATTTACAGTTCTTTAGTAAAAAAATTGTAAGGGCAATCTGAGCTTGAGTTATCCTCGCGGTCTTTTATAAAGAAACCCCTCATTTCTCTAGTACGTGAGCGGCATTTTTCACTGTTTGTTTTTTCCACGGCATTGTTGTGTAATATTATAGATTTTTTTAGCACAATTTATCGTGTCCGCTTCGTTTTTCTATAATATTATTTAAATGATATTATATTGTATAAAAAAACTCTCTCTAAGCTCGGTTTATTTGGTTTTGGCTTAACTCAAATTATTTTTTAATATACTTTTAAGTGAACATAAACTTGGAATATTTAATTTTACTATTAAAGCACAATAAGATGGTTAAAAATTAATTAAATATTCCATTACGTTAAGTGAGATAGCATGCATTTGTTAATAGAAATAAAAATAAAGACCAATCTGTTTTACAAAAATATTAAAGTAAAGAATAACGATAAAATTAATAATTCACTAGCCATAATACAAAAAAAGAAAGAAACTAAAAATTAAGCAATATAAAATAACGACTGCTACGCTGTATGTCACAGTATTTTGTTTACTTTTAATGTATATGCAGATCCTTAGAATATGGTATGGTAATTAAATATAGTCTATAAAATTTCAATACTCTTTTATAGGCAAGGCTTTTATTGCAATTTTCTTTTCAAATATATATTGCCTTCTTATACAAGTAGTATAGATATTATATACTTTGATATCATTACACAAACATTTTAGCTTATTAATAGCTTAGTTCTATATAAAGGAAACCTAAAATAACTCGCTTTCTTGAGAAACTTGAACAGAAATATATATTTGCTAGAAAAGAGGATTGCTAGTTTTCTTTGTTAGCAAACAGTATGTTAGATGGGGTTTTAAAGAAAGAAATAAAAGGATTATGGTATATTATACTGAGATTGTGGGGCGATAGAAAATTCAATGCTTTACCGGGATAAACTCAGGTTATTAATTAGTACCTTATCATATATGTTATATTCTTTAGAAATTGAGGAATTTTTACACTAGCAGTGGTAGTCTTGCAGTTCGCTGCATGAATAGGCCGGTTCGACCGGTGAAATACCTACCTCTCGGAATATCTTTTTATTTTTTTATTTTTTATGCGATAGGAGGGCAAACGAGCAGGCGTGTCACCTGATGGTAAGCAACCAACGCCGCCCATCGACACCAGCAACATACATAGTGTTACTGGTGCGTTGCCGACCTTTAAAGGATAGGGGATAGGAAGGGATGGGGAAGGAAGGGGGGCGGGGGGCGCTCCGGGTACCTCTCTCACCGAACGAAACGCGCCATGAGCCACTTTACGTCGATCTTCTGAGAGGTCGTGGTATTTCACCGGTCGACCGACCGATGAAATACCACGACCTCTCGGAATATTGGCGTGAAGTAGGCCCAATCCCCAGTCCCCTTTCTTTTTCCTCCTACTCTAAAGGACGAAAACGCACCACGGTGTACATGGGCGGTGAGAAATTACTTACAATGATTGCTTCTGAGGCGAAACAAATTTTGCCGGTAGTTTTAAAATCAATCTATACAATCAAAAATCTGCTGTACAAAAGCTATTTCGGAAAAGTTAACAATGATAAGCGGTAAATGTTTATATAGCAGTAAAAAAGGTGAATCCTCTTGTCTCTAAAGCTTCATGGAATGGACAGCGCGCTGATTAAAGGGCCTATTAATAATAATAACTATAAAATAATAACCGAGTTTCAAGAAAATATTTAGCAAATGCTTTATAAATACTAATAAATAGGCACCAGCGACAAAATTAAGATCTACTTGTCCGACATCTTAACGAGGGCTTTATTTGAGTGCAGTTAAAGTTTCTATTTCAGTCTCTAGCACAAGCAAGTAAGTAGTTACATTAAGCTTACTCTTTTGTTACTGAGTTCATGTAACTTGGAGCTAGACTACTCGTAAGACTGCTATAAATTACATCGAAAATGGCCAGTTGAAACAGAATTTTAGTTCCAAGCGACGTTGAGTTTGTGAATTTACAATATGAATTCGTTAGTATTACCTGAGCTAGACATACATACATACCTACCATAACTTCACGAGTATTTTCCATTTAATAGTGTAAGTAGCGGCTGTTAAGCCTCTACTCGCCGAATTGTTACGTCTCAAATGTAATAGGTGGCGGAACCTATTACCTGAACTTCCGAAGATAATTCTGACAAATAATTGGTGTGAGCACGGACCCATGACTTCTGAATCAGGAGCGGCTACTCAACCACTTTACCACCGAGACTACACCTAATAGAAATGCAAAGTCAAAGTCCAGGAAGCTTTATTTTCGTTGTTCTTCACAGACATTTTTAATCAAATAAAGCAATCAATATATAAATATATATTATTTAGGTCATTTTTTTGCTGTACACTACAGCAAAAACATACATATATAAAACATATAACATAACTTCACGCCTTTTGTTACCAGAAGGTGTAGGCAGCGGCTGTTAAGCCTCGTCTCGCCGTTATGTTTACGTCCCAAATGGAATAGGTGGCGAACCTATTGCCATACCGGGCACAAAGTTTGTCAGTCATCAGTATTTATCACACATAACTTCCGAAAACAATTTCGAAAAGTCATTGGTGTGAGCCAGTGTCTGGAATCGAACCCCGGACCTCTGGATTAGAGGCCGTGCGCTCGCCCACTGCGCCACCGAGACTGTTTACAGCAAAAAAATGACCTAAATATATTAAAAATCGTAAAAGCTCACGCCTTTCATTCTCTGGCTCACGTAAGGTGACTCCCTAACTTCGGACTATACAATATATATAAAACTAGACCAAGCAATATATATATATATATATTGCTTGGTCTAGTTTAATATATATATATATATATTATTGTTTACGCTATTTTTTATTGCATGGATGAGATAATGATGATGAGATGCGAGAATACAGCTGAACGGCTTTTGATAAAATTTGTTACAGTAATAGAATGTGCTGATTTTCCCAAGATGTAGTCGCCCGTAAAAAAATACTTTACAATATTTTCCTAGCATTGTGTTGTGGTGTGAAAGTTTGCATGAGTTTGTTCTAACAGGAAGTATTATTAATATCACAAATTGAACAATGTTTGCGAATTCCACGCAGCTGCCGTCACACTCGATAGCTATAATCGGTTGTAGTTATTAAATAGCATTTGTTACTGACCCAATACTCGAATGAATAAGTTTCCACAATAATGGTTTAGTAAGTCTATTGCAGGGTAGGCAGAAAGAAATGGGCGCAATGGAACATGATTCTCACGCAGTTTTTGACATTAATAGTTTCTTTTTTTTATGGGATAGGAGGGCAAACGAGCAGGCGTCTCACCTGATGATAAGCAACCAACGCCGCCCATGGACACCAGCAACACATATAGTGTTACTGTTGCGTTGCCAGCCTTTAAGGGATAGGGGATGGGAAGGGATGGGGAAGGGGGGTGGGCCTCCGAGTACCTCTCTCACCGAACGAAACGCGGCATGAGTCACTTTACGTCGGTCTTCTGAGAGGTCGTGGTATTTCACCGGTCGAGCCGGCCCATTCATGCAGCGAACTGTTTGGCTCTAATTATATGGCTAGGCTTACCTTCCGATAAAAAGTGTATTTACTTGTGAAAATTTTGGCTATCCTCGAGTTCTTCGTTCTTCTACTTGATCACTTTATATCTGTTTAGTCATTCCCTCATCATCCGTTTAATTTCCATCTTATTGCTTTACATATAGTTAAATTATTTCAGAGGAAATGTAAACATCAAAATGCTGACATGACCTCTAATTTTAAGCGGTAATTTGAATGTGCGCCATTCCATTTTGTGTAACGTTAAGATTCAATATAGTTTAGTAGAATCGAGGGCTTGACACAAAGTAATCTAATGACATGAAGACTTAAATAGATGTAGAATTTTGAAAATTTAGTTTACGTCTATATTACAAAGAAATCAAAGAAAATCTTAAAAGCATTTATCCAAGTTATTCTGATTTGTGTAAGTAAACCTTATGAAGTAGTCAAGGTCTCTTTGTATTTAAACCAGAGATCGGATATTGGACGGAAATAACTGACGATAGGAGAACTTGATAGGTCGAGAGAACGAATAGACTGAGCTAGATTTTGCACAATTTCATGTAATTTGGAGAAGATTCCAAATTTATAGAATTGATGTATCAAAGAATTATATATGTACATATAATGCTTCGTCCGGAATGACTGGCTGACTGATCAACGCTCAGCTTAAATCGCTGATTGTTGACACTTAAAGCTTGGAAGGTGTGTTATTCCTATAAATCCAATAACGAAGTTTTTCTTAGAAATTCTGCCACTAAGGAAGAAAAATAGGAGGGCAATGTTTATATAAGCAAATGTTTTTTACAAACAAATGCCTTTAATTAAGGTACTATATATTTTCACGCCATAACTAATTATTATGTGTATAATACTAGCATTTTTCGTAGTAAATGTATATATTAAGGCGGTACAAAGTTTACAGGGTCTGGTAGTGTAAATTTAAGTATCGATAACTGACAACATTGAGCGACCTCTCAAAATGTCAACGTAATGTAGTTCATGCTGCGTATCGCTTGGTAAGAAGATATCCGATGACCCAATCCCGTCCGCGCTCATAAGGAAGGGGTTAAAAGTGGGATGAGAAGGGCATCCCACTTTCAACCCCTTCCCATAGGATAGGGAAGGGATTGAAAGTGGGATTCTCACAGACTGGAAACGCAACTGTAACACTATCAGCCTTGAAGGTGTCCACGGGCAGTGTTAGTTGCTTACGATCAGGTGACACGGCTTCTTATTTGCCTATCCCATAAAAAAAATACTAGTGTAAATTCTCATATATTTTTACTCCACTTTCACATGACTGACTTTATAAATGGACCAATATAAAATATCTGCCGATCAGATTGCAACATATGGAGCGGATCGTTTTGGGACAAGGTATTAACAGGGTATCAAATCACTACGTCGTCTCAATTTTCTGTATTACAATATACGGCAGTGTCCGTACATTTCGGAAGTTCCATTTATACTACAAAAAGAAAAACAAAAAATATATAGGGGAAGTACGTCCAAAATGACATAGTGTTTCCTTAATAATCAATAACTTTTTAATTATTCGTATTAGGAACATATATTTTTTATAAAACTTTGCTTATATTAATTGGTTACCCATAACATAAAGGATTTGTCACAAAAATCAACACTTACAAAAATATTTAGTCTTAAGTAGAAATCGAGAAAAATCCGTTTTGTCCATACCGTATGGACAAAATGACATACACAGCCACCAACATAAATAAAATAGTAAATAAAAACATAATAATTGCACAATTCGCAAACAAATATTTTGGTACGCTTTGGCAAATCAGCACAGGCCGCGTGAATCCAACGACTGCACTTCATGCACCTCAACCACCCTCACCAGGCTTTGAACGTGAGTAAAGTAAAACCAACCCATTTTTTTCTCCTGTACAGCTTCTCTCAATAGCTTTTTGCATCGCTTGCGGACTCCATGATTGCCGATTACTTATAATTCATTGGCATATTGTAATCCTGTGAGTTAAAGAGATTTAGATGTTTTCTATTCACCATCTCTACGGACGACACACTATGTTATTTTGTTGTATTGGTTGTATGTCATTTTGTACATAACGTCAAAAAATAACGATCCGAAAAATAAACTTATTGCAGCGACAATAATGTTGTATCATCGACACGATCACCTCAAGCACAAGATGCTTGAATATAAAAAAACTATTACACAGCAAATAACAAAAGAAAACTTACCGAAAAACAAAAAACTGACGACCACTAACAAACTTTTTTCCAAGCGCAAAACACAAATGTTAACATGACTTCCGTTACGTATGTGAAATGACTCTGAGAAATCCAATGGTATATTTCCAGTGGGGGCGCTTCCTAATTATCATATTTTCGTTTGGGTAAACCGCGTTATTTTTTAAATATCGCCAATGTGTCGTTTTGTCCATATGTGTCATTTTGGACGTACTTCCCCTACATTTTTATTTGCGTTGCATCAATACCAAATATTTTGTACTACCCGTCTTTCAAGCATTATGTCCTTCCATAGGTTGCCTGGAAGAGATTGCGTTATGCGATAAGGCCGCCCTTTGTAATCATAGCTTTCAAGACTTATCTGTAATTTATTTTATATGAAATTGCATATTTATGGTGCAAATAAGGAGATATCTATCTATCTATCTAATTACTAAATGGTACCTGACAAAAAATAAAGAACTTCGTGCTAATTAAAAACCTGGGGTGTGTTCTTCTAGACTAATTTAATTTCTTCATTTGTTGGACTTTGCTCGACTGTACAGAGGTTATGTGTGATCAATACCAATGATTGACACTAATGTAACTGACGTATGGCAATAGGTTCTGCCACTTATTCCATGTGGGAGGTAAAATTCCTCGAGAATTTTGTAAGCTGCTAAGCTATAAGGCTTAGCAGCACTAAATTTGGTTACTAAAGTCCCCAAGTTATCTCTATCATCATTTTATAAATTTCACTGTTGTGAAGTGAGACTGATGATTTTTTTTATTAAATAGGCGGGCAAACGAGGAAGCGGATCACCTGTCAGTAAATTACTACCGCCGCCCTAGAACATCTGCCGTACAGATAGTGTTACAGTTGTGTTACCTTGTCATTTTTATTTTTCATTCATGCAGCGAAGCGTGGCTCTACCACTGCTGAATTTTAAGTTCTCATGTTGTAATTTCGCCCAATTGCATTGTTTGTCTTGTTTTACATTAGTTGGTTATTGCAACAAAGTAAGAAACTAAATGGCTATAAAATATAGACGGACTCATTTGTTAAAAACTTATTTAAGTACCAAGTTTTTATGGTTTAATCATGACCACAGAGATTGTCACAGGGAAAGTTTTTGACAATAGATTTCATAAACTTACAAAGAGTGAATATTTTAGGTATTTCAAAATAGATTATGTTTAGAATTAATAAGAAAAATGCCCGATAAGTTACAGCTGCAACATAGAACGAATAGAGCTGGTTCTATTGATCCGTCTCTACCTTCCACTGCACCGAAAAATACCATTGACGGAGATTATAAAGATACGAAAGTACCAAAAACCAAATTCATAGATCACCTCTACGATAAAGAAAAAAGGCAATTCTGCGGTAGAACTTGCAAGGGTTGGGCATGTATAATTGGTTATGGAATCATATATTTTATATTCTTGAGCACTTTTACTCTCATTTTACTATATGGATCACTAGTGTTTATTAAACAAATGGTTAAGTTCAATAATTTCGAACCAATGAGTTTGATGTATCCAGAAGCTGTTATAGGACTCACGGCAATTCCCACTTCGGAATATGGTTACCCATTGATTTGGTATAAACAAGGCAGAGAAAGTGATTATGACAAGTATGTGAAAGCAATTGATAGACATTTTAGAGACAATAAAAATGCAAGTGTTCTGGATAATTTGGGACCATGTGGCCGCCGTCCTTACGGATATAATGAAAATCCATGTATCATTATAAAAATAAACAAACAATTTTATTGGTCCGGAAGACCTTTGCGTTTGAATTCCTCAGAAACAGAGCTGGTTCCTCCGGCAGTAAGGAATTGGATTAAAAGTGACAAAAACAGAATTTGGCTATATTGTAATGGACACCATTCGTATGATAAAGAGCATATTGGTAGAATTAAGTATTATCCAGATCCACCTGGATTTGATCCTGATCTATTTCCACTTAACAATGACGTTGATTCCCCGCTAATAGCTATTCAGATAATGAATTTTACTAGAGGCATCTCGCTGACGGTAGAATGTAATCTGTGGTATGAACAAGGACCATCGTTTGTGGATTTTGTACTCTACGTAATGCCAGCTGATAGATTTGTGATTCTTGCAGACAAACAATAATGGCAGATTTCAATTATATCGCTATAATCTGAATTTTGTTTACTTTAATTTACATCTTGTACACACATAAATACATAATTTCACACCAAGTTTCTTGTGGGATAGACAGACAGAACAAATCGCCGCACAATTCGTTCACTTAACTTTTATAACTATTGTCATAGGGAAAGGGAGAGGGAAAGTTGTTAGGCCTCTGTATATTCTCATCTACTATCTCATTGATTAAAACGCCGCATGCGCCACTTTACGTAGATAATCTGAGTGGTCATGGTATTTCAGCGGTCGAGCTGTCCCATTCATGCACGGAACTTCGTGGCTCTACCACTGCCACTTCTACCTCTCTGTCTTCCTCACCATGTCTCAATAATATTTGTTGTAATATTAATAGTTAAATAATAATAGTTGTTTAATAACCCGTATTTAAACGAATATTCTTTTAAAAGACCATTCGGAGTGTCTACCCAATGGTTTTTTAAGTAACCAAAAATTATTATATTGAATGAAATACATTATCAAAAGTAAATATAAAAGTCACTCACTCGATTCCAACAAGACATTAAAATATTATTATTCTAACCTATATAAGATAAATTCTTGAATAAAAATTGAGCTTAAGCCTTTTTAGAAGTTGAACATACGTCAGTATTCTGTATGACTTGAAATTATTATCGTAGGTAAGTAGTATAGTTAAATTGAAAAGATAATTGTATTTTTATAAATAAGTAAAAACTATAATAAGTATAATTAATGATAAGTACAGACAAAGGTTACAACTGCCTATGCTTAAAGTGCCTTATAGATATAATATTATATTTGGAAGTTAAAATACAATTTCAAAATATTACAATTTTTTATCATATCTTGTATGTTTCTAGTGGTATTGAACATAGCAACCTGTCGGTCAGGATCGGAAAGAGGATATCGGAAAGATAACTAGCTACTAGAACAAATTAAGACAAAAGCAAAACGAGGCTAGGAACAATTACAGGCCAACATCATCTATTGCTACATTTTTCTCCATCTGACATCATCCCTCTTTAGTTGATGTCAGGCTGGGGGCCGGTCGATAACTACGGCCAAAACTTTTGGCAAAAGTGTATAGTGTGATAGTTCTAAAGGATGACATGTGGGATAAGGGCCCACTTAGAGTAGAAAAAGGGCAAGAAAATGAATGCAAAAATGATATGTTGTATGTTTCACTGTCTCCCACTCACTACCACGAACATTTTTAAATAGTTTTCTGCTTTAAAATGGTTGTTAAAGCAAAGTCATATTACAAAGTATACCAAAGTTACTGTTACAAAGTACCTACTAATGTAGTAATCAGAAGTCTCGGTGGTCCAGTGGTCGAACACCCCGCTTCTGAATCAATAGGTTGCGGGTTGGAATCCTGGCTCACACCAATTAGTGTTTATTAAATATCGATGACGGAAAACTTTGTGCCCGGTATGGCAATAGGTTCGCCATCTATTCCATTTGGGATGTAAACATAATGGCAAGTCGAGGTTTTTGTGTAATGTATGTTAATGTAGTACTTAATTTCCAAAAAAAAATATATTCCTACGCTTTTTAATCTACATTTAAAAATGTATAAAAGTAAAATTAAGATATAAATAAACTAATGCATATTGAACCAGGTCCAACTAAGAGCTTTAAATGTATTCATATACTGTTTGAATAACCTTTCAATTTGTTCATTTAAAACAGTTGAGTGTTTTATTCAATTTACAGAATTCCGAAAATATTTCGCTCGAGTGAATGGGAAGCGAACGCGATGATACAATTTTCAATTTACATAGAGTTTTTGAAATGAGTAAGGATAGAAAAATAATATAACATAACTTTACGCTTTTTTCTACCCGAAGGTTACGTCCCAAATGGAATTATAGGTGGCAAACCTACTGCCATACACCGGACATAAAGTTGTCAGTCATCGATATTTATCACACTACACTTTCGAAAGAACTTCGAAAAGTCATTGGTGTGTCTGGATTCGAATTTAGTTATTATAATACGACCTCTTTCGGAATATCGGCGTGAAGTGGCTCGTGCCTCGTTTCTTTCGGTAAGAGAGGTATCCGGAGGCCCGACTACTCCCTTCAAGGATAGCAACACACCTCGGTGTTTAAGGGCAGTGAGTTGCTTACCATCAGGTAACCCACGTAATTAAACCACAGCTAAATCATTTGACAAAATGGATAGTGCGAAAGAATGACATGTTTTGCCAACGTCACTAAGAGAGACGTAAGAGTTAGAGTACCTAGAGCACGTAAGAGTACCTGGATGACCATGATGATGATTTTTTTTATAAATTGATTTTTTTTTAAGTAATATTTAAGTACGAGTTACATATTAATAAAATGATGAAATATGAATAATATTTTTCGATCTTACCAACAGAAAAGATACATATATTTTATTTTTAAGTTGATTATCGATAAAACATGATAAAATGACATTTTCTAAAAATCATTCCTAGCCAGATCGATTTATCGCCGCCGAAACCCCCTATGCCCTATATAAGTTAGAAAATCGTTGGAGCTTGTTAGGCGTTAATTTCATTGCACCAATATTACAAAACCTATGCTAAAATTGCATTATATCAGGTATATAACGCCATTTTAGCATAGGTCTTGTAATATTGTCTATCTATGTCTATCTCTGTATTTCTGCCTGCAAATTCGTAGTATTTAATTCGGGGATTGCAGGGATGTGACGTTTTTCCCAAGCTTTTTAAAAAGTTTTCAAAATATAATTTTATTATATGGCACAATCATGTTTTTGTTAGGTAGGTTTGGGTTTTCCGAGTGGAAATGGTAACAAATGTGTTCCTGAACTTTCAATTGAGCAATGAGCAAAAAAATTGGTGAAAATATTATTTTAATTGGCTGAAATAGCTGAGAATTTCACAGAGATAAAAGCATTTTTTTGTAATTATATGCCTTCAAAATAAGAAGGTGTAGCTGATGCAGATGTTTATCAAACATATTTACCGAAAACATTACTCAAAACTCATTGGTGTTCCACAGAGGTACTGGATACTTCCAATTTTGAGGGAATTTGGTTACTTTTAGAGGCACGCAGTTTGCTGCATGAATCGCCTGGTGAAATTCCACGACCACTCAGAACATGGACGTTCCACGTTTCGCTCAGGGAGAGAGAGCTATCCGAAGTTTAAGCTCCGGATGGCTCTCAACTTCCCTCTCCCCTCCTTATATCTCACCTCATACCAATGTCAATCCTTTCTCTTTCCCAATTTAAAGGTGACCAACGGAACTGTAATACATTTGAGGTGCAGGTGTCCATGGCTGGCTTACCATCAGCAGAAACGCCTGCTTGTTTGCCCTCCTATCCCTTAAAAAGGCGGGGTGTACAACCACTAGGCGAATCTCGAAATACATCTTGTATCTATAATTAATCAACTAACAACGTAAGTGAACAGCGAAAAGTCATAACCATGCCTTATACCGACACAATTCTTCTTGCAATATCCACATACATCTCATAACGGTGTGGATAATTTGATACCAAGAAAACAACAAACAGTTTTCTTAATAATATTGTTATTAATGAATGGACGAGACGATACCGTCAGCTTCATATATGTAATTCCATTCTCAACGGGGCGCAACTCAATTACTCGCTTAGTCCAATACTAAGCTATATAAATAGAAGTCGCATATAGTACTTGACCTGTTTTTTCACCTCTGCATTGTGGTTCAGTAAATAAGCGTTATACATTCACGCCTTTTACAGCTGAGAGTGTAAACAAAGTTTTCTCGTATAAAGTGAGTGAAATTTTTACTCAACATTACTAGCACTATAGTAGCATTGCTAATCAATAAATCAGTCATAAACATATCTTCACGCTTTTTTCTACCCGGAGGCGTAGGCATTGGCTGTTAAGCCTAGATTCGCCGTTACATTTACGTACCAAATGGAATAGGTGGTGAACCCATTGCCATACCGGGCACAAAGTTTTTAGTCATCGATATTTATCAACATATATAACTTTCGAAATTAATTTGGAAAAGTCATTGGTGTGAGCCAGGATTTGAACCCGCGACTTCTGGATTCAGAAACGGGGTGGTCGACCACTGGACCACCG
Source organism: Euproctis similis (assembly GCA_905147225.2). NCBI lineage: Eukaryota > Metazoa > Arthropoda > Insecta > Lepidoptera > Erebidae > Euproctis > Euproctis similis. The sequence goes on from LR990108.1 coordinate 4,037,830, forward strand.
AGACATTAATCTAGCTAATATCCTATTTGTATTAAGATGAATCCTTAGCTATGCATGTGCACATATTGTAGATATTTTAATATATTCTATTCTAGCTGACCTGGCGAACTTTGTTTCTCCTCGGAAAAAAGCCGAGTTACTCCTTATTACAAAATGATAATAAAAGTTCCGTCAAAATCAAGAATTGTAAAAAAAAAAAAATTATTATATGTACCAGATATTCAATTCAATTTCACAAACATTACAATTTTATTTATATGTAAAGATGTTATTACTATGTAGCAGTGATCATAGTTATTTATGGAAATGTTATTCGGTGCAGTATTCTAGGAGAATCCATGGCGTTTACCTGAATTCCAGTCTGAGACCTTGCAAACAAAACAATCTTTTTTGATAATACAGGCGGTCCTCGACTTACGTCGTTTCGATTTACGTCGATTCAAGTTACGTCGAACAATGTTTTGACACTATTCCTCAAGCATACGTCATTTGTTTCGATTTCCGGCATAGGGGAATTCACTTGTCGCAAGGTCAATGTCCGTGTGGCTGACTTGGCGCGGTGTCGGCGTGCGGGGAATACCCCGCAAACGCTGCTGATTTTGTTTAGTTACTTAAGGGACAACGGACAATCAAGATGTAATACATTAGTTTTTTTTTCGCATCTTTGACAGTTTTTGTTTTTACATCCATATTTAAGTGAATTTTAAGCTATGCCACCATGATAGTTTCTTAAAGCCAAAAGTTTAATTTATTATTTATCATTACATATGTATTTTGATTACATAAAGTTTTATAATTATTATTAAAATTAATAACACACAAATACCAAAAATAACGAGCAATTTCATAAGTGCATATTATAATTATTTTAAGAACTTACTTTTGATAGTAAAGTTTTGTATATCCTTTGTTATAAATGCAGTTTTTTTTTAAATTTCGAGTCCGTGTGGATCCTAACCCTTGAGTTTTACATGAAAACATATGAAAAAATATGTCTCGACTTACGTCGTTTCGATTTGCGTCGCGTATTTCGAGAACCTAACATGCCGTAAGTACGAGGACTGCCTGTATTACTTGTCCAATTTTTATAGTATCACCCCCTTGATATTAACAACGGCGTATTCGAGTAGACGCCGTGCATACTTTTGAGATCATATCTCAAGCGTGAATGTATAAAATATACCTATAATGCCTTTAACAACATACGTTGTTATAATTTTCCAACATCAAATCTATGTTAATTTTTTTTTATGGGTTAGGAGGGCAAACGAGCTGGCGTGTCACCTGATGGTAAGCAACCAACGCCGCCCATGGACACCAGCAACACATATAGTGTTACTGTTGCGTTGCCGACCTTGGCAAAGGATGGGGAAGGGGGGGGGGTGGGCCTCCGGGTACCTCTCTCACCGAACGAAATGCGGCATGAGCCACTTTACGTCGATCTTCTGAGAGGTCGTGGTATCTCACCGGTCGAGCCGGCCCATTCGTGCAGCGAACTGCTTAGCTCTCATAAAAAAGATATTAAAATGAGACAAAATTCGACAAATGACTTTATAAAATGCGACGCTTTCATCTATTGGGGGCGGATATTATCTGAAACAGAGAGGTTTGAGACAAAAATTAAACAACCAAAAATATATTTACGCAATAATTTATTTTTATTACTCTAATAATTCAATGATTATTATTATTATTATTTATTTCATATCATTTAAGTGAAGACAAAACATTCCATCATCATTACCATCACCTAAGTACCTTCGAAGTACATAATTGTGTGGCGTTGCGTCAGATGTAGACAGGTACTCTATTTAGACTCGTTTCATTAATTTATTAGGAAATTTATATTTACAGTTTATAGAAGAGAATTTATTGTATATGAAGGAAAAAATACTTTTATAAATGGTCATTGTAATTTAATGATTGGAATTGTTTCAACAAAATATACGATAAAGCACTTTACAAGACTTAATTTTTTCGTTTCAAATCAAACCAATCCCAATCATATTATTTTTATTTTTTTGAAATCTATTAACAATATCGTATTGTTGGCACTAACTATTTCTATCACAATGGACCTTGCAGATTAGTTCCAAGTTTTGTTTGTTTATATATATATTTTGAAAATGGCACCAAAATGTGAAATGAAGAAATATATATTGTATTTTAGATGTAATAGTTAATAATAAAGAACCAATTGAAGGCGAAGATCTAACTGAAAATTGGACTTATAAAGAAGAAAACTTGGTTTAAGGCCAAAACTCATAAAAACAAAATATATAAGAGATTTAAAATAATATAACTTATTTAAATAAAATGCATATGTTTTTAATTTAAATTAAATAGATTTAGTTAAACGACTTTTTAAAGTTTTTGCTGCAATGTCTTTTTGAAAAAGTAAGCTAAAGTGAAACCCACATCCCACTAAGCGACTAAAGCCATGCACGAGCGCAGTAGCTCATGATTTGTATTTAATAGCATATTATTCGACGGAAAAATGAACTTATAAATAAAATGCTTTAGTAATAAACTTGAATAAATTCGTATTGCGGAAAACTCTAGTCGCTCAGTTGACATTGGCCCTAATAGTAAAATTTAGTACCATCAAGAAAATTCAACAACAATTGACACGGCAATAAATAACTACGCTAGAAAAAAAAACCAAAATTAAATAACAATTTCATTAATTCACGACAATTTAATTCAGCTATACAATTCCCGTTTAGATCAGCAATATTCATTGTAGGCATTATCAAAAATAGAAGGATTAGAGTAATATTAATCACAAAATATATTCCTTGTTACAACGACATATACCTTTGTTTTCAATACCAAAACAAAATAAACAAAAAAAACTATCACGATCTTAACAATACCATAACTGTTGATGATAAATAACTTGTGAATTGTAAAATGGCATTGAAAACAAAGATTAACAATAGGCCTGACAGCATATACTGGACCACTGATGAAGAGGTATTCAATTTAACTCACAGATTATAGAACTATACAAGAAATCTAGTATTAGAACTAGTACATGCACCTTCATCTAATATTACTAGCGTGCAATCTATAAAAGAGATAAAACAAATAGAGATTTCAGTGAAGCACTGCAAATATACAAACAAGCAATTCTCAAGTAAATAACAAACATCACTTATAAATAACCATAGATAATATTATTACCGAAACACTTAATTCAGTCGTTAAAATACTAGTTTTAGTTATAGTTAATATCATTGTATATGATACAGCATGCTCAGATACAATAACAACTAATGACACATTTATATAGATAATAATATGTAATAAAATATGTTTATATCAACAATAACCAGATAGACTTTGTAAATAGCTAAACAATGATGAATATTATAGAGTAAATATTACAGGATTAAGCTTTCGTATTGAAGAACATGATTTAAACTTTGAGATAATAATAATGATAGTAAAGGATGAAAATTTGAATCATACTATTTGAATATTTACAAATAGTAATGATCATTTAAGATTGTGGACATTTCAACTATTTGCTATGAAGTAAATTAGCTTAAGTTGTTGGAATTAATTAATAAATGATTCAAATACAATCTACATCTAAAGTCACATATTACAAAAATGAATTCATCTATAAATAATAAAAATACCGATTACTCTTAATAATGGACGAACACATTTAACATTCGAGCGAATGCAGTCTACTTTACTTAGACGATAGTAATTAGGTCATTGCTTTTTTTATGTGAACTTATCTTATTTATAAATGCAATTTGTTGACACATTAAGTGCACTTCCACACGAGGTTATTAAAATACCACACAATGATACCACTCATCATCATCATCATCGTCATCATCTTGGACAATAATCACAGATTTGATAATATGTAAGGCAGTGCACGAAATGAGTTTACACTAGGTCACTCTTTTCACACAAATATTTTATAGGATATCATTGTAAATATCTTTATTGAATGAAAAGCTTATGTCTCTCTCCCACACGATACAATTTGATTGGCAAATTTAAAGAAATTGGTCAATTAATTGTGTCACGTGGAACGGACAACGTTTTCGAATTCAAATTTGTAAGTTCAATCAATGTTTGAGTGACCAGTCTATAAAATAAAATATAATTTCAATACTACACATGCAACATAGGTAATGTTTGGGAAACAAAAATTTTACTCCATATATTATATATTTTGTATATATATAAATATATATATACAAGGTAACATTTCAACTAATCTCCCGAGATCACGAACAGTTCAACAATTCCAATCCGATACATCGATACATCACTTGACGGTGCACTAAAAATTATCGCACACTAAAGCATACAAAAGTCACTTTCCTTGGTTCAACATTCTGAACTGTCACGTCTTAAAGCATTATACTTCCGTATCTCTAAATCTATCTATTTGGCTATTCAGGATCACCTCAATTCCAGACTCGAGTTGTATGTAGGCCACAGTACTGGTTCATTAATTATCAATTTTTCATTTAAATCTCACTCGCTTCTGGTTCTCTTAATCGATAAAAATTTTCAGTGTCCACAACGATCAAAATTCATTTTATGTACATTTTTTTTTTTTTTTTATTAGGACAGTGAATATTTTTTTTGATTAATTTTAAAAACTATGATTAGAGTACTAACAGATTATCAAAAAAATTGTTAAGCGTCAGAATTTTATTCTGTATAAAATTTTGTTTTCTAATGATTACACTCGAGGCTTTAAAATTTCTCTAAGTATTATACACCCTTGCCAATATTAGATTGAATTCTTCATATACCCCAAGTAGCCAATAGAGTCCTCAAATATATAGACATGTTAAGACCGTCATTCCTATCACTATGAAGAAGTTTGCTGATGAAGTCCATCCACTATTCCATTCGCAATCCAAATCCTTCATCAGGACCTGAAACACGAAAATATAATAAGATATATTGCTGTTACTTTCAATTCACTTTCATTACAATTTCAAGTGGTTAAACATATTCCTTAATCTTTATTTACAATTATTATTTATTCTTTATTCCATATTTATGACAAAACTTCCGAACAGTCATTAGTATGTAATTATGTATTTAAATTCAAATTTCACTTCAAACCCTGATCTTTCAATTAGAAATAACAGCGTTAAGCCACTAAAGCATTGCGATGAATAATGATAGTGAAAAATACAAAAAATATTGGGCATACATAGATTTCAGTTTAATAAAGGACAAAGTATTCATGCATCTTACATCTACAAAGGTCCTGTTGTAGTAAGAGGCGCACGTGGCGAATCTGATGTCATCACGAGTGGCCAAACAACTGGAGGGACTCTCACACATGTACTGTCGTCTCTTTCTATCCCATGCTTTTATCCATCTGTAAAAGAAGATAGCCAATTTATTATACGTTTTTGTAGATTACCTTTGATCTCTCTCTTTCTCTCTCTCCTACGAGCATTATAAGCTCCGTCATCGAAGTACATTATCTTAAACATGTGTTCGTGTATGAGCATTTCCCTAGCAACACTAATCTTTATCATTAGTAAACTTAATTGTGAACCCCTTCGCCTGTAAATAGCCTGTCCATTCATATAAAAAAACAACAAATTATGATGCTATCAGAGTAGCAGTACCAATCATGTCAGTAAAAACCAGAGAAATCAGCCCAGAATCTTGTTAGCTAGTCTATAAAATGAATTAGATTTTGTAGAACTTCTTACCCGATTCCGCAATCACAATTCAAAGGATTTCCAGCAACCAGAATATCTTGTAAGAATAGAGTGTTTGGAACCCCAGGCCAGGCTTTTTGGGAGGGATTGGGCACATTCATCAGATAGTTATTTCTTAGGTCCAGGGTGAGATTCTCGATACGGCCTGGTTTATAAAACACTTCTGGTGCTATCTCTTCTATGCTTGTGTTGAAGACCGTGAGACGACAAGACCTTGATTGAACGCCCTGGAATCAATAATATCGTGCTATAAAGTTACACAAGTCTTGCAAGCAGTTTGAGAAAATATGGTCTAACCAAAAAATTATATAGACCAGAGCTAAACACATAGCATTAAACATGATAATTTTAAGGGTGACATCTACTTCGCGGACCAAGTCGCAGATAATTCTTAGTTTACATTATTGCACGCCTCATAAGCGGAGCGTGAGGTAGTGCTCTACACTCGACATGCCAAAAAATCCGGTCTTTCGAAACTCAAATGACTGTTCTTTCACTAATATAACACTTACAGGATAATATGAGTGCACTAATATCAAGTTAAATAATCTGTCTAGCACTTATGATATATTTTATAAACAATTATTTTGTTTAACATAGTAAATAATAACATTAAAATCAATCATTCTTGGACGTCCGTTAGTCTGTGGTTATGGATTCATGTATGTGGCAGAGAAATTGGTCGAAAAATTCATCATACCGGAATACTTTTTTTTTATTATATAAAGTAATGCACTGTGCTGATTCCTAGTTAATATTAGCATTCTAAGTACTGTCGTTTAATTATAATTTATAAAAAACTAACATACCACTATGTCTTTTTTTGTATATCTATATTTATTTTTATATACAATACAAATGAAGATAGCCTTAAGCCAAATGTAAATTAAGATCAGCGCATGTGCCACAATAAATATCTCATGGACTGGCGCGAAACTTGAAAAGTCATTGGTGTGAGCCAGTGTCTGGAATCGAACCCCGGACCTCTGGATCAGAGGCCGTGCGCTCGCCCACTGCGCCACCGAGACAGGTTAAGATTTAAGATTGAATAAATAAAGAAAAACGATTATATCTCATACTTTTAGATAGCGTTTTGCAAGGAATCTGTGACATAGCTAGAGTAACTTTTCACAGCTTTTACCAGTCTCACTTGTTTTTTATTTTAAAAAACTTGAGTTTTTGTTTTAGAATTTTTTTTAATGTGAATGACCGCTATGAGGCGTGCACTTTTGGATTTTCCAAATTTTTTAGTACTTACGCTCAGTAAAAACTGCGTTAAATACTTCAAAGGTTTTCCAGTAATTGTGATGTTATTCAACTTGCTCGGCAAAACACCATACATTTCTTTGCCGAACTCGTTTGAGAACTCTTCAACATCTATGTATAGGTTTTCTAAGGCAGCGTTATTGACTAGCATCTTGGGCAAGTTGAAGTCCCTAGCACCTGGGTATGCAGTCACTTTTAATGTTCTCAGGCCATACATTTTGTTGAACACTCCTTGCTGTAAAATAATTATAAAGGTTGTCATAATGTATCTATAGTCTAGAAATCGCCATTACCTGCATATTTCCATGAGAGAGGCCTTAAGTAAACCAGCTCCTAACTAACGCGACCACTAAATCCTACCCCATATCCGAGCTAAGAGTATGAATTTATCAAAAAATATCGAAGTTTTTAAAGGGTCTATATTGCACGTGTTTCTGGTGCAATATAGACCCTTTAAATAGAAAAAGAAAATCTTCTAAAAAGAGCTAATCAAGTTTAGCTACGATAGCTAAGATTTAATTTCCACTATATATATTCAAAAAAATATATAGCTGAAAATAACAAATTACAGTGATGATCTTACCTCAAGTATTCTAAGTCGAAGTCGGGTAACATCCAAGTATTCAAGGCGAGGCGATACTCCATATAAACTGGTATTCATTAGAGCACTTATAGGATTGCCGGACAACGATAGCCAGCGGAGTTCGCTCAAAGAATGAGTTGCCTTAAAAATAAAATGGAAGCCATTAGATACTAGGTAAATGTAATTAGTTAATATTAATTTAGATGCATGTCGCGACCGGAGGGTTGGTCTATACTTCGCGCAGAGGATTAACATTCCTATTCAGCGTGGCAATGCGGCCAGTCTTCTAAGCACGCAACCAGATGCGGAGAAATTTGATTTCAGCTTTTTTTAATGGGATAGGAGGGCAAACGAGCAGGCTTGTCACCTGATGGTAAGCAACAAACGCCGCCCATAGACAGCAGCAACACATATAGTGTTACTGTTGCGTTGCCGACCTTTAAGGGATAGGGGATAGTAAAGGATGGGGAAGGAGGGTGGGCCTCCGGCTACCTCTCTCACCGAACGAAACGCGGCATGAGCCACTTTACATCAGTCTTCTGAGAGGTCGTGGTAGTTCACCGGTCGAGCCAGGCCATTCATGCAGCGAACTGCTTGGTTGAAACCAGTCTTGAAATGTCTTTTAATTATTTTATTTCTTCATAATACCTTCTCCTCAAGGGACTTGTTCTGAAATTATGTTATTAATATAAATAAGTAATAGATACATACAACAGGAACGGCCGTTAAATCGTTATACGAAAGATCTAAGTGTTGAAGTCTCGTCAGGTTCGCTGCCGTCTCCGGAGGGATTGAGGGCAGGTTGTTATAAGAGATGTCGAGACTTTTCAGCTTAGACAACGTCATAGAAGGTATCTGAAAATCAATTAGATGATTGTAATGGTTCTACAATAAACAGAATCAATTCAGAGGACATGGTATATCCGTACAGATATTGATGGTCAATAAATAAATATTTGTTTTGCATGGATGACGAATTTCTGCCATCCGATCATAAATGTATCTTAAACTATGCTACAAGGCCTACCAAGTAATAATAATAATAATATCTTGGACACAATACACACAGCGCCCTTTAATTCCAAGCTAAGCAACTAAATGCTTGTGTTATGGATACTAGATGACGGATATTAATATATATATATATATACTTTTCTTTTGTAAATACATACTTATAATGCATAGAAAAACACCCAGACGCCACACAAATATTCATGTTTGTCACAAATATTTGTGTTCGGGTGGGAATCGAACTCCCGACCTCATTGCTTAAGCCGGTAGTTTTCACCAATGCGCCACGAGGCCCGAAAATATCACTTGAATATCACTTACCGCTACCAAGCTGACATTCCTAAGTCCCAAGTGAGAGAGTCTTCTCTCCAAGCCTTTAAAGATAGTAGTTCCACGTTCACCAGTATTAAATGGAGAATTATCACTGAGATCTAACCAGCGAAGTTTTGGTAATGCCGCAAATGTACCGCCTTCTATGCGCACAAGGTGATTGTTGGACAAGTCAAACCAGGCCAACGACTGAAAAAATACACAATAAGTTATTATAATAGCTTAATCATTGACTATACCAAGAGTTTTGAATGATGAACATCATGTTAGTAGTTCTTATTTTTTATATTGCTATTTTTATATTAATCTCTAGACAGTAGTTGATACTTACCATCAGATGGATATAAATAAGTGTATTGTGTATAGTGTGTGTTCTTTTTAGGCGCTTGTGTTTGATTTTATAATTATCTAGTATTTATAAAGTCTATTGTTTGCAAGCTTACTAATAACCAATAGACTATAGACTGCACATCTGTGTATATCCTTTTTCGATAGGACCACATCGATATTAACTTAACTTTAATTATTTCAAAATAATGTTATGAGTTGTAAAAAAAATACTGCATTTATTGCAACCACGTTGCTATATTGTAAAATATAAAGAGAACATTCTATAATAACAAGTGTTTGTGCTAAATTTAACAATGAAAATGTCCAAAATAAATTAAAATAATAAAATAGCTGAAAAAGAAAACTCGTCATTAACACTCAAGGAAGAGACAAATGATACAGAATAAGAAATTAATTGGATAAGTAATGGCAACAAAAAAAAAAACAGATAAGGCAATGTGCACAAAATAAGAAAGCTATAAATGTTAGTATCGCAATCATTTCATAGTGCTACCTTGTAGAGGACATTCTGCGGGTATTGTTTTTTTTGGTGGTAGACCCGCGCGTGGTCTCGACGCACGGTGTGGTACATATACTCGTCGCTGTAGTCGGGCTCCTCACCCCAGTACTCGCCCGCTTGTTCCTGGTTCTGAACACATGCACGGACATACATTGCAATAGCTATACTACGCACACACCCACACTAGCATCTACAGTGCTTCAATGTGATCAGGTTTTTTAATTACAAAAATGAAGGCATTTTTTTGATACTTTACAATACACCGAATGAAATATTAGGTCCCGAAGAATTGATTGATGGACCATTGTTGCATATCGGCTACAATTAAACTATATACCTAAATAAGAAAATGTAATCTGGAGTAGAATTCAAATAATAAAAAAAATAAAGACCATGATCACATTTTGTTTGTATTGAACAATTAGTTTGGGGATAAACTATCTACCCGACACCATTATAATCAACATTAATTTATTATAAGAGTACGAGAAAACTGTTAATTCTTATCGTCTTTTTATGTAAGTGACATGGAGCATATATTACTGCTTACCCCGAAATGAAATGATAAACTTCTGGTAATTTTCCGTTTTACTAAGCTGACCCGACATTATTGAAACTCCATTTTCGTGAGTTGAAATCCCAATAAGACACAATTTAATATAAAAATACAACTTTTCATATATTGCTGTCGGTAGTCTTACAATTATTGGGAGCTTTATCGTACTCGTAAACAAATATCAACAAGCTGTTAGTTAAGGTATCAAAATGCAAGGGTTTTAGATAATTCACCTAAAGTCACTCAACTTACCCTAAGTCTTTGGACTAAATCACTTAACGCCACTGCTGGAATTGAATTTCCACTGAGGTCGAATTCGACCAAGTTAGCAGCAGCTGCATTCGACATGCAGTATGTTGGTATTCTCGAGAAACCGTTGTTGGACAGGTCTAACCTGTAAATCAATAAATAATATGCACATTAAACAGATGTAGATATTTAATATTTTTTTACAAATAAGAGAGAGGTGGTCCAGTTTAACAGTGGTAGAGCCAAGCAGTTCACGGCATGGATGGGCCAGCTCGACCGGTGAAATACCACGACCTCTAAGAAGACCGACGTAAAGTGGCTCATGCCGCGTTTCGTTCGGTGAGAGAGGTACCCGGAGGCCCAACCCCCCTTCCCCATCCTTTCCTATCGCCTAACCCTTAAAGGTTGGCAACGCAACAGTAACACTATCAGTGTTGTTGGTGTCCATGGGCGGCGTTGGTTGCTTACTAACAGGTGACACGCCTGCTCGTTTGCCCTCCTATCCCATAAAAAAAATCAATGCATTGAACTTCAAAATTGATCAAGTCCTTGAATGTATCTTACGTTTTAAATTTGTTTACAATATGCCCTCTTTTAACATTTTAAATGTTAATTTAAGATTTTATGTGTGGGCCATCAGCCAATTGCAGTCCACTGCTGGACATAGGCCTTTCCCAATGTGGCAATTATACATACATAATATTATAGTCAGTAAATTCCATAATATATATTATGGTCGGTTAACCTTTGATTATAGAAGTTATAGTTCTAGATGGGTAAAATGTCACTCAGACCATGTTGCAGGTCACAATTAGTAAATGTACTATAATATTTACCTCTCCAAAACCGGTGATGGTATCAAGTTATCAGCTAAAGTCTTAATTCGATTGTTTGATAAATCGACTGATGTCAACCCTTGCATCTCGTGAAATATCTCCACTGGCAGTTCAATTAGGTGATTGTTTGATAGATTTAAAATCTACAAAAAAAATCATATAACAGTAAGCTTAATTGGACTTTGAGAACGCCATGAATTTTTCGTAACTGGTTTGGAAATTGGAAAATTCGCAGGTCCTCGAAACTAAGATTTCGCAAGAATTTAAGTATTTTGTATCTTCACCCCTAGTATACCTCGAAGGTGTAGCCAGCAAAAATCGTACCGAATCTCATTTTTCCAAAACAGAATGAATAACTTGTTTTCATATATCACATATATATTCATATAAGCCATTAGTGTGTACAGGATTCAAACTTCTCATTTAGAAGCTATAAATTTAAACTCCAGATCACCGAGACGACAAAATATCTTAAGCAAATTAAATTTTATCCATTACCTGCAGACGTTTCACCCTTTTAAAACAGTCATATTCCATGTGCAGTATCTTATTGTAGGAGAGATCCAAGTACTGCAACATGTGCATGGAGCCAAACACCTCGCGAGTTATGTTCCGGAGGTAGTTGTGTGATAGATGCAATTCTGTCAGTGTTAAGTCCGTGTGCCTGAGAATTTTATATGTTATTTTAATAGATTCCAGATTTTTCCTGATTTGCTTTTAAACTACACAAAAAAGCCTTGAAATTTAGACAGCGAAATTTATTTTTATTTTTACACAGTTCATCGTTTACTTAATATCTACCTAACGTAACATAACATAACTTCACGCCTTTTGTTACCCGAAGGTGTAGGCAGCGGCTGTTAAGCCTCGTCTCGCCGTTATGTTTACGTCCCAAATGGAATAGGTGGTGAACCTATGGCCATACCGGGCACAAAGTTTTCAGTCATCGATATTTATCACACATAACTTCCGAAAAACAATTTTGTAAAGACATTGGTCTGAGCCAGTGTCAGAAATCGAACCCGGACCTCTGGATCAGAAGCCGTGTGCTCGACTACTGGGCCACCGAGACTGATAATTAAAAAAGAAATGAATACTATAAATATAATCATATCTAAGTCAATTATATCAACACTGAGCTGAGAGCTGATGTTTATAAAAATAATGATAAAATCTTACCTGAAGTAATATGGCGCTATATATGTAAGATTATTATGTGAAAAATCCAAGACCCTTATATTCACAGAGACTGTTCCAAGACCTGAAATGATATCATGCAATTGTTTTAATAAATAGACATACAGATTTGTATGTTTTATAATATTTGTAACTGGTTGCCATTGGATTGGAACTGCTGATTCTGTATTAAAACTTTTATGTGGAATGCCCTGAGCACTAAAATTTTAAAATCTTAATTTCATAATCCAAAAACAAAGTGAACAGTAAACTTAGTAACGAAAGTGAGCAAATACATGTATATCACCTTGTGTTAGCACAAATTCTCCTCCAGTATCATCAACAAAGCCTGCGTGAGTAAAATAAAAAGCAATAAATAAATAAATAAGAGCAAAATCATTAAAGATAAGAATAAAAAATAAACAGAAAGAAGTAAGATATAGAAATAGTTCATCAAAAAGTGACATCGAAAGCTATGAAAGAGGATGAGTGTGCTTGAAAAGTGTTATAAAAGTTATGGAAATAAGTGAAGTGTGCTAGAATGGTTTTGTGGCACCTACTTCTTCCTGCCTACCACGCAAATAAGCGTATATAAGTCAAGAATTGATTAAGTAGTTAAAAATGGATAGCATAAAAAATAATATTACAGAGTAAATAAATATAGTATTAAAATTTATACATACTTTGCACAGTTATATTTGATGTATTGTCTTCAATTCCCAAATGATATGAATAGATTAAGAAAATGAAAAACAAGTTAGTGAATAAATAATAAATTGCGAAAAAAAAGATAAAAAATAATCACGAAAAATAACAAGCAATGTATTAAAACGCATGGTCCGAGAGCTGAGGACATATTTATGTCTGTTAGGAACAAAAAAGCAATATATATATATATATATATATTGTTTGTCGTATTTTAAACATGCTTGCATGCAGGTTGTGTGCGGATCCTCTAACCGAAAAAGAAAAAAAAGCATTTGCACTCCCATTCGGATGAAATATAATACATTCACAATTACAGATGAAACAATTTTTTGCTAAATTTGAAAACTCTTCTGATAATAATAATTGCAACTATAGTGCTGCAAGTTTTAGACTCGTAGGTTCAAGTGGGTTATTGAAAAGTAAAAAAATATACTAAAACTACTTACTCTGAGCCTTTGGTGGTGGATAGAAATTCGAAGTGAAGAAACTGGGTGCATTAGAATCAGTCAAAGCGATGATGCCGTTGTACGAGGCGTTCACTTTCAGTGCGGTTGCTGAACCGACTTGATCGAATATAGAAAATTTAAACGTTTCCAATAAGTTGAAGGATATATCTAATCTGGAAGACAAAAAAAATGTTAAATTGAAGACTGTTAGACATACACACACCAACAATGTCATAATATCAGTAAGAAACAACAAGATTAATATAGAATAATTTATAAATGTTGTACTGCTGTAGAGAAAAGTAAAACTTACTGAAGATATTACTAATATATTTGATGACTTTTGAGGTCATAAATTTGACGTTACAAGTTCCAAGCAGCCTTTTCTTGGAGTCAAAAAGGGATAACCTAAAGGCCTATTGCCTTATGGAATAGATCTTGAGCCTATTCCTTGTTGCAGTAGCTAGTGCCACAAAAAATTACAACAGTTTTATTTAATGAATTGACAATAATATATAGAATAACACGTCTGGAAAGCTACAAAGGATGATTCTTGATACAACTATATAAGGTGGAAATTGTCACAGGGCCATTTATATTTCCACAGCATTGATCTACATTTTTAAGTAGATACCGAATATTGGGTTGTGAATTAGAAGATTTTCTTAATAGAATCAATAGAACTAGTAATTGGTGTACTCACTCTGTAAGGGCTGGAATATTCTGGAAAGCCTCTTCACTAATATCTCTGATCCTGTTCCCTTTTAATTTGATAACATTAAGGTTGTCCAAACTGGCGAAAGCACGTCTCTGTATGACCTCTATCAGGTTGTCTTCTATCAGAACTTCTCGTAGTTCTATCAGATTAACGAACGCGTGTTGTACGATTTGCGTTATGTGATTGTGAGAAAGATAAATGCTTTCAAGCTGGTTATGATTATCACGCTGAAAATCAAAAATGCCTTCTGTATATTTTTTCCAGGAAATTATAATGGTAAACAAGTTTACTACCGCTCGATAATAAGATAATGATAATAAAAAGCCCATGGACGCACGTGACATGAATCAGCATCACCAATTTTTCAAAAATGGAGACTCGACTTTAATATTTAGTAGAGAATTGGTTGGCTCTCTATCTTAAGTAAATATATCTAAGCAGAGCGATTCACGATTCTTACACGCCTCACTCGCTCGCTCACTTTGAATTTCATAACTCTTTTCAAACACGTGCGTGGATTTTTAAGGCTCCTGACATCACTTTCCTCAAGAATTCTTTCTATTTGGTCATGGTAGGCGTGTCCTGACCGTCTTTGTTTCCAAGAACCATCTGCTTTAGCATTGTATATCTTCTTGCGTGCCCTTTCTTACTTTTACACCAAGATTCTCTTTCAGTCCAAATACCTATTTGTTAAAAAACCACTTACCTGCAAAGTTCCTTTATTGAAATGGTCGATATAATTATCTTGTAGGTTCAGACGTTTAAGTTTATAAAGAAAATGGAATGAAGTGTCCGGCACGTTTCTAAGCTTGTTGTTGCTCAAATCTAAGTACTGTAGTTCTATCAAAGCCTTTAGTGGTTCAAATGGCAGTATCTTCACAGTATCAGCAAGACCATTTACCATTTTCAATGTCGTTAAGCTGTGCAACTGAAAATTATGAAAGAGCAAATTTAAATTTGCTAAACTTTGAAACGATATCACAAATATTTTTAAACAACTACGCTATTTATAACTATGCTATGCCTTAAACTCGAGAGCCAATAGCTTTAAATCAGAAGAAATTGCGAAAAAAATATTATTTAAATGAATTTTACGAATAATGACCTAAATGAAAAAAACCTATTTGAAATTGACTATAACTTCGTTTCAGTAATATTTTTTAACATTCCATAATATAATCGACAATTTCAATATAATTATTATTGCAATACATATATTATTACTTAGTGCATAGCTTTAATGGGATTTTAATTCAAATCCAAATTTAAAACATTGGAAATAAAAAAATATTGACATCACTGGTAAATTTTTAATTTATATGGTTTTGGGAGACAAGAGAGTAGTCACTAGGGAATGCAATCCCGATCTCGCCGGATCACGATCTCGCGAGATATCGTGTAATTTTTCGGGATCAATCCCGACGCATCATATGGTGAGATCCCATTCGAGATTGACGGGATTGGGCGGCAGTGGCCAGCGACGCTCACACGTCCACTCGAGGTGCAAGCGGCGCGCTGACCTCAGATAATACTTATCAGTGGTAGAGCCAAGCAGTTCACTGCATGAATGGGCCGGCTCGACCGGTGAAATACCACGACCTCTCAGAAGACCGACGTAAAGTGGCTCATGCCGCGTTTCGTTCGGTGAGAGAGGTACCCGGAGGCCCACCCCCCTTCCCCATTCATCATTTTCAAAATCACTCGGAGTAAACTACTTCCTTATTTCCTTGAAATATGCTTATTGTTTTTTTTTTACCTAATTTTACCTATGTTAATTGCCTTAAAACCTGATAATTATTTAGTTGATAAGATTAAAGAATAAAGATCTTTATTTTCTTTCGAGTAATATGTTATTTTAGTTAACCTCACTATCACAAACAAGCAGTTATTAGCTTTTTCAGTCATCTGAATTTAACATTTTTTTAAAACTAGACGGGATCCCGAAAATTCCGAATTTGCAATCTCGACTCGGGATTGCATTCCCTAGTAGTCACCTGATGGTGAGCAACAATCACCGTTCATGGACACTTGCACACAAATAGTATTACAGTTGCGTTGCCAGCCCTCATAATGGGATATGAAAGGGGTTGGAAGTGGGATAGAAAGGGGACGGAGAAAGGGGTTGGGCCTCCGAATTCCTTTCTCACCAGTGAAGCGCATTAAGAGCAACTATACGTCGATATTCTGAGAGGCCACGGCCACGGCATATACCACGGTATATTCCCAGTCGAGCTGGCGGAACTGCGTGGCTCTACCGCTGATAAAAATATATATATAAAATAAATTCTCGGAGAGACCACTCACCTCTGCGAATGCATATGGATCAATATATTCAATATTGTTCTCTGACATATCTAAAGATTTGATGGTCCTGACATGTTGGAATGCACTGGTCTCGATCCTGGTGACTGTGCTGCCGAATATCCTCAGATCTTCAAGCTCTACACCGAATTCCAAGAAGTCTTCACTCTGAATACTTTGGCGAAGTAACTTGCTCACAGATAGAAAACGTAGTGACCTCATTCTGTAAAATTTATAAATTTGATTGTGAATTTGGTAATAATTAGCTTTTACCCAATGTCTACAAATACTTAGACCAGCTTCCTTGGAACTATATGATTCATGTTGTCACTACTATTAAAGTAATTGATTTATGTATTTCTTTTTATTTAGTAAAGTTATAAAGTCTTCAAGTTCAAGGTGGTCCAGTAGTCGAGTCGCATCTGAATCCAAAGGTCACGGGTTCGACTCCTCACATCACACAATTTACTTTACGAAATTTTTTTGGAAGTTATGTGTGATAAATATCGATGACTAAAAACTTTGTGCTCGGTATGGCAATAAGTTTGCCAACTATTCCATTTGGGACGTAAACATAATGGCGAGACGAAGCTTAACAACAGCTGCCTACAACTTCGGGTAGAAAGGCGCGAAGTTATGTTATATTATTCTTATACCTTCTAACATCCTGCAAGTTCATTTCAATAGAGTTTGCGCCACTGATGTCCAAATAGAACAGTTTGTACTGAAAGCTGTTGAATGATGCTGACGTTCCATACTCAGATGGAGTCGTCGATGTCAACAGATTTATGTCTACCTGTAATGTTATAAGGAATTATATTAATTTGCTATGCATAATAATAAAATGTGTAATATGCACACATAATTTCAAAATCTAGGACAGATGCCGGCCTAGATTTGAAACTTTGGCTTACTTCTAAGTAGGAATGCCATGGTAGACTCACGAGCTATGTGGAGACAGTATAAATATAATTAATATGATATATGACTACGTTTGACAATGAAAATGAATTGATTTCGAAAGTTATGTGTGATATAAATACGATGACTGAAAACTTTGTGCAGGGTATGGCAATAGATTTGCCACCTTTTCCATTTGGTACGTAAACATAACGGCTAGTCGAGGCTGAATCCACTGCTGAAGTAGCTGAAACTACGTCTACTGCCTACGCCTTTGTGTAGAAAAAGAAATCTAACGATTGCCCACGGCTCCAATCTGATAACCCTTATAATGATGACAACTGTAATTTTTCCGGCATATTTTAATTGAAACAAAAGCCTAGATGTGATAGATGGAAAAATCCATTTCATCTAGTTAATGTATTTAATTAATTCCTTCAACACAACTTACTTTATTCTCCTTCAAGTTTAAAAATCTTAGCGAGTCCAATTTGTTGAGCATGAATTTCGATAGCATTGTCAGATTGTTCTCGGACAGATCTAAGCTTTGTAAGCTGTTCTCTAAGCCGGCGAAGGCAGCTGGTGATATGTCACCGAGTTCACAATCACGAAGTGACAGAGATTTTATCTTGGCATTCCGGAAGGCATCTTCCTGAAATAGCGAATATATTATTAAAATACAGTTCTAAAAATAAACTCAGTGAAGAGATAACCCGAAATGAAAGTGCTGGAATAACTGTGTCAAGAAGGGCAAAGTACGAGATTAAGAAGAAAACCTTCTTAGTATATAATCCTCCCTTGTCTCAAAATAAAAGAAAGTTATCGAAACATCATCGAGAAGGCCAACACCAAATAAAGGTTATAATTAATATTGGTATTTAATATTAAATCATACAGAATTGTAGTTGGCAGTCATTGCCACTAAATAGCGTCCTGCTCCGCATATGCACAACTATATAAAATTTTATGATAATATGTTAATTTATTAAATAAAACTGCCTATTTATCTCTAAGATTTTCGCGAATCACGTTTATGATATTAAAACAACTTTTAGGATTCTATCGCGTTTATTTATAACTAATTTTATTTATTTCCCGATGTTTCGAACTCTTGACGTGAAAATGATCTCTGTAAAGAGTTCCAAACGTCGAGAAATAAATAAAATTAGTTATAAATAAACGCTATAGAATCCTAAAAGTTGTTTTAATGTCATAAAACTGCCTAGTTTTATTTCAAAGACTTTTGCTGTAATGTAATCTTAACTGTAATGGTAGTTCCGTCAGATGATGATAATGAGAGATTGGTTAATCATAATCATCTTCCTGTCGTGTTTCCATCATTTGGGATCAAGGCAAATGGTTTCTCTTTTCCACATATCATGACAAATTTGATCATCTTTTTAATAATAATCTGTAACAGTTAGATATTATTAAGATACGATATAAATTACTTACTCTCAAGGTATAAACTGGATTTCCATCCAATGAAGTAAAATTGAGTGTGGTGAAGTAGTTGAAAGACCAAGGTAACAGATCCCTGATGAGATTGTTGTCCAATCTGAAACAAGTGGCACACTCAATTTAATAACTTCACAAATGGAGAACATTTCGAATAACAAATTTTTTCAAGACCCAAAAGTTGGCTCTTATAAACTTAGTATTCATTTGATTTCCAATATCTCGAATAAAAATAGGGCTATGAAAATAAGATAATTTTCATTCCATTACGGAAAAAATTAAATCAACATCTAGTAATCAGAAAATATAAATATATAATATCGGCAGTCGTCCATATGAAGATTTTGAGCCAATTAATATAAATACGAATATATGTTGAACTATACAATATGGCTAAATTTCAAATTCGTTACTGTATATAGCTGTTTCAGTTTTTAGTTGAACTTAAAATTTTAAATTATTAATTAGTAATTTACTTTAAAGTGTCTAGCGACAAACGATTCCCGGTCAGCTCATGCGCAGGCGGCACTTGTTTGATAAGATTCTTGGAGAGATCCAAATATCGTAGTTGACGGAGTGGTGATAGTTCTTCGTATGGAATGTAAACGAGCTGGTTGTCTCCAAGAAGAAGCTGGAAAAGACGAATATTTTTAATAAATACTCCAATAAATAATCCAAATTCATCTGTAGTAATTATCGTTATAAAGGAAATTGTGAACAAATTTCGCAATACCAAATATTTAATCACAACTATTAATTTTTGAGGTGTGGTTAACAGTGGTAGAGTCTTTTAGTTCGTTGCATGAATGGGCCAGCTCGAGTGAATCGACCTATCAGAATATCGGCGTGAAGAGGATCGTGCCGCGTTTCGTTTGATTAAAGAGGTATCTGGAGTCCCGATTCCCTTTCCCCCTCCTTTGCCCTCCTACTCCCTTAAAGGACGGCAACGCACCACGGTGTACATGGGCGGGCAGTAGTTGCTTATCTTTAGGTGACCCACTTGCTTGTTTGCTCTTCTATCCCTTAAAAAGTTTCAGAATCTTGCTTTATGGCGCTCTGTTCTTACTGCCTACCCGGCAAGAAACTTGCTGTGAACGTATGCAAGCAGTTAGTAAGTTTAGGTATAAGATGTATAAATTCACATGTGTAGAAAAATTTGAGGTATTAAGTATCAAGAGCTATTGAATATTTCTAAAGAAACGAGTGAGATATATTTTCTACGATGCTCTTTTTACTGTTCAGGATGTAAATTTTGAAATATTGCAACACTTTTATCTACCTTTGTGAGCCTCATCATGCCATCTCTGAAGACACCACTGTCAATTACTGACAGATGGTTTCCTTGCAAGTCGAGGGTCTCTAACATGGGTAAGCTTGAAAAGGCATCCAGGGGTAAAGTAATAATAGAGTTATCAGCCAGAATCAACGTCTGCAACGTGTGCTCAAGACCTCGCCAGTTGTCACCAGAGATGTCGGTGATTTCATTGCCTGTTAAAATAATGTATAAATTCAGTACACTCGTTATTGATTTCTTACATAATAATAACGTAATATGGTTCCATTACGACCACTGACAAAAAATAAATACCTTTCAACATATTTTCATATATAATAAAATATAATATGCTTAACCAAATAATATATATATTATCAATTATAATATTATATTGTAAGCTAGAAAGAACCGTGTAAAACAAATAAAACGAGGAGAGATATTGTTTTACTTATTACCAAAAAAAATGCTCATAATAAATAAATATATAAAATAACATTTAATAAATAAAATAAAAAATAAAATTTATTCCAAAACACACACACGACTGGTTAATAAAATACACAACATAAAGGCTGGTTCTGGATAAGTTACTACTTTGTTTTACCAGTCCATCACCAAAGTTCGTTTTCATATTGTTCATCAGGGAAATGAAAGTAATGCGAAAGAAAGCAAAAGTAAATCACCTATCAACGACCCGTATCAATACTAAAGTTTTGATGCGGAACATCTTCTACGATGCTTTAGGGCAGTTCAGGGTAAGAAACAGGGACGAGAAGCATATTGTTGTAATATCTACTACGCTAAAATAACTTTTTATTTACAAGATAGCATACGCTTTTACAGAATTTTTATACATTACTCCGGATTTTGAAAGTTTTTATAAATAAAACTAAAAGTATTAATGCCACTTAAAATATATATCATATAAAAATGAAGAAAGAGCTATTAAAAAGCTACTAACTCTACAGTTTTCTTAAAAAAAGCAATAAAAGTATATACGTTTTTACTAAATTTAATAATGTTACTGGTTATGATACAATTTTCTTTGTTCCCCCAGTATAGAATTAAGTACAATCCAATACCTCATTCAACATTGGCTTCGTAAATAAGATCTTAGTAAATAATTGTTTTTTCTAACCAATTGTTAATCGGCGGTAAACTTTGGATCTAAAAGCTCCATTGAGATTAAACTCGAAATAATAACAATACATCACCTGTCAAGTCCAGCAGTCTGAGCTTCTGTAAGTACCGAAGTGACCTGCTCGGTACCGACGTCAATTTGTCTCGCTTCAGCTCTAATTCCCATAGCGTGTTGTCGAGACCATAGAAAGCCTCCTCGTGGATACTCTCCAGAGGATTCTCGTTTATAGCCAGTCTGTACAAACCTGAAATATAAATCGTTCTCTCTTAATCATTACATTGTATAAAACAAAGTCACTTTCCGCTGTCTGTCCCCTTGTATGCGCATATCTTTAAAACTACGTAACGGATTTTGATGCGGTTTTTTTTAATAGTTAGAGGGTGTCAACGGAGTGGTTTTGATCTATAATCCATATATGATGTTGTAAAGAAAAGATGATAATTTTCGAGATTTAGCACTTTAATTGCAAACGCCGGATGAACCCTAATTGATAAATCAAAACAATGTTCTACATTATTAAACACCTTTAGAAGGTCTACAAAAAAGTCTGCAAGGGCATATGTAGACATATGCCCATTTGATAGAGATAGATCTCTTAGGGATAACCCACAATGTCCATTTTTATATTTTTACTTTTTACGAGAAATAATGGCCTATTTACGAAGCGATTTTAAACATTACAACATTAATTTTCATCCAATTAAGTATCATAAATAGATTTTGCATGTAATATAGATGATCCTGGCCCTTTACAGTATGCAATTCGAACAAATATTTTCGAAGATATTGGAGTATTAACATAGCGGGACAGCAGTTATTACTTTTGATGCGGAACAAAGTTCGCCGGGTCAGCTAGTTATATATAAATTAATGTTTTGTTTGCTACACCTTTTATTCACCAACCTATTGATTTGTTTTCAGTAGTTATAATAATATTGTTATTTATTTCAAATGGTTTGAAAAGAGTATTTGGCACATGAGTTTCTTGCCCGATTCTTCTCATGATAGCTCCTACACTCGGAATAGGGCCGCTCGTGGCCATTGCGTCCGTGTCTTTTTAGTTCCACGGAGGCACTTTCCACAAGCGCTCGTGTTCGTATTTAATTTTAAATAATATGTTATCTGTACTTGTTGACTATTATTAAGTGTCTGTGAAGACCTATAAAAATAAAGTTATTTTGACTTTGACTTTGACTTAACTTTAATGAGTATTTTATTCATATGCCAGTTGAAAAAGTTTAACATGAAACAACTGAATATCATATAATTTATTTACAATTTGTAAGGCAAATATTATATGCCTTAATTTTTAGAGTAATGAATTTGTTTATTTAATTTAAGCGTCCTCGTTATATATTTTAATCTTTCAAGCTCATCGGCGTACAGAAGACACTTAACACGTAGCTCTTCCATGCTTAAACCACACTCAGTCTCTTTCAGATTTGTCAAATAACTGTCCATATAAAGATGGAAATGCCATGGTGACGCAACACATCCCTGTCTAACACCTTTATAGATATTAAACCAGTCTGAGTGCGCCCCATTTACCCTGATACAGGCTCTAGAATACTCATATAGAGAATTTAAAGCCCTTCTTTATTCTTTCAAATAAATCACCGTAGTAAGGAAATTGATTTCTTAAACTTTTACAAATAAATCACAAAACCATTTGCTTTCTAAGAATAGGGTTATCCAATTGAATCCGGTTCTATCAAATATAATAGGGAATAATAAAAATTGGACAATAAAGAAAGTTGTCTTAACTCAATAGTTATGCTATTGGAATACTATTTTTTTCGTTTACAAAAGTTTTATTCTGCATATAACATTTAAGTCCCGGTCTCTAACAAGAAAAAAATACTGCTATCATTTCTGCCACGACGTTTGCAAATATGGATACAGATTTATGGGTCAGACAAGCAACTAGCGTAGTAACTATATTACGGACTTTTTAACTGAATTATGTTCTGAAAAATCATGCTGATGATTGTCACTGTGGCAAAAACGTGTAGGCAGTGGCAATTATTTCTCGACACACCAAATTTTATGTCCCAAATTCACTGTCTGTATATTGGCATATATATAAACACTGAGTAATACGAATACTAAGTACTAAGTACCAACGTTATTAAAGTGATTCAGTTTAATAATTTTACAGTGATAATTACATAGCTTGATGAACTCTAATATTATCGTGTAATTGTTAACAAATGCCGACATATATATAATAACACGTACATATCACATTTTGCCCGAATCACTTCAATTAACACAAACAAGACTTAGACGAAGGCGTTAATCAGCGTGAACGCTATTATTTACTCCTAAAATTACATGAACTTACGAGCAGTTGGTATGTTGGTGGAATGTCGTGTCACCTGGAGCTGTTACAACTAATGAAATGTGATGATTAAATTCTGTTCTTAATACAAGTAAAGTAAAGCGAAATGAACAAACTTTTAAGTTTGATAAAGAATATTGTGCATTTGATTGTAATTTGTATTAATTTTATTATTAACTAGTTTATTCCGCAACAAAAACAAATTTTAAAACCCCTTTTGAAATACTAACATACAAGAGATCAAAGTTGCCAATTCCATATTTTTGAAATGCTGAATAGTGGATTGAGATAGACGACCAATATTTGACAAAACATGATATTGGGCGCTGTATTAAAACATGCAAGATTCGTGTCGGAGAATAATTCGATAGGACAACGTGACATATTTAGCGAATAAAGGATTGTGTATATGTTAACCCAGAAAATCCCAACTGGGGCGACTTAGCTCAATTGGCAGATTACCAAATTCAGCATAACTTATTTCGTAAAATATATCATAAAATAGGTCCAATGTCATCTTTCAATGATATAAAAAATATATGGCCATAAACAATTTTCGAAACGACAATGATTTAAAACAAGAATGTATTGTTTTTACAGAGACATACATACAGGCTCCTAATATCACCTTCCTCCAGGAACACGTTCTATTTGGTCATGAAATGTGTGTCTAGGCTATCCTAGACTCCTACATCCATCCGCTTTTGCATTATATATCTGCTTAGTCAATCTTGCATCATCCATCCTTTCTACATGTCCGAACGATTGGAGCATTACTTACTTTTACACCGACACTCTCTTTCAATCCGACTTCCTTCCTTATAACCTTGTTTTCCACGCGGTCAGCGAGGGTCACTCCGCAGATTTTGCGCAATGCCCTCTTTTCGACCGCGTTTATCCTACTTTCATGCACGCTCTGCTATACCCAGCTCTCGCTTCCATAAGTTAGCGTTGGGATCAGTATTGCATTGTGGATTGCTAGCTGGGCTTTTCTGCTAATACCTTTTGCGCCCAGGAATCTGCCCAACGCCCCATTTACTTTATTTCCTAACGCCACTCTTCTTTCTACATCAGCGGTGTACCTTCCATCCCTGCTAAAAATGCATCCAATTTCATTCACCTGTTCCAGCACTACATCGTCAACCGTTATCCTTGCATCCGTTTTGGAGAGACATTAAAAAAGAAATTCTAAAGTTAAGTTCGTGCACGTGACCCAATTAAGAAGGTTATATTTTTAATTTAACTGTATACATTATGGAGCGGAATTAATTTCTAGTCTTCCGTTTTCCCACTGACAGATGACCTGTGTTGATAACAAAATATGATATTTGAAAACATCGAGTTTGTAATCAGCTGTTGCGAATACATACATACGCCAAATCCCTTGCGGGGTGGGCAGAGAGAACGAAGCGCCATAACGCACAATGATTACATACCTCACTCGCTTCGTTAACTTTCATAATTCTTTTCATGCACGTGCGTCGATTTTTGAGGCTCCTAACATCACCTTCCCCCAGAACACGTTTTATTATAGAACATGTTGCGAATAAATTTTAACTTAAAACTCAATTTCATAAAGTGGAATAGAATTATTAGTGCTTAGTGTATATTATTATGTATGGCTTAATATCGTTTCCAATAAGTAAAAGTTTAAATATTCATTTGTAACGAACCTGTGGCTTGGAAAAATTGAGGCTCCAGATCCCTGATTTTATTCCCTGTAAGTTGCAGCATGAAGACTTTGGAGCTATTTATTGTAGCAGGCACTCGTAGGATGGGCACATAGCTGCAAGTGACTATGCCCAGGTCTCCTGCTGGCTTCGAACATGTGCATAGTGCTTGAAAGAGACATGGTGAATGTCCTGGGTCCACGTGCAACTGGAAATTAAAAATTAAATTTCGTAATAAGTATTTCAACTTATTATTGGGATCGTCCTAAATGAGTACGCATTGAATAGCATGAGTCACATAACGTACAATTTGACATCAGGCTGTGCGATTATGAGGCACAATTCGCATAAGTTTTTTGTGTGTAACCTGGGACCTATTAAACAGCAGTCCGCATGCTTAATCACTAAGTTATTATCATAGTAACCTTATATGTAGTTCAAAATTAGTTTAAGATAGGCTTAGAAGGCTGTTGTGGGATTTCAAATATATACGAGGGTGTGACAGTGACACGGGCTAAGGGATGATACCAACATTTTAACGGTCGCATTATAAGGTTATGGTTAGAAGGATCTCTGGAGGTTCTTTGCATAACTACAATTTATTTATAATTTTATATAAATAGTTTAAAGTTAATATAAAAGAGTAAAGTGAATACAAAAATTAATTTAAAAATAAGTTTTATATAGAGAATGTTTCTCAATATCTATGTCCAGGTATGATGAAAATGACGAAGAAGAGATGGAAAATATATCACATAATTTAAGAACTAGAGATTACACTTACATAACTTCACGCCTTTTGTTACCCGAAGGTGTCGTCCCAAATAGAATAGGTGGCGAACCTATTGCCCTACCAATCACAAAGTTTTCAGTCATCGATATTTATCACACTTAACTTCCGAAAACAATTTCGAAAAGTCATTGGTGTGAGCCAGTGTCAAGATTCGAACCCTGGTGTGCTCGACCACTGGGCCACCGAGACTCAAAATATAATATGTATATATTTTTTGTATATTCGATAAATATACAAAATTAATATAACTGTCGAAACAAAATTACAAAATTAATAAAATTAAAAAAAAATAATTTATTCCAAAGTAATCAACAAAATTAAGTTGTGCTTTTTGTTTGTAATTTTGTAAGGGTAGTTGAGGTCACTACCGGGATGAGATAAATACTGTTTTACCCTACCCCGAAATAATAATTCTTCGATACCAACCTCATATAAATTATGGGGCGTTAGTATGTAAGCATTATGACAATGTAACAATATTGCAGAACATGTCATAATTTTTTTATGAATACATTTTGCAAACAAAATATGGCTGGTGGTACATTTCTGATATGGAATGAAAAAAATAACCGTTATTTTCACAGTTAATGTGTCAGACCCTATCCCTTTTCAAAAAGCAGAATGTAGGGCAATATTATGGTAAATAATATGAGACTACCCTTCACCTACTCTCTCAGAATAAGTAAGGGTGCGTATATGAATTGCCAAGTTTGAGTACAATGATTACTTTTTTTTCTTAGAAATGTGAGATAAAATCTCATTTGCAAAGAAAACGGTGTTTATATTTTTTTTTGTTTGACAAGTTTTGCTTAAGTGAATTTACATTGATAAAAAATAAACTACCCATTATTAATTTGCAGACACGCTTACCAAATGTATTTTTTTTTCTACCAATGAATAAGACAGTGTCGGTGTAAAAGTAAGAAAGGGCAAGCTCTGATGGTTACGACTTGTAGGAAAAATGGACAACGCAAAATTGACCAAACATGATGTAGGAGTTGAGAACGGCAAAGACACCTCTTCAATGACCAAATAGAACGAATCCTGGAGGAAGGTTGGGGGCTTTAAAAATCGATGAGCGTGTATGAAAAGAGTTATAAAAGCCAAAGAAGCAAGTAAGGCGTGTAAGCATCGGGCCTTATGGCGCTCTGTTCTCTCTGCCTACCCCGCAAGGGATTTCTCGTGAAGTTATGTAAGTAATAAACTAGAGATTTGGAATAGAGTATTTTATGAATATATTGAAATTTACATTTAAACAAGTAGCTGTATGATAACTTATCAGTAGTTATGTATTCTGTAGCACTAAATTAGAACTAAACATCGCACATTTGCTACTAACACATTGTTAGAATTGCATAGCAAACATTGCCCTGCAATACAAAGTGCCTTTGTCCAAGTTTAACTAAAAGATATCGCATGAGAAAAAATATAAATAAATAATACAGAATACCAAAGACTTGTCTTAAGTTTTTGAGTTATAAAATAAAAATTGTAATCGTAATTCAAATATGAAAATTAATAAACCATGATCTCCGCTTAAAACCTCTAGAGACTGAAGATTAGTCTAATCTTAAAATAAGTAAGTAAGTACTATATCTGTGCTAAGACTGTGAAATTTCACGGAGTTTAAAGTATTTCTTGTAAAATAATAGCCACAATGAACCGACGCCTTTTTCTCGAACATTCCAATGTGAATTCTCTTACAAAGAATTAACATAATACGCCTTAGAACGGCGTTCAAGAGAGATTAAATCACACAAGACAATTTCACGTCTAAATTCGATATTAAGCTATACTTTGGATTTTTATTCAACATTTTTCATTAAATTTAGAGATTCCTATAAATACCACCTGTCATGGAATTTAAAAAATGAATCACTCCAATTGTCTGCGATAAAGGGGCGTATATTGCCATGTACTGGGCACATAAATGTCATATAAAGTAATCCAGTTTCATAACGAATGTTAACTCTATATTATCAAATGTTTTGGGAGGATCATACCCCTCCAATAGACCTCAGCATTGCAGTGAGTAATACTAACGACTGCACTACTGTATCTAATGCCAAAATAAATCTAAAACCGTGGTGCGGATCTGATAGAAAGTGATTGGCTAAAGAAGCAGTCCTACGAGGAGTCTGAGCTTTTACTGCATCAAAACATCTGACACATAGCTTCAATGTATGGGAATCAGCTTATCGCATGCAAATATACACACTAACTCAAGTAAACACAAACACATATACACACGCAAACACATATCGACGTACAAACTCACACACACGCACACTCATGCACGCACAAACACACTCACACACATGCACACAAGAACGCTCAAATTTGGTTCTAAAATACTCCCACTGTACTCATTATTCAATATTTTAAATGGCTGTGTTAAATGTAATAACATATTTTATTGTATCACTGGAAGGATGCTGGTACTTATGGCACAGGTTTTCCTATTTTAAGTACCAGCTGTACACTGTTATTTTGGTCACTCTGATCCTAAATTTTGTACAACATAAGCTACTGTCTTTGTATATTTTAGTGGTATAAATAAATATTATTATTATTATTAGAAGATCTTCTGATGCATCAACTCACCTCCAATGCTCTCGACAGCGATGCCCATATCATGAGCACCAGCGACACCACCACAAGAGCATACCCAAACTTGATAATCGCCATCAAACTCTGTAACAAAAAGATTCCGCGTAAAGATATCGTAAAAAGATGGGCTCATAAAAATATAACGATCAACTGCTTTATATCTGCAGGATGGCTTGTTTACGGCGAAGTATTATATATTAATCAGAGGGCAACACGCAATGTTACAACTTGGATGTTAAATGGAGTGTATTATTGTCCCCGCGACACTACAATATATACATATATCTATATATATGATGTCTTTACTGGTGAAATCTAAATCCGAGGCTATTGACGAGCGAAATTTCTAACTCGTTCCTAGTTCTAATTGATGTGTAACATCTTTATTTGTAGACGTTGGAAAGGATATCGTAAAAAAAACGGGAGTTAAGAGAGATATTAATAAACATAGGTTTAAACTGTATGAACAAAACGTTAAAGATATTAACAATATGACAAATATTTGTCATAGGGTTTTATATTCTAACACCTCTATTACCCGAAGTCCAGCGTAGTCGCAATTAGGCAGCGATTTCTCTTATTGTCTAAATAAAATCATTGCGTTTTGACATTTGAATGCTTTTTTGTTTGCTTTTGCTTAGTACTAGTGGAAACCGAAGCCTTCTTAACAATGATAATGATTGAAAATTGACAAAACCCAAACACAAAAATGGGTTACTTTGATTAATATTTATGAAATTGTAGTTTTTTTTTCATGGCATGCTTCATTTTTCTCGTTATAGCTAAGTTCATCCCCGATTAATCATCCCGCACCAGGTGTATATTCTAGACGTGTACCTCAATTTTCAATAGACACCAATAAATAATGTATAGGACAACAACGACAAACACTCAGGGTTAAATTGGATATCTCCTATATCCCCCGCATCTGAGGATAGTACGCCGCAGGTTTCAGACGGTAAAATCCAAGTGGAAACCAGTCACCGCGGGAATTGAATTCTTTGTGAGCGTTACATTTGTAAATAAAATAAAATGAAAGGCGTAAATTTTCCGGTCTCAAGGGAAAATTTGGATGAAGAAATGATATTAAATTGTAAATGTATACTATATTCAGAGGAAAATTATGTAAAAATACAGTAACTCAACTTCCAACCCTTAATAACTCGAAGGTTAACGCAATCGCAATTATGCCTGCAATTGTCGGGCCCGAATGGCTGAAATCTATATTACGTTCTTCTCGAATTTATATTATTAGCAAATATATAGCAAGTAACAGTAATATAAGTAGCAGGTATACCCTTATCTGCACTGTAAGGGGTTGCGTATTTGATAATACTTTTACAGAAAGTTTATTTGCTCCTATTGTCCTTATTATTAATTTTTGTTTTGGTCTATTCTTAATATTTCTGTTATAGCTCAATTTAGGCAAATAGGCGGGATGACGATCTTTAGATTTCGCTATTTAGTTAATTTGAAAAATAAAGGCTTTATTACTTTGGTGATGCATCATATTTTCAAAATTCATTAAATGGTTTTTTCATTTAAATCGATAGAAGTAGAATTAAATATTTTATTCTCTTCTTGTATCGCATATATTTTTCTCTTTATTCAAAAAATGAGTAGACTCAAAGTCCGTCAGTAGAGTCAAATTCTCTGGGCAAATTCTGTCGTTGTTCGAGAAATAATTTCTCAAAACATCAACTTGAAACGGATCTTATTAATAAGGAAAAAAATGATGAAAATGTCCCCGTAACAAAATTCCTAAGGATAAAAAGAGAATAATTTGGAGAAGACAGTTCATTTGCGTTTGAAATTTTTATCTGTACTGGCTGCAGGAGTAGAAATAATTTAGAAACGGTTACTATACAAGCTCTGATGATTTCTTTTCTTTCAATATTGTATGGTTTCTAGGCTTTATTTAAAAGAAAAAAAAATGCTCACGCTTTGTTTATGACTATATTACACTTACGATTGTTTTGGCATCATCACTCATCACACGTAACCTTAAAAAAGTGATTTCTATGTAGTTCGAATCATCGTATCAAGTTCGAAACCAGAACGTACCTACTATAAAGCTATGACGGAACTGTGACATCAGAGAATCACATTGATTACGGTTCACATATTCATATCTGACATCAGGCCAGGTCATAATTATATTTTAGAGGTATATATATTTTAGAACTGCAAAACTTATTATCTGAATTCACCAGAAAAAGAATATTCTTTCTAAATTTATAATCCAATTTTATATTGTTTGAATAAAGTATATTCTATATTAACCAACGAAACCTCAATAACTCGAAATCTGATATTTCCATTAGATATTGACAGGAACCTAATAATCAAAATACCTACCCATAACCCATACCCAAGGACATTTCAGAATATTGACATGGGTAGTTACTGTAATATAGGTTTGTAGGTAGATACCCATTAACCTTACTTAATTACTTACATGAGGAATTTCTTGGTAGAAGAGATAGATAAATTGTATTCTATATTTATAATAATACATACAAACATAACTTCACGTCAAGTCCCTTGGAGGTTAGGCATACAGAACAAAGCGCCATAACTTTACTCGCTTTTTTGACTATCAAAACTCTTGTCATATTCGCTCGTCAGTTTTTAAGTTTCCTGATATCACCTTCCTAAGGATCTTCTTCAATTTGGTCATGAAAAGTGTGTCGTGACCGTCCTCAACTCCCACATCCTTCCGCACTTGCACTTTATACCTGTTTAGTCAATCTTGCATCATCTATTCTTTCCACATGGCCGAACCATCGGAGCCCTTACTTACTTTTAAACCGATACTCTCTTTCACATCATCCACATATAACATAACTTCACGCCTTTTTCTACCCGTAGGTGTAGGCAGCGGCTGTTAAGCCTCGTCTTGCCGTCCCAAATGGAATAGGTGGCGGGACCTATTGCCATACCGGGCACAAATTGTTCAGTCATCGGTATTTATCACACATAACTTTCGAAATCAATTTTTAAAAATCATTGGTGTGAGCCAGGATTCGAACCCGCGACTTCTTGATTCAATAGCGGGGTGCTCGACCACTGGACCACCGAGACCTTCACCGGTGAACAACATATAATTATAGCTATTACTTAAGAAATTTGTTTAATTAGTTTTTATTAATGAATCAATTAGAAATTTGATGGTTAAACAATTGTTTGATAGTTACAAATTGTTTTAATTGTAAATGAATCATTCAAAAGCCAGCCTGAAAGTAATATTTTGTCCCACGGAATAGGTGGCAATGTTATTACAGGTCGCGCGAGCTGTTCGGTCATTGATAATAATTCGATAACCTACGATGGGATTTGGTCAATTTTAGATTAAATCCCTTAGCTGTATCTTAACGACACTCGTGGGAGGAATGTACTTTGATCTAGGGCAGTTTTATACGGTTTGCATATTATGTACTTGTATTAAAATAGTAACAGGGTTTTTACAGTGGTAACCCCTTCCTCCTCCCTTCCTATCCTACTCCCTAAAAGGCCGCCAACGCAACTATAACACTATCTATGTTGCAAATGTTCATGGGCGGTGAGTAGTTGCTTACTATTAGGTGAACCGCTTGCTCGTTTCCCCTTCTATTCCACAAAAAACCCTTAAAATATAGGCTCCAAATTAACACAGAAATTTTACCATCACATTTTCCATATAAAGACCATGCGGGCGGAGTTGCGGGCAACAAAAACCATTATTATGAACATTATTAGATTCATATTTGCGAAGCCCTGGTTATACCGTCATTGATAATTGGGGAACCATTTTCCTTGCGCAAACAAGATTCGAAGGCATATAAATACATTTATTTATGCGAACATTTTTTACGTATACTTGGTTGCAGTATTACTGATGCAAAAATAATGCCAAGAAGAGACTCTAGAGGGACTTACTATATTGACAACGTCCACTTTATTGAAGGACTTGGGGGAGCAAAAATATTGCAATAAATTTTATATTAATAGGTATTAAAGGAGTAGCAATTCATCCATGGGCTTTGGTGACCGATTATTATCAGGCGTTATGCAAGTTCTAATGTCACAACAGTAGCTTAACAAATATACAATTCCATACAATATAGTAAAATGTAAAGTTATTCTGTAACTTTTTTTCAGGATTGTGAGCACAAGTTGCGGAGACAAACAAGATGTGTGCACAAATAAAACCTTTCTGTGATGATAATAAAAATGCCATACATTAGAAATAAAAGTGAAATTATATTTTTATTGAAAATACTTTGTAATTGTAAGCTGCTGTTACTAAAAATCCTGTCTATGAGTTTTTTATTACATATTCATATATGCACAAATCTTTACCCATAGGTGTAGGCAGCGGCTGTTACTACTCACCGAGGTTTTACGACCCGAATTTTATTGGTAGTGGCCATGGCAACCATCGATAATTATCACACAAAAATTACGAAAATAATTCCAATAAGTCATTGCTATAAGCTAGGATTCGTACCTGAGACTTTTTGAATTAGAACCGTAGTACTGGACCACCAAAACATCAAGATGACAAAAGTGTTTTTTTTGTTGTAATAATCGTACGAATAATATTAATAGACCTAAAAAATAAATTGATACCGACCCATTGTAATGTTCAAAACAATTCCGATTAATCGATGCGTACGTAATATAATTGAAACACATATTAATTTACCAATAAAGGTTAAATGAGACGCAAATGGTATCGATCCAACAGATTTTATGTGTAACGAGGTTATCTCACAGGAGGAGGTGGCCCCGCGCTCAACCTTATTCGGAGGTATTGTTTAAGTATTTTTAAAGTCTTTTGTCGACGTGAGTATTCAGAAGTTCAATTCATTTCGAGTATCCTTTTTTAAACATTTATTAGTTTTATTTTCTAGTTGGTGTCTTAATTGTTTATCTTTTTACTTAGATTATTTTTCGTTAGTGTAAAAAAAAACTTATAATGTTCTTCTAATACTGAATCGTAAAAGAAAAAAACTCAATAATATAGGTACCAAGTGTGCAGCGTGTATTTTTTCATTACAAGGATTACAAGGAGGTCGATAAGGAAAACGTTACTCTACTGCAACAACAAATCATAGACCACACAAATATTTTGATATCCAAGTTCACTAGTACACAGATGGAAGCCAAATTATTAGTTTTGACTTGCGAGATAATATTATATTGACAATACTAGATTAGTATGGACATGTAGAAAGAATAGATGATGCAAGATTGACTAAGCAGATATACAATGCAAAAGCTGATAGTTGTAGGAGTTGAGGAAGGCCACAATGCACCTTCCAAGACCAAATGGAACGAGTTTTGGAGAAAAGTCATGTTAGGAGCCTTAAAAATCAACGCGCGTGAATGAAAAGAGTTAGGAAAGTCAGAGAAGCGAGTGAGGTGATTAAGAATCGTGCCTTATAGCGCTCTGTTCTCTGTGAGTACCTTGCTATGGATGAAGTTATGTATGTACTAGATTGACCTCAAACAAAAAGATTGGTTTTGAGGAATTGCGAAAATCGTTTCGCTATTTACTACTATCTGACTATTTATTATGGAAATCTAGATATATCTGTATATGAAAAAGAAATCATAAAAAATCAGTTATTAGTTATATAGAGGGCACTTTATTTATTAATCTACCAGTATGACTGTATTAGTCTATTCAAACAACGATGGAGCTACACAGTTCGCTGGACGAATGAACTGGCTCAGCAAACCCTTTCTATCGAAGCCTGCAACGGAAATATGACTCTATCAGGGTTGCAAATATCTATTGGAGGCGTTATCACCAGGTGAACCAGTTGCTCTCTTTCTCGTAACAGAAAAAAAATACCACATAATATATATACACAGCTAATAGATATAGAGTGTCGGTGTAAAAGTAAGAAAGGGCATGCTCCGATGGTTCGTACATGTAGAAAGAATGGATGATGCAAGATTGACTAAGCAGATATACAATGCAAAAGTGGATGCATGTAGGAGTCGAGGACGGCCAAGACACACATTCCATGACCAAATGGAACGTGCTCTGGAGGAAGGTGATGTCAGGAGCCTCAAAAATGCGCGTGCATGAAAAAAGTTATGAAAGTCAACGAAACGAGTGAGGTATGTAGGAATCGTGCCTTATGGCGCTCCGTTCTCTCTGCCTACTCTACCAGGGATTTGGCGTGAAATTATGTATGTACAGCTAATCTGCAATTGTTCAGTTTACAATTAAGTCTGCGAAATGAGTCAATTACTGACAGATTAGAATGTAAAAGTCATGGTCAAAGTGTCACAGACCTTTATATAATATGCAAATTATTGCAAACATGTTATTAGCTATAGCTTTGTAGAAGTGAGTATCTTTTTTTCCTGTCTCAAGTTTATGACAACCACCGATACTTTTAGGCATTACTGCCAGTGTGGAGATACAAGGAGGCGCTTATTAATGGTCAATATTGACTAGCAGGGTCATAGTCGCCAATAACGAAAGACCTGATTTGAATATGTGACGTGTATATTATTTGTGTCGGTTACAATTTCAAAAGTCACACGTGAATCGATATTTCGCGCCATTTAATCTAACACACAGCTTTGGTTGCGTGGCCTTTCCAATGACGTAAGCTTTTTGCATACACATCAGAT
Organism: Euproctis similis; assembly: GCA_905147225.2. Taxonomy (NCBI): domain Eukaryota; kingdom Metazoa; phylum Arthropoda; class Insecta; order Lepidoptera; family Erebidae; genus Euproctis; species Euproctis similis. The sequence continues at coordinate 4,073,411 of LR990108.1, forward strand.
TTTAACGGAACCAAATTTATTCATCGTTTCTGACATAACTCAATTGATTTAAAAAGCTCACGGGAATCTGTTTATATATAAGTATATTTTGGCGGGCAGATATTATATTACTTTAGTAAAACTGAAGCTTGTTTAAAATTATAACTCTATTTTTTTATTGGAGAAGCAAACGAGCAAGCGGGTCACCTAGCAGTAAGCGACTAGCGCTGCCTATGGACACCTTTAATACAGACAGTGTTACAATTACACTACCGGCATTTAAAAGAGCTAAATGGATAAGGATGGACAGGTGGGAACCTCAAGATACCTTTCTCATAGAATGAAACGTCGCATGATATACTCTTTGTCAATATTCTGAGAGGTTGTATACTACTGTTATTTTTCTACCTGCTCATACACTCGAGGAAAAAATTAATTATAATTTCTATCAAGTTAAATTAGGTTTCCAACATCTCCCATGTACAAGACTATATTACAAATTTTACTATAAGTAATATAGACTATGTCATCCAACTCTAGCCTTGAAATAAACATGTGTTAAATATATTATTTGAATATAGGCGGTTTGGAAAACCGGTTTAGAAAATATTATTTGCTTGTATTGATATAAGGAAAACATGTAACGAATATTAGAAATTCCAATATAATGTTGGTTATACTTTCAAGCGAAGATTCCTCAACCAATGAGATATCTATAACATATAACTTCACGCCTTTTTCTACCCGAAGGTGTAGGCAGTGGCTGTTAAGCCTCGACTCGCCGTTATGCTCACGTCCCAAATGGAATAGGCCATCGATATTTATCACACATAACATTCGAAATTAATTAATTTCGAAAAGTCATTGGTGTGTGCGATTTAATGAATAGAATAAAAAATAATATATCTAGCTGCAGTGCTTTAGTGGTGAGGAAACACTAAAAAAACGTGATAGCGTAAAAAAGTGTGATATGAAAATGTCTTGTAGATATTGGTTAAATGACTTATAGTAATTGACCATTTTGGTATATCTATCAGGAGTATGTACCCATGGAATAACTTTCACCATAAAATATATTACAGCTTCTGTAAATACCGAAAACTTTATTGCTTAAAATGAACTCGTTAAAACGTAAACATTAGATTTAAATTGATCGTAAAATTGCAATTTACATAAATAATTCACTAACGTCATTATCAGATATTGCGGCGTCTAAGAAACTCGCTATGGACGCAGCTCAAAAGTATTTTTTTTATTTAACTCCTGAACTTTAATGAGCTTTTTTTTAAAGAAGCGAAAAAGGAATATTTGATGTCTTCCACATATAATCTAGATTATTTTAAAGTAGAAGTCTCGGTGGTCCAGTAGTCGAGCACCCCGCTACTAAATCCAGAGGTCGCAGGTTCGATTCCTCACAATGGCTCACACCATTGACTTTTCGAAATTAATTTCGTCAGTTATGTGTGATAAATATCGATGACTAAAAACCTTGTGCCCGGTATGGCAATAGGCTCGCCACCTATTCCATTTGGGACGTAAACATAACGGCGAGACAAGGCATAACAGCCGCTGCCTATACCTTCGGTTAAAAAAGGCGTGAATGTTTACTTTAAAGTCTTGCCAATAAGTCATTGGCTCAGTACGAAGATACGGTTTATGGCCACAGACTTTAATCGACGAGTGAATATTAGTAATTTTTTCGAAGTTATGTATTCTCAAGTTCACAAAACTATACATTAGAATACAAATATTGACGAAGTGAAATTATAAGATTAATTTAGTTATATGACTTGTAATACGTACATACATACATACATAACTTCACGCCAAATCCCTTGCGGGGTAGGCAGAGAGAACAGATGACTTGTATTATTGAAACATAAACAGTAATTCATTAATTTTAATTAATATAATATATAATAATAATAATATCTTGGACACAATACACACAGCGCCCTCTAATTCCAAGCTAAGCAACAAAACGCTTGTGCTATGGATACTAGATAACGGATATTAATACATATATACTTTTCTTTTGTAAATACATACTTATAATACGTAGAAAAACACCCAGACTCCACAAAAATATTCATGTTTGTCACAAATATTTGTGCTCGGGTGGGAATCGAACACCCGACCTCATTGCTTAAGCCGGTAGTTTTCACCAATGCGCCACGAGGCCCGACAATTAATCATAGGATTGGAAAATCAAGCCAAAGAGTTCATCCCGTTGTCTGTAAACAGTATACATTAGAAGGTGTAGATGTAGCTTCCAGTATTAGGGAGTGGAGTTTCTTTTGTTTAACAAAAATTAGGAGTACTAATATGAAACAAAACTCTCTACAAACTGTAAGTTTTAAAGTAGCTAACATGAAGTAGAACTGGACTGGACGACAAAATACATTGTTTGTAATTCTAGGAAGCCAACAATGAATGCTCTTGCTCTTCCGAGGAACTATCGATCTATTAAATCGCAGTTTCGCTTCGTAGAATACGTATTTGTCGACCGTTGAAAATACTCGATTAATATTTGTTAACACTACTACAAACAATATCTCTGAAATTTAGAGTTACTTTAACTCAATATATGACAACGGAACCTTGTGTTACACTTGTCTTGACTGTGGCAGGCCTTGTATCTATATAAATATTATTAAGAAACCTACTTGGTTACTTCGACGCATTAATTAAAAAAATATGTACCTAAATCGTTGATAGTGAAATTGGGAAAGCTTATCTCTACGATAACACTCAATAGAGGAAAGATAAAGATACAAACGTAGCCCTAGTAGGTTCTCGAAGGAAGTTTTGGGGACAATGTAGCATAACAATATGTCAATGTCACAGTTAAAATCATCATAACGTAACATATAAAAGAAAACATAAACCTCATTCCTCTCTGTCGGGGAAAAAAATAATATAAACGCTCTCTCGCTGAAAACAAAATGGCTTTATTGAACATCCCATGTGCATATATCTTAATTCCGTCAACTGCCGTGCAATTGTTATTCAGGAAATAGATTTTGTTGCACATAATAATATTGTAAGAACTTAATTTTTTTCAATTTTAATCCTTTTACTCATATAATAAGGTGTATATTGGCTTGTATATTAATATATTCTCACGATACATGTAGGTACTACAATATAGTATTCGCTTTGAAAATTGAGGCGTGCAACGCTGCTGTTGTATTTTTCAATTTTCCGTATATTTAAGTTGGTTATTTGTTATGAATTTGTCGATCCATAAGTTCCGTGGTCGAGACAGCTCAGAGGCAAGTTTAAAATAATTTTACGTTTGCCTAAGTTATGAATTTGCTTTGATACACGCTCTGAATACGAGGATGTATGAAGAGAGGCCTTGAAGTAGTTAGTATAAGTGTATATGTTTCTTTTTCTTATTATTTGTCGGAGTAAATTAACGAAGTCAAAATTTGTGTAAAGCGTTTTAAGATAAGTTTATTTATACTTTGTTATCTGTGGAGAAGAAACTACCAGCTGAAACACATCATCATCATCATCAGCCTATTGCAGTCCACTGCTGGACATAGGCCTCTCCCAATGTGCGCCACAACATCCGATTCTCTGCCTTCCGCATCCAGTCTTTTCCAGCAGCCTTTCTGAGGTCGTCTGACCATCGGGCTGGTGGGCGTCCTACGCTACGTTTGCCAAGACGCGGTCTCCACTCTATGACCTTCTTACTCCATCTAACGTCGGTCCTTCGGCAGATGTGACCAGCCCATTGCCACTTCAGCGAGCTTATTCTACGAGATATGTTCTCTATATTCTCTGGCGGATATACTCATTCCTGAGTTTATCTTTCAGAGATACCCCGAGCATAGCCCGCTCCATAGCTCTCTGAGCGACTTTAAATTTGTGGACTAGCCCCACCGTGAGTGTCCACGTTTCGGCACCGTAGGTCATCACCGGTAAGACGCACTGGTCAAAGCTTAAACACAGCTGACAGGGAATTGACCACCCTGTGTCAACTTTTTGAAACTGATTAATATTTATTATTATTAATTTATTATGTATATTTTAAGCAGAATTTCGAATGATTAATAAAATAGAAACATAGTATTTTTCATTATATCTTTTCGCCTTTTTATACAAAAGTATAAGCAGTTCCTAAACGTGGTGAAACCCATCTATCACGCGCATTCCAAAAAGTCGTATAAGTGACCAGTAATCGACCACGAACTTTCTTGGTTCAGTAGCGGGATTCTAAACTTCCAGAACATTGAGAAGTCAAAATATTTAACAAATAAGGAACTTCGTTCTAATAAAATAAAAGCAAAACGGCGATGATGTCACAAAATCTCGCGTCACTTACAGTTCACGTTCTAATTTCTATCAACACTAAACTAAAACTACACATGCGCAACCTCTTATAAATCTATTTCTAACTACATATATAATTTTAGGACTTGTACATTATTATCAAAATCGAGCAGAACTACGTTATATCAATCACTATGACCACTTACCATGTTTCCGTGGGTAAGTGCACACCCACATAAAACCCACTCATCTGGGCATTCACTGATTATGACATACACAAAATAAAAATAAACACAACCACTTCACTGTTAGTATATTTCTTTAATACACATTAATTTCTGCAATAAAGTGTACCTTTAATTTTATTGACTGTTGTATTAATACGGTTTTGAAATAAATTTAGAACTTACTTAAACAAATTGGAAATTGATAACTTTCATAGAACACTCGATAGCTAAATAAAAATAACAGTATAAAAAATAGATGGAAATCATTAACATAGCATAAAATAAAATCGTTGTACACTGTCTGTCCCCTTAAATGCTTAGATCTTTAAAACTACGCAACGGATTTTGATGCATTTTTTTAATAGATAGAGGGTGTCAATATGGTGATTTTCATGTATCATTTCTGAATAATATTTAATTGTAAGGATGTAAAAATAACTTCAGATGCGGAACAAAGTTCGCCGAGTCAGGTAGTAATCGATAATATCTTGAAAAGTAGAGCTAAATCTTAATGTTTTTTGATTGAGAAGGTCAAAATCAAATACTATTAATAGATATTATAAAGGTGAAAAGTTCGTTTGTTTGAACGAGTTAATTTTAGAATGTACGATATTTTAGTTCGAGTTCGAAAATTATTTTATCGTCAATTAAGGAGGAAGGCTTTAGGTTTATATATCACCACGCTATGATCAATAGGAGCCGAGCACTAATCTTTTTCGTTGTACAAGAATATAATATATCGGTACGACATTGCCGCTTTCAGGTGGTGAAAAATAAAAACCGCTTTTTTAAAGATTCACAAAATCATAGCGCAGAGCACTTTACGAAGTTTGTACTGGAGGTCGTATAATGGCTGCAATGTAGCCGTGATTCATTACTCTGTGGCGTAATGTGACTATTATGGGTCATTAAATGTTATGGCGATCACTGACCCAGTTAAAAAAGCGATTTTTATATTACTCTGTGCGATTGATTTTATTGAGTATGCATAAATTTTGTTTTACACTACACACGCTCGTTTAACGAATGGGCCGGCTCGACCGGTGAAATATCACAACCTTGCAGAGTATCAACGTAAAGTTTTGTTTGGTGAGAGAGGTCTCCAGAAACCCATGCCCTTCCCCCATCCCATCCCACAATCTTAAGTGCCATCAACTAAACTGGAACACTTTCGGTGTTGCATGCTTAAGATCAGGTGACCCGCATGCCTGTTTCCCCCTATTCCATAAACAAAGATACTGCCTAATATTAAAAGTTAATACACATATAACAGAATTTAGTAAAAATAAAAGATTTTTCTTTATCCTACAAAGTAGATAATTACTAGTCGGAAGCCAATATAATCGACAAATACTCGTAATTTAATTAAGGACAAATCCATGTCAACACTGGGCAGGCCTAAATGAAGCCACACTGGCTTTCATGCCACACTAAATCCGGATAAAGTCGTCGCAACTGGAAATTAGGTCGTTTCGAAGACCGACAACGATTTAATTTTAACTTTCCACCACATTTTTTATTGGAATAAAAAGACAAATATATATATATATATAGTAGTATCTGACCCGGCGAACTTTATTTCGTCTCGAAAGCAATAACTAAATAAAAGCCTAAGTTTCAGCTTATACCAGATACCTGCAAATAAGTCCCGTCAGAATAGGTCCAGCCATGTCAGAGTTAAGGAAAATAACATTTTTTACAAGTCTGTTTGTTCCGGTAGAACAAAGAGACTTGTAAAAAATGTTATTTTGGTGGTATGTAGCCGTGTACCGTATGTATACGTACATTTTCATATGAATTTAATAAAAATCAACGGCTTTCATTCCAATATTATAAAAGGACACTTCAATTGTATTTATATGAATAAATAGGAGAAATGCATTTTTCTTGATACTTGATCAAATGAACTAGCATTTTGACAGTTAATCAGAGCGTTAATAAATAGGTTTAACTTTCAAATTAAAATAGTTGAATGGTGACATATTGCAATGGTTGGTTATTTTATGGTTGGGTGGATTTAAATGACTCTAACGGTGCTATACAGGATGTACACAAACACAGCATACATAAATAGGGTCTTATACAGTCTGATATTAAATATTTGAAAAAAAAAAGTGTTTCAAAGTTAGTGTTTGAAAATTATGACTTCAAGTTCTGATCACAATAAAATCGAACTTTAATTCGTCAAAAATAGTAGTATAGGCACGCAGTTTGCTTTATGAATGGGCGGCTTGACACGACCGCTCAAAATATTGACGCAAAGTTGCTTTATACTGCTATTTGTTTGGTGATAGAGGTATCCGGAGGCTCACCCCATTCCACTCCCTTTCCCATCCTCCTCCCTTTAAGGCTAGTAATGCGACTGTGACAAACTCTGACACTATCAGAGTCGCATGTCTCTATGGGCGGCAGTAGTGGCTCGCCATCAGGTGACTTACCGCTTGCTTTTGGGCCCTCCAACTCCATAAAACCGTTCTAGATTTAAAATCTTATTCACGACATACATACTCGTAATATCACAATGTCACGTATAATTCTTAGCAAAAAAGATTCATTTTAAAAAAAGGTTGGTTTCAGCGCATAATAAGAAAATGGAGCGAGAAATAAAAAACAGAATGTACTGAGCAACGCTTTTGCCCTGACCTGCAACTTTCAAGGCAACGAAAATTGTTTGGCGAGATTTACATTTCGTAGGTTGGTTTTTTAATGCTATATAGAGGTATTCTGTATTGTTAAAAGAGGACGCTTTACTCTCCAGTAAGTGGAATTATATTGCTCAAATATTAAATGACATTTCGTACTTCATAGTATAATTACAAATCTTCGCTTATTATAGTCAAAGAGGGTATCGGGCCCCGATCTCTCTCACCGAACGGAATCCGGCACGAGCCACTTCACGCCGATATTCCGTGAGGTCGTGGTATTTCACCGGTCGAGCCGGCATTCATTCATGCAGTGAACTGCAAGACTCTACCAAGGCTAATCGTTTTTTTAATGGTAAATACTGTTTAATATATCATAAAAATATTAATTACTTTAGACTATGAAACAGTTTGCCATTACATTGAGTAGACGTTTCAAAAATAATATGTCACGTTTCGTCGTATAAAATATTTGTCAGTCATCAATAATCATTAGTTATTAATGATATTATACATGGGTTGAAGTAATAATTTCCAAAAATGTCATTAGCTGAAGATTTGATTTGATTTCGTGACCGCTTCAATTGTACTCGAAGTATTAACCCATTATACCAATCATTTCAAAATAGACCACTGAAATTTAACTAATCAACTAACGAATTCTAGCCAAATTGGTTGGCCAATTTTTTATAGTGCCAAGCAGTTAGCTGCATGAATGGGCCGGCTCGACCGGTGAAATACCACGACCTCTCAGAAGATCGATGTAAAGTGGCTCATGCCGCGTTTCGTTCGGTGAGAGAGGTACCCGGAGGCCCACCTCTCTTCCTCATTCTTTGACAAGGTCGGCAACGCAAGTGTAACACTATATGTATTGCATGTGTCCATGGGCGGCGCTGGTCACTAACCATCAGGTGACACCCATGCCCGTGTGCTCTCCTGTCCCGTAAAAAAAAACTGTTTTCTCTAATAACAAAATAACATATCTATAGATATTGTAGTGATACAATATCAGTTCTGAAGCTAGATCATAGGTATAACAAATAAGTAAAGCATATTGTTGACCGTAGAGAGAACGAAACCATTCACAATATATCCACTAAATGGGTAAGTAGTTACCCACTGGGACCCGTTATCAGATGATTACCCACGGATTTGTTCATAGATTTCCTCTCGTTTTTCGTCCTAATCCCCGCACGGGTCTCACAGAATCCACATTGATCCTTCACTAAATAGATAAAAAGAAAATCTCAATACTTTGATATGTTTCTTATATTACATCTGGTAACTTATATATTACAAAGATATATGGACTAGTGATGTAACGAATATTCGCATGTTGGCTGATATTCGCATTCGCTTGAACCATTGCGAATGATTGGCAAACTTAACAAAAAAAAATATATTAAATGATAATATAATTGATAAGATTTTTATTTTGTTTATCTGTATACAAAAATATTAATGGATCACCCTTAAATAGGCTTCTTATATAAGAAATACTGTCTCTTTAATCATGTTAGTCAAATGAAAGTATTAACGATATCACAAGTAAACTAAAAAAGCTAAGATATAAATAAAAAATACCTAAGATTTTTACTTTCAGCAATATTTTTTTAAATAGACTGCGTAGCACCAAATGACTATTTACTTTAAAGAAAATAAAACTATTATGCGAGTAAGACACAATTAAACTTATAAAAACAGCCTAACATTGTATATAATTAATAAAACCTTTAATTTCTTTGATTGAACTTTATTTCAACGCCTACATTCGCATTCGCGTACGCGAATGTTTAAAAGAAATATTCGCAATCGTATTCGCGAATGTGAAAAATCAAACATTCGTTGCATCACTAGTATCGATAGAATTTTATGAGTTTTCATTTCATTTTCCCTCGTATATTATTATGTTAAAGGTAGTCCTTACAATCAAGATTGGCGGGATTACTGTACAAGAGATGTATGTCTTGTCAAGATTTATTCCTGCCTATTGAATCCAGCCCAAATCGAACGAAAGTTACATACATATGAGGTATGGGTAGATGAAGGATTATTGGTTTCAAGGGTTTTTTTTTCAGGTAATATGATAAGTTATAGGCTTCTGTTACTTGTTCTTAAATGAAAAGCTTGAATGCAATAATCAAATATATAAAATTCTCGAGACAAACTGTTAGTTACCATGCTCTTTTGAAACCGCTTGACCGATTCTCATGAAATTTTCTGTGCATAGCGGGTAAGTCTGAGAATTGAGCAGCATCTACTTTTCATCTTCCTCAATGTTAAGGCTAGCCCACCCCTATTTTTGTATAATTTTTCATTTTTTTTTATGAAACAGCATACAAAAATACATACAACACTAAATTTGCGTCTCTACGATCAACCCCTATTTTTATTTGTTTATCAAAAACTTTATTTTTTTGGCAAGACATCGTTTGCTGGATCAGCTAGTAATAATATATTAATTTTAACACATATTAATACTCAAAGCTATTATCAGAGTTATTCACGTTTCCCTCCGATAATTATTCTATAGATATCAGGCATCGAAAAGTCATTAATGTGTTCCGGAACTTAGCTAGAACTTTCAGCGTGTCTATTTCTCTCCATGGGGATAGTTATATTAAACTAGGTGACCTTGCCTCTCCCTCGGGAGGGTGTCGCCATAATTATAATCTTTTAATTAAATCTTTGTATTTCTTCTCCTTTCTGTATTATAATGCACATAAAAATCTCTCGCTAAAATTACTCTGTGTGTTCTTAACTACTGTAAAATCCAATTACAGGTATAAAAGATTTAAACGTAATTTTTTTTTTGATCTAGTTTCACTCTACCAATTTAATACTATTTAATAACATTTAATTTCAGTGTATCTATTTGTCAAATCAATGTGCTCAATCATGATTTTAAGCAATTTGTAAAAGTTATCAAAATCAAAACATTCAAATTATATTGTACTAACCGACCCGGCGAACTTTGTTTCGTCTCAGAAGTAATAAATAAGTATATTTTCAGTTTTATCACTTTTTATTTACTACATCATACATGCATTACAGCAAAAAAAAAACATTCCGTCGACACCCTCTATCTATTAAAAAAACCGCGTCAAAATCCGTTACATAGTTTCAAATATATAATGTATGGGGACAGACAGCGGAAAGCGACTTAATTTTATTCTGTGTAATGATTGTACAAGAAACTTATATCTAAAAAACTGAGAAAGTCGCGTTTTCAATATTCTAATATTTAGACAGCGACCTTAGGATTACTATTTAGAATAGGAATCAATCGCCATACATCGTACAACTTTTGAAACGCTAAAAACTTTGACGTGTATCTGGATTCAAACTTAAACCTACTCGATTCAAAGTTGTAGTAGCAAACCGCTAAGCCATCAATATGACATTAAAAGTTACAATTGAAAAAACTGGGTCAAGTCTGTGTTCTCGGCAAAGGCAAAGAGGGTAATTTTCGTATAGCTACAATAGATTTCTCTTACGTTCACATCTCGAACGTGAGCTAATTCCAAATCAAAACAACCCTTTGCTAATTAAAACTAATCTGTGGTTTTTCCACAGAAGAAAAATAAAGGAATGTTATGACTACTCTATGTAAGTAGAATTATGATAGAAATTTAGGATTTCAGTTTTCAATCTAGTAAATGTTTTTGGGTTAACGCAATAGGTCTTAGGGGTTTTACTCAAACGTATTGTATTTTGGTATTGATATCATACCTAGATATTAATAATCGGCTTATAGTGTCAGTGGTCTTTTGGTCGAGCGTCGTGATTCAAGATGTCGTTCGGGTTCGATTCCAGACTCACACTCACACCTATGATTTCTGGGAACTCTTTTCAGAATTTACACCGTTAATACCCGTTTTATTCAAGGTTGTTTCGGAGTAAATATTATCCTTGTATAAGATATTATTTCCTACATATTTCGTACGTGAACCAGGAACACGCTTTTTCTTGGGTAGGTATTCGGGTTTATTGTTTTTCCTTAATCTGCTGAGACTATGCTTCATTTGCTCTGTTCACTAAAGTGGAGACGTAAACACTAGCTATATTACAACAGTGTAGTGTAACTATTCCATAGAGGAACTCGATAAAAGGCAATGGAGGGAAATACATATATAACATAGAACATACTACATACGTAGTATTATTATTGGTTCGTTTTAATGTTTAAACACAATTTAGGTTAAAATAAGCTTATTGATTATTATTATATATCATCCGCATGCCCATAAAAAATTCATTCGGATCATACATCTCACAGATTAGCCGAATTTATATTTGCTACATTTAACACGAATGACATCATACAAACCACCCCATGGACACACTCTATCTATTAAAAAACACACATCAAAATCCGTTGCATATATAAGCATATATGGGGACCGCCAGCGAACAGAATAATTAATGTTTTATATTAAGATTTAATAATTGAAATTTCTTGCGGAATAATGCATCGCAATGAGCTCCTGAGCTCTGAACACTATAAGACAAATAATGGCTAAATTAAATTAATTCAACCTACTAATCATAAAATCCTGCGAATCTCACCAAAACAGCAAAGTTTATGCAAACCAAAATGATTGCTTCAATGGCAGTTAGTATCTCTGCCCGTCAAAATATCTCAAGAGGATTTTGACCGATAAAATTAATGGAAAATCTTGACATTTCAGTTCTATAACTGGTCGCTTTAGGGAGGAAAATATTGTTTTAATACAATTACAATTTGTTCTGCATTAATAATTTAGAAGTGCTTAAGATGTATTTTATAAGAAATTGCTAACATTTATTCCAAAAAGTATAAGTGTTTTAGTTACAGAAAACGTTGGCTACAGTATAATTGTGTCTATTTGTGAAGTTTTGTTTTTGAATTGATTTATCACAATATTTATTACACTATCAATATCAGATATGGTCTTACTGTAAGTAATTATGTTTGAGGTGGGTAATCAAAGCCTTCTTTGAGAGTTTGTACGAGGTATATTAAGTTTCTCAATCACTTAACGAGTCTCGTGTTTTTATATTTTTAGTCTAATTCTTGACAAAGTAATAATTGATTACAAAATTTTGTTCGAACAGATGTCAGATGATAAAAACTTATTTGAGAGATCGCAATAATATTGTAAAGTACTCTGTGGATTCGTCCACCGGGTTGAATAAAAAAAAAGCTACGCGTTTCAGAGTACACAGATAATAATTACAGAAGCGCGATAACTAATATTATTTGCTTCTGTCTAAGTGTCTACTTCAAACAACAGTATTATACGCTAGCTGGTACAATATCACATGAGAAAATTATATAGTCACATTACTTCAAACATGCAGTGTAATTATTAAACACAATAACGTTACGGCAGCACGGAATTGTTTCTAGACGATTTCCACGTAATGACTTCAAAAAACATGAGAAAAAACAATCAAATTGTTGTCATTTACTAATGCAAAAAAAGCTTTATTTAGCAAATGTATTTCAAGTTATACGAATGGCACTGAATTCTACTCTTTTGCCAATGTCTTCTGGGGCATATTTCTTTTCAATCTGGTGAAAGGTTTTACGGTATGGCCACAGATGATATATATCGTAGATATACTCGACTATCGGCCGAAACCAATAATCAATATTCAATCTAAGATTATTGTGTATCTGTCGATCGATTCCCCGAACAAAATTAATCCATGGATTGGCAAGCTTATTCGTAGAAATGGATTGAAATATTGGTCTTAATTAGCAATATTCGGATTGGGATTGATTATTGGTTTCGGCCGTATGCCAAACTTTAACGTAGGTATTGAGGAATCAAAGAACTGACCATGTTTCATAATAGAGAAAGATAATAATAATAATATATTGTTATAAGTTTGACGGATCTTCTTCTAGTAAAGTCTAGACTAATAATGTGTTCTTCTATATCATTTTTTCCTGCCCTTATGCCACTTTAAGTGGGGTCGGTACAACGTGTCATCTTTTCGAAATATCTATGATTTAAATTAAACTTAAATTTTATGACTGGTCGCCCGCCTGACGACAAACTTCCTTGGTAATGTTTTCGTTGGTGGGATAGGGAAGGGGTTAAAAGTGTGATGAGAAGGTAAAGTAGAAAAGACTTGAGTCTCCGGATAACTCTCTCATCGAGCGAAGCGCAGCATGAGCTATTTTATGACGGTATTCTAAATAAATTTTCACAAAATTTAAAATTATAAGCTGTTATGATATCGAAAATAAGATACCACAATGTAAAATTATTTATATACTAAGAGTACATATATTTCATTCTACAGGTAAAAGCACTTATCGTTCAAAAAGAAACCTTTGAGGAATTAAATGACAAATTTCATTTCAATATACCAATCTGATTTTTTTTCCTTCCCTCAGATAAAGTGATCGCTCGAATTAATTTTGTGTTACAGCTGAAATTCTAATGCAAAATAAAATGAATGCTTATTTATAATATTTGTAATCATTCAGTTACAATTTGGTTTGTGGGTGAATGAGAGACGGTTTGTCTTTAGGTTTATTTTCCGTTAATTAGTTCGTCAAATTGTATTGGCTAAGCTGTAAACGCATTCTATGTTTTCTTTGGTTAAATCAATCAAAAAGTGCTTTTAGTGAGGTGAGCGCGTTAAAAAGGCATTAAACTAATAAAGTCTCCAGCTTTATCGTATTTGTATAGACAATATAAATTGGAGAATTGCTATAGATGCGGTCATCTATGTTATCGACTCGTTATGCGGTTATCGACTCTATTGGGAGAACACCTGTGATTAAAGAAAAAGTGTTACCTTTTCTAATACAAGCAAATTTTTGAGCCTAAACTAAATACGTGATTAAGATTGACTGGTATTTTTAGGTAAGTTGCATCATTTTAAGGAATTCCCACGAGAATAAGAATTACTTAAAAAAATAGAACCTATTCCAATTAAATATTCATATTTTAATTTAAAGAAATGTTAAGCGAAGTTGTAACTTTTCCCACACCTTAGACCATTATAGAGCGCTTAAGACCACACATTCTAGACATTAGTTTGGAGAAAATCAGCTTTTATATATGTCAAAAATACATACTAAAATAGCATCTGCCATCAACTTCGCCCGCAATAAAATATCTAGCCTACCCACATCAAAATATTACAAATTAATGGGAACTGTAATATAAAAACTGTGACTTATAAAGTAGTTTTAATGTATCATTGAAATTTGTTGATTACTTTCAGAGTTTATCGCCAGCAAAAAAAAAAAACAAAAAAACATGTTTAGATATTAAACAAATGACAGGTACTATAGATTAGACAATAATTGTAAATTTAACAAAACCATAAATCGTCGTGGCTCCGTTTGAATGAATGAACGCATAAATGAACAAAGATTTAACACAATAAGCACTCAAAGTGCCTTATGGTTTTCTAATACCTTAAGAGGAAAACACTGCGAACACGGGCTGAATACAGAATTACTTGCAAAATTTGGATTCATACTGAAGCCCTGTTCATTCATTATTTATGAAATGTCACATCACACCTTCAGTAGGTATATCTAGTACCTACCAGCTCTGTACAATGTTTAGGGTAAATATGATTTGGTATTCAATCTGGTGGATAGGTACTTAAGAGACAGACACACTTGTGGCTTTCAGGGAAAACTGCCTGAAGTTATTTTAAATATTAATTAACAATGAAATCCATGATACTTCTCCAGAGAACAGTACCACCATATTTTGTCTCGGATATTCAATCAGAACGATTAAGGGATTGATTTGATTCAAATCAATCCAAAACAATCAATCAAAGGATTGATTTGATACAAATCAATCCTTTAATGCTTCATTTACTTCATTTCGGAGTCTCAATTGCCTTACGGCTGGACATCCTGTCATGTTGTTCATACCATTTTTTTCATATTTTTGTATAAAATATGTACGTTGTCATCTAAAAAAAAAATCTAGTCAGTTATTTTGAAAATATGTGTCGCTTTTGACAAAATAAAGTAACCGTTGACATTCGGTTTACTCAAGTTAAGAGTTTCAGCGGACTATTTATGTTGTATGCTTAAGCGTATTACTGCACGTGAATCTCATAAATTCCTTATTATTATTTATAAAGTTTTCATTCAAGCAAGATTTCTGTAATGTAATATCAATATTTTTCAATTTAATAAATACCAATAAGCTATTTAATAGCATTTGGTAATTAGCAGAAAACTGATAGCAAAATTGAGGAGTAAAATAATTCTTTTACCCCTTTATGCAGACATAATAATAATAATATCTTGGATACAATACATGTGTATTCGTTCAGCTCATGGGTACAGCTAGGTAAATCAAAATAATGCATATTCATTCAGTTAATGGACTCCGTATTGCATTGTGTGACCCCAGCAATTGAATGAAAAACCTTGCCTAGATGTAGTGCTACTACATGGCTACGTTAAACTCGCTTGAAAAAGTTTTGATGAAATTGTTTAATTTATTTATAATATTCACTTTTCGTTCTCTACAAATCATTTTCGTACACGCTACCAAAACCAAAGATCATTGTGTACGAAAAAAATTTGCTAAAACCTTAATTATTTAAAACGTATTTGGATAAAAAAAAAATGTATACATGTGCTAGAGGTCACGAGTTCAAATCTTGTTCGAGTATCATTTTAATGATAAAATAAATGCCATGCCAGTCAGAACAGATTACTCATAATATTTATTTTTCAAAGGGATTTTCCTATAACTATAGTTTTAAACATTCATCTGGTCATAACAACATCGTCATATGAACCAAGGTCTTTGTGAATGTAATGCTGCACACGATTTATGAACGGTATGACTAATACTAACTATAAGCTGGACTCCGTAAGTCGGTACCTAACTCGTGTATGCGTCAGATTCTTGATAGAACCTGTCTGTTGAAGTTACAGCTTTAGCAAATAAATTGTTCATATTATAACATATCACATTAATTATTAATCATTTTGTTATATCCTTAAATATGTGATACTAATCGTCAATACTCGATATATTTAAATATTTATTTCTTAGATTTTCTCGAATCACATTCATAACATTGAAACAACTTTTTATGGATTATATCGTGTTTATATAGAACTTATTTTCTATTTATTCCGCGACGTTTCGAACTCTTTACAGAGATCGTGAAAATGATCTCTGCAAAGAGAAAATAAACGCGATATAATCCATAAAAAGTTGTTTCAATGTTATATATTTATATAGTTCATCTATGCTATCACCAAATAGGTGTATAAATAGGATTTTTTTTTAGTCTTTTCTTTGATTATCAGATCAACATACGCATTTTATATTCCCTTTTGTGACTTTAATCGCTGTTATTTTGTTAGTGTATAAATAGCTGGCTATATCTTGGAATAGGTAAAGAAAACAAATAAAAAAATAAAAGTAATAATATTTCCTGAAAATTTTCAAATATAAAATTCGAACCAGCTGAAAGATAACAAGAAAAAATGAGTCTACTAAAATACTAGTACTATTTTCTTAAAGGGACTACTTTTTTCTCCCTCATTATCGACGAAGGCGGCAGGCAAAGGCCTCGCATATTCTCTGTTAAAAATACAAGCTAGAAATGACAATGTGTGCGCAAATTACTAGTATTAAGGTTACATTTGTTAGGTTGTGAATGAGGGTTTCTTTTCATTGTTCGGTTAATAATCTTTTTTGTTGAAGTGACTTTGTATTTAAAAAAATGAGAAAATATTAAACAGGTATACATTTGTCTTATAAATTTGATTTTATCTACAATCTCCACACAATTTAAAATACCGATTTTGAAAAAACAAATCGTACAAAAATTAATATAGAAATCCGTCTACAAATAACTTATACTATAGGTAGTCGAGCTACGTCCAAAAATAGATGTTTTAAAAAAAGATGCTTAAATACGATTTGGGAACCCCCTTCTCTTAATAATAATATCTTGGACACATACACACAGCGTCCTCTAGTTCCGAACTAAGCAACTAAATATTTGTACTATGGATACTAGAGAACGGATATCTATAAATATATAGTTTTTTTTACTTATAATACATAGAATACAATACTTATAATACATAGAAAAAACACCCAAACACCATACAAATATTAACGCTTGTCATAAATATTTGTACTCGGGTGGGAATCGAACCCGCCAACCTCGATTCTGCAGTCGGTAGTTTTACCAATGCACCACGAGGCTCGTCAAAATTCTCTTTATTGATTTTTTTAGTTAAGTAGAAAAAATGATACTTAATGATACGTGAATTGAACGTGCGACCTCTAACGTTACAAGTGCTGTGCTTTGTGCAACAAAACAGCAAAACAGCACTCAAGATAGAAATTTTTTATGTAAAATTTTAATGCATCAAAGAAAAGTACTGCAGGTAGTGGCTAGTTGCCAGCACTCTACTCTCAAAGGCACACATCGCAGTATCTTATTACTTTATTTTTAGGAAAAGTAGAGATAAAATTACAGGTGCAAATTTCATTACCAAGACGGGGAGGAAGTTTCCGAGATTGCTTCTATTAATCATAAAGCGGGGGTCACTAAGCAATACAATTTGTCAGGAATTTTGCGGTTAATTCTAACAAATAACTCATAGTGTAGTATTTCGAAACAACTTTGGACTTGTATTGTATTTTTAAAGAACATGGAGCAAATTAGCAAGCGTGTCACCAAGTGTAAATGCTCATAGAATTCCAGTTGCATTACCGGCCTTTCAGATTGGTACAACGGTAAGGAAAGGGGAGGAACTAAGGTCTTCGATTTACAGTGGTAGAGCCACGGAGCTCGCTGCATGAATAACCTCCCAGAATATCTACGTAATGTTGCTCTTGCCGCGTTTCGCACGATGAGAGAGGTATCCGGAGGCCCAATCTCTTTCCCTCTCCCCTTCCCATTCCACTTCCGACCGCTTCCATATCCCATTGTATGGGCCGGCAACGCAACTGTTACACTATATGTGTTCAGATATCCATAGGCAGCGTTGGTTGCTCACGATCAAGTGACACGCCTGCTCGTTAGCCTCCATATTTAATAAAAAAAAGTACTTCGCTTCGATTTTCCTTTTTGAGATTGTAAAATAAGAAGAATAAACCTAAGAGTTTCGTTACTAATGACTTAATGTTGACCCTAAAAATAATTTATAAGATGGTAATTAGAAAAGACCAGAAATAATATAAATGGTTATGTTAAGCACCAACAAAGAGCGATGCTGGTCCCTAGTCGACAGTGAACGCGATATTATATTATCGTTCAGTAAATGTTTAACATGAAAAGTTATAAGAGAAGGCAGAACTGTTTAACGAGCGCCTCTGAAATTTTCATTTTGTTCGTACAACAAAGAAACTTCATAATTATTACAAATTTTAAATGTATTCGGACTGTATTTCAAACTTGTTTAGATATTTCGGCCTTTTTTTCGGCCTCAGGTTGAGCATCGTACTTTTCAATCAGTACTCGTGGATTCGAATCTTAACTGATATCAATTATTTGAGAGACAATTGAACATAACATAACTTCGCGCCTTTTTCTACCTGATGTTGTAGGCAGTGGGCGTTTAAGCCTCGACTCGCCGTTATGTTTACTCCCAAATGGTATAGGTGGCGCAACTATTGCTATATCGGGCCCAAAGTATTCAGTCGTCGATATTTGCTGAAGCTGCGTGCTTGACCACTGGACCACTGGGAATTTTCTTACATTAGATTATTTTTTAAGCTCAATAGCAGTGGACCACTTTCCAATTAAATAAGTGGTGATAAATTAATAATCTCACCACGAATCTGAGTAAGATCTGCCTTCATTGTACATACATACATAACTTCACACCAAATCCCTTGCGGGGTTGGCAGAGAGAACGGAGCGCCATAAGGCATTCTTACACACCTCACTCGCTTCGTTGACTTTTACAACTCTATTCATGCCCGCGAGTCGATTTTTGAGGCTCCTAACATCTCCTTTCTCCAGAACATTGTAACATTGCCTTCATTGTAGTTTATTAAAAAAAAAGATACGTAACTGAACAAATAGTGGCCGATATATAAAAATAGACTCGCTACCTATATTCAGAACAAATATTTTATACTTTGATACGAAGTAACACTGTCTACTTCTGACACGGACGTAAAAGTATAACAAAAATCGCACTCTTCCTCAATGAACAACGATTTATTTTCTCATTTTTGTTCCCGTAGCATCGTATAAAGTACATATTTATGAAAAAAATAACAACCATCTGACTTTTTCCTCTATGAAAATATTATAATATACAAAAAGATAAAAACGAAATTCTAAATGAATGAATGGATATCATGATACCTCCATGTATCATCAAAATTCGTTCAACTCTTTCTGAGTGAATGAGTTACGTTGAATGAGTCAGTTCATTCATCATAATGTACGCGATATATTGTAGGACGCCGTTTCTTTTCGACAATTCTGTATTATTATTATAAACATACCTATAGATTTAATGTTTCGTTATATACTTTGCTATGTAGTTGTTTTTTGCTGTAATTGTGAGACATTAAAGTATTTTGCAATAATATTTCATTAACGTGTTAATAAATATACATACATACATAACTTCACGCCAAATCCCTTGCGGGGTAGGCAGAGAGAACAGAGCGCCATAGGGCACGATTCTTACACACCTCACTCGCTTCGTTGACTTTCATAACTCTTTTCATGCACGCGCGTCGGTTTTTGAGGCTCTTAACATCCCCTTCCTCCAGAACACGTTCTATTTGGTCTTGGAATGTGTGTCTTGGCCGTCCTCGACTCCTACATCCGTCCGCTTTTGCATTGTATATCTGCTTAGTCAGTCTTGCGTCATCCATTCTTTCTACATGTCCGAACCATCGGAGCATGCCCTTTCTTACTTTTACACCGACACTCTCTTTCAAACCAACTTCCTTCCTTACAACCTTGTTTTCTACGCGGTCAGCGAGAGTCACTCCGCAGATTTTGCGTAGAGCCCTCATTTCTACCGCGTTTATTCTACTTTCATGCACACTCTGCCATACCCAGCTCTCGCTTCCATAAGTTAGCGTTGGGATCAGGACTGCATTGTGGATTGCTAACTGGGCTTTTCTGCTAATATTTTTTGCGCCCAGGAATCAGCCCAACGCTCCGTTTACGCTATTTCCTATCGCCACTCGTCTTTCTACATCCGCGGTGTACCTTCCATCTCTGCTAAAAGCGCATCCAAGATATACAATTTCATTCACCTTTTCCAGCACTACATCATCAACCATTATCCTTGCATCTGTTCTGGATTCCTCCCTTTCAAACACCATAACTTTCGTTTTCGTCTCATTCAACTGCAAGCCTTTAATCAATTAATAAATATACTAACAACTAAGAGCCGCAAGTTTGAAAAACATGAGTTTATATATTTATATATATATATATTATACATAAGTATATATATTTTAATATAAATATAACAGTGGTAAAGTTACACAGTTTGTTGCATGAATGCTCGACAAGTGAAATACCACGACCTTTTGCCTTTGCCGATGCCGTGATTCATTTGGTGAGATATACCATCCTTCCCCCTTCTATTTCCCATCCCCATACCATAATTAAGGCCGGCAACGAAACTGTGACCATCTTGAACCAGTGCCACTTCTCTCTCGTCATAGGTTGTTCTAAGTGGGTGTCCATATTTGAATGATTTGAATAAAAAGTGCCATTCTCGATACGAGACGAGTAAAGGATTTGCTCTGGTGTGTCTGTCGCATCACAGTTTATAGAATTAATATAGGTGACCGATTCCACCCTAGGTTTAGCCAGGCCAATCACCCGTCAACCTATTTTATGATAAAACCATATTAACTGCAAAAACCTTTTGTAGGAAACGTTGAAATATTAAAAACATAAAGTTCAAAAGTTCATACAATTTCAAACAAGCGGTTACTTTGTTACTTATCAAGTTATTTTCAAGCTTCAAGTGCATAATATGAAACTCATACTTTATTAATGTTCGCAGAGCATCCAGTCTATTCCAAATTAAACCGTTGATTATATATTCATATGAACAATGTCTGACTTGAATTTGTCTTGCAGTCTTGTAACTTGGAGCAATCTTGTTAGGAACAATGCGAGGTGTAGGATGAATGGGAACTGTTCCAGCGTATTGTCAATATCAAAACTGGGACACGATGTTAAACAATTAGAACTTTGCTAGGATTATATACTGTTAATAACGTGTCTTGTCAGTACTCGCAGGTAATTTTCTTGTAGGTATATTTATTAAATTCTTGAATGAATTGTTGCTGTCCTTGTAACTGTTGGTAATTATTGTATGAGGAATTTATTTTATAGTATACAGATACACAGTTTATAAATAATAAAGATACGATGTTAGAGTAGTAGAGCCATGCAATTTACTTCATTAACGGGCTGGCTCGACCGGTGAAATGCCATAACAGTGATTCATGCTCCATTTAATTCGGTAACGTAGATATCTGGACGAGTAGCCCTCCTTCCCCTTTCATTCTTCATCTCACTATCTGGCCTATGTTAAAGATCAGCAATGCAACTGTAATACTATCAGTGTAGCTAGCACCCCGCTTCTGATTCAAGAAGTAGTGGGTTCAAATCTTGGCACACACCAATGACTTTTCGAAATTTTCGGAAGTTATGTGTGTTAAATATCGATGACTGACAACATTGTGCCCGATATGGCAATAGGTTCGCCACATTTGGGACTTAAACATAACGGCGAGACGAGGCTTAATTCTACACCTTCGGGTAGAAAAAGGCGTGAAGTTATGTTATGTTATGTTGTAAGTGTCAATAGACGGCGCTAGTGGTTTACCACCAGGTAACCTGCTTCCTCCTTTTCCCCCTATCCAATAAAAATACTCTATAAAACAGGGTTTTTCCACAGATATAAATTCCATAAAAATATACATTTGTGTTAAGAGTTAATTTTTCTTACTGATAGCGTTGTATTTGGCCTCTTATATAGTTTTAGGAAAAGATTTATAAACGAACTCTGTTACATAAAAACATGTGTAAGTAAGTAACAAGTATATTTCTCTTGGGAGTCTGTGGAGCATCGTGAACTGCGTGAATGAAATTTGTGTCGAAGAAAAACTTTCAACAAATGGTTTTATTTCACCTTTCCCATTTGTGTTCTTATAAATTATTTTTATCTCTGTAAAAGTACAACATTTTATTAATATTCTATTAATAACAATGTGAAATATAAAATATATAGCTCGAACTAAGCACATGAACAGTGGTAGAGCCAAGCAGTTCGCTGCATTAATGGGCCGGCTCGACCGGTGAAATACCACGACCTCTCAGAAGACTGACGTAAAGTGGCTCATGCCGCGTTTCGTTCGGTGAGAGAGGTACCCGGAGGCCCACTCCCCTTCCCCGTACTTTCCTATCCCCTATCCCTTAAAGGTCGGCAACGCAACAGTAACACTATATGTGTTGCTGGTGTCCATGGGCGGCGTTGGTTGCTTACCATCAGGTGACACGCCTGCTCGTTTGCCCTCCTATCCCATAAAAAAAAACATGAGCAAATAAATAACGTAATTTGTCTTCCTGGTCTATGTTTTAAACGTAAAACGAAATTGAAACTTAAAACGAATAAAACATAACACATAACTTCACGCCTTTTTCTACCCTAAGATGTAGGCAGTGGCTCTTAAGCCTCGTCTCGCCGTTATTGCTATGTCCCAAATGGAAAAGGTGGCTAACCTATTTCCATACCGAGCACATAGTTTTTAGTCATCAATATGTATCACACTTAATTTCCGACATTAATTTCGAAAAGTCATTGGTGAGAGCCTGGATTCGAACCCGCGACCTCTTGGTTCAGAAGAGGGGTGCTCGACCACTGGACCACCGAGACGTTTAAAGCAAATAAACAGCGTAGTTTATCTTCCCGGCCTATGTTCTGAATAAAACAATAACTCCCAATTATAATCATCATCAATACAATTAATTCTTTAAACAAAAACTTATGGAACACTGTACTTACTCAAACTTATTAAGTTATGCTAAGCGAGATTGGGGTATGGCCGAGTGTATACAAAAATAACCGACGTTAAATACGTTTTGTCCTATGTTCACCTTCTAACGAAATTATTTACAGCTATTTTCATAAAGGAAAATTATAAAAAATGTATACAGAAAATTGAAAATATGGTTGTTATCAATATATTTATTTAAAACTCTCGAATAAGTCTTTCTATCTATAGAGGTCACAATTTATAGCGTTCATTAGAGTGCAAAGGTCAACAAAAGGTTAAGTCCTTCTTAATTTAGATGATTTTATGGATGATGAAGTCGGACGGGCTTTCCAGCTCGTTAATCAAGAGCATTTACACTTCACCTAAAAATAAAATTGATTTTACCATATAACCTGAAAGAAGTACCTTCGTAAATTCTTTATTTACAATAATAAGAAGAAATAAATTAATTACATTATTTACAATATATACAATTCGTAAATTAAAAAGGTAGCGTAGTAACATTCGCCAACGGTCTACAAATAAATTGAAATTTAATTCAACAAAAAATCATCTGTGCAAAAACAGATGGATGTAGGAGTCGAGGACGGCCAAGACACACATTCCATGAGCAAATAGAACGAGTTCTGGAGGAAGGTGATGTTAAGAGCCTCAAAAATCGACGCGCGTGCATTAAAAGAGTTATGAAAGTCAACGAAGCGAGTGAGGCGTGTAAGAATTCCCAGTTCTCTCTGCCTACCCCGCAAGGGATTTAGCGTGAATTTATAATGTATAATCCTTAGTAGTGTTTATTATTTTAACCAATATTCACGCTTTCAATACTCGAAACTGTAGGCAGCTGCTGTTATGCCACGGCTCGTCGATTATTTTTCACATATGACTTCCGCAAAGATTTCTCCAAAATCTGCTCATCCGATTTAAAGCGGAACTTGCGTTTCACAAGCTAAGCCATAGCTACTTCTAGACTGCAGATATGCCTGTATTAAGCTTTTATTTATTTATTTTTATTAGCTAAGTGTTGCAATTGCACATGTTCGTGACTGCAGTGTTGAAGGTCAAATCTAATAGCGACACTAGAAGAGCGATAAGTACTCATGCTAAATTAAAATGGCCATGGAGCTAACACTTTACACTAAAGAATAAAATACTTTACCGTCTCGATCGTTTTGTGGTTTAGCACAACTTCTGTCTCAGAGCGCCTAGGTTACAATTCTGGGTATACATGTGTGTATTTGGAAATTTTTCACAGGCTAATGCGTTTTAAATATCAATGACAATGACCGTACTACATCATATAAGTTATCAAGTATATTTTGCGACGAAAAAAAATCAATATTGTCTATATCCAAGAGAATCAAGAAAGATTACGCCGGGTACCTCTCCCACGAACGAAATGCGGCATCAGCCACTTTTCGTCTATCTTCTCGTGGTATTTCACCGGTCGAGCCGGCCCATTCATGCAGCGAACTGCTTGGCTCGAAAAATATGATTTAATAAGTCGTATTTTTTTGCTGTGGTAGAGCGTGATCTTATGACGTCCTGTTCGATTTTAATACATTCGTGTGCGTGTGCTGATCATATTATGTAGACTTGTCAAAGTGACAAGTTAATCATAACTAAAATAATTTCCTGGTGTAGGTACCTATTGATTTATTCCCAATCCCAATGTAGGTCACCAGAAGATTGAGGAAATTGATGTGGACATTACTTCTGCAATCGTGTTCGACAGTTCACTCTATTTATGTCATAAATTGGAAAAAATCAATGTAAAAATGATCATTATTTTTTAAATTCAAGCTGATAAAATGAGGCTTAGTGACCAACTGATCAGGGTATACTTGAGTCATGAAAGTAAAAGAATCGAATGAGACGTCTGAGGATCTTATTTTATACGATGGTTTTTGATTCGAACAGTTTTCCTGAAGAGGACTGATTAATAAGAAGAGTTCTTGGCACTGTTAATATACATAAAGATCATCTGGAATCATCATCACATTTGGGAATAGGACCCTACTAAAATGCTGCGATTTTCTGCAAGGGTTGCAAGACCGCGAAGACTGGCTGTTCTACATTATATATAATAAATCCCTGCGTATCCAGCAAGAATTTTGGTCGTGAAGGTATAAATAACTATGTATAAAACTAGCCTAAATTACTTAAATGAATCGTAATCAGATGGTTAGCAATTTACGCAGTTCTCATACACCTACAAGTGATTAAACAATTGTAGCAACTATAAAATAATTAATTTGATACAAATATACCATGTTGGGCTTAAAAAGACATAATTGTTTTACCAAAGCAGTTTTATTTATCTAAAAATGCCTTTAGTCTCGGCAGTCCAGTGGTGGAGCTCTCCGCTTCTGATTCATAAGTCGTGGGTTCGATTTCGAACTCACACCAATTATTTTTCATAATTCTTTTCGGCAGTTATGTGTGATAAATGTCAATAACTGACGCCTTTGTGCCCAATGTTTTCGCCACCTATTCCATTTAAGCCGTAAGTCAGCTATTCGGCATGTCGAGGATTTAGTAGCCGCTGCCCAAACTTTTGCATAGAAAAAGACGTGAAGTGACTTTTATAAAGTAATTAAAGTTGTTATAAATATACCAAGTTTGGTTGGTTTTATTAAAGCATATTTGTCTATCTAAGAATTCCTCACCTTTCCGAACAGTGGTAGAGCCAAGCAGTTTACTGCATAAATGGGCCGGCTCGACCGGTGAAATACCATGACCCCTCAGAAGACCGACGTAAAGTGGCTCATGCCGCGTTTCGTTCGGTGAGAGAGGTATCCGGAGGCCAACACCCTTCCCCATCCTTTCCTATCCCTTTCCTATCACCATATATAAGTAAAAAAAAACTTTAAAAACCACTATTACCAGCGCCATTTTATATTAAAGTAACGTATGTAAGTTTGAAACATCAAGTTATGACTAAAATCGGTCTAAATGACAATATGATATTGTATATACTCTCATTATGAAACGGAAATATTTTGTTTAATTATAATCAGTAAACGCTGTTTCACGCGCTACTTAACTCAAAAGTATTATTTGCCATATTTATGTAAAGAATAAATGAATAAAACTTTCTGTACAATTAATCTTTGTCTTAACTTAATCTGATTTGTATCTCAACGATTTTTTATAATAATTGGATTTTGTTTTGCTTTTTGTACGTCATTACTTATACTTTTGTGTCGGGTAATATATTAATACTGATACTTTTTTCTTTTGATTAATTAGGTAGCAAACTCATAATCTATCGCAAGTAATTTACGGCTTGTCGAAATTAATAAAAAAAGTTATAAAAAACCCTAAAGGGTTTACGGTAGATTGGAGATTAATTAATTTGAAATCTTTTCTCATTGAATGATCCAGTCTCTAGTAAAAGTACTCGTGCCCAGCTAACTGGGTCGGATGAATTTTGACGGGATTTTTATTACGAAGAATCTGATATTATGACTTATCAAGTATTGGATATTTTTTACAAAGGTTTAAAGGCTATTAATTTCCTTCGTGAAGGTACCGGTAAAATACCACGACAGAATCGGTATAAAGTGGCTCATGCCACGTTTTGCTAAGTAAGAGAGGCATCCGGTGGCCTAACCCTTCCCTTCTAACCTCCCCATCCCACTTCTGACCTATCCCATTTCAAAGGCCGGCATCGCAACTGTAACATTATTAGTGTTGCAGGTGACACGCCTGCTCATTTGCCCCCCTATCTAGTTAGCATAGCTCTAAGATTTTAAAGACAAACAACTTAATCATTATTCTTCCGAGAGAAGATGTACAGTCTTTCATTATGTTTTGTCACAACTTCCGGTAGAATATTTCATTCTCCACCATTATTTAAGAGACTACTTGAGTTAGACTAGTCTTTATATATATATGTATGTGCATACATTTGCCAAGTACTCAAAGCCAGCCGTCTGTAGTCGATATTTTAAACTAATTTAAACTCTTTTTTTCTTCTTTTAAACAAAACTTGGCGACATTAAAAACTGTAGCGTCAGAGTTGGTAGTAATATTAAGCACCTAACTGCTTGTCAACCACGAAACCAATTATGTGACTCAGATTACATGACACACTGTGGTTTCCTCGTAATCCAATTAAACAGTTTAGTATTAGATGACGATGTGAGGAACCAACGCTTGTCACTTGTTTTAATGGTGATTTTATTACACGACTTATTTTCCTAAACCACAAACATCCATTCAATTAAATAAATACAGTTGTAGAATCCCGTGTTGTTAAATTCAATTTGTGATACGGTGTAAAAAGGGCATGCTCCGATGATTCGGACATGTAGAAAAAATGGACGACGCAAGATTGACTAAGCAGATATACTAAGCAAAAGCGGATATATGTAGGAGTCGAGGACGGCCACGATACACTATCCATGACCAAATACATCGAGTTCTAGAAGAAGATGATATCAAGTGTCCCAAAAACTGACGCGCGTTTATGACAAGAGTTATGAAAGTCAAAGAAGCGAGTCAGGCGTGTAAGAATTGTACCCTGCAAGGGATTTGGCATGAAGTTATGTGTGTATGTATTTATGATACAATTTATGATCAGTAATAAATTCAATCGAATTGTCGGTGTATTTTTCACAGCAAGAACCAATGAACTGTTAAGCATAGGTATGTCTCTGCTTCTTAAAAGCATCTTTTCATTTTCCTGATGGTATGAACCGTGAAAATGTCAACTGAATTGAGAATGGGCTTTAACGTCCTTGAAATGTGTGGAAAATTCGTATCGTGGCATATTGAACAAATATTATCGCTATAGAGCCTATTGTTGATTCAGTATCATGGAATGTTCTCGTCTAAATTGATAAAACGTGATGTTAAATGAATAATTGTTGATGGGTGTTTTTCTCAAGTTTGAGAAGTTATTAGATTGCTCAGCATACTATGGAACGAGGTATGCTTGGTATCTCTCTGCGGGAAAAAACCGCAATACGGAGGTACGCAAGAGATCTGTCGTAACCGACACAGCCCGTAAACTTAGCACGCTGAAGTGGAGATAGGCAGGCCACATCGCTCGAGGTACTGATTACCGTTGGGGTAGAAAGGTTCTCGAGTGGCGACCACAAATTAGTCGACGCAGAGTAATTCGTCTCTTCAGTAGGTGGACCGACGACCTGGCAGAAACCGCGCGAAGCCAATGGATGCAAGTGGCACCAGATCGACAGTTGCGGCGCTCTATGGGGGAGGCCTACGTCCAGCAGAGGACCTTAAAAGGTTAATGATTATAATGATGATATTATATTTGCTAGGTCGACGAGAAAAATACAGACACCTGACTAAAGACCGTAGTCAAATGCTATTGACAACATCTTTAATGTAGGGAACTAAAAAGAAGTAGAAATACAAATGAAAATTTAAAATGTGACCCACTTTGAAAAAGAGAACTAAATGCCATTTTTCAAAATGTAGCAATGTAACATCGTTGAAAAAACACAAAAATTGCAGTAGAAGCAGAAAAATGAAGCACGCTTCCAGAGAAAATGTCGGTCCTTCACTGAGATTGCCGCTTGTTAAGGCCAAAAAAGGGACACATAATCACCTTCAAATTGCCGAGTCGCATAATGTAGCGTAAAATCTTAAAAGATTCACGAAATATATATATAACAGTACCTAAGCTAGCTTCTTGCGTAAGTGAAATAAGATTAATCAAAGAGAAAGATGTGCGCGTACAAGCGTCGCAAATTTTTTAAATAAACTCAAATTTGTCCCCTTGTATCCATGAAATATTAACTGTTACGTTTCAAACATTCATAATAATGTCAAATTATTATTTTATTATTATATCTTATTATGAGCAAAAATTAAAGAGGGTCGTGAGCACTTTGATGTATAAATAAACATAAATTCGATGGCAAAGTTTTAAGTCTTCGGGCTTCTGTTTGCAAAGTAAGCAAAGCAAGAGCGACAAATTCTCCGAACTTTGACATTCTTTTATTTACCCGCAAACGTTTATAATGTATTTTCTTTCTAATTTATATTTATGTTCGTACCGAAGTTTTTGGGTTTTGCGTAAAAAGTCTGATAATGGATGTGTTTGGTTGGTTGCAACTCATAGCTTGAACCTGTTAATTACAACATAAAAATTACTGTGATCTAAAGGACGATTCGAGAAGTCGTGGGTTCAAATCATCACTTTTCAGAGATAAATATCAATGTTGAAAATATTGTTCCATGTGGACGTGGAAGTTCAGGAACTAGAGGCGTAAGAGCCTGTTAAGCTTATAGCAGTAAACATTTTCGTAAGTTTCTTTGAATTCATATGAACAGTGAGAATTTTACACATACCCTCTCTCTCTCCCTCTATCTCTCTCTGTCTCACTCCCACGCTCTCTGTCTCGATCTGTGAGTGTGTATTTAACATTAAATTTAAATGTGAATATACAAAATATTTAATCTAAACCATCAAATGTCGTGAACTGTGAATTCCCTTGATGCTAAAACTGTACCCTTTCCATGAACGCCGATATTATCGGGGTCAATTATATACATTAATATTACAAGGTCTAATGTTATGGTATGTGACTATAAAAATAAAAACGGTCCTAACACCAACGGATGTGTTTCGAGCCGGTAGACGTGAAAATATATTGACCCGGAAAGGTTTCATTTTATTTATACTTTTATCGCGAACTATTAAGAAAATATTTTCACGAAACGTAGTTGGTTAGCTTTCAGTCGATTAAGTTGGAGTTTTTGGAAGGTGAAGGGCAGTTTTCAATATAAGGACACGATAATTTAAATTATCTCTGTGCTTCCGGATACATTTCTCACCGAGCGAAACGCGGCATGAGCTACTTTACGTCGATATTCTTTATTGATTGTATTTCACCGGTCATGCAGCGAACTGCGCGGCTCTACCGGTGTCACAGGTAGGTTTTAGTGTTTTGCGGAATCCTAATATTACGTTTACCTAAATTAAAATAATATATTATTTGTATATTGCGCGATAGCGTGACCCTAATGTTAAAATCAATGTAGTTTTTTTTTATTCTTATAGTCATACTTAGTGAAAACTATACTGGGACGTCACATCATAGCTGGCATATAGTAAGTTATGAATATGATTTAAGAAAACATATATTTTTATTAAAAAAAAATAACGGTTTAAAGTTAATCAAACATACTTATATATACTAGGGGCCCCAACAATTGGTTTTCATTTGGTAAACCCTTAGTATTCCGGTGTCCCGGAATACCAAGCAATAAGGAGAAAGTAAGAAATGAAAGTCAAATAGGTAATATAAAAACGTTGTTATTCCTCTTTATATCGGCCGGGCCGAGTTGAATGATTTTTTTGTGTGTTCAAATGCTTGAGTAAGCCTGGCAGTTTACTTGTAGTCCTCATAAATAACCCAGATACAATTTTGATTGATTTGAAGAGTGATCATAAGCCATACTAGAATCCACTTGCACACACACAAAAAGAATTCATTGAAATCGGTACATCCGGTAGGAGGAGTCCACTGTCAACACACAAACAAAAGAATTATAGATAAAAAATATGTTTACAATAAAGAATAAGTACGAAAATCCCGCTTGAAATTACTTCACAATAGCTAGTTGCATACAATTTGTTCGAAGAGCGGTGCTTACGTAAGTTACGCTAAGGTCGACCAGTCTTTGGTATTTGGGCCATACAATCACGATAAACACCTTTATCACTTCGACATAAGGCTTGTTTTGTGATTCCTCGTAGTTACGATGTGTTTAATAGTTTTTTTACTTTGTATACGTGAGTCAAAGTTACGAATATAAACGTAGTGTGTTAACTTATTTTGGACACACGGTGTGAAAGTGTAAGTTGGCATGTTACTTTCGTTTTTATATATATATATATATATAGCAACTAAGTTGATAGCGGAGGCGGTGAATTTCTTATAGCTGCTAAATATGTTTTGGACGAATTATTGATATTTATAATCGTACATTATAAATTTCTTTCTTAGATTTTCACGAATCTGTTGAAGTTATTGACGAAGCAAAAAAATTAAGTGTTGAGGGATCCACTTACATCCGCTGTTTGGTGTAGGGTTGATTACTGCCCCGTTCTGTTCCCACAGGAGGTTTAGCTAGGCAAGACGTGTCTTACCTTCCAAGTGGTGTGACCAAGTGGTCACACCACATACAATAAAAGTATTAATTATTCAAAAGTAACTCTGTGTTTTGCTTATAACTCCCAATAGAATCACATTCATAGGATTATATCGTTTTTTATTTAGAACTTATTTTTTATTTATTTCCCGAGGTTTCGAACCCTTTAAAGAGATCATTTTCACGAGTAATGAACAAAAAGATGGTAGTCGTTCAGAAGCTATTATAAGTACATTATAAATGCTAGAGTAAGTTTGTTATTTTTTTAGGCAACAACTAGTTAACCGATCATCATGAAATTTTGTACACATACTCTTGGAGATATCAGAAGCGATAAAGAATACCATTTATTAAAAAAAAAAGATTATTTTATACGACAAAATAGTGTAATTTTAAAAAAGTTACTCCTTATACACATGATCTAGCATTGGTTATTTGTTCATTCATTGACTGGTGTTCGGAACGAAGTTTGCCATGTCAGCTAGACTAGAAAAAGTTCACTGCATGAAACGGCCGGCTCGATTGGTGTAATACTATTCTCACAAAAGTGGCTCATGCCAAATTTTGTTACATTTATCATTTACGTAGGAACATTTATCTTTCTACCTCCCCATTTATCTTCCCTAAACCATCTTATAGGCGCGCAAGACAGCTGTGATCTTCTCAGTGTTGCAGATATCGCAAATCGCTTTTATCACTATAGTTCACCCGATTGCTTGTTTACCCCTTTCTCATAAAAATCAGTGTTCATCGTTTTAAAAATATTAATAAACATATTTTTTGGACATTAAATTAATTTGGGTTATGTTGTGTAAAACTTTACGGAAACTTGCAAATAAACGCAATTGAAAGTTTTCCGACGACTCGCGCCCGTGTCTCTTGTACGATTTAAATTTTCACCAAAATTACGAGATCGAGACCGCAGCCATCTTTAAGTAATAAAACGTTGGTTTAGAGATTCATTTAGAAAATACCCTCAAGAAATTGGAACGCGGCGGAAGAGGGCTCCTTGTCTCTACAAAAGCTTTTCGTATTGATTAAACGGCAATTCAACGTTTCATACTTTTTTTGAATAAGTAAAATTTAAGTGTCCAATTTGAATTGGGCTTTTTAGATTTTAAATCTACCGACTACAGAATCAAGGTTGGCGGGCTCTATCCCCACAAAAGTACAAATATTTATGACAAGGATGTAAGTTTGTATGGCGTTTAGGCGTTTTTCTATTTAGTTTAAGAATGTAGGTATGAAAAAAAGTATATATATGTCTTAATATCCGTTATATAGTTTCCATAACACAAGCATTTAATTACTTAGCTTGGAACTAAAGGGCACTGTGTGTATTCTGACAAAGATTATTATTATTTTAATACTAATTTTTAAGTACAATAAATAAATATTGTATTTCAACAAAACAAAAAATATAACATAACATAACATAACTTCACGCCTTTTGTTACTCGAAGGTGTAGGCAGCGGCTGTTAAGCCTCGTCTCGCCGTTATGTTTACGTCCCAAATGGAATAGGTGGCGAACTTATTGCAATACCGGGCACAAAGTTTTTAGTCATCGATATTTATCACACATAACTTCCGAAAAGTCATTGGTGTGAGCCAGTATTAGGAATCGAACCCGGACCTCTGGATCAGAAGCCGTGTGCTCGACCACTGGGCCACCGAGACTCTCACTGACAAAAAATATATTAGCACTTTATTTATTATTTCCATTACTTATTATTGTTTGTTAATTACGTTTCAGTAAACAGTAACGAACACAAATAAAATAGAAAGGAAAAAAAGAGTTTCAAATATAATTGGATATACCAACGACTGTTATGTTTGCCCAGACCTGAGGGAATTAATACAATTACTGCTATATTGTTGTAATAAAGAACATTGTTCTTTAATTGCGTTCAATTCTATGCTAACTTCTGTAGCAAGAGGAGATAAGATTTGCATTTCTTCTTGCTTTTTACATATATACATACATAACTTCAGGCTAAATCGAGAGCGCCATAAGGCACACCTCACTCGCTTCGTTGACTTTCATAACTCTTTTCATGCACGCGCGTCGCTTTTTGAGGCTCCTAACATCACCTTCCTCCAGAAGACGTTCTTTTTGGTCATAGAATGTGTATATTGGCCGTCCTCGACTCGTACATCGATCTACACCATTCTTGCTTTCTACCGTTTTATATTATTATAATAAATAAGTAAATAATGTATTTGTCCATTTAAATTTGTAATCATAGGTACTACTGTGGCCTATTTAAAAGGATAAATCGTTTATTTCTTGTATGTTGGTGTCTACAGATAGACTACTAGATGAATTTCCTAGAAGGAAATTTACACTACTGCCTTTTTAGATTATTTCCTAGAAGGAATAATCTATAAAGGCAGTAGTGTTATTTATGAAAAGTATATTATATGGCGGCTCAGTTATTCGTT
This sequence comes from Euproctis similis, assembly GCA_905147225.2. NCBI lineage: Eukaryota > Metazoa > Arthropoda > Insecta > Lepidoptera > Erebidae > Euproctis > Euproctis similis. The sequence continues at coordinate 4,107,120 of LR990108.1, forward strand.
AAAATAATATGCCACGCTTAGTTAAAAATAAGTCTTCTTAGCAGAAACACTGCACTAGATGTTTAACAACAAGCTTGCCAGCTATTTCATACAACATTTAGTTTCATCATTCCGCATAATATTTTACTAGATACTAATCTAAAAGAGACCTTAAAAATCTGGATTAAGTAAATTTATTTAGAGTATAATATATTGCAATAACATTCTGTGGTATTACCAAATAACTCTGAAATTTGATTTTTCTTGAAATAAGAAAATAACTGTCTCGGTGGTCCAGTGCTCGAGCACTCCGCTACTGAATCCAGAGGTCGCTCGAGGAGGCTCGATTGCTGGCTCTCACCAATGACTTTTCCAAATTCTTTCGAAAGTTATATGTGATAAATGTCGATGACTGAAAACTTGGTGCCCGGTATGGCAATAGGTTCGCCATCTATTCCATTTGGGACATAAACAAACGGCGAGTCAAGGCTTCATAGCCACCGCCTACACCTTCGGGTAGAGAAAGGCGTGAAGTTATGTTATATGTTATGTTTCTTGAAATAAAAAAAAACAATATTTTACAGTATCAGTAACTGTTTAAGGTATCGGTACTTACTACGCGTTTATTCCAGTTTTGTGTGCATAAAGGTTTTTACTGTATATTGTTAGGCGTAGCTGTAATTTAAGAGGACCAAGTCGAACCTGAGAAATGTAGCTGAAGCTAGCTTTTATATAGCTCAATAAAATACGTAACGGTTTTAGGTTAATGCGAGGAGCATAGCTGGAGCAGCGCTTTATAGCTGTTAATTTATACGAGCTAAAACTTATAGCTGTTTTTATTAGTTAATTTTAAATACAAACTGTGTATATACTTGTTGTAGTTAGTAATAGACGAGTAATATTTTCGTATCATGTATTAAATTGATTGGATCTTTATGTGCTGAAAGGGTGTAACGACTTCAAAAAAAGTGTGAGAGTAGTGTAAAAGCTGTATGGGCGGTGGTGCAATAGTTGGGCAGAGGTTGTTAGATTCGTTCCATGCCACAAGAGAACTGTCTTTGTGAAGAACAAAATTTTTGATTGGCAGGTTTTCACAGCGAATTCGGCGTGCATTTTCAATTTTTCGTGTTAAAGGATCCTTCAGTTTTAGGGCTAGTTTTTTTAACATATATACCACATATAGGTAAAATTATGAAAAAAATGTGAAACATATCACTATTGACGAAAATATCAAGTAACTTCTATAAAAAAATATAACGGATGGGATGCTTTCCTGTTTTTGAAAGTAAATTTTATATTTTATGGGTTTCTAAACAAAGCCACGGAAACAGAAAGAAATGAATGAAATTTTTAATAATAATACTTCCTCATTCATGAAGGATTAATTAAATCGTTTCCTTCTTTCTTTAGAGATTTGCACGTGAACTTTTTAATATGGCTTTTGATTTTTTTTTAACAATAGCTAGGACGTTTTAATAAAAAAAAGGTATTACCACTGAAAAATAAGCAGTTTTTAAATGTAGTTAATGGAACTTACGGGCTTTAATCATGTTTATTTATTTATTAATCTCGTCTTATACTTATGAAATAACTTTGTAGTTTATAATATTAAGAAAACACTTAGGTACTTCTAAATGCACTATCCTATGTGATTTAACAGGTTTAACAAGTAATTTACTTATGAAAAAAATGAAATTTTGAATACCTAAAAACAGGAAGAAATGGCACGCTGAACGCCGAGGTCCTTTATAATTTTGTCGCAAGTTAACATCTTTTGTTAAACTAAAAGTACCTAATTAGTAATAAATTTTACGTCTTTTTTGCACTATGTGACTAAAATCTCAAGCTAAAGTTCTCATTTTGAGTACGTCGCGCAAACATGTACCCTCATATATAAAAAACAATGTTCTAAATTCTTCAACACCATTCACAACAAGTCACAATTAATTATTGCAAACAATTTTAGAACTTGAAACGTGTTGCCGACAATAATTGCAGCCCATCCTAATAAAATGCCGAGCAGACGCAGCCGTAGCCAGCAGCAGCAGAGGCAGGTGTGAAAAATTAACAGCTCTCGACCTTATTATTAAGCTGTAGTTCAAACAGCTGCCAACATTGTGCTCCGGATGTTCAATTAATTTCTATTAGATATGATTCAGTGCAGTTATGATTCAGATATTTTTCTTTTATGGAATAGAAGGGCAAACGACCAAGCGAGTCACCTGATGGTAAGCAACTACTGCCACACAGATAGATGCGGATGCAGATGCGTTGCCAGATTTTAAGGGGTAGTAAGTAAGTAGGCTGAGAAAGGGCGGGGTTAGGGATAGGGGGGTGGGCCTCATGATACCTCGTTCACCCAATGAGACTGATGAACAAATGATTTTGAATATTATTCAATTCTTGTTTAATATTGTCTGTCCCTATGTATGCTTAGATCTAAGCAACGGATTTGATGAGTTTTTTTTTTCTAGATAGGTTTCAAGAGGATGGATTGTATGTATAATAGACACATAATATAGTATACAATTTAGAAACAGTGATAATTTTAGAGGTTCCGTAAAAACCACGCCAATCGAACTGAATGAAATCCAAAATTTAATCATTTATTGCTTCTAAGGGAAAACAGAGATCCCCGAGCGTCTTGTAAGCAACATATTTTCACCCAGATCTCGAGTTATATATTCCAGTTTGGAAGAAAAAGGAGGTCTCTTCAAAATTTATTAGGCACATCAATTTTTCTTTAAAATACCTCAGAGATTTTTGGCAAGAACCAAATATCTTGCACATGACAGGCATTGAAAGAGGAGTTATACGTCCCAAGCGACTAACCTCACAGGTCACGGTAACATAATTTATGAACCGACAAAAATATATGAATATTGCAGAAGACATATTTCGCCGGGATATCAAGAAATACCTTAAGCATGTTTCATATTTTTTTTATGGGATAGGAAGGCAAACGATCAGGCGTTGACACGCCTTCAAGTGACCGGCGCTGCCAATGGACACTTGCAACACATATATGTGTTGCAAGTGTTAGAGTTGCGTTGCCGACCTTTATGGGAGTAGGATAGGAAAGGATGGAGAAGGGAGTGGGCCTCCGGGTACCTCTCCCACCAAATGAAACGCGGCATGAGCCACTTTACGACGATCTTCTGAGAGGTCGTGGTATTTCACCGGCTGAGCCAGCCCGTTCTTGCAGCGAACTGCTTGGCTCTACCGCTGTTTAAAATCATAAAAATAATTAGCTTGCCATTGAATTAAATACGAACAAAAAAATATACGAGTATAAACGTATTTTGTAATAACAGAATAAGAATTCTGACAGTGATATTTTAACAATAAAACCGTCAGACCGTTTGGTAAATTGAGATAGGAAAAAAGTCCATTATCAATGGTCTTTGTATTTCTTCCGTAAAAATAAATAAATAAATAAAAACACACAAAGAACTTAATTTAGATGTAAATTGTTTATTTGATATTGAATCATAACAATCATATTAAAATTAGTTAGCACCTAAGTTTTAGTAGTAACTTTATAAATATATGCAATTTTACACATATAAATTGCTAAGGGAAACAATATTTAGTCTCTTATGATAAAAATATAGTCTCGGTGGCCCAGTGGTCGAGCACACTTATCCAGAGGTCCGGGTTCGATTCTTGACACTGGCTCACACCCATGACTTTCGAAATTGTTTTCGGAAATTATGTGTGATAAATATCGATGACTGAAAACTTTGTGCCCAGTATGGCAATAGGTTCACCACCTATTCCATTTGGGACGTAAACATAACGGCGAGACGAGGCTTAACAGCCGCTGCCTACACCTTCGGGTAACAAAAGGCGTGGAGTTATGTTATGATAAAAATTGGCAAATATGTAGTGATCTAAAAAGAAGGCAATGACATATCTATGTACCAAGTTACGTATGAATGTGTTCTGCTTTTAGTGATTACTAGTTTACCCGGCGAACTTTGTTCCGCATCAAAAATAATAAAGAAGTAAATTTTAGATTTGTTACTTTTTCTTTACATCATACATGTATAAAAATCACCGCGTTGACAAAAAAAAAAACCGCATCAAAATCCGTTGCGTAGTTTTAAAGATATAATATAAGCATATATGGGGACAGACAGCGAAAAGCGACTTTGTTTTATACTATGTAATGATTAGACATTGTTGCTATCATTCATTCTTCTAATGAAAGCCTTATATGTACAATCAAATCACTCATGGCAAATGTATCCCCGTCTTCTCGTTTCACGAAATTTCTTTCCTCTAGCACATGCGTTCATATTTCATTATAATATAATGTTGTTTTCTTTTGTATTTGTTGATTTTAAGTATGAAGAGTGAGTACAGTTAGAGGAAAACCGAAAAAGAAATGGATGGGATGTATAAAAGTGGATATATATATGAACGAAGTAAGTGTGATGGAACGAGACGACGAGTGATGGATAAGTTTAACATAACATGTTGTACCGACCCCACTTAAAGTGGGATAAGAGCAAAAATAAAGGAATAAAATATCTGTAAATATGTGAAATACATTATTTTATGTTCTCATTCGATTCGATTGGTAATCAATCACAAATAAACACTGTTAAAACCTTTTCATATAACGCAAAGTCTTCAATCTCGGCTAATATGAACAGTATTAGTCTTTTATAACGTAATATCTCGTCTAAGTCAGCTGGTAATACAATTTATCACATTCTATTGGTATGGGTCAGACAGGCGTCGCGGAAAAACAGTTTTGACCTAAATCTTGTTGGACTATCTGACCTTAGTAAAATTGTTGATAATAGTGCTCAGAGGAAAATTATTGTAAGGAGTTTAAAATCAACAAAGACTCCTACCATCTGTGGTCCGAAGCTGTGCTAAGCTAAAAATGGATAATACTGTCTAAAAATCTCGGTAGTCCAGTGGTAGAGCACACGGCTTCTGATCCAGAAGACCGGTTTCACACCAATGACTTTTTGAAATTGTTTTCGGAAGTTAAGTGTGATAAATATCGATGACTGAAAACTTTGTGCCCGGTATGGCAATAGGTTCGCCACCTATTCCATTTGGGACGTAAACATAACGGCGAGACGAGGCTTAACAGCCGCTGCCTACAACTTCGGGTAACAAGAGGCATGAAGTTATGTTATGTTATGTTACTGTCTAATAGTTTTAGAGACTAGCGATGTCATACAGATGTTTTTTTTGCGTTCTGTTACTTTCTTCTAATTTTAACCAGCATTTATTATTCTTTATTATAGGTCTAAAACTTTATACCTATTCCGTTTAGGACGTAAAGTAACGATTGGGCGACTCGAGGCTTCAACAGCGAAAATTTACATTAATTACCTAAGTACTTAAATGAGAAAGTAGGTCGTTGAAGGTAATTAGGTATTAAAGTATTAAGTATTTCCAAGATATTAATTTTGTAAGATATGATATCTGTAATAATGATATTTTTATTAATTAACAGGAGTAGAGTGCCTTAAATGAATGGGTCGGCTAGCCTGGTGAAATATTACGATCTATCAGAATATTGTCGGAAAACGCATTTCGTTTGGTGAGAGAGTTTGCCGGAGGTCCATTCGCTTCTGCCCTCCTCTTCCTATCCACTTCCGTCTCTCTGATTAACTACTCTTCGAAACTGCAGTACTATGCATGTTATACGTTGTGACTATGGGCGGTATTAGTTGCTTGCGACCATGTGAGCCGCTTGCTCGTTTGCCCCCTACATAAAAAATATAAATGTGTTAAAACAGCTATTAAAATTAAAATCCCAGTCACAAATACTTCAAGAACATTGCGCATCGTGTCTATTGTGTTGAATGAGGTCGCACACAACTAACATTAAAATTGTATGTACTCATTACGTTTTGAAATTATGCATACATATACATAAATATATTATTATATTATGATACATGCATACTATGCATATTTATTTTTAATAATGTAAAGAGGTAAACGTAATTGGTTGGGGAAAAAGTATTTTCGTATTTTTGTATGAAAAGTCAAGACATTTTTTTTAAAGTTTATTTACATTTATTTACAATATATATGTACCGTTTTGTTGAATAACTTTCTGCCATTTTGTGGGCAGAGACATTATCCCGTTACTGTAGAAACTTTGGGACTTCTGATCAAAAAAACGGGACAAATAGTTTTGGCAGTCCTCTCTTGAGGTCAACCTTACAGAACCTAAAGAATTCTGAAGAGACCGAAACAGGTGAAAATCTGAAGGCGCAAGGTCAGGGCTATATGGTGGATGCACTAGGACCTCCCAGTCGAACTCTCTTAATTTTTGCTGAGTGGCTAAAGATGTGTGTGGTCTAGCGTTATCGTGATGAAAGACCACACCCTTCCTGTTGATAAATTCCGGCCGTTTTCTCTCGACTGCTTCCTTTAATCTCATCAGTTGCTGGCAGTAAAGATCAGAATCGATGGTTTTGCCGGACGGTAAAAGCTCATAATGAACAATGCCCTTCCAATCCCACCATACACACAGCATCACCTTATTTCGTGTTAGGCCAGGTTTGGCCACAGTCTGTGAAGCCTGGCCAACTTTCGACCACGACCTTTTTCGCACGTTCTTGTCGTACGTGATCCACTTTTCATCGCCAGTTATCAATCTCTTCAAAAACGGCTCGGTTTCATTACGTCTCAATAATGAATCGCAAATGAGTACACGGTTCATTAAGTTTCTTTGAGTGAGCTCGTGTGGCACCCAAATATCGAGCTTTTTTGTATAACCAGCTTTCTTCAAATGGGTCAAAACTGTTTTGTGGTCAATTCCCAGTTCTTCAGCTACATCGTAACTACTAATATGCCGATCTTGCTCCACTCTTTCAAAAATGGCGTCCATTTTATTCGTAACAGGGCGACCAGAGCGAGGTGCATCTTTAACATCAAAATTTCCGGACTGAAAACGTTTGAACCAAATTTGTGCTACTCTTACTGACACTGCATCAGGTCCATAAACATCACAAATTTTTTTCACTGCTTGAGTTGCATTTTTGCCTTTTTTATAATAAAATTTTAAAATGTATCGAATTTCTTCATTAGATTCACTCATTTTTACGGAGAGAAAAACAAATGAAAAATAGCGGGAAACAACTTTTTTTATTTTTTTCTTTTCTTTATAATGTAACCTTTTTAATATTACCAAAACCAGCCAGACACAAATAGTACAGTCAAAGAAATTTTATAATAAGTTTATACCTACGTTATGCGAAAAGACTTTTTCCCCGACCTATTATTATTTTTGCATGGATGGAGTAAACTTTAGAACAAAAGCAAAACGAACAGAGATTCTTATAAATACATCTAAAAATAGAACCACAATTCTGATTTAAAACTTCCTTCTATGTTACATAGCCTATTTATAAAGAAAGGCTTTAACATATCACTAATACTGAGAGGAGGACAGCACTGGCATTTTTAATGGTAAAGAAATTATGATAAGGTGGTAATCAATTCGTGAGGTGAGCTAGTAGTTGGTTGTATGTGTCAACGAATGAACCAATCAATAACCTAGTATTGAAATTTGGATTTATTTATTAAAAACTACATGTAATCTTTAATGGTATGTCAATTTATTTGGTAACCATGCCAATTCCTAGATATTTATCACACATAACTCCCGGAAAGTCGTAAGGCGACATAGTAAAAAAATATCAGAAATTAACGTCAACTTTTAGATTTTTATTTCCAAAATGTAGGTACTTTCTGTATCAATGAAAATAGCTTCTGAACGACTACCATCTTTTTGTTCATTGCTCGTGAAAATGAACGCTATATAGAGTTCGAAACGTCGGGAAATAAATAAAAAATAAGCTCTAAATAAACGTGATATAATCCATAAAAAGTTGTTTTAATGTTATAAAAATATCAGAATTCAGTGATAAATAAATTGACGTTCAAAATAAGCGTGATCTATATTCGCTCTGGGTATTCCCCGTGGTACAACCATTTTACGTATTTAGCCGCTCAAATTAACGAGATTATATAATGAGTGTCGTTACTGAGTAACTGACGTGTATAACATAAGGCAGTCTGTCGCCGCCCGTTAATTTTGGAACGTAGTCAGCAGACTTAAAATACTACACACATAACATAACTTCACGCCTTTTTCTACCCGAAGGTGTAGGCAGTGGCTGTTAAGCTTCGACTCGCCGTTACGTTTATGTCCCAAATGGAATAGGTGGCGAACCTATTGCCATACCGGGCACAAAGTTTACAGTCATCGATATGTATCACACATAACTTTCGAAATTAATTCTGAAAAATACGTGTGAGAGCCGGTATTTGAACCCGCGACTTCTTGATTCAGAAGCGGGGTTCTCGACAACTGGACCACCGAGACTATCAAAATACTTACAAATTGTGAAACATCCCGCTCTGTCCCTAAAGTTGTTGGATCGATTCCGGAGTTATTTGTGATAAATATTGATGACTGACCACTCTGTGCACGGTATATGACAATAGATTCCGCCAGCTATTCTATTTGAGATGTAACTTAACGATTCGGCGAGTCGAGGCTTAACAGCCGCTGCTTACACCTTCGGGTAGAAAAATTGCGTGAAATTATGATATGTTAAGTTGTAAGACAGTCTGCTCTATTTTGCTGTTATTATTATAACACTGATATTAAGAATATTCCGTATATGATATAAAATAATTTAAGAAATGATAGCGCACTGTTAACAGAAATAAAACTCTTTTTTTCGGAATTTAACATAAAAATATTTATATATTCATCATCATCATCAGCCTTTAGAGGTCCACTGCGGGACGTGCCTTCCCCCATAGAACGCTACAACTGCCGGTCCTATGCAACGCAATATTTGTTTGGTCCATCATGGGGGGTTTTTGCCATAATCGCCACGCTTGGCAGGCGGGTTGGCGATCGCAGTAGGCTGTATTTTGTTAAGAGAGAATGCTGCTGCCCATTCTTCCAGCCTTTTCCCTTAGTCGCCTTTTACGACACCCACGGGAAGAGATGGGGTGGCGGTTTTCTATGCCGGCGCCACACAGCATATATACAGAAAAATATCAACACGCAAGTTGTCCTATTGGTCCAAAATATTAAAATAAACGAAATATCTGCGAAAAAAATGATTCATTTTGTTTTATACAGATTTTTATTTTATTTTAACTAACAGCAGTGAAACTCAATAAATTAAACTGATACGTCCAGCAAATATTTCACCAATGCTTTTTAAAAATGAAAAAAATACTTGTTCTGTCTTTGTAAATAAAAAGCTTTTATTTATTATATTTGAAATTAACTATTGTTGAAACATCGTATAGAGAACATTTAAATATAATTAACTTGCATTCGGAAATTTTACGACCAATTCCATAAAAGTAACTTCTACTAGAGTACATAAAGTGTTAATTTAAATTTAAAACTGTCGATTGTAGCAAAGCAAGGTGTCGTTAAATTTAACCCAAAAAAGGAAGAAATGCTGCGCTGCCCAGATAGATACAGCTTCTAATTTACGCGCAGTCGGCACTTGGCGTCTTTTAACTTGTCTTATAAGTTATCTTGCAAATTTGGTAGAAGTCCTTGGTATTTGTATAAGTAATAGTTTAATTTTGTTTAAATTAAACAATAATCTGACTAATTATAACTGATTTTAGTCTAAGATTTAGGCAGTGGTAGAGCCGCGTAGTTCACTGCATGAATGGGCTGTCTTAACTTATTAAACTCTAGGACTATTGACGAAAAGTGGGAAAGACAGGTGTCCATGCTCTAATCACGTACCACCAGTTTGCTACCACACTTTTGCCTGTATCTAATGAAAAAAGAATGTGTCATGATTAGCGACAAATTCTTTGAGGCACAAGTCAATTATAATTAAAGTTTATTGCTCCACTGAATCACCTTCCTGTACAATTTCTTAAGAATAGTATATATAATAGTAATATAATAGTAATATCTCTCTTTCTTTCTCTACCTTTTGGAGAAGCCTGAATATTGCCTGAGTTATTTTGCAATTAATCCAAATGCTCAAAGAATTCTAGTCATTCAAGATTAGTATATAGAGTTTGATCAACAAAAACGATTTCGCGATATTAATTATTGACAGAAATAGACATTTAGATCAAAGGGTTTTACAGCTCTATTTCAAGTGGGAGTATTGGAATTAGGAATACAATTATTAATTAATTTCGTGATCGGATATTAACCCTGTTGAAAGCTAAACTAACTAAAGCTGAAATATGTATAATATAACGGATAGTAATAATTATAATAATATCACTGGCTGTTGTCGTTAAATCCTTATTATTAGTGACACAGTTTTGTTTTTACCTGTCATTGTCAGATAATGACATTTCGTAACAAAATTTAAAAAAAAAAACAAAGAGGTAGTATGTAAGTATTTGAGTTTCGAATCGTCACTACTTTCGTGATTCGATTTTGAACTAGAGCTCGGGATTTGAGATCGGCACTTATGTTGGAGAAACTTCGTTCGTTTGTTGTACAAATAACTTTTGGCCTTCAATTCCCTAATTGCCAATGTAAAGTCAGTGATTCAGAAAAGTTGTGTAAACTTTACACCAAAGATAAGCGAACTAATCATTCCACTCGACTTGGAACGTTTTCCGAGAAGATTATCCAATATAATTAAGTCCGTTGGGGTCAAAGAATTCCTGATTATTTTCCTTTATTTTCAAAGGCCAAAGTAGCTTGCCAAATTTGAGGAAATATCAACTTTGAAATTAAAAGACAATTACATACATAAGAAAATTACGCTTTTATTGACGGGTAAATATTTGTCAATTATTTATTACACATATAATTATTATGACCATATAGCTCATAATAATTATACTATTTTTGTGCCTTCTAGTTTAAATATAGACAGTTTGTAATAAAATGAATTGTATATATTCTGTGCTGATTTATTCAAAACCGTTCAGCCGTACTTCCAGTACAATCATGTCACGCCATTGACAATATTATAATGCGTATACAGAAGTTCATTATACTATATTGTATATTTACGTCGTAAAAATGATTACTAAAAAGTTAAGAAAAGTCGCTGGTAAGTATCAGACATATAACTCTTAAACTTTTGCGTCGAAAATAAAAAAAACTTTATTTAAAAACAGAACATATAATATAACATAACATAACTTCACGCCTTTTGTTACCCGAAGGTGTAGGCAGCGGCTGTTAAGCCTCGTCTCGCCGTTATGTTTACGTCCCAAAATGGAATAGGTGGCGAACCTATTGCCATACCGGGCACAAAGTTGTCAGTCATCGATAGTTATCACACGTAACTTTCGAAAATTTTGAAAAGTAATTGGTGTGTGCCAGGATTTGAACCCACTATTTCTTGAATCAGAAGCGGGGTGCTAGCCACTGCGCCACCGAGACTCCACTGCGCCACCGTTTCCAAAGTAAATAATAAATAGTTCCAAGTTATTTTAAAACTACCTTTATTGAATATACAAACTTTGAATATCGGAATGAGAATGGCAATACCTACCATGGTGTTGCCAGTTGATATTCATAATACTTTTCCAGTTAGTAAACATATTCACAAATAGCTGTGTTGTTATTTCTAATCACGTTCGACAGCATTATAGTTTGTAGACGATAAGCTCACATTTAATATTTACTTATTTCTAGGAATTTTACTAACAAAGAGACATATTTCACGTTAATAATGTTATTGTTGATAATCTTAATAGAACTGATAGATATGTTGGTGATTTTCATATTCAATTATTAGTACTAGGAAATTCAGATACGCTTCGCTTGGGATCAGTTTCATATCAATGACTACTTGAAATTCTTTTTCGAAGTTATGTGTGATAGTTATCAATGCTGTCAATTGATCAACAAATTCAAGTTTTTTTTAGTATAGTAGGATCAGTTTGTATTTTTTTTTTTTTTTAGCCTTTATTGCTGATACTGCATAATTATTCAACATAAATTAACAAATTGTTTTATCTTAAAATCTAAGACATCGATTACGGTTCAGTGGTCAGCGTGTCCAGTGACACATAGGCCTCCTCCAACTGCTTCCATTCTTCTCTATTTGTAGCTTTTCGAGACCAAGTTGTCCCTCCGATCAGCTTGATATCATCTGACCATCTTTTTGCCTGTCGTCCTCGTTTTCTTTTACCATCGCGTGGCTGCCAATCTGTTATAATTTTAGTCCATTTTGTTCTGCTTTCTCTTGTCATATGTCCTGTCCATCGCCATTTCAACCGTCTTATTTTATTTAGTACGTCTTCCACCTTTGTTGTAGATCTAATGTCTGCTGCTCTTTTGCGGTCCATTAGCGTCACACCCAACATACTCCTTTCGATTCCTCTTTGACATGATCTTAGTTTTAAAAGATGTTTTTGATTCAATGCCCATGTTTGGCATCCATACGTAAGACATGGCAAGACGGAAGAATTAAAAACCTTTTTCTCTCTCTCAGAAAAAGGTCAGTTTGTATTAACTATGATCAAATAGCTTTTAAGTTTTGACGGTACCTACATGGAAACAAGCGACACTGCGCATTTCAAAAAGGATGTAATTGACCGAAAAGAAATAATATAAAGATATAGTTTTATGTAGGCAATTTCTTGTTATTGTTGCGTGCATATATTTATCTTGGTGATCTGTTTAATTAATTTTTAGTTACCTACTCCAAGCTCAGGTCATGACTAAGACTAATACCAATTTATTAATAAGAAATTTGTCAAAGAGTTTTGGAGTGCAGAGAAGACCTTCCCAAAACCTGTTTGGTTCTGTTATTCTCTTCTAATCTTTCAAATTAACTATCATATTAAGATGATATTGTTTTTATCATACCAATGTATAAATACATTTTAGGACAATTACGTGTGAAGTCTAGATTTATAATATCTACTTAGTATTTAGTGTACTAAATATAGATTTTAAAATGGGCTAAGTGTAATGACATCAAATATCAAATGCAAAATCATGATATGGCATATGCAAGAACCGACTCGATATGCTTGACCGATCCAGGGATAGGCTCCACGCTTGACAATGGATATAAACATAGCGCTAGTATAACCATGGACGTAACACAATTTGTTACTAAATAATAATACATATACACTTATACGTCCACGATGAATCATGGCAGTTAATGGGCTTAAATTTGTCAATTTGTTCATCTAGTTAATCAAGTTTCGGTGTAATATAGCTAATTGATTATAATTAAATTTGATTATAGTTTTGTCTTTGTATATATAGGTAATGGTAATGTTTGCTGCCTGGGACTGAAAGATTAAATAAAAATTCTTAATTAGCACCATCTACACATTTAGAAGCGATAATTAAAAATCATGATTCATCTTGAAGGTATTTTTTATCAAAAACAGATAACGCAATAAACGCCTGAAGTAAATTTGCAGACAAATTATTAAAAACACATATCTCTTCAATAAAAAAAAGAAAGGTACACGAGTTGTATTGTTTTCTTCAAAAAGTCTGTAGACACATTTTTTTTGACACGTTCTTTTTTCAAACCGGTGTATAATATAAAGCAATAGACAATCATTATATAGTTTACGAATGAGATCATCAGCATATTTCCCTATCGCTAAGGAAATGTTGGTTTTAAATATTTAATTTACATAAAAACCGTCGACCGTTGATGAAATCCGTTGGCACTTTTTTTGTGTGGTTTAAAACACGTGACCTAACATGACTAGTTTGTTTGTAAAGGAAAATTTCGTTAAGAGGAAGAATATGTCTGACTATTGGCAATAGGTATATGGACTATGACGGGCCTCGTGGCGTATTAGTAAAACTACCGGCTGCAGCAATGAGGTCGGGGGTTCGATTCCCACCGGAGCACAAATATTTGTGACAAACATGAATGTTTGTGTGGCGTCTGGGTGTTTCTCTATGTATTATAAGTATGTATTTACAAAAGAAAATTATATAAGTATTAATATCCGTTATCTAGTATCCATAACACAAGCATTTAGTTGCTTAGCTTGTAACTAGAGGGCGCTGTGTGTATTGTGTCCAAAATATTATTATAAAAAAAGGACTGCTTGAAGTTCTGTTTTTTTTTTTAATTTAAATGAGCTTACAACACCACTATGTTTGATGAATAATGAGGAAATAGACGAAGATAATTAAAAAATACGTTAAATATCCGGTCGACGCGTCATTTATAGCGTGCCATATCCTTAAGAATGACACAGAAACTACTGAGGTATCTAAAAATCGTGGTTTATTTCTCCTTTCTGCCTATCAAGTAACAGGAAAATGGCGTGAAGTTATGGTGTTATTCAAAATATAATACAAATGTACATAAACTACAGGTCTCGGTGGTCCAGTGCTAGAGTACCCCGCTTCTGAATCTAGAGGTCGCGGGTTGGACTCCTGGCTCATACCAATGAACTTTCGAAGTTCTTTTCGAAAGTTATGTGTGATAAATATGGATGACTGGAAACTTTTTGCCCGGTATGGCAATAAGTTTAAATCTATTCCATTTGGGAAGTAAACCTAACGGCGAGACGAGGCTTAACAGCCGCTGCCTACACCTTCGGGCAGAAAAGGCGTGAAGTTATGTTATGTTGAATGTATACATAAATTATTCTAAATATTAAACATTATTTGTTTTTATAACTACGTATTTTTTTACTTATTTTGCATAACACTCATCATTTACCTACATATGCTTATGCAAAACTAGTTCATATTATATTGCACCTTGTATTTTTGCTTTTATTTCGAGTCAACCGATGCATATGATACGTATGGGTTATTTTGAAAGAATTAAATACATAATTTATCGGTAAAAATGTGTGTCAGCTGACGTTCAAACCCCGGATCTCTGCGCAGGTGTTATAAAAAGCGGTGTGGTGGTAGTGGTGGTATCCGCTTTGCCATAGGGCTTATGTGTTTAAATTTAAAGTTCGTCTTTAATACTAATAGATGTGCTAGATACTCGCCTATGGTATAGGAATGGTATTGTACACCAAACACAAGTGGTATCCCCACCAAGAACAGACACCATGCAATGTCAACATTCATACATTACGCAACAAGACCTCGCCAAAGAAAAATCGTTGCGTTTCTAAACCGGTTCCATTTAATACACATATAAATAAACTCTATTATTAAAGCCGTAGAGATTAATATTGATTGAATATTTAAAGTAGGTAATGTAAGTTCGCTTCAAGTTACGACATTTTCGTAATAACTTATATGGGAAACGAAGTTGTTTGTCGTTTCTGTTTATTTCTTTTTTAACATTTTGTCTGTTTAGTGATAATGTTAGGAAGAATAGTATACCCCACCCCACAACCCCACTTCTATAGTACATTAAAAGATGACACGTGTAAGTCAATCAGGTATGCCAGTATATATTGGCCGTTAAAAGCAAGTAACACACTGGCTCACACCAATGACATTTCGAAATTGTTTTCGGAAGTTATGTGTGATAAATATCGATGACTGAAAACTTTGTGCCCGGTATGGCAATAGGTTCGCCAACTATTCCATTTGGGACGTTAACATAACGGCGCGTGAAGTTATGTTATGTTATGTTAAAAGCAAGTACAGTGAAACTTGGTTAAGTGGGACCTGGATAAGTGAGAAACCTCCATAACTGGAACTCATGCTGAGGTCCCAACACTTTGGCACTGAATTACCTCTGTTAGTGGGACGAGGTAAACCTCTATATCTGGGATTTGTTCTTTCGATTTATCATCATAGATAACATTGTTTGTTTACTCATTCTTATTCTACCCACAAATTCCACACGTAATTCCAAGTACGTAAGTACAAATTTTGAGCTTCAATTACCTTCAGTTTTAGTTTCGCTTTACTATCATACAGATGTTTATTAGAAAAATGACAAAACGAAAGCTACAATCGTTATCATTGCGTGAAAAACTGAAGTTAATATCTGTTTATGAAAGTGGGAAGACACGCGAAGAAGTTTGTGCCGAATTTAATGTGCCAAAATCTACTCTTTGTAGAATAGTTCAGAGTAAACATAAAATTGAATCACAATGTTCTGAAGGACAAGGAAAACTAAAACGTGTACGTTTATCAGAATATCCTGAACTTGAACAGTGTACAAATGAGACCTGATAAACCTGTATAAATGAGACAGATATTTATTTATACCTGTATATCTGAGACACTGGGTAAGTGGAATACCTCTATAAGTGAAACGACATTGCCGGTCCCTTGATGTCTCACTTAACCAGGTTTCACTGTATTACCAACTAACACATTGCGTATTTGCGTATCCGGCCAAAAACTATAAAGCTGCTTTTGATGAAATTTGTCGAAATGTTAGCTAGAATTTGAATTTAAAACTTTGGGACAGCTATTTTTATAATGTTACAAAAACATGAAATATTTTTAGCAGGCAAATATTAAATATATTTTTATGCTAAATTTCGGCTAAAAACTTTGGAAATGTATTGTGTTATTTTAGACATATAAAATGTGTGTTTTCGTGTTTTTCTTGCGATAAAAAAGGACCTTCGTATAGTTTTCTAACTATTTCATTGCACATAATAGGTATCTGTGAGAGTTCCTAAGAATTGATTAGGTACTCAATTTTTTTCTAAGTAAACATAGGTCATTAGTAGTATAGCTAAATTACATAGATGGTATAGCAAAATTACTAATTTTAAATTTTGAAGACACTTCAGAGGATAAAACTTTAAATTTCGTTGCTATGATTTGTTAACATACCTAATTAATTACAAAATAAGGGACTTAAATAACCATCATTTTATAAAGAAAAGAGAAAGAGAATAAAGAAAAGAATAAAAGCAATATAACTAGTTTAGTAATTGTTAGTGAGCGATGCAAAAAAAAACTTATTATTCTCACGGATTTTTGTTAGTTATAAGAAAAATATTTAGGATCTCTCTCACCTTTGTTCTGATCGTCAAAACAAAAACTCAGCAATGTCCACAACTACACATTATCGAGCGAAAATGCACCAACCGCCCGTGAACTTGACGTAATTCGTTGCTATAGCAATACTCTCCCAGGGAAAACGACCCCTAGCGAATTCACATTCAAATATTGCTAGTATTCATTAAATTCACAGTTTTCAATTTCCAATTTGCAATATTCCAAATTCAAACAGAAGCACACAAAATGAAAAAAAAAATTAAAACAGGCACCTTTTAGTATTCTGATCGTGATCCCGAATCCGAATAAATTTTAAAATTCGAACGATATAATATTTTTAAGGCGCGTAACTGACGCGCGTCTTCGCGGCGGAACGGAGAGCACTACGACGTAAATGTCAGCACAATCGGCACATGTGCGGGCCTTAGTAAGGCCGCGTACACAAGGGAACACGCTTTTCCTGCAATAGCAATATTTTTCTTATAAAATATTTGTAAGCACGATTTGAAATTCATACCAACTATTAATATTTATACAAATATCAGAATGAATACGAATTTTAAAGATATATTATTCATTATAAAAAATGGAATACTTAGTGATGTCTGCCAATAAGTTAATTTGTATGGGTATGTTGTGTACATGTACCTAAAACCTTTTTAAATATAGCTTTGATTAATGAAATTTGTATTCAAAGACCAATAGTTTATTGGAGGTATTATCAAATTAATGTTATAGTAGTATGAGTGTGTATGTGCACAGCAGGTGTATTTTATAACAATGGTCAATTAAAAATTATTTTCGTTTCCTACTTACTCAGCCACGCGTTTTGTTTTAATTAGGACAGTGGGGTCGAAGTTAACGTTCGGAAATCTATGAGCACTTTTAATAAGCATTCGCATATTTATTTGGCCTCACCAAATTATTTTGCAAACAAAAAAATGTAACATTACATAACTTCATGCCTTTTTCATAGTGGCTGTTAAGCCTCGACTCGCCGTTTTATTTACGTCCTAAATGGAATAGGTGGCGAGCCTATTGCCATACCGGGCACAAAGTTTTTATTCATCGATATTTATTACACATAACTTTCTAAATTAATTTTAAAAAATCATTGGTGTCTGCCTGGATTCGAACCCGTGACTTTTGAAGCCGTGTGCTTGATCACCGAGACCGAGAGAGCAAAAAAAAATAGGCAAATATAGGAACATTCCTCGACCATAAGCTATGCAATGCCATGTCGCTGCAATTTAAGTTCATGACGATAGTAGATACTAATCTGGACTAATTAATTATTTTAGCTAAAAGTTATTTATTTGTTAAATAGATTCACTAAATATCACTGATAGTGCCACATTCTAATCGTAATAAAATGCGATGCGTAGTGAAAGTATAGGGTTTCCTAACATAGTGATAAACATAAACGCATGGCGTAAGAAAGTGAATGTTCATTCACTTTACTATATATATGCAGCGATTCTTAAGGGAATTCAACGCCATCTAGTAGCAAACATGGTGAGGTGTTTTTGCTCCCACTTCATTGAATTTGTCATTTGAACTAACCAATTTCTTTCATACGCCGTGTTAATATTGGACGACTTTTAAACATAATAATTACGCTTGAACGTAGCTATTTTAAGAATTTTTTATTAAGTATTTGCATAATGCTTCCAAAACGGTGTGGGGTCGATCGCTTCGCTTCTGAATCAAGAAGTACCAGGGTCAAATCTTGGCTAGCAATCTATTAATTTTAGTAATTCTCGGACAACTATGAGTGATAAATATCGATGACTCACAAAATTACGCATAATATTACGTAAATTTTGACCGATACACCGATACACCGGTAAAATTAACACTGTTAACTCATTTCTCGTAATGAAGAGTCATAAGCAAAGTAAATGTCTTTCACGTGCACAGATAACTTATGAGTCATGGACGACTTACAATATTGACACTTGTTTTTAATATAAAAACAATTCTAAATACCTACTATTGACCTGCTACTATGGTTATTATCGTTACACTGATAATGGAATTGGTTACGCGGGCGATTACTACAAAATGCCTACAGTAACTGAGCATTATGCGAAACTATACTATAATGGGTATTAATGACAGTATAATTAAGGTCATTATGGATTGATTGAATATTGTTTGAAGACAATATGTACTATAAATAGATCAATTACTTCTTATTAATAATATAATTTATAGTTTTTTTTTACCATTTAAAATTGCTATACATAGATGATATAAACTCTTACGAGAATTAAAATATAATTATATTCATTTAGAATTATCTTGTATATAATATAAATTAAACTTGAATCAGGATAGATCTGGATTAGATGTTATGTGAAAAGTCTGTAAATTGCTAAACGAAAATAACTAAAGATGCTACCATTATTTAATACTAGTAAGAGTTGTCGATACAGTTAATTTACAGAATATTGTACTAGCTTTTTAAAAGTTAATCAGGGAAAAAATATAAGGAAAATACATGAAATCCATTCAAATTTGTACGCGGCTTTACAATGTGCGAGCGAGAGAGAATTCCAGCCGGGGTTGTACATCCGCTTTTCTCGGCGTTATGTAAGCTACAGCCCTGGAGCCGGGCAACACACCCCCTGCCTCGCACCCTATCCACACAGGGGTGCAGGTTAGAGAGCCCGCAAAGATTTGGACGAAGCCAATATAGTCAGTTGCGGTAATAATACATACTTATTGGTTTAAATTGTATTTTTTTTTTTTTATATATTTACAGATAATACAATATTTTAATATCTCAATTATTAAACGATATATAGCTGGTAGAAAAATAAAATAAAAAAGCTGGCATAAAGCTGGGGTAAAAAAATAGCGAATCTAAACATCATCTGTAAATTATTGGATATCCTTTATTCATCCACGCAGAAAACCGGTGTATTAAACGTTTATTTATGTCATTTCAAAGGTGCCACATTCGTCATGGCGGCCATATCATATAAAATAACATCACGCCTTTTTCTACCCGAAGGTGTAGGCAGTGGCTGTTAAGCCTCGATTCCATTTAGGACGTAAACATAACGGCGAGACGAGGCTTAACAGCCGCTGCCTACAACTTCGGGTAACAAAGGCGTGAAGTTATGTTATGTTATGTTTTCTTGAGATATATTATTTATATATGTACAATATCCAAAAGGTGGATGGGTGTAGGAGTCGAGGACAGCCGCGACACACTTCCCATGACCAAAAAGAGCGAGTTCTGAAGGATCTAAGGGATGTTAGGCGCTTTAAAACTCGACCAGCGTGTATGACATTATGATGCTCTGTTCTCTCTGCCTATCCCATAGGGACTATACGTGCATGTACGTATGAAAAATATCCAATCGACCGAATTTTAGGCCGTGACTTGGTAAACGTAGTGTTTGACGCCCACCAGTCCGATGATCAGACGACCTCAGAAAGGCTGTTGGAAAAACCTAGTGCAGAAGGCAACAACTTAACCGAATTTTCTGGACGTTTCTAACATAGCAAAGTAAACCAGCTCGCTATACACGAAGCGGTACTGATTTCAGCGTAGTTTGGGGAAACGAGAGGTTCGTATGGGAAATAAGGGTACTGCGCAAAATTTTGAAACAATTGTAAGTCAGATTAAAAGGGACTATCTATATATTGTTAAATTAAGGAAGGGCGTGGTCTATTCAGACTTTAAGATGAAATGGATCATGCAAGATTGACTAAGCAGATATACATTAGATACACAAGTCGAGGACAGCCTCGACACATTGAGAACCGACGAGCGTGAATGACAACAGTGACAACAATCAAAGAAACGAGTAAGGTGTGTAAAAAATGTTAGAATCTTGCTCTATAGTGTTCTCTTGTCTCTGCCATATCCGCAAGAGACTTAACGTGAAGATTATTAAATAACATAAAAGTGGTCTTCAGGAGATAGCCCGGTTCTAGTAGAGCAAAAAGAACAAAGCGAGTACGCAATTAATATACCAACAGATAATCTTGATGTCTCATCAAGAGTACAAAGTTTCATTTCCGTGTAACGATTTGTTAACTAAATACATTTGTATGAGAATATTGCGAAACTTGAGTGCGTAATGGGGTGAAAGGTTTGTAAATTAAATCCCTAAATCCCTTTTAAGCTGTCAGGAGGGCAGGGAAAGTTTGCGTACTAAAAATCTCATGAGACAAGTAACTTATTTTCAATATTTAATGCACCAATTTACTCACACGGGTTTTCGTGTGAGTAAAGTTCAATTAGTAAAAATTGATTGCAAACGCGGTAATCCACTGCCATTTTATGAATAATAAAAAATATAACTTACGAATTTATTAGTGCTGTACTAAATATATATAAAAATAAAGATTTACAAAGTTTTCGGAAGTTATGTGTGATAAAATATCGATGACTGAAAACTTTTTGTCCGGTATGGCAATAGGTTCGCCACCTATTTGGGACGTAAACATAACGGCGAGACGAGGCTTAACAGCCACTGCTCTCACCTTCGAGTAGAAAAAGGCGTGAAGTTATGTTTTGTAGATGTCTAACTTTTATTCTGTTTATAAGATTTTTTTTTTATTTTCATAATATATTTAGTAGTGTGTGTGGTTTCATTAGATAAGGATACATAACGTCTGTAATTCAATTTCATTTGATGTATCCCTATTTTTGATGTATTGTATTTCTTGGCATGAGTAGCTATGTTATTTGAGTATATGGTTGGTTATATTTTGATACATCACCACAAATCACACAATCTATATACGTCTTCAGTTGTATTTTGTGAAAATGGAATAGAGAATATATACGTTTTTTTGTTTCTTCCCTCAATAGCTAGCCCTACCTTTGGCCGTTAAGGCGTAATCTTGTTTCACAAAGATAGATATAATACTAATAAGGCACAATTCGTCTGTTACCAGTATTGATCCCTTCTAAAATGTCATCGCAATAACATCTTATAAGTTCATTTAATTAATGATATTCATTCGGATTCGAACACTGGACATATCTCAAATTTTACGCTTAATTTCGTAAAATTGTAGTAAAAATGCCTTACTTACTTCAGTGTATTTACTATCTATGTGTAAAGTTTTATCATCAACTGTTTTTTTTTCTTTGGTGGTAGCTTGTTTATTAATACTAAATTTTTTTATGCACTAGAATAAAATTGAATTTTTATTCCAGTCAGGCAGAACACATATTTTAGAGTAAAAATAAGGCTTAACGACATAAAATTTTACGCGCACCATTTCAAGCAATATTATTATGCTCTCCATTCAATGTGATGTGGGTTGCTTCAGAGCGTGGATTATATTATACATATCTATACTTACGATTTTTGCAGTATAATCTAAGAAAAATATAGTGCGTGGAGTCCCTCCGCGCTAAAGAAGTGAAACTTTGTAACATGAATACATTTATAACACACTAATTGTAAAAAGTGCACATCTTACTTACATTACGACAGGCCTGCTGGCACATTAGTAAGACTACCTATTGTGGAATCGAGATTGACAGGTTCGATCCCCACCCAAGCATGAATTTTTATCTGGATCTGGATCTAGAGATCTAGTTATTCAATATGTAGGATTAAGAATGGTGATACTAGAGGGTGCTGTCTATACAATACACACAGCGTCCTCTAGTAGTCCAAAATATTATTTAATTGTGTTTCAGAATTTAGCTCATAGAACTTAATGCTTCAGCCTCTGGAGTTTTGATATATATTTATGTATAATCATAAACCGGTTATTTATTCTATCATTAGACAGATTAATAGTTAATAGATACTACTGTAATCAAAGTAACTTTTATCCCTCTAAATATGATTTATGTACATACATAAATTCCCGCCAATTCATGTCAAGTTGCAGGGTAGACAGAAAAAACAGAGCGCCATAGGGCACGATTCTTACAGACCTTACTCGCTTCTTTGACTTTCGTAACTCTTGTCATGCAAGCTCGTCGATTTTCGTATCACCTTCCTCAAAGACTCGTTCTATTTAATCTAAATGTTGTAGATTGTAGAATACATTTTCGTATATCGCGATACATGTTATGTTATTCCACTGTAAAGAAAATATTTCATTCGCAGTATTGAGACATAAATCTACACGGTCTATACCTTCACTCATAGTAAAAAAAAATAACGAGTTGTAATTTAAAGCACACTTAGCAATATCTAGAGGGAGGAGAAAACGTCAGGCCTAAAAACGAATAGTGTTGTAGATTATAGTAAGAGAGGAAGCGTTTGCCGATCCTATGTGTGTGAGAGAGAAAACATAGATTGTAACGCGTAACGCGTTACGTAACGAAGCGGTTCACCCTTCAAAAATCTATGTATACATTACATTACAGCTACTGTACCTACATTACATTTACTAGATCGGAAACGGTTGTGCCACTTCCCGTGAATGGTGTTCCCCTCACAGAGTACAATAATAGCTTTATCTCTCTCATTTGCGTTTTCCATATTGTTATTAGTAAGGGTACTATATTATGAATGTGCAAATAAATGTAATTTGTTCGTTTTGTCAAACGATTCAATTGTTGACGTGTAAATCTTAAGTGGAATGAAAGAAGACGATTTTCTCTCTGCACATTTTGTTGAGGAGCGAAAATACGTAAGGTTTTATGTTACATACAAACATGACTCGTTTTATGTTACATAGATTCATACATACATAACTTCACGCCTTTTGCTACCCGAAGGTGTAGGCAGAGGCTGTTAAGCCTCGTCTCGCCGTTATGTTTACGTCCCAAATGGAATAGGTGGCGAAGCTATTGTCATACCGAGCACAAAGTTTTTTTTAGTCATCGATATTTTTCACACACAACTTCCGAAAATAACGTTTTAATGTTCCAAAAATAATTTCGAAAAGTCATTGGTGTGAGGCAATGTGAGGATTCGAACCCGCGCCCTTTGGATTCAGAAGCGGGGTGCTCTACCATTCTAACACACAGACTACTTTATGTTACGTTATTTTGTACCATCCTAATGATAAAGCACTGCAAGTTCTAATTGATAAGTCTCAATTTTAAATATATAACACACATTTACAAGTCACAATATTGGAAAATCATCGTGGAAGTTTGTATGTAAGAAATATCATTACATCAGTCTTTTATGCTTAGAACTTTGAAACTACGCATCGGATTTTGATGCAGTTTCAATAGATAGAGGGTGTTCACGGGGTGGTTTATGTGTATAATTTGTGATCAATAGTAATAGATTAATAGTAACAGAAAAAGTGAAAATTTTCGAGAATTAGCACCTTGATTGTAAGCGCTGTAAAAATTTCTTTATATGCGGAACAAAGTTGGCCGGATCAGCTAGTAGTAGATAAATTGTTCTGGACCTCAATTGTGTTGTACACTGTTTTTTCTATATATTATAGTTCTTCAAAGGAAGAAAGGAATTACGACTGAAAGAGACTAGAGTGTAGGTGTTAACGTAAGAAGGGGTGTTTTCCCATGGTTCGGAGAAGTATAAAAAAATGATGATGCAAGATTGACTGAGCAGATATAGAGTGCAAGAAAAGATGGATGTAGATTGGAGGACGCCACGACACACTTTCCATTATCAAATAAAACGTGTCCTTGAGGAAGGTTATGTCAGGAGTCTTAAAAAGCGACGAATGTGTATGACAAGAGTAATTAATGAAAGTCAAAGAAGCGATGGAGGCGTGTAAGAATCGTACCTTGTGGGTTTCTTTTCTACGTGCCTACCCCGCAAAGAACTTGGTGCAAAGTTACAAAACTTCGCATGTTTTATATTATATTGATTTGTGGATATTTTGCGTTTTTATAGAAATTTAACAGTCTCGGTGGCGCAGTGGGCGAGCGCACGGCCTCTGATCCAGAGGTCCGGGGTTCGATTCCAGACACTGGCTCACACCAATGACTTTTCGAAATTGTTTTCGGAAGTTATGTGTGATAAATACCGATGACTGACAAACTTTGTGCCCGGTATGGCAATAGGTTCGCCACCTATTCCATTTGGGACGTAAACATAACGGCGAGACGAGGCTTAACAGCCGCTGCCTACATCTTCGGGTAACAAAAGGCGTGAAGTTATGTTATGTTATGTATGTATGTTATGTTATAGAATAATTTAATTGGTATTCAAATTATAAGTTAGGTATAACACCTACGTTCTGTCAGATAATTAGAGCCAGTTCGCCAAACATGACCTTTGCGCATAAAGCGTAGAGAAAATGGCTGATTTTCTAAATGTCCTTATAGAAAATTTGCTAAATTTATATAAATTAAATACCTTTGATATTTTCTTTGTCGTTTCACAAAAGGAATAAACGAATTGTTCTGTTTTCTACAAAGAACAAATTCAATTTAGAACACACAATAATAATTGTCTTAATAATTTTAATCGGTTTCGGAGGTTTGAAGGTTGGACAACCTGCTTTTGAATCAAAAGTTTCGGTTTGATCCTGGCTTATACTAATAACTACTACTACTACTACTTTTCGGAATTTGAGGGTAATAAATATCGATGAATAACGATAGTGTTCCTGAAATATAGCAGTAGGTTATTTCATAATTTCATTTACGTCGACGAGATGAGGCGTATCTGCCTACACCTTCCCAATATGAAGTTACAAAAATTAAAATATTGTAAGACATTTTGTGAAGATTTTGTGACTAATTTGTAAGCGAGTAATCAAAATATAAATACCTAAATACGCTCGAAAAACATAACCCTCCTTGTATCACGGCGGTTGGACAAAAACAGTTGCGGTTCAGTTCAGCAACAAACTCCAGTCCTTCCTGTGCTATTAACTTATTACGCCATTATCCACTTGAATCGTAATTAACAGAGGTCAAGGGTCACCCCGGACTCTTATGTGAATCTTGTCCAAAGACGCAGTCGAAAGCTTCCTAATTGGATATTCTTTTTTTGATGTGATAGATAGCAAACAAGGTCACGGTGGTCGGGCTGTCGAGAACCACGCTTCTGAATCCAGTAGGCTCGGGTTCGAATCCTAGCTCACACTATTGACTATTCGAAATTGTTTGCGGAAGTTATGTGTGATAAATATTGATGACTGAAAACTTTGTGCCCGGTATGGCAATAGGTTCGCCACCTGTTCCATTTGGGACGTAAACGTAACGGCAAGACGAGGCTTAGCAGCCGCTGCCTACACCTTCGGGTAGAAAAGGCGTGAAGTTATGTTATGTTATGATATGGCAAACAAGCAACTGGTGGTAAGTGACTAACGCCGTCCATAGACACAGTTGCTTTGCCGACCGTTAGAATATGACAAGAAATCGGATACCGGTCGAAACGCGAAATGAGCTCAATTTACGACATTTTTTTGAAAAGTCGTGGTATTTCACCGGTCGAGTTGGTCCATTCATGCAGCGAACTCTGTGCTTCTACTACTATTATTCACGCATTTATGGTTTATACAATATAGAAGATGTTAATGTATCGCTAATATTACCTACGCTAAGTTAATACGTGTTTAGTAAATCCCTTTGTATCACACCACGAATGTGGCCATTATTTGTGGTATTTGTAATATCACTACAGTTCCATACATTAGAGAGGTATACCACATAAATTTCGGTTGTAACGTGTGTGTACCATATTAGAATTTGAACTAAGTAAAGTTTAATACATACATACACAATTCCACGCCAAGTGTCTCAAGGGGTAGGTAGTAAGAACAGAGCACGATAGGTGGGCTACCTATGACTCGCTTCTTCGACTTTAATGCCATTCTTACTTGCCATTAAGGTTCGTTGGTTTTAAAGCCTCGTAAAATGTGGCGTAGCTAGTCTAAATCTAAATCCTTCCGCTTTTAAGCTCTACATATGCTTAGGTAATCAATGCATTTTCTTAATAAAAATAATTAATTCTGTACCCGTACAAACATAAAAAAAATTCATTACAATTAGCTCAGCAGTTCACACGTAAGCCACGTAAAACGTATATACAGAATTTTTGCGTATTAGTTATAAAGCGAGTAAATATTGGAAGGACAAATGTTAAGTCAAAAATTACTCCGGTCTAAGAATATTTTAAAATGGGTGCATAGTCTGGGGCATTAGACAAAATACTAACCCAGTGAATCGCATATAAGTGTTCGCTAATAGTGATGATGACAAGCCAATATCGCTTATTAAATAAATTTCAAGAAGATTGATCATAACTTTGCAAACATTGAGGATTAGTTAAATAAAATAAAACTTTAGAATTTAAATAATTTATTTTTGTGAAGTTGAGATAAATAATTTTTCCATTTTTAGAGCAGTGCTACGGCGATTACATCAATTGTTAGGTCTGGACAGTAAGGAGATTTCAATCAGGAGATCAAATCTTAATATTTATTAAATGGTTAATATCGACATTTCGTGAACCAGTACTTAATAGAAACGATACGGTGGGCTTATACATTGTGTAAGGCTGATATGTTGGGAACGATTCTTTAATTATAAGAGGTCACATGAGTCACACATTATCAGGCCATCCGTCGACCGATAGGTCAGTCGGTCATCTTTATACGGCTTCCGAGGAGACAGGCATGTCAGCTACATTAGTGCACAGTGTCGGTTTCAACAACTAATACTAATCTTTTAAACCCTAAATACTTATTACTTTTTATATCACACAATATGGAAAAAGGCAGAATAAGAATAAGATGGCGATGAGCAGTTTATAGTATGTTTTATTTATAGTATATATTGTATCTGTCATATCGAACACTCAGTGGTCTAACAATTCGAATGCCTGATTAATCAGTCTAGAATTCGAAGCCAACAGTAATATAATTTTGGAGCGATATAATTTTCGAAATTATGTGTGATATTTTTTTTACGGTATCGGTGGTCCAGTTGAATCAGAAGGGATTGATTCCATGCTCACACGAATTATTATTATTATTATTTTTTATGGGATAGGAGGGCAAACGAGCAGGCGTGTCACCCGATGGCAAGCAACTAACGCCGCCCATGGACACCAGCAACACACACAGAATTACTGTTGCGTTGCCGACCTTTTAGGTATAGGGGATAGGGAAGGATGGGGAATGGGGTGGGCCTCCGGGTACCTCTCTCACCGAACGAAACGCGGTATAAGCCACTTTACGTCGATCTTCTGAGGGGTGGTGGTATTTCACCGGTCGAGCCGGCCCATTCAGCGAACTGCTTGGCTCTAACACTCCAAATTTTTCGAATTTGCGCCCGGTGTATGCTAATAGGTTCCACCACCTATACCATTTGCGACGTAACGATTCAGTGAATCGAGGTCTAACAGCCGCTGCATACACCATCTGGTAGCATAAGGCGTGCAGTTATGTGTGTAAGTACTTGTGATAAAAAGCTATGAAAGACATAATTATGGCCGGTGTATGAATATGCACTTTGCTTACTATTTGATGGGACTAATCACTTATTGAACTGAATTCCTTGAATTATTTAGTACAAAATCGTACAACTTAAATATAAGTACCAAAATTGTATTGGTGTTATCGGTTTCGAATTTGGAACTTTGGTTATTTATCAACTAAATATCACCAGAAAAGTGAATTGTAAAAAAGATGACAGTTATATTTTATTGAATGTAAGTACCAACAGTGCAGACCTAGAAGTTACTGAAAATGTCGCATTATTGTACCAGTTGGCAACAAATCCGTACTAAATCGGTTTTGCCCTAGTTTTGACAAGAAAAAGGCACTTAAAAGGCTTCGCTCACTCAACGTATTGCGAAACAATATTAGTGACTAATATAAATAGGCGATACTTTCGTCTGAAACCTACTGCACGGTATTTCAAATTATGGTTAATTATTTTCAACAGTGGTAGAGCCAAGCAGCTCGACCTGTCCGAATATCGACGTAAAGTGGCTCATGCCGCGTTTTGCTTGGTGAGATATCCGGTGGCCTAACCTCTTCCCCTTTCTTTTTGCCACCCACTGACAACTTCCCTATCCCATTTTAAAGACCAACAACGCAACTGTGACAGTATCTGTGTTGCAAGTGTCTACGGGGTGGCGTTAGTTGCTTACCATCAGGTGACTCGACTGCTCCCCCTATATCTCACAAAAAATATCTGATTGAAAGGTTCTGAGTATAAACCAGTCATTCTAAAATACTAGTTCATAATATTAACAAAATTCTTACTAAGATTATGTAAGATCTCATTTAACTTATAAGTCTTATAACACACGTCTCGTGAATTCCTTTGTAGTTTCCACTTTGTATACTAAACTAAGTGAGTTTATCAACTTGCTTAAGTCTTCTGAACTAATCAATGTCTTGTTAATTTTGAGAATTTTCTCATAATATATTAAATCCTCAGCTGAAAACGTAAAATTGTTTTTTAAATTCAAAAGTTTTTTTTTTAAAAGGTTGAAGGAGGATGAGCCACCAGGTGCTATATGACTAGCGTTGCCTGTGAACATCTGCACCACCAGAGGGGCACAGTTTTCCAGCGTTTAAGATGGTATATCGTGGGGTATAAGGACAGCAAAAGGAATGGAATGAGCGTCAATTTTTTGAGAGATAGAGGTGTTGCAGCGGTCGAGCCAATTCGAATTGGGTGGCTCTACCACTGTTAATACTGTTTCTATTCTTTGTTTCTCACAATTACAGTAAATATATTTCCATTAAAGTTATTATAAACCATAAATAGTAAAAAGTTATTGTAATAAAAATTTATTAAATAGATTGAAGAATAAAATTGCAAAAATAAAAAGGGTCCCGGCATAATTGTGAGCAAGCGAAATAATTTCAGGTAAAAATTTGTATGAGAAATTCTTTCAAGTCTTCGTTTTATTACGCTCCTAGATTCCGGTGAAATAAAATTTCTCGTAAGCGCAAAAGTCTTGACAAATGCTAAAAAGTTGTTCGCTTCATAAAGAAGAACTTGAAAAAATAGATCCTTTGATACATTTATTTATTTGATCTTAACTAAAGGTACCTAATTAAGATAGCTGTGAAAAAAGTTAACATACGATAAATTTCGTTTTATTTATATTAAAAATTGGTATCGGAGGTTCTGTGTCGAGCACCCTGCTTCCTAATCCGGAAATCGCGGGTTCGAATCCTGACACTTGCTCACACCAATGATTTTTCAAAATTGTTTTCGGAACTTATGTGTGATAAATATCGATGGCTTAAAACTTTGTGCCCGGTATGGCAATAGGCTCTCCACCTATTCCATTTGGGACGTAAACATAACGGCGAGACGAGGCTTAACAGCCACTGCCTACACTTTCGGGTAGAAAAAGGCGTGAAGTTATGTTATGTTATGTGTTATGTTTAGTCAATATCATTTTTAACTTTTGACATAATGATGTATAAATATAATATATTCCGTTGATATTAAACATTACATACTTACATTTAAAAGGATTTCGACTCTAAGTATTAGAGCAAAACAGTTGGTAGCATGAAAGGGCCGGCGCGACCGGTGAAATACCGCGGTATCCACCCACCGTTCCTCTTCCTTTCCCATCCTACTTTCTTACAACACAACTGTAATACTAAAGCCCGAATAATGAACCGCCACTCAATTATATAAGCGCTACATAAGTTTAAGTAACTGTCACATTAGACAGAATGCATGAAATTTGAGCGAGTAAGTAGCACTTTATTAATTGTCAGATTTGAGTGGCGGTTCAGTATTCGGGCGTAAAAGGTGTCGGTGTATATACAAGTGAGACCATGAGCTTACTTGATCTATAAATATGTACAAAATATAATTTATATATAAACTGCATTAAAAACTGTAACTTCACACCCTTACTTCAAAGTTGCAGGCTATAGCAACAGATCCAGACCACACAACGAGTACTATTTTATTAGTCATTGATGTGAGGCAGGATTTAAACTGCAATCGCTTTCAACTAGAAGTCGGTATACAAAACCACTAGGCCACAAGACTTATGACATGTTGGTAAGCATCATCGAACTTCATGAGTCGCCTTTCAGGTCACCTATAGGAAGTTATCACTATTCTATAGAGACGTGCTACACGACATCACGAAAACAAATAGCATATAATCGAGTTAAAATCGATATCACTTCATCGAGTCGAGTATTGTCAACGTTGTAGTGCGTCTGCTCTACGTAGGTCAATTCGTGTCTTTCAGTAAGAATATATTTCTAAATCAATATCCTTCGTGTTTCTAAAATCTAATTATTCCTCGTCTATATCCCAACTAATCCTGATCAATTCACAAGTCCTAAACAAACTAACTATTCCCAAGCGAACAGCGTTAAATGGCTTTTATTGATTTTGTATTGTAGACATTTGTGGGTAAGTTCTGACTTCCAACTCTATTTGAATTACGTTTACAATGTTCAGTAAGTATTTACTTGATGAAATGAGTTCGAAAATGCGAGCATCTATATTTACTAAAGAATATGATAATATAGTTAATTATGTTTACGATAATAGCTTGACAATCTAAAAGGGAAGACATAATTACATTTCAGAATTTTAAATATACTTATATAGGAGGCGTTGAAGTTTCTTCTTTAAACGCTTATTTTCAATTTAGTAGCCTTTATGGATATTTAAGTTCAGATAGTTGATAGTTGAGTAAATGAACTAACTTTTGAAACTACCACCCGATTAATTTTCTCATTTACCGAAATTTATAAGCTTGGGACAGCTAAATGCTAAATGTTAATTGTTTTCTAAGATATCCTAAACGAAAATCATTGGGTACCTTATACTTTGAGACTTTGGATGAGCCGGTAATCCGTGTTAAATGAACTATACGGAACCCATACAAGATCCTTTTGTTTCTAGCCGTTAATCTGCCTTTTATAATAATGTTATTTTATCTATGTATACTTGTAT
This sequence comes from Euproctis similis, assembly GCA_905147225.2. Classification (NCBI taxonomy): domain Eukaryota; kingdom Metazoa; phylum Arthropoda; class Insecta; order Lepidoptera; family Erebidae; genus Euproctis; species Euproctis similis. The sequence continues at coordinate 4,138,814 of LR990108.1, forward strand.
TACAAGAGTCGCTATCATCAATTTTCAGATGGAACGAAGGTTATGACCAAGTTAATACTAGGATATGTTGAAGATATGTGAATTGACTAATGTTTTACTGCTAAGGATAGGTACATGTCTATAGGCCTGTTGTCTTTAACAATGAATACATCTGAGGGAATCGCTGTCTATGCCAGATCGAAGATTCTATAGTATCCTTACCTTATTTTAAACTTTATAACTGTTCCGCTCATGTTGGATTCCCCGTCATACTTCCAACTACCTACCTAGGGAATGGTATATCGACAAAAACACTAGGCTGTTGCTCTTCGCCACCCACAATAAGGCCGTCTGGATAGTCTGACCCATTATCAGAAGATCTCTGCTAGGTCCAATCCATTCAAATTTTTGTAATTCCGTGTTACTATAGTTAGGTATTGATTAGAGCTATGAGTTATAACTTTAAAATCTTAATAAAAGCATTGCAATTATGTAAAATACATAAGTTAGCTCGTTGCTTTGCTACTCATTTAGTATTAACAAAGCAACCAGAACAGAACATCATTATGCTGAACACGGCGCCGCATGACCCAATAAATACCGTAGCGATTGTTTAAACTCTCCGCAAATAGCTTTACAATATGATTGAATAATGCAGATAATTACTCCACGTGGCCCTCAATGTAAACAGCATACCCAGAGGTGTAAACATTTGCCTTGATAAGTATACTTGCTCACGAAAATGTCTTTATCCATGTATGGAGTTCTTAATTCTGGACGATATCATATTTTAATCAATTTTAATGGCCGGGCCTCGTGGCGCATCTTAAAACTACCGGCTGCAGCAATGAGGTCGGGGTTTCGATTCCCACCCGAGCACAAATATTTGTGTCAAAAGTGAATATTTGTGTGGCGTCTGGGTGTTTTTCTATGTATTATACATGTAATAAGTATGTATTTACAAAAGAAAAGTATATATATCTATGTATCGATATCCGTTATCTAGTATCCATAACACAAGCATTTAGTTGCTTAGCTTGGAACTAGAGGGCGCTGTGTGTATTGTTTCCAAGATATTATTATTCTTATGTGTTTAATTGGCATTTTGATTTCTTGCCCGTTCTTCTCCTGATAGTCCCTGTGTGACGATGGCGTCCGATTTTTCTTCTTGCCAAGAGTTAACTTCTACAATCGGACGTGTTATAACTTATTAAAATTTAATAAAAAGTTAAAGTTCATGTATTTATTGCCTATTTGAAGTGTGTCTGAAGATCTATGAAAATTGATATCTATTGTTATAATATACATATTTATAAACATGTCTGATGAAGATGCTTTCCCGTCATAACACTTCTTCGAACTCAGTTGAGTAAAAACGATTTTATATTAACTTTTATGATGTTAAAGTTTATCAAAACAATTTAAAGTTAAGATAATCATGTCCCGATTAAAGTCATCCACCTATCTTACAGTAGTGGAGAAGTTAACCTAAGGTTGGTATTTAATTTTGGTATCCAGAAGATTTCTCCAGTTGACTGTACTCACGGTAAATATATCGTCTAGCTAATGATCCGTCATAACTGAAGATTTGGATTAAGAGGGCACAGGAAATACTTGATATTTATGAGCCATTTTTAGAAAATTTAACGCAATGTCTGCAATAGCGTATGACGTACAACGCAACAAAACAATAATTAGACTAAAACAGATTACTTCAGCGCTTTGTTCCCTTTGCCTACCCAGCAAAGATAACGGCGTGAAGTTATGTATGTATGTAAAATTGGAAATAGATTATTATGACAGTATTCTTTTAAACTATAGTTAATGTTTTAAAGAAGTCCTATTGGAACGTGACGTCAGAGGTGAGTCTTTTTCAGTTCTTGTGACACATTATGATATATCTGCTTAGTCAATGTTACATCACTACATACATATCTTTTTTACGCGAGGAAATGCTTTAAATGCCGCCTGAGTACGGCGGGGGGTAGTGTGGAACTCCCAAAGCAGTACATTGCAATCCGATCCTAGGGTGGTCTATAATACGGTTAACCTGTCTTAACAAAGTCTTTGAAACTACGGAACGGATTTTGATGCAATTTAGGTGGATGTATAGTTTATATACTTATATTGTAGTAAAGAAAAATTGATAATTTAGCACTTGTAAGTGTAAATGCTGTAAAAAATACTTTTGATGCGGAACAAAGTTCGCCGGGTCAGCTAAAAACTTATAAATATCATAAGCTATCGTTGATTGATACATTAAAATTGTTTACATAATCGTCAACTTTCGTAAACGTTAGACCAATACGTTCAGTTACGTACGGTAGTTACATATTTAACAAGAGATCAAAGCGCGCGTGTTAGCAGTTTATTTATTTAATTAAATACACTCGTTACCCGGTTTATTCTCCAATCTTTCTGATCTTCTGATTTATATGTATCGTAACGATGAATGATATGTAGCTCAATAATGTTTAGCGAAATGGAAGTTATATGTTTATATTGTATTTTTTTTCAAGTAACCTAAATATATATCTCTACCTAGATTGAGTTAGTCTGTTAATTAAGAAAACGGCAGAATAATTGAGATACGCAGCAGATTATTAGTAGCTAGTTGACCCAGCGAACTTTGTTTCGCCTCCAAAAATAAATACAAATGGTCATTGTGGTTTATTCCTAAGAAATAGTAAGACATGTGCCATCGCGGACTTTTTTTAGACCATTTCAAGGTGTATAATAATGTAGTATTTTTTTTTTATCTATAACTTAGGGTTCAGGCAGCGTTTGCAATTTAATTTACTCCATCATACATGAACTGTATATAAAAACCACCCTGTTGACTCCCACTATCTAATAAAAAAACTGCATCAAATCTGTTGCATAGTTTTAAAAATATAGCATATAAGGGGACTATAAGCGACTTTGTTTTAAACTATGTTATGATAAGGCAATATTATCAAATTAAGCAGCAAAAGAGTTGCTCATACTTGCTACTACATAAATTGCAAGCAAGAAAAAACACAAGAACGACTAATTATACTGGCAATAGCAGAAATTGACACCCTTATAAATCTGCCTGTTGGTAAAGAGGCTTTATACAAACATTACTTCCCACCAAATTCCATGCGGGGTAGACAGAGAGAACATAGCGCCGTACGGCATGATTAATACACGCCTCACTCGCTTCTTTGAATAACTCTATTCATACACGCGCGTCGATTTTTAAGGCTCGTAACACCTTCCTCCAGAACTCGTTTTATTTTGTCATGGAGGGTGCGTCGTGGCCGTCCTCGACTCCTACATATATACGCTTTTGCATTGTATACCTGATTTGTCAATCTTGCATCATCCATTCTTTCTACATGTCCCAACTTTTGGAACATGTTGCTGCATGCCCTTTCTTATTTCTATCCTTCTAAGAAATCTAAGAGAATAAACGGCTGGCTAAAGGAGCAATGCCAATGTGGCGGATCGCCGACTAGGCTAACGGAATGGCTAGGTGGCAATTGTGGCTGGCATCGCATCCGTAACAATAATATCTTGGACACAATACACACAGCGCCCCCTAGTTCCAAACTAAGCAACTAAATGCTTGTGTTATGGATGCCTACTAGTTAACGGATATTAATACATATAGTATGTACGTACGTATGTATGTACTTTTTTGTAAAAACATACTTATAATACACAATAAAACATCCAGACTCCATACAAACAGTAACTTTTGTCATAGTAATACACAACATAGTAATATTTGTACTCGGGTGGGGATCGAACCCGCCAACCTCGTTTCTGCAGTCGGTAGTTTTATCAATGCACCAGGACGTTAAAAATAATACTAAACGTATTTGTTTAAATGTAAAGAGCTTTATTCACAAACATAATTTATAAAAGTATATGTACTTAACTTAATTAAACTTACAGTTAGAAGGCACAATAACAGTTCCTATGATCAAACAGTATAGTAACATTTGTCGTACTAATTTGTTTTGACAAAACATTTTCCTTTTGGCTGTTAAGCTACTTTAAGCAATCAGCGATTGTTTGGCGTTTTATATTATACTAGCTGACCCGGCGAACTTTGTTCCGCATCATAAGTAATAACTGCTGTCCCGCTATGTTAATACTGCAATATCTTCGAAAATATTCGTTTAAATTACATGCCGTAAAGGGCCAGGATCATCTATATTACATGCACAATCTGTTTAAGACATTTAATTGGATAAAAATTTATGATTAAAATCGATTTGTAAATAGGCCATTATTTCTCGTAAAAAGTAAAAAAATAAAAATGGTCATTGTAGGTTATCCCTAAGAGGTAGACATATGCCCTCGCGGACTTTTATGTAGACGTTTTAAAGGTGTATAATAATGTAGTACGTTGTTTTGATCTATCACTTAGGGTTCAGGCAGCGTTTGCGATTAAAGTTCTAAATCTTGAAAATTATCACTTTTTTTACTACACTATACATGAATTATAGATGAAAGCCACCTCGTTGACACCCTCTAACTATTAAAAAAACCGAATCAAAATCCGTTGCGTAGTTTTAAAGATATGCGGATATAAGGGGACACACAGCGGAAAGTGACTTTGTTATATACTATGTAATGATAATGATTGTTCTCTCCAAGACTATTCACAAATATATATTTTGGTTTAAAATGGCAATTTTGTGATTAATTTATTTTTAACAAAAGTATACTTTGTGATGTGATACTTCAGGTCTTCACCCAACGTTGTCACCTCGGCCGGGTCGTCTGACGAAGAATCTAAAAATGGAAGTATGTAGGTACATATTAGAGAAAATAATATAGTTTTGTATTCAACCCGAGCGTTAAATACTTGCTTAATAATAACATGTCAAAAACGTGATACTAAAAATAACAGTTTTTATGGAATATGGGGCAAACTAACAAGCGCATCAGCTGATGATAAGCAACTACTACCGCCCATAGACACCTTCAACAGTGGTAGAGCCACGCAACTTTCTGCATGAATGGGCCGGCTCGACCGTTGAAATACCACGATCTCTCGGAGTACCGACGTAAAGTGGCTTTTGCCATTGTAAGGGGCGGCAACGCAACTGTAACAGTATATGTGTTCAGGTGTCCATGGGCGGCGTTTGTTACTTACCATCAGGTGACACGCCGGCTCGTTCGCCGCCTTATATAATAAAAAAAACCTTCAAAACTGATAGTGTTACAGTTGCGTTGCCAGCCTTTAAGGGAGTGGGATCGGATGGGAGAACGGAGACGAAACGCGACATGTCCCACTTTACGTCGACACTCCGAGAGATCGTGGTATTACACCGGTCAAGCCATCGTGACTTATGTCCGTGTTAAATGTTATTTGTAATAATACCTATGTATTGCCAAACGGAGGGCGGAAACACCGGCTGTTGTGAGAACACGTAAACCAATTTCGAATCTCTTCGTATTCCTTTATCTATAGCACTTTCTTTTCTTGACATTTCCACTCGATACCACTGAGCGCGCTTCCTGTACACAAAAATAAATCAATATTACTAGCTGACTAGCATCATTTATTTCTAAGACTTTCGCGAATCTCACTCATTGATGAAAACAACTTTTAGGATTATATCGCGTTTACTTATTACTTATTTGTATTTATTTCCCGACGTTTCGAACTCTTTACAGAGATCATCACTCGTGAAAATGATATCTGTAAAGAGTTCGAAACGTCAGGAACAAACAGAAATGAATACACTGTATATATTTATAGATATACACACGGTATCTGCCTACGTCTTTCTTTTTAATAACTTCAAGGGATCATTTGTTCAGTCTTCTGCTAACTTCCTAAAAAATCGTTGGTGTAAGTCAAGATACAGATCCTGATTTTTGATTTTTCCAATCTGATATCCACGCTGTAGAACTAACAACCTATTGATGCCGTATTTTTTGTCAAAATGTATATGTTCGCAAATAAACGACCAAAAAATGAGCCGCCTTAACTTGCTGCGAATATCGTGAAGGTACGGGAACAGCACTCACTTCAGGTGATCCTGTACAACGTTATTCGCGATAGGCATGTTGACTGTTTGCAGCGGGTCACTCATCAGCTGTCCCACGGTTCGTATCGGCGACCTCTCCGACACGTATTGCTCCAGCAGACTAGACGCGATCGGCTTCAGGCTTGCTGAAATTTTACATTCATTATATAATGGCAATATTTTTAGGCTACAAGGAACAATGGTCTCGTTGATCCAGTGGTCGAGCACCCCGCTTCTGAATCAAGAGGTCACGGGTTCGAATCCTGGCGCACAACAATGAGTTTTCGAAATTAATTTCGAAAGTTAAGTGTGATAAATATTGATGACTGAAAACTTTGTGCCCGGTATGGCAATAGGTTCGCCACCTATTCCATTTGGGACGTAAACATAACGGCGACTCGAGGCTTAACAGCCACTGACCTTTGGGTAGAAAAAGACGTGAAATTATGTGTACAGGGAACAAACGAGCAAGTCGTTCACGTGGTGTTATGTGACTAGCACGATATTGAGAGGAGGAGGGAGAGGATACGCCACGCGGCCTGAGCCGCTTTGCATCGATTTTCTGAGAGGTATTTCATAAGTCGAGCAGGCCCATTCATTAAGAAAATGCGTGGCTTTATGACTTTACAGGAATTGGATTAAAATAAGGTACAGACTGGTATGTAAGATACAAATTTATCAATATTGAACTAGGATTGTCTTGACTACACAACATAGGTAGAGTTTTACAGTGGTATAATCTTGCAGTTAGCTCCATGAATGGGCCGGCTCGGCCGGTGAAATACCACCACTTCTCGGAATATCGGCGTGAAGTGGCTTGTGCCGCGTTTCGTTCGGTAAGTGAGGTATCCGAACGCCTGATCCCCTTTCCTCTTCCTTCTCCCTCCTATTCCCAAAAAAGACGGCAACGCACCCCGGTGTGCATAGGCGGTGAGAAGTTACTTACCATCAAGTGACCCACCTACTCGTTTGCCTTCCTATTCCATAAAAAAATAGGCCATTTCGTCTCATTTACCTTTCGAACATTTTTTTAACAGATTTATGCACCCCTTTTACGGTTTAAGAAAGCAACGGCAACAAATTGTCTCAGTATATAATGTGTGTAAATAACATAACTTCACGCCTTTTTCTACCCGAAGGTGTAGACAGCGACTGTTAAGCCTCGTCTCGCCGTTATGTGTAAATTATATTGTAAATATATATTGTATATTATAAATATTTATCGCAACATTTTAGTTTAGTTTTCTTTCATTAAAATCTGTTTTCTTCGCCCACTGCGCATGGGACTTGGCGTGAAGTTATGTGTATGCGTAAAATTTGGGTGTCAACTAGCGAAGTATGAAATAATAACAAATTACCAAAATCAATTCTCAAAGAGGTTTCAGCTCGATACAAGTGTTCTAAACAAACATGTACTTGTGCGAACTTCATTATTGAATTCTTCCACGGGCTAATGTCTATTTCATCAGTGATTAACGGTACCTGAAAAATATAAGGCGTTATACTTATTTTGTAATAACTTGACAAAAAGTAAACAAATCACAATTCATCTACAATATATAAACAGATTGATCATCGCGTTATACAAAATTTCAGATTTTTAGCCTAATCCCCAGTTATAAAAATAATACATATAATCCACATTATATCTATGTAATATATTTTAAAAGAAGAATTATTATAATGATTACTGTCGGAGTTTATTGATTACTAACAAACAAATTTTTTCCCTTTATTTTTTTTAGCGATCACTTCCTTTTCTATCTTAACTTGACGCCGATTTTTTACGTCCCAAATGGCATATAGATGCCTGAACATTAGCGGATTTTTTATATACAAACAAACAAATTGTGCCATATATATATATATTTATATATATAACGAGTTGACACCGCCTATTGCTGCAATAGTAGTAGTAGTTTAGTCAATAACCAAACAAGTCGGCCAATGTCAGGCCTCGTGGTGCATAGGTAAGACTGCCCCCTGTACAATCGTGGTTGGCAGGTTCGATACCCCAGTGCAAAATACTTGTGATAAACACAAATGTTTGTATGGCCTCTCTGTGTTTCTCTAGTCATATATAAGTATTTACAGAATAAAAGTTTATGTGTATTAATATCCGTTGTCTAATTTCCTAATAACACGCGCATTTACTTGCTTAGCTTGGAACTAGAGGGCGCTGTATGTATTGTGTCTGAACCACTGTTAAGTCAGTAAACAGTGCTAATAATTACCTCATTAACATCTTTCTTCTCAGTGACTAGTCCATGCTTCTTCAATGAAGCAAAGTCATCAACATTAAGGTCATTATGATCATCTTCATAGAACGACTCGCTGTCCAGCCTGATGGAATGTTCAGTGTTGGAGAATGTTTCGAAAGGGTTGAGGGTGAAATCGCCACCAGTCATTGTCATGTCCTGTATTGTTTGATTTATCTGGTCTATTGATTCCTGTGTCCTATAAAAAAACAATTTACAAATTATTTATGGACTAACATATCTCATAATAATAAAGTTGAAGTGTTGAGTTTTTTATATATATTTGTGTTTTTTTACTTAGCATTGACTTACTTAAGTAAACAAATAGTTCTCGTAATAACTGAGTGCTATAATGCGACCTCTGCTAACAAGGTATCAAGGCCAATTCGACTCCTACATCCTTTCCTTCTTGCACTGAATATCTGCTTAGTAAATCCTGCATCATCCATTCTGTTCTACATGTCCAATTCATTGGAGCATGACTTTTCTTTACTTTTACACTGATACTCTTTCAAAACGCCACCTTATAATTATAGATTAAATCTAAGTATATTTGTAATAAACTCACTTTGCTTCATTCGTCCAAATCCCAGCTATAAAGAAAGAATGCTCCAACAGGGACATGAACCTAGTGTATTCCCACATGGTTTTTTCAATACCAACTTGAGCAACCAGCGATAGGGCTTGAGGTGGACTTGCACGTAAATTTTTCAAAACTTTCGAAGCTTGAGAATGACCTCGAGACAGTTTCAGAACTAGCTTAGACAAATATGTCTTATTGTTGGCGTCAATCTGAAAATATCTTATTTTATAATATGAATTGGAAGTTATAAGACCGATAATAAGTTCGAATTGTCATTGCGTACTTCAGATGACACAATTTATGGCATTTCATAAGACAGTCGGACCCGCCCCGCACTGGGGAGCTCCCCTCGTGATACAGGGGGGCGACGGCAGGGTGGTCCAGAGGGGTTAACCGTATCCTGGACCACCCTAACGCCGGGGGAAGGCCGCCGCGAGGTTTTAGTGGGTAGCCCTAGGGCTACCCACTAAAACCTCGCGGCGGCCTAGGACCGGAAACCTCCTAGGATCGGATTGCAACTTACTGCTTTGGGAGTCCCACACTACCCCCTGCAGTTGCCAGGCGGGAAGTGTGCATAAAGCATTTCCTCGCATAAAAAAAGACCATTTGAATAAATTGAGATTCAGTCGTCTCGGTGGTTCATTGATCGAGCGCTTTCCTACAGAATCAAGAAGTCGTGGGTTCGATTCCAGGCTCATACAAATGACGTACGAAATTATTTTCGAAAGTTATATATGATAAATATCGAAGACTGACAAGATTATGCCCGATACACGGCAATAGGTTCTGCCAAAAAAATAAATTTTACGTCTTTACAAATATACTTGGTGTGCCTGACATATGATGCTAAATTAGACACCTGTTTCAACTAAAATGGGCAATTATATTCTGCTTAGTTTTTGTAATAAAATATCAAAGACCTATTAATATATTAAGATAGTGTTGACTAAAATGGGGGGGGGCAGGATGTAAAAGCTATCCATACTTACAAACGGTCTTATTTTCCCTGACGAAATAAATTTTAATGTGTGAATCAGCAACGTTATAAGTTCCTCAGCAGTTTCACAGTCTGAAATTTATAATATTAGGTCGGGGAAAAAGTCTTTTCGCATAATGTAGGTATAAACTTATTATAAAATTTCTTTGACTGTACTATTTGTGTCTGGCTGGTTTTGGTAACATTAAAAAGGTTACATTATAAAGAAAAAACTTGTGTGGTTTTATGAAACCACCGTAAAAGTGAAACTTTTTTTCACATTATAGACATTTAACTAAAAATTTTCGAAATATTATTTTTTTCGAAAATCGAATGTAAGTCACTGTTCACGTATTTTAGTTACCATAAAATATTGGTTACGATTTTAATTTACTTGCCATCTTGTATTTGTTAATAGGGTTTAATAAATGTTTTTTATTTTACGTGGTCACGACAATAATTCCTAGATGGCGCTACTAGGTTGCTACTATTGATGATTCTGCCGTAATATCGTATTATATCGATAGATGTCGCCCGAATCGACAAGTATTCCAGCTACGGCACTAGGGATAACGCGACACCTATTAAACGTTAACAACATTACAACAAAGGATCTTTACAAAACAAAACGATATTTTTTCCTCCAGTAAATATGATATTTTGATTTATTATGAAAATGTGACAAATACATATATAAAGAGCACTATCTTATCGCTAATAAATTGACGAACATAACTGTGTCACATATATGTAGTTCCGGTGGTCCAGTGGTCGAGCACACGGCTTCCGAATCGCATAGGTCGCGTGTTCGAATCCTGGCACACTTTTTGGAATTGGAAACTTAAGTAAAGTAAGAAAGGCGTCAGTCTGCTTCCTCCACTAATTCGTTAGTTACAAGTCAGTGGCAGTTTTGCAAAGAGAGAGAAAACTAGTTTAATTTGAAATCGAACCGGACGTCACCGGCTTTCAGGGGATTGTGCGATAAGGGCGATTTTAATTTAGTTGCCATCTTGTATTTGTTAATAGGGTTTAATAAATGTTTTTTATTTTACGTGGTCACGACAATAATTCCTAGATGGCACTACTAGGTTGCTACTATTGATGATTCTGCCGTAATATCGTATTATATCGATAGATGTCGCCCGAATCGACAAGTATTCCAGCTACGGCACTAGGGTTAACGCGACACCTATTAAACGTTAACAACATTACAACAAAGGATCTTTACAAAACAAAACGATATTTTTTCCTCCAGTAAATATGATATTTTGATTTATTATGAAAATGTGACAAATACATATATAAAGAGCACTATCTTATCGCTAATAAATTGACGAACATAACTGTGTCACATATATGTAGTTCACTTTTTGGAATTGGAAACTTAAAAGCCTCCGTCGTTTACAATACATACGAATTTATTATATTCCCTTTTATCGTGTCATTTGTTATATTAATAATATAATTTTTTTTTTCTCCGCCTGCAATACGTACGTACGTATATGTATGTATGTAAAAAACAAACAAACAAACAAACAAACAAACCCGATCCTAGAAAATGTGTCGAAATTGGTAAAGAGGACGGTAATTAGACAATCATTCATACGGGCCTCGTGGTGCATCGGTAAACCGCACTACCGATAACACGAGGTCGGGGCGGGTTCGATCCCACCCGAGTGCAAACAAACAAATATATTTATTGAGTTGTTTGTACGGCGTCTGGGGGTGTTTTTCTACATGTTTTTACGGTATTTATTTACAAAAATAAAGTGTATATTTGGGTAATTAATTATATAAATAAACGATAATAGACGTGAAAGGCGCTCTGACGAGCGCCTTTCACTTTATCCCTACTCCACGGCCGACCGTCACGCGACATGCAACACGCAGACGAAAAAGTTTGAGACGATGTAATAAAAGTTTCACTTTAAAAGAAAAAAGAAAAAAATAAAAAAAAGTTGTTTCCCGCTATTTTTCATTTGTTTTTCTCTCCGTAAAAATGAGTGAATCTAATGAAGAAATTCGATACATTTTAAAATTTTATTATAAAAAAGGCAAAAATGCAACTCAAGCAGTGAAAAAAATTTGTGATGTTTATGGACCTGATGCAGTGTCAGTAAGAGTAGCACAAATTTGGTTCAAACGTTTTCAGTCCGGAAATTTTGATGTTAAAGATGCACCTCGCTCTGGTCGCCCTGTTACGAATAAAATGGACGCCATTTTTGAAAGAGTGGAGCAAGATCGGCATATTAGTAGTTACGATGTAGCTGAAGAACTGGGAATTGACCACAAAACAGTTTTGACCCATTTGAAGAAAGCTGGTTATACAAAAAAGCTCGATATTTGGGTGCCACACGAGCTCACTCAAAGAAACTTAATGAACCGTGTACTCATTTGCGATTCATTATTGAGACGTAATGAAACCGAGCCGTTTTTGAAGAGATTGATAACTGGCGATGAAAAGTGGATCACGTACGACAAGAACGTGCGAAAAAGGTCGTGGTCGAAAGTTGGCCAGGCTTCACAGACTGTGGCCAAACCTGGCCTAACACGAAATAAGGTGATGCTGTGTGTATGGTGGGATTGGAAGGGCATTGTTCATTATGAGCTTTTACCGTCCGGCAAAACCATCGATTCTGATCTTTACTGCCAGCAACTGATGAGATTAAAGGAAGCAGTCGAGAGAAAACGGCCGGAATTGATCAACAGGAAGGGTGTGGTCTTTCATCACGATAACGCTAGACCACACACATCTTTAGCCACTCAGCAAAAATTAAGAGAGTTCGACTGGGAGGTCCTAGTGCATCCACCATATAGCCCTGACCTTGCGCCTTCAGATTTTCACCTGTTTCGGTCTCTTCAGAATTCTTTAGGTTCTGTAAGGTTGACCTCAAGAGAGGACTGCCAAAACTATTTGTCCCGTTTTTTTGATCAGAAGTCCCAAAGTTTCTACAGTAACGGGATAATGTCTCTGCCTACAAAATGGCAGAAAGTTATTCAACAAAACGGTACATATATATTGTAAATAAATGTAAATAAACTTTGAAAAAAATGTCTTGACTTTTCATACAAAAATACGAAAATACTTTTTCCCCAACCTATTATTAAGTTATTAATAATTAATGTACGCACGACAAATTATCTCGAATTCGATTCCCTCATTGTTTCATAATTACAGTGGCGCCACCTTTGTAGTGTTCGCGAACTAATGTTTCTTAACTCGCTATAATACTACCCTACTCCGTAATTGGTATGCATACGTGCCGACTGCGTGAGCCGAACGTTTCCCAACGAGTATCGGTTATCCAACGATTTTATGGGTGATTCGCAATTATGTGAGGTGTGGACCTTTCTCCTACTCTCTCTTCCATTCTACTCCCGTAAAGGCCGGCAACGTACATGTAGCACTAGCGGCTGTTAAGCCTCGTCTCGCCAATATCTTTACGTCTCAAATGAAATAGGTGGCGAACCTATTGCCATATTGGGCACAAAATTTTCAAGTCACTGCTATGAGCCAGTTTCAGGATTCGAACCCGGACCTCTGGAACAGAAGCCGACCACTGGATCACCGAGACTATTTCTATTCGATAAAAAATATTCTATACAACTTTATATACATATTTGGATTACTATATTATTATGGACGTAAGCAGTACCTCTCAATATATCCCACAATTTGTATGTAAAATCGTTACTAGAGCCAATGCTGTTCATTTCATTGAGACATTGTCCCAAGGTGCTTGTGTCTTCTGTGATGCAGATGCATCCACCAGCCGGACACTCTGTTGTGTAAGCATATGTCTCTGTTTCATTCAACAGTTCTTCTATCCGCTTTGCATTGTCCGGTTGTTTAGTACCCACGACAGTATGCCTGCAAAATAGTGACGGTAGTAAGGGCCTCGTGGCGCATTGGTAAAACTACCGGCTGCAGCAATGAGGTTGGGGCTTCGATTCCCACCCGAGTACAACTATTTGTGACAAACATGTATATTTGTGTGGCGTCTGGGTAGTTTTCTATGTATTATAAGCATGTATTTCCAAAAAAAAGTATATATGTATTAATATCCATTATCTAGTATCCATAACACATGCATTTAGTTACTTAGCCTGGAACTAGACAGCCCTGTGTGTATTGTGTCCAAGATATTATTATTTGTTAATTCTGATACTTCCAAGAGTATATGTACATTTCATTGCATGATGACAAGTTGAGTAGTTTTGGCGTGAAAAGCTAACAAACAAATGGACGGACAAGCACATATAATAAGGGCTTTTTACATACAGAAAATTCAGCTCAGGCCAGTGCCACTTAGTAGATTTGAGGATGTTTGTTTACCTTACAGTGGCAGTTTCCAGGTTGACAGAAGAATAGCCAGCTGCAGTCATGTCTACGAGCAGCTGGTTCAAATTGTGCAGAGCGCATATTGATCTCCATATGGGATGCGTTGGAGTACCTAAATGACCAACAATTATTTCTTGTTCCTGTAAAATTAGGCAGCAATAATCAGGATTTCTATAGCACATTCAAATTAAAAATTTTATTCATGTATATATGTTAGGGAGAACACAATTTATTTAAAAGATATCTTGCCTTGCATAGATAATCTTTTTTAATTTTAACCTTACCTTTAACTTTAATTTTAATCTTTAAGTCTCGGTGGTCCAGTGGTCAAGCACATGGCTTCTGATCTAGAGGTCCGAGTGTGAATCCTGACACCAGTGTCAGGACTCGCACTCGGACCTCTTGATCATACTAATGACTTTTCGAAATTGTTTTCGGAAAGTTAAGTATGATAAATATCGATGACTGAAAACTTTGTGCCTGGTACGGGTTCGCCACCTATTCGATTTGGGACGTAAACATAACGGCGAGACAGGGCTAACAGCCGCTGCTTACACCTTAGGGTAACAAAGGCGTGAAGTTATGTAATGTTAGGAAATAATATTAAGCAAAATTAAATGCTCCACATGTCCTGTGGAGCATTTAATTTTTATTAATGTACAGGATATGCAACTCTAAACCTCTCAAATCTGTTATCACAAATCTGTGCACCTTTCTTGTATTGATTGACAAATGACTTACATCTATAAATATCTATAGATGTAAAAGTAATATTGAATTGGAGGAGATTATATAAATTAGTACAATTATTCACTATACCTACAAGATTTACTTTGCAGGATATGAACGGTGTATGCAGTGTATTGGTAGTCCATTCACAGTGCAGTTGAGTAACACCATTGTGTGGGGCATTCACTAATTCATCAGTACTGTGAATGCCATATGATATACCTGCTATTAGATATTTGCATTCTACAACACTTGTTATCTGAAATTAAAAAGTATCATTATCATTAAATAGTATAAAACAAAGTCATTTTCTACTGTCTGTACCCTATATGCTAATATCTTTAATCCTATGCAACAGATTTTGAAGTGGTGTTTTTAATAGATAGAGGGTATCAATGGGGTGGTTTTTATCTATAATTCATGTATTACGTAATAAAGAAAAATAGATAAATTCAAAATTTATTTCTTTGTTACCTTTCATGCAGAACAAAGTTTGCCAGGTCTGCTAGTGTTTTGCAACATTAAATAATTTTGTGATACCGAATGAGATTTTCTATGTATTCATTTAAATCTGATCTGATTTATCTGATAAATAAACATCTCATCTGATCAAAATATGAAATCTAATGGTGGAATACTCTAAAATTCAGGTCTATCATATAAAGAAGTATTTATCAAGAAAATAACAATTTTAGTACATATGCATAATAATTATAAATATATAGAAGTGTGGCTGAAAGAATTGAGGATCCTCTGACCGGACGAAATGTCCGGTGGGCCACTGCCGCTTTAGATGTTAGCGGGTTCTTGTGTCTATATTTCAATCGCTTGGAGAACTTCAATAGCGCGATCTAGGATGTAGGTAATAGTTCGCATGTAGCGAGATAGATGTCGCTACATCACTCCCTTCCGAGACCGGAGGTCGATAGTAGATTGAGTCGTCGTGATGCTTGCCAGGCCAGTAGAATGTTCCAGTGAGTCGGAACGAGATGTCGCATAGTTCACGGTGAGTCGGAACTGTCTGCGATGATGCCCCAGTGAGTCGGGGTGATTGCTGCGTATGTTCCAGTGAGTCGGAGTGGTGCAGTGCTGAGAAGGCTGTGGGTGATGACCAGGAATGCGCGTCCGCTGCATGCTGGTGGTCAGGATACCCCGAAGTGCCGTGGATGCTGGGCTGGCTATGTGTGACTTGCTGGTGGAAGGCTTCAGGAAGTGATGCTGATGTGAAGGCTGCGTTGATATTCATCACGTCGGGGTCACCAGTTATAGAAATGTGGCTGAAAGAATTGAGGATCCTCTGACCGGACGGAATGTCCGGTGGGCCACTGCCGCTTTAGATGTTAGCGGGTTCTTGTGTCTATATTTCAATCGCTTGGAGAACTTCAATAGCGCGATCTAGGATGTAGGTAATAGTTCGCATGTAGCGAGATAGATGTCGCTACAAATATGTAAAATAAAAATATAATTACCCAGTCTGATGTCAATCCTTCCTGCATTGCATAATCCACAATTAATTGATCCAAATCGATATCATCTAAGTTATCAGCTCCACAATATGTGACTAAACCTCTGGTGAAATATGTTTGATCTGATTGCACAGTGAGGAGTAATGGCTTCCCTTCAGTTGAAGAATTAATTAATACCCAAACAGGTAGAACATCTTCATTTGTATATGAGCTACGGTTTTTATTGAATATGTTTGCAATCTCTCTGGAATTAAACCCATTCAATGAATTACTGTATTGATAATGTTTGAATACTGTATTGTTTGTAATTTGATCATTGAATACTGAACTGTACAACTGTTGGATCATGGAAAAGGTCACAAAATTAGGTTTAAATAACATTAGTTATGACACAACTTAGAAGAAACCAAGTACTTCCAAGTATTCTGTGTTTCTGGTTATAATTCTGATTGAAACTTGATGAGAGCAAAATTGTAATAGAAAAACCATAAATAATGATTTATTAAAAATGTACTGAATAAAGAAGCACTGAATATTGTCAATTGGAAATGATTTGAGTTTTAATGTCTGTCATCAGCTCATCACATTTAAATAGTGAATATATGAAATTTAAATTACCTAGCAATCTCAATATTGATAGGTCCATGTGACATCTCCTCCTTAGTATACAACTGTGGTTCATCAGAGATTAGAGTATCATCTAATATGGTATGTAAGCTAAGATCTATTTTCAATGGAGATCCAGTCAATTCAAAATCATCTATAAATGAACAAAATTAAACGCATTACTTTTAAAGTCAATTAAGCTTTGCTTAATAAAATTTGAGTAATTAAACGGAAAAGCTTTAACTTACCAGCATCATTTTTATTGTTACCAATAGTGCCTATAGTACTAGATATGGTTTTTAACTGAAAAAGAAATATGTTATTTTATTTATGACAATTTATGTAATAATTAATTCTAGTAAAATCAAGCAATATAAACTCTAACGGGTATTTTACCTTGTTGTAAACAAGTATGATTTCTTTTTTATTTTTACAGTACATTTGAATATAACTTGGAGGTTTTTGTTTTTCAACATAATATTTCGTATGACAGTCTATTATTTGTTTTATAACTGAATCCATTTTAGATATTAATGACCTTGTAAAGTGAGAAACTTTATAAATTATTAAATAAGTTACATCGTCCGTTTAAAAACATAGATGTATTTTTTTAATTTCAAAATTTGAATTGAGTTGTATTTTTTATTTGTCCATTCCGGACAGGCAATCATGGCTTAGCATACTGCTTTTTTGAGTAAAATAGGTGAATAAATTGCCAATAAGATAATTTGTTAAATCAAAATATGTTTTTCACATTTGTTAATAAGTTTCCTATAATATAGCAAAAAACTATGTTATGAATTTCGTGTTTTTTGACGAAAACTCTCATTGGTAGATTCAGAAGTAAATTATGTTATGTTGCGTATGTTAAATTTGTAGTAATAACATAATAATTATTCAATAATTTAAAATAAAGAACTTTTCTTCGATACTTATGTGTTTTACAGTTTTAAATTATATTAATTTCAAAATAAATTTTATCAATTCGGTACACTATTTTCGTTCCAATGATTACCGTCAGAATTATCAGCTGTGGCGCGGTATTTGAAATTTGTCCCACCACGCAGAAAGTAAGCAATTTTTTTATATAACTTTAACTGGTATTATTTATGTTTAACCTAACATAACTTCACGCCTTTTGTTACCCGAAGGTGTAGGCAGCGGCTGTTAAGCCTCGTCTCGCCGTTATGTTTACGTCCCAAATGGAAAGGGTGGCAAACCTATTGCCATACCGGGCACAAATCATCATTAGTACACATAACTTCCGAAAACAATTTCGGAAAGTCATTGGTGTGAGCCAGTGTCTGGAATCGAACCCGGACCTCTGGATCAGAAGCTTGTAAATTAAGCACTCATATAAATTTAACTAACTTTACTATATTATCTATTGCAATTTAATTACCTACTGATAGAGGAGTCAAACCTCGCGACAAGCTATTAGTATTATATAAATTATACATACTGAGGCTCAAGTATCAACACTTGAAATTTTTAAGGAAATATTATTTTCTTATTTTTAGAGCGCTTAAATAAAAGCTTCTTTAAAAAGGATTTTTGCTTTTAATTTATTATTTCTTTTTCAGTGAGATGAGTCTTTCTGACCTAGGTGTCGAAGAATGCTGGGAAAGAATGAAAGATAGTATAATGGATAGTGCAAAAGAAGTATGTGGTAGTGCAAAGAGGCATAAGATTCTGAGAGGTGATGCCTGGTGGGACGCGGATGTGACATCCAGCGTCGAAAGAAAGAAAAAAGCATGGTTGGATTATGTCTCAAGTTTGAATCAGAATGATAGTATGACAGAGAAAAAGTATGAGAGCTACCGCCGCTGCAGGAATGTTACCAAAGCCTTAGTAAAAGAGAAGCGTGAAAGATTAGTTGCGAATGAGGAAGTGAGGTTGACGGAGAACTTCGAGGCGAATAACAAACTCTTCTGGAGGGAAGTTAGAAAGTCTCGGGGTTCTTCGTCAACATCCAGAATGGACAAAATTATGTCTAAGACTGGTGACATTCTTGCAAACCCAAGCGATGTATTGGGCAGGTGGAGTGAGTATTTTGGGGAAATGTACAAGTATGTTCCGGATGTGGGCGCCGCGGGTGAGCCTACGGCGGACACCGCTGCGCCAACATCTGACGAGGACATTACTATGGAAGAGATTGAATGGTCGATACGAAGTATGAAAAATGGTAAGGCAGCTGGAATTGATATGATGTCTGCTGAAATGATCAAACACGGTGGAACCTGTGTCCGGGACGCTTTTCTGACCATGAGCAATCTGTGCTGGAGGTCGGGTAGGGTTCCCATGGACTGGAGGCGCGCTGTCATTGTGCCCTTGTATAAAGGTAAGGGATCACGTATGCAGTACGCCAATTACAGGTACGCCAATTGATCAGTTTGGCAGCAAAAGTGTATGGGAAAATTATTGAAAGGAGAATGAGGGTGATATCTGATGGAGTGTTGTGGGAGGCTCAGGGTGGTTTTAGAAGCGGACGAGGGTGCATGGATCAGATTTTTTCTCTCCGCAACATCGTGGAGAAACAACTGGCTGTTAACCGGAAGGTTTTCTGCGGTTTTGTGGATGTGGAAAAAGCGTTTGACAGAGTGTTACGAAAGGATCTGTGGGGCATACTCCCGGGCTACGGGGTGAGCGGGGCACTGCTGCGCGCTGTGTAGTCCACTTACGATGGCTGCACAGCGTGTGTGCGTATTGACAGTGGCTTGTCCCCCTGGTTTGACGTCAATATCGGCGTCAGACAGGGTTGCGTGCTGTCCGCTCGACTGTTCATCCTGTACCTGGACAGTTGTCTCCAGAGAGTGAGATCGATGGATGTAGGGATGCGAATGGGTGACCTAGTTGTGAGCTGCCTGCTTTACGCAAATGACGCCGTGCTTCTAGCCGAATCGCCGTCGGACCTGCAAACACTAGTCACTACTATGAAAGATGATTGCATGATTAAAGGCTTGCAGTTGAATGCGACGAAAACGAAAGTTATGGTGTTTGAAAGGGAGGAATCCAGAACTGATGCAAGGATAATGGTTGATGATGTAGTGCTGGAACAGGTGAATGAAATTGTATATCTTGGATGCTCTTTTAGCAGAGATGGAAGGTACACCGCGGATGTAGAAAGACAAGTGGCGATAGGAAATAGCGTAAATGGAGCGTTAGGCAGATTCCTGGGCGCCAAAAACATTAGCAGAAAAGCCCAGCTAGCAATCCACAATGCAGTCCTGATCCCAGCGCTAACTTATGGAAGCGAGCGCTGGGTATGGCAGAGTGTGCATGAAAGTAGAATAAACGCGGTAGAAGTTAAGTTTAAGGAATTTCGGAATGTGTTTATTTTATTATACTAGCTGACCCGGCAAAAGTTGTCTTGCCAAAAATACTGGTTGAAAATTTAGGGTTGTATGTATTTGTTATATTACTATAACCCGTTTTATAAAAAAAAAACAAAAACAAGAAATTAATCTAAAAATTAAAAAAAAATATTGAGGGGTGATACGCTTGCCATTTAGGGGGATGAAAAATAGATGTTGTCCGATTCTCAAACCTACCCAATATGCACACAAAATTTCATGCGAATCGGTCAAGCTGTTTCGGAGGAGTTTAACCACAAACACCGCGACACGAGTATTTTGTTTAATAGATTGACGCATATCGCGTCCTCATGAGTAAACTTAGATTCTGTAGTGCATCGGGCATGTTTGTTGACGGCCCGAGTCCCCGATTTGCTTACAATTATTCAATCGCGCCTGGCAGCCTTTTGGAATAGAATACGAATATCAAGTAATAATAAAGTGCAGTCCCTATCCTAAGATCTATCTATCAGTCTTGGATTTCTGTTTACCAAAGCGAAATCAGAAAATGAGAGTGGGGTGGCATTTTTGGTTTGTAACTAATTTGAGAACCATACCTATTACGTTTATATAGTAACATAACTTCACACCTTTTGTTATCCGAAGGTGTAGGCAGCGGCTGGTAAGCCTCATCTCTGCGTTATGTTTACGTCCCAAATGGAATAGGTGGCGAACCTATTGCCATACCGGGCACAAAGTAGTTCAGTCATCGATATTTATTACACTTAACTTCCGAAAACAATTTCGAAAAGTCATTGGGGAGAGCCAGTGTCAGGATTCGAACCCGGACCTCTGGATCAGAAGCCGTGTGCTCGACTACTGGACCACCGAAAGTATAGTACTATATACTATACATTGTATAGTAGATAGTATATAGTATTGTTTACGTAAATTGTAAAATAAGTTTAATTATAATTAAAGTACCTATTTTAAGTAATTTTATAAATATAGTATATATCATAAAGATTTATTATTATTAAAAAATATTGACGGGGGAAAGTAATCCGCATCTAGGTGTTGAACGCGTTAAATGCTTACAACAAACATTTGAAGTTCCACTTTAAAAACACCGGCAAGTGGGCACCTACCTATATTTGCATTACATTGAATTCTTAAAGATATCCATCGTGGAACTTCTGTGTACCGTCATCGGTATTGTGATGAGTAATTGTGTTAAGAGGCTATTGATAAAATCATTACTTATTTTGTTGTTTAATTTCTTCGGAATCTAACATTGTTTTTTTTACAATTATGGTTTTGGTCGTGACACGCTGAATCCTTGAACATACATAACATATCTACTACTCGAATGTCACGCTTTGATACTCTTTCAAAGCCAAACACTCAAATCGGCGTCAAATTAATCCATACAGGCGGTTAATCCTCGATATACAATCTGCGTCACCGCTATTTCAAAATATTTGTATCAGGTATTCGATGCCTACGTGAACTATTTTCAATCATATAATTATTCCCTAAGAGAAACATAGGTTAAACAAACCTTACGATTACTTTACAATCATTTATGGGAATACTTTAGACTGTCATGGCGTCTGGAATGAGGATGGGTGTTCTCAAAGTTTTTAGTAATGTTTAGCACACTGTGCACACATTTAACAGTCTCGGTGGTGCAGTGGTCGAGCACACGGCTTCTGATCCAGAGGACCGGGTTCAATTCCAGACACTGGCTCACACCAATGACTTTTCGAAATTGTTTTCGGAAGTTATGTGTGATAAATATCGATGACTGAAAAACTTTGTGCCCGGTATGGCAATTCCATTTGGGACGTAAACATAACGGCAAAACGAGGTTTAAAGGCCACTGCCTACACCTTCGGGTAACATAAGGCGTGAAGTTATTTAAATGTTAGCACAATGTGACATCCTTCAAGATGACATTTTCTGATTGCCGTTCACTGTCACCTGATTCAACTTCTAAAAATATTTACATATCTTGACAAACTGTTTATTTAAAAAAAAAAACAGTTAGAAAACCGATTCATTCTTACAGCCCCGGCACACACAGCATCTTGATTTTTTTTAGGCGGGGCAAAAACTGAAAAATTCCGCCCCCGCCCACTAATATTTATTTTAACCTTTGCCACTCTACTCTATTACTACTCATGCCGCGTATCCGGAAACCTAATCCCAAAAGGGAAATCCTCTTCTTCCCATCCCGCTTCCGATCCCTTCCATATTCCAATTTAAGAGACAGCAACGCAAGTACTGTGCTAGCTGTGTTCAGATGTCTATGGGTGGCGTTTGTTGCTTGTCACCGGGTGCTCACGCCTGCTTGTTTACCGTATACCATAAAGAAAACTTGTTCTAAGGCTTGAACTATTTATTCCTAGCAAATTATTTAATAGGGCATTCACAGCAACATGTTTTGTCGACCATCTCGTATGACTACTCCGTCAGTTCTCACCCGCCTTCGGCCCATAGTCAATACCGCCCAGCTGGGGATCACATCGGTGTCGTGCCGCCGGACCCAAGCCACAGCCCAGGCCTCCACACGGATCTTTACGCTTCCAAGCTGCGGGAGGCAATTGCGGACGTGGCAAGCTTAGTGCGGCCGGTAAAACTGGCGGTGTTGGTGGTGACAAATCTAGACGATTCGGTCGCCAAGGAGGAAGTGAAAACGGCTGCGAGGTCGCGGCGGTCAAGTGCCGCCCTATTTGACTCGACAGCGGCGGCATGGGACTTGTCCTGACGAAGGGACGGGTAGTGGTCGGATCTACCTCTGGACGGGGTGGTTCGGTCCCTATTTCCTAGCAGGGCAAACTTTACGCTGCCAGCTTTGGACCCTCTACCCTCGGAGACTCCGCCGCCAGGGGAGGTCCAATCGCTTACGGAGGAACAATTCAATGGGGGTAACTCTCCGGTTCTGCGTCAAGGGCACAGCTCCTGGCCCTGCACGCGTATTAGATCTTGCCACCACCGAGATGGGGAGAAGGTTTTGGAGCTTCTTCAGTTCGTGCCTTGCGACTGGGATGTTTCCGAAATCCCTGTAGGAGGGACGGTTGTGCTACCTTCCCAAGAAGACACAGCCGACGAGTTCCGTCCCAGCATGCCGGCCCATCGTCCTTCTCGATGAGATTTGCAAATTGTTGGAGAGCATCGTCACCTTCCGCCTTAATGATCACCTTTGCCAAGTAGGGCCAGATCGTTCGGACGCTCAATTCAGATACCGGAAAGGGCATCCGACCATTGACACGTTGGCCGGTTTAAAGGGCCAGTTGCGGGAAGCTGCCAGCGTGGGAGTGCCATTCCACTTCGCCAACGCCTTTAACTCCGTCCCCAATTCGACGGTCTTAGAAACGCTCCACTATCACGGGGTGCCTCTCTACCTACGGCGGCTCAGACAGGGACTCCGTGGTCTCCAGTCGTGGTTGCATTAAGTGCGTCTCAAGTGAGAACCAACGGTTAGTTTGCTGAAGGGGACCGATACTTGCCGGGGTAGCAAGTAGCGCGGTTTCGCTAGTGGTTTGCGCCAGTCGACTGTGCTGGGCTTCGGCTGATGAGTAGCTGCATGGATTTGCAACGTGAGATGAGCCTACTTTACAGCTCCGAAACCAGCTGGATACTGGTAGCCGGCTAATCTGTACGTATTAAAGTGTCAGCTAACTCAGTCAGCAGGCCTTAATCAGGCCTTTTCAGGGCGGTGGGTCATTCACTATAAACAAATTACCGTTAGGACAGGGAACTATGTCGCTCCCTAGCGTGGTGCGGCCTGGACTAAGTTCGCCTCCTTCTGCGAGGAGGTGATTACAGAGAAGGAGACGGCTGAGCGGGCGAGGGAGGACGATCCTCTCGTGACGCCGCTCCGCGAGAAGAAGGGGAGAAAGGAGGCGACATTTCGATCGCCGACAACAACTCCTTCCCGGGGTCGGGCTGTTGACTGGCGCGGAGGTCCTCACACGCAGCGCAGCTACCGACACCGTCACCGGACAGCGATGACCGGCGATCCCCGGCCGTTCCCGAGCCTCTCACCATCGCGAGGGGCGCGAGGAGCCTGCCGTAAGGGCGTTAATTCGTCGGAGAGGACCGGCTGAAAACGGTGTTCCATTCTTCTCTAACATGACGAAGCGGGAATGGCGCTGGGTTGTTTAGTGGGTACACCGAAATACCATCTCCCGGGAGCCCCACATAACCGAAGGGTTAGCCGGAAAATTGCTGTTGGGCATACGCCTCCCACCGGGAGGTGGAAGCACCTCCCGGTGGGAGGCGTATGCCCAACAGCATTTTTGACAACAGCAAAACCAGCGTGACCGTTTTGCTACCAAAACCCACAACCTGTACCTCATAAACGATGGTAAATGTCTGCCACTGCTTTCAGTAGATCTAAACTCTTTCTTTTTTGGGTGATTTTCTGCTAATAATACAGCCTACTTGCTAAAGAGAGACTTTTTTGTACTTGTACTGTCATTTATTCTGTCCGTCAAAGTTAAGTAATTTTATAGTAATTTGGCCGCCCCCTGAACTTGCCGTCCGGGGCATGGGCCGCGGCTTGGCCCCCCTCCCCCCCCTAGATCCGGGGCTGCATTCTTAGTGGAAAGTCGACCTACCGAAAGTGTAGTCAGCGACTGTTAAGCCTCGGCCCGCCGGATCATTACGCCTCAAATGGAATAGGTGGCGGAACCTGTTGCCATACACCAGGCAGAAAGTTAATTCATAATATTAAAATATTAATCACACATTGCTCTGTAGAGTCGATCCCAGACCTAATAAATCAGAAGCGGGGAGCTCCACTACTGGTCCAGATAGACTTAGAAATACGTACTTATTAGCCACATTTCTAGAATTATATTCATAGTTTTTGTAATTATTTGATGCCTGCTTTGATAGCTACACATTGTATACATTAGCAGTACAGAATATGTTTAATGAGATGGATCCAATCAGAGATTAATCCTTTTAGTCTGATTAAATTAATTGAAACCCCCCTTAGATTTTATTCTAGAGGTAAACGATTGCCACGTGGGCTGGGTAATTTCTTTTCATTCGAAAAAATATAGAAGCCTCCAGTATTAGTATCCTATTATTTAAATTCACCCTCTTTTATTAAGTAGGTACTACTAGCTTGTATTTTCTTAGATTTATATATAGATATGTATACACCACGTTTTTTTTGGGAGAAGATGGCAAATGAGCCAGTGGATCACCGGATGGTAAATAACTTCTCACCGCCCATGAACACCCTGGTGCGTTACCGTCCTTAAAGGAGTAGAAGAGTAAGGGGAAAGGGGATCAGGCCTCCGCTCTCTCACCAAACGAAACCTGGCACGAACCACTTCACGTAGATATTCCGAGAGGTCGCGGTGTTTCACCAGTCGTGCCGGCCTATTCATGCCGCGAACTGCAAGACTCTACTACTACTCTACCACGTATGCCACATTATCATCTTGACAGTTTTGAAATAAGTTTTTTTTATGGGATAGGAGGGCAAACGAGCAGACGTGTCACCTGATGGTAAGTAGCCAACGCCGCCCATGGACACAAGCAACACATATAGTATCAGTCTTCTGAGAGGTCGTGGTATTTCACCGGTCGAGCCGGCCCATTCATGCAGCGCACTGCTTAGCTCTACCACTGTAAAGTACCATCTTTGCAAAAATTTCGCTTAGCTTAGCTTAGCTTATAGAGTGTGTATTCTTTCAGTGAATATTATTCAAGATGCAAACAAAATTATAATAATTTTGAAGTCCTTTGTCCTTTTGTGTAAGCAAAAATAAAATTAATTGTAAAGGAATGAGTCCAACATGAGCTTACATAAAACGCGTTTGTAATCACGTTAGAGAATTATACGTGACAAGATATTTTTAGGGCAACCTTCTAGGCAAGTTAGTAATTCTGCGTAATTAGATTTTTACTTACCTACATCATGACTTAAATATCTTTATTTATTCACTTATTCTTTGATATAATCAAAAAATGAGTGAATAAATAAGAACATTTAAGAAATATTAAAATACTTGACATCGTGAACTTTGTTTCGCCTCTGAAAATAAATAAATATGGTCATTGTGGGATATCCGAGATGGATATTATGTCATCGCGAACTATTTTGTAGACCTCTTGAAGGTGTAATGGTATGGTAATAAAGTAACACATTGTTTTGTTCTATCACTTAATCCAGCGTTTGCAATGAAAGTGCTAAATCTCGTAAACTATCACTTCACCAACCCGTTGACACCTTCCATCTACATAAAAGACTGCATCAAAATCCGTGTATTGTGTAGTTTCAAAGATCTAAGCATATAAGGGGACAGAAAGCAAAAAGCAACTTTATTTTATAGCGTGTAATGATAATAATTGAGAAGAATAAAAGACACGTAATTTTTGTCATCTTAGGAATTATTGAAAATAATGTTACTCACTCAGTTACTACAGCTAAGTTTTTTTTCCATAATATCTCCCAGGTATTATTTTGTTGTAAACTTAAATATGTTAATTTTTGTAAGACAGTGTGTTCAGTTACCTATTTCCTGATAAAAAGATAATTCAATCGGCGTATCGGAGCATAATTGATGGTACCAAACAAGCATCAAACTTACTATCAAAGGTTATAAATATGAAACTAATGCCGACATCTACCACAAACATCCAAACCCAGCGTATTCATTTATTGATTCATCACATAAGCCTTCGAGCTTTATCTTAAGATTAGGAACGAAAGCGTAATTTCAACTCAAATGTTACTCATATTATTATAATATGTATCATTTGAGTAGAAATTACTCCGAAATACATAGTCTATAGATAAGTTAAACTGTAAATATATTAGGTCGGGGAAAAAGTCTTTTCGCATAACGTAGGTATAAACTTATTATAAAATTTCTTTGACTGTACTATTTGTGTCTGGCTGGTTTTGGTAACATTAAAAAGGTTACATTATAAAGAAAAGAAAAAAAAAAAAAAAGTTGTTTCCCGCTATTTTTCATTTGTTTTTCTCTCCGTAAAAATGAGTGAATCTAATGAAGAAATTCGATACATTTTAAAATTTTATTATAAAAAAGGCAAAAATGCAACTCAAGCAGTGAAAAAAATTTGTGATGTTTATGGACCTGATGCAGTGTCAGTAAGAGTAGCACAAATTTGGTTCAAACGTTTTCAGTCCGGAAATTTTGATGTTAAAGATGCACCTCGCTCTGGTCGCCCTGTTACGAATAAAATGGACGCCATTTTTGAAAGAGTGGAGCAAGATCGGCATATTAGTAGTTACGATGTAGCTGAAGAACTGGGAATTGACCACAAAACAGTTTTGACCCATTTGAAGAAAGCTGGTTATACAAAAAAGCTCGATATTTGGGTGCCACACGAGCTCACTCAAAGAAACTTAATGAACCGTGTACTCATTTGCGATTCATTATTGAGACGTAATGAAACCGAGCCGTTTTTGAAGAGATTGATAACTGGCGATGAAAAGTGGATCACGTACGACAAGAACGTGCGAAAAAGGTCGTGGTCGAAAGTTGGCCAGGCTTCACAGACTGTGGCCAAACCTGGCCTAACACGAAATAAGGTGATGCTGTGTGTATGGTGGGATTGGAAGGGCATTGTTCATTATGAGCTTTTACCGTCCGGCAAAACCATCGATTCTGATCTTTACTGCCAGCAACTGATGAGATTAAAGGAAGCAGTCGAGAGAAAACGGCCGGAATTGATCAACAGGAAGGGTGTGGTCTTTCATCACGATAACGCTAGACCACACACATCTTTAGCCACTCAGCAAAAATTAAGAGAGTTCGACTGGGAGGTCCTAGTGCATCCACCATATAGCCCTGACCTTGCGCCTTCAGATTTTCACCTGTTTCGGTCTCTTCAGAATTCTTTAGGTTCTGTAAGGTTGACCTCAAGAGAGGACTGCCAAAACTATTTGTCCCGTTTTTTTGATCAGAAGTCCCAAAGTTTCTACAGTAACGGGATAATGTCTCTGCCCACAAAATGGCAGAAAGTTATTCAACAAAACGGTACATATATATTGTAAATAAATGTAAATAAACTTTGAAAACAATGTCTTGACTTTTCATACAAAAATACGAAAATACTTTTTCCCCAACCTATTATTAATATGCTGGTCGTGAGCGCCATCTGTCATGAACGCTGAATTTCTGAAGAAATCCATCCCCATGTCTGGGCATTCCAGTAACAGTACAGCTCATTATGTATTCGTCATTATGTTACGATCTTCTGTTTTTATCATCATGATTTAAATAATCAAAGTCAGATACTACTAAGTGGGTAGGAAGATGATGATGATGAAAGTTCCTGTCGTCTTAATGAAGTCGCCTTAATATAATTTTCTCGTATAAAATTATATTACAAAACCGTCTAATGGTATACAAATAAAACATGAAACTGGGTCAATAAATATTTAAGCGGCGCCCTTAATATGATATGTTATAAAATATATTTGTTGTTTTTGCGGCAATTGAAATACCTACATCGTCCATAAAAATATCAACTCGTTCTTGAGTTACCGCTTGGTGAGAGACGGACGGACGGAAAATGAAATCACAGTAACAGGGTCGCGTTTGGTATAAAAAACCCTAAAAAATACCAAACAAGTTTCAATGCAATGCATGTAAATTTAAATAAATCTTTCATTTGTCTTCAAAATCGTAATAAATAATTCTAAAGACGACGTTGTACTGATGCAGTCACAATAGAAATGTATTTTATTGATAAGAGAATATTATGTTTAACCAAAATTATATTTAATACAATACAATCTTAATTAATTTAGATGAAACATTCCAATTGGTGAAGAGTTGAATGATAATAACACTTAACCTTAGGAAGGTTTTGCTGAGTATTATTGCGAACGGAGGGTGTTTAACTTTGTTATATGTATTATATAAGATAAATCGCAAATTAAACAAGTATCAATTATTTCTGATTGAATAAAGGCGAAGAAAGATATACATTGAAAGATGTCTGTGCAAATAATATTCCAATATATACTTAACAAAGTTTATGTTGGATAAAATAGTAAGTATATGAAGAGAGTAATGTAGATTCTTTAGATAACCAAAAGAAGATATATAGACTGCAGGAATTATGTTGCGAGAAATTAAATTTTTTGGTCTTAAAATTAACATACATAACATAACTTCACGCCTTTATTACCCGAAGGTGTAGGCAGCGGCTGTTAGGCCTCGTCTCGCCGTTATGTTTACGTCCGAAATGAAATAGGTGGCGAACCTATTGCCATACCGGGCACAAAGTTTTCAGTCGTCGATATTTATTACACTTAACTTCCGAAAATAATTACGATAAGTCATTGGTGTGAGCCAGTGTCAGGATTCCATCCGGACCTCTGGATTAGAAGCCGTGTGCTTGACTACTGGACCACCGAGACTATAAAGAGAGGTCCTAAATGTAAAAACATAATTTATAATTTTCGATTCCAGAGATTTTTTTTATCGAAAATGTGGAAAAATCATTAAATAGTAATTTAATTGATAAAACTTATAGAAGCACATCACGAACAAACTATGTATAAAAAAACACACTTGCATGAAAAGTACATTGATAACCACACGATGAATTCCTTATATAAAATCTAAAATGCCGTTGCTTTTTTAAAAAAAAATGTAGGATAGACCTTGCTGAGGAATCCTTTAGAAAATTAAGTAGGAAAAGTACTCGCTCGCCCTAATTCATAATTACTACACATAAATTCGTTAGTGGACCTCTGCAAAAGCATGAACTGTTCGTGGAATATATAATATTCAAGCTTTGTACACGTATTCGCGTAAGCGTCTGGAAATTAATGCATTTAGATATAAGAGGCACGGGTCATATAAACCTACTGTATATTTAAAATTTATACATTTTTATGCATCTAAATATTGTCGTTAATTTCTTTGGTATACATTCCAATAGAAGAGATTATAAGACTAATCCTGTGCAAATAAAAAATGAATATTTAAACGACTGTCATAATATAGGTCCCGGTGGTCTAGTGGTCGACCATCCAGGTTTAACAACCGCTACACCTTCGGGTAAAAAAAGCGTGAGGTTATGTTATGTTGTTATGAGTCAAAACAGTGAGGTAGATGATAAGTCTTATGCCTTACCAGTGAAGGACTTGATAGGTAAGTATTACATTTTATAATTCTCACACATCTTCCGAAAAGAATTGCAAGAAATCATTGGTGTCGGATATCGAACCCACAAATTCTGTACCAGAAAGGGGGAACAACATATGGTTAACTGAAAGGAAACCTTGATTTTTAATCAAGGTTTCCATTTAGATCTTTTTTTCTAGGAAAGGTAAGGTTCGCGCAAAAGTGGCTAGAATGCTGTGGCTACGCGTGCGTGGCCCCGCCCACCAGCCGCCCAACCGGTGCCTATAAATGCCGCCACCAACGTTCACATTTCCCATTCTGAACTTGGTGCACTTTCGCGATCTCCGGTCCTACGAACTTTGTAAAGTTTTTTGCAGTCGCGCTCCTGAAAGTCTAAGCGTAAGGTAAGTGGCAAAATACAAAATCAAATCAAATAAATCTTTCCAAGAATCGGTACGGATAATTTTACATTTCACGGAGATTCCGATATCAAATAACAAATATATTTCGACTTAAATAAAATCTCTATTTTTGAATTATAAAATGATTTATTTAATTGAAAGAAATATGTTACCATAAAATTAATAAAAAATCCAAAATAGGCTTCAGGCCTGTATTGAAAAGTAAGAAGTTTTTATTTACACTCAACAAACTTTTACCACAATTTGCAGCATAAAAACTGAGATTTTGTAAAACCCTTGCCGCTACGATCATGAAATCATATTCAATAGTAAAATAATAGAACCAATACTCATGAGAAATAAATATTCTAAAAAGTATTATATTTTTTTAAGTAAATGAAATACTAATTGAGCAAATCGAAATGAAAAAAAAAATCTGCGTTAAAATTAAGCAAATAATAAAATCTACTCAATTTGCTGACAAACATTGTTATTAAAAATTCGTGGTTACTGGTAATTCGCTTTCATGAATTATCAGGAAAGTAAGGCTATTTTTAATATAATGATAATTTTTCAAATCAGGTTTATATGATTTACTAACTATCAAGGCGAACTTTATAATAACATATGATAATATCTTAAACACAATACAGACAGCGCCCCCTAGTTCCAAGCTAAGCAACTAAATGCTTGGGCTATGGATATTAGATAACGGATATTAATACATATATACTTTTCTTTTGTAAATACATACTTATAGTACATAGAAAAACACAAATATTCATGTTTGTCACAAATATTTGTGGTCAAGTGGGAATCGAACCCCTGACCTCATTGCTGCAGCCGGTAATTTTACCAATGCGCTACGAGGCCCTTCAACTTATACCATTAATATGGTTATAGTTAGCCTACTTTAAAAATCATACTTTAAAGGTCATATTTTTGGATTCTTTAAAGGAAATGATATCTGTCGTATGACATGACATACATGACTTGTGTGAATCTTCAACCGTTTTCAACAAAAGTTACTACTGTGAAAAAATGGAAAATGTTCCGCCAAAATATTGTTTGAAAGCTTACCAGCGATTTTCGTAATATCCGATTAGAGATTATTTTACTCATTTATTTTACTAGTCTTACCTTAGTTAACTTTACGGCCTCAATACGTGACTTATAATCAGCGACAGAAATATCTCAAGCCGTATAGACGCCATATTAGTTTTATAGTATAAAATGGCGAAATTAGTTATATCGATCACAAATCTACCAGTCTCACATAAAACATCTGGTACGTCAATAGTACCTGCTGGAACTGGACACCTCTGTATTGCAGGAGAAGTCCTGGATTCAGGGATGGTCCCCATCATTACGATTCCGTTCATCTTTTTAAGACGATAGGTAGAAATTAGGATGTACTATCCTACTCTCTAAAATGGTGCTACATGTCTCATTTTACCAATTTTAACTATTTATCATTATTGAAAAGATAATTTGCCTTTGAACGTCAGAAAAACAGACTTAGAAATGTATTTAAGTTGTTAATAAATGTCCGAAATTCTAATAATAAATGGATATTTGTAGAACTTAACAATGAACTTAGTCCAACGGACTTTGAAGAAAATTGATTTTTATAACGATGACCAATCGATCTTTAGTAGCCATAGTAAGTAGTCTTTACCTATTCATATTATAATTCTTCACTAAACGACAAATAATTATAGTTTCTTATTTTGGTTTGACTATAATATGTAAAATGTACCATCATGTAACTCCCGGTGTAGGCTGTAGCCAATAACATGTCGACAAGCAGAATTACGAAATGTAATATTAAATATTTATATTATTACTAGAACACATAAAAATGAAGAATTTCATAGATTTATTTTTAGAATTTTATATTATTCAGTGAAATCATTATACCTGAATTCAAGATGTGGATTAGTTCAATCTGTCGTCTGAGTGCTAAAAGCACTAGGCCAATAACCTATACTTAGTTTTTTAATATTTCATGACGGTAGTATATTTAACAAAAAATCCTGAAAAGAGTAAAGTATAGCAAAATATCATTCATGAGCGGGATTTGGACCCGCTATCCTCACTTGTGTGACTCCTCGTGTTTATTACCTATGTCCGCTTTTCATAGAACATCTGAAGTTGCTATGCGGAACAGGGCAAGAAAATAAAACTTATTACCCCAAAGTAACTGGTAGAAATATCATAGAGAAGGACATCTAATATATAGCATATAACCGTATAAAAAATGGGGGTAGACAAGGAATTAATCAGTCTCTGCTCGCCCTGGAAATTCCTTGGGCGTACGGCGGCCATTTTTTATTTCCTTCGTAGGAATAGTGGGTGTATTGGAAGAAACTTATTTGCGTTTAAATTTATTGCTAACGGATCGTTTGTTTTTAATATACTTAGATAACGACAGTTGCTTTGAATGATTTTATTTTATTTTTAAAAGTGGTAGAGCCAAGCAGTTCGCTGCATGAATGGGCCGGCTCGACCGGTAAAATACCACGACCTCTCAGAATATCGACGTAAAGTGGCTAATGCCGCGTTTCGTTCGGTGAGAGAGGTACCCGGAGGCCCACCCCCCTTCCCCATCCATTCCTATACCCTACCCCTTAAAGGTCGGCAACGCAACAGTAACTCTATATGTGTTGCTGGTGTCCATGGGCGGCGTTGGTTGCTTACCATCAGGTGACACGCCTGCTCGTTTGCCCTCCAATTGCATAAAAAAAAAAGAAATTTCAACTTGATATTTTTCAGAATAAAATTAAGATATAATAGTTTTGGTCTTTTTGAGTTCATGGATTTGGGAGTAAAATCCAGTTGACATAATAATATTATAAAACAATAAGGAGAATTACCAACAGAGAAATTGAGAAAACATATAAGCCACAATATTGATTTTAAGCAAAAATATCGGTATATAGTTCATGTCATTCTTACGAAAAAAGCTAGTCTCTCAAGTTAAAATTAACACAGTCGTTAAGGTAACAGGGCGTGTCAAAAATATACAAACTGACTCTAAAACACAACACTACTTTTGGCGCAGTCGGTTAAAAAGGTATATCAATTAAATCTCAATGCCGGGAATCCAAATATTACCTATTAATTAAAACATTATTTATTTTCTCCTGTGGATTTTATTCTAACCTTAATTTTTTTTTATCAAATACGTGGTATAAAGCTTTCAAAGTAATTAAGATCAATAAATATCTAGAGTTTATTTTTTATTGATGTGCCTATTTATAGAAGGGTTCAATTAGATTTTTTTGGGTGTGTGAAATACGAAAGAGAAGTGAGGATTTTGGCTTCAGAGGTAGATCAAGGAAAGCAATATTTAAAAGCTTTGCAGTAATTTACTTTGTAATCGACGGAATCAATTACTAAACGAAACAATTCACTTAATTCAATGACACGACGTTTAGTGGGGTCTAATTAGACCCCAAATTCGTGCAAGTGGTACGCTTTTTATGGCTTTTTATTAGATCAACTAAAAGCTATGAAAGAATAATCTCTTTTTCAAAGCTAATTCTAAAATGAAATTCTTTTTAGTTTATGGTCTTACAATTCTTCAATTCCTTCTGTTTCAGTCTCTCGTATTTCAATATTCACCATATTTTACGCGAAAACAGCCTAAACCTGTATTGTGTATAAAGTATTCCGAACTTCAGAAACCTAAAAAAAACTCATTTACAAAGATTTCGGTTGCGACATTTCGAAATTTACCTGTAAAATGCGAGGTATTTGAATATAGATTCTGTTCACTTAGTCCCAAAAAATCAAATAAGCTTTTTGTTGGTAAATAGAAATACCTTTTATTGTACCTCAGGTAAAAATAGAAAAATAAGATACACAAAATAGTGTAGATAAACTAGATAAAGGAATAATTAATAATAATTATTTAAATACCAAATAGCAGAAAATTTGTTAGATAGCGTATGTTTGCCTTGTGTCATCAAGGTAAAATATTCTGGCTTGAAAATACTGCGGGCAGATATTAAACATGTCAGAGAAAAAACATAAAACCAACCAACTTTGTTTATTAGTGTAATACACTTTCCTACCTGTGTCCGAAATTGGCCTGAAATAGTCCAATAAGGCCAAAGAAATATAGTGTCAAATTACATAGCCACGTGGCGAATACTGAGTACTTCAGTGTCAATTTATTTTTTATATATCCGCATCCCTTTTACTCTAATAAGGTATAGGCAATGTTCTGGCGGAATTATTGGCATATCTATTGGACACATTGATACGTCAAACAAACATTTATGCTTCTCCCAATACTGTTAGCACTAAGATCGTACCATATACGTTCGCTTAACAGCCAGTATCACTATCTACAACAGTGGTAAAACCATTAGTGCGTGGCATGAGTGGGGAAAGGAAAGGGAATGGGTATAGGGCCTCCGAATACCTCTCTCACTGATCGAAACGCAGTAAGAGGCACTTCACGCCGATATTCAGAGTGGTCGTGGTATTTCACCGGTCGAGCCGCCCCATTCATGCAGTGAACTGCAAGACTCAACCACTGCTAAAACCTTCCATCTTTCAGTATTTCTGCATCAAGTAGCTCATGTAAATATATTATGACATGAGACACTTTTGTATTCGGCGTGAGAGATATCCGGGAGCCCGCCTACCTTCCTCTTCTTTCAAAGCCAGCAATACAACTTTAACACTATCTGTGTTA
This sequence comes from Euproctis similis, assembly GCA_905147225.2. Classification (NCBI taxonomy): domain Eukaryota; kingdom Metazoa; phylum Arthropoda; class Insecta; order Lepidoptera; family Erebidae; genus Euproctis; species Euproctis similis. The sequence goes on from LR990108.1 coordinate 4,174,302, forward strand.
AAATATCCTAGTGCGGCGCTAGTCACTTACCACCAGTGGTACCGCTTACTCTTTTATCCTTGCCACTATTGCCACTAAAAAAACAACGCTATCCCTCATACAAATAAATTAATGATATTAAACAATATCGCTAATTAGATTATTTCAGGCAACATACCTTTTTCATACATCAAAGTAGGTATAATTCCTTTTATTACTATTTCAATATTAAAATATTTCTGTTCGAATTGCGATAGACTAGAATGATTCCGAACAATAATTACCGAAGCGACTTATAGATAAAAGTGTCTAATTTATTAAACCAAATTAATTATGGTTGAAATAAAAGGGTCCAGATTAGTTAAACAAGTCGAAGAGTTCAACTATATTAACATAATTTTATTGTGTTAACAATATTAGAGAGAAAGGATAACCGATCTTATATTTAGATTTTATTTTATCAAAATCGTTTTGAGTGCTGAATAACTATTTCGTTAAATATACTTAAGCCCGAATACTGAACCGCCACTCAAATATGTAAGCGCTACTTAAGCGTTTAAGTAGCTGTCACATTAGACAGAATACGTAAAATTTGAGCAGTAAGTAACAATTTATTGATTATCAGATTTGAGTGGCGGTTCAGTATTCAGGCGTTAGACACTTACTTATTAATGAAAACTTTTATTATTAAATAAATCACAGTATATATTAACGTTGGGGTTGGGGTTTGCCAGTCTTCTGGGCGCGCTGCCAGTAGACCGAGATGCGGACAAATTTGACTTCAGATAGTTTTTTAATTGTATATATTGTAAATAATTTAATTATTTTATTCTTCTTATTATGGATACTAGGTTAAATGTATAAAAATGTTATTTCCAGAAGATTTGCAAGGATTATGGCCAAGAAAGCGAAAGAAATATTGACTCGTTATAATCCTATTTGTGGATGAACATCAGTGTTTACATAAACAGTTCATATATTTTTGGTAACATTTTAAGTCATCCCGATAGCCCCTGGCTTAGTACGGGGACATCTGCTTAGTAAGTCCTGATTACAAATCCTGGCACACACCAATAACTTTTCGTAAGACTTTCTCATTTTATTGAAGCTTTGGCGGAAGTTGTCTCAAATACGGTTATGGACGACTAAGCACATTGTTTTGGCGGTAATACAGCAACCTAGCTAGGTTTAACTTTTAATAAAGCTTAGCTTTTTTAACGTACCAACAAAAATTAATATTCCCTCGTTAGTTTTTATGTCAAATGCACGCGTGTTTCGTGAAATTTATGGACAGATTTTTATATTCTATTATTTTTGCATAGGCTTTTAGTTTGCTTCACCGAAAACTGTAACGTAACTTTTAAAATGCAACCTCGACGTGTACAAAGAAAAAATATTATCGTTATATTTTGTGAATATTTTGCAACGCAATTATGTATACGTTATTTTGGCATGTATGCATTATGTAACCGTAGTAGAGTTACGCATTCCCTACATTAATGGGCTGGTTTCGACCTTTTGCAAAAACACGACCTTATTTTTATGGGATGGAGAGCAAACGTGTCACCTGATGGTAAGCAACTGCGCCGCCCATGGACACCAGCATTACATATAGTGTTATCGTGGCGTTGCCAACCTTTAAGGGAGATGGACAGGAAAGCATGGGGAAGGATCTCTCACCGAACGAAACGCGGCATGAGCCACTTTATGTCGATCTTCTGAGAGGTCGTGGTATTTCACCGGTCGAGCTGGCTCATTCATGCAGTAAAGTTATGTGATGAATATCGCAGAAAAGTTGTTTCAATTGGTGAGACAGATATCCGAGGGTCCAATACCCTTCCCCCTCCCTCTCTATCCCACCCCCTCAAAAGCCGACAACGCAACTATTCGTTTATGGGACTTTTATGGGATAGGGGACAAACGAACAAGCGAGTCTCCTGGTGCTAGTCACTTGCTTGTTCGTTTGTCCCCTATCCCATAAAAGTCCCATAAACGAATAGAGCCACCTCACTCTTTTCTTCAGTAGAAAAGGATCTATGGGTGTCTAACGAGTGTCGCTAAGAATTTGACCTGATATCCATCTGTCGTATTATCTTCAATGGCTGATCCGTTTATCGAAATTTAAGAATATTCAAAATTAAAAGTGCGTGTAGTAAAAGTTACCCGAATATCATGGAGTCTATAATATTAAAGATTTATTAGACATAATTCTGTAAGATAATTTCTAAGTAAAGTTTTATGTTGCAACATATTAACTGGATATGAAATAACTCCTGTGTACTAACGCAAATAGTTAAATTATTATTGAAATTTACAAAGCATCATTCCTAACTTGATTTAATATTCCATTTAAAATTCCTCTCGGTTTAAATGTAGGCACTTAAACAGCCAGTTAACAATATTTGTTATATTTTTTATTAACTGAAACTTAAACACTGAATATAAAACGCATATATTTAATACTGATTATATAATACGAGCCTCAGTGGTCCAGTGGTTGACCAGCCGAATCTGAATCAAAAAGTCGCGTGTTCGAATCTAGGCTCACACCGGCTTTTCTACATTATTTCGCAATTTATGTGAGTGATGACTGATGACTGAAAACTTTGTGCCCGGGGTATGGCTAGAGGTTCGCTATCTATCTATTTGGGACTTTAAACATAACGGCGAGTCGAAGCTTAATAGCCGCGGCCTACACCTTCAGGAAGAAAAAAGCGCGTTATGTTAATACATTGAATTGATTTTTTTACTTTTGAATTTTCGGAATAGTAAGTATGATTACATACAATAAAAGCATACAAAAAAAGCAAAAAGTGACTTTCTTTTTGCTGTCAGTCCCCTTAATTGCTTAACATCTTTGTAACTATGCAACGGATATTGATGCGTTTTTTACTAATACATAAAGGGTGTCAAACGGCCACCCCGTTTTATCTATAATTAATGTTTGATATGGAACAGAAAAAAGTAATAAATCCAAAATTTACTTATTTATTATTTTTGATGCGAAACAAAGTTCGCCGGGACAACTATATAGTATGTTTAGTTAACTAGTATATTATACTACTGACAAAACTCTTGTTATTTTTGATGCTAACTCTGCTTCAGATGATATTTTAACAAGAATGAAATCTTATAAGCTTTGGGTAATATTAATACCAAGAATGTCAAAACTTATGCGATTAACTTGTGAAGAATGGCCGGAACTGATACAATATTACAATACACACAGTGCTAAATAGCTCGCAAGGGAGTGCTTCAAGCTTATTATGATTGCTGTAGATTTATTCAGCTATTAGCATTTCCGACTCAATAGTTTCTTAAACAACTTGTATACTAAATAGTGTATTCTAACTTCTAATTTAATTTGTCACTACACACTGCAAATACCTGACGGTACTCGTAAAATCTATTTTTTTTTCCATCCTAATTGTTTTTCAGTCATAGATATTTATCACACATTAAATGTGTTATAAATATCTATGTTTAAAACAATTTGTCGCATGTATATCAAAAGGTTCCTATACGACATCTAAATTATATTATACAACTTGAAATGCCCAGAAACTATACAAACATCTATGCTTATCCATTAGTTCGTAAAACATAACATAACTTCACGCCTTTTGTTACCCGACGGCGTAGGCAGCGGCTGTTAAGCCTCGTCTCGCCGTTATGTTTACATCCCAAATGGAAAAGGTGACGAACCTATTGCCATATCGTTAACAAAGATTTCAGTCATCGATATTTATCACACTTAACTTCCGAAAACAATTACCAGTATTCGATTAACAATTAACAGTATCAGTATTCGAACCCGGACCTCTGGATCAGAAGCCGTGTGCTCTCCCACTGGACCACCGAGACGTTCGTAAAAAAGTGTAATATTTAAAAAAAAATCCGAAAATTCGTTTCGTTCCCTTTGGTTTTACACACCATTATGTTTTTAGAATAGCTTAATGTCTTCCAAGGTTATATATTACACATCATAGTGTATTCGCTTATCTGTAAACCTCTAATCCCATGTAAAAACATAATAGAGAAATAACGTTTTCATCGAGATTATTACCACAATTTGCATAATCCTTTGATGTGATAGCATTAACAAACAAAATGTTGGGTAAATCGGTTGATTTTATAACTTTGACAACGTTCGCGTTATCAAGTGTAAACAAATGAGACGCACCTACATCCGTAACTATCTCCTTCCGCGTGAAATTCTGTTTTCATGATCCTCCATCTATAGACAAATACTCCCAAAAATAGATAGCTTAAATTAATTTGTAAAAATTAGTATAGTAAAAAAAAGAGTTTTATGGAACAGTCATTTTAAAGATAAAGTTATAAAATATAAAGATATATTCTTACATATTTTATTCAGATTCAAAGGGAAATCGCCTTATATATTCCTTTGAAAGTGATATTACGGTATTTTTTATTTGGATATCAGTTACTAATATTATAGAGGATCTTGTCACAAAGGTACAGTGTATTTAATCTTCATATTGCATAATATTAAGTTCCTATAATTTTTAACGTAAATATTTTTGACCTGATTCCTTAAAACAAAGACTTTCCCGGTTAATGAACTATTTGTGAGATAAGTTTCTTATAATAAAACTAGCTGAACCGGCGAACTTTGTTCCGCATCAAAAGTAATAAATAAGTAAATTTTAAATATCATGAGGTTCAATTTGTGCTATCGGCACGCGTCTTGGCCCTCACTGACACAACTGCTATGTTATTACTGCAATATCTTCGAAAATATTCATTTAAATTATAGGGCCATGATTATCTATATTAAATGCACAATCTATTTAAGATACTTAATTGGATGAAAATTAATACTGTAATGTTTAAAATCGCTTCGTAAATAAGCCATTATTTCTCGTAAAAAGTAAAAAAAAAATGGTTATTGTGGGTTATCCCTTAGAGATAGACATATGCCAACGTGGACTTTTTTGTAGAACTTTTGAAGGTGTTTAATAATGTCGAACATTGTTTTGATCTATCACTTAGGGTTCAGCCAGCGTTTCGAATTAAAGTGCTAAATCTCGAAAATTATAATTTTTTCTAAAGACTATCATTATACATGAATTATAGATAAAACCACCCCGTTGACACCCTCTATCTACCTGCATCAAAATCCGTTGCGTAGTTTCAAAGATATAATAAGCATATAAGTTGGCAGACAGCAGAAAGCGTCTTTGTTTTATTTTATGTAATGATTAGAGCAAAACTATAAGTAGATAAATTTTCATAGTTTCACTGTACTTATGGAAATTTCTAAGAGCCTTCTGCTGAAACCAGTGGTCAGTAATAAGCTGACCACTGAAACCGACAAAGTCGTTCGGGTAATCTGCTCATATTTAAGTTTATGAAGAACCTTTGTAGTCTGGTACTTAGTGATTATTGATCAAAGGTTGTACAGCACTTGTAACCCACACCTTTATTAAGTGGTGTATGATTAGCTTAAGAGATTTTGATCGGACCTTTTAGGAATAAAGGAGGGTAACTTGATAAGGCTACTTTAAAAACACGTACTTTCGAGGCGCTAAGACCTGAAGGTGTAGACAGCTTTTCTATTTATTGCACAACGAAATATTTATAAGGGTGTTGAGTTCATTGGTACACTTTGAACTATTATTATTATTAATCGCTAGGTCCTTAGATATTTTTATCACACATAACTTCCTACTAATACTAGTATTTGAACTCGGAACCTTCTAAATAGGAGTAATGAAAAAAATATGATAGTAACTACGATTTACTGTAGTCTTTGAAAAAAAACTGATTCATATTAATCTCTGTAATGCGAACTATCTGCCAGTGATTCAGCAAAAACAATTCATAAGTTTCAGATATTATCCTGGAAAAACATTTAGACATTAAAGTTTTTGTAAAGTTTAAATTTTCAATTTTCATAATTTCATTATAAAATCCCGATGACATTATGATCTCGTTTGGAAAATGATATTGAGTCAACTCAAGATACCTAACGACTAAGTGCAGACGCTGAGGGGAATGAGAAAAATTGAAGAAAATTCCTTATATTTATGTACAAAGTTTTATTTCTAATTTCTTGTCTCCGTAACATAGAGTATTAGAAAATAGAGAACATAGAGATTTTTCTACTTGCGAACTCTTACAAGAAATTGTTAGAACATTTGTATGCTACTCTTTCACGTAAAAATATTTATTGAATATATATATTTATGGAAAATAATATAGCTTTTATATCAGAATGACACGTAGGCTACAATGAATAAAGTCATTGTATGTATTGTCTAAAATATGGAGATAAATGTCAAGAAAATTATGCACTAAAATGTCATCGCATAATAATGAAAAATTCTACAATGTTATAGAAAATATTAACATTTTTAGTAAATATTTTACAATAATTTTTTTGTATAACAAATTTGTTGCCAATATTTCCAACACTCAATTTATCAATTTCAGAAGTTGTGTGATAAATTATCTGTGACTAAAACCATATTGTACCCGACGGAAATTGCAGTTCTAAATTGCCCACAAAGAAGATTCCCATTCTATTAAAATATAAAATTAATTTGAAAGAGAGAGTTTTCAACTTTTTCTATGGCGTCGATGCCTGTTTATACCGTTTAAAGCCGAAGTCAAACCGATCAGAGCTGAAACTTAAACATTGCTTGGACATTGTGGGACGACACATTTCAATAAAATAATCCCCTTTTCCCGCAGAGGAAAGTAATAAAACTAATATTGTTCTTTCTGTTTTTTACGTAATTAAAGGAAATTGATCGAAGTCTCTTCTAAATACGATGTATTTTTTGTATACTTTTTTTTACTTGTTGTTTTATTACTTTCCGTTTTTTTAGAAGCCGATGGATAAGTTAGCTAGACGTAGTTTCATCATCATATTATCTGGGATATTAGTTATCGTTTTAAAATAGCTCACGTGGGCGCTTTATTAACATAAGAAAACAAGCTAACTTCACTTTATAGGTAGCAACAAAAGGTTATGGGCCCAGTGTTCTTACGACGATCGTTAATTTTATTTTCCAGCTTTATAATATATTCCGTTTCATCTCCAGAGATTTACCTATTAAAAAGCAACCTCCTTAGTAGATATTAATTGAGAAGCACTAACGAAACTTAGACAGTGTCTGTTTCTCATCCCCCGAGACCATCAAGCCAAGCTATTATTGTCCGTAATATAGCTCTGTAGTAATTGAACAAACTTTACATAACATAACATAACTTCACGCCTTTTGTTACCCGAAGGTGTAGGCAGCGGCTGTTAAGCATCGTCTCGCCGTTATGTTTACGTCCCAAATGGAATAGGTGGCGAACCTATTGCCATACCGGGCACAAAGTTTGTCAGTCATCGGTATTTATCACACATAACTTCCGAAAACAATTTCGAAAAGTCATTGGTGTGAGCCAGTGTCTGGAATCGAACCCCGGACCTCTGGATCAGAGGCCGTGCGCTCGCCCACTGCGCCACCGAACAAACTTTAGTGGATAAATATCAAAATAATAAAATTAAACAGTCTCGGTGGCGCAGTGGCTAGCACCCCGCTTCTGATTCAAGAAATAGTGGGTTCAAATCCTGGCACACACCAATGACTTTTCAAAATTTTCGAAAGTTACGTGTGATAAATATCGATGACTGACAACTTTGTGCCCGGTATGGCAATAGGTTCGCCACCTACTCCATTTGGGACGTAAACATAACGCCGAGACGAGGCTTAACAGCCGCTGCCTACACCTTCGGGTAACAAAAGGCGTGAAGTTATGTTATGTAATAAAATTAAGACTTTCAAATATTTACCTATTCACCTGGTAATTGAATTTAATTGAAAATGGTGTCACTTGAATTTAATTATGTCAGTTATCTTGGTGAAAATGGCTGTGTCAATTTTCTTATTATAGACTCTAATTGAGTTTAGTTTCTTTACAATTTAAATATGATAGTAGATGTGTAAGCATTGGGTACTAATAATATATGAGAGAATAATGATATAAAGACGAGGTTCTCAATTCGTCTGTATGTATATTTTTTTTATGTTCATCGATATATTCGTAATTTATGGACGGATTTAAATTTTTTTTTTTGGGTTATTTTCACCTCCGAGATGGTCCCATTTTCACCAGGTGAGGATGTGAAGATGTATACCAGGAGAAATCGAAGGGAATCATTGAAAATTGATTGCTAGTATGGTGTTTTTGTTACGGAATAGTGATATTTGAGGGATATGCTTTACAGTGTCAATTTCTAATGCTGTGTCTTTAAAACCGTAGAACTCCTTAACGGTTAAGAGTTGCAAGATAGGACTGCATTTGGGCGTTATAAACTGCTTAGTAGTATATAGTACTAACGTGTTACTTCGGAGGTATGCTTGATTCAACATCTGATAATGCTGTGCTGACGATGAAGCTACAGAACTCTAGGAGTTAGGACATAATTCTGGAAATATAAATATTTTTTTATTTTCTGCAATATTTTCCAGGCTACGATTGGCCTTCATTCGGGCTGTAGTAGTATTGCGTCTACCAATGATAATAAAAAAATATAAATACATAATAAGTATTGTCAAACTCTTTTAGTTAAAAGAAAGTTAAATTAACTTTTAGAAACACAAAGTACAAAATCTTTATGCAGATGAAAAGAGCACCTCCATAACTAAAAAGCGATATATAACGTAACTAACAAATTTATCTACTTAATACAATACACACAACAAATATTTTAATAAAGTTGTATTTAACTATTAAAACATTTACAACTTGTTATTTCACTCATTATTTAAGTCGGTGACCGACTCGAAAAATGAGTGACAATTGTAGTATGGGTATTGTATATTGCTTCTTTTCAGCATAATTACATAAGTGGGTTTATTTTGTTTATGTATCTCAAGCTTTCGGGCGATTTACCAATGAGCATTGAAGCATGTTAAGCGTCAAAAGCGGTTATAGATATGACGAAATTAAGCGCGATAAAATTTCGAAGTAGGTTTTGTTTTTTCTTGTCATTAGTTACGGTACAACTAAAGCAAGTTCCAATTTAAACCATGTTCCCAAAGGTTGTTTTTATTTAAACATCCTCTTAGAGAATCGTGAAAACAAAACAACGTACAAAATCTAACAGTTGTTGTGTTATCGATATATTCATGTTCATAAGAAACTGGTTTATTTATTTCAAATGTTTTGAAAAGAGTATTTGGCACATGAGTTTCTTGCCCGATTCTTCTCATGATATGATGAGCCCCTACACTCGGAATCCGGCCGCTTGTGACGATTGCGTCCGTGTCTTTTTTTGTTCCACGGAGGCACTTTCCACAAGCGCTCGTGTTTGTTTTTTTGTTTGTTTTTTTATTTAATTTTAAATCATATGTTATCTGTACTTGTTGACTATTTTTAAGTGTCTGTGAAGACCTATAAAAATAAACTTATTTTGACTTTGACTTCGGTTTACTTTAGTAAATGTATGTTCGAAACTTATCTTTGTTGTACAAAAATGTCACCACATTTTTTTCATATAAAAACAAAATATACCCATCATAACGATATTCTATAAAATAATATTTTACAGCTGCCTATCCATTTTTAACCGACTTCGAAAAAAGGAGGAGGTTCTCAATTCGTCTGTATGTATATTTTTTTAAGTTTGTTCACCGATATTTTCGTCAACTATGGACCGATTTCAAAAATTTTTTTTTCTTTTGGTCTCATTTCCACCAGGTCAGAATATGATGATGGAAACCAGGAGAAATCGAAGGCATCTACCAAAAGTTGTATGCGAGTATGGTGTTTTTGTTACGTAATAGTGATGTCTTAGGGATATCCTATAAGGTGTCATCATTTGATGCTGCTGTGCTGATGAAAAAGAAAAAAAACTCCTCAAAGGTTAGGAGCTTTAAGACAGCACTGCAATTAGTCGATATAAACTATTTGGTAGTATGTAGGGCTAGCGTGTAGCTTGTAAATTATGCTTGAATATGCTGCTATGCTGATGAAAAAGCCACTGAACTCCTTAAAAGTTAGGGGTTGGGAGATAGTACTGCAGTTAGTCGATATAAACTATTTGGTAGTATGTAGGGCTAGCGTGTAGCTTGTAAATTATGCTTGAATATGCTGCTATGCTGATGAAAAAGCCACTGAACTCCTTAAAAGTTAGGGGTTGGGAGATAGTACTGCAGTTAGTCGATGGCTGTACAGGACCAACAATCATACAATTGAAAGTAATATAAAGGCTGTAAAAAACCATTTTAAACAGAAAAAGGATGTTATTCTTATTCCCGTGTATAAAACAGGATATAAATATCCTTAAATTCTAATAGATAAGGAGATTTTGTTACATGTCTCTAGTTAAAATCCTTCAAGATAGACCACAAAAAGTTTTTAATATATACACAGATAAATACTACAATATATATTTTTTTAATTTTTTTATTTTTTTTTATGGGACAGGAGGGCAAACGAGCAGGCGTGTCACCTGATGGTATGCAACCAACGCCGCCCATGGACACCAGCAACACATATAGTGTTACTGTTGCGTTGCCGACCTTTAAGGGATAGGGGATAGGAAGGGACGGGAAGGGGGGTGGGCCTCCGGGTACCTCTCTCACCGAACGAAACGCGGCATGAGCCACTTTACGTCGGTCTTCTGAGAGGTCGTGGTATTTCACCGGTCGAGCCGGCCCATTCATGCAGCGAACTGCTTGGCTCTACCACTATATATATATATATATATATATTGTTTATTTTTTTAGCAAAAAATGCTGTGTTAAGAATAAGAAAATAATGTTTGGTTAATCCCCGCTATATATATTTCAAGTTTCTTTGTGGAATATTTGCATATGTGTCTTCTAAAAGCTTATCTTATATGTATATAGTTTTTATGCAAATACATCTTACTGTTTCCAAGCTTTCATTTCACGAAGTACTATAATATTCAATTACTTTTGCGTATATGTCTCCAAGGTATTAAGTATTTTTATGCTGAAAAAGTAAAATAAAATTGAATTATTATCATATTTGTCTATCTTATTAAGTAATAATAATATGAGGAATATTTCTGTCCAAGTGGGAACATATGGCATTCCCGAGGGTATCTGCAAATGGATCACTACGGATGTTGTTCCGATATTATCATGAAGTCTATTTCACAACCTTCCTTCCGCATTCTGAGTGGTAGCAAGACACTTTTTATCCTATTCTGCCAGTGAGAGAGTAAACGTTAGTAGTTAGGTAGTGCCACGCAGTTCACTGCATGAAGGGGCCGCGTCGACCGGTGGAATACCACGACCTCACGACAATATCGGCGTCGAGTGAATGTTGCCGAATTTCGCTCGGTGAAAGAAGTATCCGAAAGCCCGATTTCCCCTTTCCCCTCCCTATTCCAGTTCCAACCCCTTACCTATCCATCTTAAAAGCCTGCTATCCCACCTTAAAGCGCAACTATAACATTATCTGTGTTGCTCGAATCCATGGACAGCGTAAGATGCTTGCCATCAGGTGACATGCTCATTTACTCCTCTATTTCCAACTTCATTTACTCCAATATTTCCAATTTATGGGAAATTGGAAATATTGAAATAAAAATGACTAATATTTTTAAGTTAAAAGTAGTTCAGTTGTGTTTTCGATACAAATATATTCTTCTACATATTTCACACAAAATGTACTCTGTGTGATATGTGACTACATAAATGGATATCTGACGTGACTTGACACTCCCTGGAGCACTGAGTGTGAACGTCTAATGTGATCTATGTCCATATTATTTGTAAACTTGAAGGGGTGTAAGTTTCGACAGTAATAAATTTACTGTCGAAACTTACACTCGTGAATTTGAATTGATATGGCATAATAACTTTGTGTCCGGTGCCAGTTCCAATGGAAAAAGTATGTGACGTCACCCCTGATCTACATATTAAAAAGTTATTTACGTATGTAATCTCATTGTTGTTTATTCCATTTTTTTTTAAGATGGCCCTCGCGTTAACGAATAATTTCCTTTGGGGCAAGTTAAAAACACAAATTTCAGAGAAAATTTCGTATTTGCAAACATTATTTGAGAAATTTCACACAGCAACCAAGATTTATAATTATTATAACCGAGGCACAAATCTTAACAAAATATGTTTTTACGATATTTTATTTAGTTTAAATGTACATTTCTTCTTTCACTAATGGACGTTTAGATCTTACGATTAAAGTATGATAAATTATAGTTAAGTAGATTTTTAAACTCAAACTTACAAAGTCCTTAAAGACAAATATTGAAAAATCTATATATATTTATGAGATTTCCACCTATATATTGACTCATCACGATATCTCTGGAACCACAAGGCGTAGCGACTTGAAATTTGGTAGGATTATTCCTTTCGCCGAGTAGAGGTCAGCTAAGAACGGATTTTACGAAATTCCACCCACAAGGGGGGTTGCGGGGGTGTTAACAATGGAAAATTCCCATTTTTAACCTATAGCTGCTATCGACTTCAAATTTGTCGAAGATATTGCAGTATTAACATAGCGGGGCAGCAGTTATTACTTTTGATGCGAAACAGAGTTCGCCGGGTCAGCTAGTACAATATAAATCGATTCGTTGCTTATTTTTAAGCTACAAGTGCGAAACAAATTCTGAAAAAATGTATATCTCTTTTTTAAATCTCACATGTGTCTGAAAGGTATTAAGATTGAAACGTGACACATGTTTAAAATAAAAAAAAAATTGGCTTGTGATGTTTGATTCATCACAAAAAAATATTAATTTATATTATTAGATATCTTTTAGGGGCAGTTTAAAGTTCCATACTTATTTAGGTATGGTAGGTATTTTATTTTACAACTTACTTTCGGTAACCAAAATCTCTATGTTAATAAACTGTGACAATGTCCATATAAAAATTTTCTTTTGTTTGTATAGGAATCAAAATGCTGAACAAGAATATCGCAGTTGCCATCGCCGTGGTTCTGGCCATTGTCTGTCTAGCTGAGGCCAGGGAGGAGGGACCTCACGACATGGCTGAAGCTCTACGTATGCTGCAGGAGCTTGACCGCTACTATACTCAAGCTGCTAGACCAAGGTAAGTTATTGTTACATTATTGAAAGAATAAAATGCCTTGTGAAGTGTAATTTTGAATAAAAGTCATCAGCATGGGACCAATTGAAATACGGTCAGAATGGTGTTTCGGTTATATAAGGCAGCCATGAAATTGCTTCAATACCATAACGGCGGTATAACTGTTAATTGGTCTTGTAGTCCACTGGGTTTTTTTTACTACTTCTGGCTCTATATTGATTTGATTTTAATTCTCAAATAGTTCTACTACATACGTCTTCCTACCGTGTCCAGAGTCTTCAATTCTCTTAGTATTATAAGGTGTGTCTTATCCATTCTATTCATCCATTCCATTCTATTTGTGGTCTTATCCGTTCTATTCAGGTGGCATGTCCATAGGAACCTTTTGTGGTTTTTGTAATAGGTAACTCCTTTTCGATATAGTTAATAGAATTTATGGAGTTGTTTAGATTTTTGGCAACATATATATATATACATAAGTATATAGCCAAGCTACTCAGTACTGCACACCTATTTGATGACTAATGTTAAGACTTAGAGTTTTTATATTTTAATAAATCATATTCTTACCTAACGCGTCACATATAAATTATAAATATCTGGATGACCGAGCTTTGCTCGGTATTTTTTTTTTTTTTATAAACAACGCCATCTGCTGGAATAGCTTTAGTGTTGTTGTCGTTAAAGCAAGTTAGTTGCTCACAATTTAAAATAATTATAGCATTCGCCAATAGATGTCAGGAATTCCAAAAAGTAAGTTGATGTTTAAGTTGATTATCGATAAAACACGATAAAATGAAATTTTCTAAAAATGATTCCTAGCTAGATCGATTTATCGCCCCCGAACCCCCCTATATACTAAATTTCATGAAAATCGTTGGAGCCGATTCCGAGATTCCAATTATATATATATATATATAAGTATATACAAGAATTGCTCGTTTAAAGATATAAGATAATATAAAATAAGTTGATGTATAAATAACGAACTGCTATGCGCCAAATCCCACGCAACAAAATCACATATTTATGTAGAGCGAGATGTACAAAAGACTTTAATAAAGCTGGTAGAGAGTAATCTTAAACGAGTAAAAAGTCTAACTTATAGCTTGTCATTTGTGTTCATTTCTTAGGAAGAGACTTTACTAGTTAATAAGGTGGAGGCATATAAAATATTATATTAGCGACCCCCCACCCCCGGCTTCGCAGGACATCACATCTGAGGTCTCAAAAATAACAGTATATTTATACTATTTAATGGATGTTGCACACATTAAAACCATCGTCTTTAATCACTCTAAATACATCACGCCGAATCCCTTGCGAGGTATGCAGAAAGAACGGAGCGCCATAAGGCACGATTCTTACACACCTCACTCGCTTCGTTGACTTTCATAAATCTTTTGATGCACAGGCGTCGATTTTTGATGCTCCTAACATCACCTTCCTCCAGAACACGGTCTATTTAGTCATGGAATGTATATGAACATGAAAACAAATTAAAATCCATTGCGTAGTTTTAAAGATTTACACATAAATAGAAATATAGGCACAGAGAAAGTGACGTTGTGAGCAGTGATGTAGTGATTCATCATGGTCCTTGTAATTTAACTCAGTCATTTTCAGTACAATCATATAATATTAGGATTATTTTATGGGATAAGGGGCAAACGAGAAAGCTGGTCACCTGATGTGAAGTAACTAGCGATGTCGATACACACTTGTGACACGGTAGAGTCGCAGTTGCGTTGTCGAACTTTAAGGGAGTGAGTTGGGGAGAGGGGGGAAGAAGTGTGGAATCTCTCATCGAAAAAACGCGGCATGAGCCACTTAACGTCAACATTCTGAGAGGCTGTGGGCTTTTACCGGTGGAGTCGGTCCATTCATTCAGCGAACTGCGTTCCTCTATCATTGTAGAAATCAATTAACTAAAAAAAAATAAGAATTATACCACGATACACACGGCGATACAAAATGTCGTATTTAGATAACGTTACGTGTTCTTACAAAGTCCAAGAGGGAGAGAAAAGCAGATCCTGATCTACACTGGCCCTTTTCCCCCAAATGCCACCAAAATAAGGTTTACATGACAGGGAAGCTTTCAGAGACTTATGTGCGTAAGTTGTTGGTTGTGACATAAAAAATCATAATATTTTACATGGAGTTAGTTTGGTTGTTTTTTATTATGCCGCCCTGATTCTGGCAGAATAGGCAGTAAAATATCCTTTCAAGAGATATTATAAGTAAGATAAAATATCCTTCCAAGAAAGCCTTAGTTTTTAGATTATTCGTTGTTCATTTTCTAGTCAGACTATAAATACACGTGCATAAACATGCCATACAGCTTCATGCCCTTCTCTACCCATACTACCTCTTTCATCGTACGAAACGCACATGAACCACTTCACGCCGATATTTCGCGAGGTCGTGGTATATCACACGTCGAGCCGGGCCATTCATACAGCGAACTACAATACTCTACCACAGTTAAAGACTGAAAACTTTGTGCCCGGTATGGTATCACCACCTGGGTCTTTTGGGACATAAATATAACGACGAGTCGAGGTGTTAACAGCCACTGCCTACACCTTTGGATAGAATAAGGCGTGAAGTTATGTTATGTAATCTTTAATTGACTCGTCAACTATAATTCTGTTCCAACACTTTTGAAGTCCAAAGATAATGTCATCAGCACTAATAATCTACCCCCCACTCGATGACCCAACGCGATAGTCCACATTCTCTGTCTATAAAGGATATAACACGTATGCTTCTTTTTCTTTTAAGTTTTATTACGATAATATTAATAACGAATTAGTATTTATAGAATAGAGTATGGTGTAGAGTATTAGTAATAGTGGTAGAGCCAAACAGTTCGCTGCATGATTGGAACGGCTCGACTGGTGAAATACCACGACCTCTCACAAAATCGACGTATAGTGGCTCATGTCGCGTTTCGTTCGGTGAGAGCGGTACCCGGAGGCCCACCCCCCTTCTTTCTCTATCCTACTCTTTTAAAGGTCGGCGACGCAACTGTGATACTATATATGTTGCAAGTGTCCATGGACGGCGCTGGTCACTTACCATCAAGTGACACGCCTGCTCGTTTGTCCTCCTATCTCATAAAAAATAGTATAGTATTTATTGTATAAGAGTATTTATAGAAAATTCGAAAAGTGTTTGAAGTTCCGGCGGTTTATTAGTCTCCGCTTCTGATTCAGGGGATCGATTCCGGCCGACTCACACCAATGTTTTTACAAAATTCCTTTCGTAAGTTATGAGTATTAAATATCAATCACTACCTTGTGTTCGGTATATGGTAATTAGTTACGTGACCTATTCCATTTGGGATAAAACTATTCGGTTATTCACGGCGGCGACGATAACAGCCGCTACCTACTCCTCCGGGTAGATAAAGGCGTGAAGTAAACTTACTACTAATATTTTTAAATTACAACATTTGATTACCATAAATATAGGTAGAGGTAACTTATATTTTGAAATAACATACACATATTCACCCCTTTTTGACAAGGGTTGTATGTAGGTTTTGAGAATTAACTATGACACATTCACTCTATTATCAACATGACGAGTCCTTATGGTGTCCTGGATAGTTTTTCACACACAACATCAAAAAATTAGCAAAAAAAAGTGCTTTAAATTTTTTCGTTAATACTTTATTAGATTAAACTTGGGACTTATTCACAATAAGTCTTTAAGATTGAGATATAAATAAAAAATATCAAAGAAAATTATCTTATAGTAGAAAAACGGCATAATAATACCAAGAAAAATTAATCTTCAAATAGTTAAAAAATACTTAAGTTACAAAATTTCTTGTCGATTTTAGTGACAGTTGTTAATGATAAATGAAAAAATTTAGTAAAAAATGTTGTTGTAGAATATTTACAATAAAACTTTATCAGACCTTTAAACGATGAGTGTTATCAGGGAGCATTGAAAAGGAATCTCATACCGTTACTTATAAATAAAAAGATGCTTACAATATATAAAGAAAGTCTATTTAACTTTTGTACGTTTGAATGAGGTTTTATAAAACCAAGTCGTTTTTTGTTAGATTTATAGCCTTTCACACGGAGTTGATAAATTTTAATTCAGATCATTAATCCCAAAAATCTCTCGTTCATTTAGAAAAATCAGGGTAGGTTTAAATTTTATTATTTATAACTTCACAATTTACTTAAAATCTTGAGGTTTAAGCAACATTCAAAAGAAATGATTACGTAAAACATTTAGATTTACTTTTAGTTTAGTTTAGCGTAGATTCCTGGTTATAACTCAAATATTTTAACTATGGTGGGGATTAGATAGGGGATTTATGTATTCTTCTTCAAATTACATTAGTGCGTCTTTACATGGAATAGCACAAGCAATATTGAAATGGTTAAAAGTAATCTCTTGAACCACAGAATATAACACAAAGGACAAACATGTTGAACATACATGGCGGCAATTTGCCTCCTGACGACCAATCTCGCTTGTATTATAACATCTTTGTGCACCAACACGACATGTCCGTACTCGCAATTATGGCTGACAAAAGCGAAATTACTGTTCAGTGAAATTATTAACATAGTTATTACAATTTGTTGGGCAAAAGGAGACATGTCTGTCCGTTCGAATAATTGGATAGAGTTTACGATTTGCTTAAATGGCAACGTAGCAAATGGTGATCGGTTAATGGTATTGAATTTTCGAGGTAAGAACTAGATAAATTCTAAAGCTTATTGCTTAAAACAATAGATTTTGTTTAATTAAAGCAGAAATGGCTCACCTGCTCAACTTTAATCGGGTAAATAAAAATACTATAAAATAAAATCACTCCAAATTAGTTGTAGAGTAGTCAGCGACACTGATATTGATAACAATGATATTAAATGATATTAGACAATGATATTAGTATATTTAAGCGTTTGTTGAGTCTGGCAGAGTGCGTGAATAGATTAAATGCTGATGGGAGAAGTGTAAAATCAACGGAATGACACTCGTATGGCGTTGAAAATAATACGAATATTAAAGTATTGGACGAGTTCCGATAATAGGGTAATAAAAAAGAATGAAAAAACAAGCACATAATGAAAAAAAACGAAGTATGGGGAAGGCTACAACATATTTTCCAAGACCAAATTAAAAGTATTTTATTTTAGAAGGATGAGCATGCATGATGACAGTTAGAATCAACCATGTCAACCTGACATGGAGTGGAAGTGTTGTGTGACATGGAAGTTTTCGAGAGTTCTTTTGCATGTTGGACCCCTGTCTCTAAGTAATCCTGGCCATATACGGATAAAATAAAATTGAAAATATGAGATAAGAAATGAAAACATTTGATATTCTGTTGTTTGTAAAACTGTAAATATATAACAGAATTTTATTTGTTAACTTCACGCCAAATCCCTTGCGGGGTAGGCAGAGAAAACGGAGCGCCATAAGGCACGATTCTTACACACCTCACTCGCTTCGTTGACTTTCATAACTTTTTCATGCACGCGCGTCGATTTTTGACGCTCCTAACATCACCTTCCTCCAAAACACGTGCTATTTGGTCATGGAATGTGTGTCTAGGCCATCCTCGACTCCTACATCCATCCGCTTTTGCATTGTATATCTGCTTAGTCAATCTTGCATCATCCATCCTTTCTACATGCCCGAACCATCGGAGCATGCCCTTTCTTACTTTTACACCGACACTCTCTTTTAATCCGACTTCCTTCCTTATAACCTTGTATTCCACGCGGTCAGCGAGGGTCACTCCGCAGATTTTGCGCAGTGCCCTCATTTCGTAAATTTATTAAATAAAAGAATTATTCAATTAGCATAACTTAAGTTTTTTATTCGATAAAACCCGAAAAAGGCGGGCAAAGTGACGCACTAAGAATACACAATTGCAGCATTTTCCTCCAACCCAAGAACTCTGTAATCAGAAACAAAACGTAAGCGAAGGGTCTCATAAAAAAAGGAATAAAATTCTATAAAAACTCTTTCCTGTAACGAATTCTTAAGAATAATTACTATTCGAACATTTAATCAATACAATTCAATATATACTGATTTAATATAGATACAAATGAATAAATAAATGAATTTTGTTCTTAAATTATATTAGTTAGTTGACCGTCCTCGTAGTCCATTAGTAAAAATACCAACTGATGAGTACTTCATAATAAAGTAGCTTATTAATGATAATACAAGAATATTAATAATTTCATTTCTAATGTAACATAACTTCACGCTCTTTTCTACCCGAAGATGTAGGCAGTAGCTGGTAAGTCTCAAGTCGCCGTTATGTTTACGTCCCAAATGGAATAGATGGCGAACCTATTGCCATCCGGGGACAAAGTTACCAGTCATCGACATTTATCACACGTAACTTTCCAAATTAATTTTGAAAAGTCATTGGTGTGAGCGAGGATTCGAACCGCAATCTCTTGATTCAGAAGCAGGGTGCTAGACCACTGGACCACCGAGACTTTTGTATTACAGGTGATTGATTAACAAAGAAATAAATTTTTACTTAATCTACACCAAAATAGGTGCGGTAGCGCTATATAACTAAATAGAAGTTACAACGTATCTAAGTGCTCTTACAAAACTTCAGTCGTAAAATACAGCGGTTTACTGATAATATAGATACTTTGAGTTCGAGTATTGTAAAAACAAATTTAAAATGTTCAAGGAAATCTCAGTTTTGTAACTTAAATTGTGTTCTTGCAATCAGGAAGTCAAGCAATACTAAATTCTATTTTTAAGTATTCCTTTATTAAGAAACTAGCCAATCCAACCAGTCAAGGCGTTTCAATGTATTGTACTTTGAGTACTTGGAAACCTTTTATAGCATTTGTGATAAAGTATATTGTAAACATTTGAATTAATGATATAGGCACGATTGCATGTAAATTCCTTGAAATGATATGATATGATCTCTTCTTCTGAAAGATATTTTTATTGAGTTTTTACCGAAACAAATATAAATAAAATAAAATATAAATAGGTTATATACATTTTAATTAATTTGGACGTGTTGTATTATTGTTTTCTTTTATAACAGTTACTATTATTATAGAGACAGTACTTACCTCAAAAACTTTGAGGCAAGTCTGTTGAAAGTGGCTGATGTCAGCACTTCCCACGTGTCCACTTGCTAACTTTAGAATAGTCACATTTAATTAAATTGCTTACTTTTTATGAGTTTTTTTTCTAGTTGTACCCAACAGACAGCGCAGCACCTCTGTGCTGCTTTAAGTATGCATACGAAACTAAGTTATTTATTGTGTAGGTTAAGTTAGTAGATTTGGCGCGGGAATCATGATAAACTATAATAAATTATTAAGTTTTTCCAATAACTTCAAAGAATGATGATATGCATATAACGTAATATGATTACATATATGCATATCTTATTTTTGACCATATTTTGTCAATCAAAATTTTAACAACTTGGGGAAAATAATATTTGTTTTAAATAAATAATTTTTATTTATTTTTATATTTTTTGCTTATGCTTCAGCGGAAAATGTAAATCAGCACAAGTAGAAAAATCTTAGAGGTGATTATGTTTTTGAGCCGTTTGTTATCGAGACTCGAGGGCAGGGAGTCTGAATGCTCTCTGAATCCTCTAACTGGTTTATTTTAGTGTGGCAATGCGGCCACTCGCGACCAGAGGGCTGGTCTATTCTTCGCACAGAGGATTAGCATTGCCATTCAGCGTGGCAATGCGGCCAGTCTTCTGAGCACGCTGCCAGTAGACGGAGATGCGGAGAAATTTGATTTCACCTAGTCTTTGAATTAAATATATTGTGAATCACGTAATAGTTCTATTTATAAAAAAGTTATTTTAGATATTTAAGAGATATTTATATTTAAGCTATTAGAGAAATAAGTTGTAGTTAGTCAATAATGAATATTTATTCTAGGTTTAGAATCTTTATGTCAGTGATTATTACCGATAATGCCCGTAAATAACAAAATTCTCAATATAATAATAGGAGGCTATCGTCCAAATATCACAAACACACAACAATTAGAGGCTATTGTGAGAAGTCACTGACATTGATCAGTACATATTACGTTATATTATTTTCACAAAAGGCCTCCTCGTCTATGTCCCCAAAATTGAATGAAAGTATCAATAGAAAGGAAAATAGTTTTATTTAGTAAACTCAACTAGTTCTGTGTATTCGCTTTTTGATCACATATGCAAAATACGTTGCTAAAGATTCATTCAAAATAGTAACAGGTACTTATAGGTAATTGCTAGATTCATGCAAAAATAAATAAATTATATCCTTAACATCTTTTTTTGTATTTTATCATGATTTAATTAATTATCTGTTTCTCAATAAATCTCTACTGATGCTGTATATTGTACAGCATATGCATAGCGCAAAAAAACGTGAAAGCCTTATGATGTAAGATGTGTTGTCGTAGCAAAATATGCAACTTTATTGTTCAGAAGTTTAAAGAACATACATTTTTATTTTTTTAATATTGGTCAACCCTACTATGCTGTTTGTCAGTACTAATAGCAACTTTAGGTGAAACGGGTTGGCACCGTTTCACAGCCGTCTCACCACCACCGCATGCGCTCATTGCTGAAATCAAATAACGTACCTACAACATCCTAGTTGCCTTTTGGCAAATTTCTGTCTCTTTTCATTTAGCAACCGTCAGTTACATATAAAAAACAAAACACTCAATAGATTATATTTCTAGGTATATCGTGTTTTTACTCATGATTTTTGAAATATATAATTTTATAGTGTTAGAGCTAGACAGTTCGATGCGTGAATGGGCAAGCTCGACCAGTGAAATACAATGACCTATAATGGCTCATATCGCGTTATGTTCGATAAGACAGGTGTTCGGAGGCTCACTTCTGCCTTCCTTGTCATTCTTCTCTCTTCATAGCTTGCAATACAACTGTATCTTAATCTGTGTTGCAGTGTCCATGGGCAGCGCCAGTCGCTTACTATCATCGCTTGCTTGTTTGCACCCTATTCCATAAAAAAATAATACTAGTTACTAGAAAGATATGCTAATTAACACCCACCCTCTTCCAACAACTATGGAGTAAGGCAGTTCACAAAAGAAGTTTCCATTCTCCTCACAACAATAAAATATTACTTTATTGAAATACGTTGTAACTGCCTGCCTTTAGTGAATTTAAATTGAACGTTTTATCCCTTCACAATAGGATTTGAAATGTGTTACTACATTTAATGCAATTACAGCTACTTAAGTCGTAACACGTCCTCAAATGCAAATTTGTATTCAAAATGAATCTATTTCTTTTTTAATTCAAATGAAAACTTTCAACTGAGTGTGTCTTGAAATGTCTAATTTGAGAATCGTGGTAAATAACTTTTTTGATATTTTGTTAATTACCCAGCAATTTCCTAATCAATATTGTTCAAGTATATCTAGTCATATCTTTAAGAAAAGAATATTGAGAAAGTATTTACTGACGTCAATCGTAATATTTTTCTGTTCTTGGAATCAGTGAAACTCTAGGATCTATTTATCCAAAACTAACGCCCGAATACTGAACCGCCACTCAAATATATAAGCGCTGTTTAAACGTTTAAGCAGCTGTCACATTAGACAGAATACGACAGAATTTGAGCAGTAAGTAGCACTTTATTGATTGTCAGATATGAGTGGCGGCTCGTAAGACAATTGATCCATGCTAAGATAGTTTCTTAAAACGTTATCTTTGCTTTTAACAGTAGGATGGTCTGTATTAAAATAAATTTAAAGGTAGACAATTCTTGAAAAATACCGCCAAAAAATACATTTAAAAAAATTATAATTTAGAGTGTCCTTGAAAGAAAAGACGTAAGCAAGAAAACTTGAGTAATTTACACTTTCTAGCTATAAAAGTCAAACATGCCAATATATGGTGTAAAAAGTATCGTGTCTTTTGGCACTCGGTACTTTTTGTCTACCCCGCAAGGGACTCTGTTTGAAAAGTGAATAAAACCAAATTTCGCCCACAGCTTAAAAAGTAAGAAAAATCATCATAATTAAAAACAATTAAATCGTTGGTTAATACACCTGTTCCAAAGGAATTTCATATTTTGTAAGCAAGTACATACAATTTATGTTTGCTTCTGAGTAAAATAATCTACGACAAATAATCATTAAAATTGGCTAGTTACTTTATACTGATACCTAGTTTTTTACAATTCAACACAGACAAATGAATCGAATTAGAGAAAATAAAATTTGGTCTTTTATTAAATAGTAACCAGAAAACTTTTTTAAATGTAGACCGAGTTAACGAGTTGGAAAGAATCATTGTTTTGTATTATTTTAATGGCGTCCACAATACGCCCGAAATGATTTCTTTGAATTTATAACTCTCAACAATAATTCGTGGAAAATAAATGTTACAATATAAATTAGACATTGATAACGTGACAAGTAAACGTTTTTATAAATCTATATCTTATGAAGAAGAAAATTAAATCTGTGTTAGATTGTTTGTAAAAATAAAGTTATGAACCGCAAATTGTTCACAAATTTGGCCCCGAAGAAAATTTGGAAGTAGAAAATTCATTTCAGGCATCGTTAAGGATGCTAAGTAGATATATGTTACAAAAACGAGTATTGAGGACAGCTAAGCCACTATGACCAATTTTGAACGAGTAATTGAGAAGGGGATGTCAGGAGCCTTGAAAATCAACAGGATTGTATGACAACAGCTATGAATGCCAAAAAAGCGAGTGGGGCGTGTACGAATCGTCACATATGGTGCTCTGTTCTCTCTGCCTATTCCGCAAGTGACTTGATGTGAAGTTATGTATGTATATGTAAATACTGAAATCATCTAAGTCTCCACCGTTTTTTCCTCTTTTTCTTTGGGATAGGAGGGCAAACGACCAGGCTGATGGTAAGCGACCTGCGCCGCCCTTGGACACCAGCAACACATATAGTGTTACCGTTGCGTTGCCGACCTTTAAGGGAGTAGGATAGGAAAGGATGGGGGAAGGGGGGGGGGGGGGCTCCGGATACCTCTCTCAACGAACGGAACGCGGCATGAGCCACTTTACGTCGGTCTTCTGAGAGGTCGTGGTATTTTACCGGTCGAGCCGGCCCATTCATACAGCGAACTGCTTGGCTCTACCACTGTTCTCTCTATGTGTAATGAGATCCTATTCCGCCAAGTGGTGGGAACCTAGACCTAAATCTAGACTATAATAGCATATTATGCTCTTAAATGTTAAGGATATTCATGAACAAAAGAAAACATTTATTTAAATTGAGGTTGATAAGATACCATTCACACACATAATTGTCCTTTCGTGCGGTAATTTAAATACATAACAACCAATTTGTTCAATTAAATTAACAAGAGCGAATTTGTATCTAAAAACCAGCACCGCCCATGGACACCTGCTTATATAGTGTTACAGTTGCGTTGCCAAATGATAAGGGAGGTGGGCATCTGGGTACCTCTGTAACCAAACGAAACGCGGCATACTCCACTTTCCGTCGATCTTCTTAGAGGTCGTGGTATTTATCCATTTATACGAGCCGGCCCATTCATGCAGCGAACTGCTTGGCTCTACCACTCTACCATTTATGTGTAAAGGATACAAAAACGTATATGATTAGTCATTTTATTTATTCTTGCAAACAATTTTAATAAATTTCTTTACAACTTGGTCATCAGATCATACTTCAATTTGCATTACTGTGGGTAATCGGAGTGATTAGCGAGTTTTTTCATTTGATACTCAAGGTTGACTCTGCAAGTACATTTGAGAGAATGATGAACGGAATGAACGGATTTGCAAAGTGAAGGAAACAAAATTAACACTTTCAATTTTATCTGAAAATTAAAATGGAATTATTTTTAGATGAAATATATAATTTTTACACAAAAATTTCATTAACGCAAAGCTCATCTGTGCTTCCCTTTCAAGGTTCAGTGGATTACGCAGATCAATCACATCATGAAGACTTACAATTGATATAATCAGGCAAGACTGCTTGATTACACCTTACGAATTCTAAAAATTTCCGCAGAAATCCACCGCAGGTGAAAAAATATTTTACCGAGACACATTAGGTTTTTTTAATTACTTATTCCTGCGTGTGTCTAAGAGGCTTTTTGTCCATTTAATGTTTCATATTTAGTGCGTAATTTCAGAGTAGGAACTCTTAAAAACTTTATGATCTTAGATTTTGCTAATTAACGATTGGGTCATATCTACGAACATTTTATAGATATCAATGATCATGTAGGCGAGAAATAGGTTTAAATAAATTAGTGAAATGTTTGTTTGAAACACAATACACGTAGCGCCCTTTAGTTTTCCAAACTTAGCAAGCAAAAGTATACTTAATGAGAATTTCTCAATGGATAACTGTTAAAACAACCGGTTTATTTACCAATGCCATACGAGGCCTGTGAAGATGTGCAAATTTTGCTTTTTTTGACACTACATTATTTTTTACTGCTCTGCTTCAGTTTTATCGTGAAGATAATATGTACTATACATACAATAATATACATAGATACACATTGGTATGCATATGCATGTATAGATATTTATTTAGGGCGTCTTTAGCTTGCTATGGTTGTTCTATCTTGGGAAACAAATATTGATCAAAGTTGTATGTCTAACAAAGTTTCATATCATAGAGTATATTATGCATTTCATATCAAAGATTATATTATTATGAGTGAGATTATGCAAATAGGTTTTCATCATTCATACTATAAATGTAGTGCCTCATAAGGTATATTATGTTAAGTAACGCGAAGGAAATCCGGTAAGCCGCTTTTAAATTCTATCTTCCATCCGCACTCGTAGACGTATATACTACATAAATGAGATGACTTTGTTTTGAAACTAAAATAGAATGAGAACAAGAAATGTGGAAAAGAAGTTGCTACTATGAAAAAAAAAAGATTATCGATTAACAATTTTTTTTAACTGAATTTCACTTTAAATTCCTTGCCAAAAGAACAAAGTGCCACAAAGAACGATTCTTACACGCGTCACTCGCTTCGTTGACTTTCATAACTCCTTTCATGCACGCGCGTCGATTTTTGAGGTTCCTAATATCACCTTCCTCCAGAACATTTAACACGTTCTATTTGGTCATGGAATGTGTGTCTCGGCCGTCCTCGACTCCTACATCCATCCGCTTTTGCATACCTGCTTAGACAATCTTGCATCATTCATTATTTCTACATGTCTGAACCATCGGAGCATGCCCTTTCTTTCTTTTACACCGATACTCTCTTCAAATCAATATCCTTCCTTACAGCCTTGTTTTCGACGCGGTTAGCGGGAGTCACTCCGCAGATTTTGCTCAGTGCCTTCATTTCGACCGCGTTGATCCTACTTTTATGCACCCTGTGCCCAACTTTCGATTATTATTCGAAAATAAAAAAATCAAGTGACAAATAGGTGGCCTGGAAGCCAAGTCATCATCAGCCTTTTGATGTCCACTGTTGGACGTAGGCCTCCCCCATAGAACGCAATAGCTCACGCGCCTTGCACTTCCAGTGGCTGCCAGCAATCTTCACTAGATCGTCGGTCCACCTAGTGGGGGGACGCCCTACTCCACGTCGCCCAGTTCGTGGTCACCACTCGAGAACCTTTTTCCTCCAACGGTTGTCGGTTCATTGAGCGATATGGCCTATCCATCTCCAATTTAGCGTGCTAGCCTTTCGGGCTATGTCAGTCACGCCCGATCTCCTGCGGATTTCCGTATTACGAATTTTGTCCCGTAAAGAGATTCCCAACATAGCCCTAGGTAAACATAGTAAACGACAACTTCGAGGATTGCATCGCCAACATTCACTGGTGCTTGAATGACATGGGCATTAGACATAATTTTGGTTGTCCATTTTCATTCTGAGACCTACCTGTTAGGAAAATTTTCTGACGAAGCTTAGTATTCCAATTTTAAATCCAGTATGCGGGTTCCAATCCTGGTTCATAACCAGAAATCTTGAGCCGACCTACAGAAATTAAGCGTGACAGGTATAGATGATCGAACAATTTTAACGCGATGTATGACAAATCGTTAAAACGATTTAATAATACCAGTAATACTGGTGAAGTTCCCGAGGAAAAATAATAAAAGAAACTAATTTAATTGCTAGTTTCTTTTTATCGGTTCATATCAATATCCCGAATTTATAGTAGTTTGTCAACAAATGCAATATTGCTCAGTTTTTTATGTGTATATTTGATAAGAAAAAGTCGTGACAAACCACGTAACATATGTTTGGATATTTTTTGTTTATATATTATATTTATACATTTATATTATATTTATTTCAATAGATACTATTTGTCACCTTTTGTGATCTTGCCATATAGATTCCACTAACAAAGTCATTTATGTCTCGGTTATTTTTACTATCTGAGTAAAAGATAAATTATAATAATTAAAAGCGGATATGACGAACTACAGTAGTCAAACGGATGTTACCTACACCTAGTCAGTTGAATGGTTGGTTGAACCAAATAATTAAAAGATTCGAGTATCGCGCTCATTACTTCATCTGTAACGATAATATCGTATATCGATACTATATCGAGATATAATTATATATATCGATAAAATATTGTTGACAGTCATTTTGAAAATGTCATTAGTACTGATAATGACTATGTTTAGCATTTTTAGCAAAGCAGCTTCAATCGTGGCTTGACAAGCTTAATTTTTATTTTGTTTTGAAAACTGAGTACAATAATTTTATGCATAGATTTTGGAGCCCTATTTTATTCTTAAAGTACACTCACAATACAACGTATAATTTTGAGAGAAACATGCGTTCACGCAAATGTAGAAGGATCATATATTATTCATTACTAGCTGACCCGGCAAACTTTGTTTCGCTTCAAAAGTAATTTACAGCGTTAATTTTAAAAAATATAACTTTTTCTTAAATACATGTATTATAGATACAAACCACCCCATTGAAACCCTCTATGTATTACAAAAAACCACAGCAAAATCCGTTGCGTAGTTTTAAGGATATAAGCACACAAGGGGACAGACTGCGGAAAGCTACTTTGTTTTATACAATGTAATGATATAATGAATAATGATGATCACAATTGAAATTTACACGACTGTCGGTGTAAATGTAAGAAAGAGTATGCTCCGACGGTTCGGACATGTAGAAAGGATTGATGATGCAAGATTGACTAAGCAGATATACAATGCAAAAGCGGATGAATGTAGGAGTCAAGGACGGCCTAGACACACTTTCCATGACCAAATAGAACGTGTTCTGGAGGAAGGTGATGTTAGAAGCCTCAAAAATCAACGCGCGTGCATGAAAAGAGTTATGAAAGTCAACGAAGCGAGTGAGGTGTGTAAGAATCGTGCCTTATGGCGTTCCGTTCTCTCTGCCTACCCCGCAAGGGATTTGGCGTGAAGTTATATATGTAAGATTGAAATTTACTTGTCATAAAATTCGTTCATCTTATAAGTTTGATTCTATTAATATCCAGTTCTACAGAAAAAAGAAAGAGAACAACAAAAAAGATATCTTTTTAAGAACAGATTTTGATACAAAACAACTGATACTCGTATCTTGGTCGTGTTGTGAGTAGTGTTGTGCTGATACACCATTGCGATTATATAGATATCGAAACATTGACAGGATCGATCGCCGCGACGTATCGGATGAAGACCGGGTCGATCCAGACTTGTTAAATCGGGCTGTGCGGCTGCTTGTGCTGCAGAAATTAGACAACATATACTCCTACCACACTCGGCCAAGGTACGACAATCGATGTTCCCCCCCCACTATCACATCCAAAAACCTACTATCGTCACTCTAGCCCAAGTATCTGTTTGTGTGTATCCTGCATGCGTTATCGTCGTATCTCAACACTATTGCTAATTTGGATTGGATAAAAAGGGCAGTTAGTGCGTTTATGTCTCGGTGGTCTAGTGGTCGAGCACCCCGCTTCTGAATCCGGAAGTCACGGATTCGAAACCTGACACTGGCTCTAACCAATGATTTTTCGAAATTGTTTTCGGATGTTATATGTGAAAAATATCGATGACTGAAAACTTTGTGCCTAGTATGGCAATATGTTCGCCACCTATTCCATTTGAGACGTAAACATAACAGCGAGACGAGGCCTTGCAGCCGCTGCCTACACCTTCGGGTAACAAAGGTGTGAAGTTATGGTATGTTATGTGTGTTAATGCGTTTAAATAATTGAATGTGCTACCTGTTGGCAAGAGACAAAGTGACGGGCGATGTGGCATTCGGCATATCTCATTAATTTCCCTGTCGTTCTTCAAATTATAGCTTCCATGCACGTTTACGTTTAAGCTTCCATATTATCAACTTCTTCATCTCTCTTCTACGATATATCTGCTTAGTATTTCTTTTATCTCGCATTGTAAATCTTTATATGGCACTATTTCGTTGTATAAAAATAATGCACGACTGAAAAACTCAATTAATACGTCCGAGAGATGGCGTTAAATGTCACAAAAAAACATAATACGATAAAATTAACGTAATTATTTTATTTTATAGCGAGTAATTAAAAGAAAAAAGTGACATAGTCTATTTTAATAAAGCAAACAGTGTATTCTAATAGACATCACAAAAATTCATAGCACGTATGAATTTCTTAAAAGTAAAGCAAGCGAAATGAATATTTGCTTGATTCGCCTTTTCATGTCTCAAACATTAATTTGATATATTGTGTTATATGTAAATACCACGTGACACCTGCAAAAAAAACCTTTTGACAGTTGACGGAATATGAAATGATGTGTCAGAAGGTATTTCTCATGCCAAATATAGTGTATTTGGGCGACGAATACTAAGTATCTAGAATTATTTCTTATCTATACATATAATAAAATTGTAGAAAAGTCAAAACTGTACATTGAATATTTTTTAAAAAGAATACTTGGTGTGTGATCTGCAATCGATACCGAAGCCAAAAATATACTTTTTAGAATTTTTGTCTGTTTGTCTGTTTGTCTGTTTGTCTGTTTGTCTGTTTGTCTGTTTGTCTGTATGTATGTCCGGGATAAACTCAAAAAGTACTGCATGGATTTACTTCAAATTTGGCACGAAAATTATTAAGAAGTCGGGTCAACATATAGGCTACATATTATCACGCTATCACCTACGAGGAACGAGCAGTGAACCTTTATTTCTTCAATGTATTCTGTAGCAACGTGTAATCTAACGACGCATATTTGTATGTTGTTATGGTGTTATTATGTTAATAACCATGCTTTAATCTATACATATAATAATAATAATAATATAATATAAGTTAGCTTCACATTTTAATTAACTTATGCCGTTAAACATAACAGACAATTTTAAAACAGTGCCATCTATGAGATTTACAAAACAGAAAACATTAAGTTGAATTACACGTGTAAGCACTTTTTGGTTTTAGATATAAATAAATCTTTGAGATTTTAAAAACATCAAGTCGAATTACATGTTTAAACACTTTTTGAATATAAATAATTGAAATTTCATCATGCGCTTGCGGTCAATAGATGTTTTTAAGAGTCATAGATGGAGTTGTGCATTTTCTTCTTTAAAATTGTATCGTTAATTCTTTTCAGAGATGAGCAAGACAATTAAAAAAATGTATTTGTATATGCTAAAAACTGTTAATATTTTTGTTCGGTATTTATTGGTGTAATGATTGCTTCGTAATTTTATAATTTTACACCATTAAAAAAAAATGTTTCCTATTCGCTAACTAGATGGCGTTGGCGTCGAATTAGATCGCGCTATAATTTCGTTCACCAAAAGTGATGTTATGAGTACGGATGTCGCCGCGACAACTCATAGAAACTGGGGTTACCTGCGTTGCTATAAGTTATCCGTAGATTAGATAAAATCCGCGCCAAACAACTCTCTTGGCATTTTTCAGGCTCTGCGAAATCGACCAGTTTGCGAGGTTCCTTACGTATGACGAGGTGCCTTCATATTACACGTACGACAAGCAAAGGGGAATATTTAACCGACGTCGAAGAGGAGGTGCTGTCGAAGGTTTTCCGGGAATTTTCAAGGACACCGTATTGGGTAGAGTTTATACCGTGCACCCGAATAATGGCGAATGCTATTTTCTGCGGTTATTACTTCACACGATCCGAGGCCCAACGTCTTTTGCCTTTCTGAGAACATTTGATGGCGTGGAGTATCCCACTTACCGCGCAGCCTGTGTAGCACGTCACCTTCTCGACGGTGACCAAAACTGGGATGACACCCTCGCGGAGGCGAGCGTCAGTAACAGCCCCAGCCGTATGCGTCATCTGTTTGCCGTCATCTTGGTGTTTTGTGGAGTCACGAACCCGGTAGCTTTGTGGGAAAAATATCGACATCATCTATCTGAAGATTTTCTACGAGCTTTGAGGCGTGCTACTGGAGACGAAGTCGAAGTAACTGATGAACGCGTGCTGAACACCTGTCTTAGTTCACTTCAAGACGCGGTCATTTCCATCGGCGGCAATCCATTGGTCGAATATGGGTTACCAGCTCCCCAATCATCACCGCATCAAGACCGTGGAAATCGAGAGTATAACGCTGAGACAATTTACGATCCGAGCGAAATGACCACCATACGAAATCACCATGTCGCTTTGTTCTCTTCAGAGCAAAAACAAATTTATGACACTGTTCTTAAAAGCGTTGGGCAAAACCAGGGTAAAATGTTTTTCTTGGATGCTCCTGGTGGAACAGGAAAAACATTTGTTACCACTGGCATACTTGCAGAGGTCAGGAGGCAAGGCAAAATTGCCATTGCTGTAGCGTCGTCGGGAATCGCTGCCACACTGCTTCCGGGTGGCAAGACAGCACATGCCATGTTTAAAATTCCCATCGATTTAGAGAGCACCGAAACGCCTGTTTGTGGTGTGTCACGCAATAGTGATAAGGGACACGTGCTGAAGGATTGCTCTCTGATCGTATGGGATGAGTGTACGATGGCCAATAGAAAAGCAGTTGAGGCCGTGGACAGAACCCTGCAGGACATCCGCAGGAACGAACACTTGATGGGTGGTGTCACAGTTCTATTCAGTGGCGATTTCCGACAAACGCTTCCCGTGGTGACGCGGGGATCGAGGGCTGACGAGGTGAATGCTTCGTTGAAACGATCTTCGCTGTGGTCACGAGTTCGTACGCTGCGCTTGACCATTAATATGAGAGCTCGGCTCGGCGGCAATGCACGTGCTCAAGAATTCTCCGATGTTCTTCTAAGTCTTGGCGAAGGCACTCTACCAGAGGAGAGAGGTGGGCAGGTGGTGCTTCCAGAGTCTCTCGGTAGAGTCGTATCCAGCTTAGAAGAACTCATTCGCTGTGTGTACGGGGACATCAGTCATATACCGCACCAGCAGAATTCTTGGGTATGTGAGCGGGCAATTTTGACGCCCAAAAATGGTCAGGCTGAAGCAATCAACGAATGCATTCTCTCGAAAATTGAGGGGAATGAAGTGGTTTACACCTCTATAAACACTGTCATCGAGCAAGATGATGCCACACATTATCCCGTGGAATTTCTGAACTCTCTGTCAGCAAGTGGACTTCCAGCGCATACTATCAAGCTGAAAGTCGGTGTCCCGATTATGCTTCTTCGGAACCTATCTCCTCCGAAGTTGTGTAACGGGACCCGCCTTAAAGTCATCTCGCTCCACAGACACAGCATTGAGGCGGAAATTCTTACGGGTTGTGGCGTAGGCGAGGCAGTATTTGTACCACGCATTCCCCTCATACCTCATAACTTCCCGTTCCAGTTCAAGCGCGTACAGTTCCCCGTGAGTGTTTGCTTCGCGATGACCATCAATAAGTCGCAGGGGCAGACACTGAGAGCAGCGGGTGTCGACCTCAGGACGAGCTGCTTCTCACACGGGCAGCTGTACGTCGCTTGCTCCCGCGTCACCAGTCCTGACTCTCTTTACATTTTGGCTGCGGAGAGCCAAACCAGCAATGTTGTTTATAGAGAAGTTTTATAAGTATATATTTTTATCCTTTTCTATATTTATATTTTCTTATTCATTATTTTCTACATTTGCTTCAGTCGCAACTTATTACTTAATTCAGCAGAATCACCATAAAGTCATTTATTCAAAGCAGACTGAAAATCAGCACTTTTGAAGTTCAACAATTTTACAAAAGACAGTCTCCCTCTGTTACTGTACTTTCTGTATTTATGAAATGTAAAGAAGTAACGGGTAAATAAATGTTATTTTAAAAGGTATAATCGTAGGTATTTTTGGTGCTGTATAGCGTTCAGGCAGATGACGTCGCGGGCTACAGCTATACTACAAAAATTCCTGTTAAAATGAAAATAAACAATGCGGGCAACAACCATTGCTACCGCAATCTGTACTTATCCTACCAGTTACAATTTCATTTTAGAGGTAATTACTTCTCAACTGTCTATGTAAAAATATAGCTATCTGATCACAAATTCCACGCGTACGAAGTCGCGGGCACAGCTAGTGTCAAATAATATATATCAAGAATGGAATACTAAAGTTCTTCAATTAAATTATTTGTGGTACAAATTTATTACCGATCAAAGTTCTTTTGTATGCCCTAGTTGGGTGACATAATCATTCTGATAATGAATTAAATGTTTTAGCACAGTGTACACAGGTGTACGGGTTCGAATCCTGATAAACAAAATCACCTTTCATAAGATTAAATTTGCATATCCTAATTTAAAACGAAATAATAATTTGTGAATCGTGCCTTATGGCGTTTCGTTCTGTCTGCCTATCCCGCAAGGGATTTGGCGTGAAGTTAAGTATGTATGTATAATAATTTGTGTGCGATGTAATTCTTTTAGTTACACATGTAAAATTTTAAAGCTTTATATTAAGGTTAGATAATATGTACATTGTACCCGGATGGTAACAGTTACTATTTACTAATATTTTATGAATTATATTAAGCAAAAACACTCCTCTAGGTATTAAAATAATCGCTAATTATCTAGTGCACAATAAACGTGGTTCAAGTATAGCTAATAATATGCATTAAAGGATAATAATTATTAATGTTTTTATCGTAATTACATAATGGAACAATTTACCGATATTTATCACAACTAAAAGTTTTAGTAACTAGAGTAAAAGTGTGACAAGTGTTGTGAAAATCAATAAAATAAGAGTAAGTGTGTAAGAATCGTGCCTAGTGGCGCGCTGTTAACTCTGCCTACCCCGCAAGGAACATGGCATGAAATATTGTATGTATATATGTAAGCAGTCGAGTCGAGTTAGTCCAGTGGTCGAGCACACGGCTCTGAATCCAGAGGTCGCGGGTTCGAACCTGGCACACACCAATGACTTTTCGTATTAATTTCGAAAGTTATGTGTGATAAATATCGATGACTAAAAACTTTGTGCCCGGTATTGCAATATGTTCGCCACCTATTCCATTTGGAACGTATCTAAACATAACAGCGAGTCGAGGCTTAATAGCCACTGCCTACACCACTGAGTTAGTCTAGTGGTCGAGCACACGGCTCTGAATCCAGAGGTCGCGGGTTCGAACCTGGCACACACCAATGACTTTTCGAAGTCATTTTCGGAAGTTATGTGTGTAAAATATCGATGACTGTAAACTTTGTGCTCCATATGGCAATAGGATTGCCACCTATTCTATTTAGGACGTAAACATAACGACGAGACGAGGCTTAACAGCCGCTGCCTACACCTTCGGGTAGAAAAAGGCGTGAAGTTGTGTTATGTTATGTGTTTATTTTATTTTATTTAGCCCAAGAGATATTTGGCTTTGTGGAATAATATGTAAAGTGATTGTTATGAATTGGACACACTCATATGCCACATTAACGTCAAATTCATGACTTAGAATAGTGACGGAACCCACCAAAAGCTATTCCATGCAGCTAAGCTATTCCATGGCAAAATTATTCAAACCGTCTAAGACTGTTTCTTCTCAGGACGTCTTCCAATGACGATATTTTTTTATAAGCATCAGGTTTTAATCAAATAAAGTTTATGTCACCTGTAAACGCTTAATTGAACTATGAAATGCTGTTCAGTAATTTCGATGATTACCGATTTTGTTCTGTTAGGGACTAATATTCCTGTAGAAACTGGTTGTCTGTATTTGAAGGTAGCTCAACAGGTAGCTAAACCTCTATTTAGCAGTCGTTATAACAAACTAACTGCTAAATAGAGGTAATGCTACCACTGTTCAATTTCCAATTGGCTATAAAACATGTTCCTAAGGTGTCGCTGCGTAAATAAGTCTGTATTTACAAAAACATTATTAAGTTTAACTAGTTTGGCTAAGTTTGGCTAGTAACATGTCTTACACTTAAGTTGCTCAGCTTAGATACTAAATGACTTGTGTCAAAAATAGTTATAGTTAATATTTACTTATTTTCTTTCCTCAGGTTTGGCAAGCGCTCTGATGCCTACACGAACTGGGCCAAGGATCTTGAGGTAAACATTTAGATAATATTATAATAATATTTTTATTTCCTTGAAAGATCCTGAAACGTCTTTTCGTCTTTTTTGTCAATCTTTTATCTGATAGAAAGTAAAAAAATATGTTTAGTTTTTAATTATTTCTGGGGAGTCACTGTCGCTAACCACGTCAAAATAAAGTAGTAAGGATCTTTCCTTACAACCTTGTTTTTGACGTCAGATTAAAAATAAGTGTCGGTGTAAAAGTAAGAAAGAGTATGCTCCGATGGTTTGGACATGTAGAAATAATGGATGATGCAAGATGAACCAAGCAGATATACAATGCAAAAGCTGATGGATGTAGGAGTCGAGTCTCACGGCCAAGACACACATTTCATGACCAAATAGAACGAGAATTTGGAGAAAAGTGATGTTAAGCGGCTTAAAAACTGACGCGAGTGCATGAAAGGAGTTTTGAAAGTCAAAGAAGCGAGTGAGATATATAAGAAACTTACCTCTGTACTCTCTGCTTACTACGTAAGGGGTTTGGCGTGAAATTATGTATGTGTATGTATTTATATCGGCCACATCGCGGAGAAATAGATTGTTAGCAATGATGTTTAAGCTATGAACAGAAGAGATAAATGCCATTGTGCCTGTGCCACAGTATCGAGAATCAAATATGGAGGAATATTCCTTTGAATATTAATAGAAATTTATATTAATTTAATATATTCAATCTATCAGACGGTAATAGATTAATTAATAACGACAAATTTACTTTATATTACTATGAAGATGTCAATATCATTCTATTCATGACAAAACCTTGTAAGTGTTTTAATTTAGAGCCATTTCAAATTAAATTTGAACGTTTCGTTTTGCCTTAAATTGATTAATTAAGCCTTAGTAGTTAAATGTCCTTCGGATCCTTTTGATCTATTCACCTTTTACCGTTGTTCTTAAATTAATAAAAGGACCTAAATAAACAGTTTTGTATGTTCAACAAAGATAATAAATATTTATCGGTGTAATATGATTTTCTTCGTAAACGAGTGGGCACAGTTTAAATTTTTGAACTTCGACGCATTTGACGGGTCAAATATAACAGCTTTTATAACAAATAATAAGGAAAATTTTATTTTTTATTTTATTAAATTATCCAGAAGCTAAGATAATAGTGATTTCATTTATTTATAGAATTATTAGTCTCAAAAATTGGGGTTGTGGTACAGGAGAATATTTCTATATCAAAAATTTGCTCATCTTGGTACAGGTAAAAATAACTCGAAACTACAACAGGAGCCAAATAACAATAGTTTCTGGTAGTGATCACATCAGTCAAGAACATGAGATCTTGCGTATAAATAAGGTTTCAGGGTTCAATGATGATGAGGTGGTGAGGATTAGGCGATAAGAAACATGTCCACAAATCCCTTTCTGAAAATCCCTATTCGAAGTAGATTTTTCAAGAGAATCTTAAAAAATCAAAAAGTTAGGAGTATCAAATATCGACGCGCGTGCATGAAAAGAGTTATGAAAGTCAACGAAGCGAGTTAGGTGTTTAATAATCGTGCCTTATGTGCTATCTGCCTACCCCGCAAGGGATTTGGCGTGAAGTTATTGTTACTTTTTGAAAATACATACGTTATGAATGTATGTATGTATTTTCAAATATTAATAGCATTATTTACTTATTTAGCTCTAAGATTTTCGCGAATCACGTTCATGACATTAAAACAACTTTTAGGATTATATCGCGTTTATTTATTACTAATTTTATTTATTTCTATTGTTTTTGTTCATCACTCGTGTAAATGATCTCTGTAAAGTGTTCGAAACGTCGGGAAATAAATAAAATTAGTAATAAATAAACGCGATATAATCCTAAAAGTTGTTTTAATGTCGTGAGCATTATTTACTCTTTTCAAAATCTACATTTACCGATTTTCCGCCTGTTCATTTATAATCAACATAATAAACTAATTCTAAAGATATCTGTGAGTTAAAATATCTAACTGAATATCTTATAATATTAAAAGTGCTTATTCATATCTATGAATAAGTAAAGAAAGTCATATTCAAAGA
This sequence comes from Euproctis similis, assembly GCA_905147225.2. NCBI lineage: Eukaryota > Metazoa > Arthropoda > Insecta > Lepidoptera > Erebidae > Euproctis > Euproctis similis. Next base: position 4,211,879 of record LR990108.1, read on the forward strand.
AACTGTAAATAAAGACGCTGTTATTTGATATTTTTATTTCCTTTGATATATTCCGAGAAATAATAAATGTACAGTGTTATTGCATCTTTGCATTTTAATGTCATAATACCGCAGCATTCATTCATAATATCGTCTTATTAAATTGTCAGATACTTTTCTGCGATATATGAATAATAAGTACCTAGAGTATGAATAGTCAAGTATTTACATAGAGTTCTCGTTTGACTAAACAGTTACAGAGAATATCAATTTAAAGAAGACACAAATTAAATTTCTTACAATAAGTTTCAAAAGGTTCTTTTTTCATTTATTTTTTTATTAAGTCCGTATTATAGCTTGTTTCACTCTTTTCGAGAGTTTTCAGAGTTCGCATTGCAAAGTTGTTGAGGAAATTGAGTGGATTCGATGTTTTTTTTTTGGGGGGCAAAGGTATCTCCCATAAATTGGTGGTCTTTAAAGTCGGTTTACTGACGATAATTGAACGTGACGATGTCATAAGAAAATACTGATGAAATGGTTTCATTTTTCATAAGAAAATTTTAATTTGATTACAAGAAATTGGAGCTGATGTTATATTCACGCCTTTAATAACTGGAGTTCGAGGCAATATTACATCATCTCGGTCAAGTTAGAACAGCCATTGGCCGTCAGCACTTATCGTTTGATTATGATACCGTCATGAATCTCCATAGAGCTCTAAAGTCTCATTCACACAGTGACGTAACAGTAGAAACCAGGGTTCGAACCTGAGACATCCGATATTGAAGCAATGTGCTAAACCTCCAGGCCACTAATCAATACGATTTATACTATGAAGTTATATAATAAGTAATTAAGATATGGCAAAGAGATTAGATTATATAGAAATCAAATTTCTCCTCTTATCGGTCTACTAGGTCTTATCGGTAGACTGGCCGCATTGCCACGCTGAATGATTGCCATTCAGTGTGGCAATGCGGCCAGTCCTCTGGGCACGCTGCCAGTAGACCGATAAGCGGAGAAATTTGATTTCAGCTAGTATTTTAATTGTATTTATTGTTAATAATGTAATTAATTTAATTCTTCTTACTATTGTAAATAAATTATACTATTTAACTGATATATTCTATTCATCATTATCTTCGTCTATTCTCTGTGCGAAATTAAGATTTAATTGTATACTTTTTTTTTCCAGAAGCCAGACTTACCTGCTTGGTTGTCATATGCCAGAAGGAGATGAGGTGTGCAACAGTCGCGGGATCCGTTATAATAAACAAATCATTAAAATCAATGTTCGTGATTACTGTTACAGTTGTAAAGCATTTAATGTACCACAAAACAACATATCTCTAAATGTGTACTTTAAGCCTTAAGACCTCAAGAATTAAGACTCATTTAAGCTATTCCAAAATCCTCTCGATGTTTTATGTATTAAAATTTGCAATGTTATTATGACAGATTTGATTTTCGTTTATTTTTTAAGCATTTTTTTTTCTGTTTCTTACAAGGTTTTTTTTGTAGAATTCAGGTGTAATATTTAAATCTCAAATACCGTATTCATAAGAGTCATTTATAATGAAATCGAAAATACAAACTTAGTTATTTAATAATAATGAAAATATCATTGTAATGTTATGAATAAAAGCAATTGATAAAACGTAATAATTAACTGTTTGTTTTATTGTTTGTGTTTCCAAATCAAAATGGCCATTGTTTTCATTGTTTGATTGTTGCGACTAAAACAATCAGGGGCAATTAAAATAAAGGCTAAAATATAAATCGGGAAATAAATAGAAAATAAGTTCTAAATAAACGAGATATAATCCATAAAAAGTTGTTTCAATGTTATATGAATATGATTCGCCAAAATCTAAGAAATAAATACTGAAAGGGTAGTTAATTAATAGGTATATACTCGTATACAGGTAGGTATAGGTATATATAAAAACAACGTAATTACGTAACTTTACTTCACGCCTTTTTCTTAGAGCCTCGACCCTCCAAATTGTTAGGTTACGTCCCAAATGGCATAGGTGGCGAGCCCTTTGCCATTACACCGGGCACAAATTTGTCAGTTATCGATATTTATCATATATAGCTTCCGAAAAGAATTCCAAGGAATCACTGGTGTGAGTCCGGAATCGAACCCACTATATCTGAATCCCCAAAAACGGGAAATCTCGACCACTAGACAATAGAGACCGAAAATAGAAAATGTGAATGGTACGCTGAAAGAAAAGAACATCTTTAAATTCACTGCATGAATGGGCTGGCTCGACCGGCTTAGTACCACGACCTCTCGGAATATCGGCGTGAAGTGGCTCGTGCGCTGAGGGACATATCTGGAGGCCCGATCACCTTTCCCCTTCCTTTCCCCTCCTACTTCCTTGTGCGTGCCCCTTTTTTTATGGGAGAAGGGGCACACGAGCTTGCGGGTCACCTGATGGAAAGCAATCACCGCCGCCCATGGCGTCTGCAATACCAGGGGCATCACATCAGCGTTGCCGGCCTTTCAGATGAGAATAGGCTCGTTTCTTGAAGGTTTAGTTTGTTAATATACTAGCTGACCCGGCGGACTTTGTTTCGCCTCCAAAGCATTATATGAGGATATTTAGTTATTTATAAAGATTATTTCTAAAATAAAAGAAGCCTAAGTTAGTTCTTATTACATCAGCTACCTACAAAAAAGTCCCATCAAAATCGGTCCAGCCACTACAAAGATTAGCCTGAACAAACAGACAGGCAAAAAATAAAAAATGTTATTTTGGTGTAAATACCGTATTTATGTATCATAAATGAATATACAAACATGCATTTCGTAAAAAGCGTAAAAAGATTTGATTGGCCAAGAAATACTTAGAATTATTTCCAATCCCAGAAACAAAAGAACTTAAAGGATCCTTTATGTTTATTATTTTTTTATGTATGTTCACCGATATTTTCGTCAATTATGGAGGGATTTCAAAAAGTTTTTTTTCTTTGTATAGTGTTTACCTCCGCAAAGGTCCCATTTTCACCAGGTCACGATCTGATGATAGGAACCAGGAGAAATCGAAGGCATCCACCAATAGTTGTACGCAAGTATGGTGTTTTTGTTACGTAATAGTGATGTCTTAGGGATATTCTTAATGGTGTCAACATTGGATGCTGCTGTGCTGATAAGAAGCCAAAGAAAGCTCCTCAACGGTTAGAAGTTTGAAGACAGCACTGCAATTGATCGACAGTAAATACTTGGTACTATGTAGGGCTAGCGTGTTTCTTGTGAAGTATGCTTGAATATACACCTGATGCTGCTATGCTGATGAAGAAGTCACAGAACTCTTTAACGGTTAGGAGTTGGGAGACAATACTGCAGTTAGTCGATGGAAACTGTTTAGTAGTAAATAAGAATAACGTGTTGATTGGGAGGTATACTTGAATCAACTTCTGATACTGCTGTACTGGTGATGAAGCTACAGAACTCTTAAACAATTAGGAGTTAGTACACAATTCTGTAAAAATGTTTTTTAATTTTCTGCAATAGTTTCCTGGCTACTATTGGCCTTCATTCAGGCTGCAGTGTTATTGGGTCTACCCATGATAATTACAAAAATATATAACCTAAATATAACCATTTAACAAACGGACTTGTAATTACTGATAATATATCTATATATATATATATATATATATATATGAGATTTCCACCTATATATTGACTCATCACGATATCTCTGGAACCATAAGGCGTAGCGACTTGAAATTTGGTAGGATTATTCCTTTCGCCGAGTAGAGGTCAGCTAAGAACGGATTTTACGAAATTCCACCCACAAGGGGGGTTGCGGGGGTGTTAACAATGGAAAATTCCCATTTTTAACCTATAGCTGCTATCGACTTCAAATTTGTCGAAGATATTGCAGTATTAACATAGCGGGGCAGCAGTTATTACTTTTGATGCGAAACAGAGTTCGCCGGGTCAGCTAGTATATTTAATAAACTGAAAGCCATGTAAATGAAGTTCTTCTATCGAAGAACTTCTATCGAAGTTCACAACTCATTAATATCACTAATACTCGTGAAAGAAAAAAAACTTTTAAAAAAAAGTTGCCAAGCCTAGGTAAAGTACTGTATTGTATTGCACCGACTTTAATAATGAGTGACAATTGTATATATTTTAACTGTATTAAAGTATTGCGTTTTGTATATTGTATTAACTATAGAAATTAGTAAATAGCTTAGTAATAGCTTTTTAGTTAAAGAGGTACTGTTTTCATATATTTAAAGCTTTTGTGGTTTACGTTTCTAGAAGTCGGTTTAACTTTTTTTTTAAGTATTTTTTTGTGTTTGATGTGCTCGACATGATTATATTAAAAACACAATTCTGACATACGACTCTTCTCTTGATGAATCTCTCTCTAGTCATCAGTGCACGTGTCAGTTAGCACGTGAGATGGCTCTGCGCACATTACATAGACTGCGACTACCATCGTCTTCTCGTCAGCATCATAATATCTAATTAATTAAAGTAAGAAAAGTTCTCGCGTACTTAGCAGTAAAGTGCCAAACAAACTATCCCAAAATCAATAACAGTGGTAGAGCCAAGCAGTTCACTGCATGAATGGGCCGGCTCGACCGGTGAAAAAACCACGACTTCTCAAAAGATTGACGTAAAGTGGTTCATGCCGTTCATGCCGTTTCGTTCGGTGAGAGAGGTACCCAGAGGCCCACCCCCTTTTCGCATCCTTCCCTATCCCCTATCCCTTAAAGGTCGGCTTCGCAACAGTAACACTATAAGTTTTGTTGGTGTCCATGGGCGGCGTTGGTTGCTTACCATCAGGTGACACGCCTGCTCGTTTGCCCTCCTAATCTATAAAAAAAACGATCAACAAATATAAACTACTTAATGTATATTATTACAATTTATAATTGTAGTCACATACATACATATTTAACATACATAACTTCACGCCTTTTTGTACCCGAAGGTGTAGGCAGCGGCTGTTAAGCCTCGTCATCAATATTTATCACACAATCGGGTTTGCATCGTGGTTCACACCAATGGGTTCCAACCCGTTACTTCTTGATTCAAAAGCGACTCTTTATTCGCGATTCTTTACCTACCACGCAAGGGACTTAGCGTTAAACTATATACAGTGGTGGACGGCTAATTAGAAACATTATTAATTATCTTTGATACTGTGTAAGAAACTTCATCGCAACTGTTTTTATTTTGAAATCAAACAATAAATAGGACGAGATTATGTTCAAGGAATTACAACCACTTGTTGGGTATTCCTTAATTATAATACTTTTAATTAAAATCAGTAACATACTGTTTTTATTCTTACATATTGTTACTTTTATGTTGTTGTTTTTATTCAGTTGTCTATTATTGTTCATACTGACTCAGGTACATGTTTTTCCGTGGTGTATTTTTAAAAATAAACTTACTTATTGGGATTTAGATTGTTTTTTAAAATTCAAAATATAAACGATTGCGGTGAAATATGTCAAGGACCGTTGGTGGTATTTTTTAATTAGACGGCCACCATTGTATGGTATTCTACGGGTACTGATTTAAAAAGGGATACAAATGTATAAAAATATACTCTGTGTTGTAACCTACTACTGTACTCACAATAAAACACTTAAATCACTTATCAGATCAGATATTATTTGGAACTACTATTATTAGCTGTAAAATATTATAAGAATATTAATTATAAAATATCAACACGCCTGATACAGTGTGTATACAAGGCAGATATGTAGCTGTAATTGTTACTTACACTTTTGACGAATATTGAACTGGAAGATGAACTGAAAGTGGAATTTGACAGTGGTAGAGCCATGCAATTCGCTGCATGAACGGGCCCACTCGACCAGTTAAATACTACGACCATCAGAATATCGACGTAAAGTGCCTATTTTAATAGCGGGCAACACACACACAATTGTAACACTATTTGTGTAAAAAATAGTTACTGCCTAATCTACAGGTTTTAAATAAATAAGTTTTGTGTGAATAAAACATCGTCATATTTTAATAATATTTAATCGACCCTAAAAACTAATCTGTTTCAGTACATCCAAATTTTACTTAATGAGATACTATCTTAAATGTATAAGCGAAAAACATTTAAAACTAACTGTATCTTATAGCACGGAGATGAGATCTTTTTTTTAAATACATAATATCGAAAAATTGACGTTTATCCACAGCGCAAAGCACCTATTTATCATACAACCTTACACTTATACATTTCTATTTTGCCTTGCATCAAACCTTGCTTAACCTTACAATACAGACTTTTATAATACAGTTGATTTTATTATTGATATTAACAAATTTAAAGTCGCTACAGGTTGATTTTGCTGAGATTTACGCATGATCAAATATTTAATAGAAAAACAGAAAACATTTTGATCTCAGATCTTTTAATTAATCAAAAACTTATTAAAATATATAAGTAATTAGAGAAGAAAATGCATTATAATAACATATATTTACATAAGATCAAATTGAAAGTACTATACCATATACATCTTTGCAATAGAATTAAGATTTAGGAAGGAGATAATAATATATACTATTCATTTTTAATGTATCAACTTGAAGACGCATCATGTTGAATAGCTACGTAACTACAGACCACTCTTTCAAATGGTTATGGTTGAGTATAAGGACAAAGTGTTTACTATAAGAGATACGTTTAAAAATACAGACACATTAAATGGAAGTACTAAGACACCTACATAAATATGAAATCGTAAATCTTTTTTTAACATAAATTCTATCAAGTACAATGAAATAATTGTACAGGGAAAATTAAACAAGTTTTATAGATGAGGTACGGTTTACAGCTAGACTTTTTAAAATTATGTCATTAGTAAGTGATGTTTCTTTTTCAATAACTTTAACACTTAAAGGAGAGTTATAATTATTGTAACAAAAAAGAACGTTATATTATATTATTTATTGTTTTTAACAGTGTTTGTGAATATTATATAAATATTTTAATTGCTATTGAATCACATCACCACATATCACTGCATAAAATTTTGGCAACCATAGTGTTTGTTATGTATGAAATTGTCTTATGATTAAAAGGCGAGATAAAAAAAGATTTACGATCCAAATACAATAACATAAACACATCTAGACAGCTACTTGACTACATTTTACATACAATAGATACAGAAGACGATAGACGGATGGAAATTCTGGGGCTTTAGCATTACAATTACATATCTAAGAATCTAGAACTATTTAAACTAGAGGATTAATGTTTAGTTTGGCAATAGAGATTCTATTTACATAGAAATTTGGACATTTCTAAGAGCTAAATTGGGCTATCTAAATAGTAATACAATAAAATATACTACCAACTTGTTTTGATTGAAGAAATAACTTTTCAAGAGTCGGGGTGCTATATAAGATAAGACCAAAGAGTAATATTTACTATAGAAAAATGGAATATGAAAATCCAAATAAAACTGTGTAATATATTTTCAAGAAGAATGATAGCCCACTAGTAACTAAAACAGCAAATCTAGCTCATCTACATTCACTAGTAGCAATCTAGATTAAAGCTGAAACTAAGATATTTTACATTTACATATTTGATAGTCGATTGCTTGGGGATTTAATAACCGGTCTATACTGCTGCGGTCCTAAAGTTAGATGTACAAAACAAAATTACTCTAGAACCAAAGCGTTACATATAGGAGTAAAAGGTCACAGCACTTTACCTTAACATTAATATTAGCTTAATTTTAATATTTACAGCACACCGTCAATATCATTCATATCAAACATTCACATAAGTGCAATACATTCTAACAATCAACAATAAAATGTGCTTTAGGAATGACCATTGAGATTTTTAGCAACTTCATTTAGACATATTGGATCTGGAATATTTGGGAGTACATGAAACCAAGAAAAACGTAGAGAATTGTAGAACTATTATTAAACAACTCTATACACTTTTATATTCAATTAATACGAATTTTATAGATTCGGATATCTTAAACACAAATATTTTTCAAACAGAACCTTAACAAACTAAAGAAAAAGTTTCAATTTTAGCCCTTGTCATGTAACAAAAAAACAACCCAAGTTCCAATATCACTTATATTGTTTAACTTTATGAATTTTTCTGAATAATCATTAGTCTAAATACTGACTTCAAATACTCATTTCAAATAAAAGATTGTGTTACAAAAATATTTTTACTGAAGTCTCTGTTGTATCTTACAAAATAAATAACAGTAAAGTTTATAAAGATCGATTTTGATCTACGTGAGACAAATTATGACCATTTATGCTTAATCTATTATATACATGAAACTTTTCTTCCATTTTCAATGGATCATTATCTGAACCTTCTTTAAGAAGCTCCCACAAGCTATTTTTGTTAGAAATCTCAAACTCTCCTTTATTTTCTGGAGCTATATCATATTTTTTAGTACCCAACAATGTTTTGGAAGTTTCAGAAATAGGTGCTGTTGGTATTTTGTGAATTTCTTTATTAATAGATTTTAAAGCTTTGACATTATATTTTTCATGTAAAATTTTCTTTTTAGTTTTATTGTTTAGAGCAAAATCTGCAATATCAGATTTATTGTGATTTGTGCTATTGATGTTTGTAGCATTAACGGGTGGTTTTTTTATTTGTGTAATTGCTTTAGGTTTTTTTGTCCTATAAAGAATTGATCTTATGTTGTTATTAGTAATAGTTGTAATTGTATGTGGTACTTCGGTATGGGTTAAATTATGAAAACTATTGTTCAGACCAGATATATTAGCACTGACATTGGCTTCTTTGATTAAAGTACTGTTAACTGTTGTATTATGTAATAAAGGTTTCATTGTCGTTAAATTTGTAATGTTAACCGTTATTTTTTCAATATCTTCTTGACTTTTAGAATTATTGAGAGAAATCAAATCCTTGACGAGGTTTGATTTTTCAAGAATAAAACTGCTGTTTACTATTGACTTCTTGTCCTCGAATAGATTTTGTTTATTTTCAATAATTACATCATTGCTAACTGTGTTATTGAGTGTTAACAATTGTGAATTTTCTTTGATCTGTTTAAAAAATTTTTCGTGTTTGTCTCCATAAGTTGATTTCAAGGTTCCTTTTCTTCGTGGTAGAGGTTTTTTCTTTATTTCATCTTTTTTCAGAATACCTTTTGGAAGAATTGATTTTTGTACTATTAGTTCACCATTTAATTTTGGCACTAACGGAATAATAATATCATTATTTATTTCTGAACTTTTTGTTTTTATATACGTTACGGTTGGTATTATAATTGGATGATCGTCAATTTTTGTACTAGCAGAAGTGGCACTTGATATAAAGTTTGAATTGTTGTCAACTGAGTTTGTAATAGCTTCTTGTATTGTAAAAGTTTTTGTCGTAGTTGTTGGAGTCGTAGAAAGTTCTAAATTAGTAGTTTCATTTAACTTATATACTTCTGTGCTAGTTACAGTGGTACTGTCCGTTACAGATTTTACTTCTGTCACAGCATTCAAATCAACTTTAGTCGTTGTTTCCGATGGAAAGTTTCTCCTAAATTCGTAATCTCTGCTACAAATACGACCACACTCGCAAATATTATCGATGTTTGCATTTGTTTTAAGTATAGCCAGTTCCGTTTTATCGAACCACGTAATAAAGTCATCATCAGTGATTCCTCTGAGAAGTGGACTACCAGGCCTTGCATGAAAGAATGTTTCTACTGCAAGATCCGGTCGAGTTGAAGGATATATCTTAGCAAAAGCGGGTCGAAGACTAGTAATGACAAATTTTGATCGCACTTCATATGTAACACATACAGGGCACGTGGAGCTAATCTGTAATGAAGATTTAAAATTATTGTAACATGTCAAGACTGTAAAGTAAAAACGTATTATAAAACGACTACTTACATTTGCAAAAACAAACCACACGGACTCGCCTCTAGAACCGTAGTGAAGGTCTGCAAATGTAGCTCCATCCAGTACAACAGGATTGACAGAATGTAATTCATAGCCAGAAAATAACGATGATTCCAAACGTAGAATACCAGAACGCTCTTTACCTTTCCACCTGTAATCATTAACATCAAAATATATCATAATAGGTACTTATGGGGTCATGTCAAGAGCGTGCGCGTCGCGATCCCTGCCGTCCCAGTGGGACGCAATCTTGACCAAAGCAAACTCAGCCGGACGGGCTGCTAGGGCGTGCCCCGCAAGCGACGGGCACCGATTAGCCCCCGTCGGTGCGGCTGCATGCGCATGCGGCGAAGGGGGCCGCCACCCTTCACGCAGCGCCAATCCTGGCGGGACGAGGAGAGGGGAGTGCCGTATAGGCACGTGGAATGTTAGAGGTAGCATGGCAAGAAAGATGAATGAGATGATGGATGTATTAAATGAGAGATGCCTGGATGCCTTATGTTTGACAGAGACAAAGCGGAGGGGGAGGGAGACCGAGGACCTCCCCGGTGGCATGGTAGCCCTATGGTCCGGAGTGGACCCGGACGTCCGTGCCAGTGGGGGTGTTGGAGTCGTTCTCTCCTCCCGCTTTGCTTCCGGAGTGAAAGATTATGAGTTGGTAGGCCCAAGACATCTTTGGGTTCGAATAAAACTGGGGATCACGCGAGTTTTCCTGGTCGCAGCTTATGCTCCCGTTAGCTCCGCGGATCCCCGCGAACTCGAGGAGTTTTGGGAAACTGTTAGGGATATTCTGGATCTAGCTGAGGAAAATGAAAGGATAATTCTGTGTGGTGATCTTAATGGGTGGGTCGGAACCAAGCGAGACGGCCTGGAGGCTGTCCTTGGTCCGAATGGTGACAAGAGAGTGAATGATGCTGGTAAGCCGATATTGGACGTATGCCTGGAACGGAACCTCCTTGTGTCTAACACATTATTCCGTCATAAAGATATTCACACGTATACGTGGAGACGGAATGAGCAAAAGAGTATGATAGATTTGATTTTGATAGATAGTCGTCTCCGAAATACTCTAAGGGATACAAGAGCCTACAGAGGCCCCACTCTTGATACGGACCACTACCTGGTGGTAAGCCGATTCGTGGGCCTTTTCAAGAAGTGGAGACACTGGCGAGTGCGTACCCATTTCGGAGAGCTTGAAAGGATAAAATGTGAGAAATTAGAAGATGAAAGTGTACGGAGTATGTATGTAGGCCTAGTCAGTAAAAGACTCAATGAGACGAGTCTTTCTGACCTAGGTGTTGAAGAATGCTGGGAAAGAAGAAAGAAAGTATAGTGAATAGTGCAAAAGAAGTATGTGGTAGTGCAAAGAGACATAAGATTCTGGGAGGTGACGCCTGGTGGGACGCGGATGTGAAATCCAGCGTCGAAAGAAAGAAAAAAGCATGGTTGGATTATGTCTCAAGTTTGAACCAGAATGATAGTATGACAGAGAAAAAGTATGAGAGCTACCGCCGCTGCAGGAATGTTACCAAAGCCTTAGTGAAAGAGAAGCGTGAAAGACTTGTTGCGAATGAGGAAGTGAGGTTGACGGAGAACTTCGAGGCGAATAACAAACTCTTCTGGAGGGAAGTTAGAAAGTCTCGGGGTTCTTCGTCAACATCCAGAATGGACAAAATTATGTCTAAGACTGGTGACATTCTTGCAAACCCAAGCGATGTATTGGGCAGGTGGAGTGAGTATTTTGGGGAAATGTACGAGTATGTTCCGGATGTGGGCGCCGCGAGTGAGCCTACGGCTGACACCGCTGCGCCAACATCTGATGAGGACATTACTATGGAAGAGATTGAATGGTCGATACGAAGTATGAAAAATGGTAAGGCAGCTGGAATTGATATGATGTCTGCTGAAATGATCAAACACGGTGGATCCTGTGTCCGGGACGCTTTCCTGACCTTGAGCAATCTGTGCTGGAGGTCGGGTAAGGTTCCTGGAGACTGGAGGCGCGCTGTCATCGTACCCTTGTATAAAGGTAAGGGATCACATATGCAGTGCGCCAGTTACAGGGCCATCAGTTTGATCAGTTTAGCAGCAAAAGTGTATGGGAAAATTATTGAAAGGAGAATGAGGGTGATATCTGATGGAGTGTTGTGGGAGGCTCAGGGTGGTTTCAGAAGCGGACGAGGGTGCATGGATCAGATTTTTTCTCTCCGCAACATCGTGGAGAAACAACTGGCTGTTAACCGGAAGGTTTTCTGCGGTTTTGTGGATCTGGAAAAAGCGTTTGACAGAGTGTTACGAAAGGATCTGTGGGATATACTCCCGGGCTACGGGGTGAGCGGAGCACTGCTGCGCGCTGTGCAGTCCACTTATGAGGGCTGCACAGCGTGTGTGCGTGTTGACGGCGGCTTGTCCCCCTGGTTTGACGTCAATATCGGCGTCAGACAGGGTTGCGTGCTGTCCGCTCGACTGTTCATCCTGTACCTGGACAGTTGTCTCCAGAGAATGAGATCGATGGATGTAGGGATGCGAATGGGTGACCTAGTTGTGAGCTGCCTGCTTTACGCAGATGACGCCGTGCTTCTAGCCGAATCGCCGTCGGACCTGCAAACACTAGTCACTACTATGAAAGATGATTGCATGATTAAAGGCTTGCAGTTGAATGCGACGAAAACGAAAGTCATGGTGTTTGAAAGGGAGGAATCCAGAACAGATGCAAGGATAATGGTTGATGATGTAGTGCTGGAACAGGTGAATGAAATTGTATATCTTGGATGCGCTTTTAGCAGAGATGGAAGGTACACCGCGGATGTAGAAAGACGAGTGGCGATAGGAAATAGCGTAAACGGAGTGTTGGGCAGATTCCTGGGCGCAAAAAATATTAGCAGAAAGGCCCAGTTAGCAATCCACAATGCAGTCCTGATCCCAACACTAACTTATGGAAGCGAGAGCTGGGTATGGCAGAGTGTGCATGAAAGTAGAATAAACGCGGTAGAAATGAGGGCTCTACGCAAAATCTGCGGAGTGACTCTCGCTGACCGCGTAGAAAACAAGGTTGTAAGGAAGGAAGTTGGTTTGAAAGAGAGTGTCGGTGTAAAAGTAAGAAAGGGCATGCTCCGATGGTTCGGACATGTAGAAAGAATGGTTGACGCAAGACTGACTAAGCAGATATACAATGCAAAAGCGGACGGATGTAGGAGTCGAGGACGGCCAAGACACACATTCCAAGACCAAATAGAACGTGTTCTGGAGGAAGGTGATGTTAAGAGCCTCAAAAACCGTCGCGCGTGCATGAAAAGAGTTATGAAAGTCAACGAAGCGAGTGAGGTGTGTAAGAATCGTGCCCTATGGCGCTCTGTTCTCTCTGCCTACCCCGCAAGGGATTTGGCGTGAAGTTATGTATGTATGTATGTATGTATGTATGTGTACTTACATAAGTAATTCCGAGTATATCACAATTCAATAAATGTAACATTTTTACTTTCAAAATTCGTGCGCCAGTAGGTATGTTAATTTATTTAAAAACAGTACTATAACGAAAGCATACAATTTGCAAAGATCATGATTTTGTGACTTACTTGAAGCACGTCTTGATGATTAGCGTAGGCAAATTTCCCTGTAAGTCTTCAATGCTACTTCTTTCTGGGCGAATCTCTTCTATAATTGCCGCTTGTATATTTAATAGTGAGTTTTCAGGTTTTGGTGTATATGTTGAATATGCGATTGTGCCCTTAAATCAAATTAAAAATGTGTCAAATTTAACGCTATGTAAAATGTGAGTTTTTCGTTTTTCACAACAGTTGTCCACAGAATAATGCTGTTTTTGTTCTATCAAATTCTACATGTTTTTATACTATGATTTCATAGTTTAATTAGCTGTAACATTAAAACAACTCTTTATGGATTATATCGCGTTTATTCGTATTATATTCGTTTATATCGTAAAATAAACGCGATGTAATCGATAAAGAGTTGTTTTAATGTTATGAATGTGATTCGCGAAAATCTAAGAAATAAATATTCATTAGCTGTTTTTATTATTAAACCACAATTTTATGACTACAAGTTACCACTATGCTGCTTTCTTATTACAGATATCCATGGACAAGAACTGTTAGTTCTTTGTTTTTCTTCGTAAGAAATACGTACTTGTACGGTGGCACATCCAGCGCCAGTAGCGTACACAAATACTTTGGTAGGGAGTCCTGGCAACTGTAATGGTCTAGGCGGGGTTCGTGCGCGTAGCTCCAGAGTGTCTGTCAGCTCCATACCAGCTGTTGCTAATGATACCGTTAATGCTCTGTGTCTGTAACCAGATTTATATTCAAGATATATATGCGAGGTGTTTGAACTTGATTTGAAATAAACGATTAATTTATTATGTTTCCCTGTATATGTTACTTATTTTTCCGAAAGTTTCTTTTATAACCATCATATGAGAATATATCAAAGATATAAGGAGGGTGCAAAGTCTCTTTAGCTGTTGATGCAGAATTTTCAGAAAAGTCTGACGCTTTATAAAATCATTTTTGAAACGGAGTATGTGAATGGGCACTTGAAATATGACTCCATAAGATATAGACAGTTAAAATCAATTATTCCACGTGTTTGTTAGCTCCTGTCCATAATATAAAGAGAAAGCTCGCCTATCATGTGCCAATGCCGCATACTGCGCAGCTGCCTTGGTAGCGGTGTACGCAAGACTAGGGTGTCGCTGCAGCGTGGAGGCGCGGTAGTACAGGAAGCGTGCGGCCGCTTCGCCCTCAGCCAGAGCCCCGCGCGCGCATGCCGCCAGCAGCACGCGTACGCCCGCCACGTACTGCTCCATCGTCACCGCCTCTGTACAAGTTCAAATATAAACTAGAGAAATTCCGGTCTGAAACTGTTCCCCTCCAGATATTCTAGCAATGGGGACTGCTCTTTGGAATGCTTACCCCCATTCGATTTCTGGTAAATAATGTTTTTTTTATTTCATAGAATAGGAGGGCGTAGTACGAGTAGGCGTGTCAACTCATGGTAAGTGGCCAGCGCCGCCCAAGGACACCGGCAACACATAGTGTTATAGTTGCCTTACCGACCTTTGAGGGGAGTACGATAGTAGGAAATGATGGGGAAGGTACTTCTCTCACCAAACGAACCGCGGCATGAGCCACTTTACGTCAATCTTCTGAGAGGTCGTGGTATTTCACCGCTCGAGCCGGCCTATTCATGCAGCGAACTGCTTGGCTGTACCACTGTTAAGGTTATACTGAATCACGCAGGCTGTTTAGCCTCGCCTCGTCGTTATGTTTACATCCCAAATAGAATAACGTGTGAGTCAATGTGAGGATTCGAACCCGCGACCTCTGGATTCAGATGCAGGGTGCTCGACCACAGGACTACCGAAACCAACTAAATAAATAAGTAAATATTACATTATGTATTGCAATAGTTTCATTTACGTGGCGACAGTGGTAGATACATGCAGTTTACTGCATGAATGGGCCGGTCAAATATCACAAGCCCTCTGAATAAAAATGTGAGAAGCATCCATTCCTTTTCTATCCTGTTTACTTAAAGGCCGGGAAAGCATTGTAGCACTATCAATGTTGCAGATGTCCATAGGCATTGGGTAGCGTATGTCACTTACCACCAGGTGATCCGCTAGCTCTTTTGCCTTCTTAGCCCATAAAGAATGGGCAAAGGAAAAATCATATTCATATAAAGAAACTCCAAGTTATGTGTGAGTCCTTACCATAAGAAGTTGTTTTGATATTTCGTGAAGTTTCTTCAAGTAGCCAATCAGCAGCATCCTTCCTGGGTGCAGGCCAACCAAATTCACCTTCTTCAGTAGTGGATGCATTTCTCAAGATTACAAGCGCTTCCGGTACAATAGGGCTCCTGTAGGTATACAAATTAATGACATTATACGTACAACTACTGGAAAGTAAAAATCGGAAGTTTATTTGGTATTTACATTAGTTGATATTGATTAATTGCAGGACCACATGCTGCAATTGTGAAACGACTGGCTAGTAAGTAGAGGTTAGTAGGTTTAATTGCCCGAGTATTATTGACGAGGATAGAAGTGAATTTGTGTGCTATCTCGACGATTTGTATGTGCATTATATAATATTATATGTGTATGTACATATTAAAAAAAGATACTTTTTAAATATCCAGTTTTATTAATACTAATATCGGTATTAAAAAGCCTCGGTGGTCCAGTGGTTGACCATCCCGCTCTGAATCCAAAAGCCGCGGGTTCGAATCCTGACTCACACCAAAGACTTTTCGAATTTTTTTTCGAAAGTTATGTGTGATAGATATCGATGTTTAAAAACTTTGTGCCCGGTTTGGCAATAGGTCCGGCACCTATTCCATTGGGGCGTAAATATAACGGCGAGTCGAGGCTTAACAGCCTACACCTTCTTTCTGGTAGAAAAAGGAGTGAAGTAGTTATATTATGGAATATCGATATTGTTGGGAAACGTAAGCATAGTCTCTTTGCTTAGAAAATTGAGACGGCGTTATGCGTATTCTTGCTATATTTATCTTTAGTTTTTTTTCGGTGTAACTTTATACGCCCTTTTTTTAGTCACTTTCTTTAGTAAAACATTAATTTATAAAGAAATAATAGTTTATTACCTGGCTAAGACTAATGCCAACACAGTAGCAGCAAGAGCTGCCGGTGAAGTTAAATTATATAAATTCTTCTCTAAATACTGTTGAGATTTTGTTGCTACATCCGCGTCCATCTGAAATAAATTTGGCTAGGTAAATCTAAGGATATAAATATATTCTTTTAACATATTACAGATATGACACTTCTTTTAATGATCAAGTAGCAATAATATTACAAACCTGATTTTCAACACCGACTTCAAGTAAAGCTACCAAAGTTTCCGCAGTAACCTCCACTCGTCTCTCCCAGTTTATTTCTTCTTGTGTCATATTACCATCTTTATCATAGTAGTAATATTCGTTAACGTCCACCTCTTTTAGAGTACCGTTAGATCTCTGCATATCAACAGGATAGTAATCAACCTCTTTGTCTGCAGGAAGTGGTGAAAATGACCCATCAGGATCTTGACGCCGCTGTATCCACTTTTTGGTTGCTAGCAGTAGATTAGGGTCAACAGGATAGTAAGATTGGATTTTGGATAAAATTTCCAAAATTTTTACAGTTGACAGATGACTACTCATTCCAGGGTGATCACTAAAAGAGTTGTCATTTTTACGAAATGCCAGAAGAACTTGAACCTGAAAAAAGAATAATAATCACGAATACGCATTAAAATCCAAAGATGGCAGAAGTTATGAAAGTCCATGCATCGGCTGAATTTTAGAAGACAAACTGAAGTTGATGGGCCCTAACTAGTACTTTACCTTAGGCTTTGAATTGAAATTTAACGTAAGTAAAAAGTTAGTCTCGGTGGTCCAACTAGTCTCGATGGTCCAAGTGGTCGAGCACACGGCTTCTGATCCAGAGGTCCGGGTTCGAATTCTGACATTGGCTCACACCAATGACTTTTCGAAATTGTTTTCGGAAGTTAAGTGTGATAAATATCAATGACTGAAAACTTTGTGCCCGGTATGGCAATAGGTTCGCCACCTATTATTCCATTTGGGATGTAAACATAACGGCGAGACGAGGCCTAACAGCCGCTGCCTACACCTTCGGGTAGCAAAGATGTGAAGTTATGTTATGTTAGTAAAAAAAAGTTCATAAGCAATAGTTACTTATTGCTTTAAGCATATAGTTATATAGTTAATATTTTATATTACCTGTTCAGGTAATTTCTTCAAAATCCTTTCTCTTTCATTGTCGTCGACCAAATGTGGAATATGTTCTAACGCTAACAAAGGAGCTAAACTCGCTGATGCAGCTGAAAGTTGCGAATCTCTCCATACTTCTGCCCACTGGTCCGTAGAATCAGTTTGCAGACTATATAAAGGCAGATGCAGGCCTCCAGACACAAGAAGTGTACCGCTCGCTGAACCAGGGACTACACCTCTAGGGAGACCCAATTCTAGTACTTGTGAGAAACCAGCTTCTTCATTGAAGTTCCAAATTCTGTAACATAAATAAGCATCATATATGAAACTTTTTGCCTTAATACAATTTGGATTTATGTGTGAAATAATTTGTTTTGGTTTTTTATAAAATAAATGTAGGGTGAATTTATCAATAATAAATTATAGAAATAGAATATCCAATCATATCCAAACAACAGCGCATATGGTCGTACAAGCTATTTTTTAAATAATATTTAATCATACCTAAAGTCAGCTTTATCTCCCCAAAGCGCGCTGAAGCCGACATACTTAATCTTCATGTCAGGAGCTAGAGGCCACACTAACAGTCTTCTTTCTGATGGTGCTGCCCCTCTGCCAACAGATAGTCTACCTCCTTCCCACCATACCCACCAAGCACACCAGGAAGATGGTCCCGTACACTCTTCATCTCTTTCTGTTTGTTCTGCACTAGCTAAATGGACGTCGTAACCTGAAAATCAAAATAATTTTTATGTTAACGTACTGATTTTATCCCATTCCTAATTATTTACTTTTCATTTATTTCATATTATTTTTTATATTATTTTTCCAAACGGCTAGTCCTTAAACCATAACCATACTAAACTTTATCAAATTGTTCAGAGTGGAATCAGACAGATAGTTTAATTACGTCTATATTAAATTTAATCTAATAATCTCAGCAAGTGAAGCGGATTAAAAACTGGGATTATACCCGCTAGGATTTTAATGCAACCTTTACCATGTTTTCCTTTAGCAATCCACACTCTTGTTCGTTCAAAAACTACTCTGTACATATCGTCGGAAGGTTCGCGTATAGCTGATAGAGCTACATGAGCTGCCCCCTGTGCTCTAAGCTCTAAAACTAATCCAGCTCTATTTCTTGGTGCTGCCACCCATTGCCACTCCCAAGATCCTCTCGAAGACACGGCGAGATGTTCTGCAAATATATGAAATTGATATTTATTAATAAATCAATAAGTTTTTATGACTAAAATTTTCCAACACGTTTTGGCCGCAAAAATGGTCAATTAAGATGTTTTATAATGAAATAAAATTCCAAGTTTTTGTCTCTCACTATCCCCATATAATAAAATGAATACTGTAGCTGCCTCCTACAGATTGTTGGCTGTAGGAAGCTGGGCGATAAATGCGTTAAACATTTGCAAGTTGCCTAAGAAGTTTCACTTCAAAAAGTTGTCAAAGATATTTTTGCAGTTTTAGTAAAAAAATATTTGATCTGCGTGTATAAATTTTAATAAGGCAAGTACTTACTTCCTACTAAGGCATTCACACAAAAGTAAGTCGTTTAAAGCACTTGCTTTGTGCTGTATACTAAGACTTTATGAGTAGCACCTGTTGATTCACGTAAGGACCCGCTCGAAGATAAGTGGCATCCATTTATAATAAAAGACGTTTTGAGACTCCTTTTAAACAGGAGTCTTATATGAATTAGCCTTCACCATTATTTGTTTTAATTTATCATAACCGTAAATTCTAAATTTACGATGATATATTAACTTGTGATCTTAAAGCAGAAATTCAAGGTAAAAAAGTACAAGATCGATTCTACCCGAATTCTAACCTCGCTAGACCTGTTCTTAGAAAAACCACTTGGAATGGTAAAATTTAGAAGGCGATAGACAATTCAAATTATATGTTACTGGCTGACCCGGCGAACTTAGTTCCGCATCAAAACAATTTTTACAGCGTTTTTAATTAAACTGCTAAATTTCGAAAATATCCCTTTTTCTTTACAGTATTATACATGAATTATACATACAAACCATTCCGTTGACACCCCCTATCTATTAAAAAACCGCATCAAAATCCGTTACGTAGTTTCAAAGACATATACATATAAGGACAGAATGTGGAAAGTGACTTCGTCATTTACTATGTAATGATTATATGTACGATGATTATATGCACTATGTAATGATAATGAACAGTGGTAGAGCCAAGCAGTTCGCTGCATGAATGGGCCGGCTCGACCGGTGAAATACCACGACCTCTCAGAAGACCGACGTAAAGTAGCTCATGCCGTTTCGTTCGGTAAGAGAGGTACCCGGAGGCCCATCCTTTCCTATCCCCTATCCCTTAAAGGTCGGCAACGCAACAGTAACACTATATCTGTTGCTGGTGTCAGTGGGCGGCGTTGGTTGCTTACCATCAGGTGACACGCCTGCTCGTTTGCCCTCCTATCCCATAAAAAAAAAAATATTTTGGTGAAAGAATCATTACTTACCATTGGCACAGAAATATGCACTCTGTGTATCGGTTCTATGGAGACCTTCAGGCAGTACCAACACACCAGCTGATCTGATGACAGATCCAACCAATGTTTCATTGTTGAATGACGTGTACGAGATGGAACAATTATCCGCGCTGTAACCGGTGACCTCCACTGTAATCATATAGGATTTTTGAGTTTACTTAATTATTTCCTACAGATTGCTAGCATATTAGATGCTAGCAAAGCCTCCAAAATATCTCCAGATAGACAATATCAAAAATTTTTAATTTCGTGTTCGAGACTCTTAATTAAAACACAGCTTTATAATCTTAAGAAATTGAAAAAAAAGTATCCACGCACTTTTATTCGGCATCAAAAGTAATAAATAAATAAATAAGTCGAGGACGGCAAAAACACACATTCCATGACCAAATAGAACGTGTTCTGGAGGACGGTGATGTTAGGAGCTTAAAAAATCGACGCGCGTGCATGAAAAGAGTTATGAAAGTCAACGAAGCGAGTGAAGTGTGTAAGAATCGTGCCTTATGGCGCCCCGTTCTCTCTGCCCACCCCGCAAGGGATTTGGCGTGAAGTTATGTATGTTGTTAAGATTTAAGGATACGTAGGAACAGAGAAAGCGACTTTTTTATACTATGTAGTGAACTTTTCGTTGAGCCTTATCAAATAATTTCCTAACAAATAAATTAGTCGAGCTTTTCTCGACTTGTTTTTTAAAGTGAAACTTTTATTACATCTTCTCAAACTTTTTCGTCTGCGTGTTGCATGTCGCGTGACGGTCGGCCGCGGAGTAGGGATTAGTGTTGAGTAGGACATACAAGAGGCGCTTCATTTGTCCCGGACATGACGTCAAAATGTAAGAGTGCCTCGAAATTAAAAATTGTACTACTTCAATTTTTTTGTCGCGGTCGTCCGAGGCAGTCAAACGGCAAGTACGTCAAGTCACAATCGTCGCGTCTGACATTTCGAGAGAGGGAGAAATATATTGTCGTCCATGCGAAGCGAGGTTCCAGCCAGAAGAGGCGTATTTAAAATTTAATTAATAATCTTACGTTGTTTAAAGAGTAACCCTCTAGTCATGCAAATTCAAAGATTTTTTATATTACTTGATGGTTATCGTTATGTTTTGGATAATTAACACCACAACTATAAATTATAGCCTATTTGTTATTCTGATGTAATTATAAGTTATATTCTTGTAAAGTTTGATTACAATCCATTCAGTAGTTTTTGAGTGAAAAAGTAACAAACATTCATCCCACATCCATCCTCACAAACTTTCGCGTTTATTTTTAACAAGTATATTAGATGAGAAATTTTATACCTATTGGTTTGAATACCTAAAAGACAACAAACACATAAAAATATTTTTTATACTTGTAAGATTTATAATTACAAAATATTTGTATTAAACAAACAAATAACATGACAAAAGCACGTCGCGTCTGACATTTGAGGCACCAGGAGGCGCGCGTATTTCGTACTACAATAACTTCAAATGGTTCAGTACGCCTCGCCTCATTTGAAGTGGGACATTGTACTGTCTTAGGACAAAAACAGGCTATCTTACAAACTCTTTTATAAGTCGTGTCCTACTCAACACTACATTTGAGGCACCAGGAGGCGCGCGTATTTCGTACTACAATAACTTCAAATGATACAGTACGCCTCGCCTCATTTGAAGTGGGACATTGTACTGGCTCAGGATAAAAAAGAGGCTACTCTTACAAACTCTTTTTCAAGTCGTGTCCTACTCAACACTAGTAGGGATAAAGTGAAAGGCGCTCGTCAGAGCGCCTTTCACGTCTATTATCGTTTATTTATTATTAATTAATTACCCAAATATTCACTTTATTTTTATTGTAAATAAATACCGTAAAAACATGTAGAAAAACACCCCCAGACGCCGTACAAACAACACAATAAATATATTTGTTTGTTTGCACTCGGGTGGGTTTGAACCCGCCCCGACCTCGTGTTATCGGTAGTGCGGTTTACCGATGCACCACGAGGCCCGTATGAATGATTGTCTAATTACCGTCCTCTTTACCAATTTCGACACATTTTCTAGGATCGGGTTTGTTTGTTTGTTTGTTTTTTACATACATACATATACGTACGTACGTATTGCAGGCGGAGAAAAAAAAAATATATTATTAATATAACAAATGACACGATAAAAGGGAATATAATAAATTCGTATGTATTGTAAACGACGGAGGCTTTTAAGTTTCCAATTCCAAAAAGTGAACTACATATATGTGACACAGTTATGTTCGTCAATTTATTAGCGATAAGATAGTGCTCTTTATATATGTATTTGTCACATTTTCATAATAAATCAAAATATCATATTTACTGGAGGAAAAAATATCGTTTTGTTTTGTAGGTAAAGATCCTTTGTTGTAATGTTGTTAACGTTTAATAGGTGTCGCGTTAACCCTAGTGCCGTAGCTGGAATACTTGTCGATTCGGGCGACATCTATCGATATAATACGATATTACGGCAGAATCATCAATAGTAGCAACCTAGTAGCGCCATCTAGGAATTATTGTCGTGACCACGTAAAATAAAAAACATTTATTAAACCCTATTCACAAATACAAGATGGCAACTAAATTAAAATCGCCCTTATCGCACAATCCCCCGAAAGCCGGTGACGTCCGGTTCGGACGTTCGAAAAAAATAATATTTCGAAAATTTTTAGTTAAATGTCTATAATGTGAAAAAAAGTTTCACTTTTACGGTGGTTTCATAAAACCACACAAGTTTTTTTCTTTCGAATAGAAAGCTGTGTTGTACATATATCTATATTTTATAGCTTGAATGATTATAATAGCGTCATGAAGACATTTGTGATAGACCTAGTATTTACAATTTTAAGCTAGTTTAATAAACAGAGTTTTTTTTATAGATTTGTATCTAAAAATTCATAAAATTAAAGAGAGATATACTAAGCAAATGTAATTTTTAAAGGAAAGAACGTGAATTTAAACTTTACTATAAATATGTTAAAATATGCTGGCGGAAAGTGGCCAAGCACCCCGCTTCTGCATCAAGATGTCAAGGGTTCGAATCCTGACTAATAACTTTTCGAAATTATTTTCGAAAATTATTTGTGATAAATATCGATGATAGAAAACTTTGTGCCCGGCATGGCAATAGATATAAATACGACCTATATACGACGATACGAGTTTACACCTTCAGGATGTTATGTTAAGTTATATTTCAGTAAAGCTTTTTCATTTCACAGGTTTTTTTTACTTCACAACCATAATACCCGGCAAAACTTTGATATATTTTTGTTTCATTACTTAAGTCTTTCGACTTCATATATATTGCAAAATTTACTCAGTTCTGATGAGCACCACAAAATACTGAGTAAGATTTTACGTCATCGGCATGACGCCATAAATCGACCCCGTAACAGCTTAGGATGACATAAAAGACTTTTATCTCCTCAGTGTTCTAGTGAATATTATCCAGAAAGTTATTTTTATATCCTCTACTA
Organism: Euproctis similis; assembly: GCA_905147225.2. NCBI lineage: Eukaryota > Metazoa > Arthropoda > Insecta > Lepidoptera > Erebidae > Euproctis > Euproctis similis. The sequence continues at coordinate 4,235,565 of LR990108.1, forward strand.
AGGTATAGTTTATGGCTAAGGTCATAACAACTGATCAAGTTCAAAGGAAAAACTGGAGCGTAAGCGGAATGATGTAAGTTAACCTTAAAAAACTTACTAGAAAAAGGTATATAATAGATTTAATTTTTTTTGTTTAATTTTTAGATAACGAAATAATTTAAATGTTACACCCATTAAACATACGTTATATGTATACACAAGATTCATTTTAAAAGGGCAATAAAATATAAGTATCTGTTTGTAATATTGAAATAATTACTTTTTAATACATTTATATGAATAGTACACCTAGACCTAATATTATGATAGAAATAACAGTTTTTTTTCTCCAATTTTTGTCTATCTGTTTTCATCATTAGCCTTTTGAGGTCCACTGCTGGACAGGACTCCCCCATAGAGCGCCACAACTGCCGGTCCGTTCACTCATGGGGGGTTTTTGCCATAATCGCTACGCTTGGCAGGCGGGTTGGCGATCGCAGTAGGCTATATTTTGTTGAGAGAGAATGCTGCTGCCCATACTTCCAGCCTTCCAGTCTATGTGTTTGTTTCAGGTAATCTCTGAAATAGCTGTAGTGATTTTGTAGGGAGGCACTGATTTTATTGGCAGGCAGCTGGTGTAATAGGGAGTAAATCAGGCTACTTTTTTTAGAAAAATCATTTCTTTAGTTATTAATGGATTCTGATGAAACGTGAAGTTCACCAGGCCAGCCAGTATTTATTGTATTTTCACTATAAAAACAGTCGCAGTGTTGTATTTGTTGAAGATTGAAAGAACCTAAAAAGACCAATGAAAAAAAACTATTATTTTATCAGTACTAAGTACAAATTTCAGGTTCACCGATGCGGTCCAAGAAATTGGATTTATATATTTTATTAGTTGCAATATAGTACCGTCGTGCAGCGAAGGTAATAGAATCTGGTACATTTATTGGCGTCCAGGCCTTAGGAAATACTCTGAAGGCAATTGGAATGCTCGTATTGTTATTTTATTGTTATTGAAATTGAGGAAAAACGTGGTTAGAATTGTGCACGACGATAACTAGCTGTGTCTTAATTTAATACCTTGTAGCATTGTATGATAATACAATTCCTATCGTACCATACGAATAAATAGTACGCAAAGAAAATACCTCTGTATTTAAAAGTCGCTGCCAAACAGAAATCGTTGCTGATGACTCTTGATTTTAATTAGATTAATTATAATATTATTATGTTGTGAGCAATTTTTATTTTATTATAAATAATTAGATCACACAATCAAATAGATATTACTGGTGATAATGTGAGCCTCACTTTTTTAGCTTAGACAAATTGTCTTAAAACCAATAATTTCAAAGCTGGCATACTGGTTTGTAGCTCGCGTTCTGGCGCAAAAAAACACGTTACGCAAATATATTTTCAACCTATAGTAATAAATGAGAAAGACTAGCAGCATAGTCGCATGTTATTCCAAGCCGATAAGTATAGCGTTATTCGTTCAATTTCGTATTATAAAATGATACAGTATAATTTAAAAAAAAGGAAACATTATCTATGGTCTCGAGTTTAATCAATTTATTCGATAACAATAAAAATAGATTACAGAGCATATTATGTACAAGTTCCTCAATAAATTCCATGGAACCGTATTATGTTTCGATTGATGCATCAGACATAATTGCTACTGCCTATTTTTCCCCATATTAAATATACGAAGATAAAGAAGAAAAAGAAAAGAAATGACATGAATGTATGTATTTTTGGGTTTCAATGACTTAGCAGCTATGACTTTTAAGTCGAATACATATATAATTAATTATTTATCAAACCAGCGATTCCAAATCAAACACAAGCGCATAATAAACAAAGCAAAGGTTTCCAGTGTCATCATAGCTAATTTGCACCATCAAAGCTTTGATGCGTCTAGTTCAATTTGAATGTTTATTGAAACAGCTCCAACCGATTGTGCCAGACACGAGAATGTCACACTAATCGTACGGATCGTACCGTACCAATACAGTATCCATCTCTATCATCAACGAGTTGGGTATGATTGGTATTGTGTTTGAATTGGTATTAGTTTCGAAAGCAATGACCTCTATTTTATACTGATAATTAGTCACACGATCAATAGTTGAATAAGATTTGTTAATTTTAAAACATAACATAACACGAAGGTGTAGGCAGTGGCTGCTATGCCTCGACTTAATTTTGTTAAATTTAATTAATGAATAATATTTGTGAAACTATATTATTTAAATGGATTTTTTACACAGCTCGTGGCATGCTTCGATCGGCGCGTGAACCTCTCAGAAAATCGACGTGAAGTAGCTCACCCATTCCCTCACTCTCCTGGCCCTTCCCGATCCTGTCATAAAGAATTGCAACGAAACTGTGACCCTTCTTGATGTTGCATATTATTATATCCAAGGACAACGCCAGTCGTCCAGGTGACACTTTTGCTCGTTTGCCCCTTTTTCACAAAAAAAACAACCTAGATTTCAAATATAGATTCGCTAGGACAACCCTATGTGATTTTTAAATAGTCTGTTGTTTGGATTGGAACATATTTTTTTAACTTGTTAGCCTTTTAGTCCTCTGAATCAGAAACGGAGTGTTAAACCACTATACTATTGAAATAGATTAAGAGATTCGTAAATATTTTATTACAAATATCTCTTACAGTAATTCACATATATTCATAGCGAATGCGTCGTGGATTTCATAATTCTTTTGGTCGGATACCAACTGGGGAATTCAGATTACCAATTTCATTAAAATGTTCCAACCGCAGATTTCTCGAGACGAAGATTCTGAATAAATTTTCGGTGGCGAGTTTCGCATTCCACAATATTAATTAAGAATTCGTGTAGCCTATTAATAAATCTCGAATCGACAAGTTTTTGACTTTGATAACGTTTAATTGAGGATTCATTTGATAATTTGTACTAAAATTTTATCACAATGATTGTCAAGCGAATGTTTATCGTTATGTCTAAAATAGTATTTTGAGTCCTCAATCTATTTTAATTGAAAGAGTTCTTTCAAAAGCCTACACACAAATATTTTCAATAGAAAGATGAAAAGATTTTTATAGGTTCAATGGTCAGAAACGCTCATTTGCAACTGTTAGTTTTATTTTTCATCAAGCGGGGTGTGTTCTTATAGATCACCACAATTTACAAATTTAGAGAACTGCAGATTCATCAGGTATATAAACAATGTATTTATTTATGTAGTTTCCAGTAATAGTATATCAATAAAAAGCTATTCTAATGATATAAACTGTAAATCTCGGTGGTCCAATGACAAGCACCCACATCTGAATCCAGAGGTCGCGGGTTCGAATCCTCACATTGGCTCACATCAATGATTTTTCGAAATTAATTTCTTTAAGTTATATTTGATAAATATATATGATTAAAAACTTTGTGCCCGCCATGGCAATAGGCTCGCTACCTATTCCATTTGAGACATAAACAACGGCAAGACGAGGCTTAACAGCCGCTGCTTAAACCTTCGGGTAGAGAAAGGCGTGAAGTTATGTCATGTTATGTAAATTGTAAATATAATTTCATAGACTCACACCTCGATTTTCCAGTCCTAAGTGTTGAACTTTACCTCGGGCACGGATTTCTTCTTATGACAGTAAAAAATACTTATTTTCTGATGTAACGTACTTACCAGTAATATTTTTTCTGCCAGGCGTATTGACAGCAACTCTCACCACCAATTGTGTACCACCGCGAGGACCGAGTCGAAGCCTCTCTGTGACGTAAAGAGCACCAGTACTTGCAAACGCCGCGCCTGCACTGAGCGCCAATAATGCTGTAACCTGAGGAGTAAGTTTGATTATCATTTTCTTCCTATCATATATATATATATATATATTGAATAAATTTTATATATCGTTACTTATTTTCTACGCAGCCAGCAAAAATGGCGCCAAGGATATATAATAAACCTGCCAATAGTATTATATCAAGCAAGAACACTAATGTATTTAAAAACAAAATTAATAATTTTCAATTTAATAAATGACAAAGTGTATTACTGTGTAAATGATTATCTCGAGGACCATTTAAATGACTAGTGACTGTAACGAACATTATTTTGAGCTTATTATATTGCAATTGTTAGAATTAATTGTATTTTGACAGTGCTGTATTTATTCATTAGATTATTCTTCTTATTGTATCCATTGATTTATATGTTTTGCCAGACGGTGGGATATTGTAAAGCACTATAATATTGTATACTGAGACCTATTTGTACCCATATTCGCAAAATAAAAGATTTGATTTGAAAGTATAGATATAATTTATCAAACGCCATTTTATTTCAATAAGCATGTAGTACTCTGGTACAGCACACATGACTGGTGAAACTAGACCCCTCCTAATATCGTCGTAAGGTGGATCATGCCGCGTTTTGTTCAGTTAGAGTGTTATCCGGAGACCTACTACCTCGGGATATGGGGAGGTTGATAGTAAAGTGCCCTAAACTATACAAAGGACCAGTAACGCAACTGTGACACTATTTTAGTCGCAGGTGCGTGAATGGGGCGGCTCAACCGGTGAAATACCACGACGTCTCAGAAGATCGACGTAAAGGGGCTCATGCCGCGTGTCGTTCGGTGAGAGGTATCCGGACCCCCCCCCCCCTTCCCAATCCTTTCCTATCCTACTCCCTTAAAGGTCGGCAACGCAACGGTAACACTATATGTGTTACTGGTGTCCATGGTCCATGCTGCTTATTTACCACCAGATGAACCGCGTGCCTGTTTTGCCCCTATCCCATAAAAAGTTAACTATTATTTTATAAATTGCTTGTGTTTTACAGGTGTAAATATTTTCTTTTTCGTTTTATCATCCCTGAAATATGGCTACGGGCTATTGTTTGCATAGACCTAAAATATTTCACTCGAATACAAGAGAAAGCTGCTTCTACCCTCGATGTAACAATCCTAAAAATATAAAAAAAAACTAAAGGGTGGATAATAAAATGCGATAATATCTAACACCCTAAGGCACATTTAGATAATATGAAGCAATAAAAGCCATTCCTTGCGAGGCAGTTCCTATACTGTCTCTATCTAGTGATGGCCACACGTGAGATACCGATTTGTTTGCTATTGACGTCGTTCATCGAATGTCGATTAGGGATTCTATATATGGCCCTGATGATGCCGACGCGAATCTCGGCAAATGGAGGGATTAGGGGTTTGAAACTTGGTTCAACGGGTGTGAGAAGCATCAACGCGTGGTATATACAGCTCAAAGAATTATCTAGCGTGGAAATTGCAGTAAGAAATAGGCAAAACTTATTTTTCAAGTTAAACTAGCGTATAGTAAGAAAATGGATTTGAAGTTTATGTACACCATAAGACAGTATAAATAAATTGGTTTATATAACATTTTCTTGGTACCTTTAGAAATTAACGAACTATGGCTTTTTATGGAATATAAAGGCAAACGAGCAAGCGGGCTACCTCATGGCAAGCAACTACCGTCGCCTGTGTGCTGCTGGCTTGTGAGGTATTAGTATGAGCAATAAAGGGTGGACATGGCGGCAAATACCTCTCTCACCGAACGGAACGCGGCATGAGCCACTTGACGTCGATATTTTGAGAGACCGTGATATTTCACCGTTTGAGTCGGCCCATTTATGCAGCGAACAGCGGGGCTCTACCACACTTTTGTAAAATAAATATTATATTAAATCAATTTAATTCCATAAAACATTGAAACTGCGTTACTAACAACATTTTTTTTTCATAAAAGACTGGGTTTGCGGTTCCCGCGAAACAAAACTTCCTGAGATCGATATCCGACTAATTAATTTAGTCGGATATTGATCGGATAAATTATCCGATCTATTATAATGGCGAACAATGGTCAGTGTAGTATACCAATAACTTGAGAATAAGCATTTTAGGACATTGTGTTTTTTTTTTACTTTAGTACATGCTTTCATGTACTTATATGCTTTAGTTCCTAGAACTCATTTTTTCCGTCTTCTCTGCTCATTAATCTTGAGACTCATAGTGGATTAGGAAAACAATCAATTGTTGAGTATTAAAATAGGTCGGCATGTTTGATGCCCTGTCGAATACATACACTCATGGTGAGCATATTATACTTAAATGTTTGTCGCGTCTAGATGATTTCTCATTAATTTACATTAAAAAGTACATATGTATTGAGCCGTTAAGTAGTTTCTAGTATCTAACACATGTTTTTAGTATCTAAAATATTATTATTATTATATTTTATCATACATATAATATCCTAATTTAAGGTAACATTTACTAGTCGAACAATCAAGATTAATATTCTATAACTACTGCGTCTGTGTGTATCCAGTGTCAAACTTCAATTAATAGTAAATCCTGTTAAGCGGTTTCAATGACTGGTTCGAAGGCTTTAGGAGATTTAAGCTAAAGACATTATTAGTAATAATTTATATAGCTAATGACCGGTAGTTTATTCTGTATTAACTTCATAATCTTTGAACTACACATTTGCTCAAAATCAAGTAAGCTTTTTTGTTGGATGTCATTTCTTGCAATTTATCACAATATTTGTTTCTACATACATACATAGGTATATATGACATACATAACATAACTTCATGCTTTTGTTACCCGAAGGTGTAGGCAGCGACTGTTAAGCCTTATCTCGCCGTTGTGTTTCCGTCCCAAATGGAATAGCTGGCGAACCTATTGCCATACCGGGCACAAAGTTTTCAATCAGTATATGGAGTTACATGGTATATTTAAACATAAGCAAATTAACGTGTAATTATATTGATGTAAGTTATTAATGAGCGGTCATGTATAATTTCGCAATTCCAGGTTCGGAAATTATTACAATATTAAATATTACTAAAGGTAATTGCGTTCGAATTTCTTTGGTTTCATTTTCGATAGATCATTATTTAACATAATTCGAATTAATAGTACCTACTATGATAATCAATTAAAACTTGTAATATGGAAATATAAAATTGACATATTATCTGTTATTGGACAGGGGGCAAATGAGCAGGCGTTTCACCTGATGGTATGCAACTAACGTTGTCCATGGATACCTGCAGCACAGATAGTGTAATTGTTGCGTTGTCCGCCTTTAAGGGATCGGAAATGCGATGCGAGGGGAGAAGGGAAGGGGTGAGTCTTCCGGATACCATTCTCACTATACACCGAGGTTTTGGTATTTCACCGGCCCTTTCGTGCAGCTAACCATTATTAAAATAATAAACAAACATATCCCGTCCCTATATAGATAAAAAAATCTATGCCTATAACAAAATAGTCCATTGAAATGTTACATGAATTATACATTTGTTAGAGGATGCAATTTTATTCTTAGGACATGTGGAGGGGGATCAATAGGCCCTAAGTTTTCAGGGATTGCCACCTTTGTGGGGGACAAAATCCTTATTATTCTTCTATTTATTTATAACTGAATGCCATTTCATACACAAGGTGGGTGTAGAAGGTGTAGACAGCAGCAGCTGCAGCAGTTAATCCTGGTATTGCCGAATATTAACAAACTAACTAACATTATTACATTCTAACAGTGGTAAAGCCAAGCAGTTTGCGGCATGAATGGGCCGGCTCGACTGGTGATATACCACAATCTCTCAGAAGATCGACATAAAGTGGATCATGCCGCGTTTTGTTCTGTAATAGAGGTACCCGGAGGCTCACGTCCCTTCCCCATCCTTTTCCATCCTAAAGGTCGGAAAAGCTATTGTAACACTATTTGCGTTACAGGTGTCCATGGGCGGCCCTGGTCATTTACCTTCAGGTGAAACGCCTGCTCGATTGCCCTCCTATCCCATAAAAAAAACTATTGGCATACACCAAGCATAATGTTTTCAGTCGTCGATATTTATCACACATAAATCGAGAAGAACTTCTAGAAGTCACTGGTGTGAATCCGAATCGGATTCCGTGACTTCTGAGTCGGACTCGACTTTCAGACAATCAAGATGACAATTTCTTAGTATATTCCCTCTAAAAATAATGTTTGTACTTACATCCATACAGTTATTTATATTGTTCGTGATCTTGACATCCACTTCCACAGTCTCGCCAACCTTCAGAGCTGGTGGTAAAGAGAAGTCTAGTTGTATAGGGCGGAACACGTTGATTGTACGAGGAGCAGAGAATCGTAGGCCGTGGCTAGACAGAGACAGTGCCCAAAGAGACCAACGACCAGCTTCAGATGGTGCAGATATTGTCACGCCGTCGGTTGAGAGCTGGTTCCTGTTAAGGAAAAATATACCTGATTATTATGTAATACTACACTAATTAAACGTAACTTCATGCCTTTTACTCATCGCAGGTGTAGACAGCGGCTTAATTCGTTGAATCATTACGTTGCATCCCAACGGAAAAGATAGCAAAATTTAAACACGCCCGATACATACATACGCCCGAAAAGAATTCAGAGAAATCATTGGTGTGAGTCCGGAATCAAATCTACGGCTAAAGTCAGAACCTTGACTACCGGGCTACCAGGACTAACTAAAAAAATCGATATTTTTCTCATAAATATTTAAATTTTTTTGAACTGACTTCTGAATTCCTGAAAGGACTCAGATATCTGTAATCTGTAGCCATGACTTAAATATGCGTTATATCTAACTTTAAATAGTTATTTTTTTAAACTATATTTTTGTTCGTTATATCTGAATATTAATATTTCAAAATTATATTTCATTTATCAAATGTCAATCGCTTAATCATTTTTGCGCGATATCAATATCACTATAATTTTGTTGTTGGGCAAAAGGTTGTTAAAAATTTTACTGTGAAATTACTGCATGAAAACTTTTAACAATTTCATTACGCAGTGTTTATATTTGATGCAACAAACCACACGTAAGTTAATTACATAAATTTAATAACAAAATGATTTTATTGAATATACATCGTCATTATATTAATATACTAGCTGACCCGGCGAACTTTGTTCCGCATCAAAAGTAATAAATGAGTAAAATTTGGATATTAAAAAGTTCAATTTGTGCTATTTATCGGCACGCGTTTTGGCGCGCAACGCAATACTATGTCCCGCCATGTCAATACTGTAATATCTTCGTAAATATTCGTTTAAATTACATACTGTAAAGGGCAATATTAATCAATATTAAATGCTCAATCTAATTAATACACTTAACTGGATAAAAAATTAATGCTGCAATTTAAAATCGCTTCGTAAATAAGCTATTATTTCTCGTAAAAAGTAAAAAAATAAAAAGGGTCTTTTTATTTTTTTAAGAGATAGACATATGCCATCTCGGACTTTTTTGTAGATCTTTTGAAGGTGTATAACATTGTAGTACATTATTTTGTTTTATCACTTAGGGTTCAGGCAGCGTTTGCGATTAAAGATCTAAATCTTGAAAATTATCACTTCTTTTTACTACACTATAAATGAATTATAGATCAAAACCACCTCGTTGACACCCTCTAACTATTAAAAGAAGCATCAAATTTCGTTGCGTTGTTTTAAAGATATACGCATATAAGGGGACAGACAGCGGAAAGTGACTTTGTTTTATACTATGTAATGATTATTAGGTAAATCGTACTAATATAAGAAACGGGAAAGTTTGTAACCAGAAATGTATGTATGTTTGTTATACTTTCTAGTAAAAAAGACTGATTGTATTTTGATGAAACTTTGCAATAATAAAGCTTATACATCAGAATATAACATACGCTACAATTCATGAATAAATTGTGTAAATTATCCTAAATATAACGACAAATCTCAAGGAAATTAGCCTTAAAATACTCTCGAGAGCAATGAATCTGGGTCACTTAAAGAATGTTAAAAATCTCGGAAACTAAAAATGATAGGTTAATGCAATAAATTGTATTTAATAGACAATGTAATACTCCTTAAATGAAAGTAAAAAAAATATGAGTCACCATACATTTTATTAACACAAAATTACATAAAGAAAAAATCTGCTGATCTCTCCTTAAAACAAAAATAGGAAACATGAAATTTTTGAACTTTATTACGATTTTCTTGAATTTTAATACTTCGTATTGCCTCCTCGTGCTTCCATTACTGCGTTTACGCGGTTTGGCATGCTGTACACCAAGTTCCTTATACGATTTTGGGGAATATTCTCCCATTCCTCTGTGAGAGCAATTTTGAGCTCACGAAGCGTGATTGGGGGAGGGTTTCGTTGTTTTACGCATCTGCCTAGCTCGTCCCAAGCATGCTCGATCGGGTTGATATCCGGGCTGCGCGCTGGCCACTCCATACGAGTAATGTTCATCTCTTGAAGGTAGTCATTCACAATCCTACCTGTATGAGGTCGGGCATTGTCATGCATAAATATAGCATCCTCACCTAAATTGACCATAAATGGACCAACGTGATCATTGAGGATTTCTTCCACATATCTTACGCTAGTTAAAGAGCCGTTTTCTATGATCACCAGCTCTGTGCGACTTTCAGAAGAAATTCCGGCCCACACAAGTACAGACCCACCACCGTAGGCTACTTTTTCCTCGATGCATGCTTGCTTGAATCTTTCCCCTGGTCTTCGATACACTCTGTGTCTTCCATCGTGCTTGTAGAGCATAAATTTTGATTCGTCGGAGAACATAACTTTTGACCAATCTTCAATACTCCAATTTACGTGGCTCTGGGCATATCTTAGTCTTGAAATACGATGCCCACGCTCCAGTTTAGGGCCGTTTGCAGGTCTAAGGGGTTTTAAGTTAGATTCAGCAAGCCGACGTCTTACTGTCCATGCACTTGGGTTACTTCCTCCGAGGCGTCGAAACTGATTGGTGAGTTCAGTTCCTGTGAGAAAGCGATTTCGAAGCATGGTGTTCACCAAGTATCGGTCTTCTCGTGCTGTGGTATACCTGGTTCTGCCCGTTCCTGGTCTGCGTAGGTTAGAACCAGTTTCTTCGTAACGTCGGAGAACTCTTTGTACTGTTGACAGCGACACACCAACAGTCCTGGCTGTATCGCGCTGACTCCGGCCGGTTTCCAGCATTGTAAGTATTCTGGTGCATTCTTCAGGCGTAAGCGACATAATTTCAGCTTGAATAATGAATATAGAGCACTATCAACATGGTTTATGTACCCACATAAATGACAGATTACAAACAAAAGCAAAACCAAATGCTGTAATTTCGTAGTTCCATCTTCGAAAGTGGCCCTTTTTCAAATTTGATTTTTTTATGATATAACTTTACAATAACTAAGAAGTTTTAATACCTTCATTTAAGGAGTATTACATTGTCTATTAAATACAATTTATTGCATTAACCTAGCATTTTTAGTTTCCGAGATTTTTAGGATTCTTTAAGTGACCCGGATTCATTGCTCTCGAGTGTATTTAACAAAACATTTTGGACAATATTTTAGACCAAATTAATATCTACATAAAAGTAAGCGAACTTGATGTAAATCTTATGATTACTTTGTAGAATATTTGTAATTAATAAATGAAATTAATAAGTTAAGTGAATAAGAACGGGAACGACGTAGATATTAATTTGCATCGTTTCCATTGTAAAGAGCCTCGGAAAGAAGACTCTGCAACCATGATCTGCAAGACCTGCGCGTCTCAAATCCAAGATGAATATAATAAATATAGAAAATGATAACTCGCATGACTTAAACTGCATATTAGTTTAAATCAAGTTGAAGGTGTCGGTGGGCAAATATCAGATCCCAAAAATATATAATAACAAAATAAAATTTATTTAAAACAAAAGTCTAGATGTCGCTTTAACGTCGAAATAATCCACTCAAAATTCATTTCATAATGATATCTCATTTATTATTCCTATCACTGAAATAGTAAGTAGTATCCCCTAGAGTCGTTGTTGGGTAATTCACGGAGGAAGTTTAAATATCTGAGAGAGTCTTCAGCTTTGTCTCCTGTCCACTAAACAGGCGAGTTAAGAGCCATTAATTTGCCATCGCCACTTCGAAACACGATGTCACTAGTTCAAGTAGTCTCGGGTTTCTGACCTCTACTTTTTTCTTCGTATTTGTAAGATAGTTATTATCCTTTGAAGTAGGTTCTTGGAAAAACGAGTTTTTAATGGTTTAGATGGTGAGATAACAATTAACAGAGTAGGTAAGATTAAAAAAAGGATTTTTATAAAATTGTTTTTGTAGGTAAGTACCCTAATAAGGATTTTTTTTTCATTATTTCTTGTAGGTATTTTTTGTACCTTTGAAGACCAGGGTTCTTAATCAAGTAACCACATGATCGAAACCTGGCTTTTACAAAAGATTTCGTCAAGTTCATTTCGCAAGTTATGTGTGATAAATATCTATGACTGACAACATTGTATCCAACGTTTGGCAATAGGTTCCTGTTTTATTTAGGACGTAAAAAATTACGCGAGTCCAGGCGTGATAGCCGCTGCCTACAGCTTGGAGTAGAAAAAGTTACATAAGTATATATTTATTTATCTCCTGTTCTCTTCACCATACGAATGTATCACTGTAATGCTATGTACTCTTCTTTTCTTTTCGTGGTCACTATGATTAGTATATATGTGTACTGCATAATTGGCGTAATGTTTAGTTGTATACTAAATTGAACTTTTATCATAGTCAGCTGTGAAGGATATATAATAAATAACATTTTTTTATATTATTGAAGCTAAATGATTCGTAAATTTGGATGACATTTCATTCCGTATATTTATCAGAGTTCTGGCGTCGTCGGCAATACGTCACCGGAGACTCGCATAACTTTTATCAAACAGATGAATCAGCGAATTGGATTTGTGAATTGACTTATTTATTGCTTGCCGATATGTCGCCTATTTTATTCTCTGCGTGATATCTCTTTTGGGAATTCCCCCGAACTAAAAGAAACTAAATAGACATAAAACTAACTTCAGAGTCTCTTGGGTCAGTTATTATTATATTATAATGGGTTTGGATTATTTTTACTTAGTTATAGTGAAATGATTTTATGTGTTTTGATACCGCAAGGAGTAGGTTTCCTAAATTGTTCTGAAATAACTATTTAATCCCACATAACGTCTTATGATCGGTTACGTTAAAATCCATGGGTTAGATAACATTACTTTTGTGTTCCTATTTTGTGAAAGGAGTTGGGGAATATTGTTAGTACATAAATAACATGTAGTAGCAGTCCGCACCGAATTCATTTTAATAATATCTAAGCCTTTTGGTAAAGTTGAGTATCGAGTATACGAAATAATAAGATTTTACAAACACCTTCAAATCGTGTAAAATCTTTCATTATAACTAATTATGGTTTTAAATTTAAAGCCTTTTAATTATTTCTCAAAAGGATTAAGTACGTACTTAACAGATTAGGGGATTAGTATTTTATTAGCCTCTTAATATTTCAGTTTGATGTAAACAAATTTAAATGTTGATAATAAAATATGACTGAGAAAATTAGGACAGATGCCTATGGTATTATGTTATGTTTGGAGAAAAATTGAGAAAGTGTTCTTATTATTCTTATGTTTATAACATAACATAACTTCACGCTTTTTGTTACCCGAAGGTGTAGCCAGCGGCTGTGAAGCCTCGTCTCGCCGTTATATTATATACGTCCCAAATGGAATAGGTGGCGAACCTATTGCCATACCGGGCACAAAGTTTTTTAGTCATCGATATTTATCACACATAACTTCCGAAAACAATTTCGAAAAGTCATTGGTGTGAGCCAGTGTCTGGAATCGAACCCGGACCTCTGGATCAGAAGCCGTGTGCTCGACAACTGCGCCACCGAGACTTATGTTTATTGTGTGGTTAAAATATGTTAAAATTCATTATTTGCGCTAAAACTCGTATCTAGTATCTAGAAAGATTTGTTATTGATTAGAATATTGTGCCACAATTGTAACATTTGTGTCACTTCTTTTTTAATTGGCAAAAATTAAGTAAAAAAAACACGTTTTAAACGACAAATAGAAATTCTGAACACAAGACTCGTTTTTTTATTAAAAAAGGATTCATTAAGATAGAAGATTAATTAGAACATAATAAATATCAGCTAATCAGACAAGATATATCTATTCTGACAAATAATATGTATTCCTACAGTTTTGATAGCAAAAAAACATAATATGTAAAACGCTGCAATAAATGTTGATTTCATAAATTCTGAACAATGTCAGTATGATTTCAAACTTACGTATAGTTAAAGCATTTCCACATCCAAAGTCTGTCGTGCGATGCCGGTGGTACCAAGTGAGCAGGAGAATGAGGAGCTGGCGCCGTACGCTGTCTATACAGAACACCTCCACCACACGCACCCCCGCCCACGAACAGAGACACTCCTGCTGACACAAATTCTGGACCCGGTTGTTCTTCGTGCTCTGAGGATCTGTGATAAAGAAATTTTCAATAAGCAAGGGTGTTGGCAGTAACATGATATGGCTATGAGATTGTGCGCAGTCTATATATTTCTTAAGTAAAGTTATGGAATAATCGTTTTAAAACTATGTATTACCAAGAATTGCTTCCGATTCCATACTAGATAAGATTACACTGAAAAAAAAAAGTTCTCAAAAGCCGTATACATCGATGGACACAAAGATCCTTAATCTGTTGAAAATGTAGGGACAATTTTACTAGTTCCAATGGATTTTATATGTTCGATGTTCTCGATCCTCTATAGTCTATACAAAAGGGTGTTTATTCAAGCGATCAGGGAACATCTTCTAAGTCTATCAAATATTTTATATTACAATACACACACAATAATATTGTGGAGATATTAAATCAAGTGTATAGGAACAGTAGTGTAGGTGTTATTTAATTTTAACACACAAACTTTTAGCTGGTAATGGGATTGACGAGGACTATGACCTGGTTATGCCTGCTATCTCAAACAGTGCTCTGTTTAAGGCAAAAATATTTAACGGATTCATAAACAAAAATGTTTCTTATATACGATACAGTTTTGTTTAACCATTAAAAATAGAAGTAGTATTTTTTTTAAATATTATAGAAACAACAACAGGTATATATTATACTAATAGCTAATAATACGCGAATAGAGGATCTTTCTAACGAATACACATATTCAAGATAACTACTAATACATAAATAGAAAATATGTACCTAACACAACATTTTGAAGTCAAACATATATCGTTGTATAAATGTCTCAATAACAACGGAAACTGCTCATACCCCATCGTACATTTAGATAGATGAAAAGGCAGCAAATATTTCCAGTGAATTTCCTCCAACAAACCAACTGAAAGATGAGTCGCGTGACGTTATCCATACAGAGACAAGGAGGAAGTGAGGAAAGTAACATACGGGAAGACAGTTGAGGACGTGCACGAGTGACACACGTATAATATTAAATTATATTCGTGATTTCCAAATGCATAATATAGACTCCCAATTTTTTTATTTGATTTGGAAAAAGGGAGTTTATATTAATTGAGTTATCATAATCGTTTAATAAATGAAATATAAT
The DNA here is from genome assembly GCA_905147225.2 of Euproctis similis. Taxonomy (NCBI): domain Eukaryota; kingdom Metazoa; phylum Arthropoda; class Insecta; order Lepidoptera; family Erebidae; genus Euproctis; species Euproctis similis. The sequence continues at coordinate 4,251,030 of LR990108.1, forward strand.
ATGTTAACCCTATTTGTTGGTTGTTGGTTTGCAGTTGACCTATGATTTTAATTCAGTAATTTTTTTTCTATTTATTTTGCACCAAAGATTTATTAACACTAAGATGATAGTTGTAAATTTTATAGCTTATAAATTTATTAATTTGATCTTTAAAACTTTTAGTAATATAATTTGTTTTATATCTCACCAAGAAGAGATTTATTATATTACCTATATAAACCTTGATACCTTTTCAATTGTACATAAAAAATGTTCGTCCTTTCCCAAGACTCAAACTGTTTTTTGACTACATATTAATTAAATCGATCTAGCGTTTCAGTATTCTCGTATTTAGAGTACAACTAAATGAGAGGGAATGACATTTACTTTGTTCTAGATAGGTACTACAAATATGTCGTTTTTCAACTGTCCCGTGCGTGATATATCTCTGTATGTTTTACACATACAGAAAGATGAATCGTGTGACGATAAATGATGTATTTCGCTTTGAACGACGTTCGGTATTGTCACGATATTTGATTGACGCCCTCGTACGAGACACGAATTGTTTGAACGTCGGCAGCATATTTCCTTGGTATTGTGCTACGTATATTGAAAACTGTAGGTTAATTTACTTCTCAGCGGTTGCACGCCTATTTTGGATATTATTTGATTCGGCATTTTGTTATTCGATGTTCAGATATTGAAATTTGAAATTCATAATTGTTATTATTGTCATATATAAAAAAATATCACATTAGTCATAACTACTCAAAAGATTTTGAAAGATCTTTGGTTTTCCAAATAACCCTAAGCAGCTATTTCTTCAGCATAATCGTACATGGTCTCCAAGCACTGTCAGAAAACTTTGCGTATGTTAGACAGTAAAGAAGTTTCCCAAAAAGAAAGAGGTAAGAGGATTTAATATAGAAAAAAAACTAATGGAATTCATTCTTAGTTTTTGTTAGAGAATTTAAAATCACTCCATTGAAATGGGAAATGTTTGATAGAAACCTAGTTAGTTGTTGTTGTTGAAATTAATTGATTTCTATTTAAGAAACAACTTACAAAGCCTCGGTTTGTTCTATAAAGTAATCATCGATTTATTTATGTTGTGTAATTGTTTATCAACTATCTCTGGCAATATTTGTTTTGAATTTTGACCTTTTATCCTTTGTGATGATTGCGGTAAGAATGTGTCTTCCTATTATATGATCTATACCATAGATATAAGAATAATCGATCGGCAAGTCACCCAAACAACGAGCCAAAAATTTGCGCTGTTCATGTGTAAGTGACTTGACGAGCCTCGTGGCGCATTAGTAAAACTGCCGGCTGCAGCAACGAGGTCGGGGGTTCGATTCCCACCCGAGCACAAATATTTTTGACAAACATGAATATTTGTGTGGCGTCTGGGTGTTTATCTATGTATTATAAGTATGTATTTACAAAAGAAAAGTATATATGTATTATTATCCGTTATCTAGTATCCATAACACAAGCATTTAGTTGCTTAGCTTGGAACTAGAGGGCGCTGTGTGATTTGTGTCCAAGATATTATTATTATTACTTATCAATGAGTGCGTAAAAAGTGCCTCCAAGTGTCCACTTTCACATAAATAATGTGCATGTGTTGAATTGTGTTAAACATCCTAAGAATCGTTTACTCGCGGTCGCGTTGTCAGTGATGATTAGTAGTACATTTTTACTAACATGTGCCATCAGTCTATGCTAAATCAATGATATATACGTATAACTTTTATGAAATGAGATCAGTCTAGGTAAAAATTACTTGAAGAGAATAATCACAAGGAAATAATAATTAATAATTGCAAATATCAGCAAACTATATTATGATTTGTCACTATTTGTTGTTTATTAGTAACTAGCTGTGCCCGCGACTTCGTACGCGTGGAATTTGTGATCAGATAGCTATATTTTTACATAGACAGTTGAGAAGTAATTACCTCTAAAATGAAATTGTAACTGGTAGGATAAGTACAGATTGCGGTAGCAATGGTTGTTGCCCGCATTGTTTATTTTCATTTTAACAGGAATTTTTGTAGTATAGCTGTAGCCCGCGACGTCATCTGCCTGAACGCTATACAGCACCAAAAATACCTACGATTATACCTTTTAAAATAACATTTATTTACCCGTTACTTCTTTACATTTCATAAATACAGAAAGTACAGTAACAGAGGGAGACTGTCTTTTGTAAAATTGTTGAACTTCAAAAGTGCTGATTTTCAGTCTGCTTTGAATAAATGACTTTATGGTGATTCTGCTGAATTAAGTAATAAGTTGCGACTGAAGCAAATGTAGAAAATAATGAATAAGAAAATATAAATATAGAAAAGGATAAAAATATATACTTATAAAACTTCTCTATAAACAACATTGCTGGTTTGGCTCTCCGCAGCCAAAATGTAAAGAGAGTCAGGACTGGTGACGCGGGAGCAAGCGACGTACAGCTGCCCGTGTGAGAAGCAGCTCGTCCTGAGGTCGACACCCGCTGCTCTCAGTGTCTGCCCCTGCGACTTATTGATGGTCATCGCGAAGCAAACACTCACGGGGAACTGTACGCGCTTGAACTGGAACGGGAAGTTATGAGGTATGAGGGGAATGCGTGGTACAAATACTGCCTCGCCTACGCCACAACCCGTAAGAATTTCCGCCTCAATGCTGTGTCTGTGGAGCGAGATGACTTTAAGGCGGGTCCCGTTACACAACTTCGGAGGAGATAGGTTCCGAAGAAGCATAATCGGGACACCGACTTTCAGCTTGATAGTATGCGCTGGAAGTCCACTTGCTGACAGAGAGTTCAGAAATTCCACGGGATAATGTGTGGCATCATCTTGCTCGATGACAGTGTTTATAGAGGTGTAAACCACTTCATTCCCCTCAATTTTCGAGAGAATGCATTCGTTGATTGCTTCAGCCTGACCATTTTTGGGCGTCAAAATTGCCCGCTCACATACCCAAGAATTCTGCTGGTGCGGTATATGACTGATGTCCCCGTACACACAGCGAATGAGTTCTTCTAAGCTGGATACGACTCTACCGAGAGACTCTGGAAGCACCACCTGCCCACCTCTCTCCTCTGGTAGAGTGCCTTCGCCAAGACTTAGAAGAACATCGGAGAATTCTTGAGCACGTGCATTGCCGCCGAGCCGAGCTCTCATATTAATGGTCAAGCGCAGCGTACGAACTCGTGACCACAGCGAAGATCGTTTCAACGAAGCATTCACCTCGTCAGCCCTCGATCCCCGCGTCACCACGGGAAGCGTTTGTCGGAAATCGCCACTGAATAGAACTGTGACACCACCCATCAAGTGTTCGTTCCTGCGGATGTCCTGCAGGGTTCTGTCCACGGCCTCAACTGCTTTTCTATTGGCCATCGTACACTCATCCCATACGATCAGAGAGCAATCCTTCAGCACGTGTCCCTTATCACTATTGCGTGACACACCACAAACAGGCGTTTCGGTGCTCTCTAAATCGATGGGAATTTTAAACATGGCATGTGCTGTCTTGCCACCCGGAAGCAGTGTGGCAGCGATTCCCGACGACGCTACAGCAATGGCAATTTTGCCTTGCCTCCTGACCTCTGCAAGTATGCCAGTGGTAACAAATGTTTTTCCTGTTCCACCAGGAGCATCCAAGAAAAACATTTTACCCTGGTTTTGCCCAACGCTTTTAAGAACAGTGTCATAAATTTGTTTTTGCTCTGAAGAGAACAAAGCGACATGGTGATTTCGTATGGTGGTCATTTCGCTCGGATCGTAAATTGTCTCAGCGTTATACTCTCGATTTCCACGGTCTTGATGCGGTGATGATTGGGGAGCTGGTAACCCATATTCGACCAATGGATTGCCGCCGATGGAAATGACCACGTCTTGAAGTGAACTAAGACAGGTGTTCAGCACGCGTTCATCAGTTACTTCGACTTCGTCTCCAGTAGCACGCCTCAAAGCTCGTAGAAAATCTTCAGATAGATGATGTCGATATTTTTCCCACAAAGCTACCGGGTTCGTGACTCCACAAAACACCAAGATGACGGCAAACAGATGACGCATACGGCTGGGGCTGTTACTGACGCTCGCCTCCGCGAGGGTGTCATCCCAGTTTTGGTCACCGTCGAGAAGGTGACGTGCTACACAGGCTGCGCGGTAAGTGGGATACTCCACGCCATCAAATGTTCTCAGAAAGGCAAAAGACGTTGGGCCTCGGATCGTGTGAAGTAATAACCGCAGAAAATAGCATTCGCCATTATTCGGGTGCACGGTATAAACTCTACCCAATACGGTGTCCTTGAAAATTCCCGGAAAACCTTCGACAGCACCTCCTCTTCGACGTCGGTTAAATATTCCCCTTTGCTTGTCGTACGTGTAATATGAAGGCACCTCGTCATACGTAAGGAACCTCGCAAACTGGTCGATTTCGCAGAGCCTGAAAAATGCCAAGAGAGTTGTTTGGCGCGGATTTTCTAAGCGCTCAGCAACGTTGTTGGGATCAAAATATATGCGCTGACCGTTTTCTAGGTGGACGTCTAAATGCATGACGGCAGGATGCCTGTCATGTATAGAGAACGCCAGTATCCGCCAAACTGCTTCAGACGTGCTGATGTAGCGACCGGACTGATACTTGGTCACCTCGTCTCTGTCAGTGTTCTGTAAAGCAAACGTCGCCTGATCGCTACCTTTGTTCACGTATTTGCAGATATATTTGATCGACCCGACGCTGGTGCACGACTCGACGTTGATGTGCGTCTGGAAGGTCCTGGACAGTACTGGTGAGTAAGGAACAATCCATCGGTTATCGACCGGTCGCGCCTGGCCACGCACGCTCAGCTCAGTGGAATGCCCGCCCTCTGCTGGTGATCGGCGCCGGTATGAGGGATATCCATCCTCACCAGTAATGGTTTCGTTGGTAAATTTTTTTGGGAATCTTTTTGTACAACGTCCGTCTTTCATACAAGGGGAACTTGGATTTAACGTGCCACAGGGGCCATGCACCATGTGACTTTTAACAATTTGATGCAGAACAGGATCAACGTCAGGGTCCGGAAGCTCTGCACTTATGACTTGATCAATCTGGATAGGCCTGATCTTTTCTTCCAACCACAAAAGCAGATGCGCGTGTGGCAAGCCGCGTTTTTGCCATTCCACGGAGTACATATGACATCGGACTGTACCAAACACTTTTGCCTTTGTTAGAAGATCCATAAGGCATTTCAACTTCAGGTGGAATACGCGAGAGATCAAGTCGTGCCTGTCGTACGAAACCTGTCCTGCAAGGAGTTGAGCTGTTATTTCAGGCCACTTTGGGTTGGTAGTGATAGTAATAAAGAGGTCCGGGCGACCAAACTTTCGCACATAGCAAAATGCATCTTGGGTCCTCTCGTGCATGTACCGCGGACCTCCTGTGAAGGTGGAGGGGAGAATGACCATCCTTCCTACATCTTGAGCATTGGCATCATTCTGCATGGCATCTCTGAGATGGACGTAGTTCTCAGCTCTCAGCTTTCTTTGATTGGACCTTATAAATACCAAACGCTCTGTCTCAATTTTGGCATACATGTCCACCAGAAACTGACTAAAGAGTGTACGATGATGGTGGAGATAAGAGCCATTGTTCACCCTCAGCTGGATCAAGAAGCTGTAGAACTGCATGGCGGACGTTTTTTTGTTATAATTTGGGGAGCCTGTCTGGGGGTCTACATTATAGTGGGCGAAATGGTAGCCATCCTCTCCGCGACAAAACATGAGCGGATATTGAAGAGAATCGTACGCGCGGTGAGTTTCGCTGATCCTTTGAAGCCGGTCATCGTGCGTGCGTAAGACGATATCTCTTTTATCACACTCCTGATCGACTAAGAGAACGGCGACCTCATTCGTCGTTGGCGCATTATATCGTCCCGGATGGGCTGCAATCGGCTTTCTATCTGCACTGATGACAAACTTAAAGCGGTTGCGCTCGTTCTCAGGCACCGACGCCAGAGCGGCTTTGAAGTTGCCAATGTGCGGATTAACGTTATGCAACATACTTTGCAATCCTCTGACCAGAACAGGGTCCAAATTGGGGATGTGTCTACTTCGTAGGTTTGCTTGTTCTTCAAAATCACTTACAAAATAAATTTGCAAAAATTTTGGAATGTCTGTAGGTAGCAGCGAACCGATTTGATGGTAAACTTGCCCCTGGACCTTGAATGTCGGCATGAAACCTGCTTCAACGATTTGATTTGCACCAAACGAAGTCATCTGGAAGGCGCTGTTATAAGCTCGGATGTTTTTCAAAAAATGGCTGGACTTCGGATGTTCGCCATTTAGTAAGATTCTTAACAGATCTGGTGGGTCTTGCATAGACTCCAAGCGTACCTTACCAGATGCACAACACATCCCATTGGGCTCTCCTTTCCATTTGCGGGCTTGACAGTGGGCACACACTTCTTCTAAGACACCAATATCTCCGTGTGCGGCGTAGTTAATCGCAACATTGTACATAAATCCACTTCCCTCTTTATTTAGCCACGATTGCTCTTCGATATCGTAAACCATGGATTCATCGTCAGATGTTGAAAGTTGATTCATGCTACGCCGCAGACGATCTAGTTCTAGTTGTGCCGCACGCTGTTCACCCGACCAAGATCCTCGAAACTCTTGAATTCTATCCCGTTCTAGCGATAGATGAGCAGACGTATCGCCACACACGTCGTGGTACCGCTGCCGAGCAGCTGCACGACGTTCTTCACGCTGCTCATCGTTCTCTAACGACCGTGAAAGGGCATGCTGAGAACGATCTCTTCTTAACCGGGTCATCCGCTCTTCATGATCTTCGATCGACCGAGAAAGAGAAGTGCGACTCCGCTGCGAATTCAACCTCGTCTCTCGCTGCGTGTATGTCTCTGACGCGCGAGACTCGGCGTGGCGCTCCCGGTCGCTTTCCAGTCGCGCTTCTCGCGCTTCGACACTCTCATAAAATCGAGCGGCATCTGAGCGAGAGCGCTGGGAACTCAACCTCGTCTCTTGCTGCGTGTACGTCTCTGACGCGCGAGACTCAGCGTGGCGCTCCCGGTCGCTTTCCAGTCGAGCTTCTCGCGCTTCGACACTCTCACAAAATCGAGCTGCATCTGTGCGAGAGCGCTGGGAACTCAACCTCGTCTCTTGCTGCGTGTACGTCTCTGACGCGCGAGACTCAGCGTGGCGCTCCCGGTCGCTTTCCAGTCGAGCTTTTCGCGCTTCGACACTCTCACAAAATCGAGCTGCATCTGTGCGAGAGCGCTGGGAACTCAACCTCGTCTCTAGCTGCGTGTACGTCTCTGACGCGCGAGACTCAGCGTGGCGCTCCCGGTCGCTTTCCAGTCGAGCTTCTCGCGCTTCGACACTCTCACAAAATCGAGCTGCATCTGTGCGAGAGCGCTGGGAACTCAACCTCGTCTCTAGCTGCGTGTACGTCTCTGACGCGCGAGACTCAGCGTGACGCTCCCGGTCGCTTTCCAATCGAGCTTCTCGAATTTCAGCACTCTCGCACGATCGAGCGGCATAAGTGCGGCTGCGCTGCAAACTCAGTCTTGTCTCTTGTTGCGTGTATGTCTCTGACGCGCGAGACTCAGCATGGCGCTTCCGATCATTTAATAGCCGCATTTCGTATGCTTCTATACTTTCCAGAGACCGCAACGATGCATTTTGAGTGCGCATAGTATCTAATCGGGACTGGCGCGACGTACTACTTTCTCCATCTCGAATTTCCGCATTGTGTTCTCGAAGAGTAGCTATCCTTGCCTCACGCTCAATGGTGGTTTCAAGAGATCGAGCTAACCTTTTCCTTCGACTATCGTTTGAGGATTGGGATAGATTAGACCGTTTTCTAGGCATTTTGATTATTTTAAGTTTGAAAAATAACAGAAAATAATTTACACGCTGAGAATTTACACACAGATAATGATAGCTAAGCAGTAAGCAGGAGTCCGATTCCGAATGAAGTTTATTTAAGTAAATATTTTTTTTTTTAATTATATTTCAGGAAAGTATTTTCAGTTTTCACGTTAAATTCGACTAAGCACACGATAACTTATAGCAACGCAGGTAACCCCAGTTTCTATGAGTTGTCGCGGCGACATCCGTACTCATAACATCACTTTTGGTGAACGAAATTATAGCGCGATCTAATTCGACGCCAACGCCATCTAGTTAGCGAATAGGAAACATTTTTTTTTAATGGTGTAAAATTATAAAATTACGAAGCAATCATTACACCAATAAATACCGAACAAAAATATTAACAGTTTTTAACATATACAAATACATTTTTTTAATTGTCTTGCTCATCTCTGAAAAGAATTAACGATACAATTTTAAAGAAGAAAATGCACAACTCCATCTATGACTCTTAAAAACATCTATTGACCGCAAGCGCATGATGAAATTTCAATTATTTATATTCAAAAAGTGTTTAAACATGTAATTCGACTTGATGTTTTTAAAATCTCAAAGATTTATTTATATCTAAAACCAAAAAGTGCTTACACGTGTAATTCAACTTAATGTTTTCTGTTTTGTAAATCTCATAGATGGCACTGTTTTAAAATTGTCTGTTAAGTTTAACGGCATAAGTTAATTAAAATGTGAAGCTAACTTATATTATATTATTATTATTATTATATGTATAGATTAAAGCATGGTTATTAACATAATAACACCATAACAACATACAAATATGCGTCGTTAGATTACACGTTGCTACAGAATACATTGAAGAAATAAAGGTTCACTGCTCGTTCCTCGTAGGTGATAGCGTGATAATATGTAGCCTATATGTTGACCCGACTTCTTAATAATTTTCGTGCCAAATTTGAAGTAAATCCATGCAGTACTTTTTGAGTTTATCCCGGACATACATACAGACAAACAGATAAACAGACAAACAGACAAACAGACAAAAATTCTAAAAAGTATATTTTTGGCTTCGGTATCGATTGCAGATCACACACCAAGTATTCTTTTTAAAAAATATTCAATGTACAGTTTTGACTTTTCTACAATTTTATTATATGTATAGATATTCGATTAAAGTGTTTTATGGTTAAAAATAATGTGTAACCGTAAAATACTCATTTAAATATCTAACGGATTTCACCATAGTAAAGACGTGACTGATTGCCGCAATTATATCCCGCATTTCTGAACTCACTCCGGACATCGATTATTAAAACCGAGCTCGTGTTATTCGATATCCTAGCAATAACGAGCTCCTCGTTCGCATCAATTGAGCTGTCGATAGCATGCACCAGCTAAATATTGTAGTGTTGCTCCTGTACTCTGTCAAACAAAACTATGGTTGAAGTGAATTAAAAATGTTTCCATTATTTTTGATACAATCAACAAACAATGATGGTTTTATTTTCTCCTTATATTTTGATCTGGGACTCATTGGATGCTAGCGGCACAGGACCGGGAGTTATGGCGTGCTAAGCGGGAGGCCTACGTTCAGCAGTGGACAGACCTAGGCTGATGATGATGATGATGATTTTGATCTATTTAAAAATAATTCCAATGGATCATTACAATCCAAGAAATCAGTACCTAATAAAACTTGAAAAGGGTAAGGCGCTGCAAAAACTTTGCTTTAAATACTGATAATAGCTGATTGGTTCTTGTAAATATGTATAGAAAAATGGTCATATCTTACGTTTGATGAGGATCGAAGCGTGTATCAGGTGGTGCTCGAGCTCCTATGAGGCACATAGTTGAGTCTGGTGGTGCTAGCACACGTAGCTGGAGAGTGGCTCGAGGATACCACCAACGTCTCTCTTCAATAGCTACTGCAACCTGATGACAAAATAGTATATTATATGAATGATATTATCTCTTGAACTGATTAGACTGATCATGAGGTAAGACCAATATTCATATCTTTCAGCCATTTTGGGAAAATTTACCAAATTTGCAACAATACGAATTCAGCCAGATCCAACTGTATAATTACGCATGTGCTTCCGCGAAATAAATTTTACGATCGAAATCAGCAACAGCAATAAATACACAACGGACTTTATTTTATTTCAGATCAATAGATACAGTTACATAGTCCGGCAATACCAAAGCGTTTAATCAACGGACCATAATGAAAGGCAATTCGTTTTGTGTTAAAGGACGCAATTAAGGAGGTCTGTAATTTTCGACGTGGACCCATATCGTACATATATATCTTGTACATGTACCTATATTATGAAGCCGGTACCTACCTTGTATAGAACAATGGTTGTGTTAATTATATTGCAAACATTTATTTTTTCAAATGCTGACTTCTTACTTTTGGACTATACATCTGTTAATTCGATTTCAAAGTTCATGCCCTTAATTGCGAGTGAGGTGTGTGAGGATGGTACCATAAAGCGCTCTGTTCAATCTGCCTCCTCCGCAAGGAACTCGGTGTGTAGTATATAAGTATGTATTTATTTAATTGGGGAATCTCCTTAGTGAAAGGAACTGTCACATATTAGGTCGGCTGTTATGTAAAGTTCGTAAGCTTCGATGCTATTCAAATTTGTATTCTAACAAAGATATTTTTTTAATTGGTATCCACATTGCTTGGTTTCATAATACAAGTAGTTTAAATTAAGACTAGATGACCCTTGTCACTTAATTAAAAGAAAAACCATGTAAATACAATACAATAAATCCCTTTATTAAACTGTTTGATTAACAAAATATTCGTTGGGGAGAGGAGATTTAATTCACCCTCCGAGAGTTTGAAACGAGTCAACAAAACCAGCATTAATTATACGATGTGAAATATAATTTAAACATACTGGATGTTTAATTTTGTATTTTACATATTTAAAAAAAAACAAATATTTTGAAACTGAAATTACTTTAAGTACGTCGTATATTACAAAAGTATTCGAAAATTTTTGTTAATAAATTCTGATCTACATGATACACCATTCAAGCTATAATAAAACATAAAAGAACCCTAAATGGCAACCTCACTTTTATTAAAATCGATAAAGGACCGTAATCCTTTCATGAATTTGCAAGTAGATACGTTAAATCAAAGGATAAGCCAATAAAGGTATATATTATATTTTTTTTGCAATTAACTTCAAAAGATATTATGTTGTCCACGGGTTCGTACAATATTTTATTCTATTAAAATGTCCCATGAAAGCAATTTGATAGGAGCTATTAAGGAATTTATCACAAAAATGGTGAATAAGTATGCCGAAGGGTACCATTATCGTTAATTAAAATTGAGATGGTTACTTCCGTCTGGACTTTTAATATTGTCTGTTTTCTGTAATAAATATCGAGGTGAAATTGAGTCTCAAAGGCCTTTCGGCCTCAAAATTCCTGTTTATTTACATATTTTGGATTAATGAGTTCAGAAATCTTTATTAAAAATATATTATTATAGTAACGTGGTTTGATATAAGGATGACAGATGACGATGATAGAAAGATGACAGAAACAATTCTGGTGGTGTACGCCAATAGTCCTTTGTCTGTTCCACGCATCATCAACTAACATAACACAACTTTTGACTAAAAGCGTAAATAAAATACTATACTACCCATTATAAATATAATTAAAGAAAAAATATACATAATTATATTTTTTTAAACTACAAAAACCATGTAATAGCCGCATTTGAAATCATTGGCATTGCATTAATTAAGTTCTGCAAACATTATTTCAATTTTACGCCAATTGAGTGATCAAAGGGTCGTACGGACTGATTTGCTGTTGATGTGAATTTATTATGCATGTGTGCTCAGCAGTTATTAATTGAGGAGACAGGGATGAGTTGGGCTGGAATATGACGGGAAAAATAGTATATTGCTTTTGCTTTGATATTTTTTCTACATTTTATCTCAATGTTTAAATTTACTAAATACGTCGTGGTTTGGTTGCCAAATTAAACACTATTGCCAAATTCTTAGAGGTTCTAAGTTATTCATTAGCTTACCTCCTTATGCAGCAGTCGTACATGGAAACTCGCAACATCACTAACAGGCTCACCAGCTTCGGTTACGTAATAGACGAGCAGAGAACTGACTGGAGCCATGTCTGCGGTTACTGGGAACCTGTAAATTCCAACAGACTATATAATTGCTCATAATCATTCAGTAACAATAGTATAACCTAAAACAATATTATTTCTAAAAACTACTTCAATATTTTTATGTGAATGAAAAAGTGTTATCCAACTAAACGTAATTACACAAGTGGCTTACATTTCTCCCAGAATAAATCACAACGGTCGTGTTAAAGGTGAAAAGAAAAAACTTAAAATTTAACATTACAGCAGTTTCTGGGTCAATAAAGACCACCTGCGAGCTATAATTCACCACTTCCACTGACTTTGCCACGACAAAGTCCTTGCAACTGTTTCCCTACCTTTTTAAAGAAACGCTATAAGTGCGAATTCTGGTAAGTTTATTGCCAACTGAAAATATGCCTTGGAGAATGCTTTGCTTTTTTAAGATTGCTGGAGAATATTGAATTTGGTGAGTTGATATATTTATATATCGCTTTCGCCTCTTTCTAGAAGTTGGCAATATTTTTTTATAATTTTTCGAAATTGTTTTCGGAAGTTATGTCTGATATCGATGACTGAAAACTTTGCCTTTGAGACGAGGCTGAACAGTCGCTGCCTACACGTTCGGGTAACGAAGGCGTGAATTTATGTTTTTTATGTATGTTTGTATGTAGTATTTAGCTTCGTAGTATTATTTGAAGTTTTTTTTATGGGATAAGAGGGCAAACGAGCAGACGTGTCACCTCATGGTAAGCAATCAACGCCGCCCAAGGACACCAGCATCATATATTGTGTTACTGTTGCGTTGCCGACCTTTAAGGGATAGGGGATAGGGAAGGATGGGGAAGGGGGGTGGGCCTCCGGGTACCTCTCTCACCGAACGAAACGCGGCATGAGCCACTTTACGTCGATCTTTTTAAAGGTCGTGATATTTCACCGGTCGAGCCGGCCCATTCACGCAGCAAACTGCTTCGCTCTACCACTGTTCAAAAGTATTTGTAAGTATTTGTATTATTTGAATCCGGGTGTAAGAACAAGCTAAATTAATAATTTCATCCCAGGAATTCATCATTCTCGTTCAACTAAAAAAGATCTTAGATTCTTGAAACGCAAAAATATTTATAACAAGTCCACTGTGTTTGTAAAAATCTTGGTCGTAAACAATATTTTTTCAGTAATCGGCGATACAGGAAAAATAAAGTAAATCCATTCAATTTTTATGGAATTAGGAATAAGCAGTTTTGTAAACAGAATAATAGCAAACTTCGTGAAAAGGTTTGGTAAGTGGAGGCTCTTGTTATTTGTCGACTTGTCCAAACCAACGACCACAGATCCAAACGATTATGAGTTACTCTGATTTTTATTGCTATAAATATAAACTTGTTTTTATAAAATATATTCCAAATTGTGTCTGCAACTTATACATTTATTTTTTTTAAAAGAACGTAATCTCTTACTATAAATCCGCTGAATCAACTTATTGAGAATATAGTCACAATTATAGTTTAAAAATGGTGAGTGTGTTACAATATATATTAAGAAATATTTTGTACCAATTTTGTAAATTAAAATAACGTCATAATATATATCTTTCCTGGACCAGAGCACGGTCCTATAGCTTGTATGGACCTGTTGGTGACAATATATCCTTGCAAATTGATGTGCTATATAACACTCGAAGAAACAAACGAAAATAATCTTCAGAAAATATGAGTATAGATCTTGTAAACGGCATGATGATTAAGTAAACTTATTCGATGTGACGTGGTAGAATTTTAACTGTCTACTCCTCTCAGAAATAAGGCCGTGAACTTATTAAAACATACTTTAATAATATTGTTATGAGAGTGAATCCAAAAAGTGTTGAATATCACCAAATATTTGTCATCATAAATCTATAGTTGTTTTTCGCTCGCTGACGCGCCACTAGCTGTACGGTACTGCGATGTTTATTGGGTGATTGGTTTATACGATGTCCATTTGTAACATTGGCAGTTGACCTAAAAGCATTAAGTGCTAACACTAACGAATTTATGGACTGTTCGACCTCTAAATTCATTGTTTTCGCTATCTTTATTCGCCATGATATATTGTTATCGGTTGTAAATAAAAATACTTGCCGAATACTATCTTAATATCGGAAAGTAATCATTTATTAGTTCCATTGTTTTTCTTTATTTTTTACAGAAAATCCAGAGCTATAAGCAATAATAATCAAGCAGCAATAATAAGCGAAGCGAAACGCTATGTATAAACTATACCGAAGAGCGATGTTTTTTGTAAAAAAATATTTTGTTACTAACATACATACATACATACATACATACATAACTTCACGCCAAATCCCTTGCGGGGTAGGCAGAGAGAACAGAGCGCCATAGGGCACGATTCTTACACGCCTCACTCGCTTCGTTGACTTTCATAACTCTTTTCATGCACGCGCGTCGGTTTTTGAGGCTCTTAACATCACCTTCCTCCAGAACACGTTCTATTTGGTCTTGGAATGTGTGTCTTGGCCGTCCTCGACTCCTACATCCGTCCGCTTTTGCATTGTATATCTGCTTAGTCAGTCTTGCGTCAACCATTCTTTCTACATGTCCGAACCATCGGAGCATGCCCTTTCTTACTTTTACACCGACACTCTCTTTCAAACCAACTTCCTTCCTTACAACCTTGTTTTCTACGCGGTCAGCGAGAGTCACTCCGCAGATTTTGCGTAGAGCCCTCATTTCTACCGCGTTTATTCTACTTTCATGCACACTCTGCCATACCCAGCTCTCGCTTCCATAAGTTAGTGTTGGGATCAGGACTGCATTGTGGATTGCTGACTGGGCCTTTCTGCTAATATTTTTTGCGCCCAGGAATCTGCCCAACACTCCGTTTACGCTATTTCCTATCGCCACTCGTCTTTCTACATCCGCGGTGTACCTTCCATCTCTGCTAAAAGCGCATCCAAGATATACAATTTCATTCACCTGTTCCAGCACTACATCATCAACCATTATCCTTGCATCTGTTCTGGAATCCTCCCTTTCAAACACCATAACTTTCGTTTTCGTCGCATTCAACTGCAAGCCTTTGATCATGCAATCATCTTTCATAGTAGTGACTAGTGTTTGCAGGTCTGACGGCGATTCGGCTAGAAGCACGGCGTCATCTGCGTAAAGCAGGCAGCTCACGACTAGTTCACCCATTCGCATCCCTACATCCATCGATCTCATTCTCTGGAGACAACTGTCAAGGTACAGGATGAACAGTCGAGCGGACAGCACGCAACCCTGTCTGACGCCGATATTGACGTCAAACCAGGGGGACAAGCCGCCGTCAACACGCACACACGCTGTGCAGCCCTCATAAGTGGACTGCACAGCGCGCAGCAGTGCTCCGCTCACCCCATAGCCCGGCAGTATATCCCACAGATCCTTTCGTAACACTCTGTCAAACGCTTTTTCCAGATCCACAAAACCGCAGAAAACCTTCCGGTTAACAGCCAGTTGTTTCTCCACGATGTTGCGGAGAGAAAAAATCTGATCCATGCACCCTCGTCCGCTTCTGAAACCACCCTGAGCCTCCCACAACACTCCATCAGATATCACCCTCATTCTCCTTTCAATAATTTTCCCATACACTTTTGCTGCTAAACTGATCAAACTGATGGCCCTGTAACTGGCGCACTGCATACGTGATCCCTTACCTTTATACAAGGGCACGATGACAGCGCGCCTCCAGTCCATGGGAACCTTACCCGACCTCCAGCACAGATTGCTCAAGGTCAGGAAAGCGTCCCGGACACAGGTTCCACCGTGTTTGATCATTTCAGCAGACATCATATCAATTCCAGCTGCCTTACCATTTTTCATACTTCGTATCGACCATTCAATCTCTTCCATAGTAATGTCCTCATCAGATGTTGGCGCAGCGGTGTCAGCCGTAGGCTCACTCGCGGCGCCCACATCCGGAACATACTCGTACATTTCCCCAAAATACTCACTCCACCTGCCCAATACATCGCTTGGGTTTGCAAGAATGTCACCAAACTTAGACATAATTTTGTCCATTCTGGATGTTGACGAAGAACCCCGAGACTTTCTAACTTCCCTCCAAAAGAGTTTGTTATTCGCCTCGAAGTTCTCCGTCAACCTCACTTCCTCATTCGCAACAAGTCTTTCACGCTTCTCTTTCACTAAGGCTTTGGTAACATTCCTGCAGCGGCGGTAGCTCTCATACTTTTTCTCTGTCATACTATCATTCTGGTTCACACTTGAGACATAATCCAACCATGCTTTTTTCTTTCTTTCGACGCTGGATTTCACATCCGCGTCCCACCAGGCGTCACCTCTCAGAATCTTATGCCTCTTTGCACTACCACATACTTCTTTTGCACTATTCACTATACTTTCTTTCATTCTTTCCCAGCATTCTTCAACACCTAGGTCAGAAAGACTCGTCTCATTGAGTCTTTTACTGACTAGGCCTACATACATACTCCGTACACTTTCATCTTCTAATTTCTCACATTTTGTCCTTTCAAGCTCTCCGAAATGGGTACGCACTCGCCAGTGTCTCCACTTCTTGAAAAGACCCACGAATCGGCTTACCACCAGGTAGTGGTCCGTATCAAGAGTGGGGCCTCTGTAGGCTCTTGTATCCCTTAGAGTATTTCGGAGACGACTATCTATCAAAATCAAATCTATCATACTCTTTTGCTCATTCCGTCTCCACGTATACGTGTGAATATCTTTATGACGGAATAATGTGTTAGACACAAGGAGGTTCCGTTCCAGGCATACGTCCAATATCGGCTTACCAGCATCATTCACTCTCTTGTCACCATTCGGACCAAGGACAGCCTCCAGGCCGTCTCGCTTGGTTCCGACCCACCCATTAAGATCACCACACAGAATTATCCTTTCATTTCCCTCAGCTAGATCCAGAATATCCCTAACAGTTTCCCAAAACTCCTCGAGTTCGCGGGGATCCGCGGAGCTAACGGGAGCATAAGCTGCGACCATGAAAACTCGCGTGATCCCCAGTTTTATTCGAACCCAAAGATGTCTTGGGCTTACCAACTCATAATCTTTCACTCCGGAAGCAAAGCGGGAGGAGAGAACGACTCCAACACCCCCACTGGCACGGACGTCCGGGTCCACTCCGGACCATAGGGCTACCATGCCACCGGGGAGGTCCTCGGTCTCCCTCCCCCTCCGCTTTGTCTCCGTCAAACATAAGGCATCCAGGCATCTCTCATTTAATACATCCATCATCTCATTCATCTTTCTTGCCATGCTACCTCTAACATTCCACGTGCCTATACGGCACTCCCCTCTCCTCGTCCCGCCAGGATTGGCGCTGCGTGAAGGGTGGCGGCCCCCTTCGCCGCATGCGCATGCAGCCGCACCGACGGGGGCTAATCGGTGCCCGTCGCTTACGGGGCACGCCCTAGCAGCCCGTCCAGCTGAGTTTGCTTTGGTCAAGATTGCGTCCCACTGGGACGGCAGGGATCGCGACGTGCACGCTCTTGACATGACCCCCAAATACTTTAATTAAGTGATTTTGTTACTAACAAAATCACTTAATTAAAATAGATAGTTTATACTATCATTTAGTAAATATATAGTTTCTGCGTTAGTCCCAAACGTAGAAATATAAAATTTAAACATTGATTGATGAATATAAATTTAAACATTGACGCTTATAGTTACGGAATGGCCAAGCCACGAACGTCTCTGAATCTGCCAATTGAGAGTTGTACTGAGTACTGAGTTGTACTGTCAGGAAGTGTTGTGTTGGAATCTATGTACATAAGTTGAACAGTATCTTGTCAAAGCTTTCTTAGTTATTGTTATTGGTATTAAAAAGAGAATGTTACCAGACCATCTTTATAGATAAATGCAATTCTTGCACCTCCATGGAGCCATAGGTAAAATGACCCTGGTTTTAATAGTTTATGGTGAGAAGAAGGTGATCGTATAAAAGTTTTCTTCCCTAGCCTTGGCTAACGAAATGATTGATGATCATTAACGTTTTGTTTTACTATTTTTCAGAACTATATCATTATTACCAGTCTTTGTGTACCTTTGATAATGATATCAAAATAAAATAGTAAAGTTGACACAGACAAATGGAATATCCAGTAAAGCATCAAAATGATATTCAAATAAAAAAATATATTCTGAATCATTTTCATTCATAATGGCTCCTCTACATAAAGTTTTCATCAGACTCACCAATGATTCGCTTCCACAACTTGTTATTGAAAATGGTTTTATTAAAAGAATATTACTTTCGCATTTTTATCCAATGGATTTATCAGAAGCCTTTTTTAAAAAGGAGTTAGGAGAGATACAGTATACTACATGATATTATACTGCCCGTTTTTAATGAATATTTTATCTGATCTCGTTTTTAAACATGAAATTAGCGAGGTTTTGATGATTAATTTACTTTCAAGCTACTCTTGCCGAGTATAGCTTTATTGTAATTCCCTGAAATTGGTTGAACTTGCATGTATTTATTGAGGTCTAAAATACATTTAAAAATAAAGGAATATTACGACCGACCGATTATTTGGACATAATAGGACATAACGTTCGCCTTCGGGAAATATTTGATTTTGAAAATCCGAAATCTATCTATACTCCTCTAATGATAGCCAATACGCCCCAATATTAAAATCGTCGGGTAATTGCCGTCATGATTATGCATGAGCCAATTTATATTTAACACATTTTAAATTGTGTATTTATTTCTTAGATTTTCGCGAATCACATTCATAACATTAAAACAACTCCATAAGGGATATATATATATATATATATATATATATATATATAATCCATAAAGTATTAAATCGCGTACTCGTGAAAATGATCTCTGTAAAGAGTTCGAAACGTCAGGAAATAAATAAAAATAAGTTCTAAATAAACGCGATATAATTCTTAAAGAGTTGTTTTAATGTTAAAAGTTGTGTATTAATTAATTTATTTATAATAAAAATGGATTTAATTTCATCAGAGAAAAAGATTTTTAGCAATCTATTCATAATTTTGTACTTTAATTTTATGCATTTAATAAGAATAATAAGTAATAGAAATAATGCCCAACAAAGATCGGATATTTTAAAATAAAAAAATATAGTTCTACATGTCTATCTGCCAAATTTATATACTTAGTCTGGCCATATATACTGTTACAACTAAAAATAAAAAAATATTACATTTGAATTTGGAATCTGTCATTTTTATACGATTGTTCATTGTGTTTTCTCGTTTTAGCGCCAATACATTGTTCAATATTTTGAGATATTAAAATGGAGTGGGGTGATAAAGAGAACCGAATCGCTGTGATTGCATTACACAAAGTAGGTATGGAGCCAAATCCAATTTTTAAAACTCTCCATACACTTGGTATTAGTCAAATGTTTGTGTACCGGGCTATTAATAGGTACAATGAGACCTCCTCTGTTTGTGACAGAAAAAAACCTGGCCGTCCACGTAGTGTTCGTACGAAAAAGGTGGTCAAAGCAGTAAGGGAAAGAATTCGAAGAAATCCTGTCCGCAAGCAAAAGATTTTATCTCGGGAGATGAAGATAGCACCTAGAACAATGTCGCGTATTTTAAAAGATGACTTTGGACTTGCAGCCTATAAGAGGCGCACTGGTCATTTATTAACTGATAATTTAAAAAAGAATAGGGTGTTAAAATCTAAACAACTACTGAAGCGGTACGCAAAGGGAGGTCACAGAAAAATATTGTATAAGGATGAAAAAGTTTTTATAATTGAGCAACATTTTAACAAACAAAATGACCGTATTTATGCTCAAAGCTCTAAGGAAGCTTCCCAATTAGTTGACAGAGTGCAACATGGGCATTATCCGACTTCAGTGATGGTTTGGTGGGGTGTTAGCTACGAAGGAGTGACTGAGCCATATTTTTGTGAAAAAGGTATCAAAACATCGGCACAAGTGTATCAAGATACCATTCTTGAAAAGGTAGTCAAGCCCCTTAACAACACCATGTTCAATAACGAAGTATGGTCCTTCCAGCAAGACTCGGCACCGGGTCATAAAGCTCGGTCCACGCAATCTTGGTTGGAAGCGAACGTTTCGAACTTCATTAGTGCTGAAGACTGGCCGTCGTCTAGTCCCGATCTTAACCCACTGGATTATGATTTGTGGTCAGTTTTAGAGAGTACGGCTTGCTCTAAACGTCATAATAATTTAGAGTCCCTAAAACAATCCATACGATTGGCAGTGAAGAATTTTCCCATGGAAAGAGTGCGTGTTTCTATTGATAACTGGCCTCAACGTTTAAAGGCCTGTATTGCAGCCAATGGAGACGACTTCGAATAAGCTTTTTATATCGTTTTATATTTATGTATTAAAGTAACACACTGTAAAAGTAATAAATGTTATTTGCAATTAAAAAAAAATTTTTTCTTTGTTACAATATTTATGGCATGATTAAGTATAGTTATACATAAATAATTTCACGCCAAATCCCTTACAGGGAAAGCAGAGAGAACAGTGCTCCATAACGCACGATTCTTACACACCTTACTCTCTTTGTTGACTTTCTTATCCCTTTTCAAGCACGTGCGTCGATTTTTGATGGTTCTCATATCACCTACCTCCAGAACATGTTCTATTTGGTCATGGAATGTGTGTCTTGACCCGCTTTTGCATTGTATATCTGCTTAGTCAATCTAGCATCATCCATTATTTCTACATGTCCGAACCATTGAGACCTTTCTTACTTTAAGCAGTAGTTTATTTCCGAAATTTCATTGGAAATACCACCCGGACTCAAATTAGAGACTTCTGAATCACAAGCAGGGCAAATACTGGGCTATAATGGCAATTTAGTTATGACATAATTCCAGTATGACTATAAGTTTACACAAAACTGAACATCGAACCGATAATCTGTATACGTTGTGGCAAATTGTCAGAATTGTCTGACAACTCGAGCCCGACGTGTTGCATATCGGAGCGAATGTCGGCAACGTGACACTGATTGTTGCGTTGTGTCCCTCCGCTACACTGAACGTTATTAATTGAAAACAAATATTGTTGCAGGTCTGTAACTGTTCAGTTATGTACTGTAAACTGGCACACTCCAGTCTTGTATTAGCAGAGTAATATATTATTTTTACTATCCCATGGTAGTTATGGTGGGGAATAAACCATCAGCGTAAAAATCCTAAAGAGGATTAACGACAGGCAGTCATAAAACGACAGCCACATCAAAATCTTTTGACAACATGTATAGTTCGAAACGATGACAAGTTGTTTCGATCCCACTTAGAATAGGATAAGGGCAAGAAAATGATAAATTATGACCTTTTGATGACTTTCCAAGTCAAGTTTTTATCCGACTACGTCATGATACGCTCTATGGGGGAGGCCTACATCCATCAGTGGACTTCTAAAGGCTGATGATGATGATACGTCATGATAGTATTCATAATGGTTATTTTTTATAATATTTAACATATTATAATGAGCTGATGATAAGGTTAGTGTTTTAAGAAAAAATAGTGCATTAGTGAGTGAGTTACATGTAAACGTATTAACATCAGCCTTTTGATATCCGCTTTTGGACGTAGGCTTCCCCAATGGAACTCACGGTCCTGTGTATCCGGTGGCTCAATTCATCCAGTTTCGAAATTTCATTACAAATAAAATACGTAGTTGTTTTAGGCCTTTTATGTTACGTTGCCTTGTCAGACTTTCAACAGCAATTTAAGAATAAACTAAACCAAATTGATGCTTGAGTTAAAAAGCACCAGTATTATCTTTTTTTTTTTTATGGGATAGGAGGGCAAACGAGCAGGCGTGTCACCTGATGGTAAGCAACCAACGCCGCCCATGGACATCAGCAACACTTATAGTGTTACTGTTGCGTTGCCGACCTTTAAGGGATAGGGGATAGGAAAGGATGGGGAAGGGGGGTGGGCCGTTCGGTGAGAGAGGGTACCTCTCTCACCGAACGGCCCACCCCCCTTCCCCGTGAAACGCGGCATGAGCCACTTTACGTCGGTCTTCTGAGAGGTCGTGGTATTTCACCGGTCGAGCCGGCCCATTCATGCAGCGAACTGCTTGGCTCTACCACTGTTCTCCTGTATCTCCATCGATACAAATAATTTTATTAAAAATATTACCTAAGGCTAAAGTATTCTAAGTATAACTAAACCCGCTATCTTAGAATAAACAAAGTGACATTATTCAATGTGCTGAAGTTATCGTAACTTGTGCAATGAATGGTGGAGTTATAGAGACAATAGTTTAAACTTAAATTGATTCTTAACTATCAGGTCTTATGAGCAAGTAAACAGATAACAATGGGAAACTATTTCAATACCTATATTTGAAACTAATCTACTGACTCATTTTTACGTAATCTCTATTTAATTTTGCAAGCACTACTTAAATTATAGAAGCAAATACGAAAATTTGACAGATTTTAGATTATTTATTTAATTAAGTAACACTCTTTAAATAATAATATTTAAATTAAATTATCTTCTCTGGATAAAGCCTGCATTAAAGTATGATAATAAGACGTACAAGTGATTTTCAAAATTCAAGTTATTTCATAAAATTATTCACTAGACTAAATCTAATTCTTTATACATAACATAACTTCACGCTTTTTCCTACCCGAAGGTGTGGGCAGCAGCTGTTAAGCCTCGTCTCGCCGTTATGTTTTACGTCCCAAATGATTTATATGAAAATCAATTCATCTGTTATGTGACTCGATTATTACAAATATAGAGGATTTTCTTTGCTTTGAATTCCTTCAATATCTTTATAAAAACCTAGTATATAAGTATTCTCGGTGGCGCAGTGGCTAGCACCCCGCTTCTTATTCAAGAAGTAGTGGGTTCAAATCCTGGCACACACCAATGACCTTTCGAAATTTTCGAAAGTTACGTGTGACAAATATCGATGACTGACAACTTTGTGCCCGGTATGGCAATAGGTTCGCCACCTATTCCATTTGGGACGTAAACATAACGGCGAGACGAGGCTTAGCAGCCGCTGCCTACACCTTCGGGTAACAAAGGGCGTGAAGTTATGTTATGTTATATAAGTTAGATTATATACAATTCACTTTTGTATAATCACAGTGAGTGTTCATACATATTTATATTCTTTAATAAAATAAACATTATTTCTTCGAGCTAACAGCGCTTCGGGTACAATTCATCACCCAACGTCGGCCGAGTTGGATTATTGCTGCTTTTTTATCTGATCTGAAACGTTGCGTTGAATTCTTTCCCCAATTTTTTCTAGTAACAAATGTTGGGCGTGGAAACGGGAAATGGCATTGGAATATTTATGTTTTAGTGGTGTTCTGAATGCTGTAGTAGCTTGATTAATAGTACCGTAATAAATTAGCAGTTGACTACTATCGATTTTGGGTTTTCTCTATTTTGTCGTACAGCACACGCGTATGAATATATTGGTGATTTTTAACAATATTTTTGCCAGTGTTGTGTTTTGCGTATAGGTAAATGTTTTTCGAGTTCTGTGAAAATGTGTTGACGAAGAGATATTCGAGGCACTTCTAAGTGACTAAGTCTCATGTTCGAATCCTGACTAACACCATTGAATTTTCGGCATTCTTCTGATAAGTTATATGTGATAAATATCGATGACTGACAAAACTGTACCCGAAGTATGGCGATAGGTTTCGCCACTTATTCCTATTTGAGAAGTAAACATAACGGCGAGGCGCTGCTTTATAGCCACTGCCGAACCAATAAAACCAAAAATTTATTATAATAAATATAATAAATTATTGGTTCGCCATGTATTCTGGATAAAGCATCCATCACTCTAACTTCGTTCCCCAAATACCAAAAGTTGTAGGTATATTCAATTTGAGTTAGGCCTTTAAACTAGAATAAAAAATACTTCAATCCAATAAGTATGTTTGGAAGTAAAGTTTTAATATATTTTCACTACTACTAAGTTTTTTTTAGCCATCAGCTGTGATAAGTGTTTACTTTGTTCTGTCATCTGCCACAATAAGAGCTAAAAAGAAAAAAAAGTACGATTCGCGCTGTAAAAATAACAATCTTATTTTTTTAATATTTCAGGGCTACAATTTTGCCAAACGGTTGAACCATTTGATCGATATGAATTTCTCTAGTAGAGAGATGAGAAGTTATGAAAGAATGAATGAAGAGAGAGTATGAGAAACTAGCATGAAAAACATAACAACAAATAGAATGAGAGAACGTCCTCGTGAAAAAATAAAAGCATATTTCACTCGGCACAAAATAATCGAATAAAATTTAAATTCACGCCAGTACTTCTATGTGAGTCCTTAATTTTTATGTAAATTTTATATCTACATAACATAAAACCGTATCTATGTACATAGCTAAATTGGTCTGTTGTCAGAATGACCCGCGGGGCTCATTCATCAAAACAGTCATAATCTTGTTACCATTCCGACACAGACACATTGAATGATATTTTTTTATTCATTCGTTCATTCTCTTTTATATTTTTTATATATCCCAACGAAACGTTCATTTATTTTCGCGCTATCAAGTGAATTGTGTTGGGAATAATTTAAGGAATTATTTCCCCTGTAGGTATTAGGTTTTCAGGTATTGCGTTATTTCTGTGGTCTCTTTCTGCGAAGCTGTCATGCTCCAGAAGGAGGCCGCCGAGCGGGGTCGGGAGAGAGCCGATCCCGCTCGAAGGCGGCGGCGGCGAGCTCAGTGATCGCCGCCGCCGGCGGGCCGCGAGGGTGCACACCCCGCGGGTGCGCCCGGGTCGCGGCCCGGGAAGGATGACCCCCCGGTGCGGCCGGGGAGGGTCGTCGGGGGCGCCGCCGGCCGCGCGCCTCTTTACAGCGCGCGGTCGGAGCCGCCCCGCCCGGGGGAGTCTCGCCGAGGCTCCCCGAGGATGAGCACCCCCTCGTGACGGAGGGGGGGCGACGGCGGGGTGGACCAGAGGGGTTTATCCGAATCCTGGACCACCCCAACGCCGGAGGAAGGCCGCCGCGAGGTTTTAGTGGGTAACCCTAGGATCGGATTTCAGTTTACTGTTTTGGGAGTCCCACACTACCCCCTGCCGTCCCCAGGCGGGGGGTGTGCATAAAGCATTTCCTCGCGAAAAAAAAAAAAAAAAAAAAAAAGGTATTGCGTTATTTATAATGTTTATACACCCACAAATCAAATTGATGAAATCTTGTTGTTGATCAAACTTGCTAAAATGTTAATAAATGTAAATAAAATGTTAAACTCTAAATAATTAGTATGTATTTTTATAACTTCATATCTCTTTCTACTTGAACCTGTAGGAAGCGGCTGCGAAGCCGCGGTTAGCCGAATTTTTACGGCTCAAATGGAATAGATGGCGGAGCCATTGCCATAGAACGGCCATAATCTTTCCAATCACCGACTTATTACAATTTATCACAAAATTCATTGGTGTGAGAGCCTGGAATTGATCCCATGATTCCCACGAGCCTATTCTAAAATAATAAGATCACTGTAAGGTAAAGAAACAACCTCTTATATGTGTAAATATATTTCTATTATAAAAACAAAAACATCTGACGCATTAAAAATTTGTTTTTGTATTTTTTCGCTGTACAATAAAATTAGAAGTGGAAATAAAACATCGTCCAAACTTGGCTGATGTTTATTCTTAGTGATTTATGTGCATTTTGGGAATTGCTGGAAGCGTGTATTTAAATGTTGACCTATTTTGGTATTGGGGTAAATTTTATAGGTACAAACATCATATATCTGTTATACAATAATATTAATTTTAGATAATCTTAAAACACTTATTTCTAGGCTTTTTATACGAACGGGTTTAAACCAGTAAATACTATTCTTTTTTAGTATAAAGTAGAGAATTTAATGATGTGTTCGCTTAGAAATTTTGT
This sequence comes from Euproctis similis, assembly GCA_905147225.2. Taxonomy (NCBI): domain Eukaryota; kingdom Metazoa; phylum Arthropoda; class Insecta; order Lepidoptera; family Erebidae; genus Euproctis; species Euproctis similis. The sequence continues at coordinate 4,276,967 of LR990108.1, forward strand.
TTATGTGCTTTGAGAAATATATCTTAATGGACATTGAAGTGGATTAGTTTTTTTATAATACTTTTTTATGTTCGATAGTTTGAAAGCACGAAACCTAAATATAAACGCAAAGTAACTTTTTAACATTAAGTCCCAAAAATTTGATCAGGATTAAAATAAGGTCTCTAAGTAGACGTTAGAGTATAAATACCATAATAAGTTATAAGAAAGATGGTTTGAATCAACTATATTTGTAGTCCTATTTCACGACACTCACCGCAAGTAATGGGGTGGTATAATTCTTTAGAGCGGTTCCAAACACCGCTAAATCATCTAAGCGGCAGAAATTAGAAAATAATCTGAATTTTATGTAGAAAAAAAAGCTATATCTAATTACACAACGCCAATGCGGCTGAAAATGAATAATTTATTCTGCCTACTTTAATTAAACTCCCTAATGGAAAACCATCTTCATCTCTTTTAATTACAGAAACTTTATCATTTTCTTTTTAACGATGCACCCATTACGTAATTTAATGGATTTTTTAATGGTTAATTATCGGTAGCCACGCGAATAGTATGTTTATGGATTAATTACGACAGTTTTACTGTATATATAGGGGCAGACTTGATTATTATTTAGTTTGTTTATACTTTCACGCTTTTAATAACCCAAGGTATAGGTAATTCTTTCTTAAATATTATGATCGAATTCACATAGAAATTCCTAAGAGATTTTTATGATCTGATTTCTGTGATTTGAATTAGATAAATGAGTTATGTTATTTAAAAAATATATACCACTGTGTTTGATTATTCTTGTGGTTAATCGTAAATCATTATTATATAGTATGAAATAAACTTGCTTTCCGCTGTCTGGCTCCTTATAGGCTTATATCTTTGGAACTACGCAACGGATTTTGATACGATTTTTTTCATAGATAGAGGGTATAAACGGGGTGGTTTTTATCCATAAATTATGTATAATGTAGTGAAATCCAAAATTTACTTATTTATTACTTTTGCTGCGGAACAAAGTACGCCAGAAAAACTAGTGGCTTATATTTTAAATACTGGAGTATTTAAGACTGTATCCAAACTGTATCCAATTTTGTCTATACTTATATCTTGTTAAATATATCGTCCTAAAAAATGGATGAAGATGAACCTATACCAAGAAGCTGCAGCTTGTCACCGATAGCAACTTGATAAGGCGCTAGTAGGTCATAGCTCATGGTGCATTGGTAAAACAATTGACTACGGATTTAAGAGCGGTGCGTTTGATTCCCCACCCGTGTACAAATATTTATGACAGGCATGGATGTTTGTATGGCGTCTATATTTTATATGTAATATGAGTGTATTTACAAAAAAGTAAAAACAGGTTGTCCAAAATTATTATTATTGCCATATCAAAATCTAAACAAGTTTATAAAGACACTCGAGAAAAATCTATAATTAATTTATATATAACATTTTAGGTATGCAGTTTGAACATCTCGCTTGCTCGGACTTAGAATGTGATTCAAACAAAGAAACAAAGAGCCATCAAAATTGGAATCAAAGGGGTTGTAATTTTAACGGTTGAGCAAATAAAAGCAAGTTTATGGGGGGTGTTTAAATTTTATGACGACAAAATGTAGACGATTCGAAACGCGAAATTGAATTGTAAATGCATCTCGTTATATGAAACGATTTGGGTTTCAATTAAATCGTGTTAACAAGTAATCCAAACCATTTTGATTGCTTATAACATTGTTTGCTTTAAAATATTAGCAACAATTCATTCTATTCTAGTGTGTAGTGTGTGGTATAATAATTTTTCATGTAATGTTAGTAGGTATGATAGTCGTGAAATAAATTGTATAAACAGTAAAGTAGTAGGATTAGGCGGAATTTGCCGGAAGGTTCTGGGTACACTTATACGAATGAATGTTGGGAAATTGAAATTGAAATTGGTAATTCTTCTGCTATTAAGAATAATTAGAGTATAAATTCTTCTTTTTATGACTCCTGATTAAACAGTAGTGTTGCGAAGTAATACCAGTCCACCCATTTTATTTAAATTCATTAAAGTGTTATATACCCATTGTTATATGTTGTACCCATTGTTATATACCCATTGTTTCAAAGAATAATGATGAAGATATTCTGTTTTGTATTGTTTCGAGCAATAGGAAGTAGGAGATACTATCTTAGATCTGATTTCTTGCGTCGAATACTTATTTTTTATTATGCGTAATATTACTTTAGTAAATACTAAAATAAATATAATTTAAATAGCTTACGTATAATTAAACCGGCACAAGTCCGAGTTGTTCGCGGGGGGTGCCGGCACAGCTGCCCAGTGCACGGCACGCCCACCGCTTGTCACTGCCGCCAGCAAGCGTTGTCGGCAACCGCACGACGACCAAACACTAGCGCTCGCTATACCACCGGCCTGTTCGGTAAAAGCTTACATTAAAAAGCCATTATATTCAAGCTTTGAATAGTAATAAAGTTAATATGTAGGAATATGAAACTAATTTTAGTTTTTTAAAGAATTGAAAGTATTCTGAAGTACCTAAACTTTATGAAAATCCTTATTCTGTCCATGACTTCACCCGCAATAAAAGTAAAAAAGAAAACCCGTCTTCTCTTTTTGGAACATAATTCATCATCACTTAAACACATTTTGCATGTGTATATTTGGAATTTAGTGACTCCGTCAGATAATTATTAAGATTGGTTTAAAATTGTTACAATACCTATTGAAAATATTCGACTAAAAAAAAAATACGCTGGTTGTATAGTCTCACCTGCAACGGTGTCGGTAAGTTTTCGACGAGCAAATAGCACTTGGAGGTCGAATTCCAACGTTTGATTCTCTCTCTCGCCAACACATAATGTGTTTCGATTTCCTTTCCTTCAACTGCCACTAACTCCGCCTGCAACAAATGATAGAGCAATGTTTATAAGTGTTACACTTACATACAACAAAGACATCAGTCTACAGCCGCTAAAACACTGACAAGGAATGTTTCTGGAAGACTAAGTTCAGGACATGTAATGTGATAAATAAATGTTTTTTTTTTAAATATGGTATTGGGAAGCAACCGAGCAGGCATGTCACCTGATGGTGAGCAACATAAAGTTAAGGGCAGTTAAGCAGATATACATAAAGTTAAGGGAATCAAGACAAAGGCACGATTTCTATTATAAAATTAACCTTAAATTATAATTATTATAAGCGTGTATGACATGTATCTTCTGTCTATCTCGCGAAAGGCTGGGCTCGAGGTAATACTATATTTTATGGGATAGGAGGGCAAACGAGCAAGTGGGTCACTTTATAGTAAGCAACTACTCACCACCCATGAACACCGTGGTGTGTTGCCGTCCTTTAAGGAGTAGGAGGGGAAAGAAAGGGGAAAGGGCATCGGGCCTCCGGATACCTCTCTCACCGAATGAGACGCGGCACGAGCCACTTCACGCCAATATTCCCAGAGGGCGTAGTATTTCACCGCTCGAGCCAGTCCATTCATGCAGCGAACTGCGTGGGTCTGTTTAGTTTAGTTAAATATGATGAAATTCCAAGAACATTAGGTACTTATAGATTTAGGTTTTTCCATAAATGAATAACAAGAATTGTTTCAACATAGCTCTTATCTAATTTTATCTGAGTATGTATAATAATATTATGTATATAATCTTATGTATACCCTATTTACAAAATATAACGATAAGATAATTGATAATATATCTGGTAATTCGTCAACCGATTTGGCAAGTTCGATTCTTGATTTCTTTGTTAAAAATTGATTGTTTGTCTAGAGAGTCTGAATGTTGCAAAAACAATAAAAACAATTGGTAGAAAATTATCCACTTATATTTTAGTGCGACCTCTTTTCAGTCCTTTACTTATAAAGCAATTAAGTAATTATACATAACATCTACGAGTATGCATATGTAAATATGCAAGCTCCAATATGGAGTATCCATCTCAGTAATTTTTCTCCTATAGCCTTTTTTAAATCTTTCATCACCCTGTAATAGTATAGTTTTATGAAAGAATTATTATATATTACATAAGCAAACTCATTGAAAATAACCAATAAATTTGTTTTAAGCTAAAAAAATATCTGGTTGCTGTGGCGCTTGGATAAGTGGCGCTTGCGTAGGATAAGCTCGCTGAAGTGGCAATGGGCTGGTCACATCTGCCGAAGGACCGACGGTAGATGGAGTAAGAAGGTCATAGAGTGGAGACCGCGTTTTGGTAAACGTAGTGTAGGACGCCCACCAGCCCGATGGTCAGACGACCTCAGAAAGGCTGCTGGAAAAGACTGGATGCGGAAGGTAGAGAATCGGATGTTGTGGCGCAAATTGGGAGAGGCCTATGTCCAGCAGTGGACTGCAATAGGCTGATGATGATGATGATGATGTGGCGCTTGAGGTAGTTGTCGTTTAGAATCAAGAAATCTCTGGGTCAAATTCTGGCGTGCACCAATAACTTTTCGAAAGTCATGTATGAAGACTAACAAAGTTGCGGCTTTAGATTTCACCACCTACCACTAGGGACGTACACATTCGACAACTTAAGGCGTAACTCCTTCGGATAGAGAATAATGCGTAAAGCTACAAAATAAATGGAACAAGAATTTAGAATCAAAACGAGCACTAGTCTTTTTTATTAAATCAGTTGCAAAATTTTTCGCTGCTCCACTTTTCTTATACGTACACACATACATACATAACTTCACGCCAAATCCCTTGCAGGGTAGGTAGAGAGAACGGAGCGCCACAAGACACGACTCTTACATACCTCACTCGCTTCGTTGACTTTCATAAGTCTTTTCATGCACGCGCGTCGATTTTTGAAGCTCCTGACATCACCTTCCTCCAGAACACGTTCTATTTGGTCATGGAATGTGTGTCTCGGCCGTCCTCGACTCATACATCGATCTTACTTTTCTTATAACGTAGTCTATATGTACTTAAATTAGATAAGGAAGATCAATCAATCAATCAATTTATTTATTCATTACATTTTGGGTTATCAATACAAGTTCACAATTTCCTTTTAGTTTCACCAAAATCTGCCAGTAATGGCATATGAATATTTTTACAGTATTTAAAATTAAATATTAATAAAAACTATATATATGAATAAATCTATGTACAATCTAAATTATTAATAGATAAATTAGAAAAAAAAAGAAGAAAATAACCAATTAGAAAAATTCAATGAACTTAAAACACTATGTTATGACTGTTTGTAATCGCGTAATCACAAATTAATGAGTCAAATAGAGGTGGGTAGTTGCCTATTTTACACATCGAGTTGATGTCAAAGAGTAAATAATCATGTACAGTTATTCATCTTTCATAACATAAATTAAATAACAAAAAATTAAACCTGTAAAGTGGCATAGGTAGGCAACAGCATCGTGTGAGCACAGACACTCAGAAGATACACACGCCATTCATATGATATTTTATATTGATATTGGCTCACCAGGATTATTAAATTATTTTATTTACTTTGGAAAAATATTTTATTCATAAAAAATAATATATACAGCCCCTACCATGAAGAGGTTTGTAAATTCAGGAGTTCAGAACTCGCATATCTTTATTGTATTCCTTTGAATTTTTTTATGGTAGAGGCGGGAAATGAGCAGGCGTTTCACCTGATAGTGAGTAACAAACGCCGCCCATAGACACCTGAACACATATAGTGTTACAGTTGCGTTGCCAGCCCTTACAATAGGATATGGACGGGGAGTGGGATGGGAAGAGGAGGGGGAAAGGGATTGGGCCTCCGGATAGGTATCCGGTGAGGTATTCGTTCGGTGAAACAGGTGTCTCACCGAACGAAACCGCAACACAGCCACAATTCTGAGAGGTCGTGGTTTTTCACCCGTGGAGTCGGCCCATTCGTACAGCAAACTACGTAACCCTATACCTACACCCCCACTAATATAATTTAAAAAAATCATAGAATTCATTACAAAATGTACGGGTATTTTAAATCCTTTTTGCTCAATGTTTTTTAATTTTTATATTCTAGGAATTAATTATAATACGATCAGAGTATTTACTCTTGATTGTTAGTATGAATTAAGGTAATTATTATAGAAGCAATGTTTACTTTTACCCGACTATGTCACGAAGGTAAGGTAACGCTGATATCCATTCCGGTATTAATGGGCCTAATAATACCTCATATCAATAAGTATAACCTATTAGGTTCTAATTTATGTTTACTTCTGGAAAATTTAATAGTCTCGGTGGTCCAGTGGTCGAGCACACGGTTTCTGAGCCAGAGGTCCGGGTTCGAATCTTGACACTGGCTCACACCAAAGACTTTTCGAAAATGTTTTTGGAAATTATGTGTGAATAATATCGATGACTGAAAAAAATGTGCCCGGTATGGCAATAGGTTCGCCACCTATTCCATTTGGGACGTAAACATAACGGCGAGACGAGGCATAACAGCCGCTGCCTACACCTTCGGGTAACAAAGGGGTGAAGTTATGTTATGTTATGTTTCTGGAAAATACCAAGGAAAGGCTGCTGGTATACAGCATAATCGCAGCCTTTCTGAGTGGGTGTTTAGTTTCATAACAAAAGGATTAGTTGTTTTTTTTTTTCAAAATAAACCTTACATCGTTCTTTCGTCACAGAAAGTGTAAGGTTTGACCGGAAAGTGCAATATTTGTTCACTTATTTGAAAATAAAAAATAAATAAAACTTCAATATTACTAGCATACTTTATTTATTTGCATAATAGGTTACATACCTAAAAACTATTTCCTGATTTTTTCCCATTTTCAATATTGCACACATATTTTTATACAGTTTTCCTTCATTTTTGGTAATAATATATCCTCAACGTCTTACTTCCTTAAATATCATCCCAAATACATGTTGCATATATCTATGTATATAATTGTCAAAATAAACCTCTTTTCCATAATAATTGCAATTAATATTGAAAATCCTTTGACCTTGTTTTATGTGCTAAAACTAAAAAAAGAAAGAGAAAAATTAAAACATAATGCAGCTATAAAATCAATAAAAATAGATAAACATAATAATCCCTACACCAAAATTAATTACAAACTATAATCTTGAGAAATAAAAATATACAAAGAGAAACAAATAAATTTAAAAGTAAATGAAAGATAACACGTAATAAGTAGTTAGTGTAATCTAATAATATGTATTATAGAAATATAAACAAAAAGAAAAAAAATATCATAAAAACTTCAAAATTATTCACTCAAAATATAAAAAGAAAGATAAATAAAAAACAAGTAAATACATACATAATTATAGCACTTAATATTATATTCAAGGTTAGGTCAATGGTGCAAATACACTCTTGAGTGCTTTTTAATTGCTCATATTTTTTGCATCAAATTCAATCCGAATTTTCAATGTTAATATTTTCTACCATCCTCGTTAAGTTTTCCTGTGGATGGCCCTGAGTTTGCTCCTGTGATTGTTCTATATTTGCTCCAGCCACAGTTACATCAGCATTAGGAGCATTATCATTTGAAGTACTGTTATTAGGTTCAAGCGGACAAGGCATCGGCATCCAGAGACCAAAACGTCCACAACGATGACGCCTACAATTTGTTTTGATCATCATAGCTCTCTGCTGATTGTCACTGGACGTTGTAGCAGTGTTCTGATCAGCGAGCAATGTATTACGCTCATTGTCGGAAACACATTGGTTATCTTCCACATTTTTTGTCAGGTCAATAACCCAATTTGCTTTGAACTTTCCGTGATGACCGTGAATACCGTGACGGCCGTGATGATGACCATGCCTACCGAAATTATGAGGGCCACCGTGGTGAGGGCCACCGTGGTGAGGGCCACCGTGGAATGGGCCATGGTGATGATGATGATGGTGACCATGACGTCCATGTCGTCCGTGACCTCCATGGTGTCCATGTCCATGTTTTCCGAACCGTCCAAACTTTCCATGGTGTCCGTGGTGGTGACCGTGCTTATCCATCTTTTTCCCAAATTTGCCGGAGTCCAGAAATTCGACAAACATTTTCACAAGTTTCATTTTCTCTTCAGTCATGTTGCCAGTTTGGTTTAACTGATTAGTCAAATCAATCATGTCTCGACTTTGAATTTCCACGCGCATTTTGCAAATTAAGTTCTAGGCGAAGTGTCAACAAAAACCGCGTTGGCTTGTATATGAGCTACCATACAAGCTAACAGTCCTTATATATTCAGTCTCAAACCAGCATGAGTCATACTAAACACAGACTACTATTGATGTCGATAACATTATTTCGAATGTTACGGAAATATATACTCAATGTTATGTATATAGAGTTTGTTTTTGCTTGTATTGAAGTACTTATTTGCTAGTCTACAAACATTTAGACGGCTTCGTTATAAGCGGTGTTCCATTGGTTTTCCAGTTACTTGAATCTATTATTCATTTCTTAAAACAGTATTTTTTTCAATGAATAGTGATTTTTAAGATATTTGATCTGATTTTGACGATAATTTTAGTAAATATGAATTTATTGCATCACAATTTCACAATTTACGCAACAATTTCACAATGTTGTGCAATATCAATCTCTTCTACTAATATTATGAGTGTGAATGTAAATCTGTTCATCACTTTATGACATTTACCTTTGCATAATTGAATCTTATTAGATTATATTAATTTGAATCGTGTAACAGAGTATTTTGGCATAGCAAAGATTTAGTAAATCACAACTATAAGCAGTGCTTAGAGAGGTCATGATATGAGAGTAAGTAACCAAAAAAACACTAAAAACTATACATAAATTCACATCAAAGCAAATACATGGAATACAAATGAACAGAATACAGTATGTATGTCTAGTTTCATAATAAGTTGCAAGAATAATATGTTAGGCGGGCGGAGTCATGTGTAACGACTAGCCAAGGTATGATTATATGTGAAATTGCAGGCAGTACATCCTTTTTTATATTGTGCAATCATAAATCTTTGAAATTCTAAAAATATACTGTCTTCCTAGTAAAGTCTATTTGAAATATGGGTTCATATGCGTTGCATCCACGTTTTACGCTGAATGAAATACGACTTATACAAAGTTTGCAATGTCAGGATGCTTTGGGTAGGTAACTTATTACAATGGAATACCTTTCGACCAAATCTTTGCTAAGCTTTGCTATTTTTAGGGTCATAATTTTTGCTATTACGAAGTGTTTGTTTGAACGATGCGAATATCATCGGAAATACCAATATAATTAGAAATCCTCTTTTCTAGGCTTAGTTATTTTATTTAGGAAGGCGTTTAAAGTTATAATATTGTCATTTATTTATCTAAAAGGTCAGTAATCATAGTACTTATTAGGAAAGGGTGCGGTAATCGCATAACTAAAAAACTCATAGATTAAAATAACTTTTAGGATTATATCGCGTTTATTTATTACTTATTATAAGCTTTTATTTACCTTGCACTGTATGTATGTATGTATGTATGTATGTAAGTATGTATGTTCGGTGGAATCTTGTAACTCAATTTTGAAGTAGATACCTTCAACCGATTGAGCTGAAATTTTGTATACACGTTTACTTTGGATGACAATGCATGTTAGAATGTATGACATTATTCTATATCCAATATGGCGGACGACCCAAGATGGCGGAATGGATATTTTTAATGCATTTCTGCAATATGTGTATCAAATGAAAGGGTTTGTTGAGTGTAATTCAAAATATAATATGACGTCATTCTAAATCCAATATGGTGGAATATCCAAGATGAAGGAATATATATTTTAAGCTTTCGTACAATATGGGTATCAAATGAAAGGGCTCATTGGGAAAACTAAAAAAATAATGTGACGTCATTCTAAATCCAATATGGCGGAAAATCCAAGATAGAGGAACAGTTTTTTTTAATGCATTTCTACAATATGGGTATCAAATGAAAGGGCTTGTTAATAGTAGCTCGAAAAATAATGTGACGTCATTCTAAATCCAATATAGTGGAATAAATATATGCGTTTCTACTATATGCGTATCAAATGGCCCTTTCATTAAAGAGTTATATGAGAACTTCAAAAACTATGTCTCGGTGGTTCAGTAAACTAGCCCGCTTCTGAATCAGGAAGTCTTGGGTTCGAATTTGGCCTCACACCAATGTCTTTCGAAATTTCTCTCGAAAGTCATGTGTGATAAATCTTTTTGACTGACCACTTTGTGCTCGCTGTATGGCAACAGTGGTAGAGCCCAGCAATTCACTGTATGAATGGGATGGCTCGACCGGTGAAATACCACAACCAGCTCACGGCGTGTTTCTTTAGGTGAGAGAGGTACCCGGAGGCCTACTCCCCTTTCCCATCCCTTCCTACTCCCATATCCTATATCCTACTCCCTTAAAGATAAGATAATACGATAAGATAAGACGTAAACATAGCGGCGAGTCGAGGCTTAATAGATGCTGCCTACACCTTCGGGTAGAAAAAGGAGTCGAGCTATGTTATGTTATTAATTAATGTTATAAACAAATTAGATTGTGTATAAATATTATATATATCATAGGGTTTTCAATATGAGCGGCTAGATACTAGTGGCCTGCTTGTTTGGGCAGTGTCAGTCAATCTGTTGTTTACTATTCAGTCACTGATGCCAAATCACCATGTCAAGATACAGGGTTAAGCGGCGCGTCCAAATTTATAATCAAAATGAGTTAGTGCTAACATTGAGAACCTTACGACCACTTTACGGCTGAGGCGGTAGTCCATCACAGTCGACGGCTTTCCGTTGACCTATGTTTTAATAGTTAACAGTGTTTTAATTGTGGTCAGCCACGCAATCTGCTGCATGAATGAGCCGGTTCGACCGGTGTAATGCCATGCCCTTTCACGATACCGACGTAAATTGGACAGGATTTAATAACTTTAACATGATTGCTACACTAACGGATTCTATATAGGTATTATTAGAATTAAACACATTTATTACAACTCACTCCTATGTTACACTCAGGTCAGCAAGTATAAAGTACTGATTAAAACAACAGATGGCGTTACACATCACAAGTAGTTAAACATATTTTGTTATTAAACAACAGTCCCACATAACAAAATTAAGTTGCAAAATCAACAAATAAGTAACAAAAAAATTTGTTTACTTAGGCTCGAAACTCTTTGCTGCTGGTCAAGCATACGCGGCCTTAAGTAGAGAAAAGACTTTAGGAGGTCTCCTCATTGAAGAGTTGGACTGTTCGAAATTAACTGGCAAATGACCTTGTAACAATGATGCTTTGAATGAGATGAAGAGACTGAGAAACTTACCCATCGATAACTAAAAACTTGAAAATAATTTAAAGAAAAAAACTTTTTTAAAGAAGCTTTTATTTAAACGCTCTAAAAAGAATAAAATAATTTTAACCTTATACATTTTAACTATCAACTTATAACCTTATTATATACAATTTATGTGATAATAAAAGCTTGTCGCTATGTTCAACCCAACCCTTCCCCCCTCCTATTCCCATCCCAATTCCAACCCCTTCCATTTCCCATGGAAAGGGCCGGCAACGGAACTGTACCACTATATGGGTGTCCATATATATGTTATAAACCAAAAAAATATATTTGGATAATGCGATCCGTCACAGTAATCATTAAATCTGAAAAAATATTTCCAGATGGTTATGGATAGCCACTGATAGGTAATTAAACATAGCGACAAGCTTTTATTATCACATAAATTGTATATAATAAGGTTATAAGTTGATAGTTAAAATGTATAAGGTTAAAATTATTTTATTCTTTTTAGAGCGTTTAAATAAAAGCTTCTTTAAAAAAGTTTTTTTCTTTAAATTATTTTTATTTATTTCTCGACGTTTCGATCTCTTTACAGAGATAATTTTCACGAGTCTGTAAAGAGTTCGAAACGTCGGGATATAAATAAAAATAAGTAATAAATAAACCCGATATAATCCTAAAAGTTGTTTTAATCTATTAATGAGATTCGCGAAAGTCTTAGAAATAAATATGTAAACTAAAAAACTGTTCTTTTCTGTAATAATCACGGAAATCATTTCGTAATATATCTCAATAACTAAAAAAATGTGTTTTTATGTTTGTATTACCGATTTTTTTTTGGAAATTAGTTGGTAAATTATGTTAATAAAAATATTATTCTAAACATTGCTATAATATTGTCATTGTAATTTGTCAACGGTCACTGGTCACCGATTCTTGTGAAAAAAAAAATGAGTCATATCCGTAATTTGGTTCTGATACCACAAGTAACAAGTTAATTTATGTATACTTTTTGAAGCACAATCTTTAAAATTACCAGTAACTAAATTTACAAAAAGAAAACATACTTATACCACCAGTGGTATTGATCGAACTAGCGACTTTCCAAACATAAGTTAACGTATCGACAACTTAATCCTATGACATATTTTTATTACAAAGATCTAGGAGATGATATTAAATAGAACATAACATAACATAACTTCACGCCTTTTGTTACCCGAAGGTGTAGGCAGTGGCTGTTAAGCCTCGTCTCGCCGTTATGTTTACGTCCCAAATGGAATAGGTGGCGAACCTATTGCCATACCGGGCACAAAGTTTTTCAGTCATCGATATTTATCACACATAACTTCCGAAAACAATTTCGAAAAGTCATTGGTGTTAACCAGTGTCTGGAATCGAACCCGGACCTCTGGATCAGAAGCCGTGTGCTCGACCACTGCGCCACCGACACTAATATAAATTAAATAGAAATATATATTATTATAATGCTGAATTTTCTTTTATTCTAGTAAAATAAAGACTGGCCTGATAGAAAGTCAACCAACTTACTGCAGTTACATTATTTTAAATTACACTTCATAAAAACCTGTCCCAAGGGTCGGACATAAAACTAAGTTTCACGTTTAACTCCACTGTGTGTGAAATAAGAAACGCTTCACAAGATTCCATATAATATATAGGCTTAGTGCGTTTATTGGTATTGAGAACCCTTTTTTAGAACTGATGTCGTAAATACCGAAACCCTCTAGTGGCGTGGTCCCTGCTGATACAGAACTTTACTACAGTTTATATTTTTATATATATAAATATATAAATTGAATTTCGGTTGTGTGAAATTGAGATATTCCATTTATTTGATGTGGTTGAATGCGATACAGATCGCCGATTTTTCTACATCACAATGTAGTTCAGTTATTGTTTAGCATTTGTTTGGTAGGGTAGGGCGTGTTTTTGTCTTAATCTGATTTCACTGAAAAGTAATATCATGATTAAAATGCAAAAATATATGAGAAAAGTATTCGATGACTCACATATGGCAATAGGTTCCGGCATCTATTCCATTAGCGACATACATATTCAATAAGTTGATAATCAATAATAGCTTAATGCACTTTTGGGTAGAATAGAAAAAATGTGATGTTCTAACAAAAAAAAAATCAAGGGGCATTTTAATAGCTAAATGTATTTACAGGAAAAAAAATCCTCGAAAGCTTCAAAATAAAACGAGCAAACGAAACCTTTTATTTAAATGCATTCTTTGACTTTCATCGCAAGCACTCGTGCAAGAAGCGTTCGTGGCAAATTTACTGGAAATCAACTACAAAAGAAAACAGTTTGGTGTGCGGAGGTCTCGGTCACACACAATGACCAGTTTCTCCCTCTGATTGAATTTAATAAAGAGAGGACTGCACTTCGAAATAAACTGAATTATTTGCCTTCGACAATGGGTAAGTACATTATTTTATGAGTAAAGTAAAGTGAAATTACACATGTAACTTCAGGCTACGTCCCTTGTGGAGTAGACAGAGAGAGTAGAGCGTCAAAAGAACACGACACTTACATATCTCACTCGTTTATTTGACATTGGTTATGCTCGCTAGATACGCTAGACAGTTTTTAAAGCTCCTGACATCACCTTCCTCGAGGACTTGTTCTAGTTGGTCATGGAAAGTGGGTCGCAGCCTAAGGTACCTACTGGACTCCTCCATCCATCCGCTTTTGCATTTTATATTTGCTTAGTCAATCTTTCATCATATTTTCTTGCTACATGTCTGAACCACTTTCAATCAAGTGATTCAAATGAGTATATATTTAATAAATATCAATTATGAACTGAAAATCCGAATAGTGACAACTATTCAGAAATAACTACGACTTTGTTGATTTGATAATAATTGTTATCAGAATTATATAACACTAGCTGACCCGGCGAACTTTGTCACGCATCAAAAGTAATAAATGAGTAAATTTTGGATATCATGAGGTTTAATTGTGCTATTTATCGGCTTCAACTGCAGTCCGGCTATGTTAATACTGCAATATCTTCGAAAATATTCGTCTAAATTGCATGCTGTAAAGGGCCAGGATCATCTATATTACATACGCAATCTATTTAAGATACTTAATTGAATAAAAATTAATGCTGTAATGTTTAAAATCGCTTCGTAAATAAGCCATTATTTCTCGTAAAAAGTAAAAAAATAAAAATGGTCATTGTGGGTTATCAATAAGAGATAGACATATGCCCTTGCTGATTTTTTGTAGAACTTCTGGACACAACAAACATTGTTTTGAACTCTCATTTAGGGTTCAGCCAGCGTTTGCAAGTAAAGTGCTAAATCTCGAAAATTATCATTTTTTACTGGAACATCATATATGAATTATAGATAAAAACCATTCCGTTGACACCTTCTAACTACTAAAAAACCGCATCAAAATCCGTTGCGTAGTTTTAAAGATATACGCATATACAGGGACAGACAGCGGAAAGTGACTTTGTTATAAACTATGTAAAGATTACTAGCTGACCCGGCAAACGTTGTCTTACCAAAAGTAAAATTTAAAAAATAGGGACGATCGTAGGGGGTTGAAAATTTAGGGTTATATGTATTTTTGTATCACGTTTTATAAAAAAAATAAGAAACAGAAATATATTGAAAAATTAAAAAATATATTGAGGGTCGGGCTACCCTTGTGATTTAGGGGGATTAAAAATAGATATTGTCCGATTCTTAGACCTACCCGATATGCATACAAAATTTCATGAGAATCGGTCAAGCCGTTTCGGAGGAGTTTAACCACAAACATCGCGACACCAGAGTTTTATATTTAAGATAAGTTAGTATAATTAAAATGCTTTACATTTAAAGTACTTTTATCAACACTATAAAGTAAAAGGTAAAACTAGAATTGAAAAAAATTGTTGCTCTGTTTTCTTTGTTGAAATAATTGTTGTTTATTTACCGATCGAAGGACCAATGCCCGATTCTTATAAAAATAGATACGAATGCTATATCAGATTTATCCTCGAGATTTATGCTTGGAATACCGATTCAAAACTAGTGTTTGCAATGCACTAACTATCACAAATGGTTTTCCGTGCACCACCGGTTATGTGTGAATCTTTTTATTCCTCGTTTAGGTTTTCTAAAGAAAATGTTTTAGTTTGCTGTTAATATTTATGATCAAATTTTGGGGAAAAACAAAATGAGTGTATTTTTATCAATAACTAACTAGAAACAACAACGTAAAGGTATAAAAACATATTTTTTCAGTATTACTTATTAGCATTTTTATTTACGACATAGCCACTGTCCATAGCCAACAAATGGATGTAAACTGTAAAATGGCACTGACTTCAATTTTGCCATAAAGCTTGAAAATAATCGATGATATCTGCCATATTTCAATTCAACTTTAATATTTCATATTTACCTATTTTTTTCCTTGGTGAAAATATAAATATAGATTGAATCGTATACATCGGTCCCTTTGTGTTAGATCGGACCCGGTCCCGCCCCGTTACTCACTGAACAGTAAATAGCTTACACCTCATTTGTTTTATATTGTTCCTTTAAGCGCCTTCTATCCCCAAACATATTCTTTTTTAAATAATAACGCACACCATTTTAGTACGTACTAAGTTTTGGCTTCAGTGATTTTTTTAATAATTATTATTTTACTTAAAAACTATTAAGAGATAAACATCAATTTATTTAAACATATATTTTATTATGACGGGCCTCGTGGCGCATTGGTAAAACTACCGGCTACAGCAATGAGGTCGGGGGTTCAATTTCCACCCGAGCACAAATATTTGTGACAAACATTAATATTTCTGTTGTGTCTGGGTGTTTTTCTATGTATTATAAGTATGTATTTACAAAAGAAAAGTATATATGTATTAACATCCGTTATCTAGTATCCATAACACAATCATTTAATTGCTTAGCTTGGAACTAGAGGGCGCTGTGTGTATTGTATCCAAGATATTATATTATTATTCATCCACTCTTAAGATGGAATATCTGGAAGGCATAAGGTAAAATATAAATGTCACGAGGGCGTGGACCGGTATTAAAACTGTGGAACAATTATTTGCGCTTGTCATGGACACAAAAAGATTCACGGAGATTAACTGTCAACCTTCAGTACCAGAAGAATAAGGAGAAAATAAAATAAAAATGTAAACGCCTATAACTTCAATAAAAAAAAATACAAAATCTATGAAATCGATTAAATTCACAAATCCAGTATAAAAGTTACGACATCACTGGGTCTATACTTAGACTAGACTTACACGTGAGTAAGTCGGAATTTGAAAAAAAATCATTCGTCCCTAGTTTATTGGTTGATTTTAGCAACTGAAATATCCGTAGATGTAATCAAATGAACTGTTTATTTCACTTTTAAATCCTTTCAATTAAATAACATTCAAATAATTGAACCTTAACAAAATTAAAATCTCAATTTCGTTTTACTGTGTACCAACATTTTTCATTGGCGAATATTGCTTTTTATCTAAGACGTGGACCATTTTTGGAAGATTTAGATTGTGAAGAGACTTATTGTTACTGGTTCCCCCAAGTTCGTTAATAGTGTTAATTTTCTTTTATACGCTACGTAATAATAAATGAGGTGACGTAATTTTTAAATAAAAAGCAAATTAAATGAGAAAATAATTAAATGACACCAGGGAGCGCTCTGTGGATTACTGAATTTGAGACATTGAATTGATTATCGACAAGTGACAGTAAATTTTCCGTAACTTTTGGAGAGTCATGTCTTCTTTTCAAGTAATTAAAAACAAAATATGATTTAACTATCTAGTAATTGGTAGTCAACGTGGTATTTGTAAAAATAGATTACGCCTAATATTTTTGACATATATATAAAATATTTGATCAAAGTAAAATACGTCTTATAAAACCTAAGAATGTATTGACAGTTTTTATGATCTTCTTTCATAGGTTGACGGGTTTCCGTGACCCCATCGTTTTGTATAGCTTATATACCGTCCTATTAAGGACTTGTTAGTGAGGTGGGAAGTCCGCCATGACGAACAGCTTCTCCAAGCTGGTGGTACTTACAAAAGGTTTTCAATGAATTTAAAAAAAAAAAACTTGAAAATGAAAATGATGGCCTACATAATATTAAACTGTTCGAACACTCAAAAATAAAATATGATAATTATTACATTTCTTATTTTTATAATGCATTAGCTTCTAAATTGCGAAGCGTTTTCGGTCGAAAGCTTTTATACCTTACCGTATAAATCGGGCTAATTTGCTTATTTTTGGAAGGGACTCTCGTACGTGGATGAACACTTTGATGAAATTATATCACGCTGACATAATTAGGAGTGTTTATTACGTAGCCCATTATTAAAAAAAATGGCAGTTATTTTGCTGTAAAATTTGTAAAAATTGCTGCAATTTGCGTCAGTGCTATAATTATGTTTGTGTTATTATTATCTAATTGTTAACCCCCCAATTTCATAAAAAAGGTGGCGAGATAGCGCGAGTGAGTAAGTAAGTAGCTAGTAGTAATAGTAGTAAGCTAATGGTAAGTAACTAGCGTCACCCATACTTACCTGCAACACAGATAGTGTTTTAGTTGCGTTCCCGGCCTTTAAGGATGAATAAGAAACGGAATGGAAGGGGGATGGACCCCTGGACCATATTTCTCTCACTAAACGAGCGGCATCGGCCAGTTTACGTTCAATATAATTAAAATTAGGTCGACATATCTGTAGCTTTCCAGATATCTACTCATGAAAAAGGCCTTGAAAGAGCAACAAAATCCATAATTTCATCCATTTAATCAATTTTATTACATTTTCTTATTTCTTAATGACGAAATTCATAGTTAATATAATTAACTTCGATCGTGTTAAAGACTTTTCTGCGACAAAGATTATATTGAAACTCTAATCAGGAGTGATGGTTATTTAAATTTAAAGTGGCACCAGAACATTTAAAGTTTAAATTCTAACAAACTTTTGACGTACCACGGAGAGACTAAGTTTTGTAGGAGTTCATGAACCGCCTTCAGGTTTAATGAGATTGATCCAAATTTGAAAATTGCCTTGGAAGTGTTTAAAAGACATTCTTTCGAAGGTGACAATGTCAAGTCTCATAGAGAGGATAATAATTATACATTTTTAACATAAGATAATTAAATGAATCAATTTATCGTAGTGTAGTAACATAAATTATGTTTATTAAAAAAATTTCGGATCTTAACAAATTTTTAAATAATAAATATAGAATGATTTACAAAATTCGTGCAAAAAGTATGGTATTATATTAAAAAAAAACCTATTTTATTTGGAAATAGAAAATTAATCCAGCGAGCCAAGGTATACTTCCGGTGTCTATCCCTAAGCGGATTGATGGAGGTTTTTGTATGAATACACAACATTTTTTATAAAAAAAATCGTTTCTTTGTTTGGTTGAACGCGCTAATCTCAAGAATAACAGATCCTATTTAAAAATAATTGGATAAATCACAGTTAATTTTGGAATCCATAGATACAAGTACCATCACCACAAACAACAGGCATGGAGCATTGATCTTTTCAGAGGTAAAAATATACATGGCTGCTACATATAATAAATAAATATCTTGGACATAATACACACAGCGTCCTCTAGTTCCAAGCTAAGCAACTAAATGCTTGTGTTATGGATACTAGATAACGGATATGAATACATATATACTTTTCTTTTGTAAATACATACTTATAATACATAGAAAAACACCCAGACGCCACACAAATATTCACGTTTGTCACAAATATTTGTGCTCGGGTGGGAATCGAACCCCCGACCTCATTGCTGCAGCCGGTAGTTTTTACCAATGCGCCACGAGGCCCGTCAAAATATATAAAATAATAAATAATAATATATGTATAAATAAATTGTATCGGTTTACTTACGTAATATAATATATACTATTGATACACACAAATACATATAAATCTCAATAAGTTCAAGGGAGTAAAATTTACCACACATTGAGTTATAAGGAGCTGTGATAAACAAACATAACTGCCTTATATTTCAAACTGGTTTATGTTCTGTCACTTCTAATAGCAATATATTGGTGTATTTACGTTTTTGTTTACTTCGTAAATAAAATACAGTTGACGATATTTATTCTGCGATCCGACTATTGATGGTGGCTTTTAGATTCGTTGTGATAAAGACTTCGTTCGAATGTACTCATTATATTTTATCTTGATATACGTTAGGTACAAGAACAAAAATCCAATGATTTATTATCAAATTCTGATTGAACCGAGCACCCTTGACCTTGACACCAAGTGGATAAGCAAATCTTTGAATTTCAAGCTCGTTAATGTTTAAGGCTCCTGATATGTCTTTCCACAAGGATACGTTCAAAAGTTTGATACGTATGTTATTAGTAAAAAAGTAAATACATGCAGTCGTCGTACTTACGGCAGATACATGCACTCGTCGTACTTACGGCAGTTTAGGTTTTCAAAATACACGACTTGAGTTTAAACAACGTAAGTAGAGCCATATTTTTTATATGTTTACATGTAAAACTAAAGCGTTAGGTTACGAATTTACCAGTTATTTTTGGTATTTACGTGTTACTAATTTTTGAAACAAAGATAAAACACTGACAGGTTGCACAAATTTTATTATTCACCTCGCGACAAGTCGATTCTTCAATTTCGGAAACCGAAACAATTGACATATATGTTAACACTCTTTGTGGCACTCTACAAAACAACAACATGCAATGTAATTTTGGTTCACGTACAGCAATATTTCTGTTATTTAAACAAATATATTTGAGGAATGGTGTCAATTAAGTCGAGGATTGTTTTTTTATACCTATCAATAACTATGGAAAGTACCATAAGACTTGACTAAACCTCAGCCTATTGACTTTAAAAATATCCTAGATACCTACAAATCTCTGATTTGGATAATAAATTTATATGAAACAGACTGACAGTATGCATCAGTTATCCGATCACTGATATTATCGATGGTAAATTTTATTGTATTATTACTGTTTTTTTTTTCAATTTACGTGAAATAATTCATGACTAATGAGTATTCGCTCTACTATACGATTTCTTTGAAAATTGATTACGGCAATACCAATACACGAAGGCCATTAACGATTACTATATGAAATATTTATTTGGGCAAAATTACGCGGTTTTTGTTGCTCAACAAACGGCACTGATTGGGATTTCAGTGGTTCGTTATGCTTATGAGCAAATATCCAACATTTATTTATTAATTTTTGTAACGTATTGGTAATATGTTTTTGTATTACATCATTTTGTGTGTCAGTAAACCGTTTTTGAAATAGATACTTTGGATTAAATCCAGGCGCACCACTGAATTTCCCAATGTCCAAACGAGCGTGTGTAGGCCGAATTTTCACTGTCTGAAGATTTGGGTGCTAAAAAATTAGTCTTAAGCAGTATTTTTAAATCAGATTATGAGAAACAAATTGACTGCTAACCTGCTAACTAAGTAATAATATCTTATCTTATACACGTTGACCCAGCGAACTTTGTTTCGTCTCAGAAGCAATAAGAAAAAAATAAAAATATACATTGGACATTGTGGGATTTGGACGTCGCAGACTTTTTTGTAGATTTAGTGCTAAGTTACTCCGCCATAAATTATCATGTATCATCATAGAGGCTTTTTTAGTTCGATTTCGCGTTCTTCTTAACATTCAAAGTTTGAAAGCCACATATTAAATTTTCAGTAATACGCTTTACTGCATAAATATGGCTTTTGACTGCAGATATCTCATATTCTCGTTAACGAGAGTCAACACTGGCCGTATAAAGCATAGATTTGAATCATAAAACGACAATAAATTCGTTTTATTATACCGTATAAAAGTTTTCAACTCCACGTACATACGTTCAACCTGGTCTATATTCAGTTGTTGGACTACCGTTTTGCATATAAACAAATAAATAAGTTGAGAGTTATTTGCATATATATTTTATTTATTAATTTTAGTACGATATGAAATTCTTTTGCACAAAATGAAGTCAATTGGAGATTATTGATGTACCGTGGTATAAATATATGGTGGTTATTATAAAGACACGTCAAGTATTCGCAACAGAGTATTTATTCTAATTCACAAAGACAATCTTTAACCCGTTCATACCATACTAACGAAGACTGCTTTAAACCATAAATTGCCCGCTTTAATTTTAATACATTTCCCCCACTTTTGTTTGCAAAACCTTCAGGTATTGACATATATATATTTTCTTTCAGAAAACCATTTAAAAAAGCTGTAGTAACATCCAAATGTGTGATACTCATTCTCAACTTAACACTAAGTGCAAATAACAATCTTAAAGTTGAATGACGCACAACAGGCGAAAAAGTTTCATTATAGTCTATTCCCGGTTTTTGAGAAAAGCCTTTAGCTACTAGCCTTGCTCGATAACGCACTATATTGTCCACGTCAAACTTTTTGGTAAAAACCCACCGACACTTTACAATGGACACATCACCTGGGTTCTGAATTAGTTCCCATGCATCATTGTTCTCGAACGACTGGAATTCTTCAGTCATGGCATGTCGCCACTGCTCCTTCTCAGGACCCTCCAGAGCCTTTGAGAGTGATATTTCCTCAGCTGCTGGAACTGTACTAGAAACACATATATTGTTAAACCCATATCGTTCAGGCTTCTTCCTCTGTCGTTTGTTCTGTGCATCTTGGCCTAATGTATGCTGGATAACTTGTTTGGGGTCCTCGGTTGTCTGAGGTTCTATCAAGGTTTCATCAACATCCCCATAAACTGAAGAATCTTCACCTTCCATATGGACAGGACTGAACTCCCCCACTGAAGTGTTGCTCGCCTTCTCCATGACGCTTGATGATGCTTCATCTGGTATCCAGATAGCCAAACTTTCATCGGAGTTACCGTCCATGGTCTCACCTTCCATTACAACAACATCTCTGCTGGTAACTATGGTCTTCTTGTGAGGATTATACAATCGGTATCCTTTGATATCTTCTCCATATCCCACTAAGATATGTTGCATAGCCTTTTTATCCCACTTAAAGCGCTTTTCCTTGGGGACATGCATCATCACTTTACTGCCAAACAATCTTATATGGCTAAGATCAGGTTTTTTACCATACCATAGCTCAAATGGTGTTTTCTCAGCTCCTGACACAATAGACCGATTTTTTAGATAAACTGCAGTGTTTGCTGCCTCTGCCCAAAATCTCTTGTCTAGCTTTGCATCATACAGTAAACATCTGGCTTTCTCTATCACTGTTCTGTTAGCCCTTTCTGAAATACCATTCTGTTCGGGTGTGTAGCTGTTTGTAGTCTGGTGTATAATGCCAAAAGTCTTCAGGTGATTATTAAACTCACGGTTGCAAAATTCCAAGCCCTTATCCGTGTGAAATATTTTTATTTTCTTACCTTGCTGATTTTCAACAAGCAATTTAAATTCTTTAAATTTGTTGAAAGCTTCACTCTTTTGTTTAAGAAAATATATAAAAGTCATCCGACTATAATCATCAACTAACAGCATGAAGTATCTGTTGCCATTCAATGAGTTCACCTCCATAGGTCCACATAAATCACTATGTATTCTGTGACAAGGTTCAGCACTTCTTTCACCTTTATGAGTAAATGGTAATCTCATTTGTTTTCCCTCACAACATGTCTTACATTGTGACTTTGATATGTTAAATGAACCTTCATATGATATGCCATTTACTATTCCATTTTTCATCTTGTTCATATCTTGACTGTTGATGTGAGCTAATCTTCGATGCCATAAATGTCCTGTGACAGCTGGAGATGTCAACAAACAATGCTGTTTTTGTAACCTCAACTTATATACACCGTTGGTTAAATCAGCTATCGCAACTAAATCGTCATTTTTGTCACGTATATAACAACATTCTTCTTCAAATATGACGTTGTTGCCATTCTTGATAAGCTCACTTACTGATATTAAGTTTGTTGTCAAACTAGGAACACACAGCATATTCTTTACAGTTATGTGACAATCCAAATCTGACACTATTTCTACGTCTCCGGAACAAACAACTGGGACTTTTGAATCATTAGCGACAACAATTTCAGGTAAACACGGCGAATTACTCGTGTTTTTCAGCCAATCCTTGTTTACTGTGAGATGTGCGCTTGCCCCGCTGTCCACGTAAAAATCTTCCTTGTTAAAGTTTCCATTGAAGAAAACAACATTAAACACGCATTTGCTAGCGTTTTTCTTCAACATTGGGCACTGATTTCTGTAATGTCCATTACTTTTACAATTGTAACTTCTTTTGTTTTGGTTGTATCACTTGTTACTTTCTTATCTGACGTCGGCATACCGCCAAATTTCTTCTGCTTAATGTTGCTAGAATTATATTTTCTTCTAGCCGCGAATGCAGCACCACCTGCATTATATTCTGAGTCATTTACATTGACAACTTCCATGTCAAGTAATTTTGACTTAATGACATCAGCGGTTATCGGAATTCCGGAATGTTCTATTGCCATTATCATTGGAGAATATCGTTCCGACAAACCAGCCAATAACAATGACCCAACCCATTCATCCGTAATTGCAAATCCTGTGCCATTCAACCTTTGCGCTGTTTCGACAATTTGAGTCACATAACTTACCATTGAATCACAGTTTTCAAGTCTTATGGATATTAAATGTCGAAGCAAGGTGATCTTTCTAGAAAATCCCGAGTCGTCAAACATGGTCTTACGTCAACTTAGTCCATAATTCAGCTGAGCTCTGGGTATTTCTGATATGCACGTACAATACCGGGTCTATCGTCAAAATAAGCTTCGCCTTGGTTTTTGCATCTTCCGCTGGTTTAACTTCAAATCCAGTTGGCGGTTTGATGTACTTGTCCATTCCATCTAGCACCAACAAGTTTTCAGCAGCAAAACACCACTCGTCGTAATTTTCCCTGCCTTTTAACTTTGGCACACTGGTAATATAGTTCGTAGCCATGTTTCTGCGATACTAGTGCACTATTTATCTACTTTAAACTATTAAAATAACTGATAAATGTGGGAGCGGTCCATAACCTATAAAGACACGTCAAGTATTCGCAACAGAGTATTTATTCTAATTCAACTTTGACAATACATCAGTTACATATTTTTTACATAGATGGCGTTAGTAGTACTAAATTTTGATACACTATTTCAACAGTTATGGTGTCCTTTGGGCATAACAGTAACTTATTGTATCTACACTACAACTACATTTGGCTCACACCAATGACTTTTCGAAACTGTTTTCGGAAGTTATGTCTGATAAATATCGATGACTGAAAACTTTGTGCCCGGTATGGCAATAGGTTCGCCACTTATTCCATTTGTGACGTAAACATAACGACAAGACGAGGCTTAACAGCCGCTGCCTATACCTTCGGGTAACAATGGCGTGACGTTATGTTATGTTTGATTGCTATTTAAAAGTAAAAACTTTATACGAAATTCGTAATGGTATTTTAGCCTACTTGTATTTTCCTTAACTGCCTTGTAGAATTATCACGAAGGCCCAAGATCCCCAATTAGTGGGTCATTTATAACAAATTATATTGTATGTACAAACCTTCATTAGCATATGTTGCTGTTTGTATCTCATTTGGCTGGAATTTATTTGAAAAACTGTATTTATTATGTTGAGTCTTCATACCCCCGATATGTAGGCAGAGATAAAAATAAATAAATAAAATATAAAATATTTCCTACAAAATATTGGTTAGTTATAAAAAGTAGCTTGTTCTAAATACTAGACCCTTGTGTTGCCCAGGCTATCGAGACGACTGTAATCAATAAATGTCTAATATCTTCATGAAAAATGTACCACCAGGCCAAGATATCAGATAAAAATAATATATTAACGTTGTATAAAGAAAAAGTAAGCTTTTAAAAAAAGAACGATCAATCTATATTTCAAGATTGATCACAAGAGCGGGGCAGAGACAAAAAGTACAGCACTAAGTACCTACCTTTTGCTATATAGAGTGATTGATAGAGATGCGCTGTCAAACTTTTTTTTTATTAAGCACTCAATATTCATCTTCTATTGTTGCTTAAAAGAATTTGCGCCTCGCTCCTCTCGGCTATTCTCAGTTATTTCCGTGATAATGTTCGAGGATTTCATTGTCAGATTATAATATCACTTTTATCCGCGGCATTCGTAGTTCCCACGAAATTCCCAAAGGGGATTTTCGCGTAAGTAACATTGGAAAGTTAATGGACTTGAACAAAAATCTTTGCATAAATATTTGCCGCGATACCAACCTATCCGTTTAATGCGATTGTTTTTTTTTGCAGTGAAACTAAACTTCATAGCCTCGAACTTTTTTCCATTGAGATAAACTACTTCAAATCATAAGAAATGTATAAATTACAATAAATTAATAAAAGCTACGAATATAACATTATGAATCGATTCGCATATGGTCCCATATGGTTGCGGAACGTATGGCCCTATATCGGGCTCAATGTTGTCATTCATCGATATTTATCACACTAATTTCCCAAAATAATACTGAAGAGTCATTGGTGAGAGCTTGAAGAAGCGGGCTGCTCGACTTGTTTAGCCTTATACCTTTTGCCACTGCTGCATATTCAAGTTATAACATAAAATTTGTTCCAACCTCACACTGTCAAACATTATCTTTGCATTTCTTCTGGCTTCTTCGCTTTAGTTTACTTAACGTCAATTAAAAAATAATATAACTCAAATCAGAAAGTCGTCAGCAATGGAAGTAATTAGAAACAGCTCCTAGAAAACTTTATAACTTTCGCCTGAACTTGTGTTAACGGCACGAACATAAGTTTTGTCAGTAGTTATATCTACTAAGCGGTGATATCGATTGCTGCTAATGTGCTTAGAAATTGTTGTGCAACAATCTTAAAGCCCATTCCAACTTCAAGCGGTAGTCGCAACGTTTATTTTCTAATTTGAACAGCTAAACTTTGGATGGATGTCTTTAAGTGGAATTCAAATGGTGCAAGTTGAATGGTATAAGCGCTTAGAGTATATATATAAATATACATGGATTTTCGTCAATAAATATAATTTATTTAAATAACATATTTATGATAACCTAAATTTGCGTCGTCTGCTGAATTATTAGGGTACCTATCGACTTCCAAAAACTTGTACTGGCGGTAGTCAGTGGCAATGATGCCTCGACACGTCGTGTTTCAAGTTCTTCCTAACTTGTGTCCATCTAAAAGGAAAATTCTTTAGGTCCATACAAGCGCTGACATTTTCAATTTATTACTCAAATGTTCAAAAAAAAACATACCTTGTTACTTATTGATATTCAACATCAATTTAAGCGAAGACTGCTGAAATTTATACGGTTTACGCTTCTTTTTCAGACGCTCAATCACAAATCAAAAAGCTTACATATAATAACTTGTATTAACTATCACATTTAACTATTTATTGGATCATCTGCATTCGCTAAAATTTAATTCACTTAACTTCCTTTTGTTACATCACACAGACGGCCACATTTCCCGAAGACGATCAGCATTAGTTAGACGCCAAGATCACCACAAGCAAATTTAGCTCAGTCAGCTCCGTTGCCAGACTAATTTCATTAATCTCTTCATTGATTGGAACCGTTATCCAGCTTGTTGACTTTTATTCCACTTCGCATATTAGTTCAGATGTTTGGAAATTTGAATGTAGCAGAATGTTATCAAATTTAACTTGTTCAAATATGAATTTAAATTCACTAGCAGCGAGTGTTTAAAATGATTAGAAACTCCATAGAATTTAATAAAAATTTTAAACTCATTCAAAAGTTTAGACACTGCTTCCATAATATTGAAGGATAAGTAGGCAAATATCCAGTGACTTAGTAACCGAGCTTATAGAAAGTTTTAAACTATAAAGAGGTTTGAACGCTAGTTTTTTATCTGTTAAAAGTTTTCATTAATTAAATATCTGCGATATCATTGAGGTTTCAATATTAGACGTTCCACAAGATTATTTTACCTAGATATTTTCGTTGTCCACCACTCCGTGTGACTTTTCTAATGATTGTGTTTGTTTTCCGGACATTACAGTTTATTTTTAAATAATAAGTTTTATTTAAGGCACGGCACGGTAGGAAAATCTATTCAATTGCTTCGGAGATCCAAGATTTTTCCATAGCAGTAAATCTGTTGTTTAGACTGCTGTTACCGTTAAGAATGCCTAGTTTTAACCTACTTAATTTATTTTTTATGTCCACTGATATTTCAGTGATTTTTTTATTCGATTCTGAATTTTGTTTTATTCGTTTATAAATATCTATAATATGATATGCAGACTATGCATTGTTGCAATATTGTTTTGAGTATAGTTTAGATTCTTAAGAGTTCTGAAATTTATATCTCCTATTAATTTTTAGGAGAGCTATTTCTAAAAAAGTATTTACCTCGCTTCTATAATCTCTCTTCTATAATCTTCTCGTCTCAATTCTATTGACAAGAAGCCATAAATTTTAAATTCACAATTCAATACTGTCCGTCTGTAGTACGTCTCTATTAAAACTGGAGTAACTGATTCAATTAATCTCCGTCGAGAAGGATTTTGCTAAGTTTGCTAACCGACAAAGTGACGTTACCAGCTACCAGTTTAGACAGAGCCAATGCCTACAAAGTACTGTGAGCTTTAGCATGATGTTATGTCGTAACATTGTTAAATAATGTTTATTATAATTTATATGAATAACGAAATTTTAGTACAGTTGTTGAAATTGGTTCTTTTTATTCTTGCTGTCAAAAAATGTTCTATATTTTCTCATTTTTTCCCATGAACTCAGTTCTTTTGTGGATTTTGATTGACCTCTAACTTTATATTAAAAAAAACGTACCAGAATGTAAAAAAAAAAACTTAACAAATATAGAATTATAAATTTGTTATACAAAGTTGTTAGTTATTAGTGTGTCTTTTTTGACATCTTAGAGATATAAAGGTGGATAATTTTTTTAAATAACTAAATTTAAATGACCACAAATTAATCTTTCTATCCATGGTTTTACTGCATCAAAATGCAAAAATATCATTGAAAAAGATACGATTTCAAGATCTTTTTTATGTGCAAGAGTCTAATTATTTTCAGAAAACAAGTATGACCTTTATATTGGTTATTATTTTTAGTATGGTATTTGTGCTTTTAAATCTTTAAACGTGTCTCCATTCTATGTTTCTTTTTAGTTCAAGGTGTAAAAATAAAGAATTATCTAGGATCCAGAGTTTATCGATTACAAATATACGAATAAACCTTTCTTATATAAGTATAGATAACATAGAAAGCAATACGGCTGGTTAGATACTTCAATTAATCAAGGCTACCTGAGAGGGAAATAGAGGGAGGGAGACGGATTTCACAGTAACACAGAACTTGCTATAGCAATCAAAACTAAAGGCTAATGAAGTTCCAAATCAAACCCATTCCCACGATTGGATGCCTCAAACAGATTCACTCGACTTCAGTATTCCGTCTCAACTCAAATTAAATGATTCCGTGTTTGAACTGCAGACTGCAAATTTAACAAACAAATTAGTACTGATATATAGTAAATTGCAGAGTGGTCCTGCTTTTGACCGTATTGTTATTTAGATCACGCCGAGTTCTATTCTAAATTAAATTTTAGTGGATTATAAGACCTCGCTATTCTTCTTGTGCAAAATAGGACAGGAAAATATGTAAGAGTATTTCACATTATTTGATTATGGTAATGACGCTTGCTTGTCCAAATATAATTTAGAAAATTATATAGACGAGAAAAAAAGATTTCCACTTAGAGCATTAGATATTAAATCTTTTATGATCAAACTTTGAATGGTTGAATGCTTATTGGTGATTTGAATGAAAATTTTGATAATATGTCTGCTACAATTTTTATTATAGTTCTTACGTCACCTAAACATAGTTGAACTTAACAATTCTGAAACTTCTTTGTTCAGGTATATGGGATCGTATCTTATCGTATCTCAGACTTCTAAAAAATAAATTTAATCAAAACAAATTTTATATGAAGTAGATCACAAGCAAGTAATGATAATAACTCACGCATTTCCAGTCAAATTATAAGTCCTTCTAATCCAGTACTAAGTTAAGTTAGCCAATTTCTTAAAAGCATTCGTGTTTTTCAGTTTTAATGGAGTTGTGGATTATTTGCCTCTATCTTAGTATAATTTATCTCAACAAATTAAGCTCAAACCGGAAATTCTCACTGCGAAAAAAAATGTCTGCCGATAAAACGTAACAAAGGAGGTAGGTATTTCTCGAGAAATTGTTAGAAAAAAAAGAAAGAGAAAAAGAAATGAATTGAGATATGAATAATGAGAATCATTGTGTGGGGGTAATATAAAAGAAGTACTGATCTGAAAACATGGGGTAATGAGGTCGAATGAATAATTTTGGTTCGCAACGCGTTGTGTTGTTGTGCGGAGCAGAGAAACTATTCGAAAAAAAATGATAGAAAATTTGCAAACTTTGCCAATAGTTTGACAACGTTATGAAACTGTTTTTGATACCGGGAAATTAATTTATTGTTTAACGTGACATTTGATTCACGGCTTGTAACAAACTTTGTCTTGAACCAAAACAAAAATATTTTTACCGAGATAACTGTTCTTCTGGTCGATATTTTTTGGTTTGTTTATTTGAATATCGTTTGCTTTATTTATGGAAAACTACATAAAACCGTAAAATTATAAATATTTATTTAGCCAATACACAATTCTATAAACATAATTCTATTTCACTTTCTCAAAAAAGCAGCTTTGAAATAAACCAATGGAAATAAAACGGTTTTTTTTGGAATTTATTTTTAGTTTCATGTTGTTTTTAGATAATGTCATTATATCTTGCTATTGAGTGTTTCATTAATTTTAAATCTACTAAAATCCAAATCCAATTTTAAATAAACTAAAATCCAAATAAGTAACATAACATGACATGACAAGACATCAAATGACATGACATAACTTCATGCCTTTTTCTACCCGGAGGTGTAGGCAGCGGCTGTTAAGCCTCGTCTCGCCGTAATGTTTACGTCCCAAATGGAATAGGTGGCAAACCTATTGACATACCGGGCACAAAACTTTCAGTCATTGATATTTTTCACACATAACTTCCGAAAAGAACTTCGTAAAGTCATTGGTGTGAGCCAGTGTGACGGTTCGAACCCGCAACCTCTGGATTCAGAAACGGGGTGCTTGACCACTGGACCACCGAGAACTTTAAAAGTAGAGATCTAAATAGGGGTGATTTACAAAAATACAGGTTTCACTACAACAACTAGCTATACAATGCATTAGCAATATCATACATTCTTGAGTCCTTTCATCAAAATATCATGAGGCACTGAGAAAGTCACATACAAACACTGTAAAAACATTACAGTCCTTACAGTACAGTGGAATAAGACTTTTCAATCAGTACTTACACTATATTAATGTCTATCTTAAGAGGCATATGTGGCATTTGTTAGCGAACAAATATTCTATTAGATTGCTGAACAAATTCAGCCCAGGCCCATGTTTGACCGGCAATTTAACTTTGAGATAAAAGCATTAGTAACTTTGAGATATATGGCATGGAAACTTAACAAGCAAATCATACGTCGTTCAAAACATATTTTTTTATGATAGAAGGGGGCAAACAAGCTTGTGGGTCACCTGATGGAAAGCAATCACCGCCGCCCATGGCCTCTGCAATACCAGGGGCATCACATCAGCGTTGCCGGCCTTTCAGATAAGAATAGGCTCGTTTTTATTAAACGGTTTTATTTAGCTCACCCCGTTTGTTTTATTCTTGGGTCAAATTTAGTAATTCAAATTTCACCCTCTTCCTGTCAACCGATTAATCTGAAATTTTGTATACACTTTGGATTTTGGTGACAATATAATTATGTTTATTCATTATCTTTATAAATTCAAGATGGCCGCCGCTACAAAATGGCGGATAATTTATGTTTTATTAATCCCATCAATATGGGTATCAAATGAAAGGGCTCAACAAGCAGAATACAATATACTATAAAAAAATTAAATCCAAGATGGCGGCCGCTACAAAATGGCGGATAACGTAGGTTTTATCAATCCCATCAATATGGGTATCAAATGAAAGGGCTCAACAAGCAGAATACAATATACTATAAAAAATTGAAATCGAAGATGGCGGCCTCTACAAAATGGCGGATAACTTAGGTTTTATCAATCCCATCAACATGGGTATCAAATGAAAGGTGTCAACAAGTAGAATACAATTTACTATGCAAAATTTAAATCTAAGATGGCCGCCGCTACCAAATGGCTGATAACAATTTTTTATCAATCCCACCAATATGGGTATCAAATAAAAGGGCTTGACAAGAAGAATACAGTGCACTATACAACCTCAATATTTAAGATGGGCGCAGCCACTAAATGGCGTATAATAATAAGATTTAAATTTAGAAATTGAATCTGTAATTTAGGTATCTGATTAATCCAGCCTGAATCCACCACCCAAGTCAAGATTATGTATCGTGTTGAGGACTATGTGGCGTTAGGGTGGCTAAAAATGATACGTCGTTAGCGGTACACCACACAAGTTAAGGTGAAAGGTTAAAACGCGCCGAGAACTGTATGGCATTAGGGTGGATAAAAATGATATGTAGTTTTAGCGTTTTCCCCTCAAGTCTCAGGCGCATCTTGTTGTACATAGCCTTGCCCTTTTATTGGACCTCTGGGGGGGTCGACCGTTTAAATGTCCATTACTCGTGGGAACAAAATGGTAAAGAATGCGAAATAAAAACTAAAAACTAGAAAATAAAAATAGGTAAAAAAACTTTTTAAGTTAAACGGTTTTATGTTAAACATACATTGCAATGTTTAAGATAAATGTACTAAAAACCAAAAAATAATGAAATAGATACAGTCGTGGGAATTATAAACATATGCATAGACTAGACTAAAATAAAACCGTGGGGCACGTCAATTGTCTACAAATTATCGACTTAATGTGCGATAGAAGAATCGTTTAATTCGTCGTTAGGCAGTTGGCCCGCAGACGGTGAGGAAATTACTTACTATTTTCTTGCTCATGGAAATTCCAATAGTTATACACTTCATGTAAATAAAAGAGATGTTTCAAGTTTATCGTTGGACATTCACACTGCTGGCTGGCGAGGAATCGTTTCACTGCTCGTAGTTTGTCTTTAATCGACAAAACATATGATAAAAATACTACTCGCTCATCACTATGAAACCCTAAAACTCGAGCTTGCTAGCTTGTTTCCACATTCTAGCCCTACTTATCACACGTCCATCGTTGTCGGTTGAACAACTGCCTAATTATAGTGTAACATTACAAAACAAACATTTTAATCAACGATTGTAGACAATTGACGTGCCCCACGGTTTTATTTTAGTCTAGTCTATGCATATGTTTATAATTCCCACGACTGTATCTATTTCATTATTTTTTGGTTTTTAGTACATTTATCTTAAACATTGCAATGTATGTTTAACATAAAACCGTTTAACTTAAAAAGTTTTTTTACCTATTTTTTTGAAGGTTATATTTAACTCCAAATAAATTTAATGGTGTGAAAGTTGCGTAGTTTCAACGATGTAAGCATATAAGAGGTCAGACAGCGGAAAGCAATTTTGTTATATAACAACATAACATAACTTCACGCCAAATCCCTTACGGAGTAGGCAGAGAGAACGGAGCGCCATAGGGCACGATTCTTACACACGTCACTCGCTTCGTTGACTCTTTTCATGCACGCGCGTTAATTTTTGAGGCTCTTAACATCACCTTCCTCCAGAACACGTTCTATTTGGTCATGGAATGTGTGTCTAGGCGGTCCTC
Organism: Euproctis similis; assembly: GCA_905147225.2. NCBI lineage: Eukaryota > Metazoa > Arthropoda > Insecta > Lepidoptera > Erebidae > Euproctis > Euproctis similis. The sequence goes on from LR990108.1 coordinate 4,310,141, forward strand.
GACTCCTACATCCATCCGCTTTTGCATTGTATATCTGCTTAGTCAATCTTGCATCATCCATCCTTTCTACATGTCCGAACCATCCATGACTGTCTTATGAAAAAATATTTTCATAAGACAGTCAGTTTACAAACGAGACTGTAGAATACAAAATCTTATGTACAAGAAAATAGAGAAGTCATTTATCTGATAATGCCATTTACAAGTATCAACTAGTTATGATTTAAAATAACATTTTAAAAATCATATTATTTCAAAAGATATATGATTCGTCCACTAATCCAGCCGTATGTCCAGTATCTACATCAAAATTGGTTCACTTAATAACGCATAAGATAGATAACGCCAGCCTAAAAGCACTTAAACTGGATTAGTAATACTAAAGAACAGATTATATATTACAACATGGCCACAAATTGAAAGGGCTGTAATCGTATTTCTTAATTTGGTACATTAGAAAGAAATTGACTAGGTTGGTTGGAGAAAAGGATGAAGGAAGAAAAGGAGGGTTGACGTGAGGCAGGTAGATGGTCATAAAACCACAGCCAAATCTGTTGTGCTGATATCTCTTAGAGTAGGATATGGGCATGTAAATGATGATTAAAAAGATATTTACGATATAAAATGTATTCCAAAAAACCTATTACAAAATCAATCATATCAAGATCTGTCAATCAACACAAGGACGTTTTATTTTACAAACAAAACTCATACTAAAATTAGGCAAATCGGTATCATATTTTTGTATAGCAAGTCAAATCATTATTTGACAACACATTTGCATTGCTAATCGACAGCAATCATTATCATTCCAGTAATTCCGGGGATCAGAGTGAGGTTTACGTCTGAAAATCTTGTAATTTGTATTCCGAGTTGCGATATCCCTCGAGTATTGGAGTTCCGCAAGTTTATAGAGGTCCAATTAATGATCCGATTAAACAGAATTAGACTGTAGCGCGAACGGCCAATCTGGACGTCGACAAATCTATGCGGCCGTAATGTCATTATGAATGAACATTTTAAGCTAACTACCTAACTTTTGCAGTATTTAGGTTAAAATCCTAAAAAGGATTATTTTAGAAGTAATATAAAATAAAATATACTGAAATATATTGAAAAGGATTTCGAATACATATCTTTTTTTTAAATTTATTTTATTAAAAAGTGTCGAGATGATTATATTAGTAATAAGTTTTTTCCGAGTTAATCTCTGAAATATCTAAACCGTTTTGGGAAATAAATAGCATATAATAGCTTGTTTCTTAGAAAAAGCCAATTTAAACCAAGGTTAGTTAATTTAGATGGACTAATATTCGATTTCAGCTAAGTATAATTTTTTTTGTGGATGGCATGCGCAGACATGCGCAGGTAGTTTGTAAAGCCTTTATAAACTTACACTTAAGTAATTGTGATGAACGGTAATTTCTTTTTGAAAATTATTTTACACTTAATTGCTTATTCTATATATTTGATAGATATTTTTGGTTTATATTCTTATGGAGTACAACATAATTAAGAACTAACTTACCTGCAAGTTAACATATGGAGCATCTGCCATGACAGTTGGCACGATGAAACCTCCTTCTCCCGTAGACATGTCGATATCTTGGCTGTAGATATCAGTGTTGTCATCATACAGCTTAACACGCACTCGAACTCTCTTCTCTGTGCTCATCGCTTCAACCTGATTAAAGAAAAAGGCATTCATATTACTGCATCATAGTTAATTCATATCTTTTTAATAGTTAGTTACTACTATTCGGGAGCCTTAGTATGTTAACCCTTTATTGCAAACCACGCCACCTATTTTTAAAAAAAAGAGTTTAAAAAAGAATTTCTAGCTCATAATACTTTCTCATAATTTAAACTAAATATTATATTGTATTGTTCCTGTTTTGGGAAAGGGTTTAATTATTGTTTTATCGAAATTATACTAAACAGTGTTCAATTACCGAGCAATGTGCCCTTTGTTTTCTAAACAAATTAAATAAAGGGAAATCTCGTTAAAACTCGTAAGCTGCTCAATAGAAATATTTTGTAACAATTGAGGAATCTGCTTTAGTATAATGTAACTTGATGATTTACCAGTATTTATTTATATTTAGTATTGATTTCGCCATCGAAATTCACGCCTAATTCGTAAAAAGCTGACAATAAAGCAGTAGTATTTTTTACTATAAAATATTAACTTATTTTTACTAAGGCGTCGACGAAATCCTCAACAAAAAAAAATTCGTTCATTCCTTCAGAATGAAGAGAAAAAATCATAAAATTATAAATAATATGAGTTAAATGCAAACAAAATAGAAATAATAACCGTATTTAAAACTTATTTCAAGAAATCAAATTCATCATTAAAATTTAATCAGAATAAGACAAAGCTGGTTTATATCCTTAATTAAGGAATTAAATACATCAAACCACCTTGGATTATCCCAAAACCTGTGTTGACAGGGGCACTGTTACAAAATACAGTGATAATTTTATATAGGTACTTAATAAATTTATTCATTCGAAGTTATAAAGGAGTTGAATTTAATTATTTGTCTTATTATTATTCAATTTAATAATCTAAAAAAATTAATATAGTCTATAATTGTGTTAGCTATTAGTTTGTACTGATTAAACCACTGAGAACTTACAGAATTTGCTTGTTTGTAGTTTATATGTAGAACTGAATGTTACTAAAATAAAATGGATCGGTCTAATTTCGACTAATGCTATTAGACACTGGTCGAAAGAGAAACGATAATATTAATTATTAGTTCATGATAAATTAGACATTGGAAATCTGGTTGACTTAGCACGCCGCTTCTGAAATTTTACTCATAATGTGGTAAACTTCTGTGATTACGAGTTTAATTCAAGTTACATACAACATATATCCGTTTTTTTTTTAAATGATGTATGACCAATAGGACTGGCAAACATGTCAATAAGCTACATAGATGGTGTACCAACTTCGAACATCAACTAGGTATAAAAAAATATTATAAAAAAATAATTACCCTTCCAACAAAAGGCAGTCCAGGCTTATATCTCCGCCGCATGCTGTCAGCAAACCTTAGCTCGACATAGTGTTGCTCAGCAGCTGGTGCAGCAGGAGCCGTATTGCCAATTCCAGTGCCAACATTTATATCAACTCGAGCTGATCCACCACCACAACGGGCTTCGATACGCCAAGTTCCAGAGCGTGCAGCACTCGCCAAGATTGCATTCAGCTTACGTACGCCTACAGAAAAAAAAAGCATATAAAGTTTCTTTAAAGTATCTGAAAGGCGAAAGAGGAAATAATGATTAAGTACTATTTGTAGACACAAAAAAGGCAAGTTACTACCAAAATTGGCCCGCCAAAGTTAATGGAAAACTTTTTAAGACTGACGAAGACTACAAATGTAGACCAAAAAAACTTTCCGATTTCGATATTCATCGTGCGTATAAGATATTGGAGTTTGGTAAAGTTTGATACGTGTCTTCTGATCTGAAAAAAGGACTCCATATATCAACGCTTACAAAATAAATATAACATAACATAATTTCACGCCTTTTTTACCCAAAGGTGTAGTTGTGATTGTTAAGTCTAGACTCACCGTTTACGTCTCAAGTGGAATATGTGGAACTTGGATTTTAGCTGCCTAAGGATATTAAAGGCGTGATATTACAAAACAGTGTGAACGCGTTATACGTTTATGGATGCATACATTCAATCCATCCTGGATAATTTCCCTGAGAAAATAATATAACGTAGGCAGTCTAATATCAAACAGACTTAATATACTTAATATACTTATTCCTATTCTCTAGAGACAAAACAGAAGCTGCAAACCTATCAAGACTATCTTCATTAAGAAAGTAGTAGCCGCAACATGTACACTCTGTATTAATTTCACGTATCTAATTTGATACTGACCATCTCTCGAACCAAAAGTCTTTAGCTCAAGTGTTTACTCCACAGTGTTAAATTTTAAGAATTTGGGAAGTATCAACGCTCGAAAATTGGCAATAGAGTTTTGTTACTTACATTTGGGAATAAAAAGTGAATTTAGCGTGTCGAAGCATAATAATTGCCACTACCTACACGCTCGTATATTAGAAGTGTAAAGTCACAATACAGTTACAGACATTTATCCGATAAAAGCCAACACCTACAAACCTCACAATTAGTTCACACGTAAAGCTCGAAGGATTGGCACAGGTAAATTGATTGCGGCAACTCTGTATGTTGTTGTAATACGAATAGACCAAGTTGTAATTCGTAGACGAAGTTGTAATCAAAAACATTAGTAAAAGGCAAATTCTGTGTTCGTTTTGCTGAGTGCGAAGTTGTGCTGTTGCAACAAGAAGTTAGTTGGTACATTTGTGTTTTAGTATGAAGTATTAAGGCTCTAACTAGGGAGGTTTACTTTTAATAAAGACAATTGATTGTAATATTTTTTGTATTGTTTAATGTTAAAAATTAGAATATTTAATAAATAAAATATTTTATAATGTTTAATAATAAATTTTATAATAATTATTGTCAAAAATATTTAAGATTGTGCTAGTCGGGAGTGTCGTTGTAATAGTAAAATAGGGCATGCTCCGGTGGTTCAGATATGTAAAAAGAATGCATGAGACAAGATTGACTAAGCAGATATACAATGCAATGCTACTGAATTAATAGAAAATAAAATAAATAAACATCTAGAAATTGAAATCAATAAAAATAATCAATCAATCAATAATCAATTTTGTCAAAGGAATTTAAATGATAACAACACAAATCCCGTTGAAGGGAACGATGCAAGTCATCTTCTCTGGAAAGCTACCAGAAACTTGAACAGAATTTGTAATTGATTGCTATCATATCTCACTAGTGCTCCCCCGGATAAAAGTTTTAAAGTATCCGGTAGAAATTTTACAAAAAAAAAAAACAATTTTCCAAGTAATTCTTTAATAAATCTTGGGTAAGGCTGGTGACTTATTTCAAAACAACCGAGCCCTTTCTCCAATGTTTTCGGAAGCTATGTATCCCACATAGCTTCCTAAAACATTGGACAAATTATAATTAAAATTTAAAATAATTAGTAAGGATTATTTATTTTAGTAGTACCGGTGGTCCAGAGGTTCAACACCAAGCTTTTGAATCAAGATATCGTGGGCTGGAATCCGGGCTAACTTCGAAATGTCCGGAATGACTTCTCGGAATTCTTTCCGGAAGTTATGATTACATAGTATAAAATAAAGTCGCTTTCCGCTGTCTGTCCTCTTATATGCTTATATCTTTAAAACTACGCAACGGATTTGGAAGCGATTTTTTTTATAGATAGAGGGTGTCAACGGTTTTTTATCTATAATTATAGATATATATATATATATATATACTACAAATTATAATTTGTAGTAAAGAGCAAGTGATATATTCGAAATTTACTCATTTATTACTTCAATGCGGAAATAATTTGTAGTAAAGAGCAAGTGATATATTCGAAATTTACTCATTTATTACTTCAATGCGGAACAAAGTTCATCGGGTCAGTTAGTTTGTTATAAATATCGAGGACTGAAAACATTCTTTCTTCTTTCAAAGTTCAAGTTTTGATATATAACTGGATGACTCAAAGTAACGCTACCTACATTTTTAAGAATTAACGGCGTGAATATATTCAAAAACCCATCAAATATTTGTCATGTCATTCCACTTGATGAGAGCGTCGAGCTTATCATCTGATGCGTGGATAAAATCATGACATCCCGCTCATCCCGCTCATTCACCGTCATTGAAAATTCCGAAGCATTGTGTTATCCCATAACAGGGGTATTGAATGAATAGAAAAAGCTAAAGTTGATCCCTTTTTATAGTAAAAGATTTTGCATGTCTCACAGTCGTCCCACTACCCTTGTGATAAATCGTCATAGCCATAAAAATCGACGTCTTGAACTGTAAGAGAAAATATTTTACGTATACATTGAAGAGGGTGAAAAAATTTGAAATTTCCATCTTTCAATTTTAAGGAAGACTTTCAATTTTTTTATAGAGAAATTTCAAATGTTGAAAATTGGGACAAAATTGAAAAAGTTCTGACGTCTGTTCCATTATAGGTGTTTAGCAAAGATTGATAGGCCAATCGTGATTTTTGTTTAAAGATTAAATATTTTAACAGTAATTTACTCATAGTTATTAATGGCGAAAGAAAAATAATATAACAGTAGTACTTTGGCCAGAAGAATCAGAAATCTTGGATGCAAATTCTGGCTTACAAATGAATTTTCGGAATTGATATGCTTATATTATCTTTCGGAAGTAATCAAATACATTTATCAGAAAATGACATAACTTCACGACTTTTTCTACGCGAAAGTGTAACCGAAGTGGCTGTCAAGCCTCGACTCGCCGTTATGTTTACAAAATGGAATAGTTTCCCAAATGGAATAGGTGGCGAACCTATTGCCATACCGGGTACAGAATTTCTAGTCACCGATATTAATAATCGAACCGTAAAGTCATTGGCGTGTATTCGAACCCGCGAACTCTGGATTCAGAAACCGTGTGCTCGACAACTGGACCACTGAGACTTACTTAAATATAGTATATCTAAAATTTTGTCGTTCATAGATAGTTCGACGTGTTATCTATGAGTGAGATTCGCGAAAATCTGAGAAATAAATTTGTCGTTCATACTTTATTTATATGCAAAGTCTCGAATAATTATCATTGGTTACGAAGTATTTCAAAAATATTAAGCCTTCACGTTGATGAAACAACAGTTACGAGACAATCAGAAAGGAAATAACACTACCACTTGAAACGCCACTCATAACATCCGACCAACAATAAACAATAAAAGATACCACTTCACAATTAGTGAAAGGCTTGTAACACCAAAACAACATGGCCTCTGCCCCGTTATGGAGAGTTTATTGTGTTATTCTGTAATAACCAACACACAACTAGGTTCAAGATATGATGGTCATCAGAAATATGGTTAAAATGCAATTTGTTTGATGGAGATGAAAACAGTTTAGTTAAATTGTATTTATATTTGTATACGCATTGCTATGAAGTTACCAATATTATTTATACTATCATAGAAATTTTAATTTCTCGTTCCTATTAAGAATGTAACCAATTTTCATTTTTCATTTTTAACAAGAATAAATTAGAATGTGAATAACAAAATGCTAATAAAATGATAATTTAACTATAAAAGGTATGTTGCTTAGTATATTGTTATATTTAATATGTTTAGTCTCGCTGGTCCAGTGGTCGATCACGCGGCTTCTGATCTAGAGGTGGCGGGCTAGAATCCTGACACTGGCTCACACCAATGACTTTTCGAAATTGTTATCAGAAGTTATGTGTGATAAATATCGATGACTGAAAACTTTGTGCCCGGTATGGCAATAGGTTCGCCACCTATTCCATTTGGGACGAAAACATAACGGCGAGACGAGGCTTAAAACCGCTGCCTACACCTTCGAGTAACATAGCCGTGAAGTTATAATAGGGTTATATTCAATATAACATTCTTGGATGAATTTATGTGCAATAACGAGTTTACCAATCTTTTGACTAAGGATTGGATTATGACGCCACATATATACATATTAATATATCCAAATATTATATATTCAGTATCGCATATTAAATTTCAATAAATATAATAAAGTCAAAACATAAAATAATGTGATTTTATTGAATGAAAATATATTTAACATGGGATTTTACTTTTTTTTTTTGGGATAGGTGGGCAAACGAGCAGGCGTGTCACCTGATGGTAAGCAACCAACGCCGCCCATGGACACAAGCAACACATATAGTGTTACTGTTGCGTTGCCAACCTTTAAGGGATAGGGGATAGGAAAGGATGGGGAAGGGGGGTGGGCCTCCGGTTACCTCTCTCACCGAACGAAACGCGGCATGAGCCACTTTACGTCGGTCTTCTGAGAGGTCGTGGTATTTCACCGGTCGAGCCGGCCCATTCATGCAGCGAACTGCTTGGCTCTACCACTGTCGAATAAACTCGATAAAAGTATTCGCATTAATATAGGCAAAAAGTATATTTATATATTCACGCTATTAATATTTTTCAATTCGAATTTCGTAAATGTTGTGTTATACCGTAGTTGGATTGGAGTATTGGGTGCATCGGAGAAGCTGACACGGCTTCTTACAGTTGTCATAACCTGCGACTCTTGTGAGTAAGCCTTCGCGTTGAGAATGAAAATATTCGACTTGCCAAAAATATGTGGTTATACAAAAGTTGATACGTATTATATGTACATGTTGATAGATTGTATTTTTGACTACTGAATCATACAGTTTTATTGATTTAACTTATATTAAAACTATGGCATTATGAAATTTCTTGTCTTCGTTTTATATCCGCGAAAGACATGTACACCACTAGTTTTATAGACTTTAAGCTTTAAAGCATTATAACCTAGCTTCACGCCTATTCCCTTGCGGAATAGACAAAGACTACAGAGCGTTACAAAGCACGATTCTTACAGACCTCACTCTTTTCTTGGATTTTATAACTCTTGTCATATACACTTCTGGTTTTTAAGGGTTCATCACATTGCTCAAGGACTCGTTTTATTGGGGATCGTGGAAAGTGTATCATGGCCATCCCCGAGTACTATACTTAGTCTGGCCATAAATACTGTTACAAATAAAATAAAAAAATATTACATTTGAATTTGGAATCTGTCATTTTTATACGATTGTTCATTGGGTTTTCTCGTTTTGGCGCCAATACATTATACAATATTTTGCGATATTAAAATGGAGTGGGAGTGATAAAGAGAACCGAATCGCTGTGATTGCATTACACAAAGTAGGTATGGAGCCAAATGCAATTTTTATAACTCTCCATACACTGGGTATTAGTCAAATGTTTGTGTACCGGGCTATTAATAGGTACAATGAGACCTCCTCTGTTTGTGACAGAGACCTGGCCGTCCACATAGTGTTCGTACGAAAAAGGTGGCCAAAGCAGTAAGGGAAAGAATTCGAAGAAATCCTGTCCGCAAGCAAAAGATTTTATCTCGGGAGATGAAGATAGCACCTAGAACAATGTCGCGTATTTTAAAAGATGACTTAGGACTTGCAGCCTATAAGAGGCGTACTGGTCATTTATTAACTGATAATTTAAAAAAGAATAGGGTGTTAAAATCTAAACAACTACTGAAGCGGTACGCAAAGGGAGGTCACAGAAAAATATTGTTTACGGATGAAAAAGCTTTTACAATTGAGCAACACTTTAACAAACAAAATGATCGTATTTATTATGCTCAAAGCTCTAAGCAGGCTTCCCAATTAGTTGACAGAGTGCAACGTGGGCATTATCCGACTTCAGTGATGGTTTGGTGGGGTGTTAGCTACGAAGGAGTGACTGAGCCATATTTTTGTGAAAAAGGTATCAAAACATCGGCACAAGTGTATCAAGATACCATTCTTGAAAAGGTAGTCAAGCCCCTTAACAACACCATGTTCAATAATGAAGGATGGTTTTTCCAGCAAGACTCGGCACCGGGTCATAAAGCTCGGTCCACGCAATCTTGGTTGGAAGCGAACGTTTCGGACTTCATTAAAGCTGAAGACTGGCCGTCATCTAGTCCCGATCTTAATCCACTGGATTATGATTTGTGGTCAGTTTTAGAGAGTACGGCTTGCTCTAAACGTCATAATAATTTAGAGTCCCTAAAACAATCCATACGATTGGCAGTGTAGAATTTTCCCGTAGAAAGAGTGCGTGTTTCTATTGATAACTGGCCTCAACGTTTAAAGGCCTGTATTGCAGCCAATGGAGACCACTTCGAATAAGCTTTTTATATTTTATATCGCTTTATATTTATGTATTAAAGGAACACACTGTAAAAGTAATAAATGTTATTTGCAATTAAAAAAAAAAAATCTTTGTTACAATATTTATGGCATTACTAAGTATAAATCCGCTTTTGCACTTTATATCTGCTTAGTCAATCAAAGTCAGAGTCAAGTCAAAGTCAAAGAAGTTTTATTTTTAATAAATAATTTAAATTTCATTTAAAAATAGTCAAAAGTACAGATAAAACATATTAGTTATAATAAAATACTCATATGAGTGGTTGAGCAAAGTGTCTCCGTGGAACAAGAAAACACGGATTCAATCGCCACGAGCGGCGTGATTCTGAGCTATCATGAGAAGAATCGGGCAAGAAACACATGTGCCAAATACTCTTTTCAAACCATTTCAAATAAATAACGATATTACCATGGCTACTTAAAACAAAGCAGTAGGCTCGTGCATAAAAGGTGTAGCAGCCAAAACACGCTACCAAATTCTTGCATAATCCATCATTTCTACATAAACTATAGAATTTTAGTTCAAAACTGGTAGTGTAAAATGAAATTATCACTGGGTGATTTCGTTATAAGGTAATCTCAAATTTTCTTGAAAGTCGTCTTATACTAAACTTTAAATTGTGTTTTCTTCTTCGGGGTACTAACCCAGTGGTCTATGATGAGTTACTATATTAAATAAAATTTCTTTTAATTAGTTCGGAAGATATAAATCTTAATTAAATATAAACTACAAATTATTTGTACTAACAGGTAAAAATCACAAATTTGTTTTGACCATTAAGCAATAAAATTATGATTTGTTGATGTGTGGCTGCAGTGAAAGCCTTTTCATGTCACATCCCACGTCAGGCCTATGTCAAATTTTGATAAATTATTATATTTTGTGTGTAGCTCGATTGAAATATCTACTACTTAGAGACGCTTCGAATATTTGTGTATTTTACAAATAAATTGTCACCTGTCATCTCCGTCAAGCATCCCGCCCCTGAATCAAGAAGTCATGGCATCAAATCTGGGCATACACCACTGACGTTTCGGTGTTCTTAACGGAATTTATTAATTCTAATTAACGTTGGCTAACAACGTTATGCCTTGTGAATGGCAATAGCTTCTGCCACTTCTCTTTCTCCTATTGGGACTTACCAATTCGGTGAGTTGAGGCTTAAATGCCGCTACTTACCGTTCGAGGAGAAAAAGGGGTGAAATAATAAGAACAAAAAATTGTTGAGTGAAAATAATTTATTTGAAAAATGACAATAATTTTGTATGAATGTGCAGTTCTGTTTTGATAAATATATATATATCCAATAGAAAATTCAGTACCCTTTAAAACGTCGCCCTGAAGTTCTAGCCGATAACAAAATAGGAAAAACAAATGCGCCACTTCACAATTAGTGAAATATTTGTGAATTAAATCCAAGATAAATTGATCTCTACCACCCGTTGACAAGAGTATTGTTCCGTTGCGAAAATAGCAAACTCAACGTGGATCACAATACTTTGGTGGTTAAAATATAGAACAATTTGTATTAATATATGGAATTTGTTGGGAAAAATACAACTATTAAAAGGCAAGTCTCGGTGGTCCAGTGGTCGATCACCTCGCTTCAAGAAGGCGCAGGTTTGAATCCTGACTCACACCAATCACTTTTCAAAATTATTTTTGAAAGTTATGTGTGATTAATATCGATTACTGAAAGCTTTGTGCCCGGTATGGCAATAGGTTTGCCACCTATTCCATTTGGGACGTAAAAATAACGGCGACACAAGGCTTAACAGCCGCTGCCTACACCTTCGGGTAGAATAGGCGTGAAGTTATGTTATGTAATGTTATGTATATGAGGATATTTATTTATTGCTGGATACAAGTATATACTTAAATTATAATAGGAAAATTTAAAATTACAACACATTACACCTCATAATTAATTTATATACTAAACAATGAACACTTTAAGAACTTGTCTTTGTTAGGTTTTGCATATTTATTTGGTTTCTCTTGACAATTATACATATTTTGTCTTGACTAAGCTATAAATAAAATAATTAATAAGTGAGTAAAAATAATAATATTTCTCTTTATTTGCTGCACTTATTAGTTAAACGTAGGTTCATTTATACAACTTCTTATGCGAGTAATTTTCTTGGAAGCTAATAACCCAGTCTTACAATATTTCAACTATTTCTCGAGAAATAGTTGCTCAAAGCCAACTAATTAATTTATGGTTGTTATACCAGAACTTAATGAGAGTCAAATTTAATTGATTCAGAAATTTTATAAGAATATTTCAAGCGTACTGATATCTTATTTCAGGTGTTATTGTTTGGAAGCATGGTTTGGAAAGTTATTAAAACTTAATTGATTATAGAGTCTGAAATTTATCTATTTATTATACAAAATTCAAGATAGCGGGCACTATTTTTGGATTAATGGAGATTGCCTATTGATTCTAAATATTAAAATATATTTGACGCGCTGACCAATAAATGTGATGAAATCTTTAAATATCCGCGTTTCATTGTTATGAATGTTGTTTGTGAAAACTCAAGAAATAAATAACAAAAAAATATTATGATTTTAAAATTTTTATTACAGTATATTTTACATCATAACAAATATATAGAGACATGTGGGGCGATTTTAGTTTGATGTTTTAAAAATCTTTATTTATTTATTTATTTATTTATTTAGGACAACTTACAAAACATACACTAATACAATGATTACATACATTATAAACAAATACATGCTAAGTGTTGTTTTAATTACAAGCCGCCACGGCATGTTAATGGACAGTTTTATTTTTAATATTTACTTACTAAACATAATCTTAAAATTTTTTAAATTCAGATATCGAGAGTACTAACACATATCCGACTCAACTAACTCGACTCGTAGCAATAAACCATTAGGCACATATAACACAAGACATAGACATGATCGACACCACCATAACACACTGACAAAACACACCATGAAACATTGAAAGATGCCATTACGTTGCTCTTGAATTTTGGAAGGCTGTTTGAGAAAATGTCCAAATCATTGTCACGAAATTTCATTAGCTTATTGTACTGACTTAACAGTCTGTTCATTGTCGCGTTTTGACCCAAGTTGGTTTTTGATGATTTGATCGAAAACAGAGCGTATTTACTTGCACGGGGTAACTTCGATGGCGCATTTACATTTATATTTTCTAAAAGGGTGGAACAGTCTAGATAACCATTAACTAATTTGTATAGGAAAATCTGGTCCAATAATTTTCTACGATCAGATAGACTAAGGAGCTTAAAATGTTTTAGGCGACTTACATACGACGGCAACGCTTTCGCTTTGTGACATTGATACGAAAGGTGCCATAGAAAACGTTTTTGTGCTCTTTCGAGACGCTCAATGTGTATTTCATAGTGTGGTGACCAGACCTGTGCGCAGTATTCTAGACCAGATCGAACTAGGGCCGAGAAAAGTATGATTTTAGTCTGTAGTTTTTTAAAGTCTTTAGAACTTCTTATTACAAACCCCAGCATTTGAAAAGCTTTACTTGCTATCTTATCAATATGAGTGTGGAACCTAATTTTACTATCCAAATGAACTCCCAAATCCCTGATAATAGCTACTTCTTCCAATGCCTTACCATTGATATAGTATATTTGCGAGTTCAGGCCCGTACTACGTGAGAATCGTATGTATTTACATTTTTCTATATTCAGTGCCAGACCATTGCCACCACACCAGTCAACCAAACAATTCAAGTCTTCCTGCAGCAAGACTGCGTCTCGTTCCGTTTCTATTTGTTTTGCTAGTTTGAGATCATCTGCATAAAGATAACACTTACTATGTTTGAACAGTAGTACAATATCGTTTATAAATATATTAAATAGAATCGGGCCAAGAATCGATCCTTGGGGCACACCTGATTTTCCAAAGAAGGATTGAGATGAGTAACCACTGACAACTACCCTGGAAGTCCGATTGCTTAAATAAGAAGAAAACCATTTTAGCAAGTTACCGGCTATACCAAATGAGGATAGTTTACTAATAAGGATATTGTGGTCAACCGTATCAAACGCTTTGCTGATATCTGTGTAAATTGTGTCAACAGGGATGTTGGAATCAACTGAATCAGTCAAAAAGGTCACAAATGAAATAAGGTTGGTTGTTGTAGATCGAGAACTGTGGAAACCAAACTGCTGTGGTGATATTCTTTGCTTTATATGCCAGTTAATAGTGGGTCTTATTAATGCTTCAAATAATTTACCGAAGACCGGTAATATAGAGATTGGCCTGTAATTTTTTATAGCTGCTATATCCCCTGCTTTAGGTATGGGCACAACCTTCGAATCCTTCCATGCGGTAGGAAAGCATCCGGTTGTTATTGACCTGTTATACAGGGTGCTTCACAGACCCTATTCTAACCACTTATATCTAGAATCTAGACATGCTTTGAAATCTAGATATCCTATAGAAAGTAAAAAAAGGCAAAAAAAAATTTTTTTTACTTTTTTTACAAAAATTATCCCGCAGAAATATGAACCATGATCACCCTACTTATGACCTACGACAACTGAGTTCATTGTGACTACTCGCCTAAAGTATTTCATTCATTTTTCCATTTCGATCATCAATAGGGTTGTCATCTCTAATTTTTAATAATTATGTGAAGTTACAAAAAAAAATTAAGCTGACTACATTCTGATCTTCTTTCTAATCATTCTTTAAGAAACCACATGGAATTACCATAAAACATAATCAGTAAATAGTTTTCCCGGTCTACACTCTCATGTATTTGAGGCGTGAAGTTACACAAAAAAGCTATCTGTATTCGGTTCGCATTAAGAAATCTTATAAAATTACTATGAAACATAATCAATAAGTAATTTTCGCTGCCTACACCCGCATGTATTTGGGGCGTGAAGTTACAAAAAAATTTAAGCTGACTACATTCTGATCTGTTTAAGAAATCATATGGAATTACCATGAAACATAATCAGTAAATAGTTTTCCCTGCCTACACTCTCATGTATTTGAGGCGTGAAGTTACACAAAAAAAGGCTATCTGTATTCGGTTCGCAATAAGAAATCATATAAAATTACCATGAAACATAATCAATAAGTAATTTTCGCTGCCTACACCCGCATGTATTTGGGGCGTGAAGTTACAAAAAAATATTAAGCTGACTACATTCTGATCTGTTTAAGAAACCACATGGAATTACCATGAAACATAATCAGTAAATAGTTTTCACCGCTTACACTCTCATGTATTTGAGGCGTGAAGTTACACAAAAAAGCTATCTGTATTCGGTTCGCAATAAGAAATCATATAAAATTACCATGAAACATAATCAATAAGTAATTTTCGCTGCCTACACCCGCATGTATTTGGGGCGTGAAGCTACAAAAAAATATTAAGCTGACTACATTCTGATCTGTTTAAGAAACCACATGGAATTACCATGAAACATAATCAGTAAATAGTTTTCACTGCTTACACTCTCATGTATTTGAGGCGTGAAGTTACACAAAAAAAGCTATCTGTATTCGGTTCGCAATAAGAAATCATATAAAATTACCATGAAACATAATCAATAAGTAATTTTCGCTGCCTACACCCGCATGTATTTGGGGCGTGAAGTTACAAAAAAATATTAAGCTGACTACATTCTGATCTGTTTAAGAAACCACATGGAATTACCATGAAACATAATCAGTAAATAGTTTTCACTGCTTACACTCTCATGTATTTGAGGCGTGAAGTTACACAAAAAAAGCTATCTGTATTCGGTTCGCAATAAGAAATCATATAAAATTACCATGAAACATAATCAGTAAATAGTATTCGCTGCCTACACTCTCATGTATTTGAGGCGTGAAGTTACACAAAAAACTGTGAACCCTACTTAATGATTCATTTGTAGGTCATGTGTATATGTGCTGTGTATATGTGTGCACCTCTTACACGTGCTGTGACCTGTTACACGCGCCCGAAACTTCCTTTGAGAATTGCCGCCTGCCTTTCGGCTCGCACAAGGTAACCTTGAACTCATCAGGCGGCATTTATAAAAAGAATGTCGGCATTTCTAAATTTACAGTGAAATATTTTGAAATATTAATATTATTTATTATGGGTCCGTATAATTTTAATGTACCAACGCAAATTAATAAAGTATATTATTATTATCATTATGTTGCATAACACGTGAAAGCTTAAAAAGTATTACGTAGGTAAATCCTATGAGTCTCGGTGGTCCAATAGGAGAGCACAAGGCTTCTGATCCAGAGGTCTGGGTTCGAATCCTGACACTGGCTCACACCAATGACTTTTCAAAATCGTTTGCGGAAGTTAAGTGTGATAAATATCGATGTCTGAAAACTTTGTGCCCGGTATGGCAATAGGTTCGCCACCTATTCCATTTGGGACGTAAACATAAGGGCGAGACAGGGCTTAACGGCCGCTGCCTACACCTTCGGGTAAGGCGTGAAGTTATGTTATGTTAAATCCGGTATTCGGTATTGTGCGTATTATTACTTAAAATTTAGAGATTTTCTAAAATACTATTCCAATTTGCTTTGGATGAGATTTGAGTGAAATTAAAATATCTAGTAGACTCTGTAGTACAGCGACTAGTATTTTTAAAGTTATTATAAAAAAATAAGTTATCGTATAAAGGTTCCGTATTTTGGTATAACGGTACCCTAAGAAATTAAAAATGGCAGAGACACTAGTATTTAGGAATGTGACATTAAACATAAGAAAACGATTTTTGATTAAACGATTAATTTATTACAATGAAAAAATCGATAATTAATAATCGTATTTATTTAAGAAAATAATCGATTTATTTAAATTAATGGATTTTTAAATTTTTGGGCAATATGTACAATTAGTTTTAGGGGGTCATGTCAAGAGCGTGCACGTCGCGACCCCTGCCGTCCCAGTGGGACGCAATCTTGACCGCAGCAAACTGAGCCGGACGGGCTGCTCCGGCGTGCCCCAGAAGCGACGGGCACCGATTAGCCCCCGTCGGTGCGGCTGCATGCGCATGCGGCGAAGGGGGACGCCACCCTTCACGCAGCGCCAATCCTGGTGGGACGAGGAGAGGGGAGTGCCGTATAGGCACGTGGAATGTTAGAGGTAGTATGATCAGAAAGATGAATGAGATGATGAATGTAATAAATGAGAGATGCCTGGATGCCTTATGTTTGACGGAGACAAAGCGGAGGGGGAGTGAGACCGAGGACCTCCCCGGTGGCATGGTAGCCCTATGGTCCGGAGTGGACCAGGACGTCCGTCCTAGTGGGGGTGTTGGAGTCGTTCTCTCCTCCCACTTTGCTTCCGGAGTGAAAGATTATGAGTTGGTAGGCCCAAGACATCTTTGGGGTCGAATAAAACTGGGGATCACGCGAGTTTTCCTGGTCGCAGCTTATGCTCCCGTAAGCTCCGCGGATCCCCGCGAACTCGAGGAGTCTTGGGAATCTGTTAGGGATATTCTGAATCTGGCTGAGGGACATGAAAGGATAATTCTGTGTGGTGATCTTAATGGATGGGTCGGAACCAAGAGAGATAGCCTGGAGGCTGTACTTGTTCCGAATGGTGACAAGAGAGTCAATGATGCTGGTAAGCCCATCTTGGACGTATGCCTGGAACGGAACCTCGATGTGTCTAACACATTATTCCGTCATAAAGATATTCACACGTATACGTGGAGACGGAATGAACATGATGATTTTGGTAGATAGTCGTCTCCGAAATACTCTAAAGGGATACACGAGCCTACAGAGGCCCCACTCTTGATACGGACCACTACCTGGTAGTAAGCCGTTTCGTGGGCCTTTCAAGAAGTGGAGACACTGGCGAGTGCGTACCCATTTCGGAGAGCTTGAAAAGATAAAATGTGAGAAATTAGAAGGTGAAAGTGTACGGCGTATGTATGTAGACCTAGTCAGTAAAAGACTCAATGAGACGAGTCTTTCTGACTTAGGTGTTGAAGAATGCTGAGAAAGAATGAAAGAAAGTATAGTGGATATTGCAAAAGAAGTATGTGGTAGTGCAAAGAGGCATAAGCATAGGATTCTGAGAGGTGATGCCTGGTGGGACGAGGATGTGAAATCCAGCGTCGAAAGAAAGAAAAAAGCATGGTTGGATTATGTCTCAAGTTTGAATCAGAATGTTAGTATGACAGAGAAAAAGTATGAGAGCTACCGCCGCTGCAGGAATGTTACCAAAGCCTTAGTGAAAGCGAAGCGTGAAAGACTAGTTGCGAATGAGGAAGTGAGGTTGACGGAGAACTTCGAGGCGAATAACAAACTCTTCTGGAGGGAAGTTAGAAAGTCTCGGGGTTCTTCGTCAACATCCAGAATGGACAAAATTATGTCTAAGGCTGGTAACATTCTTGCAAACCCAAGCGATGTATTAGGCAGGTGGAGTGAGTATTTTGGGGAAATGTACGAGTATGTTCCTGGTATGTTTCTATGTTTCTGGCAAGGTAGCTGGAATTGATATGATGTCTGCTTAATGATCAAATACGGTGGAACCTGTGCCCGGGACTCTTTCCTGACTTTGAGCAATCTGTGCTGGAGGTCAGGTAAGGTTCCCACGGACTGGAGGCGCACTGCATACGTGCCGGGATCACGTATGCAGTGCGCCAGTTACAGGGCCATCAGTTTGATCAGTTTAGCAGCAAAAGTGTATGGGAAAATTATTGAAAGGAGAATGAGGGTGATATCTGATGGAGTGTTGTGGGAGGCTCAGGGTGGTTTTAGAAGCGGACGAGGGTGCATGGATCAGATTTTTTCTCTCCGCGACATCGTGGAGAAACAACTGGCTGTTAACCGGAAGGTTTTCTGCGGTTTTGTGTATCTGGAAAAAGCGTTTGACAGAGTGTTACGAAAGGATCTGTGGGATATACTCCCGGGCTACGGGGTGAGCGGAGCACTGCTGCGCGCTGTGCAGTCCACTTACGAGGACTGCACAGCGTGTGTGCGTGCTGACGGCGGCTTGTCCCCCTGGTTTGACGTCAATATCGGCGTCAAACAGGGTTGCGTGCTGTCCGCTCGACTGTTCATCCTATACCTGGACAGTTGTCTCCAGAGAGTGAGATCGATGGATGTAGTGATGCAAATGGGTGACCTAGTTGTGAGCTGCCTGCTTTACGCAGATGACGCTGTGCTTCTGGCCGAATTGCCGTCGGACCTGCAAATACTATTCACTACTATGAAAGATGATTGCATGACTAAAGGCTTGCAGTTGAATGCGACGAAAACGAAAGTTATGGTGTTTGAAAGGGAGGAATCCAGAACAGATGCAAGGATAATGGTTGATGATGTAGTGCTGGAACAGGTGAATGAAATAGTATATCTTGGATGCGCTTTTAGCAGGGATGGAAGGTACACCACGGATGAGACGAGTGGCGATAGGAAATAGCGTAAATGGAGCGTTGGCCAGATTCCTGGGCGCAAAAAACGTCAGCAGAAAGCCCAGCTAGCAATCCACAATGCAGTCCTGATCCCAACGCTAACTTATGGAAACGAGAGCTGGGTATGGTAGAGTGTGCATGAAAGTAGAATAAACGCGGTAGGAATGAGGTCACTGCGCAAAATCTGCGGAGTGACTCTCGCTGACCGCGTAGGAAACAAGGTTGTAAGGAAGGAAGTTGGTTTGAAAGAGAGTGTCGGTGTAAAAGTAAGAAAGGGCATGGTTGGTTCGATGGTTCGGACATGTAGAAAGGATGGATGATGCAAGACTGACCGAGCATTTGACACGATTGACCAGATATACAATGCAAAAGCGGATGGATGTAGGAGTCGAGGACGGCCAAGACACACATTACATGACCAAATAGAACGTGTTATGGAGGAAGGTGATGTTAGGAGCCTCAAAAACCGACGCGCGTGCATGAAAAGAGTTATGAAAGTCAACGAAGCGCGTGAGTATCCATGTAACATAACATAACATAACTTCACGCCTTTTGTACCCGAAGGTGTAAGCAGCGGCTGTTAAGCCTCGTCTCGCCGTTATGTTTACGTCCCAAATGGAATAGGTGGCGAACCTATTGCCATACCGGGCACAAAGTTTGTCAGTCATCGGTATTTATCACACATAACTTCCGAAAACAATTTCGAAAAGTCATTGGTGTGAGCCAGTGTCTGGAATCGAACCCCGGACCTCTGGATCAGAGGCCGTGCGCTCGCCCACTGCGCCACCGAGACTTTTAAAAAGTATCCATGTAATATTTAGTAATTTGGAAATATACAATAAAAGAGAACATATCAACCAAATGTCGGCTGATAAAATTGAATTATTCATCGACTCCATCTAGTGAATATTGGAATAAATAAATAACTAAACAAGGGTTAAAAGTTGTTTGTTGTTTCAAAGGTATAGAAGGAATGCGGTCATTGATGGCGTTAAAAATAACATTATGGAAAAAGTATTCTTTAGTAGTTTTCGTTCCGGGCCAAACTTAATATCGGGGCGTTGCAGATGAAATAAAGTCGGTAATATGTAATTGAATGATTAATAAAATAATCGGTTATTAATCGATTAGTCATATAAAAATAATTACTAAATTTAATAGATTTTTTTACTTTTAGATGTTGATTTTTAATCGATTATTTTAATAATCAATTATTTTTTCACATCCTTACTAATGTTCGTTAGTGATTATTTTTTAGACGCTCTTCATTATTGTTCGCTTGTTCTATCGGTCAGTATCATATATCGGTGTCAAGTTAGTGAAAGTGCTTTCGTTATTTCGTAATTTTATAATGGCGGAGTATTCAAATGCAGAGTACTATGATATGATTATGTGTGTGGGTGCATCGGAGGGAATCCTTACTGCAGCGCGCGAACTTTATCGACAACGTCACATTGATGGAAGAGAGCTGGAGAATCAGCGAAGACTTCCTTCTTATGCATGCTTCAGGAGGCTGGTCAACCGTTTGCACTCAAACGGTTCTTTCCACAGTCCAAACTCTGAAGGACGATCGAGTGACCGTGCGGATGCTCGTGTGGAACAGAATATTTTGGATCACTTTGCTGAAGATCCAACTAGAAGTACTAGAAAAGCCTCTGTCGTATTAGGTGTGTCTAGAATGAAAGTATGGAGAACTTTAAAAAAAGATAATCAGCATGCTTACCATTACCAGCGCACACAACAGCTGACAGAAGCAGATTTTTTATTGAGACTGCGATTCTGTGAGTGGTATCGTAGTCAGGTTACTGCTGACCCTATGTTTTCGTCTCGGGTTCTATGGTCTGATGAGGCTACCTTTACTCGTTTTGGACTATCCAATAGCCACAACGAGCACTACTGGTCCCATGAAAATCCACATGCTTTTCGTCAAAGCCATTTTCAGCACAGGTGGAAAATTAATGTGTGGGCCGGTATCATCGGTGACAAATTGATAGGCCCTGTATTTTTGCCGGACCGGTTGAACGGTGAAATCTACTTGGAAATGTTGAGGACCACCTTGGAGGAAGAACTTGAAGGCCTTCCTTTGTTAGTTTACCGCGACATGATTTTCCAGCAAGACGGCGCGCCAGCGCATTACACTCGTTCTGTACGCGAATATCTGGACGATCGCTTTCATGCGTGGATTGGACGTTCTGGAACTGTTCCATGGCCACCACGGTCGCCCGATTTAACGCCAATGGACTTTTTTTTGTGGGGATATTTGAAAAGTGTGGTGTATGCTACGCAGTGTGAAACTGTGAATGATATGCGTCAAAAAATTGTGGAAGCTTGTGGTACTCTAACACCGGAGTATCTGAGCCGCGCCACACAATCTGTATCGCGGCGTGTAAACCTATGTGTTACGAGAGGAGGACAGCACATTGAACCTTTTTTGTAGTCACACTGAGAAATGGTAAGTGTTCACCATAAATCTTAAACGAAAAATCTGGTTAGATATGTATTAAACTATGAATGAATTTTATTTAATCAGAATGAAATACAAAATTTTTATTTTATATCTCACCATAACTTAGCAATATCGGCTCTACTACTACAGAATAAGGTCTAAATTTTTATATCCGTGTTGTAGGTACACAAGAAATTGTACCATATGTTACGATTTCTTGTGTATGTGTGTATGTGATATCAATGAAAGTCTTTATAGTAGGGTGACCATGTCAAATATTATTATTTGCGGACTCAGTAGGAATTTTTTTTTTTTTTCAGATCTAAAATTTCGACTTATCACATTTTAAATATAGCCATCCGATAGGCAATTCCATCCTGTATCCACCCATCGCGGCTTGATATACCCATTGTGGGACACGCTGTATATTATTGAAAGCGGTAAGGAGAGCGCTTTGCGACATTCTACTGCGAAAAGACTTGGTATACCATCGGATCCGGCTTCTTTATATCGATCCAAACGCTTAAGGCCCGTTAGCACCTCGTTCTGAGAAAATGACATCCCCGCCAAGCACTCTGTACTTGAAGAATACGATGATGTAGGGTCATGATAATGTGTGGAAACGGAAGAAGGTGAATTATAAACCGACGCAAAATAGGACGCAAAAAGATTACAAATATCAGAACCATTAGAAACTTCCCTGTTATCTAGATACATTGATGATGGATAAGTACTTCTATTTCGGCGTTTATTTTTTAAGTGAGTCCAAAATAATTTTGGATTCTTTGACAAGGAGTTCTCCATGTTATCAATATAGTTCCTATAGCATGATTCTATTAGGGATGAACAACGTTTTTTAGTGACATTAAAGACAACTCATCCAGAGGATTCCCGTACTTACAGTATTTTGTACGTGTTTTATACTTCTCTTTTAACAACTTGATGAGTTCCCTAGTGTACCAGCAGGGATATTTTTGATATGTAATCTTACTCAAAGGTACATGTTTCGCAATTATTTTTTTGATTGTCCTATAAAACACATCCACCATATCATCCACGCTCGTCAAAATTGAGAATTCCTCAACCCAAGGAATAGACTTCAGTTCACTTATAACTTTATTAAAATCTGTTTTGTAAAAATTATACTTATCACTGGAAATTCGGGGGGAAAGTCCTATTCTAGGGTATTGTGACAAGACGAATTCTAAAGGTGGGTGGTATGGGTCAATATTGGTGAGAGCGTATTTGCTTTCTTGCATATGGTCAATAGTCTCACTCGAGAGTACCAAATCTAAAATTTTATTTTTGTTATTTATTATTGTGTTTTGTTGAGTTAAGTTATTGAGAGCTATAAAATCGAGCAACTTGTTTCCGAGTGGGCCAGGAAAAGGTGCTGGTGAGGATGTACCGCTCCCATTATTAGGCCACGCTACTGAACCTAGATTGAAATCGCCTAATATCAATGCTTCATAATGTGATTCTAAAATGCGATTAGTGTTGTCTATAAAATGTTCCAAAATATGTTTTTGAACAGGAGGAGGTAAATAAACGGCGCATATGTACAATTTATCCGAAGAGTTCCCTGATTTACTCATATCCAGTTCCACCCAAAGGTCTTCGCAGCCACTCTCTATCTGGGTTAGCCTATGCGAGCCAAAGCGCCTAGATATAGCGATCAAAACACCACCACCTGATTTATTTTTGTGAAATTCACTGGTCTCTCGATCACGTCTTCACTGGTCTCTCGATCACGTCTATTATGATATGATAATATTTATGTGTCATTCCAAAATGGCGCGCGAGTAGCCGCTGTATTACGAGCCCTTCACAGGACGTCCCGCGGTGTAACTCAAAGGGGGGGTTGCGTCTTGGCTTACCTCTATTTTTTCGTGTTATTTAGAATGCGGGAACTTAGCTACTACGCACACACATGACTCACATGACTGATAAATGATGATGAATATATAGAATAAAAGATTTTTTTTAATATATCATTCAGAGTAATTCTCAGTAACCAGACCAAATATCAGGAGGTTTGATAGTGAGTGACATTTATAAATGTAAGACTAAAACAACATATTATCGTAAAACTACGCACACGTTTCCTGAGTTAGGTACACATATATATTGTGAAAGGAAATTTGATCTGTCTACCTGCAAACTATCAGTCCCAGGAGGCTTTACATGACAACGCTTTTAACGGACTCACTTTCGAAAATACTATTCAGGTACGTTAAAATCGCTTAGAGAATTCAATACTTTTTTTCTTGAAAACAATACTACTCGCTTTATCTCAAGTTAAGAGTAAAAAATCTATAGTGAGGTGAAGTGGTAACCGTCGAAATTATTTACGTTCAAATGGAGAGATATTTTTTAAGTTTATACCTTTGTACTTCTGTACCTTAGCTTTGACGCAATAGTTTATAATTGAATGTTATGGAAACGAAAGTTCTGGTGTTTGTAAA
The DNA here is from genome assembly GCA_905147225.2 of Euproctis similis. NCBI lineage: Eukaryota > Metazoa > Arthropoda > Insecta > Lepidoptera > Erebidae > Euproctis > Euproctis similis. Next base: position 4,334,298 of record LR990108.1, read on the forward strand.
GGAAGAAACCAGAACGAATGCAAGAATTATGGTTGATGATGTAGTACAGGAGCAGGAGAGTAATGCGTTTTGGATGCGCATTTAGCAAGAATAGGAGGTATACCGCGGGTGAAAAGATAAAATCAGCGTTAGAAAATAATGTAAATAGAGAATTGGGCAAGGAAACCCTAATTTATGATAGCTTGAGACGAGTATCGCTAGATGTGCTATCAGTTGCGGTGTGACGGTCGCGATCTCGTTTTACAAGGTTTTAAGGAAGGGAGTTGTATTGAAGGACAGTAACAGTGTAAATGTTAGGAAGCTCTGGAAACGACGGATCACAGTTAGATCTAGAGCCAAAGAAGAACGACGTCTAGATGAACTTAACGCAAAACGCCTGTCATGAAATACCTGGCTGAAACCCATATACAACTACACGTACAATGACAGCGGTCAGCTTTACTGCTGTACCTATGATTGCACTTTTAAAACAAAGATTTAGTGACATCCATGCACACGATAGTAGATTAGGCTACCCTATGGTTATCCATAGGGTAGCCGTCGGCGGATACGTCGAGGAGGATCATCATCATTATCACCTGTGTATACCTTTTCACATGTCATGTTGACTAAATAGCGTTATTTATATATTAGCTTCATAGGTAGTATAGTTTTTTTTTTTTTGCAGCTAGGGTGAAATATCAGATTTTTTTTAAAATTCTACCTATATTATAATTATGTAAAATATAAAACCCATATAAAACCCCAATGAGTCTTATGCATGAATTTACTTTTGTAATAGCTTACATTAAAATGAACGTACCTTCATCCATCGAGAGCTGGTCCCATATTGCAACCTTGGTTCCAGCCGGATCTTCTAGCGCCACATATGCCAATTCACCGCGCACCAGCCTCAAGTCATGATCGAGGGCCAAAATCCAGAAAGTGACTGCAATAAAATACAATGTCATTTTAATACCCGGCTGCCAGAAATAGTAAGGGTTTTTTTTTTTTTTTTTTTTTATATACATAACATAATTCATAACTTCACGCCTTTTGTTACCCGAAGGTGTAAGCTGCTGCTGTTAAGCCTCATCTCGCCGTTATGTTTACGTCCCAAATGGAATAGGTGGCTTTATATACATTGTTAGGTATTGCTTCTAGTATTAATCTTCATTGAATGACAAAGGGAACAAAAAATTTTAAAGGTTAAAATTTTCATATTATTATTATTTTGCTGTCGTATCAATATAAAAAGAAAAACAAGATAAGAGGTTGGACATTTCATTAATTAGCAAATGTTTTGGGCTCAGTTTTAACATTGGTGGGTACTGTATTTTGTGAAATCACACAAGAATAATCTAACAATAATAATTTGCTGAGTAGGATTTCAAGAGAAGACTGATGATGGCCTGTTCTCTTTGACTACCCTGCAAGGGACTTGGCATGAAGTAAGGACATGTATATGTTTATATGCATACAGTATACAAAAAAAAACATGATATTGCCACACAATATCATGGTCACAAGGCAACTACTTCTAAGCTGGTCAAAATCAAATACGAAGATCTCTTTACAGCGGTACCCTTAAAAACACTACGACGTTCATGTATTTTCAAGAAAGTATAAAAAGTATAATAAGTTTTTAATGGCGAATAAAATAACTTCTTACAAACCAGTGGAAGTTGTTCGACCTAGTTTTTTTACCCGCTGAAAAACAGTGATTTACTGAAAAATAGCTTCGTTTTACGAGCGATCGTCGATCAGACGTTCTTTGGAATTGTTTCTGTTCGTAGTAGAGTCGTGCTAGGAAAAAGAAAAATATACGTATAAATTAATCCACAAAAATAAAAAAAAAAAACAAATAAATAGAATCCCTATGCTCTGGTTTGGTTTTAGAGTTCCGTTTGCAAAACGTGACTCTGTTGCTAAGATTTCGCTATCCTTCTGTCTGTTTGTCACAATGCTGTATCTCAAGAATGGCAATAGCTAGACAGTTGAATAGATGAAGTATTTCTGTTGCCGAAGTTGCTGTTGGTAAAACTATACCATAATAACACAAAACAAAATATTTAAGGGGCGTTTCCAGAAAACAAACTTGTTTTTTTTCATTTCATGCTCTAAACAAATTACTGAAGACGCTTTAGCAATTCACACAATATCTTGTTTTATGTCGTCTTTAGAAATAACTAAATAAAATAAATTATTATGAGGGCTCCCATACAATAAAACGTGACTTCGCCCACTCGCACATTCTACCGAAACCGACTATAGCCCAAGAATGTATGATAGATATCTATGTTAAAAGCTTTTATTTAGCTTGCACTGTATGTATGTATGTATGTATGTATGTAAGTATGTATGTTCAGTCGAATCTTGCAACTCAATTTTGAAGTAGATATCTTCAACCGATTGAGCTGAAATTTTGTATACACGTTTACTTTGGATGACAATGAATGATATGATGTGTGACATTATTCTATATCCAATATGGCGGACCACCCAAGATGGAGGAATGGATATTTTGAAAGCATTTCTGCAATATGGGTATCAAATGAAAGGGCTTATTGAGTGTAACTCAAAAAATAATATGACGTAATTCTAAATCCAATATGGTGGAATATCCAAGATGGAGGAAAACATAGTTTAAGCTTCTGTACAATATGGATATCAAATGAAAGGGCTCATTAAGAGTAACTGAAAAAAGAATGTAACGTCATTCTAAATCCAATATGGCGGATCATCCAAGATAGAGGAACTTTTTTTTTAATGCATTTCTACAATATGGGTATCAAATGAAAGGGCTTGTTAATAGAAACTCGAAAAAAAATATGACGTCATTCCAAATCTAATATGACGAGAAAAATATTTGCCTTTCTACAATATGGGTATCAAATGAAAGGGATTGTTAATAGTAACTCAAAAAATAATATGACGTCATTATAAATACAATATGGTGGAATATACAAGATGGAGGAAAACATATTTTAAGCTTCTGTACAATATGGGTATCAAATGAAAGGGCTCATTGAGAGTAACTGAAAAAATAATGTGACGTCATTCTAAATCCAATATAACGGATCATCCAAGATAGAGGAACAGTTTTTTTTAATGCATTTCTACTATACGGGTATCAAATGAAAGGGCTTGTTTAGAATAACTCGAAAAATAATGTGACATCATTCTAAATACAATACGGTGGACTATCAAGATGACGGCATACATATTTTTGATGCATTTCTACAATATGGCTATGAATTAAAAATCATCATTGCGATTAAATGGAAAAGAAAGCTCTAAGCTGAAATTGAATAAGATGATCGCCTTATTGAAGAGCTGGACTGTTTGAGATTATACGGTAAACTAACTTGCAATAATGATGCGTTGAATGAAATGACACTAACCTAACCAGCTATAACTAAAAATAAGAAAATAAATTAAAACCAAAAATCCCCCTCAAAGAAGCCTCTATCCAAGCGCCCCAAAAACAAGAAAACAATACTTCCCCAAAAATTCCAAGCATCAACCTAGAGGCCCAGCATGCACAATCCATACAATAATATAAGCTTGTCGCGAGGTTTGACTCCCTATTAGTAGGTACTTAAATTGCAATAGATAATATAGTAAAGTTAGTAGATTAATTTACACGAGTGTTTTGCCTATTTCTTCTCATGACAACCTTACACTCAGAATCGTCCGTGCGTTTTTGTTCCAATGAGGCAATTTTCTCAAGCGCTCGTGTTTTAATATGTTATGCTTTACATATAATAATAAGTTAAATATCTGTATTTACGGACTATATTTAACTGTGTGTTTATAATTATTTTAATTTTGATTTGATTTGACATTATAAAATTAGTACAGTTTATTTACAACTCGCGCGACAAGCTTTTATCTATATATATATATAAGAGATTTCCACCTATATATTGACTCATCACGATATCTCTGGAACCATAAGGCGTAGCGACTTGAAATTTGGTAGGATTATTCCTTTCGCCGAGTAGAGGTCAGCGAAGAACGGATTTTACGAAATTCCACCCACAAGGGGGGTTGCGGGGGTGTTAACAATGGAAAATTCCCATTTTTAACCTATAGCTGCTATCGACTTCAAATTTGATATTGCAGTATTAACATAGCGGGGCAGCAGTTATTACTTTTGATGCGAAACAGAGTTCGCCGGGTCAGCTAGTTATTATATAAATTGCACATACCGTGGCTCCAAGCCGACACCTGAAACTTCCAAGGAAACACTACTTTCCCACCCTTAAAGCGCCTAAACAAAAGCTTCCTTAAAAAGGATTTTTGCTTTTAATTTATTTTTAAAATAATCTCCATCTATTTTATAATAATCCTAGCTCACATTAATGACTTCGGAGATAATGATTTCCAGTGAGACAAAAAAAGAATGGTTTTGAGAGAGTGGAGGTGTAAAAAAACAGAAAATATAAAAAAGAAAAAAAATATCAGAACAGTAAGTCACAACAAAAAAAAAAACATTCCGTCGAAACTTTAACTGAATGTTAAAAAGAAGGAAAGGAAAACCTCTTGATTACCAAAGCAATATCGGCTAGCATTAATTTGGGTTCACTTCATAAACCTCTAAGGCGAGTTTCAGGAGCCCGAAAACATAAAAACACGATCGTAAAAGTAACACGAAGTCGGCTAAAACAATAGTAAAGTTTCTAAGTAAGGTTTTCAAAGTATAATAAGACAATATGTGAATATTTATAAATGCATTTAATGATCTTTTGTATGTAGAAAATAAAATTCAAATAATCTTATACATTATAATGAATAACTCAATGATAATGTTAAATAAATTTAAAAAATAGAAATAGCATTGATTAAATTATTACTAAAATTAATTAAGTTTACAGAATTCTTAACCGTCGTAGAGCACTGTGTGAGCCCAGATTCATGCATGAATGGGCCGGCTCGATCGGTGAAATACCACGACCTCTCAGAAGATCCACGTAAAGTGGCTAATGCCGCCTTTCGTTCGGTGAGAGAGGTACTCGGAGGCCCATCCCCCTTCCCCATCCTTGCCTATCCCTAAAAAGTCAGCAACGCAACAGTAACACTAAATGTGTTGCTGGTGTTCATGTGCGGCCCTTGATCATCTAATTTAATCCAAGTTAGACAAGGCAAGAATATTATTTTACTAATTTTCTTTTGCCGTGGAGGATGGGTAGGCCTTTGGTGTGGGACGCTTGCGTCGACACCCTTGCGACATCGCATCTTCCAAGAACGGTAGAGGTGGCCGGTGCTGCTGCTGTTTCGGTAGAAAATCTCAAGCAGCACAAATACAGAAACCTTGTAGGTGATTATGTATTTGAGCCGTTTGGGATTGAGACTTTGGGGACATGGGGTCCGAACACTCGGGCACTTTATAAAGATCTTGCAAAGAGGCTGGTCTATTCTTCGCACAGAGGATTAGCATTGTCATTCAGCGTGGCAATGCGGCCAGTCTTCTGGACACGCTGCCAGTAGACCGTGATGCAGAGACATTTAATTTCAGACAGTTTTTCAATTGTATATATTTTAAATAATGTAATTAATTTATTTCTTCTTATTATTTAACTAGTATTTCAGATAAATTAAATATAGATAAAGGCTATAAAGTAAGCTGTGTCATATTTATAAATTAAAAATATTTTGTTATTTAATTATATTATGATTATTATTATTTATTTTAAATTAAGTAAGATAGGGTATGCTTCTATGGTACGGGCATGTAGCAGGCAAAAGTTGATAGTTTCTATTACGTAAAAAATATTAAATTTAGATTCTACCAAACAATCATTTCATTTTACAGCATGAAAAACTTTTACGAAACATCAATATTGGTTGCTCTTAGAAAATTTTCTCTTTTATTATTTTGTGAATATATTTTCTCGACTAAGCTGTTCTACATCAATCGTAAAATGTATCTATTACCTTTATAGCACCTTATATAAAATTTAATATTATGTTACCCTCAAATTCTAATCTTGGTAGATAATTAACAACTTAAACACTCCCAGTTAATAAAGTGAATTCAGATGATTATAATTTAACGTGACAAAACTCAATTAAAGTTGAAACTTAATTTCACACAATACTGACAGAATTGAGTCGTTGTATTGTCTCTGAATGTAGAATTATAAGGAGATCTTTTTTGTATCAATATATTTAATCGATTAGGTAACAGAACATCCAACAGAAGAACAGAACAGGGGAGCAGCCTCTCAGATAAAGTGTATACACAATTATTATTTAAATATACAAGAAAATTAACGTGGTGGTTCCAGTGGTCGTGCACCTCGCTTCTGAATCAAGAGGTCACTGCTTCGAATCCTGGCTCACACCAATAACTTTTCAAAATTAATTTCGAAAGTTATGTGTGATATATATCGATGACTGAAAACTTTGTGCCCGATATGGTAATAGATTTGCCACCTATTCCACTTGGGACGTAAGCATAACGGCGAGTCGAGTCTTAACTGGCACTGCCTACACCTTCGAGTAGAAAAAGGTGTTATGTTATGTTTTAAATGTATAATCTTTAAGTCAGATTAAGTCAATTTTAAAGTCGTCAGTGAGAGAAGATGCGGACGTAACTTACTGACAAAGAAAATGTAATATTGGTGACCTAAAACAAAGTTGAGTTATTCTACTCTCGAGAGCAATGAATCCGGGTCACTTAAAGAATGTTAAAAATCTCGGAAACTAAAAATGATAGGTTAATGCAATAAATTGTATTTAATAGACAATGTAATACTCCTTAAATGAAAGTAAAAAAAATATGAGTCACCATACATTTTATTAACACAAAATTACATAAAGAAAAAATCTGCTGATCTCTCCTTAAAACAAAAATAGGAAACATGAAATTTTTGAACTTTATTACGATTTTCTTGAATTTTAATACTTCGTATTGCCTCCTCGTGCTTCCATTACTGCGTTTACGCGGTTTGGCATGCTGTACACCAAGTTCCTTATACGATTTTGGGGAATATTCTCCCATTCCTCTGTGAGAGCAATTTTGAGCTCACGAAGCGTGATTGGGGGAGGGTTTCGTTGTTTTACGCATCTGCCTAGCTCGTCTCAAGCATGCTCGATCGGGTTGATATCCGGGCTGCGCGCTGGCCACTCCATACGAGTAATGTTCATCTCTTGAAGGTAGTCATTCACAATCCTACCTGTATGAGGTCGGGCATTGTCATGCATAAATATAGCATCCTCACCTAAATTGACCATAAATGGACCAACGTGATCATTGAGGATTTCTTCCACATATCTTACGCTAGTTAAAGAGCCGTTTTCTATGATCACCAGCTCTGTGCGACTTTCAGAAGAAATTCCGGCCCACACAAGTACAGACCCACCACCGTAGGCTACTTTTTCCTCGATGCATGCTTGCTTGAATCTTTCCCCTGGTCTTCGATACACTCTGTGTCTTCCATCGTGCTTGTAGAGCATAAATTTTGATTCGTCGGAGAACATAACTTTTGACCAATCTTCAATACTCCAATTTACGTGGCTCTGGGCATATCTTAGTCTTGAAATACGATGCCCACGCTCCAGTTTAGGGCCGTTTGCAGGTCTAAGGGGTTTTAAGTTAGATTCAGCAAGCCGACGTCTTACTGTCCATGCACTTGGGTTACTTCCTCCGAGGCGTCGAAACTGATTGGTGAGTTCAGTTCCTGTGAGAAAGCGATTTCGAAGCATGGTGTTCACCAAGTATCGGTCTTCTCGTGCTGTGGTATACCTGGTTCTGCCCGTTCCTGGTCTGCGTAGGTTAGAACCAGTTTCTTCGTAACGTCGGAGAACTCTTTGTACTGTTGACAGCGACACACCAACAGTCCTGGCTGTATCGCGCTGACTCCGGCCGGTTTCCAGCATTGTAAGTATTCTGGTGCATTCTTCAGGCGTAAGCGACATAATTTCAGCTTGAATAATGAATATAGAGCACTATCAACATGGTTTATGTACCCACATAAATGACAGATTACAAACAAAAGCAAAACCAAATGCTGTAATTTCGTAGTTCCATCTTCGAAAGTGGCCCTTTTTCAAATTTGATTTTTTTATGATATAACTTTACAATAACTAAGAAGTTTTAATACCTTCATTTAAGGAGTATTACATTGTCTATTAAATACAATTTATTGCATTAACCTAGCATTTTTAGTTTCCGAGATTTTTAGGATTCTTTAAGTGACCCGGATTCATTGCTCTCGAGTGTATTTGCTTAAACTGTCTTCCCAATTTTTATTCAATTTAGCTTCCTTTCATGTCATGTAAGCATGGGGTCATGTCAAGAGCGTGCGCGTCGCGATCCCTGCCGTCCCAGTGGGACGCAATCTTGACCAAAGCAAACTCAGCCGGACGGGCTGCTAGGGCGTGCCCCGCAAGCGACGGGCACCGATTAGCCCCCGTCGGTGCGGCTGCATGCGCATGCGGCGAAGGGGGCCGCCACCCTTCACGCAGCGCCAATCCTGGCGGGACGAGGAGAGGGGAGTGCCGTATAGGCACGTGGAATGTTAGAGGTAGCATGGCAAGAAAGATGAATGAGATGATGGATGTATTAAATGAGAGATGCCTGGATGCCTTATGTTTGACGGAGACAAAGCGGAGGGGGAGGGAGACCGAGGACCTCCCCGGTGGCATGGTAGCCCTATGGTCCGGAGTGGACCCGGACGTCCGTGCCAGTGGGGGTGTTGGAGTCGTTCTCTCCTCCCGCTTTGCTTCCGGAGTGAAAGCTTATGAGTTGGTAGGCCCAAGACATCTTTGGGTTCGAATAAAACTGGGGATCACGCGAGTTTTCCTGGTCGCAGCTTATGCTCCCGTTAGCTCCGCGGATCCCCGCGAACTCGAGGAGTTTTGGGAAACTGTTAGGGATATTCTGGATCTAGCTGAGGGAAATGAAAGGATAATTCTGTGTGGTGATCTTAATGGGTGGGTCGGAACCAAGCGAGACGGCCTGGAGGCTGTCCTTGGTCCGAATGGTGACAAGAGAGTGAATGATGCTGGTAAGCCGATATTGGACGTATGCCTGGAACGGAACCTCCTTGTGTCTAACACATTATTCCGTCATAAAGATATTCACACGTATACGTGGAGACGGAATGAGCAAAAGAGTATGATAGATTTGATTTTGATAGATAGTCGTCTCCGAAATACTCTAAGGGATACAAGAGCCTACAGAGGCCCCACTCTTGATACGGACCACTACCTGGTGGTAAGCCGATTCGTGGGCCTTTTCAAGAAGTGGAGACACTGGCGAGTGCGTACCCATTTCGGAGAGCTTGAAAGGATAAAATGTGAGAAATTAGAAGATGAAAGTGTACGGAGTATGTATGTAGGCCTAGTCAGTAAAGGACTCAATGAGACGAGTCTTTCTGACCTAGGTGTTGAAGAATGCTGGGAAAGAATGAAAGAAAGTATAGTGAATAGTGCAAAAGAAGTATGTGGTAGTGCAAAGAGGCATAAGATTCTGAGAGGTGACGCCTGGTGGGATGCGGATGTGAAATCCAGCGTCGAAAGAAAGAAAAAAGCATGGTTGGATTATGTCTCAAGTTTGAATCAGAATGATAGTATGACAGAGAAAAAGTATGAGAGCTACCGCCGCTGCAGGAATGTTACCAAAGCCTTAGTGAAAGAGAAGCGTGAAAGACTTGTTGCGAATGAGGAAGTGAGGTTGACGGAGAACTTCGAGGCGAATAACAAACTCTTCTGGAGGGAAGTTAGAAAGTCTCGGGGTTCTTCGTCAACATCCAGAATGGACAAAATTATGTCTAAGTTTGGTGACATTCTTCCAAACCCAAGTGATGTATTGGGCAGGTGGAGTGAGTATTTTGGGGAAATGTACGAGTATGTTCCGGATGTGGGCGCCGCGAGTGAGCCTACGGCTGACACCGCTGCGCCAACATCTGATGAGGACATTACTATGGAAGAGATTGAATGGTCGATACGAAGTATGAAAAATGGTAAGGCAGCTGGAATTGATATGATGTCTGCTGAAATGATCAAACACGGTGGAACCTGTGTCCGGGACGCTTTCCTGACCTTGAGCAATCTGTGCTGGAGGTCGGGTAAGGTTCCCATGGACTGGAGGCGCGCTGTCATCGTGCCCTTGTATAAAGGTAAGGGATCACGTATGCAGTGCGCCAGTTACAGGGCCATCAGTTTGATCAGTTTAGCAGCAAAAGTGTATGGGAAAATTATTGAAAGGAGAATGAGGGTGATATCTGATGGAGTGTTGTGGGAGGCTCAGGGTGGTTTCAGAAGCGGACGAGGGTGCATGGATCAGATTTTTTCTCTCCGCAACATCGTGGAGAAACAACTGGCTGTTAACCGGAAGGTTTTCTGCGGTTTTGTGGATCTGGAAAAAGCGTTTGACAGAGTGTTACGAAAGGATCTGTGGGATATACTCCCGGGCTACGGGGTGAGCGGAGCACTGCTGCGCGCTGTGCAGTCCACTTATGAGGGCTGCACAGCGTGTGTGCGTGTTGACGGCGGCTTGTCCCCCTGGTTTGACGTCAATATCGGCGTCAGACAGGGTTGCGTGCTGTCCGCTCGACTGTTCATCCTGTACCTGGACAGTTGTCTCCAGAGAATGAGATCGATGGATGTAGGGATGCGAATGGGTGACCTAGTTGTGAGCTGCCTGCTTTACGCAGATGACGCCGTGCTTCTAGCCGAATCGCCGTCGGACCTGCAAACACTAGTCACTACTATGAAAGATGATTGCATGATTAAAGGCTTGCAGTTGAATGCGACGAAAACGAAAGTAATGGTGTTTGAAAGGGAGGAATCCAGAACAGATGCAAGGATAATGGTTGATGATGTAGTGCTGGAACAGGTGAATGAAATTGTATATCTTGGATGCGCTTTTAGCAGAGATGGAAGGTACACCGCGGATGTAGAAAGACGAGTGGCGATAGGAAATAGCGTAAACGGAGTGTTGGGCAGATTCCTGGGCGCAAAAAATATTAGCAGAAAGGCCCAGTTAGCAATCCACAATGCAGTCCTGATCCCTACACTAACTTATGGAAGCGAGAGCTGGGTATGGCAGAGTGTGCATGAAAGTAGAATAAACGCGGTAGAAATGAGGGCTCTACGCAAAATATGCGGAGTGACTCTCGCTGACCGCGTAGAAAACAAGGTTGTAAGGAAGGAAGTTGGTTTGAAAGAGAGTGTCGGTGTAAAAGTAAGAAAGGGCATGCTCCGATGGTTCGGACATGTAGAAAGAATGGTTGACGCAAGACTGACTAAGCAGATATACAATGCAAAAGCGGACGGATGTAGGAGTCGAGGACGGCCAAGACACACATTCCAAGACCAAATAGAACGTGTTCTGGAGGAAGGTGATGTTAAGAGCCGCAAAAACCGACGCGCGTGCATGAAAAGAGTTATGAAAGTCAACGAAGCGAGTGAGGTGTGTAAGAATCGTGCCCTATGGCGCTCTGTTCTCTCTGCCTACCCCGCAAGGGATTTGGCGTGAAGTTATGTATGTATGTAGCTTCCTTTTAAATTATCTTAACAAATCTTTAGTTTAAGCCGTACTGAGGTCATTAATATCTTCAATCTTGAAAATGGTACTGATTTTACTGAAATTATTTTCAATCAAATATAAGCTTGTAAGAAAAAGAGAGCTTATTACTTGAGCACTTCTCCTGTATTTTGCACCAATATTCGGAGATTATCAGTTGCTATTGCCAATATGCGAATAACTATCTGCGCCACTAATAAACTTGCGGTTAGAAATACGCAAGATGAATATTAAATTTTGGGGGAAGGTTCTCAAGGAAACACTTCCTCTGCAAACTATATGTAAGTGTGTACCTACATATACTATACTTACATATGAGTTCTCGAAATTAAGGCTCTAGTGCTTGAACCTGAAATATTGATTGTACTTTAAGGCTGTTTTGTAATTAATGTTTTTACTTCTTGTAAGTTTTCAGTAGTGCCTACGTGCCAACCGTGGTAAATAAAATTGGTGATTATACTATGAAATCATAAATGATATGAGCTACTTGAGCCAGAAAAAGCTGATTGCCTTCTAGTAAACTTACTTTTAACGTACAAAGCTTTCAAAATTTAATATGTTTAACAATGGTGGAGCCAAGCAGGTCGCTGCATGAATGTCTTAGCTCGACCGGTAAATTAACACAAACTCTCATAATCGTTTGAAAATAGAATAGTTTAGTTTGATGAGTGATGTACCCTAAACTTCTCCTCATTACACTTACAACTCATTTTCTTTTCCTTCTTAAAGATAGGCACCGGTAATAGTGTAACAGTTATAAAACAATCTGTAATGCAGTTGTCCATGGATGGCACTAATCGCTTACCACCAGGTGACCCGCTTACCCTCTATTTAGACTAAAAAGTCACACAACCTAATCATTAGTTTAGAATTATTAAGAGACTTTGTTCTATTCAACGACATAACATTATTGAAATCGAATGATACAACACATTGAAAATCCACAAGAATTGAGAATTGATAGCAAAACAGTTTGGATGTTAAAAATAAAAGGTCAGATTCTTTAAACACCATTAGCGTGAGTATGAGATCAGAACATGATTAATGGCTGTTGTTTGTTACAATGTTCTGTTTGTTTATTATATAAAAGCTTAAAACTCAGTGAAAATTTGTGTTTAAATGACCTTTACGAAACTTTTGCTTTTCGCATGAATTAACGTTGTAATTATTAAACACATTATATATTGAGTCAATGTAAACATCCTAACTCATGCATATATACATACATACATAATTTCACGCCAAGTCCCTTAGGTCCCGAGTCCCGGGTCCGGTCCCTCAATCCCGGGTAGGCAAATAGAATGGATCTCCATAAGGAACGACTCTTACACACCTCTCTCGCTTCGTTGACTTTCTTATTTCTTTTCATGCACGCGCGTCGATTTTTGAGGCTCCTAACATCATCCTCCAGAACACGTTCTATTTGGTCATGGAATGTGTGTCTTATACTAACTCATACTACATCAAAAATTATAATAATAGTTCAGAGAAAATAATGCTGTTTTAATTATTGCGGGTTTATTATTAAAATGTTATGTAGATGGAAAAGTTATCGTTATTAGAAAAAAAAAACATATTTATTTCTTAGATTTTCGCAAATCACATTCTCTTCAACTCTTTACAGAGATCATTTTCACGAAAATGATATCTGTAAAGAGTTCTAAACGTCGGGAAATAACTAGAAAATAAGTTCTAAATAAACACGATATAATCCATAAAAAGTTGTTTCAATGTTAAAAAACATATTTTTAGATCGGCAAGCATGAATATAATTTAAAACTATATAGGTACATATATAAAAATGAATCTATATTTATCTTGGTCATGGTCATGGTCATTTTTTATATTATTCCTTGAAGTACGAGGATCAATCCCACGGAAAGAAAATTTAAAAAAAAATCTACAAACATCTAAAAGCAAATCTTTTCTATATTCGAATACAAAAAAAAATATTATTACACACATATAACTCATAACATAACTTCACGCCTTTTTCTATCTGAAGCTTTTAGACAGTGGCTGTTAAGCGCGAACCTATATTTAAAAAAAAAAAAATAATCATCTACAAACATCTAAAAGCAAATCTTTTCTATATTCAATTACAAAAAAAAATCGATTCAACTTAAGAGTGAACACACACACAACACATAACATAACTTTATGCCTTTTTCTATCTGAAGGTGTAGGCAGTGGCTGTTAAGCGCGAACCTATTGCCATACCGAGCACAAAGTTTTTAGTCATAACACATAGCTGTGTGATAAACACATAACTTTCGAAATTATTTTATTTAATTTTGAAAAGTCATTGGTGTGCGCCGGGATTCGAACTAGCGACCTCTGGATTCGGAAACCGTGTGCTCCACCACTGGACCACCGGGACTATGTATTAAAAGTGAATTTGAACTTTATTTGTATAACATAATGTTCAATAGATATATACATGTATGTCAAGTACGTACATATATCTAACAATATCATAGCACGGTAGCAGCCAACTAGCTCGAAAATGTACGGTTCCGTTAGCTTATAACTTATACAATAAAGAAAGTTCCCAGTTCATGCAAGTTTGGGATCGAAATTTTACATGAATGTTTTCATATGCACGAATGAATATTCGACTAACATTTTCAAGGGAGTTGACTTGAATGCATTGCGACTTTGCAAATTGATATCGAAGTGTGTATGTGAATCGATTGTCGTATGAAAGTTAACAAATGTGTTTTTGTATAGGATAGGATGGCAAATGAGGACGTGGGTCACCTGATGGTAAGTAACTTCTCACCGCCCACCGTGGTGCATTGTCGTCCTTTAAGGGAGTAGTAGGAAAAAGAAAGAGGAAAGGGGATTGGGCCTCTGGATTCCTTTATCACCGAACAAAACGCGACAAAAGCCACTTTACGCCGATATTCCGTAAGGTTGTATTATTATCACCGGTCTAGCCGGCCCATTCATGGAGCGAACTGCAAAACTCTACCTGTTGTACCTACTCTGTTATTTATATTTATTAAATTAGAAAAATGAATCTTTTTTACTTAAATTGGACTATTAGATGAATAATTACGAGTGTCATAATTATTAAAATAATAATAACAATTTAACGTATAAAATACGTAACAGCATGTTCCGATGGCTCAAACATGTAGAAAGATTGGATGATGCAAGATTGATTATGAAGATATTGATTGTAAAAGCGGGAGGATATGGTAGTCGAGGCCACGTAACATTATCCATGAGCAAACTGAACGTCAAATTGCAGAAGGTCAGGAGCCTTAAGAATCTGACGAGTGAAACAAAAGACTAACAAGTGGGTGAGGTGGGAAAGAATCAAAGATTTAGGCTCCCAATTCTCTCTGCCTGCCCCTACAAGAGACTTGGCGTGAAGCTGTTTCATTCATAGTTGAGCCTTAGCTGATTCTGTTGCTGACGTTGACTTAGGAAGACAAAGTTTAGGTATTGCAGGGTGCTCGGTTTTAGGTAGTCACTCTGGTGGACAACGTTGAAAATAAGGCTTTCAAGGAATTTTAAAAACTGACAAGATGACTTGTATGACAAGAAATAATCGTTTAGTATGTCACTCTTTTCTTTCTGACGACCTCGCAATGTACTTGGCCTAAAGTTAGGATGTCTGTTGTCATGGGATAGTGTTTTTTATTTGTTACGAGTGTCTCTTTGATTTATTTACAAGACACGATTTCTGTCTATTTATTTTAGAGAATACATACATACATAACTTCACGCCAAATCCCTTGCGGGGTAAGCAGAGAGAACAGAGCGCCATAGGGCACGATTCTTACACGCCTCACTCGCTTCGTTGACATTCATAACTCTTTTCATGCACGCGCGTCGGTTTTTGAGGCTCTTAACATCACCTTCCTCCAGAACACGTTCTATTTGGTCATGGAATCTGTGTCTTGGCCGGCCTCGACTCCTACATCCATCCGCTTTTGCATTGTATATCTGCTTAGTCAGTCTTGCATCAACCATTCTTTCTACATGTCCGAACCATCGGAGCATGCCCTTTCTTACTTTTACACCGACACTCTCTTTCAAACCAACTTCCTTCCTTACAACCTTGTTTTCTGCGCGGTCAGCGAGAGTCACTCCGCAGATTTTGCGTAGTGTCCTCATTTCTACCGCGTTTATTCTACTTACATGCACACTCTGCCATACCCAGCTCTCGCTTCCATAAGTTAGCGTTGGGATCAGGACTGCATTGTGGATTGCTAGTTGGCTAGCATGGCTAGCATGGCTAGCATGGCTAGCTATTTTAGAGAATAATAAGACAATTATACGGTTAATATATTATGTTTGATTTATAATAAACCAATGGAATATTTATTTAGTTATTGACAAATATTAATCTATACTTTTATCATGCGTTTCAACATCAAACGCCAGCATGTAAATGGAAGAAAAGAAAACTGTTTGATGTTTATGTAACATATATAACTGAAATTGATATTTATACGATAGTTAATTATGTGAGCGGTTTTACCTTGTTAGAATAATAATATTTGGCTATAAATTAGTAAACATTAGTTATTGTTAGTAATATTTATAACCCATAAATTCAAAGATTTTTCCTCGGAAGTTATATGTAATCACAACGTCTGACGTCAAAGGGATTTGAATTTGGGACTAGAAGTGATACTGGTGAAATTGAAGATTACGATTAAGATTACTTGAAAAATGAAGATTACGAATCCTATGCTATTCTCAAAACTTTTGCCACTTGCCTATTTATTTGACATCTTCATGTCTATTTCTATAAAAGAATGTCTTAGTAATTTTTAGTATAATCTAAAAAAAATCTTATGATTATTTCTTTTAAGACACAACTTGTGAAATCTGAGCGATGGGGCAAGTGGAAAAATACAACGAACATATGAAGTAGTAGGAACAAACAAGTAGTGTTCAGCAACATCTTTCAAAAATAAGAGATGTCAAAAATAGCACAATCTGAAAGTAAGAGCAAATGTTTTTCCAAATGTCTTCGTGACATCTGCTCTGAGAAGAGATTCTCCTATCTTGATCATACAAGTTCAGTAGAAATACTAAACTTTTACCTGTGAAAACAACAGTATCATGCATAAATTTAAGTAAAATATTTTATACCTCAAAGTTTACAGAAAAGCTTGTAGTTATCACACGGTGAAATTTATCCTGCCAAACCTACAAGTGACTTGGAATGAAATTGGCAGACGCCAATCAAAGATGATGACATAAAATTGACTAAGCAGATATTTAGTGCAAAAGTGTAATGACGTAGGAGATGAAGAAGGCCTCGACACAGTTTCCATGACCGTAAGAAAACGTTTAATTTATCAACATTTTCTTACACGAGCTAAAAATATTGATGAAGCGAGGGAGGTTCATGCCTTAGGGCACTATGTTCTCCCTGACTACCCAGCGACTCGGCGTGAAGTTATTATGTCTGTAACGATATTACACGGGTTGAATTTCCATATCGGTTGAGTATACGTGTCAGGCGCACTTTGATGCACTTAGTTGAACTAACACTTCTCACTTTATCAAAAGCTCTAAGCCTTACATGCTATGATACTAGTCCTCAAATATGTCAACAGGCACAGTTCAAAATGTAAACGTATATATTTCTGTAAATTTAACTCATCTTTTTATTAAAGATAATCAAATTCAAATCAAGGTATTCTATATGTACCTTTTATATGACTTAAAATAAATCCTACACTTTATTTATATCTTGCAAAAATGGTACGGTAAAAGACAAAGAAGCTTTGTTATAATAGGTCTTCATAGACTAGAAAAATAGTCAACAAATACAAAGGTTATACTTAGTATTTTTAATGACATATTTAAGCACAAGCCCACGAGAAAAATTCTTCCGTGGAACAAGAACACAAAACATGGTCGTAATCGCCACGAGCGCCACGAGCTCATGAGAAGAACCGGGCTAGAAACTAATGTGCCAAATACTCTTTTCTCATAATGTATAATTTATAATAATAATTTTAATATAGCTATAGAAAACAAAGCAGTATAATGCTGTAGTTCATTCCAGGCGGATTGTTTATAATCAAATAGGTTTTCATTTCTTGGTCATAAAGAAAGTATAGTGACGATTTTCATGCCCCAATGGTTGTTCGCGAAGTTTCGCATTTCCATCACTGAAATGGTAATTGTAGTCGCTGTAATATTTCAATATTTTCATAATAGTTTCTTGTCTGCAATCCAAGTTCTGTTACGTTTCAATTCCCAAGCGGAAATGGCTATTTGTACCAGCTTTGTTTTCCCGCTATAATGATAACTTGCCTTATATCTCAATTTACTCGCTGAAATGGTTGTTAATGTAATATCTTGATATCACAATAATTGTGATTGTTTTTCTATAAAATAAACAGCTAGGTACTGTAATATTTATTGCAAAGTTATAACACGATTCATTGGTAAAATTGTTTAATAAGCAACTAACAGCTGTTAAGCCAGACTTGACAAATTTTACGTCCCAAAAGAAATTGGTAGCAAAATCACAGTCACTGGTATGAACTCGGATTTGATCCCACGAATTCTTGATTCAGAATGGCGTGATCAACATTTAAATTACCCAGACAACTTATAAGTTTTTAGAATTTTTACCGGTATTTCTAGCGGTTTGTTTGGATGAATTCCTATTTGTAACAAGGTATTTTCGGCTACATTCATTAGAGAAAGTCACTATGACTGTTAAAATTTCCACCTCAAAAATTATAATGTGCACGAATTTACTTCACAGTTCCGTAATAAAGCGACTAGGTTTTAAATATATAACGAACCAGTGAGCTGGCTGGACGCACATGTTAAATGTTGGCCGCGAGCATAAAGATAACATTGAGGTCACTACTTATCTCTCTCCTGTTCCCGTCCCTCCCAATTTCACATGTTTTACATTATAGAAAGACACCCGTATTCATTCATTTTTATATTAGAAATTTGTATTGGGCTATCAAGTTTAAATTTAAAAAAAATGACTTGTGTAATGTGTGTTTAAATTAGGTATACATATGTAAGTCTTACTTGTTTCTCCAGGACGGTAATGATGCCTTGCTGGTCTCACGATCACATCTCTCACAGGACCGAGCAGACGAATCACGCTGTGACTTTTCGCAGTACATTCATCATTTCCGACACAGCCGACTGTGGTGTGCAAAGTGCAGTGAGTTGCTGGTGACGACGGGATCTTGAGTGGTATGATACCGTACCCTGGAACAAGTTAGAGTGTTTTTGACCTCGTTAATTGAAGGTTTTTATACATTTCATGCTTTGATTTTTTCATTTTTTTTTTTAAACATCTTAATAATATAAAACATTATATGTATAGCTAAATAATTTTCCTAATAGGAACTCAATAGAGCAGAAGCGAGTAGGGTTTCTAAGAATTGCGCTGAATTCACTTTGCCAACTCTGCAAGCAACTTGGTGTCGAGATGTTAAGTAAGTAAGTACTTATTTATTTCGATAAAATTTAATAACACTGAAAAAACAAACAATCTACAGTAACATAGCATTCTTTACAATTTGGCGACATAATAAAAATATAAATTATATCTTCTGAAACACTCATTTGTGATAATAATAACGTTATTAAGAGAACACTGTTGGTTATAACGCCGCTACATTTAGAAAACTCCACAAGAATACTCGTATGTGCTTGTGACACAAGTCATTAACTTTTTCATTGTCCTTGGGTATTCTGACAGAGTTATTAGTATACGTCTTCCACCAGCACAATTCGTTCTTGTTGTTTTCATAAATTAATGGTTATTTTTAAAATGTATTAACTAGTACACATACATACATAACTGCACGCCTAATCCCTTGCGGGGTAAGCAGAGAGAACGGAGCGCCATAAGGCACGATTCTTACACACCTCACTCGCTTTGTTGACTTTCATAACTCTTTTCATGCACGCGCGTCTTTTTTTGAGGCTCCTAACATCACCTTCCTTCAAAACACGTTCTAGTTGATCATGGAATGTGTGTCTTGGCCGTCCTCGACTCCTACATCCAGCGGCTTAGCTAGTATTTATTTACATTTTAATTTGTAATTTAAAATACGCAATGTCGAGGTATCATTAATTACTCTTGTCTTGTAGGATAGGCTTTTTTTTTGCTTTTACTCATTGGTTACCTAAATTTATCATCGGTCATCGATGTTTAACTAAAAGTTGAGATAAGGGAATTATAATACTAGTTGACCCGGCGAACTTTGTTCCGCAACAAAAGTAATAAATAAGTAAGTAAATTTTGGATTAATCATTTTTCCTTACTACATCATCATATATGAATTATAGATAAAACTACTCCGTTTTTAACTGAATCTATAAAAAAAACGCATCATAATCCGTTGTGTAGTTTCAAGGATATAAGTTCGTCGCGTTATAAGCGACGTTATTTTAGACTATGTAATGATTATTATAAAATCTATGTAGCTTACACATTCATTTTTTTCTATAATAAATTCAATATCAAAGGTGTGAAAGTATAAGAACAACATTTTATTGAAAAAATACATTTCAGTGTACGACACTTTACTTTTGTTTCAGCGAAGGCGTTCAAAACCAGCAATAAAAGCTTTTGGATCTCCTCCAAATGAAAGAATACTGAAGAAATTTCCACTTGGTCCGCCAAGCGAATACTTAAACGAACCAGACACTATTAAAGGTAAGAGTTATTATAAGTCGTGAGTAGAGAAAGAGTCTGTAGAAATATTCACATCTTTCTTTTCAATTTCAATAGTCTTTTATTTTTATTTCTATACTCTTTGGGGTTATACAACTTTTATTTATAAAATATCTTAATTATTGCCAATATTATAAAGGGTAGTAACAAAATACAGATTTTTGCACTTAACTATAGCTTGATTTGTCTTTATTAAATTGTGGTTTATTATAAGCCACATAAGTAACTAAATAATACTAACTTTAATAAAATCCAACTATTTACAGTTAAAAGTTGTTCAAAACTTTTTGTTGGGTGCCCCAAGTTTATAACTTTAAACACAGTTTCTGGATATTATGTGTGATAATTATTGACGACTGAATAAATATTAATTAGACATGAGATAACGTTACCAACAAAAGAAATAAATCATAAAGGTACAAAAAATATATAAAACAGTGTACTTAATTAATAAATTCTCGTAGATAAGTGTAACTTTGTCAACGTGGGAGTTATTCCTCTTAAAAGGATACGTGCTTAGAATTAATGACAGCACCTAAGTTGGTCCCATTTTATATAAGCCCTACCATCGTATATTCAAATGATAACAGAAATTTTTCATTAAAAATATTTCAATGTTTTTAATAATTATCTACGATTATTTTTTTTACCTTAATTTTGAACATATTTTATAATTGTATCTTCTCAGAAGTGATACTTAGTTGTGACTTTTCCCATTAGTGGGCTCATAATAGCAGGTGGTATAGCGATACTAATTATATCCTTAAAAGCGAGATTAACTTTTCCAAATTGAGAAAGTGATGAAACCTATTGCAATAATTTTGTAAGTAATTTTTGTTATTTTGTAACAATTAATTATGTTTATCTTGACTTCTGATGATAAACTGAATTATTTTCCGATTTTCCAGCGAGCTATAATAGATCATAATAAATTTCACTACGCCTTAAATAATTATACTAATATTATCTTAAAATGTCTTGAGATAGATTTATGTTCTAAACTTTCCGTAATAGTTATAGTTTTGGGTTAATACAGATTAGACGAGAAAAAGTACAAAGTTTATTTTTATTTATTCTTTTTAATCTTTATATTTATATTCTTTTAATCTAGTAAGATACCTACATGTATTATTTAAATTTGTAACATGTGCACCTACTTAATACATTTTTTCTGCACCACCCAATGTTTGACTGGCAGAGAATGCTATAATTATTAAGCCCGCCTTTGTACCGTGTATATGAACAAATAAATAAATAATTTCCAAAAACGAAATATACTGATACTGGCCTCTCCGTTAGACATACAGAAAACATCAAAGCGACCGAAATATTTCAAATCGACGTGTTCAAAACACACGACGCCGGCAATAATAGTGAACTTTGTGAAATCGGAACGAATGAGCTAAAGTGGAATTTTGTCCTCGGCAAAATTCTGACTGTTTCATCACAAAGGTCTTTGCAATTTTCAAAGAAATATAAAAACTGTTAAAAAATGGTGTTGTTTCTGTTTCATAAAAAAAAAACTGCAAAGAAATACTTAACCCAGTTGAATCAAAACTGACAAAAAACTAGGAAATTTGTATTAATACATCTCAAATATCCATCAATAGAGCAATAGTGCATACAAAATGTGTTTTTTTGGCTGTGTATACTGCTATATCGTAATAAGATTTCTAAGTATGGATCCATTTTTTTTTCTACTTTTTGTACATTAATATAGACTTGAATAATCTCATTAAATGATATATACTAAGATAAAATAATATCTGAAATTTTTGTTCTCTGGCTCGATGGATCTTATTTGTAATAATAATTATAAATAAAGTTTTCATCCCTGAATAAAGGATATGACTTCACTGAGAAGAACGAAACATTATGTAGGTAATCTTCAGTCTTTTGTATATAAACATCATTTTATAATATCTTATTTTATCTCAAAACACAAATGACAATCAAAAAATATAAACGTATTTTTAATAAAAAACAAACATAGTTTAAACAGGAAAAATATACTCCAAGCAATGTACTATGATCCAACGTTAACTGTTCTACACGTACTACGGTCGGTGAGGTTCACTACGTGTGCTTGAACGCAATGTAAGAATGTTCCGATTACGTCTGACTGATTTTGTTCACTCCATGCTATACCTGAAATATATTGTTTTACAACCTTATTCGATGTATTACTATTATATTTTACTTTATAGGATTCTTTTCCGGAGCAGTGCACTATTTTCATGGTTTTTTTTATGGGATAGGAGGGCAAACGATAGTAAGCAACATGCGCCGCCCATGGACACCAGCAACACGTAGTGTTGCGTTGCATTGCCAACCGTTAATGGCAGTGGGATAGGAAAGGATGGGGAAGGGGGCTGGGCCTCCGGGTGCCCATTCATGCAGCGAACTGCTTGGCTCTACCACTGTTAATTTTTTTTGTCATTATGACTGTGATTGTATAGTTAAGGCTTGGAGTCTTGGTACAACTGTATTGTATTTTCATAACAACAATTCCAATATAATTTTCAAAAGTGAATATATAAAAGTTATATTAAATGACATTTTGTTATACTCAAACAAGTTTGTATATTGGCTCTTAAAACAATAATAGAAATAAATGCAACTAACAATAATTTACACTTTTCAAAAAAAACCCTATTTATAACCTACTTGGTAAGCCAAGAATCCTGTAAATGTATAAAAAAGAAAACAAAAAGAACATGCTTTCAGAAAAACATTTTGTATGTGAAAATAAAACGTGTTTCAATATTCTGTAACGTTATTACAATGTTATGTCGTGAGAAAATGTACAGAGACAGGGGAATAGGGAATATTTTATATTACAAAAAACCCCACACGGTAACTATGTTATTATTTACAAATGTAAAACGATAATACTTTATTTAGATCACGTGCAAGCAAACAGGAAGCGAAGTTTTTTCTTTATATTTGTTATCTAAGAAAATCGTGACTATCTGTTGAGTGTCTTTTGTATACATAATATTTTATTTTTATAGCTAACTGCA
Organism: Euproctis similis; assembly: GCA_905147225.2. Classification (NCBI taxonomy): domain Eukaryota; kingdom Metazoa; phylum Arthropoda; class Insecta; order Lepidoptera; family Erebidae; genus Euproctis; species Euproctis similis. Next base: position 4,357,534 of record LR990108.1, read on the forward strand.
GCGCGCAACCTTATTTCAGTTTCCCGTGCAAATACAATAAAATAAATATGTCGAGATCATAATTCATTTATGAACTCCTTTTTGCTTTCAGCTCCATCTCTGGGTATTGTGTTTTAGATGACGATAACTTATTTTAAAGATCTAATAAAACAAAGCCAAGATTATGTTCCAAGTTAAAAGAAAGAAATCTTCAAAATATGATTATATAAAATCTTGAAACAATAGTTATTTCAAATGTGTGTTTACACAGCGAAACAAAAAGCAAAAAAATAAATGGCTTTGGTAAACTTGAGTATCCAATACTATCCTAGTTGCGATAAATTCTGCAAGCCCGGCTAAAGATAAAGAAAAACAAACACAATCTGTATCTTATTTTTATTGAGTAAAAAAAAACTGGAAACACCATTTAAATTGTATCTTTTCTATATTTAATATTAACAACTTTTATTTAATTCAAAACCTATACTTCGAATAAATTCTATTAATTGTTGTCAAATCATATTGAAACAATTACGTTTATCATTTAAATAACTATTTTTTTATCATCATTACATAGTATAAAACACAGTCACTTTCCGCTGTCTGTCCCCTTATATGCGCATATCTTTAAAACTACGCAACGGATTTTGATGCGCTTTTTTTAAATAGTTAGAGGGTGTCAACGGGGTGGTTTTGATCTATAATTCATGTATAGTGTAGTAAAAAAAAGTGATAATTTTCAAGATTCAGAACTTTACTCGCAAACGCTGCCTGAACCCTAAATAAATCAAAACACCTAACTACATTATTATACACCTTTAAAAGGTCTACAAAAAAGTTCGTGAGGGCATGTGTCTATCTCTTAGAGATAACCCACAATGACCATTTTATTTTTTACGAGAAATAATGGCTTATTTACGAGGCGATTTTAAACATTACAACATTAATTTTCATGTAATTAAGTGTTCTAAATAGATAGTGCAAGTAAAAATAGATGATCCTGGCCCTTTACAACATGCAATTTAAACAAATATTTTCGAAGATATTGCAGTATTAACATAGCGGGACAGCAGTTAAAGCCGATAAATAGCACAAATTGAACCTCATGATATGCAAAATTTACTCATTGATTACTTTTGATGCGGAACAAAGTTTGCCGGGTCAGCTAGTTATTAAAATACGAAACAAATATTTTGCAGTATCTACAAATCAATTAAAATATAACAGACGATTTATCTTTAAATTACAGAAATATATTCTTAGAATTGAGACGTTCAATAATAATATCGGAGGATTTCGTCTCACGGTTCATCCTAAATCTATAATGCCGTTTATAATTTACATTTGATTAAACATTCATTTCCACTAGATTGATCGCATTTCAAAATGAATTGCTTGTAAAGATGAAGTGAACTTTGTCTCACTTAGGAAGGATTAAATGAATAAATTTAAAAAGCGAAAGAATAACAGTAGTTTCTTAAAGTCTTTATTACATCAGCTACCTGCAATAAAAGATACGTCAAAATCGATCCAGCAATTTCATAGATAGTCGGAACAAGCAGACAAATAGTGAAAAAAGTTATTTTGGTGCATGTACAGTATATGTATGTATATTGATATGCATGTAGTAAAAAGCGATGATTTCAGAACATATACTCCAATTTTTTATATTTTTTTTTTGTATTTGCAACGGTTAAATGAAAATATCAGAGAGACAGTTTCATTATTCATTGTTACGTTTTTATCGCTGACACAAATGTATGGCCACAGAGGGAGCTTACCGTGTATTGAATAAATTATTTGTTACTGGAACTTTGCACTCTTTAAATTAAAAATGTATGTTAGTTATATCTCGACACGTTGGATTAATTTTCTGTTTTTTTTTTGTAGTGGTTAGGATATAGTCTGACGACGAGCTGGGGACGTTGGGGAAAAAGATTCTCCAGTGGCAACTGCTTGACGCGTGGTAAGACATTCCCCCACTAAGATCGACAACCTAATAAATATGACTGATAGCTCTGCATGAGGATGGCACAAGACTGTCAGTTGTGGCGTTCCATAAAGAACCTACGTCCAAAAGTGGACATCAAAAGGCTAATGATAAGTTCCACGTATAGATTAACTATTAAACACACGATACATGTCCAGCAAAATCCCTTATTCCCGATTTTTAAATAAAGCTAACGCATCGTGGCATAAGACACGTTACAATCGAGGTTTTTCAGCGAGATCATGTGCCGGCTCATACATACAAAATAAAAAAGGAAATAGAAAATACGTTTTATTGTAAACATAAACATAGACAATCTTTCATTGATTTTTATAGCAAGAACATAGCAAATAGTGTATGAAAATTTAAACATCTTGAAATATCTAAATAGCTAAAAGTCTTACTTAATCCTTTAATAAGAACGAAACCGCAGAGCGCTATCTAACATAGTCTGTTCTAATTAAGAAACTAAATCTCTCTCAGAATTAAAACCACATACTGACAACGGTATTAACCAACCAATTTGTGAAGACGTAAAATGTTAGCATCCCCGTGGATTACACGGGTAAACCGTATTTAGCTGACTTACTTGAAATCACTGCGTTGGAAAACGATACGAAGATTCATGAGTTATACAAATATACGTGGATTTAAAGTATTTGATTTGATGTTTAAACGCTCTCGCCTTTCGAATTGAAATTGTAATGAAATGCGGTACTTTGCTATGTTGTTACATAACTTGTTATCGTGTAAGAGTATAATCTAATATATAAAATGTCCATGTCACAATGTTAGTTACCGTTCCCCTTCGAAACGGCTTTACCGATTTTTACCAAATTTTATATGCGTATTTAGTAGGCCAGAGAATCACCTACTATCTATTTTTCCTCCCCCTAAATGTTAAGGGTAGCCCTCCCCTAAATAGTTTTTTTTTAATTTTTTGATATATCTGTTTCATATTTTTTTTTATAAAACGGGATACAAAAATACATACAGCCCTAAATTTTCAACCCCCTATTAACAACACCTATTTTTTAAATTTTATTTTTTGGCAAGACAACGTTTGCCGGGTCAGCTAGTATAATAAGCTATAGGATAATAAAAAAACTAGCTGACCCGGCAAACTTTGTTAGGGATTGAAAGTATTTATTTCAACGTTTACATTCAAAGTGCTACATCTCAAAAATTTAAACTTTTTCTTTATTACATTCTGCATGAATTATACATAAAAACTACCCTGTTGCCTGCCCTTTGTCTACTAAAGAAAACCGCATTAAAATCCGTTGCGTAGTTTCAAAGATCTAAGCATATAAGTGGACAGACAGCGGAAAGCGACTTTATCTTATACCATGTAATGATTAGCTTGTGTCAGCCAGTTGGTTTAAAATATTTTCTTGTTACGGATGGATTATAGAAAAAGGATTTTTTTTGCGAACGTGATTTGAATATACTAATGGCAATATATAGAAGGTAAAAGATATTGGAACACACGGTGACTGTGTATGTTCCTGTTGCCTCTTTCGATGTCTATTTTATACTATTGCAAATATGTGAAGTATAGCTTTTAAGCTCGATACTAACCCTCAATAAGTTTGGGGGTAAGGTAAAGAAACTTGACATTTTAGTTAAAAGTTATTTTTTTATTGGATAGGGAGGCAATCGTGCCGCCGTGTCACCTATTGGTAAGCAACTAAACCCAACTATAGGCACTTGCAACACAGATAGTGATACACTTGCGTTATCGGCCTTTAAAATAGGATAAGGTAGGAAGCCGGAAGTGGAATGGGAAAGGGAGAGGGCAAGAGGTTATCCTCCACTAACTCTTTCATCGAGCGACACGCGTCATGAGCCACTCTACTTCGATAGTCTGGTGGTGGTAGGTGATAGGTGGTGGTATTTCACGGGTCGAGCTGCTCATTCATACAACTGACTACGTAGCTCTACCACTATTAAAAGTAGTAGTCCATACACACATATATAACTTCACGCCAAATCACTTGCGGGATAGGCAGAGAGAACGGAGCGCCATAAGCTCAATTCTTACACACCTCACAACACTTCGTTGAATTTCAAAACTATTTTCATGCACGCGCGTCGATTGTTGAGGCTCCTAACATCATCTTCCTCCAGAACACGTTCTATTTGGTCATGGAATGTGTGTCTTGGCCGTCTTCGATTCCTATATCCATCCTCTTTTACATTGTATATCTGCTTAGTCAATCTCGCATCATCCATTCTTTCCACATGACCAAACCATAACCAAAATTAGCAGTAGTTTCTTAGTAATAAATGTTGTGAAAATGATTTGTGAAAAGGAATTATTTGAATGTATAGTGTTCAGTTAAAGGTCTCGTTTGGGCAGCATTAATAATATAAAAGTAATTCTATGATTCATTAGACTCAAAACATCTGAGAGATGTTTTCGTAAGTGGTATTTTGCTTTAACTTCATCACACAAATATTTTCTCTTGGGACAGAATCGATCGGTAGACACGTCCGTTTCTGTTGACTGTTCCACCAATTTTAACTGCTAACTATAATCTCGGCAAGGAAAGAACAAGGAAAACCTTAAAAACTTTCTTACACAAACGCTAACAGAGATTCCAATGAATTCGTTCAGTTCAAATGACTGTGTGTAATGTACTTAGCAGACGAGCTCAGGAATTCCTGGGTTTTATGTTATAAAGTTGGGACATGCGAAAGTATTAAGCGAATTGCGGATTCCCAGATTACTCTGTCCACTTAGTTTAAGTGCTGACCAATTCCATGACCAAAGAGGTATTTTATACTTTATGTTATTGACGCATAAAATTACTGTATCTGCACGTATTTATATCCTAAAATGACGACAAAGTTCTCTCATTTACCAAAACAGGAACAAATATGCAACATTAAATATGCAACGAATGTCGTTCTATTGACGGGCGTATAAGTCTTCATATAAATGTTATTGAAAAATAACAGAACCGCTGTGATATATAAATAGGCAAGCAAAAAAACCAAATAACCCACAAAACCAGATTAATTAAATGTTTTTTTTTATGTGAGAGAAGGCAAATGGACAAGCAGGTCACCAGTCGCTAAGCAACTAACACATTTACACCTGAACACCAGAGTGGTCACGTCTGATGCATTTTAGGAAGGAGTATGCTCATTTCTTGAAAGTTCTCAAGTTGTATCGGTCCGAAAATTCCTCTACTAGTAACTGGTTACATAGAGGAGCTGTGCATGGCAAAAAATGTCGGCTGAAGCGCACTGTATATCGTGAACCATCGAGTTTGTGAACGTAACGGTAATGTTGGTGAGACAGTGCTGGCAGAGGAGGAGCAGGTGGTATTAGGCCGAAAAATTCCTAAGAACACTTCTAGTAGTAAATTCGGCATAAGATGAATAGAGCTGCAATATCTCTCCGCAGTGGCAAGGAATCACGCAGAAAATATCGGAAGGTGTTTTCACCAGTAGAATTTGTCTATGAACTGTGATCACGGAGACATTTGTCTATGAAGTGTGAATATGAGTCCATTTCTTTATATATCGCTAAAAACAATGACAAAAATTATATAGTCACCATGAAATTATTCCAGGCTTGTCACGAGGGTGTTACTCGCTCCGGGCGCTGGGACAGAAGTAGCGGAGCTAATCCCCGGTCCGAGATAATTAAATCTACTCTGCTACTGGCTCTTACACTTAAACCTGTTTTTCGAGAATTCAAAACGGAACCTTAAATTTAATAAAAAAATAATATTATATTTTAGCTTTAGTTTTTTCTTTGTATTATCCATTTTTAATCCTAAGGTGATGAAAATATAAAACTATATTATAAAATAAACAAATCTTCACGTTTGTAAAGCTAGAATGTGTAGGAAGCGAAAATTATAGGTATGTTGTAGGTAATTGTAGATATGTTTATTTCCCGACGTTTCGAACTCTTTACAGAGATCATTTTCACGAGTGTATCGTCTCTGTAAAGAGTTCGAAACGTCGGGAAATAAATATAAATAAATAATAAATAAACGCGATATAATCCTAAAAGTTGTTTTAATCAATGAGTGAGATTCGCGAAAATCTTAGAAATAAATATGTTTTCACACATTATTTCCAATGTAAGGGTACAAGATTCAATCTCAGATACTTTGAAATAGAACTCTGACTGCTGAGTATCATAGCCTTTGGTATTTATAATACGAGAAATACTTCCAATCAGGTCTAATCCCTCAGTCACCTTTTACGATATCATGAACCAATTAATTTAACAGTGGTAGAGCCAAGCAGTTCGCTGCATGAATGGGCCGGCTCGACCGGCAAAATACGACGACCTCTCAGAAGATCGACGTGAAGTGGCTCATGCCCCGTTTCGTTTGGTGAGAGAGGTACCCGGAAGCCCACCCCCCCTTCCCTAACCTTCCCTATCCCCTATCCCTTAAAGCTCGGCAACGCAACGGTAACACTATACGTGTTGTTGGTTGCTTACCATCAGGTGAAACGCCTGCTCGTTTGCCCTCCTATCCCATAAAAAACCTACGGAAAGAGATCGACGGACAGGGACTATTATCAAGTCAGTGATAAACATTCTCCAAAATTATAACAAATTGGTAATAACAGTGGTAGAGTAACGCAGTCCGCTGCATGAATGAGCCAGCTCGACCAGTAAAATACCATCACCTCCCAGAGTATCGACATAAAGTAATGTCACGTTTGGCTCGGTGAGAGAGGTATCCGGAGGCCGAACCCTCTCCACTATGCCCTTCAGATCCCACTTCTGACACCTTCCATATCCCATTGTTAGGGCCGGCACCGCACCTGCAAAACTTTATAGATTCAGGTGTCTATGGGCGGCGTTTATTACTTGCCATCGAGTGAAACGCCTGCTTTTTTGCCCTACTATCTCATAAAAAAGGATATAAATAAAAATATATATATTATATTTATCGTATATTTATCGTAATAGACTTTATTTTATTTATCCTAATTTAGGTAAGCCCTATTACTTTCATTGTATTTAGGTAAATTTAATTCATGTTTCCACTTTTATCCGTAGTGGCTCAAAGGAAAATTATTCATACCAATTTACTAATCTCGTTTCACTTAACTAAGCTGTTTGTTGTCTCAATTTTCAATCGTTTTACTTTAAATTTATGAAAACTTTTAGGCTTTCGCGTTGCATATTACTTAGTGATAATGATGAACGGGAATTAACGCGACACTTTTTTAGGTAAACAAATATTTACCTTGATTAGCTTGACGTTTCGGCCAGGTTGCACTGGCCGTGGTCACAAGCAGACTGACTTAAATTTATGGTCGATTTTCATCTAAATTATAATAATAGCGCTTTATTAAATAAATGGAATTTAATGATACTAGTCAAAATAATTACCTCTGTCTACTTAATATGTACAGTTGTTACAGTTGTGTTTAAAATCCCGTTGGAGTTCTGAAAGTCAGTCATGGAAGAATCGTGCCATATGGCGCTCTATTCTCTCTGGCTACCCTGCAAGGGATTTGGCGTGAAGTTATGTATGTATATACTATATCATCAGAAAACAAATCTTAAAACTATTAGTTTGCACCAGTTCACTTTACTGGTTTGATACTGACTTCATTGATTTGAATACTGCCGATTGGCATCATCATTATTTTATCTTGATATCTAAAAAAAACAAACAGAATTTCGCCAGTCTAAATATTTTTCTGTCGAACAAATCGCTTTTACGCAAATTACGCAGAAATTGAATCACCCGAATGAAACCGGTATCGGTATTTAATCTGTTCTCGAATCAACATTTCTTAAATTGATTATTTGACGACGTGAGTTGTGTATTTTACTCATTTATTTGTATTTTAGTGTGATCTAGGTACATTTTCGCTACACACATATTGTTAATTAAACATATACGGGTAAAAACATATATACCTATTTAAAACTTAATGCAGTATTATTTTTTTTAACAGACTCTGATTTGTTCCCTTTGTCTTTAGTGTCTGTAAAAGCTTCTGCTTTGGCTACCAGATAATATATCAATGTTACTTGAAAGTCATCAGAGACTTAATTGAATAACTTATTAAAGATATAACAACATTTTATTGACAAAATCAATGTAACGGGGATTAATATTAGTATCTCATTTCCACGACATTTATCACTCTCTCACAAAAAGGCATCAGAATAGATAGACCTCGTAAAAGTTATTGTCGTATTGCCGAGCCAAGACTTGATTCAAAAGCGGAGAGTTGAATCACTATTGTCTAAACTCCAGACTAATAGTTTAGACAATCAATAAAGAAAAATAATCTTGGTATTTATTTACAACGATACGGAGAATGCAATCACTTTCAAGTTAACCAAATTGTTTTCACTCCAAGTAATTAAAAAAGTATCTATAGCTTAGGTAAATCCAATTAAAAGTTTCCACTAGAGAGTTAAAATTACAATTTGATCGCAAACGGAACAAGGATCAAGTGTGATGGAGAGTTACTACGAGATCCTGTCATTACGTCTAATTTGGCTCGGGAAGGGGTAAAATGTTCAGTTCCACAAAGTCATTTGGGTAAGTGTCGCAACGAAGTGGGGTCGACACCGTTATTATTACGTGCGAATGTTATTAAAAGTTTTTGTTCTGAGTAAACGTAGAAAAAGGACCTCACACATTTTTGTTAAAACAAAAACAACTGAGCTTTAAGTCACCACTTTAACTCACAAAATAATTAAGCGATTCTTATGGTCTCTTCTTCTAATATATAAAATTCTTGTGTCACGGGGTGCGTTATTGAACTCCTCCGAAACGACTAGACCGATTCTCATGAAATTTTGTGTCCATATCGGGTAGGTCTGAGAATAGGACAACATCAATTTTTTATCCCCCTAAATCACAAGGGTAGCCCACCCCTCAATATTTTTTTTTAATTTTTCGATATATTTCTGTTTCTTATTTTTTTTATAAAACAGGATGCAAAAATACATATAACCCTAAATTTTCAACTCCCCACGATCAACCCCTATTTTTTAAATTTAATTTTTCGGCAAGACAACGTTTGCCGGGTCAGCTAGTTGATTTATATAACTCTAATCAACTTCGATAAGGAGGCTTCTACCAGCTGCCACTTGTTTATATTATCTGCATAATTATATTATAGTATAATTATTACAATATAGCATAATCATTATTTTCATCTGCCATTATTTCCATTGAGTAGAACCTCTTTCTGTCTTGATTTATTTCTTTCTACACTGTGTGTGGTTGACAATATACTTCAAAGTCAAAGTGGTTTTTTTTATAGGTCTTCACAGACACTTAAAAATTTCCAAAGTACAAAAATATTTAAATTTAAAATAATATTTCAAATTCATAAACACGAGCGAGGAAAGTGCCTCCGTGGAACAAGAAAACACGGACGCAATCGCCAGGAGCGGCCCGTTTCCGAGTGTAGGGGTTATCATGTGAAGAATCGGGCAATAAGCTCATGTGCCAAATACTCTTTTCAAAACCGTTTAAAATTGATACAATAAATATATTAATGTAGTATACATAATAATTAATACATGTATACTACATTAATATATTTATGTATAATACGTTTGATTCTAACTATTATGCTTTGGAAAAATGTATACCTACTTTAGTGTATTAGTATATATTGTATAAAAAAAAATTGGATAAACCCATTTTTTAATTCGTTCAATAAAACACGAAGTCGATTGCACATACAAAAAACTTTAAACTGAGAACTCATTTCTTTTGAAGTCGATTAAAAAGAACAGAAGAAAGAGGCGAATAGAATGTATAGTGTAGACAAGAGAATTTACAACGACACAACTCTGTAAGAATTATTGAGGCGCCGGAACAGAAGAAAATTTTCGTAAAGAGGGTAAATGTTTTCTTTTTCAATTGGATACTTAGCATTTCATAAATTATAGAAGGCTACATAAAAATGTCTATGAGCACAAAGCAACAATACACAATATAATGTTTTGAGAGTATTTCTTTTTTATAGGAATCTGAGATTGGCTTTGTCCGTACGCACAAACAACCAAGGTTTATATTCAAAGGCATTGGAGCACCGTGGACGGGAAATGATTGGATTGCACGAAAAATAAACTCCGTATTTGTCTGTGGAAGTGAAATTATACCTTACACAGTTAATATTAAATGAAATACAATCTTACGTATATTGTGTTATTTAAAAATATTTATTTTTATCATTTTGTCACTTACGTATATTTATATGGTAAGTATTTTATTTTTAAATACGTAGGTCCAAGGAAAAATTACAAAAAAAGGTTTTACTTAAAAAATAAACAGTCTCGGTGGCGCAGTGGCTAGCACCCCTCTTCTGATTCAAGAAGTAGTGGGTACAAATCTTGGAACACACTTTTTGGAACTGGACTTTTTGGAAATTTTCGGAAGTTATGTGTTATACATATCGATGATTGACATCGTCCCATATGGGACGTAAAAATAACGGCGAAACGAGGCTTAACACCCACTGCCTACACCTTCGGATAGAAAAAGGCGTGAAGTTATGTGTTACTTAAAAAATATATTTTAAGTGTATAAAATTAAAATTGTTGTTTTATTTGCAGTTAGTTAAATATTTAAAAATCTTCCATCAAAAGATCCAGACGATTTTAAGTTGAAAAATATAATATAAATATACTTCTCTACTTAAAAAATATCTTTCTCAGAAAATATTAAAATCTGGAGACAACGATCTTAACTATTAAAGTTATTTTGCGTGTCTGAGCTAAGCACTTTCTTGAGAGAAAAAAACGTCCGGATAAATGGTCTGTAGGAACAGAAATGTCACGCAAATAAATAATTTTGCTTTTATCCTAATGAATGTAAATGATATTGCCGAGTACGTACTTTCTTTTTATATAGTTCACTCAGCGTTTTTATTTGTTATGACAGAAAGAATACTTTATATAAATATAATTATATACTACACAGAGTGTGTCATAAACATCTACTCATATGACTCCACTGTCTACGAACAAAACACAATTAAAAATAATTGACACGAAAAATATATTTTAGCCTCAATTATTTAAATAAATTCCTAACAATACGTTACTGCCAGCCAGTCGAGTAAAGTAGCGTAGTCTTTACGGGATTATCGTCACATTAAAATTACCAAATAAATTGAGAAATATATTTGCTTTATAATTGAGGATATTACCTTCAAGATCGCGTATTATTAGATCTGGTTTATTTTATAACTTTTTTTTCCAAAAAATGTTAAAACAACTTTCTATGGATTATATCGCGTTTATTTAGAACTTATTTTCCATTTATTTCCCGACGTTTCGAACTCTATACAGAGATAATTTTCACGAGTGGAAAATCTAAGAAAGTGTGAGTAAGTGTGAGTAATCTAAGAAATAAATAAAAAAAAGTTCAGCAACTTACTTTTAAACATGTTAATTCAACTGATAATCACTAAAGATTAACAAAATTGCGCCCAATCTGAGACAACTAATTTTGGCACATTTAGGAGTAAAATGTCTTCGTGTGACTTGACGAGGCATAACTTCCGCTACCTACACCTTTGGTTAATAGAACCGTGATATTATAGTGACAGTGACAGTAATAATATCTGGATTGAAAACTCATAACGCTTTTATGTTAAATAGGTCCCTCATGATTAAATTAAGGCTTCTATTCGCAAAGGCATCGTTAATCAGAGTGTTAATAGCTCAAAGCGAACGGCAATTCCCTTCAAGATATTGAATCCCGGCCTAATGAATCGTGATTTAGATACGATGTTGATAGTGTTGCAAATAATTGTATAGGTTTGTGCCAACACATTTATTAAATCAGTAATACTCAGCACAGTCACGCGTTTCTACTATTAAATCAATAAAAACACATGTTTTACGAAATAATTTTTAAATTTGTTATTATTTGATGATCACAAATGAAATAAAAATATATGTACACAAAAATTTAATTGTTCTTCTAATAAGAATTCTAAGAACAACACACTTACAATTAAGACAAATCTAATTATACCTCGTATTATACACGACTCCTCTTAAGTTGTTTGTGCTACAGAGCTTGGTGTAGCATTTACTAGGGAAATTATGATGTAGTCGTGTAAAATTATAGGATCAGCGAGCTCAAGTTGCTAAAAGTAGAAAAGCAATACAACAGCTCTCATTGAAGAAAACGCAGCATGAGCACTTTGATATTCCGAGAGGTCGTGCCAGTCCATTTTTGGATAGTTTCATAACCCTGAAATTCGAAAGTACGACTTTCTTGCCAGAGAATTTTAGTTTTATCTTTTTTCTTTTTTACTTACGATTATTATATTCTGCATCCGGCGTTATATGAATCAAAGTGATTGCTAATTTTCATCAAAAAGAAATTCGATTTTCTCTGCAGCTGAGAGCTACCTAACGAAGCGAGCTGACGATGGCAGCTGCGCCGTCTAACTAAATCATACAAAAAAAAAAATAGATATCGTACTTAGAAAAAGAAAGAAAGTTCTTGTTAGGCCACTCGTTAGGTTACTTGCAATAAAGCTTTACAAATAAATACGGAAGCGGCTAAATTTGTTTGCTTTAACGACGATGTTTACATTGATGATGTATGCGCAGCCTTATGAGGGAGCTGGGTAAACCTTTGATGTTCGGTACCGGCCTTGGGATGGATGAAATTATTAGGTAGCTACTTTTAGCTTGTTAATAAATATTACATGTAATATATTCATTACATTTATTGATTACATGTTTTCCATTATTTGTTAATGTACATTAAAATGGAGGATATTTTTAAATGGGATGTTAATAATTTTTATAATTCCGTCGTTTCTTCTAAGAAGTGATTCCAAAATATTCCGATGTAATTTTGTCAATGATCTAGTAAAACCTTTGGAACCACATACATATTCATCCTGAGCCAAAGCAATGAGTAACGTAAGAGTTGTATATTTGTTTACTTGTTTCATGTTATTTTATTTATTAATATAACTAAATAAATTAAACTACTAATGCACTACAAATCTAAAATAGATCGCAACATGCAATCAAGATCTCTCTTTCTATATCCTAACTACCAACGCCTTGTTGCAATCTAGTTACGGAAAATCGATGCAAGAAAGAATCTTTCTTTCTTTATTTTTCGTCTAATAAAAAACTGGTACTTCTTCTTTTAGTAGAAATATGGCAAAGGTGGCACGGGTGGTAATCCTAACTATATGCCGTTTAAATTTTCGTAAGTCTGTAAGTAATTTTTCATGTTGCTTTGATTGAAAAAAAGAGGGCATTTCTTAAATATTAATAACTAGCTGACCCGGCGAACTTTGTTTCACCTCAAAATATTATATTAGTAAATAAGGGATTATTTCTAAAAAAGTCCCGTGAAAATCGGGCCAGCCATTATCCAGAACAAAAGGTCAGACAAATATTCTAAAAAAAAATGTTATTTTGATGTATATACATGCATTTTGTAAAAAGCGGTTATTTCAATTTGACAAACAGACACGCCGATTATATTATATATATAATATATATAATCGGCGTGTCTGTTTAGATAGAGATATTGATTAGCCAAGAAATACTTAGTATTTTACTTTTAACAATGGTAGAGCCAAGCAGTTCACTCCATGAATGGACCGGCTCGATCGGTGAAATACCACGACCTCTCGGAAGATCGACTTAAAGTGGCTCATGCCGCGTTTCGTTCGGTGAGAGAGGTACCCGGAGGCCCATCTCCCTTCCCCATCCTTCCCTATCCGCGTTCCCTTTAAGATCGCCATCGCGACAGTAACACTACATGTGTTGCTGGTGTCCATGGGCGGCGTTAGTTGCTTACCATCACGACTGCTAGTTCGCCCTCCTATCTCAAGGATCATTTCAATTCCAAAAATTAAAGTATTTCAACGGCTAACAATAACATACTTAACATAACTTCCCGGCTTTTCTACCCGAAGGTGTATGCAGTGGCTGTCAAGCCTCGTCTTGCCGTTATGTCTACGTTTATTGTCCTATGCATCATAATATCGAATTAATTAAAGTGAAAAAAGTTCACGAAGCAGTAAAATACCACACAATCCCATAAGATCAACAAAAATAAATCATATACCGTATATTTTTACAATTTGTAATTGTAGTTATTGACTAATGTCAACATTCATAACTTTTCTTTCTTTTCTCATACAAATTCATAATTTTCCTGCTCTTATCCCACTCTTAGTGGGGTCAGCACAACATGTCATCCTTTCCAACTATCCATGTTGTCAAAAGTTTTGGCTCCTTCTAATTGTCTTAATTTGTCCTACTAGTTGGTGGTCTTTCCTTCCAGTGTCCTTCCAGTATCCTGTCGATGCAGTTCGCCAGGTTGTGTTGCGAAATGTGTGTACTTGTAAATTATTGATCCGCTCTTGAGTTTCACGATGAGGAATTTGGTCAGATCAATGAGAGATGACTCACCACATGCTTTTCTCTGTAGTGGATGCCATCTGAACTAATAAATTACTGTCACCTTCAACAACTTTGACAAAAATGGCATCCCGTTGCTGAATAATGTTACCGCCTCTGCGGTGATTGCTCCAAACTAATGCATGATTTATTTAAATTTTAAAACAGTTTTTTAGTTTAATAATAACTTATATATAACCAATATTTATATAAAATAATTGTAAATTGCAATACTTCAAATATATTACAATGTCATAACACAACAAATTTTGACGTTTGATTGAAATTTTAAATGTCAATATTCATACGACACTGACCAACGATGGACCTTTCCACAAAAAATGAACTTTATCATATGCTTTTAAAGGTCAAATTTCCTTGTGTGTCAAAATGTGGTTGTGAATCGTTTGTATGGGAAAATTAAATTGTAATTTTTAGTATTTTACTCGTAATATGTCCATATTTTCCTATCCTATGTGCGATTCTTGGCTCTAAGCTACCCCTCCACCAATTTTCAGCTAAATCTGTATGGCCGTTCTTGAGTTATAAGTGTTGTAACAAACACGACTTTCTTTTATATATATATAGATAGGTAAATATGAAATTTTGTTGAAAAGATAAGAATCTCTTATTTATTTAGTATTATTAACCATTCAGCCTTCGGGTGGAAATGAAAAATAAACTGCAGGTAAGATTCGTAAAGATAAAAAAAATCAAGAATTTTCCTCCATACATATAAATCGAAATCAATCAAACCAACAGAACAGTACAATCTTAATATCGGTATGGTTGACAAAATATCTAGGGAAATCTCAAATACATTAACATATAAACTGATCTCTCAGCGGAAAATACCAATTTCATTTTGATGTGGCGGCACACAGAGAACACTACCGAGTTGTATATCTCTTTAATAATTGTTGCAATTGTATTTTTATATATCATATAAAAATAAATTTAATATAAAACAGTCTCGGTGGCGCAGTGGTTGAGCACATGGCTTCTGATCCAGAGGTCCGGGTTCGATTCCTGATACTGGCTCACACCAATGACTTTTCGAAATTGTTTTCTTAAGTTAAGTGTGATAATTATCGATGACTGAAAACTTTGTGCCCGGTATGGCATTAGGTTCGCCACCTATTCCATTTGGGACGTAAACATAACGGCGAGACGAGGCTTAACAGCCGCTGCCTACACCTTCGGGTAACAAAAGGCGTGAAGTTATGTAATATAAAATATGGTATTTTAAAAAACATATTCCATTGTTTGCTATACACAGCGTAAAACTGCAAATGTAATTTCAGTTACGTCATAGTTTTTTAATTGTACTTTTATAATTACTGATAAATATTCAACCGTCTGATGATCAGAAATATCAAACTTTCTATTATTGACTTATTAGTAAATAATAAACAAAAACTTGTTTTCTGTTTGTTATTTGTCTGGTAACTAGATGATTTTGTATAAATTATAAATAAACACATAACATAACATAACTTCACGCCTTTTGTTACCCGAAGGTGTAGGCAGCGGCTGTTAAGCCTCATCTCGCCGTTATGTTTACGTCCCAAACGGAATAGGTGGCGAACCTATTGCCATACCGGGCACAAAGTTTTTCAGTCATCAATATTTATCACACATAACTTCCGAAAACCATTTCGAAAAGTCATTGGTGTGAGCCAGTGTCTGGAATCGAACCCCGGACCTCTGGATCAGAAGCCGTGTGCTCAACAACTGCGCCACCGAGACTTAAAACAATCCGTTTTTTTTCAGTACTACACACCGAAGTCTCGTATTTGAATCCGAATATAATTTTTGTGTTCGGCTTTAGTCAGGATATTCCAAACATGGAACAATGACGCTAATCAGATTTTATACTTTCAAAACACAGCACTGCAATGTTATTACAATGTTGATAGCTGTTTTCCCGGATTGTGTGGACTACAACAGGCGGTGTGAAATTGTATGAACACAGACGATCCAGTTCCAACCGGATTCACAACGATCACATGCACAAGTGTCCAGATGCATCTCATAAACTGGAAATAGAACGGCGTCATTTTCTGCAATTTTATGCTACAAAAGGTGTTTGTTAAGTTAGATTTGTTATTGCAATGAAACTTTTTATCTGCATTTTATTTATCTATTGTGAGGATATATATTTTTTTGGAAATCAAATATAGTTATACATATCAGGAAACTATAGAAATTAGTTTAAGAAATTCATATTAGTGTGACTCTTTTCATTTGGTTGTACTTGTGAATTCTCTGCGTACGTCCTCAGGATACCTAACGAAAATGTCGATATCTTACAGGTTTTATGTAGAAGGTTCTTTTATTACCGTAGTACACAGTATTAGTAACAGTTTTTCTTTTAAAATGTGTGTGTGAAAATTTATTTACGAGTAAATATATCATTGCGACACGAATTAATGCGACTTTCATCTTAAAAGTATGAATAAAATATACATTAGATAGGTATATAGAGCAGTTTTCAGCTCCAACACAAAACTATTTATTGAAATTGGACTCGTATATAGTTCAAGCTGTAGAAAACATCATAATATTACTAGTATTACACAGACCCGTGTCACATTTGGACAATATGACAGCTGGTACGTGTTTTGTATAAATTTGAAACACAAGATGGAATATAACATAATATTTTATGAATAACACGTTCTTCATCCATGTCTGTTGTCCCCATAAACGGTTACTATCAATAATTTATTTAAGAATAAAAATATGTAAATTTTGAGTTGGACTAGCAGGTGAATATAATTTAATTGTATTAATAATTAGCAGCGAAACAGGTTTAAATATTTCTGCTCCAACACAATTTGATATATCAAAAACTTTCCGTTATACAGCCATCACAAATCCAAAAATTCACACCAGATCAAAACTTGTTAAGCCTCTAAATCTGTTTATATTTCAAACCTCGAAAGCTCGGAATGATCAAAACTTTATTCTACAGTGAGGCAACGACAATAAAAGCTGACACACGACAATCCTGACTACGCAGTACCGACGCTATCTAGACATGAATGAATGTGCATGAGATTTTAACGGGAAACTTAAAAATAACCTTACTTTAAGCTAAGTAAAAAAGGAACAACCAGAATGAAAAATGGCTGATTATCAAGTTACACATAAATAGAACAGTTCAAAAAATTTTTTTTTTACTCAAAAGTAAGTGACTGAACTGAACGAACACGGCATGAGCCTTTTTACGTCGTTTCTGAGTGGTTCCAGCTTATGACCGGTCGAGCTGCAGCTTATGCAGCGAACTGCCTGGCTCTATTACTGTACAAATTAAAAGTAAACTTTGACATAGTAATTACTTTTAATAATTAAATGAGTTGGTCGATAAAATGTTGTAATCAAATGCAATTTTAATAGACTCAAACAAAAAATACCATCTCAAAGGAAAATAGAATTCGAAACTTCAGCACATACCGCTGCTGCTTAGTATAAGTGCATGTGTGTAAGTCATGGGTATAAGTCCCATCTGCGAGTATAGTTTTTCCACCTAAACAATATTTTATGTATAGAATTCAGCATTTGCCATCCATATTTATTTATGGTTACGTCGATTGCAAGCGGGCATGTCGCACACATACTCGTAAGCGATGCCTATTTTATCTTTTTTAAAACCTGGTATATAACTGAACAGAAAAAAAATATATAAAAATCTATGCAAAGAAAGTTTTTCTAATAGAACGCCCGTAGGTAGGTAATATCAGCGAAGAATATTGGCTCGGCTCTTATATAGTCATGCCCAATATGCCTCACTGAAAGTAGTTAATTAAACTACATATTTAAACACCGTACACAAAGCCTCCAGTTGCACTATCGAGCCTTATATCGTGGAAGTTTAATTTCATGGTATGTGCGTTAGAAATGTGTCTGCACGAGAAACAAGTTTTGTAGGTACATTTATGTTTAGAACGGAAATAGATTTTAGTTTGTATAGCAAGAGTAGTGGAAATTAAAAACAAATTAATAAAATTTGTTATTAAAAAATAGCACAAAAGAACTTTATATTTGTTTATAGACTAAAATAAAGATTATAGAAAAATAATAATACTTTACAGCTAAACACACATAAACGTTCTAAAAAACGTTAAAGCCTGCTAAACTGTCTTAAAAATCTGTTATGTTCACACTTTAACAAATCATATAAATCATAATAAGTTAACAGTTTCTTAGTAGTTTTTCAAGTCTAAATCTTGTTTAAAGTGAAAATCTTTTGAACTTCTCAGTATTGTAATTGTTTTCAATATTTTTTTATTAATAATAGGTTGGGGAAAAAGTATTTTCGTATTTTTGTATGAAAAGTCAAGACATTTTTTTCAAAGTTTATTTACATTTATTTACAATATATATGTACCGTTTTGTTGAATAACTTTCTGCCATTTTGTGGGCAGAGACATTATCCCGTTACTGTAGAAACTTTGGGACTTCTGATCAAAAAAACGGGACAAATAGTTTTGGCAGTCCTCTCTTGAGGTCAACCTTACAGAACCTAAAGAATTCTGAAGAGACCGAAACAGGTGAAAATCTGAAGGCGCAAGGTCAGGGCTATATGGTGGATGCACTAGGACCTCCCAGTCGAACTCTCTTAATTTTTGCTGAGTGGCTAAAGATGTGTGTGGTCTAGCGTTATCGTGATGAAAGACCACACCCTTCCTGTTGATCAATTCCGGCCGTTTTCTCTCGACTGCTTCCTTAAATGTCATCAGTTGCTGGCAGTAAAGATCAGAATCGATGGTTTTGCCGGACGGTAAAAGCTCATAATGAACAATGCCCTTCCAATCCCACCATACACACAGCATCACCTTATTTCGTGTTAGGCCAGGTTTGGCCACAGTCTGTGAAGCCTGGCCAACTTTCGACCACGACCTTTTTCGCACGTTCTTGTCGTACGTGATCCACTTTTCATCGCCAGTTATCAATCTCTTCAAAAACGGCTCGGTTTCATTACGTCTCAATAATGAATCGCAAATGAGTACACGGTTCATTAAGTTTCTTTGAGTGAGCTCGTGTGGCACCCAAATATCGAGCTTTTTTGTATAACCAGCTTTCTTCAAATGGGTCAAAACTGTTTTGTGGTCAATTCCCAGTTCTTCAGCTACATCGTAACTACTAATATGCCGATCTTGCTCCACTCTTTCAAAAATGGCGTCCATTTTATTCGTAACAGGGCGACCAGAGCGAGGTGCATCTTTAACATCAAAATTTCCGGACTGAAAACGTTTGAACCAAATTTGTGCTACTCTTACTGACACTGCATCAGGTCCATAAACATCACAAATTTTTTTCACTGCTTGAGTTGCATTTTTGCCTTTTTTATAATAAAATTTTAAAATGTATCGAATTTCTTCATTAGATTCACTCATTTTTACGGAGAGAAAAACAAATGAAAAATAGCGGGAAACAACTTTTTTTTATTTTTTTCTTTTCTTTATAATGTAACCTTTTTAATGTTACCAAAACCAGCCAGACACAAATAGTACAGTCAAAGAAATTTTATAATAAGTTTATACCTACGTTATGCGAAAAGACTTTTTCCCCGACCTAATATATCAACGTATGTCGAGTGTATTTCATTCAATAATACTAAATTAACACACGAATCTGCTAGAATTCGAAACAGAAAACATCTAAATGAATGCCATCATGCTAATTTACTATGTTACAAAGACAAACCTATCTAAAGCAAGGAAATATTTGAGTGACCAATATTGATTACATCATATTTTATATGACCTCATCAATTAATTTCACCATAATTAATTTCCGGAGACAAAATTCAATTGTGTAAAACTTTTTATTAAAATACTTGTAAAAGTCGTCAAGTTAGAGCAAAATAATTATTTCAAATTCAACAATAGATCATAAGATACGAAGCTATAGACATACAAAAGCAAACTTTAGTTATGGTAAAATCCATTTCACTTGAAGGCAATGACTGAACTTTCCGCGAAGCACTCGTAATGTCTTTATGATTCACTCAGACATCGTAAATTGATATTTATTCGAAATCCTTTGCAACTACTATGCACTTGTAGAAAAATAGTTTTGAAAAATATCTAGTAGTTTTCGTATACGCCTCATGAATTGTGATTTTGAACGGGACTTGGGAAGTTTTCGTATTAAAACTTTAGTTTTGATGATGACATTACTACATGGTTTACGACGTGCAGCGGGCACGTTAAAAGCGGGCTGCCTAGATACATTTGATGGGGGTCGTTAAATAGTTTTGGGGTCGGGTTCGACCGAGAAAATCATCATTGCTTTGAAACTGGGGATTAGATTTAGGATTGTTTTGTATTGGGTCTCTATTTATTATTATTATAACACAACCAATACAACTGAGTCGGCAATTTGGTGCCAAAGTCATTAATTTCGGTCTTCGAGCAGAAGTTCGTGGATTCAATCAACATTTAATCAGAAACATATTCTGACTGATGATCAGATATTTAAAAGTAAGGATCTTGATGATAGATATGGTACAATTCATCATTAGGATCACACATCACAAAGATATCACAATTTTTTTATTGTTTAAACTACTAGTACTAACTAGATGGAACCAGGCAAATCATTTTCATACCAATATTAAGTAAGGTATTAAATATATTTTCGGAAAATATTAATTTTCTGTGCAAGTGCACACTAACCACACTTTATAGCTACCTATTTGGCAATAAGTCGCCTCTTCAATAACGCCATCTGCAGAACGAAATGAGATTTTTACTACGGTAGTAATAACTTGATCGAATCTGGAACACAATTCTACGCGTTCGGAGAATCGAAATTATATTAGAAAATGTGTTCTTCGACGCCATTATTAGATTTTACGGCAGTTGGCATTGTCATCTAGTAATATATATCCTTTTAAAATTTAACTAAACAGCGCTGTGACTTTTTTTCTATATAGTCTACCTGCACTAGCTAGAATAAATAAATGCATTTTATTTCCCTGACAACATACAACCAAAATACAACCAACGTTTTATAATTGAATTAAACTCAATTATAAAACGTTGGTTGTATTTTTGTTTAAACAAAGGTTATATCACCAATCTGTCACTAGATTATCTTAGATGGTGTATGCAGCAGTAACTGTACGTTGACATGCCAATTAAGAATTCACTAACCCAAAAACCAAAATCTTAAAACAGGGCCATACCATAATCTAGACACGAATTCAAGAATCGCATGTTGTGACGCCGATTGGGAGAGGCCTACGTCCAGCAGTAGACTGCAGTAGGCTAATGATGATCATTTATGTGGACGGATATGAGGATCTTACCAGTTATCATTTGACTCGCTGTGGTGAGCAGTTTCACGTCATTGTCTTCGTCTTGGGTTTCTAGTCTTACTGTGACGTTGAGAGGATCCAATGTTTCATCACCAGCTCTACCGTGAAGAGTCACTAGGATGGCAGTGGTCTTTCCGGGTACAGCCACTTCAGGTGCCACAACTGAGAAGCCACTGTGAATAAAACAAAAACGTTAGCCGTTTGTTTATTGTTCGAATTTTTAATAATAAGTATTCTAATATGCCTTGGCCTTCCTTCCTTCCTTTGCCTGCCTTCTAATATTTAATAGCAAAATACATAACATAAAACATATTTTCACGCCTTTTGCAGGTGCAGGCAGTGCAGGCAAAGTGCAGGCAGCCGCTGTTAAACTTTGTCTTGCCAATAAGTTTACGTCTCAAATTGAAATAGGTGATGAACCTATTGTCATACTGAGTACAAAGTTTTCAGTCATCTATATTTATCACACATAACTTCCGAAAATTATTTCAAAAAGTCATTGGTGTGAGTAAAATAAAATGAAAAGTTTCATATTAAAAGTTTTCTTCTTTCTAAAATGAATGAAATTAATTATTTTTTGCACACTTTTTATTAGCTTTTTATTTTATTTCTAGAGTCAATAATTAAATACGTTAATAATGTTTTGTAATGTACGAGTATGTGTCATATTCTTTACTTTGGATGAAACTTTACTTTTAAGTGCATTGTAGATAAACTTACAAGTTGCTTGTGTGGGCCTCCAGGGCACTTGGCGTAAATGTATGTTACTGTAGACTGTGCAGAGACTACTAGACTAACAGAATATCGAGTTAGCAATCGACAACAAAAGTCGTAACGGATAAAATGTTATGTAAGCGCGACAAATATAAAAGAATAAAAGAAGTTCAAAAACAAAACTTGCTCGTGTCACTGGCAACAATATGTTTTTTTATTGCCATAAAATTTGATCATTGCGAAACACAGGTCAATAAAATTCAATTCTGAACTGTACTGTTGTAGGGAAATATTGAAAACTTTCCAAAGCAAAGTCTGCAATGCGACAAATCGGGTGGACACGTTCGAATTATTGTATATTTCAACGTGTGCACGGAATACAGAAATTTGTTTGACGAAACCCGTTCGTGCTTCGTCCTGTTTTGAGAGGCGCAAGAACGCGCCAACATTAGTTTGAGTTTGCTTTGAGTATACTCACTTTAGATCGTTTTATTTTTATCTGACTTCAAAAAAATAAGGCGTAGTACTACCGTACTCTTTTATAATTTATGTTAAAGAATACGATTCGATAGAGAGAGAATACTATTAAGTTGGTCTTTATCAATATTATTCATACTAAAAATTTTGAATTCTAATTTGTAGTCATAATTTAGATGTTCCCTCTAAAGGACTTAACATTGTGAATTTTGTTAAGAAAGAACGAAAATATAAAGAGCCATAAGACCTTGCTGACGACTGTCATTAATAAATCTTGTCATACACGCGCTTTATTTTTAAAATTTGATTTCAAATTGTGAATGGACTGAATTCGATCATGGAAAGGGTATCACCTAACTCGATATGCATCAAACATTTTTTTTTCTTTGAGATAGGAGGGCAAACCAGCAGGCGTGTCACCTGATGTTAAGTGACCCACACCGCCCATGGACACCTGTGTGTCACAGTTGCGTCACATGTTACAGTTGCGTTGCCAACCTTTAAAGGAGTAGGATAGGAAGGGATGGGCAAGGGGGATGGGCCTCCGGGTACCTCTCTCACCGAACGAAACGCGGCATGAGCCACTTTACGTCGATCTTCTGAGAGGTGGTGGTATTTCACCGGTAGAGCCGGCCCATTCATGCAGTGAACTGCTTGGCTCTACCACTCTAAAAAAACTTCTTTGCAATGTGTAGTTCATTATTTATTCTTGTCTTTTGTTATTAGAGGTCTGAGTCAACTTTCTGCCTTATGACTTTGTTATTAGCGTATTGTGAGCGCAAGTCTACATATTTTGCAAACATTTTGTTGTATGTTTATCTTTTACTTATAATAATTTCGTCGGGTAACGTGGTAAGCCCGTGGACATTTAAAATAATGAGTGGATCACAATTACGTTGCTTACCTTCAAGAAAGATGATGTGATAATCAGGCCCAACTCTTTCCTACTCCTCCCCCATTTCCCTCCCTATCCTATCCTATATCCAAGCGACTATTTCAACCATCGTGCCTACTACTATTGAAATAGGTAGGTAAACAAAGTTTTTGATGTCTTAGAATAATATAATTTTATAAAAGTTATTGTCCTGTCCAAAAAAAAGCAACAATTCGTATGTTCCGTAAAATAATCCATTCAATGACGAGTGCGAAGATTGTAGTGGTCAGCTTAAAAATGACATAAATGAAACATCCAACTCAAAAAAAGAAAGACACTCATTTGAACCAAAAAAATTTAGGGACACCTACCGTCCAAGAAAATATGCACAACGAATTAAAAAAAGGGTTTGATGAAAAAGGAGGGGAAACTCAATTAGGATGCTGCTGATTTTTTTTTTTTCAAATTTGTTTTGACATTATTGAAACAGTGAATGAGTGGAATGAACGAATGAATGAATAACTTCAACAAAAATATAAAAAATTTAATTAAACAATTTCTGGATGTATATATATATATATAGTTGTTAAATAAAACGTATGTAGATATGTTATACTGTTATAATTATGTATTTACATAATACAGCAAACATAAATTCATACCCAGTCCCTTGCGGGGTACGCAATGAGAACAGAGCATCATACGGCACGATTATTGCACAACTCACTCGCATCTTACTTTCGTCGCTTTTTAAGGCACTTATCGCACAAATGTATCCCTGGGGAAAGCTACGCAGGGAGACCTTCTATTTAATCATGGAAAATGTGACTTGTGATCACGTATTTTTTTGCATCCGCTTTTGCACTATATATCTGCTTAATCAGTTTTGCATCATCCATTCTTTCTATATGTCCAAGCCATCGAAGCATGTTCTTCCTTACTTTAACACCGATAGTCTCTTGCGTCCAACTTCCTGCTTCCAAGTTCTAAATTGTTTTCGACGCGGTCGGCGAACATCACTCCACCCTCATTTCGTGTACTGTTGGGTGGGGCAACTCTTGCTTCCATAAGTAAGCGTAATAAGCTTCGTGTATTTATAAGTTTCCTCTAAAACATATCCTCTTCTTTAAGAATGATAGGCTTTTAAAATATTTTCTGGAAGGTAGTTTCATTTGAACGCACTTACATAGTAGGTAATACAATGTCTATTTATTTCTAGCAGAGCGTTCTAAGTATTGGCTTGCAACAATGAATTCGAACACCACTTGAACTGCTACTGTATCTAAGATCAAATAAAAAAGTAGACACTTGGTTCTTTTTTTTTCAATAAAAAGCCAAGAGCGTGGTATTTGGCTTAAACTTTGAAATTCTTAGGATGCTTTAAAGTGCGTTTTATTTTATAGATTACTTGATAGCGGTTATTTGTTCTACAATTGGAATCTAATAAAGTCAATCAGTAAAAGCAATTAGTGATTTGACATTTAGGGAGAACAAACGAACAGATTGCCAAATTATCATTACATAGTATAAAATCAAGTTGTTTTCGCTGTCTGTCCCTTTATGTCCTATGTATATCTTTGAAACTACGCATCGGATTTTGATGCGGTATGTTAATAGATAGAGGGTATCATTGGGCTGGTTTGTATGGTTATTTCATGTTTAATGTAGTAGACAAAAAGTGATAATTTTCCAGATTCTCCCAGACTCTTCAATTGTAAACGCTGAAAAAATACTTTTGATGCGGAACAAATTTCGCCGGGTCAGCTTGTACAATAAATATAAATCTTTTTTGTAATTTATTAGTTTTTAAAACTTATATAAAACGGCAGGATATCGCAGAGTGCAAAATCATCTACTTCATTTAATTTGAGAAGGGTTATTGCCCAGAGTCTTATTGACAGAAAAATCCCTCACGACGCGGCGTGGGAAGAAAAAAAGGGCTCTTGTCCTACATGCATGTCCGTTTTTATTACTGCCACCGTTATCTTCGGTAAGACGCGCTTTATTTAGTTTTGAAACGTGTGTCTTGGTTTTCTTATTTTTTTACTTTGTATACACATCTAGATACATATACATAACTCTATGCCAAATCCCTTGCGGGGTAAGCATAGACAACAGAGCGCCATAAGGCAAAAAAAAATACATGCTTCACTCGCTTTTTTGACTTTTATAACATTTTTCATACACGTGCGTCGATTTTTAAGGCTCTTGACATGAAATTCCTCAAGAACACAATTTATTTGGTCCAGGAAGGTGTGTCGTAACTATCCTCGACTCCTACATCCATCCGCTTTTGCATTGTATGTCTGCTTAGTGTATCTTACGTCGTTAGTTCTTTCTACATGTCTGAAACATCGGAGAAAGACCTTCCTAACTTTTACATCGACACTCTATTTGAATCCAACCTCCTTCCTGACAACCTTGTTTTCGACGCGTTCAGCGAGAGTCACGTTGCAAATTTTGCGCAGTGCCCTCATTTCGAACTCATTTATCCTACTTTCGTGCACACTCTGCCATACCTAAGTCTCGTTTCCATAAGTTAAAGTTGGGATCAGTACCGCAGTATGGAAATTTACTCTGTTTATCTTCTTACTCATTCTTTCGTTTTCTACCCTGTTCACTATCCTGACCCTTTGACCCTAAATGAATAAACTCAAGAGCCGACAATATCAATTAAATATTTAAATTAAAGTCATTAAGAGAAATTACCTCGCACATGCGATATGGTCATTATAAATCCATCATTTCCGAAACGTCTAGTTTCTGTAATATATATATTAATCTGAAAAACTGTGAGAAGCGATCTTTTCTACAACGATTTGTATTGATTTGAGTCGAGCGAGCGTTGGCAAGTGTCCATTTGTGTGCCTTTTGTTATTGGACTCCGTTCCAAAACTATGTATAAACCCGCCACATACGATGTTTTCGTGGATCATGCCAACCCTGCATTGACTTTTTGTCAAGATTTTACTTGATCTGCAGTTTCGTTCCTATATGGTATGTAACAGAACTTTACGCCTTTTTCTACCCAATGGCAGTTAAGCCTCGACTCGCCGTCATATTTACGTCCCAAATGGTTTAGATGGCGATCCTATTGCCAAACCAACGCAAAGTTTTTTAGTCATCGATATTTATGACACAGAACTTTGAAAATAATTTCGAAGAGTCATTGGTGTGAACCAAGGTTCGAACCCGCGACCACTGGATTCAGAAAACCGTGTGCTTAACCACTGGACCACCGAGACTATAGTATATACCTAATGATGTTAACTTTTCCTCAATAAAAGCCGATTCTTACTTCCTCTTGTTAATTACTATGAGACCGGTCACCTTTTCAGCTCGAATGTAATTAATTTCGTTCTCATCAAAACGTGACTGGAGATCCGAAGAAGAAATTTTAGGGACGCTGTTGACATTTGCGTAATATTTAACTAACTCTTAACTATGTCGTTCTAACAAATTTCCCAGTATTATGGGCATGCTAATGAGTGTAACAGTGCTTTCGTACTGCCGTGTCGGTTTGTGTGTAAAACATTTTGAATTGAAAACGTGGCCATCACTTGTCTATATAATTTTGTTAAACCGCATTCTTACTTTGACCTCATAGATTTGGTGTTTTTAATTTTCATCATCATCATCATCATTGGCCTGTTCCATTCCACTGCGGGACTTAGGCCTCTTCCGATTTTTCGAGGCGTCAGGTGTAGAATGCTAACCGCGAGACCCTGACGCTCCAGCTAAGACGAAGAAGTGCGCCGCAGCGGTTTTAGTGGCTATTCCGGCACCACACTATAACGTGCCGGTGAGTCCCACATAACCTTGCCGACGCCGTCGTCGTTGTCGTCAATTTCGTCGGCGTCGGCAGGGTATGCAGAAAAGCATTCCTCTGCGTAAACAAAAAAAGAAGGCCTCTTCCGATTCTCTGCCTGCCGATTCTCCGTCTTCAATTTTAATTTAACATTAATACGTATATAACTCCACGACAAGTCCCTAGTGCAGTAGGCAGAGAGAACAAGCTCGTGTCTTATGGCACTCTGTTCTGGTTTCTTAAAGTTCAAAGCTAAAGTATCACTTTTACAAAACTAGTAGTTACACGAATAACATCGGCGACTGTACACGGAAGCCACAGTTCAGTAGTTTGAGAATAAGTTTCACCCGCACCGGTTTCCGGGTACGTTTTCTAACTTGTTCTGCAAGACTTGAATATTTTATTTTGCACTGCGTTAGAGAAATTAAATCAGTTCTGTTTAATTTTCAGCAACTCGTCGAGTAATAGAGTCGGTGGTAATAAATATCTTTAATTACTAAATTCTTTTATGGTATAGGAGAGGAAACGAGCATGCGTTGACCTGATGGTAACTGACCAACGACGCCGATGGACACCTGCAACACATATAGTGATACAGTTGCATTGCCGAACTTTAAAAGAGTAGGATAGGAAAGGTTTACCCTATTAAGCTTGGATTGGCGAGAAATTATAAAAAGAAAAAATTAATATTTACTGTTATTCTATCGTGGGACGACTTAGCGAAGTGTTCGTGCTAACACACTATACTATTGATAGGAAATGATATATAAATCTATGAATATATCTATAAAATGTCGTTTAAATTATTGACAGTTATCAGCAGGGGTTGGAAGGAAAATAAATAAAATCATGACATGTTGGTATAGAAGCATCTAATGTGAACGACATATCGGCTAACCCTTATCAAAATGTGGACATTATGGAAGCATTCGCTTGACAAATATAATAAATAAAAATACCATGTAATATAATACATATTTCCTCTTTGTTATTATATATTTATGGTGTTTATATATATTTTAGGAGATACCGTTGTTAACGAAACCCGTTGATTAAATCACTAAGCCAAGTACGACATTTGTGAATATAATGGCTTATTAAGCTCTATTCGAAGCTAAAAATACTAACACAGCTTCGAGATAAGCAATAATAATTATAACATCTTAGACACAATACACACAGCGCCCTCTAGTTCCAAGCTAAGCAACTAAGTGCTTGTGTTATGGATACTAGATAACGGATAATAATACATATATACTTTTTTTTGAGAAAGAAAAACACCCAGACGCCACACATATTCATGTTTGTCACAAATATTTGTGCTCGGGTGGGAATCGAACCCCTAACCTCTTTTCTGGAGCCGGTAGTTTTATCAATGCGTTTTATCAACGAGGCCCGTCGTCGATAAGTATTTCTCATTAAATTTTGCTAGTTTATGTCTAAAATACGTCTCTAAAAGTCAATGAAAACCGTGATAATGTTATTGAACTTTGCGAATAACATGTAATCATTAAAGTCACCTTAAGTTTTCTTTTATAGATTTTCTATAGGTTGTGCCTGAATACTTGCCTACGGCTCATTACGTTCTAATGAATAATTTATATGCCGGCGCCTTAGTTGCCTCTTCCCACCTCCGCCCTCACAACTCACACCCTCCTCACAACTTTGCAAGCCCACTAACCCGAAGGCTTATTTCGAGAGCCCTCTGACACATCTATAGGTGTGATATTTGGCTTCCTCGGGAATATTTAGGTCAACAATGGATTTAATTGCTAAAAATGATTGCTGACTTATCATAGTGTATAAAATAGGATTATTCTTGTGACATCACTTTGCCTACATTTAAAAATCTTATAATTTTTTAGTATAAATAAAGTTTAACTAGTAATGAGCTGAAATTTTATCGGTTCAATGGTAGCCAATTTTTTTGTTCACAGCAGACATTATTTGGAAAAATGTAAAAAATCCAGTAGAGTGCACCGAATTGAGATTAAAAATCTAAGCAATATATAAATAACATACAACTTACGACTCCATCCCGAAATTGTATCACTTTATCTCCAGTTCAAGTCCGCGGAGTGAACAATGTTCTAATAAAAATAAATTCTTTATAGGCGAAACATAACTTTCTCGTAAAAGAAAACGTGAATAAAACATCCACGTTTTGTTATTACCTACCATAGACATACCGACAAAAGAAATGAATTTTTTTCGGCACCTTATTGTCTAAATGACATCTCTCACTTTGAGAAATATATCTTTTCTCATTCTCTTCTCTCTTTATTATATATCCTGCCTCCGGGTATGGATCTCCCTTATTATACTCGTTTAACGAAAAACTATAGCAGGATCGAACTTCCAAACTTTATGAACTGAGTAGATTGATTTAAATACTGATGCTGTATCTTTACACCCTTAATTCGCAAGTGGTGAACAGCGACAGCTATGCTTCGGCACGCCTAATAAATCAAACATACACTGCCATTAAATAGGTTAGAAGACATTGCCACCTAAATATTTTATGATTTCTATAATATTTTCAAAACTAAGAAGAGCATCTTATTAATATTAAAATAAAAAATACTAACTAAAAATAACTTGTCAAAAAAGCTTACTAAATTATTAGATAGTATTAAAACAAAGTCGCTTACCGCTTTCTGTCCCCTTATATGTTTAGATTTTTAAAATTGTGGAACGTATTTTGATGCGGTTTTTTATTAGAAAAGGGTGTCAGCGGCGTAGTTTGTATGTTTAATTAATGTATAACGTTGGTAAGAAAAAGTGATAATTTTTGAGATTTAGCATTTGTAAACGCTGTAAAAAATACTTACACTAAGGAACAAAGTTCGCCGAGTCAGCTAGTTCTAATATAATAATCTAAAGTTTTCATCTATATTGCCTACAAGCACTATACAGTGTAATCTCCAAAGGCGAACATCCAGGTTCATTCAGGCGATGACGCCATCCTTTGTTCCTGTCTTCCTTACAAATGTTCATCATAGTGATAAACTTTATTCAACTGAATGCTGTTGTCCCTTACTCAACAGAAAAGGTTTTTGTTTTAAAATTGAATTTGCAAACTACGTTATTAAGAACAGTCAGATAAAAAGGAAGTGTGATATTAAAAAATGACATTACCATATCCTTTTGTGACATAAATATCTTTTTGTATTTTCGTTCTGTAGTTTTACAGTATGTATTTTCAGTTCTTTGACATAAATAGGCGTAGACAGCGTTACCTTACATCAGCAAAATTATTTATGAAATATTTTCATTTTTTTTTAAAATTATTAAGTCACCTATTTTCATCGGTAGTCACATCTTATCGGTGATATTTCATATTAACAGCTATAAACTGTTAAAAATAAAGTTATGTTTTCTATGAAATAAGCTTTCAAGCCTTGGAAATACTGACAAATTATAGCATAGGTATAATAAAAAAACTGTTCAACTCTATTCCAAAATTTTCTTATTCGAAATTTAAATTAAATTACTGGATAGAAAGCAAACATTTTCAAATTCTCTTAGCGACAGACTTAAACTCTAAGCGAGATTATCCCGTTGTTATAAAATAGATACGTTAATTTCTTCAAGTCTATTAAAACAATTCGCTAAGCAATCACTTCAATTAGTTCTTCTATTTAAGCGTCTAAATAATGAAGCAGTATTCAGAGAGTTGTTCAACATAACAACGTAATACGCTTGTAGGCGAGCCCTTCAATTTAGAAGCGAAACTCTTGTCAACATTGTTTAATGCCTATATTTGCATAAAATTTGCATCTTATTGTATCCAGTTATTTTCCGCTGGTCACTGTTTTATTAAATATTCGAACAGGTATATATTACACTTTTAAGTATAATTATTGTTTTGCTGTAAGCCGTTGATTTGAATAGCCAAATTCTTATTTTTCTTATAACATTACGATAATTTATCGGTTTTACGAGAGTTTTCTTTAACTGAGAATGACAAGAATTATAATCTGCTACATACAAACTTCCATGCATAACATAAATACTCGTTCTCGAGAGGGGATCGAACCCGCTGACCTCTTCAGGTCCGGAAAATCCTATTGAAAATATATCAAGAAAAAAGTTTAATGCCACGAAGTAAGAATCGATCTTAGTAAGAATCGATTTTCTTTAATTCGTTATTCTGTCTGTTTAACAAACGTGAAGTTTTTGCAGCTTGTTGTCACCAAATTAGACAAAAATTTACGATTTTAGGAGAAAACAAGTTGATTTATGCGGTCTTTTGGCCAAAATACTTTTGATTACTAACATAAGATAACAAAAATTTGTTACAATTTCTACGTAGAACACTTAACTATGAGGCTAGGTACTGAATAGCAGAGGGTTAATACATACATGACGATATAAAGTTGGCTAGAATCCAAGAAAACATTGTATAGATAATTTAATATGAAAGGAGAGTACTTCGATAACTCGGAGTAATAACGATAATGGCTAGACAATATAGGCTTATTTTTTAAGAAGAAGGCTAGCAAACAGGCAACGTTATTGAAAGGAATAATTACATTTATAAATAGAATAAAGAAGATTTAATCTGTTCATTAAAACTAATGGGGGAAAAAAGATAAATTTGAACCCAAGTAGTTTTCTGTATGAATGGGTTGACACGAACGATGAAATACTAAGATATAGTGAAAAATCGAAGTAAAATATCTCATTGTACGAGAAATTCAAAGTACTGTTTTTTTTATATATTTTAACAGTGGTAGAGCTAAGCAGTTCGCTACATGTATGGACCAGACGGACCGGTGAAATACCGACGGAAAGTGGCTCATGCCGCGTCTTATTCGATGAGAGAGGTACACGGAGACCCACCTCCCTTCCCCACCCTTTTCCAGCCTAATCCCTTAAAGGTTGTCAACGCAACTGTAACATTATTTTATGTGTTGCGTTATATAATATTTTTGGCGTTGTATTATTACATTATAGGTGTCCATGGGCGGCGCTGGTGACTTGCCATTGCCGCTTGCTGGTTTGCCCTCCTATAGCATAAAAAACTTAAAAATAGATATTTTCTATGAAAATAAAACCTAAACATATTTAAAATATATCACTGCAGAGTTTAGCAATTGTTGACATTACTTTTAAACTATTATATTATATTCGCATACCAAACCTACACTTACGTTATTGCCTACAAACAATGTATAATACAGATCCATAGTTAATTGAGAGAAATCCCTAAGGTCGACGAATCAGAATTTAACGATAAAATGGTTCTAAATTCTTAGGTAAATTGATAAACTTTGTCTAAGCTGAAGGTTTGTATACTGATAAATTCAATATTCAGCTTTCTCGTCTCCAGGCTTATAACTTATTTCCTTCTTTACTTTTCTTTAAAGCTGGTTTTCATAAAGAAAACAAATGTTAACTCTACTTGAATTGAATTTAAAGAGATCATTTTGAAAGTTCATAATTTAGACTGCTCTCTAACAAATAGACCCACCAATTTACAAGGAATTTTAATGGCATACAAGTCTATATTTAAAAGAGACAATCTGAATAGTAGATTACGCAAATCCTGACACTGGCTCACACCAATGACTTTTTGAAATTGTTTTCGAAAGTTATGTGTGATAAATATCGATAACTAAAAACTTTGTGCCCGGTATGGCAATAGGTTCGCCACCTATTCCATTTCGGACGTAAACATAACGGCGAGACGAGGCTTAACAGCCGCTGCCTACACTTTCGGGTAATAAAAGGCGTGAATTTATGTTATTTTATGTGTTATATATATAATATAGGTAAGAAAAATAGTTCCATGAGAAGAGCCAGTAAACAATAAGGCAATATATTCAACTAATACAAGGTCACAAAAATAACCATTTATTACGATAAGAAAGTTCTGGCATTAAGAGCTATCAAAGAATAAAGTTCAGAAACTATGATTCTCGGACACACTCAAGCATTAGAAATTAATTGAGATACCGAAAATAATTTGTTGGTTAATCCTTCCTAAGAAGTTTTTCTCATATGCTTAACTACATATGTATTTATATAAAATTATATAATTTTATATAAATACGTATGTAGTTAAGCATATGAGAAAAACTTCTTAAAGGATTGTCGTTAACAATAAAAAAACTTATAGGGCGGGGGAAAGTTTTCGAAATCCTCTCGTCGTTCCCCCTTTTACGAAGTTACAAAGTTACCTCAATTAAATACATGACTTTCTAAAATAAATCGACTTTTCTCAGCCTCGAGCTGGTGGAGTGACGTGAAGTAGTAAATTTTATTAGCGCGAAAGGCAAAATGATTAATTGATTTTCAGTGTTGAGGCGCACCCTGTAACCGGGTGACAAACAAGTTTTATACAGGCTGATGTCAAAATGTTACATAGATATTGTTTGTTACAAGTTAAGATTTCAGATTTGGCGTTCATTCGCGTCTGTTGACAATGTTAAAGAGGTGTTAAAATGTATTCGGTAAACAATTGTCTGCGTAACATTTTAATCCTACTAGAATACTTAAACATAATTACTGATATATGTATATGAGACATGAATATGACGCTATGTTATGAGACATGAATAATTTTTCAAATTGAATTTTATAAAAAAAAAAAAACAATTATATCATGACATTCAAGGACATCGTAAATTTCTCCAACAAATTTTCAAAGTAATACGGAATTAAAATCGTCAAAGGTATTGTAGGAAAATCTAGTTTTAAAATACATATATATTCACTAATCATGGATGACAACTAGAGAATAATAATTTCTTCAATCTAAATAATATAGCAAATCAATAATCATCAAATATGGAAAAATATCAATTGTCATACAACACTAGATCATTTTATTGGTATACTAATAAAACATAATATTATATTCAGTTTGTAATGAATATATCAAACGACCTGTATATACATGAAGAAGTTGTGAAGCATCTCTCAGAATGTATATTCAGACTCCAATTAAAATCGAATTAGTAAGATTGTGACAGCGACAGTAATACAGAATTGCATTATATATTATATTATATTTCAATTACTTTTTGTAATAGACAAATGGAGACCAAATAAGTGGAACAATAAGTAGTATTTATTAATTTAATCTGATGATATCTTATCATTGTATTTTATTAATGCTTTAAGAGTGGTAGTGACACGCAACTGGCTGCATGAATAGGCCTGCTCGATGCTCCACTGGTGAAATACCACGACCTCTCTAAATAACGATGTAAAGTAGCTGAGAGTTTGTTAGCTATAGAATACGTATATTATATATATATATTACGATATATAGAGGGGATAATGAGGCTATGCATCGCCACTATCGCCAATATGGCCACATTAACAATCAGGTTTACCCTCGCATATAAATGTTTCACATCAATTTGTTTTTCTATGTATTATAAGTATGTATTTACAAAAGAAAAGTATATATATGTATTGTTATCCGTCATCTAGTATTCATAGCACAAGCATTTAAATGCTTAATTTGGAACTAGAAGGCGCTGTGTGATTTGTGCCGAAGATATTATTATTTTTAATGAAAAATACACTTTTTTTTTCATAGCTAGCAATCAAACTCGCTTCTTCAGCTCAACTCAACCTACCAAAACGCGCAATTAGTTCCAACAACTGTCGGTTATTACAACATGTCTATTCCGGGACAAGAGAAATTTCGTGCAAGCGAAACATTATAATGAGACGCCAGCAGGAATGATACCCCGAAGTATTCTTACACCGAAGCCATTAGCGGCTTGTCCATCAATCATGAAGAACGCCTTACTGAGGCACGAAGAACTGAGGCATGTAATAATTACGTACAAAAGTAAAAATAATAAAAGAAACAATAATGATATAATGAACACTCCAAGGGATCTCTTGTTCAGTCTTCGTTAACTCTTGCTTGCCTTCATTAAGGCAATTCCTTTTTTCTTTCAAAGGAAAAAGAGCTGTGGTTGAACATTTTTAGCAATTTTGAGGAATACATTGATAACCTAATATGTCCTTTAAACAATATTTGCATATCTTATGCTATTAAAGAAAACTTTGCCCACCAGAGGTATTCAACAAAGTAATTATTATAGAGCTCGACCGTTGAAATACCACGACCACTCAGAAGATCGACGTAAAGTTGTTTATGCCGCGTTTCGGTATGAAAGTCGGTGAGAAAGGTACCCGGAGGCCCACCTCCCTTCTCCATCCTTTCCCATCCTACTCCTTTAAAGGACGGCCACGCAAATGTAATACTATATTTGTTGTAGGTGTCCATGAGCCTCGCTGGACACTTACCATCAGGTGACACGCATACTCGCTTCCCCTCATATCCCATGGAAAAAAATTTCATGTGGCTTCGTTCAGTTAATCAAGTAAGTTAAAAAGAGATTGAGTGAATGACTTAGCGAAATAAAATTAGTCCTGCCGAGTGCCCATTGTTTGTAAGACGTTCTACCCCCATGGCCTCTTGAAAAACGATTATCCTCAAAGTTGGAAGTCGTTAAGCGTAATCAGAATTACTTTGTGTATACTTTTTGTTTGCTAAATTTATTGTTATGGGTAAAATATGAATATATCGTGCTTCGGCGGTCTGGTCAAGCACATCCCTTCCGAATCGAAAACTTTCGAATACGAATCCCAGATCACCCCAATAAGTGCTCAATATTATTTTTGGAAATTGTGTGGGTGGTGTACGTATATTAAATATCGACTACAAAATAAGCAATAGGTATCGTTACCTATTTTAAAAGAAAAATTTCGGCTAAAATAGGAGGATTTGCGTAGAAACAAAATTGTTTATTAAATATAGCCTATGTTATTCTGGGTGAATGCAGCTTTCTAACGGTGAAAGAGTTTTTCAAACCGGTCCAGTAGTTTTTTGTTTATTTGTTTCCTCTTTATAATATTTTATATATTTATTTCAAAAGACTGTGTTTTTTATATGGATCGGATGGGGAGATTTTCAGCCAAAATTGTATCATAACATATCTTGATTCAACGAGCAGTTGATATATATACCTATATATAAGCTTAGAATTTCCAATCAAAGAATAAAATAAATTAAAATAGTTGCGATGCTTTGAAACTCCTTGGTACTGTGTGTACACTGTACATTGCGTCCAAATAAAAAAATTAAAATGTACTATGACCACAATATCACAATTAAGGCACAACATGTTTCCGTTACGTCACGTCCTCAAACCTAAACACTTATGTTTACAGGTACAGTATTTTCCTCGTCGTCAGAGCCTGTATGACGCTTGACACATTTTCACTTTCCTCATTCACACCGCGTCCCACTACCCCAATGAAACGATGAAAGCGACAAGCCTATAACAGATGGGCGATAACTTTATCAATATTTGAAAACTTGAATTCACCAAACCTGAAAATTTCTTTGATTTTAACCCATATAAAATACGAATATTGTTACTGAATTCTTCCAAATGTTGTTTTTTACATTTTACCTTTACATATGGTTTTCAATTTGTGTACCAAATAGTCAATTTGTAGTACCTATGTATTAGTAGAATAACTTACGTGGTGCATTTTGCTGCAGTAGCTGCTGCAAGATGCAGCAGTAACAGCGTCGCCGCCCACAACGTCATCTTTTGTTCTTTCAACGCATTACAATCGAATACTCCACGTTTTGTGTCTCTGTAACAAAAGTAATTGAGATTATTATATTGTATACTATAGAACTTCAGCATTTGTTCGCAAGTGAATATAATATTCTTTATTTTTTCCCGTAGAGAACATAAAGAATGTGAATTAATTAAAACAAAAAAAAAATAAGGGAAGAAAATCGATAGTTTTATATTTATTTGTTAAAATATAAAAATGCGACCGGCAGTTGTGGCGCTCTATGGGGGGGGGCTATGTCCAGCAGTGGACCTCAAAAAGGCTTATGATGAATGATGCAATATTTGCAAGAGAGAGAGAGAGAGAGAGAGAGAGAGAGAGAGAGAGAGAGAGAGGGAAAACCGAGAAAGCGGTGGTGCAGAGATTGACGTAACGCTGTGTCAACTTAGGTCGCGTACCATGTCATGCTGATAGTTGAGTCAAATACAAACGGCTATTTAGACATTACATAAGAATATAAGATTAAAAAAGTTACAGTAAAGAATATCAAATCTTATAATATTTCCGTTGACATATGGAAAACCACTAACTCTAT
The DNA here is from genome assembly GCA_905147225.2 of Euproctis similis. Lineage (NCBI taxonomy): Eukaryota > Metazoa > Arthropoda > Insecta > Lepidoptera > Erebidae > Euproctis > Euproctis similis. The sequence goes on from LR990108.1 coordinate 4,395,280, forward strand.
TAATGTTTCGATAATACACAATCTTTCATTATTCGTTTCTCCAAGAATCAGATAAAACTAGCTGGAGCTGTATTTATGATACATAAAATGAAATCGCTGACCTAGAAGCGAACAGAAATGTTTATGATCCATCTCAAAATATAGAAGACAATATAGCTGCATGCTATATATTGAATTATTGAAGAAGCAACCCAAATATTCAAGTTTATTTCGTTGCAATAATTTCCAACTATACTCTCAATAAAATAAAGGATTTGTATTGTTTTTTTTCGTTCTTGCTATAAGGAAATATTAGCACAAGGATTTGAGACTAATAGTAAAGTTAAATATAAAAGCCAAAAATATCGAATTGAACTGATTACAAAACAGTTTTTGATGTGTTACATGTGCAGCCTAAACAAATTAATTTATAGAGCATAGATGTAGGCATGTACTATGTCTCGCTATCGTTCACTTTTTCCCTTCATTTAGTCGAGAATCATAATATATCCATAACTTCTTACGGTATTCTCAGTTTATTTGTTATTTTGCAAATTAATAAATCGTATAGACTTTTAAATACTAAATGAGTAAAGCTGTGGGGCTATAACTTGTATACCAATAAAATACTCATATGATAAAATATTTTTATCGCTCGTCTGGTGTGATCTTAACAATTTTGTGACCTTATTATTTCACAACGAGAACCGAAACGTGACGTGTGAACTAAACATACAGCTATAAAGGCCTGCCACACAAACTGCCATAAATAATGTATACGCTGAAAGCTATTCGCCGTAACGACATTAATGATAGTTCATGAATACACCTATATTAATTACTTTATCGATTACATATTCGAATATAGTTAATGGTGTTAAAATCGAAGTATCCTTTTTTAATTAAAATGACTTCTTTTAACCAAATCCATAAACGGTAGTTATAGCAAATATTTTTATCTGTCTGCCTGTTGTTCCAGCTAATCTCTGAAAAGAAACCATATAACGAAGATTATTCGCTATATATGATCATGCAACCACTAATAGAAGTTGAACGCTAAATTTATTAGTAGTAAAGGTATACTTTACCTGTTACCTTACAACTTTTATAATAGCAAAAAATAAACATAACATAACTTCACGCCTTTTGTTACCCGAAGGTGTAGGCAGCGGCTGTTAAGCCTCGTCTCGCCGTTATGTTTACGTCCCAAATGGAATAGGTGGCGAACCTATTGCCATACCGGGCACAAAGTTTGTCAGTCATCGATATTTATCACACATAACTTCCGAAAACAATTTCGAAAAGTCATTGGTGTGAGCCAGTGTCTGGAATCGAACCCCGGACCTCTGGATCAGAGGCCGTGCGCTCGCCCACTGCGCCACCGAGACTATTAAAAATAAAAAGATAATTATATTAGTGGCAAATATATTAACTTTTTGATTATTATAAAAAGTCATAAATAACGATAAAGGCAACCAAGTTGAGAAATATTATTAATTAATTTATATGGAGTGTAATTGAACCGAAGGTGGGTGTAGGCAGAAGTGGATCGATGAACAATTACCGGGCAACTGTAATTAATACGAACCCTCGCGATTCTCTAATTAAATGTGTAGCTAATTAACGGTATCAATTTATGTTCACGGGACAATAATAATGAGTATTAAAGAGAAAAGACTAAATATTTTGTCAAAGTCTTAGAAATTTACTAGTGTTCTGATAACTTTCCAAAAACAATAAATGAATGAAAAGAATAAATTCATTTTACGTACGAGTATGTTACATCATTAACAAGATTTGTTATAATTTTCGAGATTTAGCACTTTAATTGTATGAATACAGTGTATTACATTATTATTCACAGGTCTTAAAAAAAAATCCGAGATAGTATATCAACAGTGGTAGAGCCAAGCAGTTCGCTGAAAATATGTGAAATACCACGACCTCTCAGAAGATCGACGTAAAGTGGCTCATGCCGCGTTTCGTTCGGTAAGAGAGGTACTCGAAGGCCCTTTCCCCATCCTTTCCTTTCCCCTATCCTTTAAAGGTCGGCAACGCAACAATGACACTATATGTGTTGCTGGTGTCCATGGGCGGCGTTGGTTGCTTACCATCAGGTGACACGCCTGCTCGTTTGCCCTCTTATCCCATAAAAAAAAATGTCTATCTCTGAGGGATATCCCACATTGAACATTTTTATTTCTTTTCTGAGGCGAAAACAAATAAAAGAAATACTATTGGGTCTAAGCAAATTTAGAGATAGGTAGAAGAAATACATACATATAAACAAAAACCTACAACAATTGAGTATTATTATTTTAATATATGGGATGGGGTCAAAACCATTTTCGTTGTATTTGAACATAACATTCACTACAAGCTGGCTTTTTACTTAGTCTTTCGAAATACGTCCGCGGTTTCAGCCACAAAGTTGCTAAACAGTTAGGGTTGAACCCCTTACATAACCATTTGAATTAGGGTTGGCGCTCAGCTGCAAACGACAGGTAAAAACATAAATTTGGAACCCTTTTGAGTACATATTACGGGAGTGGTCTACTGGGGATGCCCAGCGACGTAAGCAGGCAGTAATTTTACGGAACTCATGGACAGAATTAATTATGGCTTTTTACCATTAATTTTTTTTAATAAATATTTTGTTACGAGTCTTCTATAAAACCAGTCTTATGAGATAAATTATATAATATTAAAATTTCTTATTAAATTAATTCAAAAGAACCTCTCACATTTTATAGCCCAGATTAGATGGTATAAAATGGTGATTTTTTCTCATTTGTTATGAATTTATGAGCAGTACCTGCTATAAAAATTATCATGATGTATCAATATTCGATATTAAAAAGCAAAATAACGATCAATCTCAGTGCCAGGATAAAGAATCTTCAAGGACCAAACTAAGTTCTTATGAAAATACTTGGATAAAAGAAGAAAAAATTACATTTTTTTTTAAAGTTACGCCAATCTTACATAAAATATGGGTATCGTTTAAAAGTATATAAAAAACGTTTTGTGACGTCACTGGCATGTCAGTGCCGCAATTTATGCGACAACTTTTTGCGACACTTTTATTAATTAGCAAGAGGAGATCCCTCTGAGGGCCGAGTGCTCGGAGTTAATGACTCGACTTGGGAGCTAAAAACGAAAAGAGTTTTGGTTTGGTGACTGATGGTATAATTTTGTTGTTTTAGTTTAGTACTGCTTTTAAAAAAGGTCGTTACAAGAGACAGTCTAAGCTGAACTCTTAGTGTTGAATGAAATGAATTCAAATGAGTTTATTATTATTAGTTTTGTTTCCTTGAAGTAACTAAATGTAATATATGTGTAGATATATTTAAGATCATTTTTTCTGTAATTACGCCCAATTATTGCTCGAAAACATAGGCGGAGTTGCCTCGCATCACTTAAGAAAATATGACCTCATAGATAATAAACGAACTCATTGCTATAAAACAGCCTAAATTTATTCAGTCATCGATAATTTATAATTATTACATTCATATTCCTCAGAAATTACCATAAAGCCATTTGTTTGTACCAGTTCCTTCCGACAGAACTTCCGTGTCAGTATTAACTATGTTATAGTACAAATATGTAACAAAAAACAATATTAAGTCCAGAAACTCACTGAAAATTTTAATAACGTGCAAACTACTTCTTGGAAAGTTATTTTAATAAAATTAAAACAGGAACTGGTGTTAACTGGTTAATGGAAACTAGGCAGAGTACACACTAGGGGCTGAAAATGTTCCCTCACGCGCCCAACACATTCAAACTTTAACACTTAGACCGTAAACATACGGGCGACTATTATTTTTATGATCACGGAGGTTCACAGGTGCGTTTGTGAGCACTGATATTTAGTACAAACTAAAGTTTTGAGCTCTTAAGCTAGTCCAGTTTTACGAACAGACCCAGCGGTACGTTGTACTGCTAATATTTCTATTCTATAATATCTGCCCTAAAAAAATATTAAGTTATAAATTAAACATCCTATACACATAATTTAGACTTACACACGTCATTTACTCCTTCCAATTTCATTACTCTTGTCATACTAGCTCATCGCGATTTGAAGCTCCTGACATCACCTTTTGTAGCTCCTGACATCACCTTTTGTAAGGCATTGTTTTAAAATTTGGTGATAGTAAGTATTTACTGGCCAACCCAAACTCGATAGACTCTTATATTCTTCTACTTTTGCATTGTATATCTGCTTACTAAATTTTGCATCATCATTTGAAAAAAAAATGTAAAGAACCGAATGTAAACAACCGAATTAAAATATGAGGAGTTTCTCATTACGTCAGATTATATTTTATGCATGGTCACCGGTAAATCACTGACATAGTTTGATGATAAGTTTCGCCAACTCAGGATTGGATAATAGAATCGAGGAGAAATCGAAGGTAACCACCGAAAATATTTTTTATTTATAAATTTCATGCTTGAATGGTGTTTATGTTACGTGATAATAATATTTTTTTACTCAGATATATGCTTCAGGGTGTCATCTAATGCTGCTGTGTTGATGATGAAGCCATAGAACTCCTTAACGATCAGGAACTGGGAAACAGTACTACACTTAGTCGATAGAAAATGTCTAGTAGTATGCAGGATTGACGTGTTACTTTTGAGGTACTCTTGAATCCTAATCAATTAGGAATTGGGGAACAATACCTGGAAAGTATCGCAGAAAATTTAATTTTGCAATACTTTCCAGGCTCTGATTTGCCGTCATCCGGGCTGCATGTTTAGTAGGTCTACAAATGATAGTAAATAAATATAAATACTTAATAGCTTTCATCAAACTCTTTCAACTAAATATTTATTAAGTAATAACAATTACAGTTTCCCAAGTAAATGAACAATTCGATAAAATGTCATTTTTATTTCTGGGTAATTCTAAGTAAAAAGGTCCTCATCGACTCCAAAAATAATTGACAATAATTGTATATATTTTGACAGTTATTGGTGACGTTGTGAAAGTATTACATTTTGTATATTGTATTCATTAGATAAACTCATTTGCATTATTTATCGCTCTTTATGTAGGTACTGGTTTCTCTGGTTTTTTGAAGTCTGTCGGTAAATCTTTTATTGTATATGTATATAGGTATGTCCGTTATTATTATTACAGTAAATTTCTAAAACTATCAGAATTGAGCGTACCTATATAATAATATGTTCACTGAGCTAGAACGAAATTGTCTGATGTTACATTGTCGTAACATTTTTACGACGTCAAAGTGTAGCACATATAAAAATTTACGATTAAATCTGACCAAGCAGTTACAGAAAACATAATAATAAACCATATTGTCACGTTTCCTTTTGGGGAAGAACGAGGAAACATGTTGATTTTTCAGTATTTAATTGAAATTAATTGAAATATTGCGAAAACTTTTGCAGAATTAATCATTGACTGATTGCATGTAAAAGAAACAGATATATATGACTAAATCATTAATATTAAAAAAAACAGAACTATTGTTAGTTTCTTATTTTTTTAGCGCTATTAAAAAAAAACCTCAAAGTTTGCTTAATTGATAATATACATCGAGGAGAACATAGATGAGAGAACCACTGATTGGTAACAATTTACTAGTAAAAGAATAAAAGAGAATATTGGTTAATTTATTTAGTTTTTCATTTCTAGGCTTTCTTATCATTCGCTTCTTCTACAGCAACACCTTTCCTAGTCATTCCTAATCTTTCACACAATTCATCCATGTATCCTTCGGTCTCCATCTTCTCTTGTTTCCTTCCACATTCAGGTTTATCATTCTTTTCGCGACATGTGTATTATCCCTCCTCATTACATTCCCATACCACGCAAGGCGTTTATTATATTCTTATCTTCTCAGTTATAGGCGCAACTTTCAGTCTTCCTCATTCATTCCGTACTTTTTCCAATTTCGTCACTCCACACATCCATCACAACATTTTCATCTCCATAGCATGTATTCTTTTTGGATATGTCCCTTTCATGGCTCAACATCACAGAAATAGATCAAGATAGAACGGCTGCGATGTCATATTTCCATACATTTCGAGCGTGTCACTTTTTTGAAAAACCACGTCCACAGCGTGACGTCATTTTCATTGTGAGCGGGGCGACTAGTTAGGAGACACACTCATTAGATTATCGATGTTAATATCGGCAACGTGTGTTAATTTTATTATTTTTATATTGTACCAACTTTATTGATTTTGTGTAACGATAATCATAGAAAGTAAAACATGTTAAATACTTTAATCCGACATATTAATACCTAAAACATATTTTTCCAACAGTATATAAAATTTAATTATAAATATTTTACTGTCCTTGTAACTATACATATTTATTAAATATTATTATACATGGAGTGCCCATCTCTAATATTCGAAGACCAATCACAGCGATTAACAGACACAGCGATCAACTGGCAGGTGTATTGTGTATTTCGTTCGATTCAACGTACATTACGCGTATAATTTATGCGCGCAATGTTTTTGTATACGAGCGTTGAATGCGGACAGCAATGGATATTTATCATAACGAAAAAATATACAACTTGTGATCGTAATTATTCAAAAATCAAAATCAAAATCAAAATCTCATTTATTCAGTTTAGGTCATTAAAGACACTTATGAACGTCAATAATTTCAATCCGCCAATTCGATTACTCACGTCCTGAGAAGAATTGGCAAGAAACTCAGGGGAGTCTTTTTTTTTCTTTTTACTTAATTTTAAGTAAACTAAATTACAAATTATTAGAATAATTTATAGAGCAAGATGAGGTTCCTCACGTAAAACTTAGGACACAGTACGTTAATATTCTTTGGACGCTTGAACAGACCAGTCCCCACAAACAGCACCCGTTCACGAGCATGACCCATATCTCAGCCATCGCCTCCCTCGCCATATTTTAGGGAAGGTGGCGACCCGATCAACGACGCCGCCATAAGCAAGGACCTTTCAGTGAGCATGACTTATTCAAGATCTCAGACAAAAAAAAAAAAATAAACTAGTAAGTTTGCCCGGCGAGAAACGTCATATTGCATACAATCTTACCAATAACAGTAAAGTTTGGTTAGCAGAATAACAATATTTTGCAGCAAATACAAACAATATAACACAAAAGAAGCAATTCAATTCCAAACGGTTTTATCATTGATATAATCTGCGATACAGTAATAAGCTCTTGTATATAGTCTACTTTTAACATATTTCTTAAATTTACCTAACGATAATTCAACCGCGTCGTTTGGAAGTTTATTGTAAAAGCGTATACATTGACCTGGAAACGCGTTAGAAATTTTTTGGAGCCTAGTAGTGGACACAGCAAATTTGTTTTTATTTCTTAAATTTAATTGATGGATATCACTGTTTTTCTTAAATTTAGTTATATTTTTATGAACATAGATTAAATTTTCATAAATATATTGTGAATGTAACGTCATTATTCGTATCTCTTTAAATTTACTTCTCAGTGTATCCCTGGGACTCATCATATAGATAGCACGAATAGCTCGTTTCTGGAGCACAAAAATCGAGTCTACATCCGCAGCACTACCCCAAAGTAATAAGCCATATGACATAATGCTGTGAAAATAACTAAAATAAACTAAACGTGCAGTATCAACGTCGGTCAATTGACGTATTTTCTTTACAGCGTAAGCGGCTGAGCTAAGTCTACCAGATAACGTCTCTATATGTGGGCCCCATTGTAGTTTAGAGTCTAATGTTATACCAAGAAAGACAACCTTATTGACCAATTCCAGTCTCCTATTGTCCATCACGACACTGGTTATAACTTGTTTAACATTTTTAGTAAACAATCTAACATATTTGGTTTTGCTACCATTTAAAAGCAAATTATTAGCACTAAACCAGTTTACTATCTTTGAAAGAGCATTGTTTACATCGTCAATTACTGATTGTTGTCTCTTTACCTTAAAAACTAAAGAAGTATCATCTGCAAACAAGACTATTTCATGACTGTCCTTTACAAGATAGGGTAGATCATTAATGTACAAAAGAAACAGGAAAGGTCCCAAAATAGAGCCCTGCGGCACCCCCATTGCTACAGCTGATCCATGTGATCGCTTTCCGTTAACATCTACTGTTTGGATCCTATCACGTAGGTAAGAAGTAAGAAGATCCAAAGCAATGCCCCTTATGCCATAGTGATGTAATTTTCTGACCAGAGTCTTATGCTGGACACAATCAAAAGCTTTAGATAAGTCACAAAATACCCCATAGGCATCCTGCGACTCCTCCCAAGCCTCAAATATACTTTCGAGTAATTTTACCCCAGCATCACATGTTGACCGTCCTCGAGTGAAACCGAATTGTTTATTATGAAGCAGACTATTTTCATTAAAGTATTTAAGTAACTGAGCGAGGATTAATTTTTCGAAAATTTTACTTAAAGTATTTAACTTAAAATTTAACTTAAAGTATTGAACATAGTAAAAGTAAAACAATAATTTATAATCTCAAAAAAAATACTTTCTACTGTTTTTCTATACTTACTGATCATACGAAATATTTCACTACTTTTGTTTTTACAATTTGCCACAGCACAATAAGGCATATATGTGACGTTTTATCTATTTTTTTACTTCCTGAACGCATGGCAGGAACGCTCCTTGCGTAATGAGAGCGAGTTTCGAAAAGCATGCAATATAGTGCATGGTTTTGGCACGCTTGCCACGCCTATTCGCCGTTCTATCTTGATCTATTTCTGTGCTCAACATTCTGATCCATACGTGACGATAGGTCTGATAATAGTTTTATATACAGTTATGTATATATGTATTTTGTCCTTCAATTTAAAAGGCATTTGAGGGTAGTAAATTGTTCCCGTTACTTGCCGCTACTTCATCTATCCAACGATAATTCGATACAATATGTCGCGGTCAATTTCGCTATCGGTTTGCACTTTAGATCCCAGGTATTTAAAGTCAACAGTTTTGAAAACTTAAAACAACTACAACTATGAAATTTAGTAAGATTTGTTGTAATATACAGTTACGTACCTAAACTATTAAACTTTATAGTGTATAAGAAAAAGTAGAACATTACTACTGTCGAACTGTGGAGATAGATGAATGTTAATTTAAACTTATTTTTGACACAAAATCGGAAGTTTTATATCTAGCTACATAAAGATAGAAGAAATTTTACGGTTTGATAAAACGTCACCAAAATTTATAGAGCCTTGGAGACAAATCACTCCACCCGTATAATACTGACATTGTTTAGATAACACCAAGTTCACAAGGATCATGTTAAACTGGGGCTATGTATAAAACTTGACTGCCAAATGGATTACCTCGATTAAGTATGAGCGACCTCTGACCCGTATATATTGACGCACGGTTGGTTAGTTCACTACAGTTTCATGGTAAAGCTTTAGGATTTTACTACACATCACGTCTATGATAAATAAATTTTTCTTCAACTTCAAACCTTTTAAGCCACTCAGAGAAGTTTACGTTACAAATGGAATAGGTGGTGGAACATAATGCACTATATAGGGCACAATGTTGAAAAACAGATCTACATCCTCAGGGTGAATGCGTACCGTCACGCTCTTTTCAAGTATAGGTCGCGATGAACCAGTGGTTTAAAATTCGGAATTTTAAACAAGGTTAAGAATAAAAATAAATAAATTATTTTTTTTACCTGATCACGCCAATGCTGGCTTTTATTACTGCTTATAAAAAGTTATTGAACAGCCATGTAGAAAAAATGACTATTACAATAAAATACGGTAAATAATAGAAGACTGCTACACTATTTTTTCCTCGTTGTTGGAACTTCCAAAGGAATATCCATTAATATCGGTTAAAAAAATATTAGGTGCCAGGAGGCATAGGCCGTGTCGAAGGGTAGGGTATATAAATTTTTCAAAAGGGGTCGTTTGATACACAGCCACCATTTTTGCATATCGGAATGTGTCCAATTACTGAAAAGGCTTACTGCGTCTGGGGCACAAATGATGGACGGGTTATGCTGATAAATATTTTTATTCTTGCATTTTTATAACACAGCATTGTACAATTCAATTTCTTAAAAGCTTTTTTTTGTTTCAGCTAACAGAATGTCTGATGAAAATTAAAGTGTTTCAGGAATTTTATTTGTATACTTTTGGTATTGGAATAATTGTATTTTTTATTTGTTATTTATTTATTATTACTATATATTATTAATATATATTTATTTATATATTGTCTCGGTGGCGAAGTGGGCGAGCGCACGGCCTCTGATCCAGAGGTCCGGAGTTCGATTCCAGACACTGGCTCACACCAATGACTTTTCGAAATTGTTTTCGGAAGTTATGTGTGATAAATACCGATGACTGACAAACTTTGTGCCCGGTATGGCAATAGGTTCGCCACCTATTCCATTTGGGACGTAAACATAACGGCGAGACGAGGCTTAACAGCCGCTGCCTACACCTTCGGGTAACAAAAGGCGTGAAGTTATGTTTATGTTATGTTTATGTTTATATATTTATTTGTTCTTCGACATACAGATAACCAGATATTATTTGATCGGTTTTTTTTTTGTTTACCGTGCAATGTTAAATAATTTTAATATAATAGGTTGGGGAAAAAGTATTTTCGTATTTTTGTATGAAAAGTCAAGACATTTTTTTCAAAGTTTATTTACATTTATTTACAATATATATGTACCGTTTTGTTGAATAACTTTCTGCCATTTTGTGGGCAGAGACATTATCCCGTTACTGTAGAAACTTTGGGACTTATGATCAAAAAAACGGGACAAATAGTTTTGGCAGTCCTCTCTTGAGGTCAACCTTACAGAACCTAAAGAATTCTGAAGAGACCGAAGCAGGTGAAAATCTGAAGGCGCAAGGTCAGGGCTATATGGTGGATGCACTAGGACCTCCCAGTCGAACTCTCTTAATTTTTGCTGAGTGGCTAAAGATGTGTGTGGTCTAGCGTTATCGTGATGAAAGACCACACCCTTCCTGTTGATCAATTCCGGCCGTTTTCTCTCGACTGCTTCCTTTAATCTCATCAGTTGCTGGCAGTAAAGATCAGAATCGATGGTTTTGCCGGACGGTAAAAGCTCATAATGAACAATGCCCTTCCAATCCCACCATACACACAGCATCACCTTATTTCGTGTTAGGCCAGGTTTGGCCACAGTCTGTGAAGCCTGGCCAACTTTCGACCACGACCTTTTTCGCACGTTCTTGTCGTACGTGATCCACTTTTCATCGCCAGTTATCAATCTCTTCAAAAACGGCTCGGTTTCATTACGTCTCAATAATGAATCGCAAATGAGTACACGGTTCATTAAGTTTCTTTGAGTGAGCTCGTGTGGCACCCAAATATCGAGCTTTTTTGTATAACCAGCTTTCTTCAAATGGATCAAAACTGTTTTGTGGTCAATTCCCAGTTCTTCAGCTACATCGTAACTACTAATATGCCGATCTTGCTCCACTCTTTCAAAAATGGCGTCCATTTTATTCGTAACAGGGCGACCAGAGCGAGGTGCATCTTTAACATCAAAATTTCCGGACTGAAAACGTTTGAACCAAATTTGTGCTACTCTTACTGACACTGCATCAGGTCCATAAACATCACAAATTTTTTTCACTGCTTGAGTTGCATTTTTGCCTTTTTTATAATAAAATTTTAAAATGTATCGAATTTCTTCATTAGATTCACTCATTTTTACGGAGAGAAAAACAAATGAAAAATAGCGGGAAACAACTTTTTTTTATTTTTTTCTTTTCTTTATAATGTAACCTTTTTAATGTTACCAAAACCAGCCAGACACAAATAGTACAGTCAAAGAAATTTTATAATAAGTTTATACCTACGTTATGCAAAAAGACTTTTTCCCCGACCTAATATTATACTAGTAATATATAAATATCGATTACTTAAAACTTCGTGCCCGGTATGGCAATAGGTTCGCCAGCTATTCCATTTGGGACGTAAACATAACGGCGAGACGAGGCTTAACAGCCGCTGCCTACACCTTCGGGTAACAAAGGCGTGAAGTTATGTTATGTTATACTAGTAAATATCAAAGTAACTGAAACATTAATTGAACTAGTTAATCATTATTGTTGTCATTCTACGATCATAAAGGCTTACTAGGAAGAGGTGTGAAATCTGTTTTTTTTTTTGTTAATTTTATTTTCAATATACTTCAGTTGGTCAAGGACATGTTTTTATGTATCATTAATTCATTAATTAGTTTACTTTAAAACTAAAACTTAAACGAACTATAATGATTGTTTTACGCATGACTTTTGTCATAATTTTAGCTATGTTTTGAGATCAATCTTATTATCACACTTGTCTCACAGTGTAGAAAAAAATCTCAAGAAACATCCCGGGGATATTTTTTTCTTAAACTCTCTCTGTTGGCCAACTGCGTGTTTTTTACAACTTGTTCCCTACGCTGTGGTTGGAGTAATACACAGACAAATCTGGGAGTAAAAACTTTTAGGCTTTCGCGTTGCATATTACTGAGTGATAATGATGAACGGGAATTAACGCGACACTTTTTTTTTTAGGTAAACAAATATTTACCTTGATTAGCTTGACGTTTCGGCCAGGTTGCACTGGCCGTGGTCACAAGCAGACTGAAGTGGCGCCCTCACGACTCCGTAGATGAGGTAGATGTTTGTATATCTACCCTCATCACTTGGTGCTGTTTTTTCTTAGTTTTTCTAGATACCGTCACACTACACTTATAACGTCCCTATTCTGTACGCCCTACGACGCGTGTCTATTCTGATAGATTAGCCGACTGTGAACTAAAGCGAGGTGTTACTATTTTATTAATCACTGGATTCCATGTTGCGGAGAGCTTGAATCCATCTTCCCGATTGAAATTCTTGTGTTTTTTAATTTCAATCGCTTCACGCACAGCTCTTGGATAATAGTGGCGATCATTGGAGAGGACTTCCGGATGGTTATAAGTGTAGTGTGACGGTATCTAGAAAAACTAAGAAAAAACAGCACCAAGTGATGAGGGTAGATATACAAACATCTACCTCATCTACGGAGTCGTGAGGGCGCCACTTCAGTCTGCTTGTGACCACGGCCAGTGCAACCTGGCCGAAACGTCAAGCTAATCAAGGTAAATATTTGTTTACCTAAAAAAAAGTGTCGCGTTAATTCCCGTTCATCATTATCACTCAGTAAATCTGGGAGTGTTTTGTATTCTGAAGATATCATTACTAAGAGAAATTATTTATCTCGCATTTGCTGACAATTAAATGTTGTTATCGTCGCACGTGTGCCAAGATGTTGTGTCGTTTATTAAAGTTAGTTAGTTGGTATAATTTTATAGATCAATTTAGTTGCGACTGTGGATTCACTCGTATTAAATCTCTTAAATAAATATCAAACACCGATCAGAAATCGATGACAAAATCATTCTATTACCCTTTATAAGAAACTATTTTTGAAACCTAAAAGTATTCTGCCCTTATAAAATACATCTCCAATGTACAATAGTTTACTGATAAATAATAACTTGAGTATTTTTTTAAGTAGTAACAAATAAAGTTACGATCTTCAATTAAACTCACTTTTAATTATTACTGTAACAAACATAATTATTATAAGAAATAATAATTATGTTTGTTACACGTCTCAGTGATCAACAGAGTGGAAACAAAGTCGAGCGCTCCCGTCGGATGAGGTCTACCTTGCGTCCTTCACCTGTTTAATACCAAAACCCAGAAAACTTTCAGCTCGAACTCCAAAATCGCTTCCAATGCCTAGATGAGAGTGAAACAGTGGACGATATGAACAGCAGGATAGTGGAAGTTGAGCATGTCGTTGGTGCTAAATTTTTTAGTAAGCGACGTGCAAACAGAACTCAGAAACTGTCGGAACCTACTCTTCGGCTCATGCAGTAGAGACGAAAAATTTCGACGCAGTCTTCGGCCGATTGGTCCAAACTCAGGCAGCTAAATAGGCAGATCTCGAAAAGTGTACGACGCAACATTTGCAAATATAACACCCAGCGGATACAAGAAGCTATAGAGCGAAACCAAGGCTCTAAAGTATTCGCAAAAGATCTGTCTAATGGGCAGAGTCAATTGATTAAATTGAAGAAGGATAACGGCGTCGTTGTTTCTTCCAAAGATGAGAGTCTGGGAGAGGTTCAGAAGTTTTATAGACAGTTGTATGAGTCTTGACAAACTCCTGCTGTCGCCTTGGCTCGAGATCCCAGATCCAAGCTAATTGGGCACTACAGCGAAGACATCCCGGACGTCAAACTGTACAAGATCAGAATGGCTCTCAAGCAGCTAAAGAACGGAAAGGCACCGGGTGACGATGGAATTCCTACCGAACTTCTGAAGGCGGGTGGTATACCGATCCTTAAGGCCCTTCAGAAACTTTTTAATTCTGTCGTGCTCGAGGGCGACGTTCCAGAGGCGTGGACCAGGAGCGTGGTGGTATTATTTTTCAAACCCGCTTGAAAAACTATAGACCCATCTTGCTTCTGAGCCATGTCTATAAGCTGTTCTCGTGTTCTTCTGGGTTATTACAAATCAACTCTCGCGCAGGCTTGACGACTTCCAGCCTCCCTAACAAGCCGGTTTCCGGAAAGGTTATAGCACCATAGACCACATACACTACGCCAAATTATACAAAACACCGAGGAGTATAATCAGCCTTTGTGCCTGGCGTTTGTGGACTATGAGAAAGCCTTTGATTCCGTCGAAACTTGGGCAGTGCTGCAGTCCCTCCAGAGATGCCAAATTGACTATCGGTATATCGAAGTGCTGCAGTTTGTATAGAAACGCCACTATTCAGTCCGGATTGGGTCTGGGAGTACGAATCCCATTCCATTGCAGAAAGGTGTCAGACAAGGGGACGTAATTTCCCCGAAGCTGTTCACCGCTGCATTGGAAGACATATTCAAGCTCTTGGATTGTTCTGGACTAGGCATCAGCATCAATGAGGAATACATCACTCACCTTCGATTTGCCGACGATATCGTGGTCATGGCAGAGTCACTGGAGGACCTTGGTAATTGTACCAAGGTCTACTTGTTGGGAAAATCTGCTGAGATCTCAGCAGATTTTCCCAACAAGTAGGTCTCAGAATGAACATGGACAAAACCAAAGTAATGCCTATGTAATTCAAGTACCGGTTACTGTTGGCGATGCGATCTTCGAAGTTGTCGACCACTATGTTTACCTAGGACAAACAGTCCAGCTAGGTAGAGCCAACTTCGAGAAAGAGATAAACCGACGGATTCAACTCGCTTGGGCAGCGTTCGGGAAACTAAGGGAAATCTTCTCGTCCAAAATCCCACACTGCCTTTAGTCTAAGGTATATGACCAATGTATGTTACCAGTGATGACATATGGAGCTGAGAGGTGGTCTCTAAATGTAGGCCTCATAACGAAGCTCAAGGTGGCTCAGCGTGCTATGGAACGGGCGAGATAAGATCCGCAATACGGAGATTCGCAAGAGATCTGGCGTGACCGATACAGCCCGTAAGGTTAGCACGCTGAAGTGGAGATGGGCTGGCCACATCGCTCGACGAACCGATCACCGCTGGGGTAGAAAGGTTCTCGAGTGGCGACCACGAACTGGTCGACGCGGAGTAGGCCGTCCCCCCTACCAGCTGAACCGACGATCTTGTGAAATCCGCGGGAGGCCGATGGATGCAGGTTGCACAGGACCGGCAGTTGTGGCGCTGGGGGAGGCCTACGTCCAACAGTGGATTTCTAAAGGCTGATGATGATGAGTTAAAATCATGATAACTATAGCTTTTAGTAAATACTTTAAAAAAAATATCGAGGTCTCGTAATCAAAAGGAACATATTTTCATAAGACGTATTTATCTCAGATCTTTCATAAGACGTATTTATCTTAGATTTCAGAACATAAAAGCCGAAAGCATCGGAAAGCTCGCGATAAATAAATAAAATAAGTTAAATAAACGCAATAAAATCCTTCATTGTTATGATATAACAGGTTCAAAAAAAAAGAAAAATTACGACATTTTTAATGCAGTCTTTGATATTTTATTTTGTGGAGTATGATTTTTGCAGAGTTAATTTAAAAAAAAAAACACCATCTCTTTTAGTTTTTATGAGTAATTCAGATAATGCTGTTATAAAAACCTTGACATCGAGCTAGAATATTAATCAAACATGTCGAGGTATGATTGCCACTGATATGAGCTTAAAATTTTGTGAGCGTGAAGGTGAGATATAAAAAAGCTTAAAAATAATATTTGTAAATTGTGATTAAAAGACCACGACCTCTCAGAACATCAACGTAAAGTGGCTCATACGGCGTTTAGTTCAGTAGAAGAAGTAGCCGGAGGCCCACCCCCTGCAATGTAACACTATCTGTGTTGCAGGTGTCCATGGGCAGCGGTAGTTACTTAATGCTTACTATTAGATAACACGCTTGCTCGTTTGCCCTCCTATTCCATAAAAAAAAGTTTGATGGATAGCTTTAAATCTTGGAAGAGAGTGAACAGTCTCAAAGTTTTGCCATCTCAGTGGAACACCCGGAATATGCAAATGTAACCACCACCTACACGATCCCGCTTGTATTATTACAACTTTTGAACGTGATTTTACTATTCAGAATATTTATATATTTCTACATACATATATAAATTTATTCGAAGTCCCTTGCGGGGTAGACAGAGAAAACAGAGCGCTAAGGCACCATTTATTTCTTGTCATACACGCTCTTTGGATTTTAATGCGCCTACCATTACTTTCCGTAAAGGTTTGTTAAATTTAGTCCTTGCAGGTGTATCGTGGCCGTCCTTCATTTTTCTGCTTTTGTATTATATATATATTTTTAAGTACTGGTGGAACACCGGTAGTTGATATTCGACGACGACATTTAAGTTATTAGTCAATGCTACCAAGATTAAGGTCAATTTTTCCAACAAATTATATCAATGTCTTCTATAAGTCAAGTTCATGTGAGTAGCTGACGCGTATTCCCCCCTCTACGATAAAGGTGACGATATTTTTTCAGGTCAGAACCCCGTCAACAATCTCTGGAAAACGTATTAGTCTTATTTTACACTCCTCTATCCGTTAAATTTTCGTAAAATGCTACCTAAAAACACTTCACATATTAATTATATAGATTCTAAATTTCCTTCTGTGTCTGGCGATAATAAAATGGACTTCTTAACACTGGTACAGTTTTGCAGTTCGCTGCATGATTAGGCCGGCTGGACTGGTGATATACCACGACCTCTCGAAATATCGGCGTTAAGAGGCTCGAGTCGCGTTTCATTCGGTGAGAGAGGTAACCGGAGGCCCGATCTCCTTTCCCTCCTACTCCCTCAAAGAATGACAACGCACCACGATGATCATGGGCGGTGAGTAGTTGCTTAGCGTCAGGTAACCCACTTGTTCATTTAATATCCCTTAAAAATAATAAATATCACTTAAAAAAATAGTAATAAAAAATAAAATAATATTAATAAGATAAGTAATAGTAATAGGAAAATTGTTATCCAGATTTTGCAGTTTTATTTGCTTATGAGTTTTCGTATTTATTATTTTTAAGTTGCTTCAGAGAAAGAGGTAGTTCTAAAGTAGGAGAGGTTGTTTAATTGTGTTAATTTTTGAAATACCTTGGTTTTTTTATGGCATAGGAGGGCAAACGAGCAGGCGTGTCACCTGATGGTAAGCAACCAACGCCGCCCATGGACACCAGCAACACATATAGTGTTACTGTTGCGTTGCCGACCTTTAAGGGATAGGGGATAGGGAAGGATTGCGAAGGTGGGTGGGCCTCCGGGTACCTCTCCCACCGAACGAAACACGGCATGAACAACTTTACGTCGATCTTCTGAGAGGTCGTGGTATTTCACCGGTCGAGCCGGCACATTCATGCAACGAACTGCTTGGCTCTACCACTGTTGATTAGAACATGACCTTTGGTTGAATGTTCACAATTGTTTGTTTGCGGGCTTTGATTCCAAATTCTTTCTGTTATAATTAAAAAAAAAAACAAATTCGTTTTACAAATCCGTGCTTGGTTTAAAATTTATTTGTTTACTTTGATGTGCAAATCATCGTCCATTTTTAATTTGTAAAATAACTTGAGCTAAGAGCTACGAGCAATATCTATAGAGCATTATTCTTAGCTAAAACGAATACATCTGAGAGTTAGGTAGAGTATCAAACTCTAAATCAATTCGTTGAACAAACAGCATTTGTCTTTTGTTGAACGGCACCAAACTAATACAATGTTTGGCTCGCACTAGATCTAAACGCTTTTCCGGAATCAGATTGAGTCTTATTTATTTTAGCTAAACGATTTCTGTCTAAATGTCCCGAAGTATCGTGATTCAAACCGGACGAGTGGAATCATATATTACCCTGATCGATTCTCTATTTTTGTTTCAAAGCTTAGAAAATAATATATATACTACTGGAAAAAATTAAGGGATCAAAAAAAAATTCCATATTTTTCGGTAGTTTTCAACAGGCCGTAACTTTGAGAGAAATGGTCGTATAGGAAATAAAAAAAAAGGAAATTGTAGCTCCAAGTGTCTAGTTTTTGGATTAGAACTTCAAAATTTTGTAGCCTCCGCGGTTTCTGAGTAATCGTAGAAAAACCAGCAGCAAAAAAATTCTCAAAATTCTTTTAGTTTTTTTTTTGGTCTACGGGCGTGGAAAAAATTTTTTTAGCTTAACCACCATAAGGATCGGATACTTTGTTCAGTTAGCTTTAATTTCTTTTTTTAAACACCCTGATACGTCCACTCCTCGCTGAGATATCGGTCTTCAAATGGAAAAGGATCTTTTTGTCTTTGATTATCGATATCTCAGCAACCAATGATTGCACAGAAAGTTAGAGGTGGGTTTCAAGAACTTAAACGAATTTCCCTTAACAACTGTCCATTGCTTTTTCGAAAAAAAAATTTTTTCGTTCTGTCACATGAATTTGAAAATGCAACAAATAAAGGGCTTTTGGTGGTTTTTTGGAAAATCAAGCGCTGGATCGAAAATATTGAGGAAACCGCTAATGTTAAGTGTGCCTTTTACAGTTCAATATGTCCACAAAAACCCTACAAAGAATCAAATTAATCCAGCCAGCCGTTTTTTTGTTTCACTTGATCGAATTTTTGAAAAAATTAAAGGATCACGTTTTTTGCTCTGAAAAGCTCATAATTTTTAAAAATGAGAAAAAACAATTGTTTTTTTCGAGCTTTTTCCACATTATCGTTTCAGATGGTGCTTTTTCGAAAAAACAATGGACAGCTGTTAAGGGAAATTCATTTAAGTTCTTGAAACCCACCTCTAACTTTCTGTGCGATCATTGGTTGCTGAGATATCGATAATCAAAGACAAAAAGATCCTTTTCCATTTGAAGACCGATATCTCAGCGAGGAGTGGACGTATCAGGGTGTTTAAAAAAAGAAATTAAAGCTAACTGAACAAAGTATCCGATCCTTATGGTGGTTAAGCTAAAAAAAATTTTTCCACGCCCGTAGACCAAAAAAAAACTAAAAAAATTTTGAGAATTTTTATGCTGCTGGTTTTTCTACGATTACTCAGAAACCGCGGAGGCTACAAAATTTTGAAGTTCTAATCCAAAAACTAGACACTTGGAGCTACAATTTCCTTTTTTTTATTTCCTGTACGACCATTTCTCTCAAAGTTACGGCCTGTTGAAAACTACCGAAAAATTTGGAATTTTTTTTGATCCCTTAATTTTTTCCAGTAGTGTATATCGGAGAGTCTTGTATTCGAATCCTTACTGGAGATATTAATTGTGGGTAAATCAGGATATGATCCGAGCACAAACAATTGATAACTGTTATCGAACACATTTATTCTTGGTTATACAATATCAAAATCAGTAAACAATTATTTAATGAATAATTTGGATTGAGCAGCGAGTTCAAGACTCCAATCTTTAAAATCACTCCCAAACACAACTCCAGGATCCAACTCGATCCGTCTGTGTTTCACAAGACAAGAAGCCTCGTCACAACTATCGCATTCCTTATAAAAGATGGCGCCTCGACCCCACTCAAGCAAATGCTCTGCTCTGATTGGTTATTACTTAAATTACAATTATAATGTTATCTCGTCTAAATAAAAACGTAAATAATAAAGTAAAATCAAACTAAAAGTTATTAGAAGCTATTAGCTTTTACAATTTTAATAATCATTAAATAATGCACACTATGCGTTGAACAGTAATTAATTTGACAACCAGTTCAATTGCTTCCTCCGACATATATTTCTACAGGATTTTGGTTTTTTTAATTTCCTCCTGTTTATTTCATAACTATAGTAAACCGTATTTAACACTCTACTTACCCCCAAGAAGTAAGTAGAAAATATGATTTTTATTACAGTAACAGTTCACGCCTTTTCTAGCCCTAAAGTGTAAGCAGCGGCTGTTAAATCATCGTCGATTTTTCACGTCCTATTTGAAATAGATGCTGGTACCTATTGCCATAAGTCAGACTCAATTATATCAGTTATCGATATTTATCATACATAATTTCCGAAAAGAATTCCGGGAAGCCTTGATTTGACCCCACAACTTCTTAATTGACAAGCGGGGTGCTCGATGTACAGACCACAGAGACGACAAATTATTATTTAATCCAAATTAGTAGAAATGCATCTGTGAATATTACGCTCTCATATTTATACTAGCTGACCCGGCAAACGTTGTCTTGCCGAAAAATAAAATTTAAAAAATAGGGATTGATCGTAGGGGGTTGAAAATTTAGGGTTGTATATATTTTTGTATCCCATTTTATAAAAAAAAATAAGAAACAGAAATATATCAGAAAATAAAAAAAAATATTGAGGGGTGATACCCTTGTAATTTAGGGGGATGCAAAATAGATGTTGCCCGATTCTCAGACCTACTCGATATGCATACAAAATTTCATGAGAGGTCAAGCCGTTTCGGAGGAGTTTAACCACTAACACCGCGACACAAGAATTTTATTTATTAGATTATAATCCGCAGAGGGATTAAACATACACACAGGATACTTACCGAGGATAATTGTCATAATACTAATTGTTGAGTTTTAATCTCTATTTTCCGCATAGAACCGCCCGCATTTGCCGAGTCCGAATGCATCGGATTAGTTTTAACAAGCAGCTTAATGCTTTTTTATTTATAGCGTGTGCTATTTGCTTATAAGATTTAAAAAAGATTAATAGAAGTAAATTTAGTATAATAATTACTTTAATATCTCTTCATTAATCATATTTTATCAGACGTCAAGTACAAATACTCGCCCTATTTTTGTCTGTGCTCCTGAAGATGTAGGCAGTAGAAATTATGCGACAAAAGTTGTACAACCGAACCTGTACGTAAAGAGTAGTTGGCATCGATTTAACAGCACAACCGATTCTGAGTCATGGATTAGACTTAGTCTACAATAATAAACATAAATTTCTCTACCACCTAAAGAACTCAGTAAGTACAAGAACTCGTTCGTCCGTCAAGATCAGCGGTACTTACCCACATGCTAAGTAATTAGAGAAAACCTAACAGTGCTCAGGTTACTCGCGAACTTTCCCGGAACAAGTATTTTAAGTCGAACATATTGCAAACTTGGGAATAACTTTTAGGATTAACTATCTAAATATTATGTGTATAGGATATGTAAATGCACGCTTGTTACAGAACTATGATATTACACGAACTCGTAGAGCCATAATATTAAGATATTACATATGAATATTTTGAATAAAACGAGTAAACTTTTCAAAGTTTACATATTTTGTCTAACTAACGATTATAAATATAAACAGAGTCTCGAGATATTTAATTTTTATATATTAGTTACAATATCACATTTTGTATCTTTGTTTATTGAATATGAATAACGTAACAATTTTAATTGACTACTGAGCTTCTTGTGGGGTTCAAAGATTATATTAATTGATGTAAGATACATACATACATACCTTCACGCGAAATCTCTTGCAGGGTAGGCAAAGAGAACAGAGGCCGCCATAAGGCACGATTCTTACACACCTCACTAGCTTCGTTGACTTCATGCACGCGCGTCGATAATTGGTGTAAGATACTATTGTTATACACCTTAGGTAGTTTTGCATCGTTCTTGTTTTAAAGTTCCTGACTAGTCCCCTTCTGAATTCATAATTTTCCTGCCCTTATCCGCATACAACGGTCGTACATGTCATCCTTTCGAACTATCAATGTTGTCAAAAGTTTTAGCTGTGGTTTTGTGACCGACCGCCTACTTGACGTCCATCCTTAGGAAAGTTTATGTTTCCTACTGAAATACCTGTCTATATTTGCTTATTAATTATCTCATCATTGGCCATAATCCTTTAGAGATTTTTTTTTAAGTTAGCACTAGATTCCCAAGAAAATGGCTTAATGAAAAAGAAAATCGATTATCAATAATCACACTTCTATTTTAATCGAATACCATGTTATAGAATACCATCAAGGTAATATTACTTCTGGAAGAATTTTTCTTGGCACTAATCATGTATTGTTATAGAGACGGGCCTAGTGAAAACTTTATTTTGGAATAGGCACTTAAATTTATTTATGTTAAACCGATTTGTTTGTGATTAATTTGATTGATAGAATTCGTTGACAGACATAATTATTTCAGAAATTATTTTCTTATATTTAAAGATATATCATGTGATATTTTTTTTGTAAATTCACGACTTTTTATACTTTGAAGGTGTTTACGCCACGACTAGTCAAATTGCAAATAGAATAGGTAGCGGAACCTATTGCAGTACATAGGGCGCAATGTTGTCAGTCATCGATATTTATCACACTTAAATTCCGAAAGGCCAATGCCGATTTTGCATTATCAATATATAGTAAGACATTTAAAGTCATAATAGGCTTCTATTGTACATTATCGACATCGGATGAGATAAACGAATTATCGATAAAGTAATTTGCCTCACTATGCACCCGGAATACGTCTCTAACATGATTAGTTACGTAGTAGGGGCGGTCGCTATAGATACTGCGTGAATATGCCGTTGATTTTATACATACAATTTAGGTATGGCTGATTGGCTTCTTGTATATTAATTACAAAGATGACAATGAAATTGTATTAACAGATGGAATAAAATCAATAAAGTTTATAATAGAACTTGTGGCAAGTTTATGTTGATATAGTCATAAACATAACTTCACGCCTTTTCTACCCGAAGGGTGGCAGCAGCGGCAGCGGGTGGCGAAGCTATTATCATACCGGGCACAAAGTTTTCAGTCATCTATATTTATAACAATAGTTATAAGCAATTTATTTTATATAATATATAATTAGTAACTGTTGTTCGAGTATGAATAATAGAAAAAAAACACTAATTTGAAATGAAAAGTCTGATATTGGCTTGTTTTTAATAATATCTTCCACGAAAATATTGATATTAAAAGCATATATGTTTTGATGATATTACTTTATATTTTATATTATAATAAATAAAAGGGAAAAAAGCACTTCGTGTCGCTTATATAATCCGAACCTAAAAAAGTCTTTGACGGCAAGCAATCCATTAGAAGGTGGCTTCTTATCAAGACATAAATTTCACCAGATATCAATGTATTACGTCACGGCAATGTATCAACAGATAGAACTGCTATAAATAACAGTGAACGATCGCTTTATTAATCAAACACTGACGTATTTATCTAAGTACCATATGTACATATTATAAGGTAGGGTTGAAAGAGAGAGTCAGCGTTTAAGTAAGGACCTGCACACCCCAATTATTCGGGCATGCTGAAAGAATGGATGAAGCAAGATTGACTAAGCAGATATATAATGCTAAAGGAGAAGTTGACATCAGGAGTCGTAAAAAATTGAAGAACGTGTATGACCAGAGTTAAGAACGTTATACAATCAAGCGAGGTGTGTAATAAAGGTCAATTTTAGCGCTCTATTCTCTGTGCCTAAGCCGAATGGGACTTGGCGTAAATTTATGTTTTTGTGTATTGCACCCAAAGGCTATGTAATCAAAATTATTTGAAAGTTATTTATTCGTCGGCGACACTAAATTTTAGTGCCGTATTATTTTAGAACCAAGATAGCACCATTAAAACTCATATTCTGCTAACTCATACTAAACATTAATTGGTCCCTAAAATTTATATATATGTAATATACACAAGTTTTAATTACATACATATGAAAATTAATATCGAGAACTTGTTACTAATAACAACAATATCGCGGGAGTTGGTAGGAAGTTGTGAGGAAGTGCCGTATCGTATTGTGTTAGCTGAAATGTTAATTACTGAATTAATGTCAGAGGCCTCTTCCTTCATGAATACGTATAGCTTACGGTCGTTAGCGAGCACCGAAGATGTTTCCGGATGGGAAAGAATTATTTTGTATTCTGTCTTAGTTTTTTTTTTTGGGTAGTTTTGGGTTACGATTTAGAGTTTCGAGTCCCAAAAGAACTAAGATATTGGCATAGATAACGATATTTATAACAAATAAGTTCCGGATAGTGATTGGATTAACCTAGTAATAGAACTCGAGATCTTAAACGAAAAGCCGTAGTGTTGTTCTACTAATTTTATCTGCTTGATAATATAATAAAAATTTAAGTCTTTGAATATGTATAAATGATTGTTACTCCATCACGAGTCAACCTTTGAACAGGATTTGAATTAAAATACGCATAGAAATAGAACTTTTACTATATAAAAATGTAGGCTTTTGCTAACAATATATCCCCTCGGGATATTAGTTCAACGTTAATGTTATTTAATCAAAACTTTAAGTCTCAACTTATTACACTTTAACCAAAGAACGCGCGATAATTCCAGTGATGTATTCTCACGGGGTAAAAAGTTTTATGTTAATTTAATTGGACTAAACACAACTTTCTCGCTAGATGGAGTTAGCGTCGATTTAGAATACAAATATCAGTTCTATTTAAGTACACGAACAAGCGAATTACATGATGTTAAGCAACTAGCTCAGCCTTTGTAACAGTGTTAAAATTAGGAAAGGGGTCGAATGATGGATGGAGGATAGATGAAGGGATTTGGCTTCTAGATACCACTTTCACCATAAGGAACGCGGCCTGAGGAGCATAAAACGTCGTAATTGGCTGTCTACCCAGCCTATACAGGGCTGGGTCGATAGCTGAAATCTCAGCACTGCGTTGCTCTGCAGTAAGGAACTGCGTTGCTCTACCTCTACTCTCTAAGTAAAAAGTAATGGAAGAAGAAGAAAAGAAGCAAAGAAGTATGGAATTCTTATATTGTTAATAAAATTGAACCTTAAGGATCCAATTTTACAGTGCAATATCTTTTACCAGCAACTACGTACTCACAGTTGATACGGTGATTATATAGCCAACTATAGATCTATAAACCCATATGATGTTTGATTAGTCCAATACTCTTGTCTTTCTGTTTGTTCTGTCCACTTGGTGTTACTGAGATGGGTAATAGATGGTGTAAATACGCCACATTTGGGAGTACACCAGTCATATTATACCTACGTAATACAAATATAACATAACTTCAAGCGTTTTTCTACCCGAATGAGTGGGCAGCTGCTGTTAAGCCTCGACTCGCCGAATCGATGAATTTTTTTTAAATGTACATACATACATAACTTCACGCCAAATCCCTTGCGGGGTAGGCAGAGAGAACAGAGCGCCACAAGGCACGATTATTACACCCCTCACTCGCTTCGTTGACTTTCATAACTCTTTTCATGCACGCACGTCGGGTTTTGAGGCTCGTAATATCACGAAACGAAAAAAAGTAAAACCAAGCGGATTACGGCAGTATAAGTCTATAACTTTAACTCATCATCAATCATCCTATTCAAATGTATAGATAACAAATAACTTAAGTTATATAACGGACTTTGATGTATTTTTTAATAGATTAAAAGTGTCTACAGGGTGATTTTTAGAAGAATTTATATATAATGTTGTACATAAGTGTTAATTTTAGTGATTTTACATTTTCATTGCCAACGCTGGTGAGTGATAAATCAAAACTATGTTCGACATTATTTTTATCTTCAAAATATCTACAAAAAAGTTCTCGGATGGCATATGTCTCTCTCTTAGGGATAACCCACAATGACCATTTTTATTTCTACGTATTGCTTCTGAGGCTAAACAAAGATCGCTGGGCCACCTCGTGATAGGTAAGAATATGTATTAGAGATCTTGAAGTAGATGTGCAATAAGACCGAAGGAGTGAACGACGTTTGAATGATTTGCTTGCTGCGTCTAGTATTTTCTACAACGTGGTTGAACAATTGCATTTTGTAGTAACTTCAATTGCGGCAAAAGGTAAGCGAACTATAGAATAATATTAAGTTTTTTTTTCTATATTTCTGGCCCTCTGTGTTAATTTCAAATAAGATCTTTTCGGAAATTAAGTTGAGTCGACATCAATAATAGTTAATTGCTTTTATTCGACGAAAATCTAACAAAATTTCGCGAAGTTAAGTTAAGTTCTATGAAGTTTAGGTATTAAGATTTTGTTAGTAATTTACCATTGCATGTGGGTGAATTATTCCGAGCATTTGAGGGGATCCCATGGGATTACGAGGTTTAGCTTTTCTAGGCACCGTTCATCTTATGGGATTAAGCTGCAAGATTAGCTCTCTTGTTCAAGAATTTCATTAAACTCCAAATACATCCTTATAGACTTTTAATTAAAAAGTAAAACCAAGCTTTACGTAGTGGATTACGGCAGTATAAGTATAAGTCTATATCTTAAGATAATATCAAGTTAGAACTGCATTAATGTTACGTGAAGTAAATGATAGTCCACTTATATATATATATATATATATATATATATATATATATATATATATATATATATATATATGTATAATATCGAATTGATGTAGTGGTTGCAACCAAAAAGTTGCAGACCAAAACTTATTGCTGACATGCACCTTTAGATAACATCATTATCATATTAGATTAGCACAAACTCTTTCTTATTTATGAATGAGCCAATTGTGACGATGAATATATAACAATAAGCTTATCTCCTACTCCTCGGGCAAAATTATTACACGAAGTAGCCCCGCTGCCTACACCTTCTAGCATTAAAGGCATACAGAACATAAAAAGCGTTGTCTCAATTACTAATATTTGAAAGTAATTAAGAAAGATTTAATAATCTACATCATAAATCAATAATTTTGTCGAACATTTAGGAGCAGTTTGATATGACCAAACCGTAGCCTTAATATATTATAATCTTACAGAATTTTGTGTAAACTTGCAAAGAGGTCAAGTCCTCAGGCACTTGTTCTAGACTGTCTACGACCTGTTTGTCCTTTGCTGTGTCAATAACTTGTCATTTCATTAAGATACAGGCTTTAAATGGGTATATGTTGGAAAGTTTCACTAAATTTCATAAAAACGTTCTCTGAATGCTAAGAAGACTTTTTCTGTTGAGGAATTAACATATTTTAAAAGTCCTCTACTTCTTTATTATTTTATTCAGCCATTTGAGGAAAAACGATTGGTATAAATATAAAAATAGTATTTTTTCTCAAGGCTTCAGCTATTCGTAAGTAGGTGATACGTAGGGATAAAAGTCAGTATATAATTATTCTCCATAACTCCTTCAGGAAAGTCTAAAGGATCAGCGTCATCATCTTTGTGTACCAAGAATGCCTCTAACGTGTGAAAAGCCTCACGTTTCAACGTCTTCTTATCTCTTTGAAGCGATAGCCTATTATAATTGCCAATAGCTTCAGGCAATACTCTTACAGCATATGATCCAATTCATAAGCGTCAGTAAAACAATTTAACCTAAGCTTAATTAAAAAAAATAGTTACCATAATATAACATAACTTCAGGCCTTTTTCTACCCGAAGGTTATGTAAAAAACTAGTTCCTCTAATTTTATCCATTTCAATCATAATTGTCAGGATAGTTCAGACAATAGGAACTATCCGTCAAGCAAATTTAGTAGTTTTCTTATTCACAAAACGATTGCCATCTATCCTCCGTGACCTGGAGGGATAACATTATTCTGAGATATCTTCAAATGACAGGACGTGTATTGTGAGGGTGCAGATTCTCCTTATCTATGAATGGATGTTCATGACAGCCCGGAGCGTAGGAATCAAGATTCTTATCAAAGGTATGGGTCTTTCTACTCATTGATTTCGGAATGAAAAATGGCGCTGAAATAATTGAATCTTTCCTAAAGAAATGTCTTGCTTAGATTAAGACAAGTGATACGTATATTTTTTTAATAAAAAATACATATTTTTTTAATATTGAGACTTTTAAGAGGCGCGTCGATTCACCGAAAGAAATATTTGGTGATGCTTCATATTTCCTTGATCGTGATATATTATTTAATAGATTTAGTTAAAACACAATTACGATTTAGTCATCAAGTCACCCAACTTGTAAAGACATATTGATGTGACCAAAAGTTTGAACACGGAGCATAGACTTTTAAACACATGTCCAGTATTACATAAACACACTAGCATAAGTTTTTAAGACTTACGTATAGTACAAAATTAACATTTCACCGTAACCTCTCACGTAAAACTTTGCATTATAGAGTTTTAGCGCTACGTTTTATAACTTGGACCACATGATAAGTTTTCTCGACCCACAAAGCTTCCAGTTTATAGCCGCTGCTATCTTAAGGGAGCAATTTTTAACGGCCTGCTTGTCTTATCTTAATAACTCTGTTTAGCTTGTGACTTTTAATTTGGCCTTTTGATGGTATATAATAAAATAAAATCTCGTTGTTGTCATCAGAGACATATAATAACTATTTGTTTTTATGAGGGTAGATACTTTGTTTTGTGTCAAAGTCGATTTCAAAACCTCTTCATAAAAAATACTAGAGAGTAATACATAACTAATTATAATGGCCTCTCATGTGCTAGGAGTGACAGCCGCATTTCCCGTCACGTCAAGATCAACGAGATTATCCGTCGGGATCTAATCACTGCCAGCGGACCAGCAGTTCTAGAACCGGACGGTTTAGTGCTCGATGATGGCAGAGACCCGACGGTATGTCTCTTTTGCCTTGGAAGACGGGTAGGCCTTTAGTGTGGAACGCTACTTGCGTCGAGGCCCTTGCGTCACGTCTCATCACACCTTTCAATCACGGTAGAGGTGGCTGCTTCAGCAGAAAATCTCAAGTGGCACAAACACGGAATCCATGCAAGTGGTTATTTTTTTGAGCCGTTTGGGATCCAGGTGCTCGTCCGCTCTATAAAGATTTTGCAAAGACACGAGAAAGAGATAGATTGAGGCCTCTCGCGACCAGAAGGCTGGTCTATTCTTCGCACTGCTGCTGCACTGCTGCTACTGCCATTCAGCGTGGCAATGCGACAGGTCTTCTGGACACGCTGCTAGTAGTTTTCATCGTGCTTAAGTATTTTAGCCCATTTTTGCAAAAAAAAACGTCCTTAATGGGATATAAATAATATAACTAAATAGAAAATAGGAAATGAGCTGCTTGATTAATTTTCTATCAAAAATTTCAAAACATTACCGGTGTCATTAGTCGACTGAGTTCGTTATTTCGACTCTGGTTTACGATCGACCATACACTCAGCGTTTCCCAACGAGGAGGTCGGAGGGCCAATAAATATGACAGACCGGGAAATTGGACAGAATTTCTGCTTATTCGGCATCCGTTCGGAGAGCGAGTGTAGTTATTGGGAACCAACAGGACCTATTACCGGGAAAGTAAAATGGACTAGTTATATTATGAAAGCTTCCACCAAATTAAAGGTGTTACATTTGAAAATGTTTTCGATATTTATATCTAGTATATCCATTAAAATATATATTTTTTTATTTAGTATAGATTATACTTAAGTATATTTACAGTGAGCGAGTGAGTTTTATCAATTATTGATTATTTTTAAGCAATCTTGTGGCTATCAACTTATACCAGAACATTACTATTATATTATTATGACCCGTCATACTTGTTTCTTGCTGCGCTATACGAACTAAATAGTAATTTAGTTCGTGGCCTAGGTTGCCATGCCATAAAACGTGAAGAGACGGCGAGATACCACCATTGCGCATCCGGCCTGGACTCGGCCCAGCTCACGCTGGAAGTTTGCCCGGCGTGGGCTGCTGAGCGCCGAGTCCTGGTCGACGGGATCGGGCGAGACTTGTCCCCGCCGGCGTTGGTCGCAGCAATGTTGGTGGGCGAGGAGGAATGGAGGTCTGTGGTCTCCTTCTGCGAAGCTGTGATGCTCCAGAAGGAGGCCGCCGAGCGGGGTCGGGAGAGAGCCGATCCCGCTCGAAGGCGGCGAGTGATCGCCGCCGCCGACGGGCTGCGAGGGCGCACACCCCGCGGGTGTGCCCGGGTCGCGGTCCGGGAAGGATGACCCCCCGATGCGGCCGGGGAGGGTCGTCGGGGGCGCCGCCGGCCGCGCGCCTCTTTACAGCGCGCGGTCGGGGCCGCCCCGCCCGGGGGAGCTTCCCGAAGCTCCCCGAGGATGAGCCCCCCTCGTGACAGAGTGGGGGCGACAGCGGGGTAAAAAAAAAAGAAAGGGTTGCCTAGGCCACTTTTTGGCAGGTAGCTGACATCGATCCATCCATTACAGAGATTACCGGATATAATTTTATTGTATATACCGTGTATATATTCATATGATTGTAGTAGAAATCAGTTATTTCAATATTAGAAACAGATACTTCAATTTTATTTTATGTATAGATATAGCTAAAGTATATATGATAAAGCGCGGTTGTAAATGAATACAAAATTTGAACAGGCATTTTTTTTTGCTTTTCATTTATGGAAATATATTCCAATCATCCTGAGCCCATAACCTGCCAATCTCTATCAACCACCGTATACACGGTCGTGTTTGCAACAAAGGCATCTGAAATTCCATATAAAATTCGTTAATAACCGCTGTCAATATAATATCAACCAAAAGGCTTTGTTTACGAATTCACGCCGCGTCACGGCATTCACATAATATAGTAGTGCCATCGGTCCTAAGGGAGGCTCCATAAATATGTATGTTTTGGGACAAACAGACCGTCACCTGAGAGTTCCATAATTGCTTTTCGGCCGCAAAATTATAAATACCTACCGTGTTCTGTTTCAGTTCCATATTTGATTTGGTTTGATTTTATTAAATCTAACTTTTTGATTCAATTTAGGTACATATGAAATAAATAAATGTTTTTAACACATACCTCTAATATTGAGTTAATAAGTATTTCAACTGTTTTAATAGTGATAATTATTAGCAAGTTTGTAATCTGTTTATAGATTTACAGCCTTCTAGTATTGGCGATATTGATGAATTTAATACCCACTCAAGAAATAAATCAATGATATTTCTATTTCATGAAGTACAAACATCCATACTCATTACGCGTGCATCCACATATACCCAACATTATGGACAAGGACTACATTTTTTTAATGGGAAAAAGCGGCAACTGAACAAGCGGTTCACCTGATGGCAAGTGACTGGAACTAGTCATCCTATTGCAATTGCGAAAGGGACGTCGTTTCCGGCCTTGAAGACGGAATAAAGACAAAAGGAGAAAAGGAGTGGTCCTCTAATACCTCTAATAATACTATCTCCAAATTAAGCAACTAAATGCTTGTGCTATGGATACTAGATAACGGATAATAATACATATATACTTTTCTTTTGTAAATACATACTTATAATACATAGAAAACACCCAGAGGCCACACAAAAGGTCATGTTTGTCACAAATATTTGTGCTCGGGTGGGAATCGGACCCCCGACCTCATTGCTGCAGCCGGTAGTTTTACCAATACGCCACGAGGCCCGTCAAACTTCTATCAGCAAACGAAACGCGGCATATACCGCTTTACACTGATTTTCTGAGAGGTATTTCATGGGTCGAGCCAGCTCATTCATGCCGATAACTGAGTGGTAGAGCCACTGTAAAAACTTACACAAAACTATACATGCTGACTACATTTGCGATGGCTTTCAATGAATATAATATATTTTAAAATATTGAAAATTTTTCATTAGAATATTTTATTTAAAACTCCTTACCTGACCATCTTATAAACTGAGAACATATTTCCTGATACAAGTGATATCTAATCAAATGGAAAACGCAATTTGATATATAGGTACGTATGCGATCCGATCGCAAGGGATGAATAATATTGTAGAGATACAAAGTCGGATATCAGATATTTCCCCGTAATGACTGTCTTAGACATGATTGCAACAATTCTTAAGCTTTTTAACCAGCGACTGATGTGAACTAATTTTATCTCTTTTATGATATATTATGATTCAAACATAGTTACCTAAGCATTTCATAACCAAGCTCACTTGTTCCTCGTACATGGTTACATTAAAAAACCTAGCCAGAAGCAAATAACATTTGAAATAATTTTTTTTTTTTAGTTTTTTTAAGTAAAACATAAGCACCACTATTTTTTTTATAGACATAATACACACAACGCCCTCAAGTTCCAAGCTAAGCAACTAAATGCTTGTGTTATGGATACTAGATAACTGATATCAACTCATTTAAAGTTTTCTTTTATAAATACATGCTTTTAATACTTAGAAAAACACCCTTTATTGCGAAACATATTCAAAAACTCTATTCATTAAGTGTGATTACATTCACCTAAATAATTACATGGCATTGAATGAAATAAAGGTAAGCATCACAGAATGCGAAACTCAATTACAAAATTCGTGCAACAAAATCAAAACATTGACGTCATCAAGAGGGATTTGTGGGGGCGACAAATGGTTTAATAAAGGGACTCCTTAAACAACCCCCAAGCCCTTTTATGCTTCAATTAAAATTGTCAGAGAATGCATTCCACGTAATATTACTTATATTAACTTTAAGAAAGTCTCGGTGTTAAGGTAAAGAAGGTTTAGCTCCGGTGGTTATGCATGCGGAAATGGATTATGAAATAATGACTAAGCAGATATATGGGTATATTTTATATATAGTGATAAAGTAGAGATTCCATCTAAATTATTTTATTTTTTTCTTGGATAGGGGGCAAACGAATAAACTGGTCACCAGATGGTAAGCAACCAGCGCTGTCCATGGACACCTGCAACGCACATAGTATTACAGTTGGCTTACTGGCCTTTAAATGAGTGGGATGGAAGTGATTGAGAAGGGGTATCCACTCTAATGCAGCGAAATGCGTGACTATGCGACAGAGAATTAATCATAAAGACATATAAAATATAACTATCAATACTTATTTTTGAAGTACTTTTAAAAAGTAAAGAAACCTTTCTCTAAGTCTGACTTATATTATGTTGTATATCAAAAGTCAAACAAGCATTTAATAAATCTTACGCCAGTACAGATCCTTTAGCCAACGAATTACTTTTAGATTCTTTGAAGTTCAAGATTAGTAGGGAGCAGAGAGCAAATTGGACTCAATTTAACCAATTAAAAACCCCAAAAACCACCTTTATTAAGTATATTATTTGCTCCCGTTTCTCTAACAATAAAGAAAGATTTCTTTCAAAGTTATTAGAGTACAGCAATTGCTTCGAGTTGAAGTATTTCATGCGAGTTATACGGAATTTCAGAAGAAGAAGGGAAGCGAATCAGGCGTAAATAAATTTAAGCATTAAATGTTTATTATTCTAATGGAAGAGAATGTCGGTAATTTTTTTATCTATCATTTGTCAGTCTTTGACTAAGCAGGTATTCGTTGCAAAAGGAGAGGGGGGTAGCAGTCGATTACCGTCACAGAATACTTTCCATAGCCAAACAGTTCGCTGCATGAATGGGCCGACTCGACCGGTGAAATACCACGAACACTCAGAAGAACGACGTAAAGTGGCTCATACCCGGAGGCCCACCTCTCTTCCCCATCCTTTCCCATCCTACTCCCTTAAAGGTCGGCAACGCAACTGTAACATTATTTGTGTTGCAGGTGTCCATGGGCGGGACACATGCTCGTTTGCCCTCCTATCCTTTAAAAATAATAATAAATCTTACGATTTAGCATCAGTACAAGCATAAATGATGTCTATTATTGTTTTTCTGATTTAATAAAAGAAAAATAATAATTCTTTTGTGCTTCGGACCCAAAATATATTTAAAAAAGATGACTCATGTCATTAACTCTACTCTCCCTTTTGTTTCATAAAGAAAAAGATAAAGATATTGACTTGCACATTTTTTTGCGATATCATTTATATACAATATTCTATTAGAGTAGCTATGATCAGAAAATATCTACTTCCAATGAATATTTGCTTAGTCACATATATTTAAGAGGTAAGATCCAGGCGTCCGTTCCTATAAGCCTCCCGGCGCCGTATTTAGACGCATAATTGGTTTGGGCGGGATAACATAAAGCCTATCAAATCGAATATTCGGACCGAGTGCTTCTGAATAGGCTGTCTGTCTGATTTTGTTGCCAAAGGGACTAATAGATATATGTGTAAATGTATATTTTGCGTGTATAGTTCCAGAAACTTCAGATCCAATATGGAAACCTCACTATATTTTTTTCTCCTATTTCTATTGTAAGAGTAGTTGTATTGTATATTAATGAATAACAATAGTTTGTTTGATTGGATAGCTAGATGCTTATTTGAATATTAATCAGATTTTAGTTGTATTCTTCAGTAACAGTGGTAGAGCCAAGCAGTTCACTGCTTGAATGGGCCGGCTCGACCGGTGAAATACAACGACCTCTCAGAAGACCGACGTAAAGTGGCTCATGCCGCATTTCGTTCGTTGAGAGAGGTATCCGGAGCCACTCCCCTTCCCCATCCTTTCCTATCCCTAAAACTCGGCAACGCAACAGTAACACTATATGTGTTTCTGGTGTCGATGGGCGGCGTTGGTTGCTTACCATCAGGTGACACACCTCCTATCCCATAAAAAAATAGTATAGTCAGTAGTAACTCAGTTATTGAAAGAGGTATTTAATAGTTAACTTATAATAATGTTACTAATTATGACAGTAGATCAGTGGCAAATTTATGACTTCTGAAATGATACAAGATTCGTGCTTAAATAAATAAATTACGAAAAAAAAACGAATTTGTAACACGCTTTTCATAGTTGCCGTAGCTGTTTTAAATATTTCAAGCACGTACGAAGCGTACGGAAATATCGTAACGAAAGAACTTAGGAAGAGTTCGCTTAGAAAAATTTGAATTGCATTTAAAAAACTTTGTTGAGTTTCAGAGGGTAACCCAATTAATTAGAAGGCTAACTCAATTAGCCTGGTTAAGGAAAGTAAGTGAATCTGGGAAACTAATGGCATATGTATTTACATTTGCCCAAATGGAAGCATGTGGGCGTTACCCAGTGGCTGACTCGCAAATGGAGACAGCTACCAATATATTCAAGTTGCGTTAGCTATCTCATCTGTTTTACCCAAATCAAATGAAACTTTCAAGGCAATACGAATCCCGTCCGATAATACGTTTAAACATTCAATCACGTATTGCTAACAAATTTAAAACGCAACCGTTGCGTTTCACATTTTAAACAGCGAAGGTCGCTTCAATCCCTCCACTGGGAGGAGGTTAGATATTTAAAAATAATCTCACGTAGTTGCCGAACTGAAATACTAAATAAAAGTGGACAAGACGTTGATATAAGAAAGTTGAGAATTTTATTCCTAATAATACTGATGTTTTATTTATTTTTTCGTAAGTTACTAGCCGTCTCGTAGTCTCGGTGGCGCAGTGGGCGAGCGCACGGCTTCTGATCCAGAGGTCCGGGGTTCGATTCCAGATACTGGCTCACACCAATGACTTTTCGAAATTGTTTTCGGAAGTTTTGTGTGATAAATACCGATGATTGACTAACTTTGTGCCCGGTATGGCAATAGGTTCGCCACCTATTCCATTTGGGACGTAAACATAACGGCGAGACGAGGCTTAACAGCCGCTGCCTACACCTTCGGGTAACAAAAGGCGTGAAGTTATGTTATGCTATGTTATGTTACTAGCCGTGGCTCCGCATACTTTTTGTATTGTTACTGCAACATAATTTTACATATAGTGTATTCTTTTCAAGTGTATGTACTCCTTTATGTCAATATTATTAATACCTATTTAGCAAAAGCGGGAGAGTGAAAAAAAATAAAGATGGCTACAAAACACTTGCCATTACCAAATTGAATGTGTCCTAGCGTGTAAAGCAAAGTTATGAAATCAACTGAGGTATGTAAGAATCACATCTTATACGGCAGAAACCAATATTCAATCTCCAATCTAAGATTGAAGCCAATCTAAGATTATTGTGTATCTGTCGATCGATTCCCCAAACAAAATCAATCCATGGATTGATTATTGGCACACTTATTAATAGAATAGGATTGAAATATTGATCCTAGATAGCAAAATTCGGATTGGGATTGATTATTGGTTTCGGCCGTTAGTCTACACTTCTTTGACTATACTCACATCCATTCCTTTATCTAAGTAAGTATTGTGAGTTAATATGTAACTACCTCCTCGCTTTAGTACGATTGTACTAAATTTTATAGAGCCATTAAATTTTATTAGTTCAAATTATATTGTATTAGTCATCGATTTGAGCAAGGATTTGAATTTCAAGATTATAACTCGAAGTGTAAAATACTACTACCTGACTATATACTACTTGACGATTATCCAGATTTATGATACAAATGAGTTGATAGCCAGCAGTCAGTAGATAACATTCTTTAAGTTCCACTTATAACACCTATGATTTGAAATAGGTTGACGCTATTTTCTAGAAGATAATAGATAACACCTTATAGTAAACCATTTAATGACTACATTATATAGTATAGATAGAGATGGATATGCCGTCACAAATATTAACAACAGTACCAAAATTAGCGTTGTAACCTTTCCGAAAACTCAATTTCACTCCAGTGTCACTGTTTGTATAGAAAATTGTCTTACTCACAATTATATATAGGTCAGCAGTCTTCAAACACAATAAAGGCGATCTCTCGGAGATGTAATCTTTTGTTATGGATGGTGAAATGAATTTTGAAGTTATTCTGTTGAGACATTCCTTCCTACATTTTTCAGTAATTGTCTTTTCTCTTCTCGTTTTATACATTTTTTTTTATAACTTTTACTGACTTCATACCAGAAAGTTTTGTCAGTTGCGCCTTAAATGAGATTGTTTGCAGTTATAATATTGATATATTCGTAAACTCTATTAGCAACCTGCCTATTCATACAATATAGATATTTAACCTATTCATCGACAAATAATATTCACTTTTGTAAGATCCGATCAAATTAAAATTTAAGATGGCAAAGATGAATCAGATTATCTTAGCAGGCAGGCGAGAGAACACTTGGCAAATGGACATGCATTTAATGTAGAACATTTAACTTCGTTTTAGAAAACAGAAAGCTCTCACAAAAGTACTGCATTAGCTTTTAAGACTTTGTAGTACTTCTCTATCAGGTTGTCAGAGTCATTTAGGATTCATTCTCTGAATATTTACAGAGCGATTTCTTCTAAATTTAAAATCATCGACAACTACCTGAAGTGAAAATGTTGTACATAACTAAATTGTGCATTTTCATTTCCCATTTTTATTTTGTTTAAATTAGTATATAGATTTCTTTTATCGCTATGGATTTTCGTGCCGTTACTAACGGAAAAAAGTCCCTGTTATGAAAGTAGAAGTCACTTGTTTTCATTTTTTTTTCTATTTTTATGGTTTTTTTTTACTTGGAAATTCAGGCAGCGGCAGCTATGATTGGCTTGGACTTGCCAATTTTTTTGGTCCCAAATATGGTGATGGCAAAGCCATTGCCACACATATTACATTAGACAGCTTCCGACAAGATTTCCGTGAAACAATTCATGTTGTACTAGAATTAAAACCTAAACTCAAAAGCGGCGTGCTGAATTACGGAAATTTTTTAGTTAGGTTAATGGAAAACACTAATCCAAAAATCAATATATATCTGCTCCCCATAGTCCTTTGGTAACGAGTTCAGAAAACTGACAGCTTTTCCGAACGGGATGGCAATGTTAATCCTCTATGTGAAACAAAACGTAACTCCCTCGATAGACATCGATCAATCGTTTCGCAAATAGATAAAATAGATCTTTTTAATAGATTGATTCGGAATTCCGGCACCGGAGCGTGATACTAGACCGACTTGTTTTAACAAACTACAAATCGTTACAGCAATTAGTCTGGTAATTGATAAATTGTCTGTTATTAGCTTTTATTAATTTATCATAAAAATTTACGTATTTACATAAATTTACGCAGATTAGTTTGTTTGGTAGGTAGATAGACACCTAAGGCAATACAAGATTAATACACACTTCACTTGCTCCTTCGGTTTTCATAAGTCCTGTGTATGGCACGGTCATCAGTTTTTGAGACATCCATGGAAGAAAAACATAGAAGAGAATAGAGTGAACATAGAAGTCGAGAACTTTCTCGACTTTTATATTATTCTGCTTATGTACTGTAAATCTCGTTAATCTTTTTTTTTATGGCATAGGAGGGCAAACGAGCACGCGTGTCACGCGTGGTAAGCAACCAACGCCGCCCATGGACACCAGCAACACATATAGTATTACTGTTGCGTTGCCGACCTTTAAGGGATAAGGGATAGGGAAGGATGGGGAAGGGGGGTGGGCCTCCAGATACTTCTCTCACCGAACGAAACGCGGCATGATCCACTTTACGTCGATCTTCTGAGAGGTCGTGGTATTTCTCCGGTGGAGCCGGCCTATTCATGCAGATTATTCGTTAATCAATTTTAGGTCATCAGTTCTTTCTAGATTTTCCAAACAATAAGACGTTCTGTTTTCTTTGCCTGCTGCGCATGGAAGTTACTGTGAAGTTATGTTATATTGTTTTGATTAGTAACTACTGTTACCGCCGTTTCATTACATATTCACAGCAAATCACACAAAAATAACGCTCTATTATAACATAAAATAATTCAAAAACTTTTATCACGTTATGTGAAGGTATAATTACAAACGACTTGTATTAGTTGGAAAATTAGACAATAAATTCTCACCTTATAGGTTAAAGGGGCGCTAAGCCGAACGTCTAAAGGCGATGTTAATAAGCCCACCCACACTTTCTTCGGAGTTAATACATAATTCAATATACTGAATATAAACATATATTGTTGCTCCTAAAATAATATTCTTGGCCAGAATTTTGATGAATTGTCTATGAATTTCATGGAAAATCCATGAAAAAGTAATCAATTTGATACCGACCGACAAAGAAACTGTAAATAAGGCATTTTAATTACTATATTTAATATATTCTATAAACTTTACGAAGGGTTACGTAACTAGAGGTATAATTTTTAATACAGGCAACATTTTAAGACTGGAATACCTAGCATTCCTACATGTAAAATCAGAAATCTCTGAAGCTATATATTGCGCCCTTTTTTTTTTTTTAAAAAAAACTTCATTTTATTTAAATCGAATGCCTATAAAAAAACGTTTTTAAAGTTTCTAAAGTTATGAGTAGTAATTGTTGATTATTTATGAGTTCAAATCTGAAAGTTATCGAGTCCGCCACTTATTACAACACTGCCTATACTAATTGTTAGAGATGATGATGTATAAAAAAGTCTAGTAACAATCTGACTCTTCATAATTATTACACTTTAAAATAAAATTAATAATAATAATAATATCTTGGACACAATACACACCGCGCCCTCTAGTTCCAAGCTAAGCAACTAAATGCTTGTGTTATGGATACTAGATAACGGATATTAATACATATATACTTTTCTTTTGTAAATACATACTTATAATACATAGAAAAACACCCAGACACCACACATGTTTGTCACAAATATTTGTGCTCGGGTGGCGACCTCATTGCTGCAACCGGTAGTTTTACCAATGCGCCACGAGGCCCGTCAATTAATGTTTTATTGACTTAAATTTAATGAGCGAATCAGACTTGTAAAAACACTTGGGTACGTAAAACAATTTTATTTTTGGTACGAACTTACAAGGACAGATAGACTTTTGAGTAATTTTAGTGGAATACTATTTTCATATCGTTAATCGCCCTTGACCCTTGAGAGTGGTATAAAAACATACCAAATACAATATTAATTCATTTTGTTTGAGCTGACAGCATCCAACTACGTATATAATCTCCCATTCATCTATACCAACTGCGTTACTTAATCTTGCCGATCGGCCTTTCATCTTGGACGCCATAGCGCCAAGGATTCTTTTATTTGTTTTATCTTAATATTTTCTCCCCTTGAAAATATATTTTTGCTAAGCCCAGCATCATTTATCTTCGTATTTACCGCCACTTGACCTTTTAGAAGGACGCACTCAAGTAGACATATTGTCCTTCAAAATCCTCTCTCCCGACTCATCAACACTAATATTATAAAAAGGCCAAGTTTATTTATCTCTTTAACGTCAATTGATCTTTTTTTAAAAGTATTTTTTCTTTGAATAAAAACATCAATTAAAATATTTATTTTATTATATTCAGAGAGTGAAGTAATACTAATCACAAATTAATGCAGTTTTTCCATTT
Source organism: Euproctis similis (assembly GCA_905147225.2). NCBI lineage: Eukaryota > Metazoa > Arthropoda > Insecta > Lepidoptera > Erebidae > Euproctis > Euproctis similis. The sequence goes on from LR990108.1 coordinate 4,435,812, forward strand.
CACGTTAAATAGATAATTACATGTTAACGCAAGCGAAACTGCAGCAATATCAAGTCTATTTAAATAGCATTTATAATTTCAACGGTTCATCGAAACAAACAAACAAATATTTGTTTACCATTTTCATTAATAAACACGTAATCAAGATTGTACTATTTTCATAAATTAAATGAAATAGACCTAGAATTAAATAAATTAAATGCGTTAAATGAAATAGACCTTTTTATACTACAAATAATGTAATATACTTATATATATAGTTATGCAATTAAAATTCGTAAATATGGATATTTAATTTAATTTTGAAAGATAATTTATCAATTATTTCTTAAAAATACAGCTAATTTTTAGTTAATTAATAAATATACAATTACCATTTATTCAACTGAATACTAATTTACGACAACTACTTCTCATTCTCTCAGCAATTTTCCCAAAGGTATGAAAGTATGATTTATGAAAAAAAATATACATACATAACTTCACGCCAAATCCCTTGCGGGGTAGGCAGAGAGAACAGAGCGCCATAAGTCACGATTCCTACACGCCTCACTCGCTTCGTTGACTTTCATAACTATTTTCATGCACGCGCGTCGGTTTTAAAAAAAAAAGAAAAGAAAAGATTAAAAAATATATAAATATTAGATATTATCACACTTCTATGTTATAGATATAACATAAAAGTGAGGTCATGAAAGTAATAACTCTTGTATATTATTACTAGCTGACCCAGTAAACGTTATAACATAACATAACTTCACGCCTTTTTCTACCCGAACCTGTAGGCAGCGGCTGTTAACCCTACCTTTTGCCATAACGGGCATAAAGTTCTTAGTTATCGGTATTCATCACGCATAACTTACGAAATTAATTTCGAAAAGTTATTGGTTATGAGGCAGGATTCGAACCCTCGACCTCTGGATACAGAAGCGGGGTGCTCGACCACTGCACCACCGAGACTTTTTAAACGTTATCTTGCCAAAAATAATAAAGTTCTAAAAATACTGGTTCATTGTAGAGAGATGAAAATTAAAGGTTGTATTTTTTATGGTGTTTTTTATGGTAAAAAAGAAATAAAAAAATTATAGATTTTTTTTTAATATTTAGGAATTGACTACCCTTGACATTAAGGCGGAAGAAAAATAAATGTTATCCTATTCGCAGACCACACCCGATATGCAAATAAAATTTCTCAGGAATCCGTCAAGCCGTTTCGACTGAGTATGGTAACGAATTTTATATATGATATTGCTAAACTAAAATAAACACTCTGCGTTAAAAATATTAATATTTAATAGAACCGATACTCCTACTCCACTAATATAAGTGGAGTATCCTGGAGCTGAAAAATGTACTCTAATTCACATGGTTGAACCTTTTGAAGTGCCTCATACTAATGTACATACATATCTTTGCGTTTACGAATCTTGTAATATCGTTGAAGGTTAAAGATTTTTATGAACAGGTATGAATATAAAATATGATTGAATATGATATGGCATTAAGGTTTCATCTTGAAACAGGTTTATTGCGTTCATAAAGCGTACTGTCGGCAGAATGAAAATATGATTATTAACACGAATATGAATGTAGCATATTTATGTGTTGAATTCATTTAATATAAACTAATTTATTTACGTAATCAAGTGCCTTTTTTCACTCGAGGCTATCATATTAGTTAATCACAGAGTTCAGTTTCTCCAGACTATATAAAGAATACTTAACCTAGCAATGTCTTTCATGAGTTGATTGGATTACAAAGCTTGGTCGAAATGTATTTTAGTTATAGGCGAAGCTTGCAGAAGCTTAGCGTCTTGTGGCTTACGGATAGATGACCATGGGACCATGAATCGAACATAATCCTAATAGATTATGGCATCCTTAATGGGTTATGAAGCTGTAAAAGTCGTTCATCTGGTAAATATAACATTATTTTAATTGTAAATAACAAATTATATAATACAAGTATATGCTTAAGGTATTTATTTAATCTTTTTACGATACACCTTCCTTGATCAAATAGAACGAGTTGTGAAGGAAGGTGATGTGAGGAGCCTAAAAAATCGAAGCGCGTGTATGAAAGTCATTGAAGCGAGTGACGAGTATCAGAATCGTGCCTTTTGGCGTTCTGTACTCTCTGCCTACTGCGCAAGCGATTTGGCGTGAAGTTTTGTATGTATGTATATAACTTTACATGGTAAATTCATATTCATAATGGCAGTAATTTTACAAAATCCTCGTCATTTAGATATTTATTATTCTAGACTATTTGTTTCTTAACTTATCGCGGATAGTGTTAATAGTAAGAATTGATTAATAAATTTAATCTTATCGAGTAAGTAAATAACTCTGAAAACCTTTTTAAACAACTAAATCGTTCGTATTGATTTATATTTCGCAATTTTTCTTTCAACTCAAACAATGACCAGGCAATTGATGAAAAATTAACAAGCCAACCTTAACAATACAAAAGTATTATTATCTACAAATCATTTTGGCATCTGTAACAAAAGCTTGTATCTCGAAGATCGGCTTTATTATATTTGAAGACTGTTGACCCATATATGATATATACTTTTACTTATATATATAATTGTAAGAAAGGCAATTTCCTAGACAAATAATGACACCGAACCAAAATTGAGGTTTGGGAAAGGTTAAACGCTTCAAATGTGTTACTCTTGGGAATTCTTTGATATATGTATATATTTGTAATGAACTGTTTTGATAAGGCAAAAGATAAAAATAGCTTCCAGACGGGCCTCGTGGCGCATTTGTAAAGCTACCGGCTGAAGCAATGAGGTCGGGGGTTCGATTCCCACCCGATCACAAATATTTGTGACAAACATGACTATTTGTGTAGTGTCTGGGTGTTTCTCTATGTATTATAAGTATGTATTTACAAAAAAAAGTATATATGTATTTATATCCGTTATCTAGTATCCATAACACAAGCATTCAATTGCTTAGCTTGGAACTAGAGGGCGCTGTGTATATTGTGTCCAAGACATTATTATTATTACTATGGATTTGGCAATATTATTGGAAAAATAAAGCATAATTTGTTTATACTTTAGAATTTATGGGCTTTTTTTATGATTGAAGCTAGTTGCGGAATGAATTTAGTATAGTATACTGAGATTATTTGTGTTATTTCATTTAAATACATCTTCGAAAAATGATAAGAGGTTTATTTTCATTATTTTATCAACTATCAAACGGGGAACTTTTTGCCATTATCTACATTTATATTATGAAAGATTTGTATTTTTGTATGTAACGAATAAACTCAAAAAGTACTGGACCGATTTTAATAATTCTTTTTTCTTTAGAAAGCTACATTATCACTGAGTAACATAGGGTATATGTAGTCATCGTCGTCATCCACATTTTGTTTGTATGCGAGTAAAACCGTGAGGCGGGTAGCTACATACAATATAGCGGTACGAAGTTCGCGCGGTCTGCTAGTGCTAATATATAGTTTGTTGATGATAACCGAATGGTGCTACGACTATAATTCAGACCAAGTCTAAGTTATGTTATGTATAGAGCCTTTAAATAAATAAACATGAGAGAATACAGACTTCACAAAAACAATCATATCAAATACGAAAACTTTTCTAATACGAGATTATATTGCTTCTATCGAGATTCTTTAGACTTACGTTTCATACTCTGTTTTGAAATTATTTTGGTATGTGTCTGTACTTTATAAGACTTCATTATTTTTTCCAATAAAAAAATGAATTGCTCTTTAACAACGTCAAAACAATAGTTAATGTCGTTTGTGGACACGTCATTTCATGTTAGAGAAGCATGGATTCATATTCATTTTTTTTAAATAAAATGTATGTTAAAAAGATGCGTCAGAGTTGTGTTATTGGTGTTTTATGGCTGAGATGTTTTGCCAAAGCCACAAAAGACATTTTTTTAAATCGTTATCATCAAATAGAAAAACCTGTCTTATCATATTATTTCACCAAATGAAACGGGAAATTAGCCAGTTCACGTCGATTTTATGAGAAATCGCGGTAGTAATCGTAATAGGTCTAGCTAGTTTATTGAGGCAGTGAACTGCATGGCTCTAATACCGCTTACGTTACAAATTATAAACAAACAGTTGCGTTACCGGCTTTTAGAATAAGATATAAAATGGGTCGGGAGGGGAGGAGGAATGAAGTTGGCCTCCGGATACCTGTCTTACCAATCAAAACGCGGCAAGAGCCATTTAACGTCGATATTCTGAGAGTTGGTATTTCGCCGGCCGAGCGAGCCCATTCGTGCAGCAATCTGTGTGCCTCTACCAGTTTAAAAGACTTTAAGAAAATAAAACATGATAATAGTACCTAGTCTAGAAGCAAATAAAAATATAATATAAAATAAGTTTTAAAAGTATTGCAATATGTTTGTAGAATGCTTGTTGATATTAATATATGTTGAAGTGGAGTACTATCAGTAACGCGACCTACATAACTAACTGCATCCAATTTAATAAAGTTATAAAAATAAAATTTGACTTACTTGAAGCTCGACTTTCAAAAATGGAGGTCTCTCGACAACTTGCGAAGTTCTTACCTGAAATTTGTATTAAGCAGATATCAAATATTGTACGTGAGACGTTCTCGGTGTTTTTCATGAAAGAACATACTTATTTATTTTTATATAGATTGTATTGAGATTACTTTTCTTCTTATTACATTTATGAAGAGCCTTTTCATGGGATTGAATGGCATGTGTTCATATATGAATGCTTTAATTGTCATAAATATAATAATAGTGCCTTAAAAAAAGAAGTGTAAAATATTTTTCAAGCAATAACTTCATGACTTTTGTAAACAGAGGATGATAAGTTAATCCTGGACTCGCAAAATTTTACGTCGCAAATGGAAACAGGTACAGCAGACTCAATGTTGTCAGTCAACGATATTTATCACGCTAACTTCCGAAAACAATATGGAGACGTCATTGTAGTCTTCTTTTTTTAATGGGACTGGAGGGCAAGCAAGCAAGCGTATCGTCTGATGGTAAGCAACCTACGTCGCCAATGGACACAAGCAACACATATAGTGTTACTGTTGCGTTGCCGACCTTTAAGGGAGTAGGATAGGAAAGGATGGGGAAGGGAGGGTGGGCCTCCGGGTATCTCTCTCACCAAACGAAACGAGGAATGAGTCACTTTACGTGGATCTTCTGAGAGGTCGTGGTATTTCACCAGTCAAGCCGGCCCATTTATACAGAGTACTGCTTGGCTCTACCACTGTCAAATCTTCATGTAACTCCAAACTGTCCTACTAAATTTATTTCTTAGATTTTCGCGAATCTCATTTGTAACATAAAAACAACTTTTTATGGATTATATCGCGTTTATTTGGAACTTAAATATTTTCTATTTATTTCCCGACGTTTCGAACTCTTTACAGAGATCATTTTCACGAATAAAGGTGGTCGTCGTTCAGAAACAATTTTTCTAAAAATAGTTTCTGAACGACTAGCATCTTTTTTATAATAGTTTTACTTTTTAGATATTAATTACAATGTTAGTGTGGTGTTCGTTTGTACAGTGGTAGAGTCATGCAGTTCGCAGGATGGATGTGCCAGCTCAACTGGTGAAATATCACGACCTCTCAGAATATGGACAGTAATAAAGTGGCACACGTAGCGATTTTCTCGGTTACAGAAGTAACCGGATGCCCAACCCCTTTCCCCCTCCTATTCCCATCCCACTTCCGAGACCTTCCATAGCCCAAAGTTAAGGCCGGCAACGCAACTGTAACACTATCTTTGTTCAAGTGTCAATGGGCGGCGTTTGTTCCATTCTATTGGGTGACGCTTGCTCGTTTGTCCTCTATACCTTAAAAAAATAGAGTAAAAATAACTAATTTTTCAAAATTAATTTCTAAAGTTATGTGTGATAAATATCGACGACTAAAAACTTTGTGCCCGGTATAGCAATAGATTCGCCACCTATTCTATTTGGGACGTAAACATAACGGCGACTCGAGGCTTAACAGCCACTGCCTACACCTTCGGCTAGAAAAAGGCGTGATGTTAATATATGTTATGTTATAAATACCTACTTGAGGCGAAAATTTCCATACAAACAACCGATCCAATTGTAATAATTTAAATATAGCATACGTAGTCATCACACTGTTAAACCGGTTAGTTGAAAACTGTGAGCGCAAATGAAATTGGATTCTGGCGTTCTGCAAATAGTATTCATTATAGCCGTATGTTACTTTATCTTATTGAATGATGGGCTTCATTCCTGAACACCCTGGAGGCTTTTCGGTTCAGTTATTATAAAATTAAAACAATTTCGATATTAATATGTAAAATGAATGGTATTGCTACCTTTTGTCATGTTCAATTAAATTATTTTATTCATCAGAATTTTGCCGACGGTTTCTGTATATAGATTTAATTTTAGACCAGGGTCGCGAACACTAGTCGTTATTCCAGAATTATTCAATAATATGTAAAAGAATATCTGGTGAGAATGAATTTTCATTTCATTTTTCAATAAGGTTTCTATTAACTTTTAAACCTTTAAAAATCAAAGGAGCATGTAGTACTTTTAACCTTTCTTGTCTCTTCAAAGATTTGATCTTGAAGATTTAGTAGCAATCTAATTCTCACAACTCTAGACTATTCTAACAGATGGCGATATCTGTTGACTGTATTAAATAAGTATCCGTCATTTAATTTTGTTACACATTATTGGTCTATTTTATTTGTTAGTTAGTTAGTAAGTATGTTAAGATGGTTTGGTCATGTTGCAAGAATGAATGAAAGCCGGCTGACTACAAGAGTATATGAAGCGAATGTGAGTAGCAGGGTCGGGATCGGGAGACCAAGACGGGGCTACCATAAATGGTCTGTTTAAAAAAGGAAAAATGCGTAGTACCCGAAACCGGCGTGAATTCATGATGAGATGTATGACTGTGGATGAAGCGAAAGAAGTGTGTCAGGATCGTAGCTTGTGGAGAGCCAAAGTTTTTGCCTATCTCTATGGTATACAGGCGTGAGTTTATGTATGTATGTATGTAGTTAGTTAGAAGCAATTTTAACAGATGGCGAACAAAATACTTTAATATTTCTATATTATTCAAGGCATTAATGACCACTGTTAACATACTTAAATATTACAGCTGTGAAGATACAAAGAAAAAAACACTAAATATATATTGTATTTCCAGCTCATTGTTTGATATGATTTATTGAACTAAAATTTATCGCTGTTGGCTACGAAACTCACATGGGATATGTGTCCGTAAAAGCATTTAATATATTTACTATTTGTAAATCAATTTGTTAATTATTATTTATTTGCTACAAAAATCAATATAGTATATAGATTTTATTAAACGACTTTTTGCTCGGGCACTATTTACATTTATTTTTATACATTGGCTACAGTGGTAGTCAAACAGTTCGCTGCATGAATTGGCCGATTCAACCAGTGAAATACCACGACCTCTCAAAAGATCGACGTTAAGTGGCTCATACCTCGTATTGTCCTGTGAGAGAGATACCCGTAGCACAAGACTGCAAAGCGAGATTCTACTACTGTTACTTTAGTGACTGACTTCTTACGACACATACAACAAAAGATGTGGTGATACCATTTTATTGCAACCCACGACAAGTTTTCGTAGTGTTGGTACAGCTGATGGATGAATTTTTAATGTTCACAACGTTTTAGAAACAGACGGTCTTCTTAACAGTATTGGACTATGTCAATAAAGTTCCAGTACTCGGCGCCACTTCGAGTTTTATCAGCTTAGCCGTGTCAATAAAGATTTGTTCATTGAGTGAAAAATTTAAATTCACCCCCGATATTGCTCCAGCTCCGAAGAGGATATACAAAAATATCCGGATTTCATTGAACGCTACACAAACTTATATTTTGCGGCTGTAAAGTTAATTTCAAACTTAAAAACCTACGTATCTTCATCTTGAAGAAGTGAATATTAAGTTTGTCGAACGAAACTGAATTATGCTTTGTCTTTCAGTAATAAGCCCCAAGAATTCAAAACACGTTGTTTTCGAAGCAAATGTAGGTTTGCAAATCTGCATCGTAATGTTTTCTAGATTTCTCATTTTATTATTCTCGCTTTATCTTCACGACAACTCCATTACAGCGTAGGCTAAAATAATAGAGTGTCCCAAGGCTAGATTCTTACTGCAGGCTTTCTCGACTTCAATTATTTTTGTCGTACACGTATTCTCTCGTCTCGTTGGTCCGGTCGAGCATCTCACTTCTAAATCAACTAGTAAACAGAGCGATTTCGGGCTCATATCATTCACTTCACAGTATTATTTTTGGAAGTTATGTGTGATAAATATAGTGCACTTAATAATTAAAAAATATTGTTTTATTAACAGGTTCTAACAGTAATAAAGCATTCAGTTCAAGTACGATACATATATGCCAGTTGGAGAATATACTTAAAGGTCTTGCCTTCATATCTGAAGTCAAGTTAAGCATGCCTATTGAAATATAAAATCTTGTATTATTACAAATATAAATATGTGTAATACCCTATTCTACACCTTTTCAAATCCTAGAATAATTAAGCTGTAACGCTAATATCATTAACCCTCAATTAATACCTTAATAAATTCACAAGCTTTTATTAGCTTTTATGAAGGTGTAATTATCAACGATTTTTAGAGACGAGAAAATTGTATAATAAATTTTCACCTTACAGGTTAAAAGGGGCTCTAACCCGGGGTTTGAGGGTGATTTTAATAAGTCCGCCGACCATCTTTGGAGCGAATACATAATTCATGACCCATACTTATAATAAAATTGTAACAGGGTCTGTATATTGAAGTCAGGTGGAAACTTACTTATCAGAGTATTTACACATCGTTTGATGTAACTATCACCGTAATACTGCTACTATATATACTACTATATATATATTTATGGGATATGAGGGTAAACGAGCAGGCGTGTCCCCTGATGGTAAGCAACTAACGCCGCCCATGGACACCAGCAGCACATATAGTGTTACTGTTGCGTTGCCGACCTTTAAAGGAAAGGGATAGGAAAGGATGGGGAAGGGGGTGGGCCTCCGGGTACCTCTCTCACCGAACGAAACGTGGCATGGGCCACTTTACGTCGGTCTTCTGAGAGGTCGTGGTATTTCACCGGTCGAGCCGGCCCATTTATGCAGTAAACTGCTTGGCTTTTCGAATTTAATTTTGAAAGTTATGAGTGATAAATATCGATGACTGAAAACTTTGTGGCCAATATGGCAATAGGTTCGCCGTCTATTCCATTTGGGACATAAACATAACGGCAAGTCGAGACTTAACAGCCTCTGGCTACACCTTTGGTTCGAAAAAGGCGTGAAGTTATTTTATCTTATGTTAAAAAAACTACGGAAGCAAAGCTGCAAGCAATAACTAGTACATTATAATATCGCTTTTCACTTGTACAGTAATAATATCGGGAAGTAGATGAACAGACCGCTCCCACAAATTACATTTTATTTTCTTTTGCGATCTTTTTTTGGTATAGCGAGTGGTCAGCTTTTCAAACATTCTTATTTCTCTGCTACACCCTTATTTTACCGGAAATCAAAGCACAGTCTGTCCACAATCAATCCACAATCCTCGCTTTTTGTCTAAATTATTAAAAAATGCTCACGTTTTAGGATAAAATAAATGTCTGAAATACCTAGAAAAGCCATTTTTTAACTATTATAGATTAGAAGCATCTCATTTACGTCAACTCTCAAAACAAAGAAAGCCGCACCCTAATCGGTTCGTCGTAGGTCCGAAATATATTATTTACTGTTTTTGTTCAAGAATTAAATAAGAACAAAAAAGGAGTGGTTTGCTTACTGCGATGTCACCGACTGCCACACACAACCCCACCATGCCTACCACATGTAGGTATGTTCTTATAACCCACAGCCACACGAATTTTGTTTTGTAGGAAATTGAAAAATACTCCCTCACACGAAGAAAACCGGGAATAAATCATATAAAGGAAAATCCAACACGCCCGCTATGCATAAATTACTTGCGTTTTTGTGTTTTTTCCCCCAAAGGATAAGCAAAACCCTAGTGGAAACTTCAATTTCCTAGTTTCTTCTTCCGAATTCTTTAAACATACAACTTTTTTTTTTATGGGATTGGAGGGCAATCGTGTCATCTGATGGTAAGCAACCAACGCCGCCCATGGACACCAGCAAGACATATAGTGTTACTGTTGCGTTGCCGACCTTTAAAGGATAGGGGATAAGAAAGGATAGGGAAGGGAGGTGGGCCTCCGGGTACCTCTCTCACCAAACGAAACGCGGCATGAGCCACTTTACGTAGGTCTTCTGAGAGGTCGTGGTATTTCACCGGTCGAGCCGGCCCATTCATGCAGCGTACTGCTTGGCTCTACCACTGTAGAAAATATATACAACTTCAATACAAAAATAGATTGTACCTAAGCGTTCAATCAAAAACATCACTAAGATAATGAACTTTTTTGTTAAAATAGGCTGATCTCCAGGATCGTGAGGCCGGGGCTGCTACTGCACAAAAAGTAAATCTCAAGCTTCAGTAATTCATACACTTTGTTGGCAGTTGTCATACTATACAACTTTTGGAGTTGGTATTGTAGAGATGTTGAGTCATGCCGCTCGTGATCTGAAGGCTGGATTCTATTTCGTCCAGAAATGTTAACTTTGACACTAGGCGTAGACATGTTGCTAGTTTTATTAGTACGTTACCGGCAGGCTGATAAGGAGAAAAACTATGTTATTTTATGTGCAAAGCCATACGAGAAAGCGGGTCAACCGATGGTACATGAGCTGAAGTAGCAGTATATGAGTTTCTTGCCGAATTCTTCTCATGTTAGCGCATACACTTGGAATCGTGCCGCTCGTGGCAATTGCGTCTATGTTTTCTTGTTCCACTTTCCTCAAGCGCTCGTGTTTAATATTTCATTTAAAATAATATGTTTAATCTGTACTTTTGACTACTTTAAGTGAGTACGAAGACAGATGAAAATAAAGTTTCTTTGACTTAGGACTTTTGTAAATGATTAGAGTCGCCTATGAACGTCTCTAGCACAGCCAATGTTAAACTTGCGTTACCAGCCTTTAAGATCGGTTAGGAACGAGTTTGAAGTTCAGATTAGTAGGAGGGGGATGCAAGAATTCGGATATCTTTCTCACTGACCGAAACGCGGCATGATCAAATTTTTGGTCGTGGTGTTTCACCGGTCAAGATGGCCCGTTCATGTAGCGAACCGTGTGGCTAACACTCTAACACATAGATGACATAATATCATGATCAAGTCGACAAAGACATATCTCAAATCTAATGCTACAGAGTATACTTGAGAAACAAACCAACTACTCAGCTGCGTAAAGTTATATAGAGAACATATGAGAGAGTCGGTCTTGAGCATGAAGGTTTCCGTAACATTATATATTAAACATATAAATACTCTGTTGTATGAGAATCCCAAAATATAAGGAGAATACAGCTATAAATTGGTTAGTCGAGTAATACGTGGCCTTTTTAACAAAATCTGTTGTAATCAAATCAAAAAATATATATTGCATTGTGCCCGTACTTTAACTCAACTCAACTCAACCAACCAGCCAACTCAACAATACGGAGCTTACAAAGAAATCACAATAAGCTTGCCGACGTGCCTCACAACTTTTGCAAAACATTCAAATTATGAGACTGGGATCAGTGTGGAATAAATTTTCTAAGAAAATGATTTACATAATATACAAGTTACAAAAAATGAAATCGAGCGATGAAAACGTTAAAAATTCTCGTTTCCACTCGATTGTTGAAAAAAGAACGTGTTTTATATTTACATGGGTAAAACTACTGACTGCAGAATCGAGGTTGGCGAGTTCGATCCCTACCCGAGTACAAATATTTGTGACAATCATAAATATTTGTATGGCGTGTGGGTGTTTTTCTATGAATATAAGTAGGTATTTGTAATATCAAAAACATTGGTATTCCCAATTTTCCTGTATGGAGTGGAAACGTGGACGATACGAGCTAGAGAACGTCAAAGAATAGACGCTTTCGAAATGTGGTGCTGGAGACGTATGCTTCGAATACCATGGACAGCAAAGCGCACCAATGTGTCGATTCTCTCTCAACTTCGTATTCAAACTCGCCTCTCAACAGTATGCCAACAATGAATACTGTCATATTTTGGTCACATAGTCAGAAAGGGAACCGAGAGCCTCGAGAAGTTGGTTGCTGTCGGTAATACCGAGGGTAAACGAGGACGTGGACGATCACCAGCTAGATGGAGTGACCAAATGAGGAACCCACTTGAAACGTTTTGCTCGGTTGTGAGGGCCGCGATGAATCGTCATAGATGGAGGCAGATGATAGGATCAGCGTGTGACACATCACCATCATCCTCAATCAGTGATGACCACGATCCTCAGACATGAGGGACAGACCAAAGAGAGAGTAATATAATACAATCTAGTTTCCATAACACAAGCATTTAGTTGTTTAACTTAGAACTAGAGGGCGTTGTATGTATTGTCCATTGTATTATTATTATTAATTAATATTTCTCATCCGACCACGCTTTTCGTAACGCTGTTTTTGAGAAAACTAATATACCCTTTATTTTCATAAGAAACTACTGTTTTACAAACGACAGATATATGCATTAAGTTTGTTGTCATCAACTTACATTTATTTGGGTCTATGTAAGAGGAATATTAAGTCACAGCAGTTAGCTTTAATTGTTTAATATATACTTGTTTCACTTGTAAGTGAAAATGTATTTCTTTTTCTGTTTTTAGACTGTTGCTAAAACTGACTCTAAAAATGACAACAAAAACCTTTTACCAGCAAAATTGTGATCTGTCTTTCTATCTAAGATAATGATAGGTTGCTATCCGTCACTCCAAGTGGACAGACAGATGAAACTTTACGAGCTGATTTTAACAACGCTTGACATTTTAACTCTGACATATTTACTAAAAATTCACGATTTTGATATTTTTAAGAAGGTATTTTGTCATTGTTATTATCCTAGCGTTATGACAGTTTCTCATAAAAAAGTATTTGCTAGATTTAAATAGAACTCGAAAATGCAAAATTTAAATTAGTTTTTTTTATTATATCCTTTTTAGCAGGCTATAAGCAATTTCTTATGCTTATAAGCAGTTTCATTATGTATCTAAGCTGGAGGTGTGTTTCAACTTTTTGGTCTATTTTTATAAAATTTCCATCACTTTTGAGATGTTGTAAACTAAGCAGTTTTAAATAAATTCTAGAAAAGGGTTCTCATTTTAAAACCTTTTTCTCTTTTACACTTTAAGGCTGTAGAATATGACTAAAGCTGAGCTGTAGAATATGACTAAAAATATTAATATGAGTTTTTTCGTACTAACGTTAGTTAGTACGAAAAAACTCATATTTAGACAAAGTTAGCACGAGTTATCGTGCTAACTTTGTCTAAAACTATCTAGTAATTTCTGATGGTTTAGTCCATTCAGAATTTAAGGTTCAAAGAATTCAGTTTTGTTCGGCGTGTACTCCAATCTGAGGCGGCCATAATCCTACACGGGCAGGTTGTCCGGGACGTGTATCTTCGTTCTAGTTTAGTTCCACTACATTTACTTGTTCATTCGAACGTGCGTCCATGTACAATACATTGTAGAATCTCTACAACATCGCAAAGATTTAAAAATCAAAAAAAGTCAAAATCATTATCTTTTCGACTTATATAACATAACTTCACGACTGTGTTACCCGAAGGTGTAGGCAGCGACTGTTAAGTCTCGCCTCGCCGTTATGTTTACGTTTCAAATGGAATAGTTGGCGTATCTATTGCCATACCGGGCACAAAGTTTTTCGAAAAGTCATTGGTGTGAGCCAGTGTAAGAATTCGAACCCAGGCCTCTGGATCAGAAGCCGTGTGCTCGACCAGTGGACCATCGCGACTATATCATTTCGACATAAGATAAATATTGAGTTGCAATTAAAATGTTTCTGTTTATTGCTAAATATAAGCTATTGAAATTTAATAAACACTTATAAGATGGCAACATAATGTTCCACCAAATCCAAATATTTAGACGGCTCATTATTAAATCAATCTTCTGTTTTCCCAAAGCAAACTTAATTAAACTACAGAAATTCTAACACTAAAATAATTTCAACGCTAACATAGGAGTCTTGCTCAAACATATGAATTATCTTGGTTTAATAAATTAGCCTGTGTAGTTAGTAGGCTCTGCTTTTGGAACGGCAGTCTGGCGTTGGTACTGACTTTGCCGGATTTTCACTTGCACAACTAAATCAGTAATGCTGAAATGTCAGCTCTGCACTAAGCTATAATATTTTTTAATTTAATAAATTTAATTATTATAATATTTAATTTTTAAATACAATATTTTTAAAGTAACTTTGAATCATAAAAAGAACTGATATTTTATGCTAAATTCATAGGGCTCATATTGTTTTTTTCTGAATAATGAGCCAGTTTGTCCTCAGACGGTATAATTAACTTGAACTTTTTTCAATACAAACTAAGACTTATTATAATTAACACCTTTGTAGAATACCACGTCTAAGATTTTTAATTAATATTTTTTTCATCATTTTAAGAATCCCGCAATGACAAGCACATTCTGTAATAATATTCTTAACATTTGGAGGCTTCGACTGTAAAATTTATATTAATGAAATACAAGCGGTACTTACTGTACTGTTGGTCGTTTTATTTTAATCTTTTAACTAAGAGTACTACTAAACTTTCCTAGCAGTGGTAGAGCCAAGCAGTTTGCTGCATGAATGGGCCGACACGCATGCTCGTTTGCCCTCCAATACCATAAGAAAAGCATATAATCAGTTCTATTGACATAATGAAACAAAAATATTATTATCATTTCAAATTAGCTTTTTTTATCTTTTAACATAGCCTTGCGTTACATATATTATAGTAGTCTCGGTGGCGCAGTGGTCGAGCACACGGCTTCTGATCCAGAGGTCCGGGTTCAATTCCAGACACTGGCTCACACCGATAACTTTTCGAAATGGTTTTCGGAAGTTATGTGTGATAAATATCGATGACTGAAAAACTTTGTGCCCGGTATGGCAATAGGTTCGCCACCTATTCCATTTGGGACGTAAACATAACGGCGAGACGAGGCTTAACAGCCGCTGCCTACACCTTCGGGTAACAGTAGTAGTAGGTAAGTTATGTTATGTTATGTTGTGTTATATTACTTTTTTAAGATAGAAGAATCTGAAAACGGTGACTTTTTCGTTGACTGAAATTCAATATGCGTAGCCTACACAATAATCAAAACTTTCCTTTGAGTATCATTAGATATTCAATGGATGATGTTACACAAAATAAATAATAAAAGTGTTTGGAGTGTCGCGGCTTGGGAGAATGTTTTCGTTCGCCACTAGAATATAAATTGGGTTAATTTAAAAGTATATGACACAGTACGCAGTCGCAGGACCATATCGTATGTATTAAGGAATAAATTGCTGCTTTCAGTAAAATAATGATTCCGTATTGTGATGATAATACTGTTGTATGTATATCATACTGTGTATTTAAAAAACAAATTTTATATATGAAGGTATACATGATCAAAATAGAGAAGTAGCTTTGATAGTAACTGTATTTAGAGAAATTTTAAATATGTATTTTTCGAATTAAATGGGCACAAATTGGTTAATCAAATGATAGTATTCGAAATACAAGTAATTGTGATTGGTAGTATTTTACTAATTTGCATCAATACTTTTTTGATAAGTCTATGAGGTTACGCTTCCTCACTGGATATCCCATTCAGCAGATGTAATAAATGAGAAGGGGAAGAAATGAGAAGAAGAAATGGTAAGAGAAAGAATAAATGAGAATTTTCATAAATAGAAGAGTGATTCACACACCCATACCCTGTAACTCTATATACCCCAACTTTTTTTTATGGGATAGGTGGTCTAACGAGCATGCGTGTCACCTGATGATAAGTGACCAGCGCCGCCCATTGACATTTGCAATACATAATATATAGGGTTACAGTTGCGTTGTGGACCTTTAAGGGAGTAGGATGGGGAAGGGAGGTGGGCCTCCGGTTGCCTCTATAAACGCGGCATGAGCCACTTTACATCGATCTTCTGAGAGGTCGTGGTATTTTACCGGTGGAGCTTGCCTATTCATGCAGTGAACTACTTAGCTCTACTACTCATCATCATCATCAGCCTATTGCAGTCCACTGCTGGACATATGCCTCTGCCAATGTGCGCCACAACATACTCTACTCTACTCTACTACTGTTAACTGTTAAATACATAGGAATTTAGAATTTCTATGTATTTTTTTTATTATGTAGTAGTGGACCTTATGAAATTAGTTCTGAGATTTGAAAGCTGCTTAGGGTGTGTCGAGCCAGAAGCTTGGTACTGAGATTTGCCTACAGTTTTCTTATGAAAATTTTACAAAAAGTGTTTTAATGGATTATTTGTATTGATAAGTTAAGTAATAACTTATAAAAGTATGCTTTATGTTATTACATTTTACTCTGATTTCTCAAATTACGACAAGGGAATTGGAGGGAAAAGGAGTAGTAGACTTTCATAGCGTCGTGAAATTAGTAAAGTGACATGCATGCAATGCCCATGGTAAGCTCTTATCATCAGACAAGTCGTAATTACAAACGCGTCTAACGAAAACAAAACACTGTAAAGATTGTTAGTAAACCGTCCTACTAAATTATCCTTTATCGCATCCACTAAAAAAGAACAAAATATCTCTCATAATTCCTTTCCAAGCATTCCTTTTGCATTTTCACCTTCCGTAGTAATAAATTTTAGAAGCGAACCGAAACGTATGTACATACCCTTATCACATGAAAATAGCTACGCTGCCGAGTTGCTGCGCATCTGCACCATGCCTAATGTAGCGTTATATCAACTAATGTGTTTCTGTGAGAACGTTATTTTATTCTTTGTTATATTTATTGTGAATTCAAAATGTAATTTAATAAATAGAATCTTATAAGAAAATTGTACCAAGTTATACCTTATTATACACCTCTGGAACTCTTAAAAGATTTGCTTCTAAGAGCTAAATTTATAAGTCTTTCGTATTATTATTTTATTTCTTACTTTGGGCCTCAGGGGGGGAAGAAAGATTTAACTTTCAAAAGTTTCATTCCAAATTTGAACACTAAAGTTTATAATAGATATGTAAAACATGGAGGATTGATGTCACTATTATAGTTTTGAAAAATAGATTCTGAAATTATATGTGCAAATACACAAGACAACAAAATTCAAAAACTCCTAGAACTAATAAAAAAAAGTGCATCAATAATTTTACACCACGAAATAATGTTATCAGCTGCGGCGTATATTAATAAGAAACGGGTATTTCCAAAGTAAAACTGCAAGCCATATTAACATTTATTTATATTTACACTTATAAAGGTACAACTCTAATATTTTAAAGAACATTTATGATACAAGAGAATGAAATGGACAATGCGAATGTACTATCTACTGGATAGTCCCTATGGAGTGCTGCAGGGTAAATTTGCCAAGCATGAAATAAAGGATCGATAAGAGTAAAACAGGCAGGTTACAAACAAGTATTTACCAGCCAGATAATAAAAAAGAAGAAGAGAAACAAAAAGAGTTAAAAACAGAGATTATATATTCAAACTATTTTTAAGGAAACTGCTATTGATACAAAATAAATACTCTCTGTTTAAAAAATTACGGTTTTTTTTTACTATTTTAAGCCAAAATTGTTCGAACTTTTGGAACTATCGATGCACACATAACAATAAATTTAATATTTAGTTATTAAACATACTAATATTTAGATCGAGTTTTATTTAATGAAAAATAATATTTGAGACCACATATATCAAGATTAGAGATTAAAACATTTCATACAACACTTGTGAAGGATATCTGAACAGCAGTTATAATACACTAAATATATATTAGTAATATAAAAGTAGTAATATACAATATTTCTCTAGTGAGTAGAATCGAAGCTCTTGAGTAATTTACAGTTTAAGTTACGAAGACGAGGCCATTGTTCTTGGCTGGTCATGGTCCATGTTCACGTAATCCACAGACTAGACACGACTAAAATCCATTCAATATACTAACGACCAGCCAGCGTCCATCGTAATTCTTAACGTTGCAATTTCTTCTTGCAACTGCTAGAAAATCCTCAATCCTTACTTTTAGGTTTATCATTAGTTATATGTTATCTGTGGTATATTTTTCATTAAGCTATATATTCGTGTTTACCTTTTTTATAATTATTTCCTTTGATATATTCTCTTTTTGGAGTATTTACAGTACTTGTAGCCGTTATAAACAAATTTTGCTATTGTGATGATCTTAGGGTCTGGTGGTCCACTCGTGGAGCAATCTTCTGAATCAAGAAGTTGCAGGTACAAATCCTGGCTCACACTAATGACTTTTCCAACAGCCGTTGCCTACACCTTCTGGTAGAATAAGAAAAATGGTTGAAAAATCTATGTATATAATAATATTGGTTTTTAATTATAATTTGAGAACTTTAACATTTGGCAAGTATAAAGGCCTAATTAGAGAATTTCATCAAAAGATAGTCATAATGGAATCTATTCAATACCAATAAAACTTTTATTATTAAAATTACTTACCTGCCTATCAAATTAACACGTAATAAGATTTTGTAATAAAAATATAAAAGTTTCACTAAAACAAAAACTTTTTTTAATTTTAAGAAATCATACGATTTTGTTTGTGATTTGAGAAATTCTTTGTTGTCTATCATTGTTTGTTGTATATTTTAATCATTTTAATTTTGATAAACTTAGTAACATTCTTTAATAATATTTAAAAAAAAACATATAAAATGTAAATAATATTATAACTACTGAATAATGAGGAGTTTAATTTTTAAGATTTGATTTGGTTGTATCTTAATTTTGATAGTATTCTGGCTGCTATTCCCTTTTATACATGAGTCTACTGCTATGCTTATAGCAACGAGAATATTGTTTTATAGTTTACCTAGTTTAACAGCTTTTCGTACTTGATTTTCTTGTCCGTTTCTACATATCCCCCACACTCAGATTAGGACCGCTCGTGGTGATTGTGCCTATGCTTTTTGTTCCACGAAAGCACTTTCCTCAAGTGCACGTGTTATTTGTAATTTAATTCTAAAGAAAGTTTTAATATTTGCATATGATGTATATACTAACCATTTTTAAGTGTCTGTGAAGAACCTATTAAATAAAGCTATTTGGATTTCAAACTCTTAAGGAATTATCTTGCCGTCATATTTAATAGAAAACCTTTAAACCCATTTAAACACCCAACATAAAGGCGAAACAAGTCATTATTAATGTACAAGAAACTTAATAGAATTCAACATAGCTGTGTTACGTTTATGAATATTTAGAATTTAACACATACCGTTAATGAAGCGAGCTCGTGTTAAATAAGGCTTTTGTATACGATTTTGCACAGTAATTGATGATATTAAATTGTAATTTATCTATTCACAATATTATATATTAATTAGGTCTCGGTGGTCCACTGGTCGAACGTCCGCTTCTAAATCTAGAGGTCGCTTTCGAATCCTCATACTGGCTCAAACCAATGACTTTTCAAAGTTCTTTTCGGAATTTATGTGTGAAAAATATCGATGACTAAAAACTTTGTGCCCGGTATGGCAATGGGTTCGCCACCTGTTCCATTTGGGACGTAAACATAACGGCGAGACGAGACTTAACAGCCGCTGCCTACACCTTCGGGTAAAAAAGGCGTGAATTTATGTTTTGTGGAATTATTTTGATTTGAAAGTGATGTTTTTGCACGTATACTTAAATTTTCTGATGTTTACAGACAGATGTTTCGTAAGGGTTACAGCATTTTTAAACCTAGAGAAATTTAAATGCCGCAATAATTATGATTTCAATACTGGATAATAGTGAAGTGAAGATGATATTATGGTTCTCAATCTGACGCTTTTAACCCAGGAAGACGATCAAGACTTTGCCGATATGGTAATTAAAGATACGACTCTTGAACTTGTTCACAAAATCTGTGCCTTCCACTAGAACTTACTACAAAGTACATAGCAGTGTATCCCACAGCTAATTTTTACCTGAAATCCCAGAACGTATGTACCAATTGCTTTTAGTAACGGGGTATATTAGTTTGAAAACGTACTAATATTTACAGATGTTGAATACCTAATTATGAAATATTAGTATTATTAGCTTCACAGTCAAAAACGCTTGGAGGAGAGCATAATGTCAACCCTACAGTTTCGACAGATAGTAGCCCAGAGTCAAGCAGGCCCGGAGCTTTAGCATAAGACAAGGTCCCCACCTTGTCTTATGCTAAAGCTCCACTTGTTCAAAAAATTAGTACAGTGGCCAAATCTTTGAAGCAGCAATTGCTGAACCATCCCGCCCCCATTAAAAATATTCTACCAGAAAGAGATGTGTAAACTGTGCGTAATAGAAGAATTAAAATCGAACAAACAATATGTGTATAGGTACTCGTACTATGCAAGGAAATATATACGTGCAATATATAAATATATTTAAGATATACCAAAGAAAAATACTGTTTCACTAATTACCATAACAAATAAATGTTACTTATTTAGTAAAATCGTGTTTCTTTACTTATCTTTTATCCTATATCTTTTATAAACTAATCCAATAGTAGTACCACATTATCGGAGGGAAAAGTGTCTCTTTAGGACCATAGGGACATATTTGTCCCAGAATATTTCTAGAAAACTATAATATTTTTTTGTTTTTATTTGAAAATATATTTTTTATACTCCTAATAAGCGAATGTAAATAGTTAAAATTATTGCATATAGTCTCATTACCTTATGGTCCTGAAAGGGTTTAAACGCTCGTATCTTACTGTCCTGGGTAACAAAAGGGGTACACAATTTGATTAAAAATACCCTTAAATCTATCAATCCATATCAACTGCCATTGAACAAACAAACTAGAGTCTCGTATTAATACATATCTCCATTAAAGCCTTATGAATATTACTGTAGCTAGATGAGGGCGCTCGAGGGAAGCCAGTGGAACTTTTGTACAAATATCGGGGAACCTCATAGACCTTGTCATATGCTTGAATTCTCAATTTTGAATGGAATAAAATATATGATGTCGAGTTGTTTTTATACCCCAGAGAGAGGAGATGATAACAGCATTGTAACAAGTTAAAATTGCTTACACAAACTCCGCTGCGGTGAATTTTGCTTAAATAAATATTTGGTCCGACATTATAGATATAAGTAAATTACGAATCGACTTGTTCGACGTTTTTGAAATTGAATGATAAAATATAAATGCTTTAATAAAATTGTAATTATGCTTTGTCTGTATATTGATTTTTTAATCTCCATTACTCTATATGTCTGTTCTGCATTGTTTAAAAATAAACTAAGACGTTGTTATTGTGTTTGTTTCGAGTTTTTATTTTACGGGATAGGAGGGCAAACGAGCAAGTGGGTCACCTAATGGTAAGCAACAACTCACCGTTCATGAACACCTTGGTGCGTTGCCGTTCTTTTAGGGAGTAGGAGCGGAAAGGAAGGGGAAAGGGGATCGGGCCTCTGGATACCTATCTCACTAAACAAAATGCGGCATGTGCCACTTCACGCCCATATTCCAAGAGGTCGTGGTATTCCACCGGTCGAGTCGGCCCATTCATGCAGCGAACTGCAAGTTCTCTGGTTAAAAAGCTGGTTGGAACCCTATTTTCAAATAAGCACTATTTTAGCGCATCAAAATTTACTTTTATCGAAACTACAAAAGGACTATACGTATTGACATAATAAATATACAAATCTTTACTAAGAAAACATATTAATTAATATATTTATTTCTCAAATTTTCACGAGTGAAAATGATGTCTGTAAAGAGTTCGAAAAGTTGTTTTAATGTTATGAGTTCGAAACGTCGGGAAATAAATAAAAATCCCTAATTATTATTTTATTATTAATATTATAAATACGAAAGTAACTCTGTCTGTCTGTCTGTTACGCTTTCCCGCTTAAACCTCTCAATCGATTTTGTTGAAATTTGTCACAGACAATCTTTAGACCCGGAGAAAGGATATAGGCTAGCTCTAATTGCGAAAAAAAGGGATAAAGAGGTTGAAATTGAGGTTGTAAGTTTGTATCGGATTTCTTAATTTTAAGAAATAAAACCATGAAACTTTATATTTCAGCAGTTGATAAGAAATAATTAAACATTCGTTCTAGCATTTTTGCAATTTCGACCTGTGGGGGAATGAAATAGGGGTTGCAAGTTTGTTATCGATTCTAATTGAGGCGAAACGAAGTTCGCTGGGTCAACTAGTAATTAATAAATAAACGCGATATAATCCTAAAAGTTGTTTTAATTTTATATTAATTAATTTCATCATAAGTTAACTTAGAGATAGTTCACCTAAAGTCACATCCCTATATATCTTAAAAGAACAAGATTAATCTTTTGCAGACCATATAATACAATAATTTATCTGAATAATTGTCTGCCTTGTAATTTAATCCAGAAGTGTTAATATTACAATAATTTACAAACAATATTATTAATATATTATGTGGAGATAGAAAGATCTAATACAAATTTCAAAGCGTACTTCTTAATTTACTCGACAGTTGGAGGTCAGAATTTCAATTTCCTGGAGGAAGAGATAAATTTTCGTGTCGCTTATTGACATCTCTTTTGCGTTCTGTAAACTTCTGCTATAGCCTTAACTGATTGTCTCACTGTTGGAGAAATAGGTATAACTTCTTTTAGCATTTTTAAGTTCATTTCGCAGTAAAAAAAAACAGAGTGAGATGACTGGAAATAATATTATTTAAATTATCGAGCATATAAATACTAAATATCAAGTTATGTGGAGAAGAGTCTATTTTAAGTTATAAATGAATAAATTTATCTCTTTTACTAAATAAATCGCTAAATTATGGAAGAAAAAGTTATACATTTTAATTTAAACAAAGCTGCAAGCATGAAACTAAAACAAATTTTCTTTTTTTTTCCCAAATTTAAATCCAATAACAATCCGATGAGGACAATGATGTAGATTGTGGACAATCAGCGAAAATAAAAGCAAAATGTCTACTGAATATGCAAATGTACACAACGACGGAAATGCGGGGCCAAGGCGCCATTTTTCAATCCGGAATACACGACCGAACGCACTTAATCGTTTCACGCTGGGGATCAAGGTTGTGAAATAAAGAATAGAAATAAAAGTTGTCATGTTTTCTCACAAGGCCGACAAAATACAATTTGGTCTGATTTATCGTTATATGATTATATCCACGCTTGATTTGTTGACTGATTATACTGAAGAACATATTTGTCATGTCTTTCATTATACGCACTAATTATAAATGAAATAATTTGATAGCATCAAACGAATTTAATATGTAAGAATAATGAGAGAAAATTCCCTTGACCACCCACGCCCTGATTATCACTTACCATCCGAGGAAATACGGTTAAACTCTGACCTATATATACACAAACATACATATATAACTTCACGCCAAATCCCTTGCGGGGTAGGCAGAGAGAACAGAGCGCCATAAGGCACGATTCTTACACGCCTCCCTCGCTTCGTTGACTTTCATAACTCTTTTTATGCACTCGCGTCGGTTTTTGAGGCTCCTAACATCACCTTCCTCCAGAACACGTTCTATTTGGTCATGGAATGTGTGTCTTGGCCGTTCTCGACTCCTACATCCATCCGCTTTTGCATTGTATATCTGCTTAGTCAGTCTTGCATCATCCATTCTTTCTACATGTCCGAACCATCGGAGCATGTCCTTTCTTACTTTTACACCGACACTCTCTTTTAAACCAACTTCCTTCCTTACAACCTTGTTTGCTACGCGGTCAGCGAGAGTCACTCCGCAGATTTTGCGCAGTGCCCTCATTTCTACCGCGTTTATTCTAATTTCATGCACACTCTGCCATACCCAGCTCTCGCTTTCATAAGCTAGCGTTGGGATCAGGACTGCATTGTGGATTGCTAGCTGGGCTTTTCTGCTAATGTTTTTTGCGCCCAGGAATCTGCCCAACGCTCCATTTACGCTATTTTCCATAAACACCATACACACAAACACCATAACTATCGTTTTCGTCGCATTCAACTGCAAGCCTTTTATCATGCAATCATCTTTCTAGTGTTTGCAGGTCCGACGGCGATTCGGCTAGAAGCACGGCGTCATCTGCGTAAAGCAGGCAGCTCACAACTAGGTCACCCATTCCCATCCCTACATCCATCGATGTCACTCTCTGGAGACAACTGTGTCGTGCGCGCAACCCTGTCTGACGCCGATATTGACGTCAAACCAGGGGGACAAGCCGCCATCAACACGCACACACGCTGTGCAGCTCTCATAAGTGGACTTATATATACTTCTATTATTATTATTTGAAGTAATAAAAATGCTGTATGTTTTTTAATAATTAATAAATCATTAGAATGTAACATTATTCAAACGTCAAATAGACTATGTTGGCATTTTAAAATACTGGATTCTGTACAAGAAAGACCCTGAAATTTGGTACATTTTAGAACAAGGTTTTGCTTTCACATGACTGTCATTGTTTCTTAGATTTATAAATATTACAATGTTATTGTACCATTATCTAGATATACTACTTGCGGTATATTTAAATTAAATACAATGTATGGCAGCGTAGTCTCATCTGAAACGAGTTTTTAGTTCCGTATTGTAGATTCATCAAATAAACCAAAGCAACAGAAAAATATTTGTTTTATTTACCCTTTATATCTATCAATTTGAAGCGTAATAACATTCTTATTCCCGGAATACATAAGCCGATGACCTTAAAATAACCAGCACTGTACATAAATTATACCAAAACAAGCTACATACAGTAAACATTTTTTGTCGATGATATATTTTTTTCCAAATATACCCTCGATTAATGTATACGGACAGGCGTGGAATGGATTCCATTAAAAAATAAAGCCGCAGAGATCCGTCCCATTAGTAATCCCTGGAGGTTACTTAAAATTATATATACGTTTGAATGATATTATAAGCTCGGGATAATTTATTCAGGTTGAGCACTTTCCATGTTATTATTTTTCTTTTTTTTCTAAATTCAAATTCAAAAATGGAAAATATTATTAACTGCCTATATTTTTGTATTTTCGACTGTTCTTTTTCCAAATTATTTTTAGGGAACGAATACAGTCTCAGTGGCCTAGTGGTTCAGAACGCCCCTTTTTAAATACAAACTTTCGTCTTTATCCTCTGAATAATATAGTTATGGACTGTCTTCTCGTATTTTAACCCTTCGAAGACAAATTAATACTATATATTGGTAGAGAGTACAATGTAATATCCAAAGTTTTAGCCAAAATTTTAAATAAATATAGTAATATAATTTCTGGGTCCCAGTTACACCATCATATTACACATTGATTAATTCCCATTGTTACACCAAATAATCCGGCTGGGAGAATTGAATTATAAATGGTCGTTCATTTCAGCCATTTTGAGTGTTTACGTTATGTGTTTTATTGATGACATTACATTTTTAATTTACTAAATGCCTTGATTAAAAAACACTACAATTATCCATAGACTAAACAAATACTACTCTTTAAACATTATTGATAATCAAGGCGAATTTGATGAGAAAGCCAAAGAAATTTAAATTCTGAAATAGGCAATCAATACAAGAAGACAATACTAGTAATGTATGGTTTAAGGAGATTTGAATTTAGAATATTTTGAGACTCTGTATTAAACTCAACAGTATAGTAACAGCAAAGAATCATCCCTCAAATCTTATTCCCACAAACAAACACATAAAAACTAAAAAAAAATGAAAGTTTACAGTCTGAACTACGTGACCTAGATGCTAAAGCTGCTCATAATTACTCCCTTTGGAAAACAACCAAAAAACTAAAAAGACCTACTATCCCCAATCCACCAATTCGAAGAAAAGATGGTACCTGGGCAAAAAGCGATTAAGAAAAGGGCGATGCCTTTGCATCTCATTTAGCTGACGTGTTCGTGCCAAACACCGTACAGAACTCATCTATAACCAAAGAAGATGAACTCATTAACTCGCTAAATGAACCTTACCAACTCGACCTCCAGTTAAAGAGAATCAAGATAGCCGAGGTCACAGAAATAATTAAAAAACTTAAACAAGGGAAGTCTCCAGGATACGACCTAATTAATGCAAAAGTACTACGCGAACTCCCAAAGGTTGCAATACGGTTTTTGACCCATCTATTTAATTCTATCATGACTAGAGGCATCTTCCCACCCCAATGGAAAATAGCTCAAATCAAAATGATCCCTAAGCCTGGGAAAAGTCCTGAGGAAGTCACTTCCTATAGACCAATTAGCCAATTCTTTCCAAGGATTTCATGGAAATTCTCTTTTTAAATCGTCTGGATATTGTCATAGCAGAACATAAAGTGATACCGGACCACCAATTCGGTTTTCGGAAAAAACATGGAACAATAGAGCAGGTGCATAGATTGGTGGAAGAAATACATAAATCGTTCGAAGATAAGAAATACTGCGTTCAGCGTGCAGCGTGCAGCGTTCTTGGACATATCACAGGCTTTTGACCGAGTCTGGCATGTGGGCTTATTGAACAAAATTAAAAACCAACTCCCAATAAATTATTACATATTTTTTAAGGCTTATCTAGCTGACAGATTTTTTAACCTAAAACATGGAGATGACATTACAAAACTACACAAGGCACATGCAGAGGTACCACAGGGAAGCGTGCTTGGACCAATCCTCTACCGGATCTTTACATCCGATCTTTCAATGACAGACGGCGCCGTGATTGGCACGTTCGCAGATGATACAGCAGCTCTAACTGCCCATGTCCAACCAGCACAAGCCAGCAATATGCTTCAACATTCACTAGACAACATCACGGAATGGCTAGCTACCTGGCGGATAAAAGCGAATGAAGCCAAGTCCGTACAAGTGACGTTCACGACGCGACGAGAAACTTGCCCCCCTGTTGATACAGGATACACTCAATGGAGTTGTATTACCACAAGCGAACGAAGCCAGATACCTGGGACTACTTGGATCGCAGACTTACTTGGAAAAAGCACATATTCACTAAACGAAAAGCATTGGCAATCCAACTCAGAAAAATGTACTGGTTACTCCACAAAAAATCACAACTTTCACTGGAAAACAAATTACTCCTTTACAAATGTATCCTGAAACCAATATGGAACTATGGAGTACACCTGTGGGGCACCGCTTCCAACTCAAACCTCTAAATCCTCCAGAGATTCCAATCTAAAGTTCTGAGAATGATCACAAAAGCCCCTTGGTTCGTAACAAACAACCAGCTACACCATGATCTAGAAATAAGAACAGTCCACGAAGAGATCAAGTACTCTATGAGTTCATACAGAAAAAGACTAAACGTCCACCCAAATGTATTAGCCTCACACCTGATGAGTACCAGCGCAACATTCAAAAGACTCAAAAGGAAGTCCCCTAGAGACTTATAGCCAATCATATAATAAGGCACTCGTCACAGGACTGATGCCCTGCAAGCCAATAAAACAAATTACTCACCATGTGCTGAATGTTCTTAAGAACAGATTGCAGGAAAACACAAAAAAAAATCTTATTCCGTTACAAAACGGATCAGCCGCTACGATATATTGATGATTGTCGATGAAATAAAAGCAAACCTTTGCTAAATATGCAAATAGTCTCGAAGAAAATGCGAAGCAAGACGTCTTTTTCGAATAGCATTTTGCTGAGCTATAAGTAATTTTTCGAGCTCTAGATTAATTTTCTATCTGAAGTTAATGAGCTTGAAATATAACTAAAGAAACTCAATATTTTACTTTCAACCAAATTAAAATAATGTTAGGTATTAGTTAGTTGAACGTGGTTATTAATTTTTGATGCAAAACATTTAAATAGATGGCGCTAATAATACTTAACGATTAAAAGATTTTGTAAAAGTTTGCAATTGATTTGATGAGTAAAAAAAAACACTATAAAAAGATTCAGTCCGGAAAAAAAATGGTTTCCGAGAAATGGAAAAAGTATATATAGCCTTTATTTTCACGGGATCCTCTAGCTAAATTATCGTAAGTATAAAAATAATCAGGTAAAAAAATATTTAAAAAAAGGCCACAGGCAGAGCATTTAGCTAAATAAAATTTGCTTAGCCATTTCAAAGGTAGTGCTCCGTGCATTAGCTACTGCCGTTACTATCAAAGGCTCTACCTAAGTAAATTAGTTTGGTGAGAAAAAATGAAGGAGAAATATGAAAGCCAAACTCCATAGGATTAGCCTTTAAACAGTTAAATTTAAAATGATATAGTACTTTTCGTTGACGAAATATTTGGATGAGCTAAAATTATGAAATATTTTTTTTAAATTAGTACTGTGTAATTTCATATGACATTTTTTCAATTAAACACAACATAACATACTATAACTTTACGCCTTTTTCTACCCGAAGTTGTAGGCAGCGACTGTTAAGCCTAGTCTCGCTGTTATGTTTAAGAAAGCAAATGGTGGCGAACCTATTGCTATACAGGGCACAAAACTTTCAGCCGTTGATATATTATATCACACATAACTTCTATCTACATAACACACCCTACCTATTAGATTATTTTGAAACAGTGTATTCAAGTTAGTTTTTATTATTTTTTAATTTGTAGTTACATACATACATAACTTCACACCAAATCCCTTGCAGGGTAGGCAGAGAGAACAGTGCGCCATAAGGTACGATTCTTACACACCTCACTCGCTTCGTTGACTTTCATAACTCTTTTTATGCACGCGCGTTGGTTTTTGAGGCTCCGAACATCACCTTCCTCCAGAACACGTTCTATCTGGTCATGGAATGTGTGCCTTGGCCGTCCTTGACTCCTATATCCATCCGCTTTTGCATTATATATCTGCTTAGTCAGTCTTGTATCATCGTATAAAGAAATACATGTCCGAACCATCAGCATACCCTTTCTTATTAACACCGACAAACTCTTTCAAACCAACTTCCTTCCTTACAACCTTGTTTGCTACGCGGTCAGCGAGAGTCACTCCGCAGATTTTGCGCAGTGCCTTCATTTCTACCGCGTTTATTCTACTTTCATGCACATTCTGCCATACCCAGCTCTCGCTTCTGTAAGTTAGCTTTGGGATCAGGACTGCATTGTTAATTGCTAGCTGAGCTTTACTGCTAATGTTTTTTGCGCCCAGGAATCTACCCAACGTTCCATTTACGCTATTTCCTATCGCCACTCGTCTTTCTACATCCGCGGTGTACCTTCCATCCCTAATTTGTAGTTATATGGCGTTTATTCATTTTTTTTAATATCAATCAATATAACCAAATCTATTTAGTACACATGTTCGAAATTAACTAAAACATTGTATAGTTAAAAAAAAAACAAAACAAACAGCTTTGAAATTGTGTCCGAATTTAATTTTATCCCTAAAATGTATCCGATTAAAATATATTGGACAAAGCTGGAATGGATTTCAATAAAAATAAAACCTACATAGATTGCTTCAATTTGTGATTGCCAAATATTCTGTAAAAGTTTATAGATATACGCTTTTTTCTCGTTTATTGAAGAAAGTAATGTAATTTAAAATTGCTTGTATTTTGTTCAATTTCTGTGACAAGTTTACATATTTTTGAAATTCTTTTCGAAAAAACAAAACAAAACAAAATAAAACAGCAAAACCTGATATAACGTGCTCCTACAAATAGCCCTGGATATACTACTCTGTGTAAAAAGTATCGGGGATATGTCAATAAAGAGACCCGCGTAAAAGAGGTCGTTCTAATTTTTTTACTGCATGTTGGTAGCACTGTACTGATTTAGCGCGCAAAATTTGAACGAGATCTGTCATTTAATTTGTTTTAAACTAAACTTTTTGTTGGTCATAGTTTTGAGTCCTCGGCGATTTTTACAATGAAAAATATTGTTGAACAAAGAGTGTGCCTTAAATTTTGTGTTTCGAATGATATTTCATGTGGTGAATCACTAAAAATGTTGCGAAATACCTACGGCGAATCATGTATATCGAAAACAAGGGCTTATGAATGGTATAAGGCTTTTAAAGAAGGCCGAGAAGTAGTAGTAGACTTGCCTCTTTCTGGTAGACCTTCAACGTTGGCTAGTGAGGTGAACATATCTTTTAAGTCCGTCCACAATATTCTCATTGACATTTTAGGCATGAAACGCGTCGCCGCTCGACTAGTTCCAAAAGAGCTCAATTTTGTTCAAAAAGGGCAGCGAAAGCATGTCGCTGAAGACATGGTTTCCCGAGCTTCTACGGATCCGACCTTTATGAAACGTATAATAACTGGTGACGAGACATGGGTTTATGAGTATGACATGCAAACAAGCCAACAGTCTTCAGAATGGCGTCTCGAAAACGAGCCGAAACCCAAAAAACCGCGGCAAAGTCGCACCAAAATCAAGGTGATGCTGACAGTTTTTTTTGACTACCGTGGTGTGGTTCACTCCGAATTCCTTCCAGAGGGAGAAACAGTGAATAAAGAATATTATTTAGGCGTCATGAAGCGTTTGCGTGAGAGTATCCGCCGAAAACGTCCAGATTTGTGGCGACACAACTCATGGATGCTGCACCATGATAATGCACCATTACACACAGCCATTATAGTGAAAGAGTTTTTAGCGAAAAATTCAACAAACGTTCTCGACCAAGCACCCTATTCACCTGATATGGCTCCGTCTGACTTTTTTTTATTTCCCAAGTTAAAATTACCACTTCGAGGAAAACGTTTTGAGTCAATAGAAGCCATAAAAGAAAATTCGCTGAATGAGCTAAAGGCCATACCGCAAATAGCCTATGAACAATGTATGGAAGACTGGGTGAAGCGGTGGAGATGTTGTATTGCAAGCGATGGGGCCTACTTTGAAGGCGATAAAATAAATTTAGATGAATAATTTGTATTTTTTGTTTTATTGACAAATTCCCGATACTTAGTACACAGAAGGTATATAGAAATAGTAATATGCACTTTTACATTATGATCATCCGTTTGAAAATTCATTATAGCTCGGAAAATCATATCAATTTATGTAAGAAGTTTCACATTCCACCTTTTTGTATATCTTCGTATGCTAACAGACTGCATGTTCCTGCTAAAAAAATATCTAACGAAATCAACTGCTCTAATCTGTTCCAGAAGTTATATTTTAAGGTATCGCACAGAATTACTAGATTTAATCCACCCTTATCTGTCCCGTTTTATTCTAAACTTGACGGAATTCTTTCATTGTGAGAGCAAGTCGAGATTTTAATTGACTTTGTAACGATTACTCTTTTTATCCTTTTCCTAATGAGTATTCCTAATCAGTATTTGGTCTTGTTTATGAATCATATTAAGAGTTTTCAATGGAGTACGGGTTGTTTAATTCAAAATTTTATTCGTGAAAACCTACAATTGGCTGACTGGTTCATACATCATTTTTAGTCGTTCTATTATATTTATAGCTGTTGGTTTTTCTGCTGTAATATATAAATATGTCTTATTGTATTATAATACAGTTCATATGTTCAATTATTGTCGCCTATTGATAGCCTAGTGTTGAAGCACAAGCAACTTGTCTTTGGGCGGTCCCGGATTCCGAACTCGAACCGAACTCTGAAACATTTT
Organism: Euproctis similis; assembly: GCA_905147225.2. NCBI lineage: Eukaryota > Metazoa > Arthropoda > Insecta > Lepidoptera > Erebidae > Euproctis > Euproctis similis. Next base: position 4,467,551 of record LR990108.1, read on the forward strand.
GACTGTTTGGAATTTTTAAACCTTATATATTGTAAATAAAAAAAAACAAGTAACCAGGAGCTAAGCTTACAAAAAATAACTAAAGCTATAGAGACTACTAAAAATTAAATATATAATAATACATTAGTTAAAAATAAAAATTATATGTATATTACACACAAAACATTGACAAAGATAGAGACGCTGCCACCGTAACAAATTAAGGAACCCCTAAAACTATTGTAGTTAGTAAATAATACAAAAAAAGGATACACCAATATTTTTGCATAGAACTCATTCGACCCGCAAAAGAGTTGACCTGTGATAACTTTATTTAACACTAGCTGACCCGGCAAACTTCGTCTTGCCAAAAAATAAAGTTTAAAAAATAGGGGTTGATCGCAGGGGGTTGAAAATTTAGGGTTGTATGTATTTTTGTATTCCGTTTTATAAAAAAAAGAAACAGAAATATGTCGAAAAATTAAAAAAAAATATTGAGAGGTGGGTTACCCTTGTGATTTAGGGGGATGAAAAATAGATAAAAACCTATTCGCAGACCTAACGAATATGTATACCAAATTTCATTAAAATCGGTCTAGCCGTTTTGGAGGAGTTCGAGGACAAACACTGTGACAGAAGAATTTTGCCTTGAAAATTCGCAAAACGGACACAACCGTCAACGACGTCTGCCCGCGTTCGGGTCGCGCACTCAGCGATGAGCCACTTCTTCCCCACCGCACCTACCCCGCTCCCCCCACGCCCCGTTCGCCTGGCACCGCTGCCGGTATTTATCATCGAAACGGTATTTATCGCCGAAATTGCTATGACTCTGCATTTTAAATCTGTGATATCTTCGAAAATATTTATTTAATTTACATGCTGTAAAAAGCCATATTGATCTTTATTAAATGCACAATGTATTTAAGATACTTAATTGGATAAGGATTAATACTGTATTGCTTAAAATCGCTTCGTAAATAAGCCATTATTTCTCGTACAAAGTAAAGGATAAAAAATGGTTATTGTGGGTTATTCCTAAGAGATAAACATATACCATCACGGACTTTTTTGTAGACCTTTTTAAGTTGTACAATACTGTAGTAAATTGTTTTGATTTATCTTGTAGGATTCAGTCAGCGTTTGCAATGTAAGCGCAAAAAATGTGTTTTTTTTACGACCTCACATTAGAAACCTCAAAAATTGTAGCCTATGTGTTATTCTGATGTATAACCTATATTGTGGTAAAGTTTCATTTAAATCCATTCAGTAGTTTTTACGTGAAAGAGTAACAAACATCCATACATCCATACTTACAAACTTTCGCCTTTATAATATTAATAGGATAATAATGTAATATTGGATAGATAATAAAATATGTATTGTCATTATTTTGATAAATTATAAAATATACATTTAGGTACATATATTTAGGTCTCGGTGGCGCAGTGGGCGAGCGCACGGCCTCTGATCCAGAGGTCCGGGGTTCGATTCCAGACACTGGCTCACACCAATGACTTTTCGAAATTATTTTCGGAAGTTATGTGTGATAAATATCGATGACTGACAAACTTTGTGCCCGGTATGGCAATAGGTTCGCCACCTATTCCATTTGGGACGTAAACATAACGGCGAGACGAGGCTTAACAGCCGCTGCCTACACCTTCGGGTAATAAAAGGCGTGAAGTTATGTTATGTGATGTATGTATAAAATATACCTGGATACCTTTGTTGAACTTTTGGGTTGATTAAACTAATATGTATTAAGGGTTTCGTATTTTACCCTTCGCTGGAGATTTTTTAGAACCCCAAAAATACATATATTGTGTGTATTGAGTATGTACCTTCACATAAAAATAACCTTCATGTATTTATTCTTTTTTTGGTCATTCCACACCCTTTATACCCAAAGATGAAAATACATATAACTATAATAATTTCACAATTTAATCATACTTCCTCTCCTGATCTTGTCACGAGATATAAGCTGTGAATTTTATTATTATCGATTGAGTCTAAGCCTAAAAGCAAAATAAAACAAGTTATATATTTATATCACTCAGGGTAAAGTAATTTCAGTTTTGGCCTCAAAGTAATATATAAAACGACCTAGCATGTACTGAGTTGAACATGAAACAAAATCGTAATAAAAATACGCAAAGAACTCTTTGACATGGTATATAAATATCACAAAGTAAAAAAGGCTACAAGTCGACTTGAAATTTAAATGAGCAGAACAAAAAAGTTTAACACAAAAGAATGTACAAAGAAAATCACGGAGCTAATCAAGAACCTTTTCCAAAACATTTCGCTGGAGAAACGCAATTTGTTGAAGAAAAGAAATTATTAATAGGAGAACAACAAACATGAACTTTTTTTGATCAGCTAGCGAATAGAAAATTAAAATAAGACAGAACTTTATAAAGTAAAGTAAACTTCAGGCGTGCAATCGAACAGTATATGCAGATAAATATTTACACTTTAAATAAAATATAAAAGTAAACATAGTGTAGTATCATCCTCAATCTTCACTTTGCGTGTATATATAAATATTAGTACTTGGATGTCCGACCTTTTCTTGTATTATAATTTCTTGGAGATAAAGCTTTGATAATTAAAAAAAAAAACAAAAGTACACATGTTACATAAAAAAAGTTCATTTAGACCCCAATCCAAGTTATTATAACTTTTTGTTACTAAATTCACATTCTTAATGTAAAAATACTGGGACAGGTTTTCATTGCCTAAATTAAGCACATAACAACGGTTTTTGACGTATGAAGTTTTATATCTTTCGAAATGCCTTACGTAGTAAAAATTTTCGAAACCGTTGGAGCCATTCCCTAAATAATGAGTGCTTTGACATAAGTACTGTAAGCATGTAAGAAATAGTGTTCTGGAAACAGAAAGACAATAAAACTCTTGATGGTTTTAAAATTTGGATCCGTGATCATGGCGAAATACAGCCAAATTGTTAACTCTATAAAGTAGACCGTAACCAATATCAAGTTTTCAGAAGCTATACATATTGAACAATTAGCAGACCCTTGTTTGACGGGAAACAAAAGACGTTCCCGAAACCTCTCATCTGATTGAATTAGGGGTTATGTTACAATATCGAATTATACCGTAGGTATAAACGCATATATATGATAACACTAATTGTTTCTTATCTGTGTCTTTTGTACTGAGAAGTAAAAATATAGATAATAATAAATATAATAATAATATCTTGGACACAATACACACAGCGCCCTCTAGTTCCAAGCTAAGCAACTAAATGCTTGTGTTATGGATTACTAGATAACGGATATTAATACATATATACTTTTCTTTTCTAAATACATACTTATAATACATAGAAAAACACCCAGACACCACACAAATATTCATGTTTGTCACAAATATTTGTGCTCGGGTGGGAATCGAACCCCCGACCTCATTGCTGCAACCGGTAGTTTTACCAATACGCCACGAGGCCCGTCACATTTTATTTTCGAACATTCATTACAATGGTAATAGAAGAAATGTGACTTATATGTTACAGACAACGATTATTTAGACTGGATTTGTATAAGTTATTGTTGCCTTTACGTTCTTAAGTTTTTGGTAACTTATATTATTGTCTTACAATTTAAAGTTAAGAATAGGATAAGACATTATTGAAGATTAAATTAATTTAGTTTAAACAAAATAATATTCCAATTATATTTGGAGAAAATCAGATTTTGTCTTGATGGTTTCATTTTTGAAGACAGTGTGCCCATTACAGAATACATGATCACACAAGACATACAATGATAACCCGGGAGAGGCAATTTTGTTAGTTCACTATTAAAGGCTTTATTAGATAGCTGGATATATTGTCAGCTATTACAATCTTTTTTATTTAAATAAGAATACAACTATTTCAGTGAAAAAATAAACTCTTAAGAAAAGATATACGTATTGAAAAATTGGAGAAAATATATTTGAGAGATACAAATGTTCCCTAAACCTTTCAGCCAGATGAATTTGAGGGTTATGTTACAACATCGAATAATGTTGAAGGCACGAACACGCTGGTTACGGGTGTGCGCGAAAACACTCTAATTGTTTGCTATCTTTTGTTTGGCTTTTGTTCTATACGAGTGAAAGTCGAGTTACATTTTGTCGTTGAGTACTCTCTGAGATAATAATAGAGGACGTGTGAAATTTACGTTAAGGGCAACCCTATTTCAGATGTTGGGTACTTCAATTGTAATAGGGTTGCCTATAATGAACATTTGAATTTGTTTATACATCTATCTATGTTACTGACATAGTTAATATTCATCCCTGCAGGGGGACTTAAACCTACCAAATCTGTCAAATATACAACTAGGAGTCTCGGTTGTCCAGTGGTCAAGCACACGGCTTCTGATCCAGAGGTCCGGGTTCGAATCCTGACACTGGCTAACACCAATGACTTTTCGAAATTGTTTTCGGAAGTTAAGTGTGATAAATATCGATGACTGAAAACTTTGTGCCCGGTATGGCAATAGTTTTGCCACCTATTCCATGTGGGACGTAAACATAACGGCGAGACGAGGCTTAACAGTCGCCGTCTATAACTTCGGGTAACAAAGGCGTAAAGTAATGTTATGTATGTATACAACTAGCAAAATTATTGTTTGATTTCCTTATTAAGTTCAGTCTAGGTTTTCTAGTGACATAACTATTAAATTATTAATATTGAATATGGTTATTATGTTCATTGTATAAACATATATATTAGATAGTAGCTCATTCAATTCGAAGTAATAGAAATCCCTCTATTGATGTAGTTATCACATATTCAAAGCAGTATTATGCTGAGAGTAAGGTAGGTTGGTCTTTGATTATTTTAATAAAATGTTTTGTTAGCTTCGTAACTTCTTTGTTAACTTCGTATTTGAAATAACATCTTGTCTACCAAAATTAAATATATAAATTTACGGAACTGACTCCAACTATTTCTTCCACGCTCTCGCTCTATAACGCGCTCTCTCTCTCTCCCTCTCTCTCTGTCTACTTGTCTCTTCATCTACTTACATCATATTCTCCAGTGCCGGTATAATAACTAAACTTCATTCCTCGCGAACGAGAGTTTCAGAGGAAGGAAATCCTTGCAAAAAATTATACCGTGAACAAAAATGCTGTTTACTGCAAAAGATAACCGATTTATTTGATAGCGGAAAAAGGAATTAGGACGGCTTTGTTTCTTATCTCCACAATATGAGTGGGCTGAATTATTATTCCAGACAAGAAGGTTTTGTGAAGTTTTAATTAAAGGTCAACAAGTTGGAGATGTAGGAAACATTTCTTTGTTGTAATTATTTTGAGCAAGCAGTAATTAGTCAAATCATCGCAAAAACAGTCTGGGTGGCTCAGTGATTCATAATTCATTTAAATTATAAATTTAGAAATTATAGGTACGAGTTGAAATGATAAAAATGGTTCAATAGATTTAACTGTTGATGTCTTTTTTTTATGGGATAGGAGGGCAAACGAGCAGGCGTGTCACCTGATGGTAAGCAACTAACGCCGCCCATGGACACCAGCAGCACATATAGTGTTACTGTTGCGTTGCCGACCTTTAAGGGAAGGGTATAGGAAAGGATGGGGAAGGGGGTGGGCCTCCGGGTACCTCTCTCACCGAACGAAACGTGGCATGGGCCACTTTACGTCGGTCTTCTGAGAGGTCGTGGTATTTTACCGGTCGAGCCGGCCCAATTGTGCAGTAAACTGCTTGGTTCTACCACTGTCACTAAAATAATCTCATTATATGGTTATAAATCTATTAAAACTATTAAAAGCTTGTTGAGAAGATGCAGTAAATGCTTAAGACTTGGATTCTCTGCATTAAATACCTATAAGGTCCAGTGTTCGAGCAACCCGCTTCTGAATCAATAAGTCGCGGGTTCGAAACCTGGCTCATTTTTGAAATTATTTTCGGAAGTTATGTGTGACAAATATCGATGATTGACAACCTTGTGCCCGATGTGGCAATAGATTCGCCACCTATTCCATTTGGGACGTAAAAATAACGGCGAGACGATGCTTAACAGCCGCTGCCTACACCTTCGGGTAGAAAAATGCGTGAAGTAATGCATAGCTTAATATAACATAAACACCGATAAATATAATTTTAACATCAAGTGACTTTTCCACTCCTACATTTGATCAACCATTTTCAATATTACTAAAAATGTCTTTAAAAATGTCGTCCGGGAGGCTGGGATATGGATATGGATATCGAATTACAGACATCGATTATTGACGAATTTATAATCGTTTTGTGGCAGTATGTTTCGTCGGTCTAGAGCTAGTAGCTACAGGAGCTTATACTTTCGTTCTTCGTATATGTCCAATGTTTAAGGTCTGAGAATTAATCAAAAATTGGACAGAGAATGTTGATAAAATGGTTTCTCTTAGATTCAAGAACACTTAAGATTCCAAACAAAGTAACAAAGAACATTGTCGTTATTGTCACTTAACTAACTGTAGTGGGTTCAAAACTATTTTATGACTGCGTTATTACCTAACATCAACAGCGAAAATATGCGCTTCCAACTCCGGGTCCCCCATAATTGCTCCCGACATATCCCTCTCCACATTCTTAGCATTCATTCCCAGTGTAAGAGTGATTTAAAGGAAAATGCGTACAGAAAATGTTTTATTACGGTCTAGTAAGGTTTATTTCTGTTTGTTTTATTGTTTTTTTGTAACTTGGACACGTTTTAAATTCGCTTTTCTCCGAATGCCTGTATTCGGACCGCGATCTGTTCTTTTTAATTCGCCCTCTTTTATGTAATCCTTAAAGGAAATTAATTAAGTGTGATTTCTGTGCTCGGATTTTAGTATCGCAATTTGTAGTCCTATTAAATTACTGTAATATTATAAAAGATCAAAGTTTGATTATTTGTTTCATTTAATATTTAAATCCTCGATAGCTGACTGCTTCAACAATCTCGGTTTTATATATGTGCGGCGGCCATTATTATTGACAAGTCCTTACTTTAAAAAAAAAGCCGAACATAAATAAATTGGAGACCATTATGTCAGTTATATATGTTGATACACATGATCAACATTTATTATATAGCTGACAGAATGGTCCCGGAAAAATTTCGGGTACAGATATTGGGGTCATTTTGTATGGCGTCACCGTTATTATGAAAACATGATGTGAAACTTTTCTCGTGAATTTAATTTTTAACGATGTTTTCAGGTTTCCCGAGTGACAGGCTTATAGTCCAGTCATATATAATATCATAGTAAGAAAAACAATGGCTACTGAAAAATTGGCTTACAGACGCTTATTTTACGTGTTAACGTCATATGAAAATTTTAAATGCAAAATTAAAAACTTATATTAATATGAATAAAAATATTACTATCTTACTAACATTAGAAACATGATAGTTTTCGAAGAAATCTGAATGTAAAAATGTTTTTTAGTTAACAAAACAACGATTGACTTGTGACGAGTGATAAACATTCAAAGGAGCTAAACATAACCAATAGTAACAGCCCAAGGACTGTGTAGGAGTGATGAGTAATAGATAAACTATTTTACGATAATACTGTATCAGTTGCATAAAGAAAAGGCCATACAATACTCTTAAAATATTTACCTTTGAGCTATCCAAGTAAATGTAAAGGGCGGTGATAAAAAAAAGACTTTCAAAATAGACACCGTACCTTATTTGCGAAGAAAAACGATAATCACAAAACGACGTTGGTTAAGAGTACCTAACCCTTTCGCACTGGGAATATTTCAGTACTAAAATCTTACTTTGACGCGGCACTTATAGTCCCAAGCAGTTATGTGGTGTGAGTTACGATCGGTTCTATGTTTTAAAGAAACAGTACGTTTTATTTTATTTTTATTTTTGTGGCAATGGTAGCATATGATCAAGTAGGTAGATAGTTAGTAAAAGCGAGCAACGCCATCCATGTATATCTACAATACTGTGGGGGTGAGAATTGCATTGCGTTTGAGGTGGGATAAGGGCCCTCCTCTTATCTCATCTCAAAGGCGGGGACGGAAAGAAAAATCATAGTTGTATGCCATATATTATTGAAAGGCTTTCACGATTTAACTACTGACCAATAATATCAGTACCGAATCTCAAGGAACATTGAGAGAGCCTTTAGAGGTACCATGTGACTTTAACGTAACTTAATTTTCAATATCAGATAGAGGTGAACACCCAGAACCGTAAAAACTAGTAAATGGTTATACTATGGGATAGTAAACATTTTTAGGTTAAATTAAATGTCTCCACATGTCTAACATGATCCCAAGTCATCGCTGTCGCTTTTGCAAAAGACCACCATATTAATAAAAGCCCTACGACCCAGACCACAAGCAGTTTTATAGTTGGTCCGCAAGTTTATATTCATAGTAGGTTTTGAATTTTTTACGTGTCGGTTAAGAGTAAACCTTGTGTTGATGTAGGGTTGCATACCGTTATTTTGATGAGCTAGCGGCATTTGAGGGTTAATGGAGTTGTTCGTCTTCGTTTCATTCTGTATTTGTATTGCGTTTTTTCTTTTTAGAGTTAACTATAGGGTGCCAAATGGACCCCTGTATTAAAATTCTTCTTGATGCACGTTTTTCCTTTTATCCTTGTTACAGGACAGTATAGTGTTATGTTACAGGACAATATTCAGAACTGTAATAATAATAATATAAGAGATTTCCACCTATATATTGACTCATCACGATATCTCTGGAACCATAAGGCGTAGCGACTTGAAATTTGGTAGGATTATTCCTTTCGCCGAGTAGAGGTCAGCTAAGAACGGATTTTACGAAATTCCACCCACAAGGGGGGTTGCGGGGGTGTTAACAATGGAAAATAATATATCGTAACCATAAGGCGTAGCGACTTGAAATTTGGTAGGATTATTCCTTTCGCCGAGTAGAGGTCAGCTAAGAACGGATTTTACGAAATTCAATTTTTTTTTTTTTTTCAAATTTCAAATTCAAGGGGGGTTGCGGGGGTGTTAACAATGGAAAATTCCCATTTTTAACCTATAGCTGCTATCGACTTCAAATTTGTCGAAGATATTGCAGTATTAACATAGCGGGGCAGCAGTTATTACTTTTGATGCGAAACAGAGTTCGCCGGGTCAGCTAGTAATAATAATAAATCTTCTGCATTCTCATCAGCCTATATCAATCCACTGACCGATTAACTTCCCCAATAGAAATTTGCTAATACTGTAACAGCTAAATAAGCCATTTAATTTTAAACAATCAAGTAAGTTCAACATTAACATGGATATAAAAAGTCTTGTTATTTACTTGATATTCTTGTTTTTTTTTCTTTCTAAACATTGATATTTGTATTGTTAATCTTGCGGTAATAACAAAAAAGTTAAGAGGCACCATTGTGTAATATTTTAGCGCTGCGATAGTGTACTGAACCCTCTTATACAAGTCTACACTGGCACTTAATCGAATATTTATATTTTTCGAGATACGGCACGAGCTATGTTTAGATGAAGGAAAACTATATACATAATCTATATATATATATATAAGAGATTTCCACCTATATATTGACTCATCACGATATCTCTGGAACCATAAGGCGTAGCGACTTGAAATTTGGTAGGATTATTCCTTTCGCCGAGTAGAGGCCAGCTAAGAACGGATTTTACGAAATTCATTTTTTTTTTTTTTTTTAATTTCAAATTCAAGGGGGGTTGCGGGGGTGTTAACAATGGAAAATTCCCATTTTTAACCTATAGCTGCTATCGACTTGAAATTTGTCGAAGATATTGCAGTATTAACATAGCGGGGCAGCAGTTATTACTTTTGATGCGAAACAGAGTTCGCCGGGTCAGCTAGTATATTTATATGTCCATTGTTTCAAAATGAGAGTTGTGTTATGTTCGTAAATCTTCGGCCTTATATATAAAACTAGTAAAACCGATGAAAGAAATTTCGATATTAAAAGTAGCCTATGTCAATCATTCTTACATCAGCAATTCACAATGCAATACTGATCCCAACGCTAACTTATCGAAGCGAGAGCAGGGTATGGCAGAGCGTGCATGAAAGTAGGATAAACGCGGTCGAAATGAGGGCATTGCGCAAAATCTGCGGAGTGACCCTCGCTGACCGCGTGGAAAACAAGGTTATAAGGAAGGAAGTCGGATTGAAAGAGAGTGTCGGTGTAAAAGTAAGAAAGGGCATGCTCCGATGTTTCGGACATGTAAAAAGGATGGATGATGCAAGATTGACTAAGCAGATATACAATGCAAAAGCGGATGGATGTAGGAGTCGAGGACGGCCTAGAGACACATTCCATGACCAAATAGAACGTGTTCTGGAGGAAGATGATGTTAGGAGCCTCACAAATCGACGCGCGTGCATGAAAAGAGTTATGAAAGTCAACGAAGGGAGTGAGGTGTGTAAGAATCGTGCATTATGGCGCTCCGTTCTCTCTGCCTACCCCGCAAAGGATTTGGCGTGAAGTTATGTATGTATGTATGTGTGTATTACATCAGCTAACTGCCCATAAAAGTCTAGTGAAAATTGGTACAACCTTTTCAAACATTATCGGAAGAAACAGACAGAATATGCGTGCCTTAAGAAAGCAGTTATTTCAATGTTACAGCCTAAGTTACTTTTATAGCTAATTGCAACTAAAGGTCCCGTCAAAATCTATCCAGCAATTTCAGAGATTAGCCGGGATAAACAGACGAAAATAATAAAAAAAGTGTTATTTTGGTATTGTACGTATGTAGTAAATGCAGTTATTTCGAGATTACCAACATACATTCCAATTAACAGTGGTAGAGCCAAGCAGTTCGCTGCATGAATGGGCCGGCTCGACCGGTGAAATACCACGACCTCTCAGAAAATCGACGTAAAGTGGCTCATGCCGCGTTTCGTTGGGTGAGAGAGGTACTCGGAGACCCACCCGCCTTCCTCATCCTTTCCTATCCCCTATCCCTTAAAGGTCGGCAACGCATCAGTAACACTGTATTTATTTCTGGTTTACATGGGCGGCGTTGGTTACTTACCATCAGGTGAAACGCCTGCTCGTTTGCCCTCCTATCCCATAAAAAAAAATTATATGTATTGGTATAAATTATTAAATCTTCTTTAAATATACAGACAGAACTGCTAAAAATCGCATATATTTAGAAATGTAAATTTACAATACACATAAAACTATTGTAATGAAAGAACGAATGAATGAATGAAGTCGTCATACTTTGTCTCCATAAAAGAAATGCAACCTTTGGTCAAGGAGCCTTACAAACAAAGCACTCAGTTGTCACTGAATGTTTTATCGTCTAAGAAGCTGGTTCTGTATAAGAAAAATACTAAAAGTGAATGCATATTTTAAATTTTTGTTCTGTGTAAAGTTTATATTTGAAATTATTATACATAAAATCTATTATTTTTAAATGTCAATGGTTATTTTAACCTGATGAATACAGTAACCAGCTACTTTTGCAAGGTAAAATTTGCAAAAACTATCAATGCCTGAGAAATAAAGGCTCTGTTATTCAACAATTGACCTGATCTTTATAAAAAGGTACTTCCAAAAAGGTTCCATTCTGGAGAAATACACAAGCTTTAATTTTATATAGCAAGTATCATACGGACCCGACTAGTTATCACCTATTCCGTAAAGAATGGAGACGGATATAATCACACTCAGTCTTGGTATAAGATTGGGAAACAATGAAAGTGGTGTGATTTATTAGCTCATAAAATATCAAAATATTACTAAAGATTTTACATATTCGTATAAAAATTAGGACATATCCTCATTTTGTTTCAACATCTGTGCAAAAAATTGCATTCATAATTTTAAATAGATAACTTTCATATGATTTTATTTAAAAAGTCTCGGTGGTCCAGTGGTAGAACACACGGCTTCTGATACGGGTTCGAATCGTGACACTGGCTCATACCAATGACTTTTTGAAATTGTTTTCGGAAGTTAAGTGTGATGAATATTGATGACTGAAAAACTTTGTGCCCGGTATGGCAATAGCTTCGCCACCATTCCATTTGGGTCGTAAGCATAACGGCGAGACGAGGCTTAAATGCCGCTGCCTACACCTTCGGGTAACAAAAAGCGTGAAGTTATGTTATGTTATGTTTTATGTACATAACTCGACTTTTTATATTAAAAAAAAAATTACTTGTAATCTACATTTTATTCATAATCTGAAGTCACAAATATCAATTTCCGCTATTAGCTAGATTGTGCCTTCTGCAATTGGCCTACGAACCAATACTCCAGGAATTTTTTGTAGCCAAATTTTTTCTACAAATGTTTCATTCAAGCAAACTTTCTATTCTAATGTCCCGTTTATTAAAGAATTTATATTAGAAGAAGGGGTAGCTCAAATCATCCCTAATGTAAATTAAGGGTTCCTCTTGTTGATTGACTTATAATTGGGTTTGAACAGGCATGTGTGTATATACAGAAACTTAAACAATATAGATATCTATATTGTATTAAATTAATGTTTTTTTTATGGGATAGGAGGGCAAACGAGCAGGCGTTTCACCTGATGGTAAGCAACCAACGCCGCCCATGACACCAGCAACACATATAGTGTTACTGTTGCGTTGCCAACCTTTAAGGGATTGAGGATAGGAGAGGATGGGGAAGGGGGGTGGGCCTCCGGGTACCTCTCTCACCGAACGAAACGCGGCATGAGCCACTTTACGTCGGTCTTCTGAGAGGTCGTGGTATTTCACCGGTCAAGCCGGCCCATTCATGCAGCGAACTGCTTGGCTCTACCACTCACAAAAGTAGTTACTCACTCACTAATGTAGTTGTTTATAATTTTCATTTTTTATGGGTTAGGAGAGCAAACGAGCAAGTGGGTCGCCTGATGGTAAGCAACTACTCACTGCCCATGAACACCGAGGTGCATTAAGGCAGTATGAATAGAAAGAAAGGGGAAAGGGCATTGGGGCCCCGGATACATCTCTCTCCGAACGAAACGCGGCACATGCCACTTCACGCTGATATTCCGAGACGTAGTGGTATTTCACCGGTCGAGCCGACCCATTCATGCAGTGAGCTACAAGACCCTACTACTGTTGCCTAAGTATAATAGTTATCTATTTTATAAGTAACTAGCAGACCCGGCAAACGTTGTCTTGCCGAAAAATAAAATTTTGAAAAAAGGGGTTGATCGTAGGGGGTTGAAAATTTAGGGTTGTATGTATTTTTAACCGACTTCGAAAAAAGGAGGAGGCTCTCAATTCGTCTGTATGTATAATTTTTTTTTTTTTAATGTTTGTTCACCGATATTTTCGTCAATTATGGACCGATTTGAAAAAAAATATTTTTCGTTGTATAGTGTTTGCATCCCGTTTTATAAAAAAAAAAAAATAAGAAACAGAAATATATCGAAAAATTAAAAAAAAATATTGAGGGGTGAGCTACCCTTGTGATTTAGGGGGATAAAAAATAAATGTTGTCCTATTCTCAGACTTACCCGATATGCACTCAAAATTTCATGAGAATCGGTCAAGCCGTTTCGGAGGAGTATGGGAACGAAAACTGTGACACGAGAATTTTATATATTAGATAAACAGTGATTTTGTACATTATACATGTAGTACATTTTTAAACGACACGTTTCTATACAACAATTAGAAATAATGCTTTCCTAATCTGATAAGAAAATATTTATGTGTAACCCATGTAATGTTCAGTCAATATTTGAAAGTCGAGAAAAAATCTATATAATACAAATAATACAAAAGTTTACACGTTTCAAGTAAATTTTTCTAGTATGTCTTAGATTGCCTAATTTCTTACCCATCTCTTCCTATCACGCTTCCTAGCTTCTCACCTTCACTTTCCGCTGTCTGTACCCTTATGTGATTAGATCTTTAAAACTACGCCACCAAATTTGATGCGGTATTTTTAATACATAAAAGTTATCAACGGATTGGTTTTTATGCTATTGGTTTCTATGCGGCATGATTTATTTTTAATGTAGTAAAGAAAACGTGATAGATTTCGAGAGATTTAACACTTTAATTGTAAATGCAGTAAAAAATACTTTTAATGTAGAAAAAAGTTCGCCGGGTCAACTAGTAATTAATATTGCCCTACACGGGGCATAAAGTTTTTGGCCATCGATATTTATCACACATAACTTTCAAAAAGAATTTCGAAAAGTCATTTGTGTGAGCCATGAATCAGACTCACGCCTTTTTTATTCAGAAGCGAGGTGCTCGAACAACTGCACAACGGAGACCTTAAAAAACTTTTAAATAACTTGAAATCATCCACATAAAAACACAATTACAAGAATCAAGTAATGATTAATAACTTCAGAGATCGGAAACGATCAATTATTTCTTCGTTTGTTACAAACGTGCCCACGTAAGCCTCCCAGCAAGAGATGCGGCTTTTTGATTTGATTGATCGAAGTTACATTACCATCGTTTACGAGAAGAATATCATATGTCTGCTTATATTTTGTGTTTGTTTTTGATTAAATGTGTCTTATTAATGTATCCTAAAAATATATACGTATATATTTGTAACAACATTGAACACTAGTAAAGCCACGTAGCACGTTCACTCTATGATTCTGTCGGCGGGCGGATTGACCAGTGAAATACCACAACCTCTCAAAAAGTCTTAAGGTGGCTCATGCTGCATATCTTTCAGTGTAAAATCTATCTGGAGGTCGTCTCTCTTCTCTTCTTATTACAGTTTCAGCATTAGATCATTTTTAAACAATCAGTCAGACTGACTTTATTATACCTGCAAACACTACTCACAATTATGAAAAATGATTGCTTGATGAAAAGCTTAGGTACAATTGATTGTGATGAAAACGAAAGTGGTGTTTGAAAGGGATAAATCCAAAACTGATGCAAGGATAATGGTTTATGATGTATAGCTGGAGCAGGTGAATGAAATTGTACATCTTGAATGCACTCTTAGCAGGGATGGAAGGTACACCGCGGATTTAGAAAGAAAGTGGCGTTAAGAAACAGCGTAAATGGAGTATTGGGCAGATTCCTGGGCGCAAATAACGCTCACAACGTTATCGTTAGCTATCAATCCACAATGCGGGATTGATTCCAACGCTAACTAATGGAAGCGAGAGTTGGGTATAGCAGAGTGTGCATTAAAGTAGGATTAGCGCGATGGAAATCTGTGGAATGACTCTCGTTGACCGCGTCGATAACAAGGTTGTAAGGAAGGTAGTCGGATTGAAAGAGAGTGTCGGTGTAAAAGTAAGAAAGGGCATGCGCCGATGGTTCAGACATGTAGAATGAATGCATGATACAAGATTGACTAAGCAGATATACAATGCAAAAGCGGGCGGATGTAGGAGTCGAGGACGACCAAGACACACATTCCATGACCAAATAGAACGTGTTCTGGAGGAAGGTAATGTTAGGAGCTGCAAAATCGACGCGCGTGCATGAAAAGAGTTATGAAAGTCAATCAAGCGAGTGCGGCTTGCAAGAATCGTGCCTTATGGCGCTCTGTTCTCTTTGCCTACCCAGCAAGGGATTTGGCCAGATTCTTATATTTTTAATTTTATCTGCTTTAGTCGCTAAATTTGGGACTTGGCTTGGATCCTTGAGTAAATTAATTTTATTTTTTCTCGTTTCAAAACAAGACCATATATAAAAACAGAAGGTCCATCTTGTTACGCTAAAATATTCATTTGAAGACTTCTTGTAATCTGTAAGCCCACGAGGTTTGCAATAAAAGAAAATTCAATATTAGTAAACATGACATTGTAATCAATATATTTATTCGCATGTTTCTGTTTGAAGATCCGAATAAAATACCTCACAATCTCAAATAGCCAGCTATTGGCTTAGATCATGATACGATAGCAATTTCTATAGATCGCAATATTCTTCTATTTCCAGTAACATCACTTGCATATATAAATAGTATATAACTTTTTTGTAGACTTCAATACGTATTCCAGAATAGTATATACTTATATAACTTTTGTCGAACAAAAACCGATTTCTCTTTGGCACATACAAAAACCATTTCATATATAACACTGTTTATTATAAGTACCTTTTTTTGTATACTATATGAATGCGTATGTTGTATTTCTGGCTGTTTGCTTAGGTCTGTTGTGAGGGAGTGCGACAATATTCTTAAGACCCTTTGCTTAAAACAAAAGGGAAATATTGCTCAACAGCTATTTCGGACTACATGACATATGGTTTATATAAAAAAAAACTCCAAGAATTCTTGGAACAAAAGTTATTTTTATTTTTATAGGAAAAAAGGGCAAATGAGCAAGCGTGTCATCTTATGGTACGCGACTACTATCACTAGTCTCGGACATTTGCAACACCGAGAGGATCTCCCCTTCCTTTCGCTTACCCTTCCCTTAACTGGATGAATTAAGGCTTTCGGATACCTGTCTAAGCGATCGAGTCGCGGCATGAGCTACTTTACGTCAATGTTATGAAGGCCGTGATTTTATTTCGCAAGGTCGACTATCACTAATAAAATAAGGCTTACGGTTAGTGCGATGTGGTTGAAATCGTGACGTAACGAAAGGCTATATGTGTACGTGTGTGCTTTATGTATAGTCACCCCACTTTTTTATATTGTAGAATACTACGTATGACTACTGTTTTGAGTGAAAAATGAATTGCTTACTACTACCTCTAGATGAATTTATTTAAGGGTTAACTGAATAACAACCTTTTCAGCTACAGCAAAAACATACCAAAAACCCTTCAGCGGTTTTGTGTTGGCTTTAAGGAGGTTCATAAAGGGACAAAAAATTAATTAAATGTTTCCTCGACCATCCAAAACATAAAATAAAATGTATATATTAATAAATTAATTTTATTTAAATTCATTGAAAAACCAATTAACATATTATTTTAATGAATTAAGGAGTTTGTATTTATGTATAGCATCATAATGGTACAAATACTTGATAATAAGTAAATGAAGTAAAATCCATCGATTAAGAACAGATTACAGCTCGTTTATATCTTAAGTTAGCAAACTTAAGATATACCTAGATTAAAAGTAATAAGTTTAAGTCTCGGTGGCGCAGTGGTCGAGCACACGGCTTCTGATGCAGAGGTTCGATTCCTGACACTGGCTTACACCAATAACTTTTCGAAATTGTTTTCGGAAGTTATGTGTGATAAAATATCAATAACTGAAAACTTTGTGCCCGGTATGGCAATAGGTTCGCCACCTATTCCATTTGGGACATAAACTTATCGGCGAGACGAGGCTTATCAGCCGCTGCCTACACCTTCGGGTAACAAAAGGCGTGAAGTTATATTAAGTCAACTACGTTTGTAGGAATTATGAGTATCATAATAATCGAAAAAATAGGCTGCAGCAGGTGAAAGCTATGTTACTGAAGCAAAAAGTACAAAATCACCAAAACACAATTAAGGCGATTTTTAAATTTTGGAAGCCAATTCTGATTAACAGAGCTATTTAAGTTTAAAAGTTATACACACACGAATAAATAAATCTTACGAAGATCTATTTAAGAAAAAAAATAGAATTTTCTTCTCGGTATTTATTTTATCAATTTAATGGTGCCGTAACTGAACCAATCCCATATTTTGAACCTCTCCGATAACGGCCAACCTATGTCTAGTACGCACTACCCTTGACTCAAAGTTGACGGTTATTTATAGGTCAACATTCAAAGGGAAACCCTTCTTATTACGTCACGTACCTTCAGATATAAATCTTGAGAGGCCCAACAATATGTGTAGGTTTAAGCGCTGAAACCTTGTTGGTTTTAGTTAGGGTCAGTTTGGAGTTGCCATAAAACAGCCTGATTACACCCGTGACGTATTTAGTGATATTGCTATTTGAGTTGAGAACGTGGATAAAAAATGATGAAATTCTTAGTTTGTATCCCCATTTATCTAGATCATTTTATTAAATTACAACACATACTATTATCGTAGAACCGAAAAACTACATTTACCAATATCCAAAGCGATTGAACTATGATTCAGGAACAATAAATTACCAAATCAAGAACTACGAAAATCTAATATTACAACTATAAAAAATATAAATCTCGATTTTGTGAACCCGTATGAAATAAAAAAAAAACCACTCATTGTATTAGTATAGAAGATCTAATGACACTGCTCAAGCCAAAGCCACCGATAGAGTTTTATTAAATAACATGCCAAAATAAGCCCAATTTGGCAATCATTACACTTACAAATAATAATTACCAGTAGCCAATATATTTGCGGGAAAATCAGGGCTTTCCAAAACGATAGTACAGTTTCCATAGTATGGCTTTTCCAAGCTCGGCAAAATTTGACAAAAGCAATAGATGTATACACTGGACTTCATACGATTTCATATTCAAATTGAAGCTATGATAAATAAAGTCCCCCTAAATTCCACTGGTACGAGACGCTGGAAAATACAAATATTTACAAAAATAATCAGGAGTAAAACAAAAATAAATTATGTAAATAACATTTTTGGCAAAACATCATTATTATCGGATGTTTCACACCCGATTAAGTATTCATTCAATACACGTTAACAATTCGTAAACCATTTAAAAGCGTAGTCAAATTTACATATTTAAATTATATTGGACGGTATCTATTTACAAAATTAACATAAAAAAAAAACTTTGTTAATCTCGATAAAGTTACTATCTATACAATTATAATGCCTACTTTAATAATACAAATAAAAAACATATGGAGAAAAATAAACACTCACCTTTATAATAACACCACGTGCAAATACGTCGAATACTCAATGTCCAACTCAATACAACACTAATTTAACACTCGAAAGTCAAGTGTAGCAATAAATTTGTCCCAAATTGTAATAATTAGTGATGTGCTGAGATAAAGAAAAAAATTAAAGAAATTGGCGAGTTAATAAAAGCTTAGTAGACAAACGAAATTCGCTATAGCTGGGTGTGACAATTCGTGTCAAGGTCCCAATGCGATTACTACGGCGTAGACGTCCGCTCCGTAGCGGGTCTCCCGTACGACAGCCTCACGTTGCTACGAACTACGAGGGGAGATCTGTGGCCAATCGAAGTGAAGCTGCGCGGAATAGGAGTGTGCTTCACTTGAATATTTGAGATTATTTTCACAAAGAGAGATTAAGAATTTTATCGGCTCTATTTTTTTGTATATGTACATATATTTATATTTTACTAACGAAAACTGACACCTGTCGTGCATAATATAAACTTTAGATCAATTAACAAATAAAAATGTGACATATTTATTAGTTTTTGACTTATTTTGACGACATTTTTGCCAAAGTTATGTGTTATATCAATCGTTGATAAAATTGAGGATTTATGGCAAAAGACTTAACGAATTTATTACCACATAGAATAGACTGCTTACATAAAATTATGGAAGTTAGTAACATGAGTCAGAATTAAAAATCTAGAACTTTCAACTATAAGTTAGATTGCTGTACTCCTAGTTCATTAAGACTAATAGTGATTGGCATCTTTATTAAGAGATTTGATCAGTGTCGCCAAAAGGTAATTCTTATAGCACCATTAAAATTTGTATACACGGTATACATTAAAACAAAATGAAGTAATTATCTTTAGAGCAAGAAAGCTATAACCTGGATAAGGGTACATCTAAAAAGGACGGGGTCTATGATTGAGTTCATTGAAGTGGTGTTTCTGGAGACACCACTTTTGCCAGATAATTTATTTCTTGCCAAATCCACACAGGTATTAAATAAGTTCAGTTATTTAATGGAATGTTAGGAAAAAATCTATAAATTTCTATTAAGTTGGGTTTAATATATGTCTGTAAAAATATAAACAAAAATATTGCATGGCATGCGTCTATGGAGGCCGAAAGGAGGATTCAGCTTGGTTGAGCTGCATTCGGCAAACTACGTCGAGTCTTCAGCTCGCCTATACCGCAATGTCTGAAGACCAAAGTCTTTGACCAGTGCGTCTTACCGGTGATGACCTACGGTGCCGAAACGTGGACACTCACGGTGGGGCTAGTCCACAAATTTAAAGTCGCTCAGCGAGCTATGGAGCGGGCTATGCTCGGGGTATCTCTGAAAGATAAACTCAGGAATGAGTATATCCGCCAGAGAACTGGAGTAACCGACATAGCTCGTAGAATAAGCTCGCTGAAGTGGCAATGGGCTGGTCACATCTGCCGAAGGACCGACGGTAGATGGAGTAAGAAGGTCATAGAGTGGAGACCGCGTCTTGGCAAACGTAGCGTAGGACGCCCACCAGCCCGATGGTCAGACGACCTCAGAAAGGCTGCTGGAAAAGACTAGATGCGGAAGGCAGAGAATCGGATGTTGTGGCGCACATTGGGAGAGGCCTATGTCCAGCAGTGGACTGCAATAGGCTGATGATGATGATGATGCGTCTATTAATAAATGATCATGATTTTAAAAAGTTTTTATAGAACTAGAACTGCCTGTTTGTAAGTTTATATATTCGGATGGATTTTTTGCCCCAACAAGTCCTTCTACCCAATTTTTTTGTAATATTAATTTAATTTGACATGATTTTTTATCTCAATCAAAATAGTCCAGTAACAAAAATCAGAATTTTAATATCAACCATAAAACCTGCCAAAGTTAATTAAAATCTATCAACTTTAGGGTTAGATATTGTTATGCAGATTAAATAAATTAAAAATTATAATTAATTTCAATAAATAAATGAATATTTACAAAGGAAAAAAAAAATACAGAAGTCTCACAAACATTATGTTGAAAATATTGTACAAAAATTCAGTAAGAAAAATAATTTACAGACACATTTTTGTCTTTAAAACCGTAGACCACCATCTAACCTACATGGCGTTGTGTTTATTGTGTTGACTAATAACAAACGCAACAGAGCGTGTTACTGTTTACCAAGACATATGTTATAATGAGAAGTTGTTCATTAGTGGACCTCTCAAGGGTGTCGTATGTCTCCAGATTGTGGGACAGTTATCTTATCGAAGTATGTACAAGGTAATCGTCTTATGATGCCTCAAAGATGAGTATGCGTACTATAATTAGGAGATACCCGTAAGTCTTCTTACCCCTGATCATTTTTTAATAATAGAAGGAAGAGGTGGCAATTTGGAACCAGCTGATAACTTAGAACCCCATAATATACCAAGAAAACTTATGAAATTACGTCAACCTGATGTCATTCAACGGATTAGCAACTAGCGCCATTTTTGCATCGAGTTTGGACCTTTTTTATAGGATAGGAGGGCAAACGAGCAAGGGTGTCACCTGATGGTAAGCAACCTGCGCCGCCCAAGGACACCAGCAACACATATAGTGTTACTGTTGCGGTGCCAATCTTTAAGGGAGTAGGATGGGGAACCGGGTACCTCTCTCACCGAACGAAACGCGGCATGAAACACTTTACATCGATCTTCTTAGAGGTCGTGATATTTCACCGCTCGAGCCGGCCCAATCACTGAAAAAAATGATTGTTTTGTGATGATTAGCCAAATAGTTTTCTTATAGTACTCAAAAACAAATTAGGGTTCCAACTCTTTATCAGTGATGATATTATATCTTATTCACATTTCACCCCGTTCTTGACGTGGGTGTCAGATGATCTTAATTCATATATTAATTTAATAATACGAAAGTTCATTAAAATGTTTGGACGTCTCTAACTCAATCGCGTCAACTGTTGAACGCGTGAAGTGTAAGAAAATCAGAAAGTCTTTACCAATATTTTTTTTTACTGTAAAGGAGACCTTAGAACAAGCCGATCTCCATCCACGGAATTCTGCATCATCGAAAGGACAGTAGCTACACCAGTTTCAACCAAACGAAGAGGAAAGTGGGTAGATGTAACGAGACATTAGTTACTATAAATCGATTTTCTGAGAGTAGGTTATGGGTTCGAATCCTGGCTCACACCAATGACTTTTAGAAATTAATTTCGAAATTTATCTGTGATACATATCGATGACTGAAAAATTTGTGCCCGGTATGGCAATAGGTTCGCCACCAATTCCATTTGCAATCTAATCATAACGGCGAGACGAGGCTTAACAGCCACTACCTACACCTTCGGGTACAAAAGGTGTGGTATGTTATGTAGATTGCAATTTACTGGTCTACTGTGTAAATGTATTCGCAATAATAATTTTAGCAATTAAATTACAATACTAAAAAAAATTTGCTTTTTTTTTATGGTATAGGAGGGTAAACGAGCAGGCGTGTCATCTGATGGTAAGCAACCAACGCCGCACATGGACACCAGCAACACATACAGTGTTACTGTTGCGCTGCCGACCTTTAAGGGATAGGGGATAGGAAAGTATGGGGAAGGGGGGTGGGCCTCCGGGTACCTCTCTCACCGAACGGAACGCGGCATGAGCCACTTTACGTCGGTCTTCTGTGAGGTCGTGGTATTTCACCGGTCGAGCCGGCCCATTCATGCAGCGAACTGCTTGGCTCTACCACTATGGAATACGACAGTTAAAAGTCCGATCATTCTTTATGTATTAGATAGGTATTTATAACTGTAAGTGGAACACAGTTGTCACACTGATGGCTTCAAATTATTCATCGGCTTGTATAAATTAAAACGGTACCGCGTCATTACTCACGTGAGACCGCATCTGCTGCCCGAAGATGAATCCTTGGATTTATAAAAAGTGATTCAAATAAATATGTTGTGAAAACATAATATATGTATAACATGTATGTATTTGACGAGCTTCGTGGCGCATTGGTAAAAAACTACCGGCTGCAGCAACGACGTCGGGGGTTCGATTCCCACCCGAGCACAAATATTTGTGACAAACATGAATATTTGTGTGGCGTCTGGGTGTTTTTCTATGTATTATAAGTATGTATTTACAAAAGAAAAGTATATATGTATTATTTATTATCCGTTGTCTTAGTATCCATAACACAAGCATTTAGTTGCTTAGCTTGGAACTAGAGGGCGCTGTGTGATTTGTGTCCAAGATATATTATATGCATCTCTCTCTTTCCCTATCTCTCTCTCTCTTTACATTCAAATCATCTATTTGTTAATGCTTTTGGGATTTTTTCATTTGTTTTGATTATTTAGAAAAGATGAATTTTCATAACCGTTTCGTTTTAATATATAGGTCTAAACAGTAATGCGTAACAAATTGCTGTCATAGTACAGCAGTCCAAATTTGATTAGTCTTCCTCATTTAGCACACTAAACTTTAGGAAGATTTTTTTTATGGGATAGGAAGGCAAACGAGCAGGCGTGTTACCTGATGGTAAGCAATCAACGCCGCCCATGGACACCAGCAACACATATAGTGTTACTGTTGCGTTGCCGACCTTTAAGGGATAGGATATGGGTAAGGATGGGGAAGGGGGGTGGGCCTCCGGGTACCTATCTTACCGAACGAAACGCGGCATGAGCCACTCTACGTCGATCTTCTGAGAGGTCGTGGTATTTCACCGGTCGAGCCGGCTCATTCATGCTGCAAACTTCTTGGCTCTACCACTGTTAGAACTCTTTGGAAGTCATAGTAGGCAAGAATCAGGATTGAAACCCGAGACTTTTTGGTTCATAAACGGGGTAGAAGGCCTTTGGGCTACCGAAACATGAACATGAACCACTTATTTATATTTTACAAGTTGAAATTATAACATTAATATTTAGAGTTCCGCATAGTTTAGCAATCAATAAATATTCCAACCAAGATTTCAAACTTTTGTGACTTATGGAAATAAATGTGATGGAAGCGGCTCAATTTCCAAATCAGCTTTAACCAAATTAATATTTGCTAAGAATTCATGTGATATTTATACATGAATACAAAACTGTCGTTACTACAAATGATAAGAATGAAAGAATTATTTATGTCAGTTGACTAAATTTATAACACCTCAGCTTAATATATTTTAACATAACATAACTTCACGCCTTTGTTACCTGAAGGTAGGCAGCAGCTGTTAAGCCTAGTGTCACTGTTATATTTACGTCCCAAATGGAGAAGGTGGCGAACCTATTGCCATACCGGGCACAAAGTTTTTCAGTCATCGATATTTATCACACCGAACTTCCAAAAACAATTTCGAAAAGTCATTGGTGTGAGCCAGTGTTAGGATTTGAACCCAGACCTCTGGATCAGAAGCCGCGTGCTCGACCACTGGACCATCGAGCCTAAAATGTTAATTAACTAAAATTAAATACACTTCTAACCAACTAATTTTGTAATTTTTATGTATAAATATTTCTACGTATGTAATTAGGATCTCCTATTATCACTAAAAGGTATCTAATCAAACCATTGTAATATCAAATCCTACTAAACTAAAAAAAACCTGCTTCAGTGATATAACAGAAAATCTTATCTTTATGTATGTATATAAATGTTCCGCAGGCCATTATTTCTTGTAAAAAGTAAAAAAATAAAAATGGTCATTGTGGGTTATCCCTAAGAGATAGACCTATGCCCTCGCAGACTTTTTTGTAGACCTTTTAAAGGTGTATAATAATGTAGTACGTTGTTTTGATTTATCACTTAGGGTTCTGGCAGCGTTTGCGATTGAAGTTCTAAATATTGAAAATTATCACTTTTTTACTACACTATACCTGAATTATAGATCAAAACTACCCGCTGACACCCTCTAACTAATAAAAAAACCGCATTGATCAAAACAACTTTTAGGATTTTATCGCGTTTATTTCTTACTTATTTATATTTATTTCCCGACGTTTCGAACTCTTTACAGATATAATTTTCACTTATAAATAAGTATTTAACTTTTGTTTTCATGGTCTGATGTGGGTTACCAATAGTAAAAATCATATTTTTAACATCAACTTTTTGATTTTTATTTTATTTAAAAAGTGGGTGCTCTCTGTATCAATGAAAATAGCTTTTGAGCAACTACCATCTTTTTGTTCATCACTCGTGAAAATGATCTCTGTAAAGAGTTCGAAACGTCGGGAAATAAATATAAATAAGTAAGAAATAAACGCGATAAAATCCTAAAAGTTGTTTTGATCAATGAGTGAGATTCACGAAAGTCTTAGAAATAAATTAAAAAAAAACCGCATCAAAATCCGTTGCATAGTTTTAAAAATATGCGCATATGAGGGGACAGACAGCGGAAAGTGACTTTGTTTTATAGTATGTAAATGATGTGTCACGTTGTTTGTCCGCAATGGACGCCTAAACTTCTTAACCAATTTAATTAAAATTTTCAAACCGTATGCAATTTGGTCCAACTTAAAAGGTAATAAATATAGGTCATATGTCAATTGTGGCCATTTTATTTTATTGCAAATTATTTATTTATTTTACTTGTTAGTTCCAATTCCATTCTAAAATATGGCAAAAGAAAAATTCTCAATATATGTCTTTCGTTTCTAGCTTTGTTTAATATCCTAATGACTTGGTATTTTATTTATGCAGGAAAACGTCGGTCAAGTCTGCTAAACTACAGTATAAGGTTGTATTTATATTAAAAAAAATGTTTTTGCCTGCCACACCAGATATTTTTTGGATATTTCCAATTGTTTTATAGTAAATATAATGTGGAAATTTCTAAGCCTATAAATTCTGCAAGTTGGGTACTTGCAGAATTTATAGGCTTAGAAATTTCTTAGAAGTACTGTTAGTAATAAATGACACATCTAGAAGGGTATATGTTCACGACTAATTTCTCCAAGGGGGTTGGTTGTGTGTAATTAAAATTCAGTTGGCCGGTGGTTTTGGTAAAGGCTTATAAATCAGGACTGACAGACTCTACTGAGTAGCAGTTACCGCGTTGTACCTTATTGAGATACTGGGTTAACAAATAACTTGTGCAGAATGAACATGAATAAATATTTCAGTTTCAATGCTCATTGAGAAATTCCTTATTTCAAATAATAATATTTTTTTACAGTTTTAGTAGAGTTTAGAATACCATATTTATAGAACGTATAATAATCTATACATAAATATATATAGGTATACTAGCTGACCCGGCAAACGTTGTCTTGCCAAAAAAATCAAGTTTAACAATAGGTGTTGATCGTAGGTGAAAATCGTCGTGAGGTGAAAATTTAGGGTTGTATGCATTTTTGTATGTTGTTTTATAAAAAAATTAAAACCCTTAACATAACATAAGATAACATAACTTCACGCCTTTTGTTACCCGAAGGTGTAGGCAGCGGCTGTTAAGCCTCGTCTCGCCGTTATGTTTACGTCCCAAATGGAATAGGCGACGAACCTATTGCCATACCGGGCACAAAGTTTTCAGTCATCGATATTTATCACACATAACTTCCGAAAAACAATTTCGAAAAGTCATTGGTGTGAGCCAGTGTCAGGAATCGAACCCGGACCTCTGGATCAGAAGCCGTGTGCTCGACCACTAGGCCACCGAGACTGTGCCTTAAAATTATGAAAAAATTTAAAAAAATATATATTCCAGTACTTTTTGAGTTTATTCGTTACATATAAAAATACAAATATTTCCTCTTTATAATATTAGTGTAGATATTTCAGCTCGCTGATCATGTAGTCGAGCATACTCGTTTCTGTATCTTCAAGTCGTAGAATTGAATTTCGTCTTTAAACCAATGCATACCCGGAATTCTTTTCGGTAGTTATGTATTTTTTTTTATGGGATAGGAGGGCAAACGAGCAGGCGTGTCACCTGATGGTAGGCAACCAACGCCGCCCATGGACACCAGCAACACATATAGTGTTACTATTGCGTTGCCGACCTTTAAGGGATAGGGGATAGGAAAGGACGGGGAAGGGGGGTGGGCCTCCGGGTACCTCTCTCACCGAAAGAAACGCGGCATGAGCCACTTTACATCGGTCTTCTGAGAGGTCGTGGTATTTCACCGGTCGAGCCGGCCCATTCATGCAGCGAACTGCTTAGCTCTACCACTGTTTGTATCAACTATCTATGACTAAAACCATTGTTCCCGGTGTGTAGCAATTATTATTAAATAAAATATTTACGTTGCAAATAGAATAGTATTCCATTTGTAACGCAACCGCTGACTACACTTTTGGGTAGACAAAGGCGTGAAGTTACAAAAATATAAATAATGTTATGACATCTTTATACATATTTATAATTCTTCTGTACGTGTGTTGACAGAACTCCACCTAATTGGCTAAACCGATCTGAATGATTTTATTGTACACACACAATACAATCATTCAAATCGGTTTGATATTTCAATGAATTATAGTGTATCACCTCAAATAGACTTGAGGTGATAATTTATACTAATTAGAGATAAAAAAAAAACAAACATTAAATTATTTGTATTTTATATTTCAATTTATTCTAATCGCTTGATATATCATTCAGGACAAAGTCTTTCAGCCGGGCAGTCCGGGCAGCTAGTTATATTATGTAGTAGTTGTTAGGGATTATTCACAGTGAATTTAACTAAACTTGGCCCTAATCTTTCTATACAACTTAATTTAACATTTACCCGCCCCCTTCTTGTACATTATTACAAAATTAAGGCAGCGACATTTTTATTTTTTGGTAATTATATACCTTATTATGGATAATTTTCGAAATACAATATTACGCGGTTTCATTTATTTACAATAATTCCTATTACGTTTTTGAAGAGAATCTTAAAAAAAATGTTTGTGGGATAAAAAATTCAATTACACATACAAAATTTATCATGTATTTAATTTCTTAACTTCACCATTTCCTTTGGTCCGAAATACTTCTCGTATAGATCGTAAAATGACTCGTGTATAGTACGCTTATCATCATCATCTTTATCTTCAGTCTGGGTGTTATATTTATGGCCGCAGTAACACTTGTGATCTTTACCGCAGAAAGCTGGTTTCCCAATCTCCATACACTTTTGTATGCATTGTCTTGCAATATCCAAATTTGGACAGAAGTGCGCAATGTGATGTCTTAAAATTGGAGTTTGGGAATACACATCTAAAAAAATCGGTAAAAAAAAACTTTATTGATTATATATTGATTGATTGATTCATTTTCTCGTGAAAATGATCTCTGTAAAGAGTTCGAAACGTCGGGAAATAAATATAAATAAATAATGAATAAACGCGATATAATCCTAAAAGTTGTTTTAATCAATGAGTGAGATTCGCGAAAGTCTTAGAAATAAATATTTATTATATTAATATGTTGTATTTATTTAGAATATTATATGTCTGGAATTTGCTTGAGTACATTAAAACATTAGAATTAAAGCCCGACAAGACTGTAAAGTGTATAAAAATCATGTTTTATGCGAATTTATTCTCTCTACTTATCACACAAGGAACATAACGAAGTTGAACGTGCATATATATATATATATATATATATATATATATATATATATATATATATGCACTTTAAAACAATACTATTTTATTAAAAAAAAAATAATAATAACGCGCAATAACTTTCGAAAATAATTTCGAAGAGTCATTGACAAAATGTCCCCTGTATGGCAATAGGTTCGCCACCTATTCCATTTGGGACGTAAACAAAGCGGCAAGACGAGGCTTAACAGCCGCTGCCTACACCTTTGGGTAAGAAGTCTTAAAAAAATAATTATATATACCGCCTGTCACTTTCTACGATTAGGCAAAGTGATTTCTGTAAAGACGTAACTAACGATACTATAATTACGAATAATAGACGTAATGAAGCAGTGATTCTGGTTATTGTACTCACGATAATAGGCAGCAGGTTCGATCCCCATGCGAGGCAAAAATTTGTATAATAGTAATGCATATTTATACAGTATATAGGTGTTTTGTTATTTATTAAATAAATGAAGTGTTTATTTATTTATACCTACAGGTTTTGATAAAACCGCAAAGCAGAAACCTCCAGTACTGCATTACGAGCTCAGTTAATTATTAGTAGGACAGCATTAAAATATCCCATATATTCATTTAAATGTCCAATCATCAATTCGTATATCAGACTATAATTGATTAGTTACATTGATGAAAATATTTATTTAGTATTCCTATTAATTAAATTTGGATGACAGTTAATTTGGCCTAAATGGTTATCAATCTATTAGTAATATGGTATCAATAAAGCTCTCTTAAATAATTTATAATTATACATTATAAAAGTATGAAAAACATAACATAACTTCACGCCTTCTTTTTTACGTCCCAAATGGACTAGGTGGCGAACCTATTGTCATACCGGGCACAAAGTTTTTAGTCATCGATATTTATCACTTGTAACTTTCGAAATTAATTTCAAAAAGTCATTAGTGTGTGCCAGGATTAGAACCCGCGACCTCTGGATTCAAAATCCCCAGAAGCGTATGCTCGACCACTAGCCCACCGAGACTATTAGTACGGAAAAAAATATATTACAATACATAAAGTACGTACATATTAAAATATAAGGCCGTATTAGAATTACATTGGAAATAACATAATTAGCTTACAAGAAATACTTGATTTTGTTCCTTTCGAGAATTCCGTTAGAATGCTTAAAAGTTAATAATTAATAATACCTACTACTAATTAACAGCATTAAACATCTTAGATGTTTTCAGATATTGCTAAGAACTCATTAGAACGAGGAAAATAAGGGAATGACAATAAATATGACAATACAGAAGAAGAAAAGAGAATAAATTTGTCAAAATCAAATGGCCTTACTGTCGCTCTCCTCGGAATTTGACTCCGCCCAGATATTTCCATAGGTTGTGTACTTCTGATTTCTTTCATTTTCTTTCTTGGATTTTAATTCCTCAAGTATTTCATGCAAAGCTATTTATTTTTAATGAAAAATACAATCTTTAGTTATCAAAATATAATTGGGACGCTGTAGTAATTAACCGTTCACAGTAAAATAAAGGACTCTCAAATCCATCTATGCTTATAGGATATATACAAGTTATTAAAACTTTGCCATCGAAATCGATATAACGATAAAGAAATAGTAAAAAATATACATATATATATATAAAATAATTACAATATAACATATTTAGGAATTCAAACAAAATTGGCTGTAAATCTACATTAATTACAGAGTATAGAAATAGCTACAATCTACCTAATACATCTTCATTACCTAGTATAAAACAAAATCACTTTCCGCTGTCTGTCCCCAAAAACCGCATAACAATCCATTGAGTAGTTTAAAAGTAGAACTTTTAAACTACTCAATGGATTGTTATGCGGTTTTTTTAATAGATATAGGGTGTCAACGGGCAGGTTTTTATGTTTAGTGTAGTAAAGAAAAACTAATAATTTTCGAACTTTAGCATTTTAATTGTAAACGTTGTAAAATTAACTATTGATGCGGAATAACGTTCGCCGGGTTAGCTAGGATACAATAAATCCAAGATGTCAAAATGTGTCAAATGTGTGAAATAAGTCTAATTAATTTCAGACATATATATAGAACATAAAGTAAAAAAATAGTTACTTCCACTATCTGCGGTTATTGAATAGGTTTTAATGCAGTTTACATCAATAAATAGAAAGATTTATATTACATTATATTTGCACATTAAAATCAAGAATTTCAATGTTTTTATCAATAACTTCGTCAGCTGATAGTATGCAATACATATATATATATATATATATTTATATTTTACCTTTATTTAAATATACAGGTTGTAGTTGAGGTTTTAAATCAACGCAGAAACATTTGCCCAAAATGCATGCATGATTTGAACCGCAACGTTTTTGACAGGATTCTTTGCCGTTATCCCCATTGCAGTTGCTCAACAATTCAGCTGATCTCAGGCTTGCATCATCGGATCCGAAATAGTAATCTAGAGATATATCTCTAGATTGTGATACACTGCCAACTGAAAAATATAATTCACATTTAATCTCAGATGAGTTAATATCTGATGATAAATCTGTATTGGAATTAATATTTTATGATTATATTTTGAATATCCTGGCTCTGTGGTCTCGGTGGTCCAGTGGACGAGCACACGGCTTCTAAGTCCAGAGGGCACGGGTTCGAACCCTAGCACACACAAATGGGTTTTCGAAATTAATTTCGAAAGTTATTTGTGATTAATGTCGATGACTAAAAACTTTGTGCCTGGTAGGTTCGCCATCTATTCCGTTTGGAACGTAAACATAATAGCGAGTCGACGCTTAACAGCCACTGCTTACACCTTTGGGTGGAAAAAGGCATAAAGTTATGTTATGATATATATGTATGTAGCCTGATTGAATATTGATTTAACAGGTGTTATTAGATTTGTATTTAATATTAGAGAGATAGGTTTTTTAAGCCATCAGAGAAGCTGCAAATGAAAATAAAAAGGCAGGCACTACAACGATCATCTGAAAAGATGTAGTGGCCAATGAGGGTTGAGTAATTTAAGCGAAAAATAATGATAGCCTAAAATAAGATGCTATTAAAATAATTAAACTACATTGATACCAGTAATCTGTCTTACTTAACACGAAGTGCGTAAGCTGTACAGCTAAGTTTCTTGGAACTAAAGTTGTTTTGGGACTCTACTGGAGTTTGTCATCTTAAGTGAAGCCTGTAGCCACTTTAGAATACATTTTCTAATTTATATTAAGTTTTCGATGTAATAATTTTAATGGGCATAATCTGCACTTTAAATAAAATTGTAAATTTCTTACTCAAGTTTAAAATTAAATTAATGAAAATAAGATATCTAAACAAGAGAGCCAAAAATGCTAACATTTCCGTTAGAGAACATAATTTAACATAGCTTCACGCCTTTTTCTACCCGGCGGTGTAGGCATTGGGTGTTAAAGCTGGACTCGCCGTTATGTTTGTCCCAAATGGAGTCGGTGGCAAACCATAGGTGGTATTGACATACTGGGCACTAAGTTTTTAGTCATCGATATTTATCACACATTCTCATACATACATAACTTCACCACAAATCCCTTGTGGGGTAGGCAGAGAGAACGGAGGGCCATTAGGCACGATTACACACTGCACACACCTCACTCGCTTCGGTGACTTTCTTATCTCTTTTCATGCACGCGCGTCGATTTTTGAGGCTCCTAACATCACCTTCCTCCAGAACACATTCTATTTGGTCAAGGAGTGTGTGTCTTGGCCGTCCTCGACTCCTACATCCATCCGCTTTTGCATTGTATATCTGCTTAGTCAATCTTACATCATCCATCCTTTCTTTATGTCCGAAAAATCAGAGCGCATACACTTTCTTACTTTTGAACTGACACTCTCATTCAATGCGACTTCCTTCCTTACAACCTTGTATTCGACGCGGTCCGCGGGGGTCACTCCGCAAATTTTGCGCAATGCCCTCATTTCGACCGCGTTTGTTCTACTTATCCTACAGCTCTCGCTTCCATAAGCTAGCGTTGGGATCAGTATTGCATTGTAGATAGCTAGCTGTGCTTCTTCTGCTAATATTTTTTGCGCCCAAGAATCTGCCAAACGCTCCATTTACGCTATTTCTTAACCCCACCCTTCTTTCTACATCCACGGCGTACCTTCCATCCCTGCTAAAAACGCATCCAAGATATACATTTTCAGTCACCTGTTCTAACACTACATTGTTAGCCATTATTCATGCATTCATTGTGGATTCGTCCCTTTCAAACACCATAACTTTCAAAAATAATTTTGAAAAGTCATCGGTTTGAGCCAGGTTTTTAACCTGCGATTTCTTGATTTTCGACAACTGGACTACCGAGACTTTTTCCCGACAATTCTACCGAGACTATCCATTAAAATCAAAAACGGACCGC
The DNA here is from genome assembly GCA_905147225.2 of Euproctis similis. NCBI lineage: Eukaryota > Metazoa > Arthropoda > Insecta > Lepidoptera > Erebidae > Euproctis > Euproctis similis. The sequence goes on from LR990108.1 coordinate 4,500,231, forward strand.
GTCGAAGATGATCTTTTCATGCCGTCGTGCCATGACCAAATTGATCGTGAGCAGACATGAAAATCCATGTAGTATCTGTGATACAAGAGCTATGAAAGCCAGGGAATTGATTAAGGAATATAATAATCAAGTATTATGGCACTCCATTCTTCCTATCTAAAAAAATCAAAGGATATTAGCCGTGGAATCATGTTGTGTTGTGATAAATTAAAAAATCTTACTCGAAATTTTGACGAGGGAAAATATTAAACACAATAAAAAATATTTATCAAACATTTTCGATGCAAGCATTGAAATGTGGAAGCGATGTTTATCGATTGAAACATAATCACTCACAAAATTGATTTCACCATAACGAGCATAGCGTGAAGAATTTCAATTTTTAATTTTACCATACCTCAGTTACCATAATTGGAGATTTGTTACGACTCCAAACGATTTAGATACACCAATAGAAATGATTTATTATAAAGAAGGTATTTTCATTAGTGTGTCATGTGTTTTTCTCAATAACTACTGATTCGATTTCAAAAATTGTGTTTAGCAATAAATATAAAATAGATATATCTCTATAGTAAACAACAATATACGCAGTTGAGCAACTGAAAGTAAATGTCGGCAGTAAATACAATTCAATCAGTAAAATTCACATAATAAGGATGATCAGAAACAAACTTAAGTTCACGTTATTTTCTACCGGAAGGTGCAGGCAGCGAATGTTAAGCCTCGACTCGCCGAATTTATGAAGTCATTCAATCATTATACTAATAACGTCTCGAATTAAGGTAAATTGTTCACTTCACGCTTTTTCTGCCCGATATCATCGATATTTATAACATGTGTAGTAAATGATAAAATACAAACTATTCTAAAAAAATGTTGATATGAGTCAGGACTTAGACCTAAACCCTTGAGATTCCCTGATTTAGAAACAGGCTTGACAACTACGAATATTGTATGGTCCATTGGTCGAGCACATGATTTCTGGATCCAGAGGTGCGGGATCGAATCCTGGCACACACCAACGACTTTTTAGTAAGTTATGTGTGATAAATATCGATGACTAAAAAAAAACTTTGTGCCCGGCATGGCCATAGGTTCGCCCACCCATTCCATTTGGGACGTAAACATAACGGCGAGTCGAGGCTTAATAGCCACTGCCGACACCTTCAGGTAGAAAAAGGCATGAAGTTATGTTATGTTCTAAATACTATAAAATTCCTTCTCATCTAGAGGCGACGCAGCATCAATAGATAATACTCCCAAAAGATGGGTCGTGTCTATGACATTGAATAGTAATTCCGAGCTTTACAGTGTACTTAAAAAGTTTCTTTCTTTCTTAGACACGAAAGGTCGACCAATCTCTTAGGAAAATTTTTGAACAGGGATTTTTTTACTTTGACCTCAAGATCCAAACGTTCTAAGAAACCAATGGCCAAAAATAGATATTCGACCCGCGTAAGTATCTCTGCAGATGCATCAGTGACGTCGGCACGTACCTACGTGCTTGGAAAATGTAATAGCACAAATGGTGAAATTAGGATGAATAGAAAATTTACGAGTGAATATCCAATACATAAATAACATAACTTCACGCTTTCTTCTACCCGAAGGTGTAGGCAGCGGTTGTTAAGCCTGGTCTCGCCGTTATGTTTACGTCCCAAATGGAATAGGTGGCGAACCTATTGCCATACCGGGCACAAAGTTGTCAGTCATCGATATTTATCACACATAACTTCCGAAAATTTCGAAAAGTCATTGGTGTGTGCTAGGATTTGAATCCATTACTTCTTGAATCAGAAACGGGGTGCTAGCCACTGCGCCACCGAGACTGTTATCTGAGTATCTAATAATATGAAAAAAATGTATGCCAAACGTAAAATCAATCAATTTAAAGAAAAAAAAAACTATCAATGATTCACTGACAGTTTTATTATGGTTTCATATTATCTATTGAAAAAGTAATTAAGTAAAAAGAATATCTTCTATCAAATGAATATTAACATTAAACTTTCAATTAAAAGAAAAAAAAAATGTGTCATGTCGCTGTAATATTTTTGAAACATAAAATTCATGACTAATATATTTAATACATCGAACGAGCAAGGTGACACCACGGCTCGTTCGAAAGCAACAAACGCCGCCAATGGACACCTTACAATGGAATATAGAAGGGGTTAGAAATGGGATAATAATATGGGATAGAGCCTCCGGATACCTATCTCACCGAGCGAAACATGAAATCAGCCAGTTTTCATTAATATTCTGAGAGGTCGTGGTATTGCAGCGGTCGAGCCAGCCATTTTACGCAGCTAATTGCGTGACTCTACCATTGTTAACATAAAGTGCTTCATTCTGAATAGATGACTGACTAATCAACGCACAGTTTAGGCCGCTGATTGTTGACACCTAAGGAAGGTGTGTTATTTGTATATTGTAGAAATCATATAACGAATGGGTTTTTTGAAATTCTACCACTTAAGAAGTAAAAAAGGGGGCGGAGAATTTGTCTACTTTTTTATGGGATCAGGCCAACGAGAAAGCGCGTAACCTGATGGTATGCAACCTGCGCTGTCCATGGACACCTGCAACACATATAGTGTTACCGTTGCGTTGTCGGCAACTAAGGGAGTAATATAGGAAACGATGGGGAAGGGGGGTAGGCCTCCGGGTACCTCTCTAACCGAACGAAACGCGGCTAATTCCACGTCGATCTTCTGAGTGGTCGTGGTATTTCACCGGTCGAGCCAGCCCATTCATGCAGCGAACTGCTAGGCTCTACTACTGGTGAAACTATTTATACAAACTATGTGGTTACTTGATCAAATCGTCTTCATTTTTTATACACTAAGGCCTCTAGTTATTGTATATATTATTATGCTACTACTAATATGTGTAGAACACTAACCTTTTTCGTAGTAAAGATATTATAATAAGGCAGTACGTCAATTTTACTACTAGTTTTTACCCGCGGCTTTGCTCGCATTAAATACATCTAATAAATATCAGAGATCATAATACCGTGTGATATAGTAATCAAAGCTGGAGCTTCATTACTGGAATGCTAGCCTGATTGTGAGATTTTTTTTAAAACTTTACGTTTGTTCGTTAAAAAATGTACTTGATTCTAATAACCCCATAGCATAATTATACAACTAGTAGCACCTTAAATAATCAAAATGAAATCTTAAAAATCAAATAAACCCCTAAACTGAAGGCCGTCAAACAATGCCAAGTTAAGTCCAATTACAGCGGAGTCCAAACGAGTCTCGAGCGGGTAAAACTTCATTTCCGTACTGAAACTTATAGAAAATGAAGTATTATACAGTCATATCATGTGGTACTAATGTTAGCGACGAACAAGGTATAATATAATATAATATTATAATACAATTTATATTACTAAATCTTATAATATCATCCATTATTTATGTCCCACAAATGGAATAAGTGGTGCAACAACTCGTGAAAATGATCTCTGTAAAGAGTTCGAAACGTCGGGAAATAAATAGAAATAAGTAATAAATAAACGCGATATAATCCTAAAAGTAGTTTTAATTAATGAGTGAGATTCGCGAGTCTTAGAAATAAATATGGTGCAACCTATTGGCATAAGACCGGGTAAAGCATAATATCTAAAAATTAATTTACAGAAATAATCGGTGTGGGTCCGGCTTCAATCCTACGGTTTCGTGACTCAGAAACGGGTTCTTCAACCTTTTTTTTTTTAAGCGAGGAAGTGCTTTATGCACATCCCCTGCAGACAGCAGGGGGTAGTGTGGGACTCCCAAAAATAGTAACCTGCAATCCGATCCTAGGGCTACCCACTAAAATCTCGCGGCGGCCTTCCTCCGGCGTTAGGGTGGTCCAGGATTAACCCCTCTGGTCCACCCCGCCGTCGTCCCCGTTGTTACGAGGGCGCTCATCTTCTAGGAGCCTCAGCATGAGGCTCCCCAGGGCGGGGCGGTTCCGACCGCACGCTGTAAAGAGGCGTGCGGCCGGCAGCGCCCCAGACGACGCTCCACGGCCGCACCAGGAGGTCATCCTTTCAGGGCCGCGACCCGGGCGCACCTGCGGACGGGTTCCTCAACCTACAGATTACAAAGATGACTTCGGCGTCTCAAGGTTCAATAGCTTATAAAAAATAAATATTATATCTCTTCAATAGGGTGGTCATTCAAATGATGCCCCATTTTACAAAGTTCAAAACTTGTAATCGTGCGAAAAGCCACTCAGCGAATCCAAGGATTGTTGTTCCCTATCGGTATTAATGTGATTGATGGTTGAATAAATTGCGTGGTGATGCAGGGAACTGGACTGATCACTTACTCAAAGAAACCGTCTGCCTACAAGTTCTTTGTTGGATTGATATTGCTTTTGCAATTGTAATAATATTCTGTTAAACGTTCTTCTAACTAAAAAATAAATAATAACAGAATCACCGAGGTTCAGAGGTCAAGTTTTCCCCGTCTGATTTAGAAGTCGTGGGATCGATTCCGATTTACCGTGTGGCGTGCGACGAAGAATACCGCCACCCCATATCTTCTCGGGGGTGTCCTAAAAGCCGATTAAGAGAAAAGCAAGAAAAATGGGCAGCAGCGTTTTTCTCCTCAAAACATAGCAAACAAACATAGCTTACTGCGATCGCTAACTCGCCTGCCAAGCGTGGCGATTACGGCAACTGCCCCCCAAATGAACGACGTAACATGGACGGCCCCTAGTCACGGCGACTCCGCTATTCCATTGACCTATGGTAGCGGGTCTGGTAACGGCGGAGTGAGGGTTACTAAGAATCCCCGGTCGCGATACGGCTACCACAAAAATGACCCTTGGCCCTGGTAACACACAACATCCGCACACTTAGGACCGACGAGAAGATTGTCGAGCTGAAAGAAGAATTGAGCAAGATGCGATGGGACATCGTGGGATTATCAGGAGTCTGAAGACAGGGGGAGGACACTATAATCCTACGGTCTGGCAATCTGCTATACTACCGACAAAACATCTCAGGGTGCTGTCGGGTTTATCGTTCACAAATCTCTTGTAGCTAACGTGGAGAGGGTTACGAGTGTGTCGACAAGGGTAGCGTACCTTATACTCAGAATATCCAAGCGATATTCGTTGAAGGTCATACAGGTTTACGCACCGACCTCCACACACCCAGACGAAGAGGTGGAGGTTTTATACGAGGATATCTCGAAGGCCATCCACTCCTTCAAAACCGACTTCACGGTGGTTATGGGAGATTTTAACGCAAAACTAGGCAGACGGGAAGGCGATGAGCTGAGGGTAGGGCAATATGGATTTGGACAGAGAAACCAAAGAGAGCAGAAACTGGCTGATTTCCTGGAGAAGGAAGACCTTTACATGATGAATTCGTTCTTCAGGAAACCGCCTCAAAGGAAATGGACCTGGATAAGGAACGAAATAGGTTTCATGTCAACGAACAAACGACATATATTTAGTGATGTCACAGTAATCAACAGAGTTAAAACTGGGAGTGATCACCGACTCGTCTGTGGCATGCTGAATATTTGTATTAAAATCGAACGTTCGCGACGGATGAGATCTATACTCCGACCTACATCTGTCCAGTACCAGAACCCGGGAAACTTTCAGCTTGAACTTCATAATCGCTTCGAATGCTTAGACCAATACGAAACAGTGAACGATATGAACAACAGGTTCGTGGAAGCAGTCCACACCGTTGGTACCAAATATTTCAAGAACCAACGTGCTCATAGAACAAAAAACTTTCTGAACACACTCTCACACAGCTCATGTAAAAAAGGCAGATATTTTCTGTGCAGTCTTCAGCTGATTGGTCCGACCTCAGGCTGCTGAATAGGCAGATCTCCAAGAGTATTCGAAGCGATACTCACCAGTACAATGCAGTACGCATCAAAGACACCATTGAGCGTAATCAAGGCACCAAAGTATTCGCAAGAGATTGGGCACTATTGGGCAAAGTCAATTGACCGAGCTGAAGACAGATGAGATCCTGAGAGAGGTTCAGAGGTTCAGCTATACCAATCTTCACAGATTACTGTTGTCGGCTTGGCTCCGGATCCCAGATCCAAGCTAACTCGACACTTTACTGAAGATATCCCGGACGTCAGTCTGTACGAGATCCAAATGGCTCTTAAACAGTTAAAGAACGGGAAGGCACCGGGTGACGATGGAATTACTTCCGAGCTACTGAAGGCAGGCGGCAATTCGGTTCTAAGAGCCCTTCAGAGGCTTTTCAATTCTGTCACGCTCGGGGGCGACGTTCCAGAGGCATGGATCAGCAGTATGGTGGTGCTGTTTTTTAAGAAGGGTGGCAGGACCCACTTGAAAAACTATAGGCCAATCTCGCTCCTGGGCCATGTCTACAAACTGTTCTCCAGAGTCATTACAAATCGACTCTCGCGCAGACTCGACGACTTTCAGCCTCCCGAAAAAGCCGGTTTCCGAAGAGGCTTTAGTACCATAGATAACATCCACACTCTACACCAGATCATAGAGAAGACCGAGGAATATAATCGACCTCTATGCTTAGCGTTTGTGGACGATGAGAAAGCCTTCGATTCCGTCGAGACTTGGGCGGTGCTGCAGTCTCTTCAGCGGTGCCAAATTGACTATCGATACTAGAAGTGCTGAAGTGTTTGTATAGAAACGCCAATATGTCAGTTCGAATCCAAGATGGGAGTACAGAGCCTATTCCACTGCATAAAGGTGTCAGACAAGGAGACGTTACATCTCCGAAGCTGTTCACCGCTGCATTGGAGGACGTCTTCAAGCTCCTAGATTGGACCGGGCTAGGCGTCAACATCAACGGCGAATACATCACTCACCTTCGATTTGCCGATGAAATGATTTGATATCATGGTCTTGGCAGAGTCGCTGGAGGATCTGGGTACAATGATCTTAACAAGTTATCCCAAGAAGTGGGTCTACGAATGAATGTGGACAAGACAAAATTCATGTCTAATGTCCATGTCATTCAAGTACCGGTAACTGTTGGAGATGCGATCCTCGAAGTTGTCGATCACTATGTTTACTTAGGACAAACTATTCAACTAGGTAGAGCGAACTACGAGAAAGAGATTAACCGACGGATCCAACTCGGCTGGGCAGCGTTCGGGAAGCTTAGGCATATCATCTAGTCCAAAATTACTCAGTGACTAAAATCCAAGGTCTATGACCAGTGTGTGTTACCAGCGATGACATATGGTTCTGAGACATGGTCTCTTAATGCTGGCCGTATTAAAAAGTTCAAAGTCTCTCAGCATGCTATGGAGAGGGCTATGTTGGGAATATCTCTACGGGATAAGATCCGAAATACGGAGATCCGTAGACGTACTAGGATAACTGACATAGCCCGTAAAGTTAGCACGCTGAAGTGGAGGTGGGCAGGCCACATCACTCGAAGAACTGACGACCGGCTGGCTCTGTTCTATCTGCCTACCTCCCAAGGGATTTGGCGTGAATATATGTGTGTATGTAATTTCAGTTTCAGCGCATCAACTTCAGTTCATCAAAAGCTGTTTCAAAACAAACGAGTTGAAAAGTTACGTGTGATAAATAAGGATAACTGAAAATATCGTGGCCGATGATGGCAAAAGATTTCGCCATTCATTGGATTTGCTACTAGAATTAATCAGGAGTTTCGAAAACAACTTCTCGCTGTCTATATCTTCGGTCAATAATAGCGTAATTATACAAAAATAAATGTATTATATAGGCCTGAGATAGAGACAAAAAAATATAAATCAAACTGAATTCTTATAAATTAAGTCAAACTACAAAGTAACGATGTTCTTAATGAACTCTCCTGTATACACTGCTCCTGAAGTTCCAAACTAGTCCATCGGGTGCACTAAAATCCTAACGATGTTTTTGTTAAAACGATACACTTCTTTGTTAATCATTTACGAACAAATTAAAAACTTAGCTTTGCTGAAGGCGGAATATGTTTTAATTACGCTCTTTTCATAAATATATTTTATGGACAAGTAGGGCAAACGACCAATCGGATCATGTGATGGTAAGCAAGTACCGCCGCCCGTAGATACTTGTAGATAGATTTGTGTTACAGATGCGTTGCCGACCTTTAAAAGAGTACGTTGGGAAAGGAGAGGGAGGGTGTGGATCTCCGGATATTTTTCTCACCAACCAAAACGCGGCATGAGCTACTCCACGTTGATTTTTTGAAAAGTCATGGTATTTCGTCGGCCCATACATGCGTCGCACTGTTTGGCTCTACCACTTACCACTGTTAAATAACTACGGCAAACATCTGATTCTTGGGGAATAGCTTTTCATCAGAAGAACTATATATCAACATAAACCTATGCTTATTTCTCATCTTGGTCGTTTAAAAAAGAGAATTAAGAGCATTTTAGTTTTGATTACTAAATTTACAAAATACATATTTTTTTAAAATTAAATAATAACTAAGTGACCACTTACACTTGAGATATCAAATCTCTTTGGGGATGATAATAAGTGATAGAGCCAAGCAGTTCGCTGCATGAATGGGCCGGCTCGACCAGTGAAATACCATGACCTCTCAGAAGATCGACGTAAAGTGGCTCATGCCGCGTTTCGTTCGGTGAGAGAGGTACCCGGAGGCCCACCCCCCTTCCCCATCCTTCCCTATCCCGTATCCCTTAAAGGTCGGCAACGCAACATCATAGCATAACATTATATATGTGTTGCTGGTGTCCATGGGCGGCGTTGCTTGCTTACCATCAGGTACCACGCCTGCTCGTTTGCCCTCCTATCCCATAAAAAAACAAAGGGGCGTTTTTGATAATAGATAGAGGATTATAATAAACATATTATGTAAGGTTCCGTTTAAAATTACAATTACGTTTAAAATTACGTTTCCACAAACTAAAACGACTTAATAAAAAATATTAACTTACGTAAAAGTATCGGTGGCCCAGTGGTCGATCACCCCGCTTCTGAATCCAGAGGTCGTGGGTTCGAATCCTGGCTCATACCAATGACTTTTCGAAGTTCTTTTCGAAAATTATGTGTGAAAATAATCGATGACTCAAAATTTTGTGCCCGGTATGGCAATAGGTTCGCCATTTGGGACGTAAACGTAACGGCGAGTCGAAGCTTAACAGCCACTGCCTACACCTTCGGGTAGAAAAAGGCGTGAAGTTATGTGTTTAATTACGTTGGTATTATGAAAAAGCTTATATTAATTAATTATACTTAATTAAATAAAACACTTTCTTTAACTTTAATGACTTTTAGATCATAAAGTGAGGTTAAACACACCTGTTGATAATCTGGACGTAGGTTGGAATATTGCATTCTGTAGGTAGTCGCCTGCTATTTTAATAAGGATCTTAGTTAAGGAGAAGCAAATTATAACATTTTTTCTTTATTTAGATTATTTAAGTTAGAAAAGACGCTGTATTTTCAATCCCTCAATCTGAAGTTTTTCTAATGTTACAAACATTAGAAATACTTCAGAACGCTAATTATCCCAAAAAATAAAAAACTCAACATAACGCAATATAACTTCACGCCTTTTTCTATCCGAGGGTGTAGCCAGTTGCTGTTAAAGCCGCGACTCAACTCCACATATTTCAAATATACTTTTTAATATCCTTAGAAATGCCATTAGTACTAATATCTTCAAAATAAAAAGGATCACATAATAAAAAAAATCGCGTGGAGTCCCTCCGCGCTATGGAAGTGAAACTTTGAGCACATCTTACTTACATTACGACGGGCCTCGTGGTGCATTGGTAAAATCGAATGTAGAACGGAGATTGGCGGATTCAATCCCCACTCGAGTATAAATCTTAATATGGGTCTTAGTAGAATTTGGTAATTACTCCTCTATTTAAGAGGATACGCCATATTCAACGTCGCATTGTTCTTTGATTTAGGTACTCCCCCAAGCTCAAGCCCATTTGATACCCATATTGTAAAAATGCATTAAAATACTTATTCCGCAATATTGGATTTAGAATGACGTCACATTTTTCAAGGTACTATCGAAAAGCCCTTTTATTTGATACCCAAAAAAGCATTAAAACTATCTGTGAATGAGAGCTAGTGGTATTTCCCTGGTTCAGCTATCATTTCTAAGATCTCGTAACTTGTAATTGACAAAACTAATTGTGAATTAACTATGTATATTTATTAGACTTGAACGACCACGACTCATGAATAATATCCAAAAAATTGAAAGGTAGATTAATCATAATCTAACCAGAGATATTTGGATAATATATCTATACAGATACCGTTATGATAATGTTGACCATTCTATTTTATGGCTGTTAATCACCATCTATTTGAAGTCCCATGCCGTTTATAATTTACATTTCAACACATTATACATTTTCAAAGTTCAAAGGGATTATATTCAAGATAATATATATATATCAAATATAAAAATATTTGATATTTTTATATTTCATAATATAGAGATTATTTGACCGAGGACCGATTATTTATACCCTTATTCTGAACTTATTTTATTCCAAATAACTCTGGTTCAGCGCTTATTTCTAAGATCTTGTAACTTGTAATTGACAAACTAATTATGAATATCTATATTTATTTATTAGACTTGAACAACCAAGGCTCGTGTATATGTAAAAATTGGATGGGTAGATAGCAGTATCTTTGTATTTCATAATATAGAAATTATTTCACCGAGGACCAGAAGCAGACTATTATTTATACCCATAATCTGAACTTATAAATGTTTATTTTTATAAGATTAGTTACCATGAGTATGTTTATCATGTGATGATTGAAGTCAGTTTGTCATTAAATTATCCTTGAGATATATTATACTTGAAAATTAATTCTCTTAAAATTATAAATGAAAATTAGACATCAAGTTACTTGATATTTTTTTTTTTTTTTTATATAAGCTTTATCTTGCAATCAGTCATGCAGACTATGAGCAGATGTGGTGAGTGCTGTTAGGCGGTTAGAGCAAAATCTCCATCGAGACTGCTCTACTCTGTCAACTGTGTCCATCAAGACTAAGGATTTGACGCCTCTTAAGCCTATTTATTAGATCCGGTGTGGTTAGTTGCGTGGCAAGCTTATTGGGATGCATTTCTAGCCTTTTTCTGTAATTTATACTCCAGGTCTTGATCTCCTCTTTAACGGTTCCGATTCTGAGGTGCTCGTGAATCTCCGATGTTTTTATAAACCACGGACAGTTGGATATTTGTTTCAAGATGTAATTTTGAACTCTCTGTATGATAGTTATGTTAGAATCACACGCCGAGCCCCACAGTTGAATCCCGTATGTCCAAATTGGTTTCAAGAGCGCTTGGTAGATGAGTAGCTTATTATCTACTGACAGCTTGGAATTTCTGCCAAGCAGCCAGTAGAGTCCTCTGTATTTCAAGTTGATTTCATCTCTCTTCTTCTGTATGTGTTGTTTCCATACGCGTCTCCTATCAAGGTGCATTCCCAAGTATTTTACGCAGTTTCCTTGCGGGAGCTGTTGATTGCACAGAGTAACTGGCGGACAGTCCCCTCCACGAAGAGTGAAGGTTACATGAACAGATTTTGTTGCACTAGTTTTTATTCTCCACTTTGAAAGCCAGGTATCAATTGCCTGTAACCCAGTCTGTAGGAAGGCTGAAGCTTCGATTGGGCTCTTACTGCATGCCAGTACAGCGGTATCGTCTGCGAATGTTGCTAGAATAACGTGTTCGCTCTGTGGTAAGTCATACGTGTAAAGGGTGTACAAGACTGGGCCTAAGACAGACCCTTGCGGTACACCAGCTTTGATTAAGCGGAATGGCGATGTACACTCGTCCTCTCTTATTTGGAATATTCTTTCTATTAAATAAGATTTTATGATGGGGAAGAATGTACAGGGTAAAAGAGTTTTTACTTTATACAAGAGACCTTTGTGCCATACTCTATCAAACGCCTGCTGCACGTCCAGGAAGGCAGAGGAGCAGTACTCTTTTCTTTCCATTGCCCTTCTTATCACAGAGCAGATTCTATGGACTTGTTCCACAGTGCCATGCCGCTGGCGAAAACCAAACTGGTGGTCCGGGATTATGGCTCTTTGATGAATCTCCTCCAATAATCTGTTCAGCAGGACTGACTCAAAAAGTTTTGATGTTACGGTTAATAGACTAATCGGCCTGTATGAGGTGAGTTCGTTCACTGGCTTCCCCACTTTAGGTATCATAATTACTTGTGAGACTCTCCACAGCGATGGAAAGTGTCCAGTTCTTATTATGCCATTAAATAAGATGGTTAGAAAAACTATGGCTTTCTTGGGAAGTTCTTTTAACACTTTTTTGTCAATTAAGTCAAACCCAGGAGCCTTTTTGTCTTCCAATTTTGATATTTTTGCCACGACTTCTTTCGGAGTTGTAGGTCTAATCGGCAAATCGAGCTGGAAGTCTTGAATTAGGACTGAATCTATGAAGGAGTCATCAGTATCCGGGTCAGCTTCATTAGGCGTGAATACGTTTGCCAAGTGATCAGCGAAGGCGTCAGCTTTTTCTTGTCTTGTCCTTGCCCAAGTGTTATTCTGCAACCGTAACGGCGGTTGGGGATTGAGGCCTATTATAGTTCCTACAAGCTTGCCATAGAGAGTAGTTAGTAGCACTTGTTGCACTTAAAGAATCTAGATAGTATTCCATAGTTTTGTCCCTTGCATTTTTTATGGCAAGCTTAAGATCCTTGACTGCTTTGTTAAGAGCTCTTTTGTCTAATGAGTGCCTGCTAGTGTGCCATACTCTTCGCAGTCTTCTTTTATTCAGAATAAGTTCTTTTACTTCAAATGAGATCTTATTTTGCCGAGGTCTGAGATTCAGGTCCTCTGGAGAGGTTCTCCAGCAGGCAGCTTGAACTGTTGTGGTGAAATGCTTTGTGGCTTCTTCGATATTATCTTCCGTTTTAAGTGCTATTTTTAGGCATAGCTTTGTATCAACTATTTCTCGGAAGCTATCCCAGTCAGTGTATTTGTTGTACAATGTTTGTCTAACTTCTCTTTTGAGAATAGTGGTGCTCACTGTCAATATTACAGGAACATGGTTAGATGAGCCATCGAGGCATGACTCAACACGGAAGAAAAGTCGAGACAGTCCAGTTGTAATAAAGAAGTCTAGAACGTCTGGCAGTCTGTTCTGGTCTGTGGGCCAGTGTGTTGGTTCCGGAGTTGAGACAGTAGTCAAGAAACATTTATCTATACTTTTCTTCAGCTCCCTTCCACGTGTAGTTATTAATCTTGAGCCCCAATGCGAATGCTTCGCATTCCAGTCACCCCCAGCAATAAATCTGTATCCCAAAGTTATAAAGTAGTCGGAAAACTGTAGTTCAGTTATTTTATGTTTCGGAGGACAATAAATTGATGAGACATTAAAGTCTCCATTCCTGTCACTTACCGCTACTGTGGTAGCCTGGATGTGTTCGGTACAGTAGTTCGATAACACATAGTGTTTTATAGTGGCTTTAATTATCACTGCCGTCCCACCGTGTGCCGTACCATCAGGATGGTTTGTGGAATAGACCTTATATCCTTTGATTCTTATCGAGCTGCTAGTCGTCATATGTGTCTCTGAAATTAACAGAATATCTAGGCTATGCAGACGGATCAAGATGTCCACTTCATAGATGTTGGGTGCCAAGCCATTGATGTTCCATGTAGCTATTTTTAGTGCAGTCATTTTGCCAACTTAGAGACTAGTACTGCAATGAGTTCAAGTAGTGTACTCATTTGCTGTAACACCGTATCAATCTTTTCGGATTGTTTTATAAACAATTGTTCTATGACTTTATAAGAGTCTGGTTGATGGATTGTATTATTTTTATGTATCTTCGATCTTACTGTATCAGCATACGATTTGTGCGCATATGTTTTTCTCTGCTCCTGCAGCGGCTCATTTTCCTCTTTGTTCTGATTTGAAGATGTTTTATTATCAGTTTCTTCCTTATATTTTTGAGGTTTATACTCAGATTGCTTCTGTTTACGTGGTAAGTGCTGCGAGGTTCTTCTTGATAGAATTTCCTTGTATACCTCACAGCCTTTGTAGTTTGCTGGGTGGGGGCCTAAACACAATGCACATAAGGCAGGTGTATTTCGATCCACCTTTGTGCATTCTGAAGTTTTGTGCGGTCCAGCACACTTGACACAGCGATACGGTTTCATACAATAATTTTTAGTATGTCCGTATTGCTGACATCTTTGCCATTGCACTACAGTGGATCTTTTTCTGGGTTCTTCAATAGTAACAGCTTGATGATATATAAACCTAATATCTCTAGAAGTTCCATTATTAGGACCTTGAAGCAAATTTACAAAAAAGGTAGAAGTGGGTTTCTTGTCGGGACCAAATTTGGCATTGATAATCTCACCTACCACTGTGTTGCCACTTTCTTCGATAGCCTCTTTGATAGCAGTAGTGGGAGTTGTGTGGTGAAGATTTCTTATAACAATCCTATAGCATTTTTGGTCTTTTCTATTAAAGGTGTGTCCTATTAATCCATTTTCTCGTACAACAGTTATTACCTTCTTGTATATCTCCAGGTCCACTGAGATAACCTTAAGTTGATTTCGGCTAATAATCTTATAAGAGAAGTTAGATCTATCCGTTGCGGTTTCTAGGAGTTCAGTGAGCTTATGAACATCCTCAATTCCGTACAAGATTATAGGGGGAGGTTTATTATTTTTCTTGTCTTTTGCATCTCTCGCCCTATATTCCGGCTGATCTATTGGGAGTCCGCTAAAGCTATTTGTTGTTTTTATTATTTCGGGAGAAGGTGGGGAGGATAATTTCCTTTTTTTTGGATGGCGTAACATGGGCACTCTTTGCCAGTCTGGTGGTTTTGAGCACTTGGTGACTATTTCTAAGTCTGATTGCTGCATTTCAGCATCCTGCTGTGAGGAGCTTTCTTTGGTTTGGGTGTTTAGTAAGTTGCTCATAGACATACTCTTGGCCTTGGTAAATAATCCTGGATGAAAGGCCTGCTGCACTAACTTCTTCTTGTTTCCTCAATCAAGTTACTTGATAAATAACATAGTTTTATGTAATACTAGTTGACCCGGCGAACCTCGCTCCGCATCAAAAGAAATGAATTAGTAAAATCTGGATCTTAAAAAGTTCAATTTGTGCTATTTATCGGCACGCGTTTTGGCGCACAAACGCAACTGCTATGTACCGCTATGTTAATACTGTAATATCTTCGTAAATATTAGTTTGAATTACATGCTGTAAATGGCTATATTGATCTATATTAAAAGCACAATCTATTTAAGACACTTAATTGGATGAAAATTAATGCTGTAATGTTTAAAATTGCTTCGTAAATAAGCCATTATTTCTCGTAAAAAGTTAAAAAATAATAATGGTCATTGTGGGTTATCCTTGACATAGACATATGCCCTCGCGGACTTTTTTATAGACCTTTTAAAGGTGTATAATAAAATTGTGTACATTGTTTTGATTTATCACTTAGGGTTCAGGCAGCGTTTTTGATTAAAGTTTTAAATCTTGAAAATTATCATTTTTTTTCACTACACTATTCATGAATAATAGATCAAAACCACCCCGTTGACACCCTCTAACTATTAAAAAAACCGCATCAAAATCCGTTGCGTAGTTTCAAAGATTTAAGCATACAAAGGGACATAGGGAAAGAGAAAGCCACTTTGTTTTATACTATGTAGTGATATAAAGAAAACTGTAAATAGCTAATGTTGTTTAGATATGCTTTGCAATATTTCAAATGTGATGAATTAAAAAAGAAAATACAATTTATAAGTTTATAATTACCAAAATATTCGTAAGTACATCCAGTAACAAGTAATATATTTGTTCAAATCACGACTAATTTTGGTTTATGCAAAAGCTCTTTGTCGTATTGTCTTTCACGGAGTAAAATTAATTCATCGTCACTCGTTATGCACTATTTTTTTACGTTCATAAGCTTTACCACAGAACAAAGTACTCCTAAACCACTTTACACTTTACAGTTGGAGTATATAGTTGAATATATTTATTACAAACTAACAAATAGAGCAGAGTACCTAACTGTCACGATTATTTACTAATAATATGTTTTTACGTTTTCGGTCATAGAGGTCGCAATACGCCAACGTATTAAATCGCGCTATGGTTTCACTACCGTAGGGTTTATGTATGATTGACATTCCAAATCAATTAGTACCTCCACTTGCCACTAGATGGCTGTGTACTATTAAAATTCAAGCTTAACAAATTGAAAATTGGCTTCATATATACTTCGATGCTTTAAAGTGTTATTATAATATTTTTTCCACGCGAGGGCCGCAAGGGGGCGTTAAATGCGTTAAACGCTCGATACATTAGAAGTTTCACTTCAAAAATATTCCAATTTTGTTTCAATTCAGCTAGGTTGGCATATTATTATTTTAAGGAGAAATTTGATTTTGAAAAATGTTTTAAGTTTATTGTTCGTTAAAAAAGATACTATTATAATAATAACTATTTACGTACACAACGCTGTTAACAAATAAAGAAAAGAGAATGTTCAGAAAATCCTCAGAATCAAAACTGTAGCAGGAAATATTTTGTTTAAAAATAAATATTATTGTTATTCCCCTTAAAAGTGAAGCTTATTAAAACAGTCATCCCACCAAGAAATTGCTTTCATAAACCCGTGGAAAAATAAGAATTTTAAACCGCAGCAAAACCTACAAAATTTAATTTTGTTAGTTTTTAGTGGCAGTTTTATAATAACTTGTGGATCACAGGACATAATTGTTTTTATAATTTACTAGCTGACCCGGCGAACTTTGTTCCGCATCAAAAGTAATAAATGAGTAAAATTTGGATCTTATAAAGTTCAATTTGTGCTATTTATCGGCACGCGTTTTGGCGCGCAACGCAACTGATATGTCCCGCTATGTTAATACTGTAATATCTTCGTAAATATTCGTTTAAAGTACATGCTGTAAAGATCCACAATCTATTTAAGACACTTAACTCACATAACTGGACTGATATTTTGGTGGCGCCACCTAGTTTCTTATTATGCAACCCAACTTGTGTTAGGGTAACCCTTACAGCAAGACTACTAGAATTGAAAACTCTGGAAATCAATACATTTAATTGAATTAATGGTGATAGATATAATAAACTAATAGAAGTAGACTACGACTAAGTCCACTTAAATAAAATGGATATTATACATAAAAGATGACTAGATAAAATCGTTGTATAGCGACAGACTTTCGTCATACTTGTTAAAGGTTTGCTCTAGCTCCTCTAGCTCTTGCCTCTACTGCAAGTCGTGCAAATAAGCAAAAAGCTTTTTTTTTTCTGTGGTGATTTGAATAGGTATTTTAGCTGACGTCATTCTGACTATGTTTAAACAAATGTGAAGACACATATCAGATAATTTACTCATATTTTTTTGTGCTACAAAGCATGCTGAAGATTTTAACGTGTACATGAAAAATAAACTTGTGTGTGGCAGTCGGGTAAAAAACACAGCAACAAAATGATTAAAGAATTACTTTTACACATTAATTTGTTCTTTCTGATAACTACAAAGTTCATTTTATTTATTTATATCTGAAAGTACTTCAAATGACAACAGCTACTGTACATTTGAAATAAAAACTTGTTCAACTGTGGACGGATTTTTTGTGGTGAAACATGACTAAGGAACTACATTATTTTAATATGAACGCTCTCGGCGAGTCAATAAGATACATTTTGCATTACACAAAGCAAAAATTCGCTGATATAAGACATGACGTGACCACATGGCCGGATCAGGAGATAAAAGATGGTAAGTAGTTAATCATAATTTTGTGACAATATACCTTACCACGATATATTTAAAGAAGGATTTTGATTAGAATTTTCTTTTTTCTTTTAAATGACTTAATATACACGTTTTTGTGTAATATGTTTGTGAATGATTATTTTTTAATCACTAAATGATTGTATAATAATGATTAGTATCAGTCGGTCAGTGACCAAAAAGTTAAGTTTTTATCAAGCTAAAATATTTTGATTTTATTTCAAATCAAGTTCATCAAATTCACAATATTTTAAGATAAGGCAGCAATTCGTCAAATATTACAGGTAAATGTTTTGTTTTATATTGTGAATGCAAGTTTATTTGTTACGATTTTCCTTGACCAGGTAACCGATTATCATGAAACTTAATACACTCATTTTGAGGGAGAACACAATATTCTTTTCTAAAAAAATGTTTTATAGAGATTAAGAGGGACATTGAATGATCTCAAAAAAATTTAAACTCTAGCAACTTTAACGCCATCTATCACTTAGTTTGCAAGGGGTAATGCAAGGGAAGATGCAGGTGAAAGCTACTATATTATTTGACATCATTTATCATATATGTTGTTGTATAATTGATTTTTAAATCAATGAATTTTTGTCATGTCTGGAGCTAACTATGAAAACATTGGTATTATTTGCCTGCAGCTCTTCCATTCGGGCAACTACCTATTTACAAAGAAGATGACAGGACCCTTAATCAATCTTTGGCTATTGCTAAATATGCAGCAAGAGGTACTGATCTGATTCCCAAAGATCCATGGGAGCAAGCTGTCGTAGAGAGTTTCGTGTATACCATTTACGATTACTGGTTAAGTAAGTTATGTTTTTTTTTGTGATAAAAATTATGAATTATGGGCTGGTCATATCTGACGAAGGACCGATGGTAGATGGAGAAAGAAGGTCATAGAGTGGAGACCATGTCTTGGTAAACGTAGCGTAGGACGCCCACCAACCCGATGGTCAGACGACCTCAGAAAGGCTGCTGGAAAAGACTGGATGCGGAAGGCAGAGAATCGAAAGTTGTAGCGCACATTAGGAGAGGCCTATGTCCAGTAGTGGACTGAAATAGGCTGATGATGATGTAAATTATGAAAAGTAATATGAGCATACCAATTCTATATAAAACGCTTAGAATCATATTAAATTGAAACTACTAGTATTATATTAGTAAAAAGTGCTAAGAGTTTACAATTAGTGGGTATATAATTTTAAATTAGTCCTAAATTCAGTAGCAAAATTTTTTTTTATGGAATAGAACGGCAAACGAGCTAGCTTGTCACCTAATGTTAAGCAACCTGCGCCGCCCATGGACAACAGCAACACATAATATAGTATTTATCTCTAAGACTTTCGCGAATCACGTTCATGACATTAAAACAAACTTTAGGATTATATCGCGTTTATTTATTACCAATTTTATTGATTTCCCGACGTTTCGAACTCTTTACAGAGATAATTTTCACGAGTGATGAACAAAAAGATGGTATTTGTTCAAAAGCAATTTTCATTGATACAGAGATCACCCACTTTTTGGAAATAAAAATCAAAAAGTTGATGTTAAAAATATGATTTTTACTATTGGTAACCCACATCAGACCATGAAACAAAAATTAAATATTTATTAACAAGATATATTTACTAAAGAAAAAGTTTGGTTTGTACAGATCCTTTGTTGTATGTTGAAACGTCGGGAAATCAATAAAATTGGTAATAAATAAACGCGATATAATCCTAAAGTTTGTTTTAATGTCACATAATATAGTGTTACCATTTCGTTGCCGACCCTTAAGGGAGAAGGAGAGGAAAGGCTGGGGAAGGGGGGTGGGCCTCCGGGTACCTCTCTCACCGAACTAAACGCGGCATGAGCCACTTTACGTAGATCTTCTGAGAGATCGTGGTTTTTCAGCGGTCGAGCCGGCCCGTTCATGCAGCGAACTGCTTGGCTCTACCACTGAAATTAAAGATTAATGAATTAAAAATTATAAAAGATGAAGACTATATTTAGGTGTTATTATCTATGCTATATCTGCATCTCTTTGACTAACCCGCAAGGAAGAATGGAGAATACGAATAAGACTATTTTTATTCCCTATGCAGATGCACGTGCCTATCTCAGAGAAAAGGATCCTAAGAAGAAAGAGGAAATGAGAAAGAAACTTCTCGAAGAAACCATTGACTATTTCTTTTCTAAATTCGACAAACATTTAAAAGAGAATGGTGGCTTCTTTATTGGAAGGGTAATATTTACTTACTACTTTTAATTATATATGATGTGAGTAATCAAAGTCAAAGAAACGAGTTGAAGTATGTAAGGATCGTGCCTAATGGCGCTATGTTCTCTTTACCTACCCCGCAAGAGTCTTGGCGTGAAGTTAACTGTGTAGGTATGTACTTCACATTTAGGTAAAATGTATCACTAATAATACGGGTCATTATTGAAACATATATTATACATACAGTGATACTTGAGGTTGTCCCTATTTGTCTAGCGCCCACGTAACGGAAGTTTTCAAACAATATCACCTGTTATTAAGGCTATTTGACGGTATAATTTGGTGGAACATAATTCCGTTAAAAGGGACTTGAGAGTATACGCATTTTAACATTTTTTTTTTATATATGTTATGAGGGCAAACGAGCAGGCGTGTCACCTGATGGTAAGCGACTAACGCCGCCCATAGACATCAGTAACACATATAGTGTTACTGTTGCGTTGCCAACCTTTAAGGGATATGGGATAGGGAAGGTTTAAGGGACATGGGATAGGGAAGGATGGTGAATGGCCTCCGGGTACTTTTCTCACCGAATGAAACGCGGTATGAGCCACTTTACGTCGATCTTCTGAGAGGTCGTGGTATTTCACCGGTCGAGCCGGCCCATTCATGCAGTGAACTGCTTGGCTCTACCACTGTTAGAATTTACTCGATATTGTAATGGTGTTTGTAAAATATATTAACATCATAATTAATCATATGTTACCACCCGCGAACGAAATAAAGTTTTTAAGCGAGTCTCTATAAGTATACACACTATAGCTCAATAGTAGGCAATAGGATAGTTCTAACTAACAACAAGATTATTGTTTCAGCTAACATGGGCTGAGTTTATTCTATGTGGCATAGTTGAATCCACCGATCTTCTGTTGGGTGTTGATTTGGGGAAGAAGTACCCAAAAGTAGCTGCTGTAGTAGAAATGATAAGAAATTTGCCAGGAGTAAAAGAACATATTGCAACAAGAGGACCATATTCTCCACCCAAAATAAATACAGCTGTATTTTAAAATTGTATAAAAAAAAAACAAACTTTGTTTTAATATGCTTACTATCAATTATAAAAATAATTTCGCTGCAATAAATATGATAAATAACATTCGACTGTTATCTCAATTATTTTGTTTTTGTAAACTTGTGATACAATATTAATACAATAACAATTCAACTTCATGACTTACTCCTTATGGTATAGGCAGAAATAACAAGACATATTTTTACATATTTGACTTTTTTTTTTTCATTTATTATTAAATTTATTATTTTACATTTACTATACAGAGTCCCACAAAACCATATACATTGGTTTGTCTGTGGGATCAGCTCATCACATTACATAAAACACGTAACATCAGATTACATTACATAAAACACAAGACATGAGATAACATTACAATTGCTTAATATAGTAAGTCCTTAATTTATTTCTAAATAACTGCCGATCATTCTCTGCTCGTATGTCCGCCGGCAAACTGTTTAGCAGGTACGGAATGCGTTTTTTTAATGTTCGGTCATCGTAATAGTATAGCACTTTAAGTACATCAAACATGCCTGCAGTCATCGACCGAGTGTTGTGCTTGTTCTGTATCTTAACAAGGTTAAGCTCCTGTCTGCCATGGTTGTTTACATATATTTCTTCTTATATATTTCTTCTTTTTCATAACTCTTAAGATATTGTCAAGTTGGTCATGAAAGGTGTCTTTAACGTTGATGTCGTTTCAGAGATCTGCAGAACAAATAAATCGACAAAAATAGCAATAAAATATATATAACATAACATACATAACTTCACGCCTTTTTCTACATGAAGGTGTAGGCAGCGGGTGTCTGTAAGCCTCGTCTCGCCGTTATATTTACGTCCCAAATGGTGGCGAACCTATTGTCATACCGGGCAAAAAGTTTTCAGTCATCGATACTCATCACATATAACCTCCGAAAATAATTTCGGAAAGTCATTGGTGTGAGCCAGGATTCGAGCCCGTAACCTCTGGATTTAGATACGGTGTGCTCGACCACTGGACCACCAAAACTTGAAAAATATAAAATATATACTAATGTTGTTTTGTTCATTACGTTTTTATATAGAAATAATATAATATATATACTTTACTGATAGAATAGCATGTCTTGAGATACTGACGGGTCTAAGAGATAGGTGCGCTACTTAATTGTCCCAACGTAAACTTTGCTACCAGCTGACTTCAGAAGTCAGACTACTTCTGAAGTCAGCGAGTAACAAAGTGACAACCAAAGTGTTCGAGTGACAACCGTTCGAGACGACAAAATTAGTTTTGTTCTGATTACTTTTCCAAAGTTTACTTTTTGTACTCCTTTGCTTTTTAACCAACTTCGAGAAAAGGAGGAGGTTCTCAATTCGTCTGTATGTATAATATTTTTTTTTATGTATGTTCACCGATAGTTTCGTCAATTATGGACCGATTTCAAATTATTTTTTTTGTGTTATAGTGTTTACCTCCGAGATGGTCCCATTTTCACCAGGTCAGGATCTGATGATGGGAACCAGGAGAAATCGAAGGCAGCCACCAAAAGTTGTATGCGAGTATGGTGTTTTTATTACTTAATAGTGATGTCTTAGGGATATTCTTAATGGTGTCAACATTGGATGCTGCTGTGCTGATGAAGAAGCCACAAAACTCCTCAACGGTTAGGAGTTTGAAGATAACACTGCATTGGTCGATAGAAAGTACTTGGTAGTATGTAGGACTAGCGTGTTGCTTGTGAAGTATCCTGGAATATACTCCTGATGTTGCTATGCTGATGAAGAAGCCATAGAACTCTTTAACGGTTAGGAGTTGGGAGACAGTACTGCAGTTAGTCGATGGAAACTGTTTAGTAGTATATAGGACTAACGTGTTGCTTGGGAGGTATTCTTAAATCAACGTCTGATACTGCTGTGCTGATGATGAAGCTACAGAACTTTTAAACGGTTAGGAGTTAGGACACAATTCTGTAAAAATGTATTTTTATTTTCTGCAATAGTTTCCAGGCCACGATTGGCCTTCATTCGGGCTGTAGTGTTATTGGGTCTACCCATGATAATTACAAAAATATAAATACTTAGCAAGTATTATCATACTCTTTTATCTAAGTACCTATTTATGACAATTATTGCTCCCTAAAAATATCAACTATTTAACAAACGGACTTGTAAATAGTGAAAATATATTTACTAAACTGAAAACCATGTAAATGAACTAACTTTTATTATAGTTCACAACTCATTAATATCACTAAAACTCGTGAAAAAAATTACTTCAAAAAAAAAAGTTAAACCAACTTCTAGAAACGTAAACCACACAATCTATAAGTATATGAAAACAGTACCTCTATAACTAAAAAACGATAAATAACGTCACTTACTCATTCGTATACTTAATACAATATACAAAACGTAATACTTTAATAAAGTCATCGTCACATCCCATTCCCTTATAAGCTGCCAACTGTGACACTATCAGTGTTGCAGGGTTCCATGGGTTCCATTCATTATTGAAGTCTTCAACCTCTAAGACAATTATGTTCTTTGTTCAACAACATAATCAAATGTGATACTTTTAGCTTTTTTACTCTACTTATACATATTAACCATCTATGGAAACAAAATCTGTAAGCGTATATATCTGTGCAAGAAACACATCTCATTACCAAATAGAACGTGTTCTGGAGGAAGGTGATGATAGGAAGGAAGGTGAAAATCGACGCGCGTGCATGAAAAGAGTCATGAAAGTCAACGAAGCGAGTCAGGTATGTAAGAATTGTGCCATAGGGCGCTCCGTTCTCTTTGCCTACCCCGCAAGGAATTTGGCGTGAAGTTATGTATGTATTTATGTAACATTTTATTTAATGTTCTCAAATATTTTTGAAATTTGTGTGTAGGTAACTAAATAAAAAATGCTTTCACAGTTCCTCATTAAAAAGAAAATGCTTTATTAATATTATGCCGGTATCTATTATGTTTGTATAGATACTGATGAAAGTGTTCTGGGGTTTGATACAATATGGCAAGGTGACAAGGTCATGTGCAAGTTACTATGTGATAATTTTATTCTAGATTGCGTGGTAACTATTATCTATATATCTAACATAACATAACTTCACGCCTTTTTCTACTCGAAGGAGTAGGCACTGGCTGTCAAGCCTCGTCTCGCCGCTAAGCGCTCGTGTTTAACAATTTTAAATATTTTTGTACATTGACTATTTTTAAGTGTTTGTGAAGACCTACCGTGTGAAAATAATACCACTTTGACTTTGACTTTGAAGTTTACGTCCCCAATGGAATGGGTGGCGAACCTATTGACATACCGGGCACTAAGTTTTTTATAGTATCTAATATTTGAAAATAAGTCCCCTGCTGGCTAAGAAGAATTAACTGAGCGCTAAAGTCATCACTCCTTTTCCCTCCACTTTCTCCCTTTACTTTACATACATACATACATAACTTCACGCCAAATCCCTTGCAGGGTAGGCAGAGAGAACAGAGCGCCATAGGGCACGATTCTTACACGCCTCACTCGCTTCGTTGACTTTTATAACTCTTTTCATGCACGCGCGTCGGTTTTTGAGGCTCTTAACATCACCTTCCTCCAGAACACGTTCTATTTGGTCATGGAATGTGTGTCTTGTCCGTCCTCGACTCCTACATCCATCCGCTTTTGCATTGTATATCTGCTTAGTCAGTCTTGCATCAACCATTCGTTCTACATGTCCGACCCATCGGAGCATGCCCTTTCTTACTTTTACACCGACACTCTTGTTTGAACCTTGTTTTCTACGCGGTCAGCGAGAGTCACTCCGCAGATTTTGCAGATTTTGATATTGGATTTAGAATGACGGCACATTATTTTTCGAGCTACTATCAAAAAGCCCTTTTGATGCACATATTGCAAAAAAGCAGTAAAACTATCTCTGTATGATAGTTTTCGCGTTTTTTAGTGGTATTTCGCTGGCCCATTCATGCAGCGGACTGCGTAGATCTACCACTGTTATTATTATCATCCAAACTTATCGTGTATTTAAAAATTTCAGCTCAATTGGTTGAAGATAATAGGTACTTCAAAATTGAATTCTAAGATTCAATAACTACATAATTACATACTATAAAACATAGTCGCCGTCCGCTGTCTGTTCTCCTTATATGCTTAGATCTTTGAATTTACAAATCATCGATATTTATCACACATAACTTCTGAAAACAACTTCGAAAAGTCATTGGTGTGAGCCAGGATTCGAAGCCGCGCCCTCTAGATTCAGAAGCGGGGCGCTCGACCACTGGACCTCCGAGACCTTAAATGTTAATTAGTTTAATTATGTCGTGTGGCTGTTTTTGTGCTTGCCGTGCCTGACAGGGTTATATTAAAATTATATTAAAACACAATTCTGACATAGCAATACGACTCTTCTCTTGATCAATCTTTTATAGTCGTCAGTGCTGTTAGCACTTGAGATGGCCCTTCTCACATTAAGTACTTGACTGTGACTACCATGGCCTTGTCCTTTGCATCATAATATCTAATTAATTAAATTTAGAAAAGTTCACGTAGCAGTGAAATACCACACAATCCCAAAAGATCAACAAAAATAAATCATATACCGTATATTTTTACAATTTTTAATTGTACTGATGTATTTTACAATTGTAATTGTTTAAAATTGTATTTTAACATTCAATATATTTTTTTTTATTTTTCCATACAAATTAATCATTTTCCTGCTCTTATCCCACTCTTAGTGGGGTCTGCACAACATGTCATTCTTTCTAACTATCCATGTTGTCAAAAGTATGGGCTCCTTCTAATTGTCTTAATTTGTCCTAATAGTTGGTATTTCCTTCCAGTGTCCTTCCAGTATCTTGTCGATACAGGTCGCCAGGTTATGTTGCAAAATGAATACTTGTAATTTATTGATCGCTCTTGAGTTTACGATGAAGAAGTTGGTCTGATCAGTGAGAGATGACTCGCTACCTGCTTTTCTCCATGGTGGATGCCATCTGAACTAATAAATTATTGTCACCTTCAACAAAACATAAACATAACTTCACGCCTTTTTTTACCCGAAGGTGTAGGCAGCGGCTGTTCAGCCCCGTCTCGCCGTTATGGCGAACATATTGCCATACCGGGCACAAAGTTTTTCAGTCATCGATATTATCACATATAATTTCCGAAAACAATTTCGAAAAGTCATTGGTGTGAACCAGGGTCTGGAATCGAACCCGGACCTCTGGATCAGAACCCGTGTGCTTGACTACTGCGCCACTGAGACTAACAATTTTGTCAAAAATGGCATCCCGTTGCTGGATAATGTTACCGCCTCTGCGATGCTTCCTCCAGACTAATGCATGATTTATTTAAGGCTGACTCTATTCATCCGGTTACTGTACGAATAATTTGTTATTATTTATCCGGATACCGTAAGAATAATTTTATTTTATTTATCTGGCTATTTTGTCTATCCGTTAATAATTTCTTTTATTTTAACATAAAACCTGTGCTTATATGATTTTATACAGTAAAAGCTGTTGGTCTAAAAATACAGTAGGAAATTCTATTTTAATTTTTCTGTAACTAATGCTCTTACAGATAGAAAAAAAACCAAAACCTAAACTAACCCAAACCTACCTAAAAAAAACAAAAAAGAATTTGACCGGATGACTCATTGACCTATATGTTATAGACTTGTAGTAACCTTCTCAAAGTGTGACCACTGGCCATAAGCCTACAGGCTTATGCGAAGCTTATGTCAATTCAGTCATCTGTCAGACGCGAACCGAATAACAATAGGTACAAAATGGGTAAATGCGTAGTAAAAGAGTGCGATTCAAGATCGGAAACCCATAAGAAATTAACCGGAATTACTTTCCACACGTAAGATTAATGTTTACATTAATATTAAAATACAGTAAAATAGATAAAATGTTGAATTTTCATAATTAGCTTCAGTGATACCACTAAAAACTTAGTTTTAGTTTCCCACATTTGTGGGAAACTAAAACTAATTGTGGGAGTTATTAATTTATAAAAAAAGGAGATTTTAAATATTTTTTGTTATAATAATAACGCTGCAGGGTGCCTAAAGATGCAGCACGCCGTGACAAGTGGGTGAAAATTATCCGATTGCTGAGAAAAGAAACTGACTGGCTACCTGCACCCGGGAGATCATTTATCGTCAATTCAAGTTGATCATTTGCTTTTATTAATAAATGACATAATTAATAAATACTTAAAAATAAGATTGTATCACGAAAGCAAATTATTCACTCAGACTTATAAAAAAGAGACTAAAAGGCAATTTTATACAAAACTTATGTTACACAGCGGTGTATGAACAATAATTCATCTGCCTAGCTTTTTCCCAATTATGTTGGGGTCGGCTTCCAGTCTAACCGAGTGCAGCCGAGTACTAGTGTTTTACATGGAGCGACTGCCTATCTGACCTCCACAACCCAGTTGCGTGGGCAACACAAACCCCCTTGGTAAGTCTGGTTGTTAGACTTTCTGGCTTCTGACTACCCGTAACTACCAAAGATGTTCAAATGACAGCCGGTACCCACCAATTTAACGTGCCTTCCGAAACACGGAGGAACTCGTCATGATAAGAAGGACCGACCGCGCCAAGCGTTGCTTAACTTTAGGGACCGTACCCATACTACGTGACCCGTTTAGGGGGGGGGGGGGGGGGGGGGGGGGGCGCGTTTAGGCGTAATTGTGTACACCTTACCTACAGCGCTTTAAATCTGCTCTAAGGCAGGTGTACATAATTAGGTACAGATGAGTGTGATCCAATTTTTTTCGGAACAGCCGATCTAGTACGGAGTATACAGAGATCGTTGATCCATTCATTATTTCAGTTATCTTGTAATACATCTGATAAGAAATTAATAAGTAATAGTAAAATATTGAATTTATATTTATTAAATATTTTTACGAGGCTTGAAAAAGTTGGGTAAAATTTCGCATGGGCTGGCCACCCCACACCGCCATTGCAAATTTATATTGCCATCTTTGTCTAATCAAAGTGACGGCAATGTATTTGCGATTTGTGTGACTGAGATAGATATATGTTTAATTTTAAATGTCTAGTGGTTTCAAAGCTACGTCATTGCATCTAAAAAGTGGACACACATTTTTTGACGCATTTGTATGAGGTTTGCTCCTCTTGTATATTGAACTCAGTGGGATGACTAATGACAAATTATTCGTACAGTATACGGATTAATAGTCACTTTGTTAATTTAAATTTTAAAACAGTTTTTTTGTTTAAAAATAACTTATATATAACTCATATTTATATAAAATAAATGTAAATTGCAATACTTCAAATATATTACAGTGACATGACACTACAGATTTTGACGTTTGATTGAATCTTTAAATGTCTTTCATACACTGACCAACGATGGACCTTTTCACTAACAGTGAACTTAGCTATGTTTTGTTCGTTCTATGTGTGTCGAAATGTGATTACGAATCGTTTATATGGGAAAATTAATTAGTATTTTTTAGTATTTTACTCGCAATTTATCCATATTTTCCTATCCTATGTGCGATTCCTACCTCTAAGCTACCTCTCCGCCAATTTTCAACCAAATCTGTATGGCCGTGTAAGAACGGCTTCTTGAGTTATAAGACTTAAGTGTTGTAACAAACACGACTTTCTTTTATATATATATAGATGTAAAAAAGAAAAAATGTTAATTTGCAAATTTATCTCAGTCATTTATTTATATATAATCCCAGAGCAAAGCTATTAAGAAGATTTTTAGCACTTATCAGTCACCTTAAACCCTTAAAGTTGAACCTTTTCTTGAACAGTTCAATCATAATCCTGTTACAAATCTTCCAAGCCTTTTACAATTTCTTGTAATAATGGAGGCCATAATGTTTTAATGACCACCCGATTATCAGCCGGGCGGTGATTATTGTCGACCGAACGAATTTATTACGACCAATTGAACGCTATATAAAGACACGATTCTCAAGAATACAGAAGGATAGTTAGAATTTAAATAAATCAAACGATACGTTGATGGTACAGTATATTATTATGTATTTTTGTATCTTCGCGCCTTTAATATACAACGGTATTGCCTTAAAAACAGACGAGCATCTATGAATCGTTTATATATCGTCTGATATGGCGCTCTTTTCTTTGTGCTTATCCTCAGGAACTTGGCGTGAAATTCAAGTGAACCCAAGAACTCCTGATTCATAAACGGGGTAACAAACCGGCTGGTCATAGAAATGACAAAAGATCTGTAAATAAAAAAATATTAATAAAAAACACCGTTTTAGTTACCAGGCTTGCTCGACTTGAATTTTCAAATTAGAGAAAAATATATTATTCTATATTCCATCACTGTGGTACTCACTTAACTGTGTGAACTTAGTGTCGACCTACAAGAATAATCAAATATGCACCCTAAACCTTACCTATATGTTTCCGTAAAATAAAATATCTGTACATCACAATTCTAAATGAATATATTTCTGCTAATACCCGTTTCATTGCCGGTTTATCTCAACAAATTCATCTGTGGTTTCTTATAATACCGTCAATGGTCATGTGTTCACGTTTGGAGACGTTATCACAGTGTGTAAAGTGACGCTGCATGATGTTATCGATAATATCTGCTTTCAGCCACACGAGGGCGGCAGAGAAGTTTCAGTTGAAAGGAGTCAGGATAATGTATTGTGGGAAACAGTATTGTTCGACGAGTCGGACACCGATGTCATACTGAAAGGGTTGCCTGATAGCAGCTGTGATTACTTTCTTTGTAAAAGGTGTCCTTTGACGAACCTTTTGGATTGGTTTCGTAGTAACGGCATTTTGATAACAAACTCTCATTCTAGTAAAAAGCAATATTTATAATGATACAGATTTCTTCACTTACAATAACGCCAAAGTGTTGTATTGTAAAATATGCAATATTATCAACTCATTATTAATAAAATTAAATATTAAGGCTGTTCAATAATATAGGTCTCCTTCGGTTCGTTCGCTCGTGGCACGTCCGCGTACCACTAGCTGGTGTTGTAGTGGTCGGTCCGCTTTTTAGCGTGTTATGCTGTCGATCGACGCTTGAATGATACAGTTTCGAATGGAAATATAAAATCGCAGGTCGGTTGTTATCGCGTGTAAAATTACTCAGCCTATGACATTTTGATAAGTGTCGTTTGTACTTTGTTGCTGTCACTAATCGGGTGATATTTTGAAATTCATAGCCCGGTTAGTGTACAAAGTCAGGTTGATTATCGGGAATTCTCTTAGGGCGCTATTATCGTACAAAGACTGTTGGAAAAAGTTCTGCCGTTTGCGAAATATTGTGTGTGCACTGTGAACCGGAACTAGGTGCACAATCTTAAACAAGATCTTTCAAACATAAGTATGTTCTTATTTTATGGGACTATACAACAAGCGTATCACCTGATAGTAAGCAACTAGCGCCAACCATGGGCATCTGCAACACCCAGAGAGTCACAATTGCAGTGCCACCGTTTAAGATGGGATAGGAAAGGCAGACGAAGGAAGTGTATCTCCAATTTTCAAAGTTTAGGTTCTAGAGAACTAGAACTATTAAGTTTGCTTCGGTTTTTATTATAAAATAACGTTTAGGCATATTCATCAAAATTAAAGTTTCCCATTAGAAGGTTAAGTGTCAAATTTTGCGCCCAAATCTACGATCTACATAAACTTTTGTTTACTAATGTAACATATGCAGAAGGTATATACGGAACCTCTCCTAACTCATATTAAGTTAAGATATATAACATTTATACATAGCCGAGCTACTGTCCTGTCAGGATATATGTGCGGCATGCGGGCTGCGGTTACCAGTCGCTCGGCAACGAAACCCTGCGCAGATGTTTCCAGTTTTGTTGTAGATTGCCAAATAGCTGCTTAATTCTTTAATTTTCAAACATAAAATAAATATTGTGATATTTTGCTGTAATTAAAAACTCACTCGAAGTGTCGACGGTCCAGTGGCGGAGCTTCCGAAGATTCCGAAGTCATGGATTTGATATCCGGCACCAATGATTTATCTGAATTAATTTTGGAAGTTATGTGTGATAAATATCGATGACTAACAACTCTGTGCCCGTTAGATATGCAATAGATAGGATAGGCAAGAGATTCGCCACCTATTTCATTTGGGACGTAACGTAACGGTGAGTCGAGGCTTCAACAGCCGCTGCCTACACCTTATAGTAAAAAGATATGAAATTACGTTATTCCAATACGGAATGTGTTGATGATTAATTGATTATATTATTTGTCCAACTTCTGAGTGAGAGGTCACGATTACGAATCCAAGGAAACACTTGGAAATCTTTATGGTTATCCCATAATATATCCGATAGGTGGCATTCAAAGTTAGTATGCATTTAAATAAAACCCTTTGTATATATGTAAGAAGGATTTATTCAACACAATAAATTTACGGGCAATCATGTGCATTCCAAATTAAATATTTAACAAGTCATAATTTTCATAAAACCTTAATTCTAATCGAAGAATTCTTACATAAAAATGTATTCAAATATACCTATGTTTTATTAAAATATATTGACAATCTGGAACCGCCTGAAATAATTTCCATCCACTTTAGATTTATAGCAAATTGCTCGTAGCTACCTTCAGGCGCTATCTTACTTGAAATGGAAAATTTTCGTACAATATCTGTGCGGTCGCCATATTGGACGTCTGTTTTGTCTCATTTTACGGTAGCTTTAATATTAGCAAAATAATGTTGTCTGCGCGTGTATAATGTTATTAGGGTTTATGCAAATGTTGTGTATTAAAATATTTACATACAAGCAGCTATATGTATTGTTGACTTTTACTTGAGTTTCAAAGGTTTGAGAGTAATGTTATTTTCATAACCCTTTCACGGCCGTAATACCGGAAGATTTGGTTAGACATGTTTGATACATGGTATATTTGAAAAGTATAATTTCTACAGTGATGAATAAGTTATTGCTGCAGGCTAAGATACATACATACATAAGCTCACGCCTGTATCCCATGGGGGTAGACAGAGACTTTGGCTTTCCACAAGATATGATCCTGATACACATTTCCGCCTCATCCACAGTCATGCATTCAAGTCGGTTTCGGGTGCTACGAATTTTGCCTTTTTTAAACAGACCTTTTATTTGGTCATGGTAGCTCCGTCTTGATTTCCCGATCTCGACCCTGCCACTCACAGTCGCTTCGTATACTCCTTTAGTCAGTCGGCTTTCATCCATTCTTGCAATATGACCAAACCATCTTAACATACTACTCTCCACTTTGGTCACCACATCATTCTTTAACTTTCATTTTTCCCTTATTACGCTATTTTTCATTCTATCAGCAATGGTGACTCCACACATACTTCTCAGAGAATGCATTTCCACTGCATTCACCTTACTTTTATGCTTCGCCTGCCACACCCAACAATCACTCCCGTATGTTAGAGTTGGTACTAACACACCATTGGGAATTGTCAAGCGTGCCTTTTCCAATCGACCTGATTGCGCATCAAGGCATGCAATGCACCATTAACTCTATTACCCACAGTCACTCTCCTTTCAATATCTTCCTCACATTTTCCGTCTCTTGTAAACATACTTCCCAAATATACAAACTCATTCACTTGCTCCAATTTCTCGCCATATAATATCATATCACATACTGTGACCTCATTCTCTCTCTCCACAATCATAACTTTCGTCTTGCTTACATTTATTTTCATACCTCTTTCTCTAAACCCTGCATTCACCAAGATTAGTATGTCTTGTAACTCTGACATCGACGGAGTAAGTAATACCTGGTCATCGGCGTACAGTAGGCACTTGACACGCACCTCTTCCATGCTTGAACCACATACAGTCTCTTTCAGATTTGTCAGGCAACTATCCATATAGAGATTGAAGAGCCATGGTGTTGCAACAACACCGTTATAGATATTAAAACAGTCTGAGTGCGCTCCATTTATCCTGATACACGCTCTAGAATTCTCATATAGAGAATTTAAAACCCACACTAGTCGCTCGTCAACCCCATATGTATTCGACAGCGTTGACCATAATTCATTCCCGGGTACACGATCTTCTCCAGATCTACAAATCCACAAAATACCTTTTTGGACTTAGCTAAATGTTTTTCACATATGGTCCGCAAAGAGAAGATCTGATCGATGCACACCCTTCCTCTCCTAAAGCCTGCTTGTACATCCCACAAGTTCTCGTCAGTTACATACGTCACTCTTGCAATAAGAATCTTCGCATACAATTTACCTACCAGACTGAGAAGACTAATAATGCCTCGGTAGTTTTTGCAGTCCTGCCGCGACCCCTTCCCCTTGTGCAATGGCACAATGACTGCTTTAGTCCAGTCGTCCGGAACACAGCCATCACGCCAACACACATTGAAAAGTAGTTGCAGCAGTCTTACCATAACCCCCTTGCCGCTTTTCAGCATCACGGTAGTTACCCTGTCATACCCTGCAGACCTACCCAATTTTGTACTTTTGAGTGCATTTACTCTTTCATCACCATACTTACCTAAAACAAATAATAGTTATTAAACTGTTATATTATATTTTTCTTAATTAGTCATATATGTTATTTACAAGCAAAAGTATCTTTTTTTTTTCAATTATTATAAACACTACTTTCCATGTTTCTACGCCGAAGAAAATACTTTAATGAAAATTCCCTTGAAGTTTAGAGTTATTTTCAAAATATTCAGTTCCATCATGGCGTATCATATCGAGAATTTAATAAAACTTTATATCACACCTAATAATATCGCCGATTCAGCTCTCTTATTGCAGATTGCACGATAATAACGAATATTCTTTCAGTTGTAAAATTCTGAATAAATTAATAACAGATTTAGTTCCATATTTTCGTGGCGACAGCTTATTCCTCTAGTTGAGAAAAGAAAAATCAGGAAAGTAATTGTAATTAAACATAAGCAGATAAAGCGTAGTTCAAATAATAAATTTTAGGATTCTCACATTAGACTTAACCGCAGGCACTAGTCCTGCGGGCCTATTATGAGCTCTTAGTTCCAGTCAGCTTACGTGCTGCCTTGCAAAGTCGTATTTCCAAAAACTAATTCTAGCTAGTCAGTGACGAGTAGTCCCTGTCAAATTCACTGCAAATTCGATTTATCGACGATTAATTCCACCTAGTTAGTGATGAGCAATCTAGACTAGCTGGAATTAGTCGTTGGAAATACGAATTTGCAAGGCAGCGCGTAAGCTGGCTGAAATTTAGAACTCACAATGGGGCTGCTGTCCTGGACAGCATTATTCGTTTGACAATATGTTACAAAGTAAGTACTACACAGTATACAGTAGTTATACAGTAGCAGCAAACTGGAGACAAGTTCGTGCAAACCACAAGGAATAAAACAATTG
This sequence comes from Euproctis similis, assembly GCA_905147225.2. Taxonomy (NCBI): domain Eukaryota; kingdom Metazoa; phylum Arthropoda; class Insecta; order Lepidoptera; family Erebidae; genus Euproctis; species Euproctis similis. The sequence continues at coordinate 4,534,724 of LR990108.1, forward strand.
TTAGTACTTACAAGAATTAAATCTGATGTACATATATATAAAAATAATTCTAACTGTTCTAAGGTTAATATTAATCTCAGCGGTCAATATTAATCTGAGCATGATTTTTGAAGTAAATACTCGAGAGTAAATATTTAAACCCGGGTCTTCTAATCTAGACACGAGATGTTGATAACTGTTCTAAGGTTAATATTAATCTCAGCGGTCAATATTAATCTGAGCATGATTTTTGAAGTAAATACTCGAGAGTAAATATTTAAACCCGGGTCTTCTAATCTAGACACGAGATGTTGAGACTCCGGGCAATCGAGGCATAGAAAATATTTATTTGTGTAGAAAAAATTTAATTAAGATAAATTAACCTAGGTTACATTTTAAGAAGTAATTAACAAAAGAAACTTTCAAATTTATTTGAACATATAATGAAGAGTTTGAATTAATTATTTCAAAACGTAATATTAATCAAGGTTTATTCCATCGGCTGGACAACATGCTGTTACAAAAACGCTTTGTCTATATTCCTGGAACGTACGATAGCCATTTCTTTTTTATAAGAAAAATACTTCATCAAGAATTTCATAGGATGCAACACCGATATCAGTATATTTATTTTTCCATGAATAAGAGACTGGATTAGACGCTATTTTACTAATATTACCTGAAATTAAATTGCCAGAATTTTGTTGCAGAGTATGGAACCGCTCTGGAGGATATAGTCACAATATTCTTTCGGGTAGCTATTGTAAGATTAAAGGATTTAACTTGATGCAGTGGTGGTCAGATAGTTCATCACCATGACTTCTAGTTCAGTCTTTCGAATTCTTTTTCTCACCAATGTTTTTCCGGTAGTCATCCTACCAAATTTAGTTACGTAAAAATATCGTATATATTCATTTTGCTATACAATATCAATCGGACTGTCAAAAAATAATATATGCAACTGAATTTGGTTTTTTTTTATGGCATAGGAGGACAAACGAGCAGGCGTGTCACCTGATGGTAACCAATGAACGCCGCCCATGGACATCATCAACACACATAGTGTTACTGTTGCGTTGCCAACCTTTAAGGGATTGGGGATAGGAAAGGATGGGGAAGGGGGTGGGCCTCCGGGTACCTCTCTCACCGAACGAAACGCGCCATGAGTCACTTTACGTCGGTCTTCTGAGAGGTCGTGGTATTTCACCGGTCGAGCAAGCCCATTCATGCAGCGAACTGCTTAGCTCTACCACTGTTAACGTTAACGTTAACGTTGGTGACACTTCTTTTGCATTGTGATTGCCGTTGCTGAGTCTCGTGAATAATTTGCATTTTTAATATCTGTTCATTTGGAACTCTTCAAATACTAAAACTGTAACTCGGTATGCTTAGTTATCAAAGGTATATATGAAATATTAAAAAAAGGCTCTCTCTCGACTTTATATATGAACATACGGGTAATATTCTAAACAACTTTATCGGACAACTTTTCGCTCCCGAAGCCGCAGGTAAGTGCTGACAATACGTATGTAAGTTAAAGCTCAATTTATGTAGTTTCAAAGAGCTAATTAAGTCATAAATGTGAAACATGTTTTAGTCGCATTCTAAGAAAAAAGTATAAGATAGATGTAGATGCCCTTTTGTTCTAAATAGAGATGGATTTCCTTTTTTTGTTTTTCAATATATCAAAGTAGAATCCAACGATATCTGCTATTGGGTATTGATTTGAAGAAGAAGTACAAGGTCTGCATCTTAGAGATGATAAGAAATTCGTCTCGAGAGGTTACACATTGCCACGAGAGGACCTTATCACAAATTGCGCCAGTTGTGCACGACTAGTATAGTCACATAGAATTTCTCTTGTTAATTTCGTTTGCAATCAAAATGCTACATCTCAAAAACTATCACTTTTTCTTTATTATATCGTACATGAATTAAAAAAAAAAAAACCGCGTTAACACCTACTATCTATAAAAAACACCGAATCAAAATCCGATAAGTAGTGTCAAAGATCTAAGCATATAAGGGGACAGACAGCTGAAAGTGACATTGTTTTAGGCTGTATAATGATTTGACATACGTACCAGATTTATATACTCGTTTATGAATTTAGCAAAATATATATATTTTTTATAAGGGATAGGAGTGCATAGAGCAGGCGTATCACCCGATGGTAAGTGACCAGCGCCGCCGTAACTATCCGCGTATAGTAACTATACGTCTTGCTGGTGTCCATGGGCGACAACTGTAATACTATAGTATTACAGTTGTAAGCCGACCTTTAAGGGAGTAGGATAGGAAAGGATGGGTAAGGGGGTGGGCCTCCGGGTACCTCTCTCACGAAACGCAGCATGAGCCAGTTTACGTCGATCTACTGAAAGGTCGTGGTATTTTACCGGTGGAGCCGGCCCATAAATGCAGCGAACTGCTTTGCTCTACCACATATAAAGTATATCTTAACAGCAATGTTCTGATTACTTTTCCAGAGTCTACTTTTTGTATTTATTTCCTTTTTGCCACGAAAGGTACTCGGGTGATAGTCGAGACGAGTCATAGCATCATATCTTGTTAGTCTTATACAACCAAAAAGGTGAGCCAAAAGAAGGCTTCTGATGTTTTTTGGTTCTCACTTTTTCTTTCCTTATTTTGATTATGTTTATTTAAACCTTAAGAACCTTATTACTTTATTTGAAAAGATGATATCGGCCAAATGACACAATTGATTTCTATACGGGCTTGTTTTATCGCCTTTTTGGCGAGAACTTTGGGCGACAGATTCTCGCACTAGTGTCAAATTTTGACCTTCAGGGCTTCCAAGATCTTGGTCTAGTCAGAGACTAGAAAAAAACACACTAAATGAAATTGGTTGATATTGCGAGCCACGTACCCTGTCCTAACAGTGATTTGTTTGTGAACGACCCGCCGATCTAAAAAGGTCTATGGCCGCTCACTCTGGCCGCACCCTAACCGAAGTCAAAGTGTGGGACCAAAAGCGGTAGGTCTTGCCGCCACCTCAAGCGTATAGCTCTTGATAGTACTCATAAGGAGAGTCGCCCCGTGAATTCCTCCACTCCCCATTGTCCGGTTGGGTTCGGTAGCAGAATAACGCCTACTGACCGCGCGCTACGTAAATATTGCGGGCCAGTGAAAATCGCCAAAACCAGAGATGAGAAACTTGGAACCTGGGAATGTCGTCTTTAGAATATCGGTTGTAGCTCGCGCAGTGTGTGCCATAGCTCGGTCCTGTTGGAACCATTTGTACTTCAATCCTAATTATAGCAATTTCGGCAGAAAAAAAACTTTAAAGTTAACGTGGCCGTATAGCGCGCACCCTCCAATGTTGTCGTTTGACCGGTGGCATCCTCACAATTGCTCGGCGACACTTAGAGCATTTTCAAGGTTGGTGGCCAAACGACCAAACAATTTCGCGAATTTTAGTCCAAATAACTTAGCAGAACTGTAAACCACTGAACTAGACATGGGATTGCTGAATCACTAGACCACATAGCGTTATGATACACGACAATATTAACCACATTAGGTCTAAGCCCCTAATAACTTCTTATGAGCCCCACTGAAGGATAGGGTGTCATTATATTCTCTAGAGCCCGACCAGAAATGTCTAGAAGTATATATTATATCTCTCTCTCTGAATTTTGGTATTATGGCAGTAACATCTAAAATTCTATTACACACCTAATTCAAATTGCAAATGGGACAGACCGCAGTTGATTAATATACAGCAGGTCAATGTATTACTACTTCGATGTACCGTGTCGAGGTCTTTATATTACCAGCAATTACTTAGTAGGTTTAAATGGTTTTGTAGAAATAAGTAAGTAAACAACTCCTAATAATAATTTGTGAGTGGAAAAGAAAGCCTGTATGTTATTTAATTTATTCAATACTGTGTGGGCAACAGCTTTTTTCAACTTTCGCAATTATTTTTGAAATTCATATCGTCAATTGTTGCTGTGGCTATTATTCTAAAAACATTTTTACTGTTCATAGGTAATTTGAAAGCTAATAAACTGCTTTATCATTATTTTTGTCTGTCTTTGTTTACATAGATAATAACAAAAATAGATCTACGATTATAAAATATAATCTATCTACCAGTGACAAGGTCAACTGCAATTTACTGTGTGTGATAGTTGTATTCTATTTACCTTTTTTTTCTAAGATAGTGAGGAAAAATAAAAGGCGTGTCACCTGATGGTAAGCGACTATCGCCGCCCAAGGATACCAGTAACATAGATAGTGTTACAGGCGGGCTAAAAAGAAATAACTAAGCACTGTTAGACACATTTTTCCTACAACAAACTCCCTCTGTGTGACTTTCACATCTCTTTTCATAATATACCCTCATCAAGGCTCTTGAAAGTGTCTTACTGGATGGTGAATCCCGACAATTTGCATAGCTGTAAATTAATAGATAAAAATAAAAAACAATTATATGAATCAAAATGTCAGTTATATATGGAATATTTTTTTACTATTTAGGACTTTTAACACGGTAATGTTCACATCTAACAATTGAATGAATGTGTAAAACAAAAACAACCCATAATGGTGAATATTTAAAATTTAGGAATATTGTAAGGTCCTCTTGCCGCGATATGCTCTTTTACTCCAGGTGAATTCTTAATTTTCTCTTTTATCGCCTTCACTGCTGGATAATTGTTGTCCACTTGTATGTCCATAAACACATTTGAAGCTTCCACAAATCCACAGAGTGCAAAATCAGCCCAGGACAACTGGAAATGAAATATTTGTTGACATATTATAATAAAACAAATATTAAAAAGGTTTTGGATGTAGGCGTCATATTCCCTGAGATAGAAATTATTGATACATTTTTTTTAAAGTAACCGTACTTATTGATATTTGGATTTCGATATCTTTATTATTCTGGTGTTGTCATAAATATGACGTATTACATATTCTTTAAAATACTCTTAAAGCTTTTATTCCTTTAATAATATTACCTTACCAAGAATATAAATACCTATATACATAAATACCTTTCCAAGAAAGTAACCACCGTTATCCTTTAATTTTTTCTCAAATCTGGAAAAATAATAATCTATCTTCTCTTCTATTAACTTCTTTTTCATATCGGCTCGCTTCTTTGGGTCCTTTTCAATAATAATACCACGTACATCTGAACAAAATAAGCGAAATGTTAAGAAAATAAGCTTTCAATTTACTGAGAAACAAATTAAAGCATTAAATAAAAAATAATATCTAGGAAACCGCTTTGCATGGTATGGGAATTAAATGAGGAGAGATGATACATTTATTGAAGAAACAATGATAAATCTGAACGTGAAAAGAAATAATAAGATGCCCTAAGACAAAGTGGATGGATTAATTAATATAAATACGAATCTCAACGATAGAGATATTCTAATAAAAAAACACAGCAACATTGTATTTTTAGAATAGTTTAAACCAGTTTTCCGCCTCGCGGTGTTACCGCGGTGTACCCGCGTACAAACAAATTGTCGATGACTATAGCCCGAATACTGAACCGCCACTCAAATATATAAGCGCTACTTAAGCGTTTAAGTACAGCTACTGTCACATTAGACAGAATACGTGAAATTTGAGTAGTAAGTAGCACTTTATTGATTCTAAAATTTGAGTGGCGGTTCAGTATTCGGGCGTATGATGATTAAATATAAACTATATTACTCTGGGTGAATACAGTTTTCCAATGGTGAAAGAAATTTTGAAATCGTTCAAATAGTTTCGGAGTTTATTTCTTTGTAATATTAGTATAGATTATTTAAGATTACTTACTTCCCCAGTAATCTAAAATTGTCCCCACAATGCTATCAGCAAGTGCCTGCTCCCAGGGATCCGTGGGCATCAGTTCAGTACCCGTGGACACGTATCTGGCAATCGCAAAGGATTGGGTAAGGACACGATCCCCCTCCTTGTAAAGTGGGAACTGGCCGTACGGAAGACCTGGTGAAGTAAATATTGTTAACATTAATAAACTACTCAAAATTCGTCAGGGTGATCTGGAGGTCAAACAGACAGATGACAAATGTAGGATGTAGGGATCACATCCTGGCTCACACCAAAGACTATTTGAAATTTGTTTCGGAAGTTATGTGTGATAAATATCGATAACTGCAAACATTGAGCCCGATATGTTGGAATAGATTCTGCCACCTACTCCATAATGAAGTAAAAACTTCAAACAGTCGATACTTACATACGCTGCCTATATCATCAAGTATATAAAGGCGTGAAGATCAACACTAATATTTATGGATTTTATCGCTTTTATTTAAATTATTAAACTTATTTATATAAATCGATGTTTACAATTCAGAATCAAATACCTATATTATGTAATTTAAGTGTACATCGTTCATTGGTCTTCATTCAAGGTCGTTCAAGTCAAACATTATCTGGTGATCCGACTAAAGCACTGTTGTGTATGATTTAAGAATAGTATTTTATTTAAGAGCCTGATATTATGCGAATACTCTTAATATCAGTGTCAAATAATTTCTTTTCCACAATATTATTATACTAATAATGAATAAATTATTTACGATTATTTAAAAAGAGGAAACTTAACATAACTACGTGACTTTTTATACCCGGAGTCTAATTGTTACGTCTGAAATAGAATAGGTATCTATTGTCCATACCTTGGGCACAAAGTTGGCAGTCATCGTTATCACACATAACTTGATAATTCCTAGAAATCATTGGAGTGAGCCCAGAGTTGTGAATCAGATGTGGAGCGGGGGGGAAGCTTGACCACAAACGACGACCATAAACTGTTGACATATGTACGTACACATAATAATATATGAATTTTATATATAGGTATTCACTTACTGTCCTTGATTTTTTGATCCGGCCATGTACTATAATCGTATCTTACATCCTTGAATTCCTGTTTGGTATAACTCAAAATGTATCTTATATGCTCTGCAAGAGCTGGTACGTCGAAATAGTGGAGTTCCTTGGACATTTTGTTTATATATTTCGTCGGACACGGCTTAACCGCTTAGAGGCTATTTGTCAACTGACGATTAGATATTAATATTTAGGATGACGCCCAGCATAGTTAACGATGTTTTTATTTTGAACATTAAATAGATTAATACGTTATCCGAATCCCTCTTGGATAAATAAGACTTATTATTTACTAGTTGGCCCGGCGTACATTGTTTCGCCTCAAAAGTAATAAATGAATAAATTTTGGGTTATATGAAATTCAATTGGCGTGCGTCGTCCGGGTAAAGAAATAAAAACGGTATTTTTGGGTTATCTCCCTAAGATATAGATACCTAAAACTCTAAAAAGAGAACCTTTACTTCAGCAGTTCAATCATAATCCTGTTAGAAACCTTCCAAGGCTCTTACAATTTCTTGTAATAATGGAGGCCATAAACAAGGGTATTTGTTTTAATGACCACCCGATTATCGGCCGGGCGGTGATTATTGTCGACCGGACGAATTTATTACGACCAATTGAACGCTATTTATGTGTGTTTAAAGACACGATTCTCAAGAATACAGAAAGATAGTTAGAATTAAAATAAAGTCAAAAATACGTTGATGGAACAGTTTATGTAGTTTTGTATCTTCACACCTTTAATATACAATGGTATAGCCTTAAAAGCCCATTATGAAAATCGAAGAAGCTAGTGAAGAATGTATGGCGCTCTTATCGTTCTGTTTATCCCCGGTAACTTAGCGAGAAGTTAACCCAAGGCTTCTGATTTATAAAAGGCAGTACCAAACCGGTCGGTCATAGAAATGACAAAAATCAGTAAAATCAGAAAATGTGCAGATTCAGATTTTTTTTTCGAAAATAAAAACAAATATCTTGAAACAGTTTTAGTTACCAGGCCTGCCCGACTTGAATATCCAATTAGAGAAAAATATAATGAACTATATTCCATCGCTGTGGTACTGACAACTGTCGACCGATAAAAATAATCAAATATGCACCCCAAAAAAAACCCTATTTAATCTATATGTTAAATGCATACACTTCTGCTAATATTCGTTTCATTGCCGGTTTATGTCAACAAATTCATCTGTGGTTTCTCATAATACCGTCAATGGGCATGTGTTCACGTTTGGAGCCGTTATCACAGTGTGTAAAGTGACGCTGCATGATGTTATCGATAATATATTCTGCTTTCAGCCACATGAGGGTGGCAGAGAAGTTTCAGTTGAAAGGAGTCAGGGTAATGTATTGTGGGAAAAGTATTGTTAGACGAGTTGGACACCGATGTTATACTGAAAGGGTTGCCTGATAGCTGCTGTGATTACTTTCTTTGTAAAAGATGTCCTTTGACAAACCTTTTGGATTGGTTTCGTAGAACGGCATTTTGAGAAACTAACTCTTATTCTTAATAATAATAATATCTTGGACACAATACACACAGCGCCCTCTAGCTCTAAGCTAAGCAACTAAATGCTTGTGTTATGGATACTAGATAACGGATATTAATACGATATTAAGACACAGGTTTGCGCGTTTACCGCTAAAAACCGCTAAAGACCCTTTGTCGTAGCTCCCTGTTTTGAGAGTACTCCCTTACCCGCCTCAGCCGCTATCGGAATTCTTGGTGTTGACTTGTCGAGTGACGTCCAGTTCCGCGGTCATCTGGAGGGCAAGGCCAAATTGGCCTCCAAAAAGCTCAGTGTGCTCCATAGAGCGGGACAGTATTTCACGTCAGGTCATCGCCTGCAACTTTACAAGGCGCAGGTCCGTCTTCACGTGGAATACTGTTCACATCTTTGGGCGGGGGCACCCCAGTACCAGCTTACTCCATTTGACGGCATCCAACGACGCGCGATTCGGCTTGTCGACAACCAAGCTCTTACTGATCGGCTTGATCCTCTGGCGTTGCGGAGAGAGGTGGCATCTCAATGCATGCTCTACCGCATATACCACGGGGAGTGCTCTGAGGAATTGTTCGGATTAATACCGCCAGCTGACTTCCGCCACCGTTCGACGCGCCAACGCTACCACCCGCATTGGCTGAATGGTTGGCGATCGACAACAGTGCGTTTCGACAGGCACTTCTTGCCACGCACTGTTCCTTCATGGAACCAGTTGCCGGCGACGGTATTTCCGGACCGCTATGACCTAGGAACCTTCAAGAAACGAGCCTATTCTCGTCTGAAAGGCCAGCAACGCTGATGTGATGCCCCTGGTATTGCAGACGCCATGGGTGGCGGTGATTGCTTTCCATCAGGTGACCCACAAGCTCGTTTGCCCCTTCTCCCATAAAAAAAAAGAAAAGTATCTTAAATTATCGGAGATTGGGTATAACCCATAAAGGAATATTAAATGTGTACTTATCAGCTTAATCTTGTTTTTTTAATTTTTGACCCTTTTGATATCTCTTCTGAGGCTTGTGAATTATAACTAAATTATTGAAATTAATTAATACAGTCTCGAGGGCGCGGTGGCAACCACCTCGCTTCTGACTCAAAAAGTAATAGGTTCAAATCCTGGCTCACACCAATGACTTTTCGAAATTTTTGGAAGTTATGTGTGATAAATATTGATGACTAACAACTTTGTGCCCGGTATGGCAATAGGATCGCCACCTATTCCATTTGGAATGTAAACATAACGACGAAACGAGGCTTGAGAGCCGCTGGTAAAAATGGCGTGAAGTTATGTTATGTTAACAGTGGTAGAGCCAAGCAGTTTGCTGCATGAATGGGCCGGCTCGACCGGTGAAATACCACAACCTCTCGGAAGATCGACGTAAAGTGGCTCATGCCGCGTTTCGTTCGGTGAGAGAGGTACCCGGAGGCCCACCCGCTTCCCCATCCTTCCCTATCCCCTTTCCCTGAAAGATCGGCAACGCAACAGTAACACTATATGTGTTGCTGGTGTCCATGGGTGATTTTGGTTGCTTACCATCATATGACACGCCTGCTCTTGCACATAAAAAAATAATAGTTTAAAAAAACTAAAAAACACGCTTTTTATAGAATACCGAACTAAAAAATAGAAAAATAAAAAAAAATATTTTATTTTAAAAAAAGCGTGGGGTGCTTTTTAGATATTAACGAAATGATAATCACTCTACTCATATCTGTCAATAAAATATTTATAACTATTGACACCATGCACCCCACGCTTTTTTTAAAATAAAATATTTTTTTTTATTTTTCTATTTTTTAGTTCGGTATTCTATAAAAAGCGTGTTTTTTAGTTTTTTTAAACTATTATTTATTTTCTATTTTTTAGTTCGGTTTTCTAGTCTAGAACTTTCATAGTTCACGAATCGCACCATCTAGTGGCAATCACCGGAAACTAAAAAAGAAGTCGGTTATAAACAAACATACAAACATACAAACCTACAAACATACAAACATACAAACCTACAAACAAACATACAGGTGAAGCTAATAAAAAGCTAATAAATAAAACTAAAAGTAAACCAATTGTTAAAAATCCTCCTTTACTGAACATAGTAGGTAAGAGGGAGCATTGGGCATGCCCAAACCTCCCCATCATCCAAATGCCCATTGCTCCCTCTGTATACATTTTTGACATAGGTTGCCGGTATTTTTTTGAAGCTTCATATTTAGGCTTGAATTTAAATTTAAATTTATAGATTAGTAAATATACAATAGATAAATCATAAAAAATACACATACCCTTCATTAGTTTTATCTTTATTACGATCTGAAACCACAACAAAATATTTACTTTTACTAGCCCATAATCTTTAAACGTGTGTTTGACAATTGACAGAAATTACATATACCATATGGATTAACAGTGATTCCAGTCGGTAAAGAAAACTAACCAATCAAGAAAAAAAATCTATGGTCAAATCAGAATAAAATGGGGGTGCCCCTGTCTCCCAACTGCCCATCACTCCCCTACCTCCCATAATAGTTGAACTTTCTATTCTCATCTACGATGTACATAAACTTTTGTTTACTAATGTAACATATGCAGAAGCTATATACGGAACCTCTCCTAACTCATAATAAGTTAAGATATATAACATTTAAACATAGCCGAGTTTCTGTCCTGTCAGGATATATGTGCGGGATTCGGGCTGTGGTTACCAGTCTCTCGGCAAATGAACCCTGCGCAGATGTTTCCATGTTTTGTTGTTTGTTGCCAAATGGCAGGCTTAATTCTTTAATTTTGAAACGAAAATTATAATATTGTGAGATTTTACGTGTTTTTACGTACAGCGAAATTTATTGTTTGGGTCAATATTTTATGTATTTTTTAATTTATGGAATAAGCGAGGAAACGAGAACTGATGGTAAGTAACTTCTCACTACACATACCATAGTTAGCCATATTCCATACATAATGTGTTGATAATTAATTTATTATTAGTCCAATTTTTGATTGGCTGGTGCCGATTGCCAATCCAGGGAATCAATTTTCGGAAAACTTTACACATATAGGTATGTGTCCGATAAATAACAACAAGGCAAGAGCATATAAATAAAAACCCTGTATTGTATGAAATAAGGATTTATTCGAGATAATAAATTGACTGGCAATGTGCATTTAAAATTAAATATCTAAACCAGATGCCGTAAAATACATACATAACTTTACGTCTTTTTCTACCCGAAGGTGTAGGCAGCGGCTGTTAAGCCTCGTCTTGCCGTTATGTTTACGTCCCAAAAGGAATAGGTGGCGAACCTAAAAGTTTTCACTCAACGATATTTTTCAAACATAACTTCCGAAAAGAGATTCTAAAAGGCATTGGTGTGAGGCAGTGTAAGGATTCGAACCAACGACCTCTAGATTCAGAAGCAGGGTGCTCGACCACTGGACTAAAAGGCCTTAAATCTTATAGATACAATAATTCTAATCGAAGACTGATTCTACAAAAATATATTCAAATATATCTACCTAATTTTTATTAAAATATATTGACCATCTGAAAGCGCCTGAAATAATTTCCATCCACTTTAGATTTATAGCAAATTGCTCATAGCTACCTCCAGGCGCTGTCTTACGTGAAATAGAAAATTTTCGTACAATATCAGTGCGGTCGCCATATTGGACGTCTGTTTTGTCTCATTTTACGGTAGCTTTAATATTAGCAAAATAATGTCCTCTGAGTGTGTATAATGTTATTAGGGTTTAAGCAAATGTGTGTATTAAAATATTTCGTTAAGTTTCGTCGCCATTTATTTATATTTTAAGGGTTTTGAGCAATATTATTTTCACCTTTTGCAATATCTTATACTTTCCCGACCCTTATAACTAAAGATTTGTGTACACATTGCTGATGGTATATTTGATAAGTATAATTTCCAGAGTGATTGATAAATTATCGCTACAAGTCAAGATTCCAATACTGAATCATTTTCATCATTCTTCCTTCTTATCATGCTTAAATACCACTTAGACAGTGGCAGAGCCAAGCAGTTCGCTGCATGAATGGGCCGGCTCGACCGACGAAATACCACGACCTCTCAGAAGATCGACGTAAAGTGGCTTATTCCGCGTTTGTTCGTTGAGAAGGGTACCCAGAGGCCCACCCCCCTTCACCATCCTTTCCTATCCCACTCTCTTAAAAGTCGGCAACGCAACTGTAACACTATATGCGTTGCAGATATCCATGGGCGGCGGTGGTCGTTTGCACTCCTATCCCATAAAAAAAATTGCAACTAGATTCTTTGTTGCTTACACACCTACTTACATCATGAAAACGTAAACTGGTGATTCAATATAAATTCAAGTTGAACCATTGTCACGCCTCTCTACTTGTAACATACTGCCAATGCGACATATATTACCTAACCAAATTTATTGTCTATTTTCAAGGAAAATATTTGTTGCCACATAAGTAACTCTGTGTCGCCATTCTTGTGTACTAGATAAATTCAAGAAATACTTATTATATTTTCTTTTAGTCTCAAATGTAAGAAATGTTTTACATAACTTCATGTCTTTTGTTACCCGAAGGTGTAGGCAGCGGCTGTTAAGCCTGGTCTCGCCGTTATGTTGGAAACACGTATGTTACGTCCCAAATGGAAAAGGTGGCGAACCTATTGCCATACATATCACATATGCCATATATATCACTGAAAGAATTTTCGAAATTGGACCGATGGTTTCTGAGATTAGCGCGTTCAAACAAACAATATAAATATAGACAAGTATAGATTCCTGGTCGCACATTGTCAATGACCTAATAAAGTTTGATTAATATTTGGTGTTAAAACAATAAATTAAAAAAAAAAGGTTATTCTAGTAAATATTAAAATTAAAATTATTTCATCCTTTGTGTAAGAAACTAACTCAATATACTCGTAACTCAAAAGCTATAAGGATTTCTAGATTAATTAAACTATGTAATCTATGTATACTATGTATTAATAAAATAAATAATGAGCAAATATTGCTCTTGAATATATTTTCATAAGAAGCCTTTAAATTATTAAAAATGGCTGTTTGTGTTTCTCAACGGAGACACATTTATTAATAGTGAAAAATTATTTTCTAAATATTCACTTCTATCTTGGCGCATCACATGAAGAATTTAATAACACATAATCTCAATATAATATCACAGATTTAGCTCTTTTATTGCAGATTACACGACTACAACGAATTTTCTCTGAGTTGTGGAATTCGAAATTTATTAATAATATGGTACATAGGTCTATATTTTTTGAAGCTAAATATTATATTGGGCTATTTGAAAAAAGAACCACATAGCTACCTACATTCATTCGGGTATTAAATTACTTAAGTTATAAAAAATAACAAGTGTTTGATAATGTACGCTGTTAAAGCAAATGTAAAATAATAAATTTTTGGAATCTCACACCAGACTAAACCGCTAAACCTCAGTCAGACACAAGTCCTGTACTGGACAGCTTTATTTGTCTATAGTTGTTTTATGTTGTATACGTCCTAAGTGGAATAGGTGGCGAACCTATTGCCATACACCGAGCACAAAGCTTAACAGTGGTAGAGCCAAGCAGTTCGCTGCATGAATGGGCTGGCTCGACCGGTGAAATACCACGACCTCTCAGAAAATCGACGTAAAGTGGCTCATGCCGCATTTCGTTCGCCTGCTCGTTTGCCCTCCTATTGAATTACGAATTACGAAATACATAATTGCGGATAAATAATTTATTTCATAGTCATAGTCATGGACTTTTCGTAATTCTTTTCAGAAGTTATGGGCTATAAATATCGATGACCGACAGCTTTTTTTTATTGATAGGAGGGCAAACGAGCAGGTGAGTGTGTGACACGAACCCACGACTCTTGATTCAGAAACAGGGTGCTCCAACACCGAGATGTAGATTTTAGCCCGATGAACCCGATACTTTTGATTTAGACGCAGGGTCATGAAGTACCCTTAGACCTTCCAGTCCAAGAAATACCTGTAGAATTCTTATTTGAATTGCATATTTTTAGTAACGATAAATAAAACAATCAGTTGAAATGACGAAATAATATATTTAAAATAATCTAAGGAAAAAAACTTGAAATTTAATTTCATGTAGTTATTTGTAAAAGTTTTCAAATTAAACGTTTCAAACCACGATATTAATCACTAGTTTATTCTATCAGCTAGAGAACGTGTTTGCGTTAAAAATACCTTATATTTTCCTGGAACGGACGTTATCTACGTTTCTTTTATAAGAGAAATACTTCATCGCTAATTTCATAGGTTGCATAATAAATATTTCTAATTATTTTAATTTTAATAAAAGACTAAGTTTCAGATGCTATTTAGCGTAACTTTTGCGCTCTTAGAGAATAGTGTCACAATATTTCTTCCGGTGGCTGTTGTAAGATTAAGGGAGCTGACCTGATGCGCTTGTGGTCTAATACTTCAGCGCTCTGATTTCAAGATGTGATTTCTGATTCCAATGTCTTTCTGGCAGTCAAATTTAGATAAGTAACAATATTTACTGTTCTGTTTAAAAAAAATCTAAATGGATATTACCGTTCTTGAGTTTCATGAATAATTGTTACGGGGGGAGATATGGAAATGATAAGAATGTTCTTTAGTAACAGATAGTATATTATATAGTAGTAAGCTATTGTATCTCAGGGGGTAGGTTGAAGTAAAAAAAAGGGGTCAATCTGCTTCCTCCCACTAATTCGTTACAAGCGAGGGTCACTGGCCTTAGGGCTGGCAGCAGCGAGGCGGGGCGCAGTCCGGTCGGCTCTGGTACGGTCCTTCCGGCGGTAGAATTGGGAAGATGTCCGGGTGTAGACCTAGCAGTAGGAACTGGTAGATGTCAGGGTGTAGATCCTGCAGTAAGAGGTAGTAGGTGTCAGGGTCTAGACCACAGAAATAGATCAAGATAGAACGGCCGCGATGTCATATTTCCATACATTTCGAGCGTGTCACTTTTTTTAAAAACCACGCCCACAGCGTGACGTCATTTTCATTGTGAGCGGAGTGACTAGTTAAGAGACACACACATTAGATTATCGATGTTAATATCGGCAACGTGTTAATTTTATTATTTTTATATTTTACCAACTTTATTGATTTTGTGTAACGATAATCATAGAAAGTAAAACATGTTAAATACTTTAATCCGACATATTAAAACCTAAAACATATTTTTCCAACAGTATATAAAATTTAATTATAAATATTTTACTGTCCTTGAAACTATACATATTTATTAAATATTTGCCTTTTGGTAAGGGTTGGCCTCACAGTCCTGGTTAAATAACGAAGCCGAACGTCTACATATACCTCGGTTACTGCCCGTTTGAGAACAACGAGATGATTTTCCATCGGCGATTGGTCAAATTGGTGAAAACTTATACTGTCAAATAAACTGCTGCCAATGTAATTACGAATCACTTTGGTTGAAATTTGTGGTGTTAGAATAAAGTAGAGACAAAGCAAGACATGAGCTGATACTCAAATTATTATTGAATTAATTTATCGATAAGTCCTAAGACTCAACGATACATGGAGTGCCCATCTCTAACATTCGAATCACAGCGATTAACAGACGCAGCGATCAACTGGCAGGTGTATTGTGTATTTCGTTCGATTCGACGTACATTACGCGTATAATTAATGCGCGCAATGGTTTTTGTATACGCGCGTTGAATGCGGACAGCGATGGATATTTATCATAACGAAAAAATATACAACTTGTGATCGTAATTATTGAACATAGTAAAAGTAAAACAATAATTTATAATCTCAAAAAATTGTGTGGTTTTATGAAACCACCGTAAAAGTGAAACTTTTAAAATTGAGTCTTGGGTTATTGATTTTTAAATCTACTTTTTAAATATACATAAACAAAATATTTTTTCAATAATTTAGTTAGTAAGTTTTTTAAATTGATGATTCTGATAAAATGATTAACATTTATATTTTTTTAGAGTGCAACAGTGTAAAACAGTTACTTCACAGCAATTTTTTTAAAAGTTTGCTTTGGCTTCGTTTAACTTTAAGTTAAAGATTTAAATCAATTAATTCGATAATCTCATCATTTTCAAGTTCTTTGGAAGTTAACGACTGAAGATTAAGAATTCCTAGATGGCGCTACTAGGTTGCTACTATTGATGATTCTGCCGTAATATCGTATTATATCGATAGATGTCGCCCGAATCGACAAGTATTCCAGCTTCGGCACTAGGGATAACGCGACACCTATTAAACGTTAACAACATTACAACAAAGGATCTTTACAAAACAAAACGATATTTTTTCCTCCAGTAAATATGATATTTTGATTTATTATGAAAATGTGACAAATACATATATAAAGAGCACTATCTTATCGCTAATAAATTGACGAACATAACTGTGTCACATATATGTAGTTCCGGTGGTCCAGTGGTCGAGCACACGGCTTCCGAATCGCATAGGTCGCGTGTTCGAATCCTGGCACACTTTTTGGAATTGGAAACTTAAGTAAAGTAAGAAAGGCGTCAGTCTGCTTCCTCCACTAATTCGTTAGTTACAAGTCAGTGGCAGTTTTGCAAAGAGCGAGAAAACTAGTTTAATTTGAAATCGAACCGGACGTCACCGGCTTTCAGGGGATTGTGCGATAAGGGCTATTTTAATTTACTTGCCATCTTGTATTTGTTAATAGGGTTTAATAAATGTTTTTTTATTTTACGTGGTCACGACAATAATTCCTAGATGGCGCTACTAGGTTGCTACTATTGATGATTCTGCCGTAATATCGTATTATATCGATAGATGTCGCCCGAATCGACAAGTATTCCAGCTACGGCACTAGGGATAACGCGACACCTATTAAACGATAACAACATTACAACAAAGGATCTTTACAAAACAAAACGATATTTTTTCCTCCAGTAAACATGATATTTCGATTTATTATGAAAATGTGACAAATACATATATAAAGAGCACTATCTTATCTTATATCTTTAAACGAGCAATTCTTGTATATATATATATATATAAAATTGGAATCTCGGAATCGGCTCCAACGATTTTCATGAAATTTCTATTCCAGCAGATGGCGTTGTTAACTAACACGAAGTCAATGTGTGTTTGCTTTTTTCTAATATAATATGTTAGTACATAGTATATATTAGTATATATTTATTATTCTGTCGGTAAGATCGAAAAATATTATTGATATTTCATTATTTTATTAGTATGTAATTCGTACTTAAATATAATTTTCAAAAAACACAATTTATAAAAAAAAAACAAACAAACAAACAAACCCGATCCTAGAAAATGTGTCGAAATTGGTAAAGAGGACGGTAATTAGACGATTATACATACGGCCCTCGTGGTGCATCGGTAAACCGCACTACCGATAACACAAGGTCGGGGCGGGTTCGATCCCTCGTCTGGGGGTGTTTTTCTACATGTTTTTACGGTATTTATTTACAAAAATAAAGTGTATATTTGGGTAATTAATTAATAATAAATAAACGATAATAGACGTGAAAGGCGCTCTGACGAGCGCCTTTCACTTTATCCCTACTCCGCGGCCGACCGTCACGCGACATGCAACACGCAGACGAAAAAGTTTGAGACGATGTAATAAAAGTTTCACTTTAAAAAATACTTTCTACTGATTTTCTGTACTTACTGATCATACGAAATATTTCCTTTTTTTATATTTGATTCACTACTTTTGTTTTTACAATTTGCCACAGCATAATAAGGCATATATGTGACGTTTTATCTATTTTTTTACGTCCTGAACGCATGGCAGGAACGCTCGTTGCGTAATGAGAGCGAGTTTCGAAAAGCATGCAATATAGTGCATGGTTTTGGCACGCTTGCCACGCCTATTCGCCGTTCTATCTTGATCTATTTCTGTGGTCTAGACCCTGCAGTAAGACCCCTTAGGGGTTAAATAACAGTACGAAGGGGAGATCTTTTTATCCGACGTCAGCCGTCGGCAGTGTGCCTGAGAGGTGTTGACGAGGTGACGGCGTCAAAGAGCAAGAATCCTAGTTTAATTTGAAATCCAACCGGACGATCTGTCATTCGGATTTCGCAGTGGGAGTGAGTCACCGGGTATTAGGATTATCCCATCAAGCAGGATTTTAATTTACCAGTTTAGTTATTATTAAGGTTTAGTAAACGTTTTATTTTATTATTGAATTTAATTAGCTTTAATTCGATTGTTGACGAAGACGTGCCTACGGCTTCACCGTCGTTGCGATTAAATTTCTAGATGGCACCACTAGTTGGTACCATTGATGATTCTGTCGTAATACCGTATCATATCGACAGATGTCGCTCCAATACAGTATTTCAAGTGCGATACCTGCAATAACGCGACATAATTTGCGTATTTTTTTAATATCTGTAAAAAAATGTATTAAATATTGTAACTCTGCATACGTTACCATATAATTTATGAAATATTGTGAATGGGTTCTGAGCTTGAACAACTTTGTTGGAGCAACTTTTCGCTTTCGAAACCGCAGGTAAGTGCTGATAATACGTATGTAAGTTGAAGCTCAATTTATGTACTTTCAAAGAGTAATTAAGTCAAAAATGTGAAATACGTTTTAGTCAAATTCTAACAAAATAGTATTAAATAAATCCAGACTCTCACTTTTTATTTTGAGTAGACATTAATATCCTTTTATTTCTGGGACAAACATTTTTATCTTGTAACAGAAAAATAACGGTATTTGCAAACAAAGATTTATCGAAGTTTGATATTGAAAACAAAACCAATAATTTTAGTTAAATTCTTACGTAGGTAGGTAAATAATAATTATCAGTGACCTGTGGTATTTTTATTTTTTTAAAAGTATAATGAACTTCTTAAAGGTATTATTTAAATGAATTTGCAGGTTTATGCTCAATGTTCAGTGGCTTAGCATGCATTTTGCTTTAGTTGAGCACGTCTCGTGTACACAGCAAAGACTCGACGCGATATATAGGCTGTCCCACTCAGCCTATGTCATACAGCTATTCAACTATGATTCAGCGATGCGAAAAAGCACTGTCTACACCTGAAAATATAGGAGACGTAAAGCTAATCGAACATAATATGTATATGAATGAGTTATTAGATATCTAACTGTGTAGAACTGGATATATATTCACATGCGTGACAAGTTAACAATGACGTATGAGCCAATCTGCATGATATACGGCATCTATTCCATTAACGTGCAGGTTTACTGGCTCCATAAATACACCATGAAAATTACACGGGATCCATTTACAACCCAGGGATCGGATGATGAGTTATCGAAAGCTGGCTAATGGATATTCACACTGACATCATCTGTTTGATTGTGTTTAATTCTATTTTTATTTTTGCTCTTGTGACATTCGATATATTTTATTTTGTTTTCCATCGAAAAAGGACTCTAGCGTTATCTTTTTTTTAACCTTTGTAACTTTTTTTTACTCTTGAAAGTGTAGACTATTGTAATTATGTCACAACCCCCCGCTTTTTAGTGCCAAATGGTGGTCGAGCCTATTGCATAAAATGTATTGCACAAAAAATTACTTTAAAAAAAAAGTTAAACCGACTTCTAGAAACGTAAACCACAAAATCTTCATAACTAAAAAGCGATAAATAACGAAACTTAGTTACTAATTTGTATACTTATTACAATATACAAAACGTAATACTTTTATAAAGTAATCTTCAACTATTATAATATTTACTATTGTCACGCATTATCGAAGTCGGAGCAACACAATAGAATACGTTACCTGGGCTTGCACCGACTCCAAAATTAAATGACATTTGTAAATATTATAATAGTTGAAGATTACTTTATAAAAGTATTACGTTTTGTATATTGTTTAAAGTATACAAATTAGTAACTAAGTTTCGTTATTTATAGCTTTTTAGTTATAAAGATTTTGTGTTTACCTTTTTTTTAAAGTATTTTTTTTTCACGAGTTTTAGTGATATTAATGAGTTGTGAACTTAAATAGAAGTTAGTTCATTTACATGGCTTTCAGTTTATTAAATATATTATCACTTGTTACAAGTCCGGTTGTTAAATGGTTGATATTTTTAGGGAGGTTTAACTGTTAATAATAAGTACTTAGCTAAAAGAGTTTGATAATACTTGTGAAGTATTTATATTTTTATTATTATCATGGGTAGACAATAACACTGCAGCCCGAATGAAGACCAATCGTAGCCTTGAAAGTATTGCAGAAAAAGAACATTTTTACAGTATTGTGTCCTAACTTCTAACCGTTTAAGAGTTCCGTAGCTTCATCATCAGCACAGCAGTATCAGATATGGACTTAAGCTAATCTCCCAGGCAACACGTTAGTCCTATACACCACTAAACAGTTTCCATCGACTAACTGCGGTACTGTCTCCCAACTCCTAACCATTGAGGAGTTCTGTGGCTTCTTGATCAGCACAGCAGCGTCAGACGTTTATTCAAGTATACCTCACATGCAACACGTTAGCCCTACATACTACCAAGTAGTTTCTATCGAAAAATTGCAGTGCTGTCTTCAAACTCCTAACCATTGAGAAGTTCGGTGGCTTCTTCATCAGCACAGCAGCATCAGACGTTGGCACCATAAAGAATATCCCTAAGACATCACTATTACGTAACAAAAATACCATATTCGCATACAATTTTCGGAGGTTGCCTTCGATTTCTGCTGGTTTCCATCATTAGATCCTGACCTGGTGAAAATGGGACCATCTCGAAAGTTAACACAATCGATCAAAAAAAAAAAATTTTGAAATCCGTCCATGATTGACGAAAATATCGGTGAACAGACATAAAAACCTCCTTTTTTCGAAGTCGGTTAAAAAAGCATTGGTGTGCCGCTCATAATCGAACCGGAGATTTCTGATCCAGACGAGGTGTGGACTTCTCAGCGGAAGAACCGGGAAGTAAATAACTAGCACTATATAGTAATAACTCGTAGTGTGTTGTGGCGCTTTCTACCCACTCTACAAAAGACTTGGCATGATATTATATCAAGATATTGTTTCATCACCTCACACAATATTATCTATACGTGACTTCTACCGTTTAAACGTATTTATACGGATCATAAAACATATTAATACTTTCTGCGGTCAAGTTCCAACTTACCGAGTCCCTTTAATTTGATACGCAGCGGCCATGACACCCTTTCGAAATTTTCACTTTGAATATTTCTGTTATTACACATAGAAAATATATTTTAACCATAACATACACATAAACTTCAGTAACTTAACGCACATAATATCAAAACGTGTAAGCAGTGAAAATAATACCTTGACACGCCGAATTAGTTTATATGGTCTCCACAACAGAACACAAACCAAGCAACATAGGTCACTAAAAGTTTCATTGTCGTAAAGAAATAAGTCTAGGAGTGCAAAATTTATTGCCCTCGACTGACTTCAAGAGATAATCTATCGCATGAGAATCATCCACTTTTCCTATGCCGTGTATGTATGTGTGTTGTATGCTTTCCTTGCATGCAGACTATAATATGTTTTTAATCCTCTAGAAATAATAAGTCTAAACTAATATTCTTAAAAGTTCACTTCGTAAGGTCGTAACAGATGAGCTCTGGACGTACTGAACTGATTTTGAAAATTATTTTTATTACAACATAATATCAGATTCCGCATAGAAAAATCGATTATCTTATTACGCCATCAAACTTGCTGACAAAAGCTAGGTTAATCATGAAAGCGTAAAAAAAACATAGCTCAATTCATTCTCGTTCATAGAAATAGTCGAGATAACATTGTTATTAGGTATTTATAATTATTTTATGTAAAGTGCATAGCGAGCGTATCGTGTATTAATTCATTACATTCTTAAATAAGTAATAACCGTAATGATTACAAAAACTAAGAACAATAATGAGTAAACTATTTTGCATTTTAATTGTAGTTAATGGATCAGAATCAATTATTTAAAACGAACAAACATGAAAGTAAGCACGCAAATATTGCCTATTTGAAAACCTTTGAAAAGGATTAGGTACACGAAGGTTTGGATTAGATTGACTATTTAATAGATATAAAGAATTTGGTACATAATAGCAAATTCTCAGATAGATTCGTTTAATATTATTAACATACTATACTTACTCTCCAAAACGAACAAGAGAAATAATGTCAAAAACGAATAAGAGAGAAAAGTACTTAGTAACAGCAGAAGAATTTAAACCGAATTGTAAAGAATTTTGAGTGAGATATACTTATAATTATCAGATGCCACAATTGAGCATCCAAAAAGTGTAAATATAAACTATCTTATGACAATGATATTGAAGATGATGATGTCAAAAACAATGACGTCAAAGATGATGATGTCACAAACAATGACGTCACAGATGATAATGTCAAAAACAATGACGTTATTTGACAATGATGTCATAGTGGATAGTATTCATAATAATTATTATTATCCACTTTGCATTTAGGTTTTTTTTATGGGATAGGAGGGCAAACGAGCAGGCGTGTCACCTGATGGTAAGTAACCAACGCCGCCCATGGACACCAGCAACACATATAGTGTTACTGTTGCGTTGCCGACCTTTAAGGGATTTAGGATAGGAAAGGATGGGGAAGAGGGGTGGGCCTCCGGGTACCTCTCTCACCGAACGAAACACGGCATGAGCCAAATTTACGTCGGTCTTCTGAGAGGTCGTGGTATTTCACCGGTCGAGCCGGCCCATTCATGCAGCGAACTGCTTGGCTCTACCACTGTTAAACTGGTAATTGCGAAGGGAAGAATACCATTTACTTATGTGTTCTAAGATATTCCTTTTAGATTTTAGAAGTTGATTACTAATATTAATGATTATTAATGATCGGAAAACAATGTTATAAAGAAAGAAGTCGGATTGAAAGAGAGTGTAGGTGTAAAAGTAAGAAAGGGCATGCTCCGATGGTTCGGACATGTAGAAAGGATGGATGATGCAATTGATTAAGCAGATATACAATGCAAAAGCGGATGGATGTAGGAGTCGAGGCCGGCCTAGACACACATTCTATGACCAAATAGAACGTGTTCTGCAGGAAGGTGATGTTAGGAGCCTCAAAAATCGACGCGCGTGCATGGAAAGAGTTATGAAAGTCAACGAAGCGAGTGAGGTGTGTAAGAAACGTGCCTTGTGGCGCTCTGTTCTCTCTGCCTACCCTGCAAGGGATTTGGCGTGAAGTTATGTATGTATTGTAAAAATATCTACCTACTAGCGTTTGGGAATAAAGTTTAGACGACATAATACGATTACAAAATCGAATGATCGTCTGTTCTGTCGTTCTGTCTTATTTGCACTAAAATATGAATAAAATTAAATTTGCAACGAATCAAATTGTAAATTGATTACTTACTATCCGTCAAAATAAATATATAAGTGTGACTAAGAGATTATTATTTTATTTTGTGAAACCGAATCACATTGATTTGTACCACGACAGACATATTTAGTGAACTCGTGTTTATCAACGACTAATCACTGGTTATCAAATGATTATTTGGTTTAGATAACTTTCTACTTATAAATAGGTTTTTAAAATTTATTCACAGTGGTAGAGCCACATAGCACGCTGCATGAATAGGCTCGACCGGCCACGACCTCTGATAAAAACGACGCAAAGTGGCATATGTCACATTTCCTTCGGTGTGAGAGCTGTCATCTGTGTAGCAGGTGTTCATAGGTGACGTTAGTTGCTTACCATTATCATTATCACGGACATATACAATCTGCAGCATCGAGAAGGTAAGGTAGCGGAGAGAGAGAGAGAGAGATAGGCCATCGAACTGAGTCTGTATGAGCCAGGTTACGTCGAAATTCTGAGAGGCCTATTCGTGAAACGAACTGCGTGGTTCTACCGCTACAAAATCTGTCTAGTACCTAAATTACGTAAGTTAAGTTTTTAAGTAGGTCTATTGGCACTATATTATAATACGTATGTTTGTTAAGAACATTTTGTATTATTAAACTCATTGGATAATCCCCGACTAATCACAAGTAACTAATTCACACGCTAACTGTCAAAGTATGAGAACTTAAATAAGGCTTGCACTTTTTTAAACAATAAATATACATTTATAAAAAAATATTAAAACGTCAATTACATACAATCAGTTCGTCACTTTAGCGAGAACGGAACTAATATAATATGTCCTTAATTGTTTTAATTCTTCATATAAGACTTAATTATGTGTAAATTTAAAAAGAATATGATACAGGAGTTATATTATATTATAAATACTTATTGTTGTCTGTGTATACGTTTTTTTTTAATTGGAACGAAAGTTAATAGCTGAGAGAGTAATTTCATTGTATTATTGAAATTAAAGTCTCGGTGGCCCAGTGGTCGAGCACACGGCTTCTGATCCAGAGGTCCGGGTTCGATTGCTGACACTGGCTCACCCCAATGACGTAAATTTCGAAAACGAAATTGTTTTTCGGAAGTTATGTGAGATAAATATCGATGACTGAAAACTTTGTGCCCGGTATGGCAATAGGTTCGCCACTTATTCCATTTGGGACGTAAACATAACGGCGAGACGAGGCTTAACAGCCGCTGCCTACATCTTCGGATAACAAGAGGCGTGAAGTTATGTTATCTTATGTTATTGAAATTCCCCTGCACCTCTTATGATATAACTAACTATATGCCTGCGATGTTAAAAATACTAATGTGAGCTGTGTAAAATCTCCCATAAACAACGACCTTTCCCCTTGTCCATAACCAAGCTCTTTCCGATCGACTTGGTCTTTTGGCGTTGCGAAAAGATGTTGCATCTAAATGCATCATGCACCGCATACACCACGGAGAGTGCTCTGAGGGGTCGTTTGAACAAATAACAACAGCCTATTTTCGCCATGACCCATCGCACCCATGCTAGAATCTGCATTATAATCTACTACGGTGCACTACAAGCGTCACCTCTTGCCACTTACTGCTCCTATAGGGAACTAGTTGCCGGACTGTTACGACCTAGGAACCTTCAAGAAAAAAGCGCACTCTCATCTTAAAGACCGCATACACTGACAGTTGACCTGCGTACTTTTTGCCACCTGAACCCATTAAAAAAAAACAGTCAAAATTGCACGAAGACTATCAGAACCAACAGACAGACTGACACAAACAATGTTTGCATAGATCTTCGTAGTCTAGTTATCGATAATTTTTACCTTCAACTTACGGAAAGTCATTTTCAGTCAGAATCCGAATTTTGTACTAGCAACTAGAAGCCCAACTGCTAAACCATCTCCCAATCAGGATATTACATGAGAGAGGGCCGCCCTTAATTTTTATTTCAAGTACAAATATATTTCATTTGACAATACGAACGTATCAAATTTCATTTCAAGGAGATCATCTTTATCACGACATCAAGTGACGTGATATTCCATACATAATATACAAAGTGACGCTACTTACACCTTCGACAATAAAAGCCGCAAAGGTATTAAAATGAACATTATCTGGTTACATGTGACTCTTCAGCACAGCCTTCAAATATCTGTTATCACAAGTCGAGTCTCACACTTAAAATGCTAATACGTACATATTATTGTAACTAAACGCCGAACGCTGGGAATTAACGTCATCTAATTTCGTATTATATGTAAGTCTGAAGGATTTTAACCCGGCTTGTTATGGTGAAGCTTAACTAAATTGTTTCATTCTTATCTCGTACAATATAGTAATAAATGTGATATACGTGTATATGTTTGCGTTTTAATCACAGTTATCAGTGAAATTAGAATGTTCGTTGGGTGCTATTGAATATTATTAAAATACGCGATAAGCGAGGCCAAGTGGTGCCGTTTTGGAGAATGATATTACCCCATCTATTCACGAGAGTGTCGTAAAATGTGACTTAAAGATTTGACGTAATGTGGTTCATAATGGATACAGTAGTTCGACTTCTAGTTTGGAGGTGCTGAGTTCCAATTTTTATTGGAACCAAGACTGATTTAGTTTAAGAAACAGGTTATTTTAATGCATAGATATATATTAAATGTTTATATTTAATAAATAAGCCTTGTTTTCTAAAGATATAGGCAAAATTATTGGTTTACCTTGAAACTAGATAGAGCTCTCTGCATTGCGCTTAAACATTAAAAAAAATGACATGACTTTCAATCGAACATTTCTAACATCCATTATCTAGTAAATATTGTAATTTAGTTTTCATAATATTTTGCGCAACATTATAACTGCTATAATAAAAGCACACCATTCCTCGGAGTTTCTAATAAAAGTAATTTTAAAATGTTATTTGCTTTATAAGTCCGGTCAATTTTACACATCAAACATTTTAGCCTACATAAATTTCCACATAGCTAAAATCAGTAAGATTGTTTAAAATATGATTGGAAATAAATTTTTTAAGTACCCCACTCTAAGAAAAATCTTTTCCCCGTATGTCTAAATTTACCAAACTTAGCACCATCTTACATGAACAAAATATATATTTTTATCTGATGATATTAAATAGATGATTAAATACACAAATGTTTGGGCTCATGTCGATATTGTCCCATGGGCGGACTCACTGCCTTATACTGGGAATAACCATTATTTACATTTTTCTTCAATAAAAAATACCTTTTGCATTTTAGACCTTACGTTTTTTATGTTTGCGTCGATTTTTTTTAGACCGTAAGTTATTGCTATTCATCCTGAGCAATCTTTTGATAATATTATTATACATCACTTATATCACTTTCGTGAAATAATTTGCTTATTATAAGGACTTTAAGTCCTCGAACCCAACACTTTTTATTAAGAAGGAAGCTTTTGGTCTCGGTGGTCCAGTGGTAGAGCACCCTGCTTCTAAATTAAGAAGTCGCGAAGAAGGGTTAAAATCTTGGCTCATACCAATAACTTTTCGAAATTATTTTCGTAAGTTATGTGTGATAAATATCGATGACTAAAAACTTTGTGCCCGGTATGGCTATAGGTGCGCCACCTATTCCATTTGGGATGTATACATAACGGCGAGACGAGGCTTAACAGCCGCTGCCTACACCTTCGGGTAACAAAAGGCGTGAAGTTATGTTTATGTTATGTTAAGAAGCAGGGTTTGAAACCTTCAGGCCACGGAGAGGACAATCAATAATACTCTTAATAACTGATTGTTTAACTTGCTAGTTGTTGCCCCCAGCTCTTCTCATTTGAATTTTCTGACATGTTCATAAAATAAATTAATATAATTTAATGACAAAATAGCGATAACAATCACGATATGTCAAATAATTCACAAACAAACAAACATTGCGCTCACTTTTCGCATATTTTAATTAACAGCGTACATGAAATATCAACATTTATATATATTATCTTAATTAAAAATCTAAAATTTAATTAACTTAATGATGCTGCTTTATTATTTACGACCTTCGTAACTCGCGGTTCATATCAGTTCCGTAAATGACATAAGTTTTTTACATAAAATACAGTTACTTAATTTTTGACTTACGAGTCATGTAATTTGATGTTTCGGTGGTCCAGTGGTCGAGCACACGGCTTCTGATCCAGAGGCCGCGGGTTAGAATCTTGACACTGGCTCACACCTGTGACTATTCGAAATTGTTTTCGAAAGTTATGTGTAGTAAATATCGCTTTAAAAATTTTATGCCCGGTATGACAATAGGTTCGCCACGTGTTCCATTTGGAACGTAAACATAACGGCGGGACGAGGCTTAACAGCCGTTGCCTACACCTTCGGGTAGAAAAAGGCGTGAAGTTATGTTATGCTACTTAATCTTTACAGTGATATGCTTCAAGTTTGCTTGCCATCATATTGGGAATTTATTATAGAATAGAAATAAAGACTGTAAGTATGTGTTCTTTTTTATGAGATAGGAGGGCAAACGAGCAAGTAGGGCAACTGATGGCGAATGACTTCTCATCGCCCATGAAAATCGTGTTTCGTTACCGTCCTTTATGTGAGTAGGAAGGGAAAGGAAGGGTAAAAAGGATCGGGCCTCCGGATACCTCTCTCACCGAACAAAACGCGGCATGAGCCACTTCGCGCTGATATTCCGACAGGCCGTGATATTTCACCGGTTGTATCGTCTCTTTCATGCAGCGAACTGCAAGACTCTAACACCGTTATCATATTCTCATCTCTAAATATTCATCACACATAAAATCCGAAAGGTTTTCCAAAAATTCCAAAGACCATCAAAACAGAGGACCACGTGCTAAACTACTAGTCTATCGTAACATATAACTATTATTACCCTAAGAATACAGATCTGCCCACAGTTGTGCCCACAAACAATGAAACAAGATTGCACATACTTGTATACAGCCAACTATTTGGAACAACAACATGATATCACCAGTTTCTGGTGTTATAATTATAATACTCACCTATCTAAATACATACATAACTTCAAGCCAAATCCCTTGCGCGGGCAGGCTAGGCAGAGAGAACGAAGCGCCATAAGGCACGATTCTCACACACCTCACCCGCTTCATTGACTTTCATAACTCTTTTCATGCACGCGCGTCGATTTTTGAGACCTTCCTCCAGAACACGTTCTATTTGGTCATGGAATGTGTGTCTTGACCGTCCTCGAGTTCTTACATCCATCCGATTTTGCATTGTATATCTGCTTAGTCAATTTTTTTTTCTACATGTCCGAACCATCGGAGCATGCCCTAAGTAAATGTTATTATATATCATGGTAACTCAATTGGAAAGGTTTACGCCCTCAATAAGCCCGAAGGTGTAAGCAGTGGCAATTATATCTCGATGCACGAATTAATTACACGATTCGTTGGGCGCAATTTTGTTGGTCATCAATATTTATCACATAATATGTGTTGTATTGTGTATTTATCACATATTATGACTTCGGAAAAATAATTTCAAAAGATAATCTCTCAAAAGATCGACGTAAAGTGGCTCATGCCGCGTTTCGTTCGGTGAGAGAGGTACCCGGAGGCCAGAGTTTGCAAAGCAACAGTAACACTATATGTATTGCTGGTGTCCATGGGTGTCAATTGGTTGCTTACCATCAGGTGACACGCCTACTCGTTTGCCCACCTATCCCATAAAAAAAGACAGCGGAATGCGTCTTTGTTTTATACTATGTAATGATGATGATGAGATCATATTAAATAATTAAATAAGTTGCTTTTCTACTTTAAAAGAATGTTTTACACGCTACAAGTACCAAACTCTCAGTAGTAGACTCGGGATTAATAATATTCTTAACAACAAGTTTGGCAATGCCTTCAAGCCATTCATTTCAGCTCCCCTAAGCAACCGAATATCTCTAAGGGATCGACCTGACTTGGCAAAAGTTTGTACACGAAAATATAACTCGTTTACACTTTTACCTACACCTAAGTGAAAACAACCCTCTCCTTTGACAATAATACAACCCTTATACATTTGTTATTACAATTTTAAATTTTGTAAGTTATGGTTTAGATAAGCTAAGGTATTACTAGCGATGGTTAGAGTGCGTGAAGTTCTACGGAGTTTTTTTATCATTAACATAAATTTATGATGAAATAAATTATTTGTTATTATCTAAATTTAGATCAATCTCTAAAGGACGAAAATAAATCTCATCAATACATTCGGAGTCTGGAAAGGGGCTAAATATAGACAGACAAAAAAGTGTGTTTTCGCTTTTATTACTGTATTGAAGTCAACTTACTAATATTTTTACAGGTAATTTAAATGAAAAGATTTTTTTTAATGTATACTTATTTATATAAATCGTAATTATTTAAATACGTAAAATAGGAGTTCAAAATATTATCCCAGTATTGTTGAATATTTTATGGTTAAAGTACCATTTAATTATACAATTCAGACTAAAATTATGTTAAAATAACTTTTCTCGGTGCTCCAGTGGTTCAAATCCTGGCACGATGACTTTTCGAAATTAATTAATTTCGAAAGTTATATGTGAGAAATATCGATGACTAAAAACTTTGTACCCGGTGTGAAAATATGTTAGAATTTCTAAGTTCAAGTTCATAAAACAAAATATATTGGCATGAAAAATCTGAAACTTTATAAAAATAAGTCAATTTTCATCTAATTATTTTTAATAGTTGACTCGAAAGTAACAAACACTTCAAACACTAACTATTGCATTCATAATATTAATATGTAAGATTCTTAGTTCTTTTTGAAAATACAAATAGTATTTGAAAGTTTTGCCACAAATTATTTGTCCCAATACAAATTTTCTTTATACGGCTTAAAATTGGCAACGGACTTTGCCAGGATCTTTTGAGAAAATACCCTTGGGTTTGTATTTTAATTTTCTGCCTTTTGGAAAGTGATGCAGCGAAGCGTCGGTTTGTTACTTATAAAAAAAACCCAAACAACATGGACCACAAATTAATGTATGTTATATTATTTATAAACAATGTCAAATTAATCTAAATTAGATTATACGTATCAATGATCAAAGATGTTGAGGTGAGAATTTCAAAGGGTGCACAAGATAGTTTTTCGATAAAAACAAAAAATGATTGATTAAAAAATTCTAAAAGTATCTAAAATGTACTATTTTAAGTGGGTAAATAAGGTAATTTTCTCCAAAACCCCAAGCAATAAATTCCTACGTATCATTAGCACATTACTAACTAATCGAATTTTATTTATTTCCTTTACGTTATTTTTTTTACTAATAAATATTAATAAAAACAATAAGCAAATATTTAAATATAAAATGCAAAAACAACAGTACCTACCCCATATTGGATTTTACGAATTCAGTTCAACAAACTTGATTTTCCTTTTTTTTTAAACAGACTACCTCAAATTTAAAGCAAAGGGAATTCTGTTTCGTTAGTTTACCAACAAAGAAAAAAGTTTCAGCTTTGTTTTATTCTTTCAGTACGGTTGCCAGTGAGCAGTGAAATTTTAATTAGGAAAGTTATTTTGGTTATTTTCTCTTTTTCTCAGTTGTTACCTCATTTTACTTCTATCAGCATTTTGAACTCTGATCCCAGGGAAATATGGTTACAAATAGAATATCTCTGAGATTTAGATCTCTATAAAAAGTAGTCTTTGTTGTATTTATTTTAAAGTTCACGTCAATACCGTACTGCTTATTATGCGATGTCAAAGCTTCATAGTTTGTAAGCAATTTTACATTTATATTGTTTAAGAAACTAAATATATATAAATTAAATGTATTTCTACAGCGCCATCTAGTTCTAACTTCAGCAACTAAAACTATTTTAGTAACAGTCAAGGGATAAAATCTAAACACATAATAATATTTTTTTGGCAGATCCTACAGAAATATATTACTGATTTATTCAGTAATATATTTCTAGTACGACTGACGCTTGATTAGTTTAATAAAAGTATTATTTTAATAAATCCCTTAAATCTTTCTTTAAAGCCCAAAGTTCAGTTTATAAATATTTATTAAAAGTAAATATTATGCGAATCTAATCCTGGGTAAATTCGATATGACCACCACTGGCAATTTAATAATTTCATTTTCAATTATTTTCTACCCACTTTTTTACATAACATAACATAACTTCACACCTTTTGTTACCCGAAGGTGTAGGCAGCGGCTGTTAAGCCTCGTCTTGTCGTTATGTTTACGTCCCAAATGGCGAACCAATTGCCATTCCGGGCACAAAGTTTTCAGTCATCGATATTTATCACACATAACTTCCGAAAACAATTTCGAAAAGTCATTGGTGTCAGCCAGTGTCAGGAATCGAAACCCGGACCACTGGATCAGAAGCCGTGTGCTCGACCACTGGGCCATCGAGACTATATTACTACTTTTTTAGTCATAACTATTGGCACATATTCCAAGAATACATAACTCATTCATTTATAAGGTAGATATTTATAAAGTAGTTACTCCGAGCTAAGGCTTCGGATATTAAAGATACACACGCAATAGTATATATAATTTTATTAAAATAGTTTTTTTTTATATAACAAAACAAAGACGTATTTCAACTAAGTGCATCATTATTAAGGCTTCTAAGTGCAAGCGACTGATGTGATTCCGGTTATAATGACATTATCGGGCACGTTCTGCATAAAAGCCTTAGAAATACTGCCTACAAGTTACTGATCAGTTTCATGTTTAACTGAAATATTCCAACAACTCAATACATTTTTTTTTAAAGTGAAACTTTTATTACATCGTCTCAAACTTTTTCGTCTGCGTGTTGCATGTCGCGTGACGGTCGGCCGCGGAGTAGGGATAAAGTGAAAGGCGCTCGTCAGAGCGCCTTTCACGTCTATTATCGTTTATTTATTATTAATTAATTACCCAAATATACACTTTATTTTTGTAAATAAATACCGTAAAAACATGTAGAAAAACACCCCCAGACGAGGGATCGAACCCGCCCCGACCTTGTGTTATCGGTAGTGCGGTTTACCGATGCACCACGAGGGCCGTATGTATAATCGTCTAATTACCGTCCTCTTTACCAATTTCGACACATTTTCTAGGATCGGGTTTGTTTGTTTGTTTGTTTTTTACATACATACATATACGTACGTACGTATTGCAGGCGGAGAAAAAAAAAAAAATTATTAATATAACAAATGACACGATAAAAGGGAATATAATAAATTCGTATGTATTGTAAACGACGGAGGCGTAGGCGGCGGCTTTTAAGTTTCCAATTCCAAAAAGTGAACTACATATATGTGACACAGTTATGTTCGTCAATTTAGTAGTGAATATCTGGATGACCGAGCTTTGCTCGGTATTTTCTTTTTTTTTATAAATTGTGTTTTTTGAAAATTATATTTAAGTACGAATTACATACTAATAAAATAATGAAATATCAATAATATTTTTCGATCTTACCGACAGAATAATAAATATATACTAATATATACTATGTACTAACATATTATATTAGAAACATATACTTAATTTTTTGCAGTGATAAACTGTAATAAAAGCAAAGCAAACACACATTGACTTCGTGTTAGTTAACAACGCCATCTGCTGGAATAGAAATTTCATGAAAATCGTTGGAACCGATTCCGAGATTCCAATTTTATATATATATATATACAAGAATTGCTCGTTTAAAGATATAAGATAAGATAGTGCTCTTTATATATGTATTTGTCACATTTTCATAATAAATCGAAATATCATATTTACTGGAGGAAAAAATATCGTTTTGTTTTGTAAAGATCCTTTGTTGTAATGTTGTTAACGTTTAATAGGTGTCGCGTTATCCCTAGTGCCGTAGCTGGAATACTTGTCGATTCGGGCGACATCTCTCGATATAATACGATATTACGGCAGAATCATCAATAGTAGCAACCTAGTAGCGCCATCTAGGAATTATTGTCGTGACCACGTAAAATAGAAAACATTTATTAAACGCTATTAACAAATACAAGATGGCAAGTAAATTAAAATAGCCCTTATCGCACAATCCCCTGAAAGCCGGTGACGTCCGGTTCGATTTCAAATTAAACTAGTTTTCTCTCTCTTTGCAAAACTGCCACTGACTTGTAAGTTTAATAGGTGTCGCGTTATCCCTAGTGCCGTAGCTGGAATACTTGTCGATTCGGGCGACATCTATCGATATAATACGATATTACGGCAGAATCATCAATAGTAGCAACCTAGTAGCGCCATCTAGGAATTATTGTCGTGACCACGTAAAATAAAAAACATTTATTAAACCCTATTAACAAATACAAGATGGCAACTAAATTAAAATCGCCCTTATCGCACAATCCCCTGAAAGCCGGTGACGTCCGGTTCGATTTCAAATTAAACTAGTTTTCTCTCTCTTTGCAAAACTGCCACTGACTTGTAACTAACGAATTAGTGGAGGAAGCAGACTGACGCCTTTCTTACTTTACTTAAGTTTCTAATTCCAAAAAGTGTGCCAGGATTCGAACACGCGACCTATGCGATTCGGAAGCCGTGTGCTCGACCACTGGACCACCGGAACTACATATATGTGACACAGTTATGTTCGTCAATTTATTAGCGATAAGATAGTGCTCTTTATATATGTATTTGTCACATTTTCATAATAAATCAAAATATCATATTTACTGGAGGAAAAAATATCGTTTTGTTTTGTAAAGATCCTTTGTTGTAATGTTGTTAACGTTTAATAGGTGTCGCGTTATCCCTAGTGCCGAAGCTGGAATACTTGTCGATTCGGGCGACATCTATCGATATAATACGATATTACGGCAGAATCATCAATAGTAGCAACCTAGTAGCGCCATCTAGGAATTCTTAATCTTCAGTCGTTAACTTCCAAAGAACTTGAAAATGATGAGATTATCGAATTAATTGATTTAAATCTTTAACTTAAAGTTAAACGAAGCCAAAGCAAACTTTTAAAAAAATTGCTGTGAAGTAACTGTTTTACACTGTTGCACTCTAAAAAAATATAAATGTTAATCATTTTATCAGAATCATCAATTTAAAAAACTTACTAACTAAATTATTGAAAAATAATTATTGAAAAAATATTTTGTTTATGTATATTTAAAAAGTAGATTTAAAAATCAATAACCCAAGACTCAATTTTAAAAGTTTCACTTTTACGGTGGTTTCATAAAACCACACAATTTTTTTAACCATCGAATAATAAATTTCACCATTCTATTTATTTGTATGTATGGTTAGGCTTTATCTGTATGTACTAAACACAGATACTGCTTAATCTATTTTATTCAATAACAAAAGGAACGGAAACCTACATTTATAGTGACTAACTTGGCCATGTTTTGTTAAGCACAACATACGGCGAGTCTATATTATTATGCATTGTTATATTCAATGGTTCAATCCCTACCAGAGTGAGATCATCTGTGATGAAATTAATCTTATATTTTCAGGTCTAAATAACCTGTAAATTTAATTAATGAAAAAAAAACATTAATCTTTTAATAATGGCTTTAAATTAACACTGAAACTTAATAAGTGTTAAGTCCTAACATTATAACATGATCCCACCAGTCCCCGCACTTCTGTCGATCGAATTCTAAAGATTGACCGTGTCAAGTCGCGCTTAACCTCGCCATCGATTACCATTCAGCGTTTAGTTAATCTTAATAAAGGAGGTTTAATGATAATCCCATTTGGAATATGTTCTAATTTCAGTAGTTACAGCAGTTTGACCTACTTCATACTAGGTATGATAATGTTTACGAAATCGTCTGAATTTCTTGATAGCCTTAGGGTTGAACCTGAGGGTAGAAATCCGGTAAAGACTGACGACTGTTTAGAACTTATGAATAGACCAAAAAAATGAGTAGTAGTAGTAATAATTGCCAATAACTAACTCGAAAAATTTAATAAAATCAAATAACCTAAAAGTTACATCAAAGATAATACTTATAATTTGTCTATTTAAATAGAGAAAATTGGAGTATCGGTTTGTATTATTGAAATAACCGCTTTTTACTAACCGTTCATATGCACTTGCATAATATAAGTTCGGTATACCTATACACCAAAGTAGGTACCATTTTTACAATTTTGGTCTGACTGTTTGTTCCGGCTAATTTAGAAAATGGCTCGAGCGATTTTGAAGAAGTAACTTTGGCTACTTTTATATCAGAAAAATCCTATATTTATTTATTACATCCGACGTAAAACATAGGTCGCCGGGTCAGCTTGTTGCAATAAGAAAAAAGCATGTAATTTTGGACAACTTGTAAATTACAAATACAATTTCTAATTATAATTACGTATGTGATGATTCTTCATAAAAAAACCCACATAGAATAATATAATGGATCTGTATTATTAAGCACAAAAAGAAGCTGACACGCGCATCTAAGTTCCGTAATCGTTTTCTATGCAATGACTTGGTAATATTACACACATCAAAATGTCACTAAATCAATGATAATACATAACTCTAAGACACTTTCATCTAACGTTTTCTCCAATATCTATGTTAATTCTGCTTATAGTATTTGCTTTGACGCTTAGTACAATGTACATGACACGGCAAAAGCTGTATGGCCATATAACTTATATGAACGGCCGTGAGAGGTAGTTTCTCTATATCATTATGACTGTTTAGTTAAATAGTGTAGGTAGTATTTAATTATTTGCGATATTTTTTACCATACTGTAATATACGTACTTAATTTTAAATATTACTATATGTCATATTTTATTAGGCAAGTGGCAAACTCGCCTTAACAATTCTATTTGTTTATATTATAAGCCAAGGTAAGGCAATCCTAAGTTTATTTGTATAAAATTGTCATTAGATTTTTATGAAAATTAAAAAAGTCGTCTATGTATAATTATACAAATTTAGAATATGGTTTGGAACTGCACTAATCATGATGATCTTCCAGGCACTCTAAACAGATAATTAATATCTGTAATATTTACGATTATAGTTGTCGAATATAACATATAACACATAACATAACTTCACGCCCTTTTCTACCCGTCTCGCCGTTATGTTTACGTCCCAAATTGAATAGGTGGCAAACCTATTGCCATACCGTGTACAAAGTTTTCTGTAATCGATATTTATCACACATAACTTCTGAAAATAGTTTCGAAAAAGTCATTGGTGTGAGCCAGGATTCGAACCCGCGACTTCTTGATTCAGAAGCGGGGTACTCGACCACTGGACCACCGAGACATTGAGATGTTATATACCAGCAAAATAAGTATTCGTCAGTAAAATATTATTATTTTATAACTTCACGCCTTATTTCAACTCGAAGTTTAGACAGCGGCAGGTAAGTCTTGTCACAAACGGAATAGATACAAATGTGACAGTTATTGATATTTATCACGCATAACTTATGAAAAGCATTCAGAGATGCCATTGGTGTGAGCCCTAATTCGATCACAAGACATCTTAATTCAGCAGAAGCGAGCTATTCGATATCCTGAGCACCGTGACAACTAATATGCAACAATAATAATTGCTCTCATTATAATAATTCTGTCTCGAGAGAATTGCGTTTTACGATATATAAGTATATATGATCGCGTGCCGGTGCTGTTGTTCCGTTTCAAACGATTAGTCACAATTATCGTTTTATTGTTGGACGAACGACGGGAAAAGTTTTCATAGACAAAGCGATGTATTTTATGGCGAATGCGAATTTTAGCTGGACGTGGAAGAACTACGCAGTCTGCTGCATGAATAGGTCCGCTCGACCAGTGATATGACCACGTACTCTCAGAAAATCGACGTAAATCCTCTCAAAACAGCGATTCGTTCGGCAAGAGATGACTCTCTCCTCCTCATCCCATCTTAAAGGCCGGCAATGCCATCGTGATCCTCTTGATGTTGGAGACATCCATTGGTGATGCTAGTCACTTATCGTCAGATGACCCGCGTGCTCAATTGTCCCTTCTCCCATAAATAAATAATAATAAATATGGGAAATGCATGCCTTATGGTTATCGGCACTCGGCAGTACTACAGTCAAATTCAGCAGTTCAGCAAATTGAGGTTCGACCATATACAATGTTTACACTCAGCACAAACATTGGTATGATGAACTGAGTGATGTTTGTGCCGTGTCTGAGTTATATATTGTGCGTTCTAAATTAGACGCATTTTTTTTTTCATAGAACTTAAGATTGTTGTTTGTTTATGATGTATTAATTTATAAACATAAACAGAACTTCACGCCTTTTTCTACCCGACGGTGTAGGCAGTGGCTGTTAAGCCTCGTCTCGCCGTTATGTTTACGTACCAAATGCAATAAGCGACAAACCTATTGCCATACCGAGCACAAAGATTTCAGTCGTCGATACTTTTCACATATAACTTCCGAAAAGAACTTCGGAAAGTCATTGGTTAGCCAGTGTGAGGATTCGAACCGGCGCCCGCTGGACCACCGAGACTGTAAATTTTATTTATTGTTGATATAATATTTATATATTTTTTTATTATTTTCATAACTCATCCCTTAGTCACTTTTATTGGTACTAGGCCTGGTGAATTGTTATCATACACGTTGTTAAAATATTATTAAATAGATTCATTGTTTCTTCAGTTCAGTAATCTCAACAGCCTATTGGACTAGTCTAGTATGTAGTGTTCAAATCCACAAAATAAATAATTAAAAATACTTTTCGTAAATATTTTCCTTAATTATCATTGGATTCGTAAATTAATCGAGTTCAAAGAACTCGAAATGATTTAATTTCATATTTTCCTTTTCTTTATTATATATTATTTAAATTTTTATATTAACATAAAATTTATGTAATCTTTTCATTGTGTATCGTGCTTTATAATTATAATTATTTGTAAGGAAATAATTATGAATTTTGATCAATTGTTAGCTAATTATCATTCGAGTCCATTACCAGTCACCGGTCAAAAACTTTCGGTTCAGTTTCGGCGGGATCCGAAGGCTGGGCTTTCAGGATTCATCATATTTCTCACCAGGCCGCCGTTGTTTTCATGTATTATTACAACATATTTATTTTATATTTTTTATAGTTAAATATTTATATTACACAATCTAATTAATTAGTTACTCATTATAATTTTTGATTAAATAATTTATTCAATTTTCATTGTTCTAACACATAAACATTATGTTGTAATGCTAAGAAATACATTAACAAAATACGAGTCCAAAATCTATATAAATAGGTAAAACTCAAGTGTCTGTTTGTATCATTATAACATATTTAACACAAATACATACATCAAAATCATAATCATCATCATTAGCCTCTTTGAGGTCCACTGCTGGACATAGGCCTCCCACATAGAGTGCCACAACTGCCGGTCCGCTCAATCATGGGGGGTTTTTGCCATAATCGCCACGCTTGGCAGGCGGGTTGGCGATCGTAGTAGGCTGTATTTTCTTGAGAGAGAATGCAGCCCATTCCACCACCAAGGTCTATATAATTATAAATTAATGAATATGACATTAACCTATACAATTGTAACTTCATCCTCTTAATACACGAAGGCGTCGATAGCGTCAATTAACATGCTTGCTTTTTTTAGTTGTAAATCTAAGGAATAATATGTTTCGAAACAATTTGCGAATAGCAAGCTAAGTTGCAGAGTTTTATCACTCCCGGAAAGTCATTGATGTGAAGCAAGATTCAAAGTCCTCTGAAATTGACATTGATGAGTGCTCATTCACTAGACCAGTTTTTCCCAAAGTGGGCCATAACGCCCCCTTGTGGGCGCTGCAGGTCTCACGGGGGGCGGTAAGAGACCCAGAAAGAAAATGGGGCGCTGTGTAGAGGCCTGGGGGGTGATTTGTAATTTTATTTAGCTAGGAGGCCTTAGACAACGACTGCATGAGCGCTCGACTCTCAACAACAACTTGTGAACATCTACTAATATCAATTAAAAGATTGCTCAAACTCGGTTCTATTATTTCTCTCCGCGTAATTCATATATCTGTCCTATTTTATTGAATATAGAAATTAATATACATATATAGGTCACAATAATTAATTAATTTAATTTGAAGTTATAGCGGTTTTTAGTAGA
Organism: Euproctis similis; assembly: GCA_905147225.2. Lineage (NCBI taxonomy): Eukaryota > Metazoa > Arthropoda > Insecta > Lepidoptera > Erebidae > Euproctis > Euproctis similis. The sequence continues at coordinate 4,574,599 of LR990108.1, forward strand.
TGAAAAAATGAGAGCGTTAAAAAATATTTATTCTCAATAGACAAAATAAATTTGAGAACCATTGCACTAGACCCTTAGGCGTCTCTCGGGAAGAGACAGAGACGAAATACACATATACACTACTAAATATTATTATATACTTACATATACTTATACATTATACTATAAACAAATAATACATATATGTATATATGATACATAACTTCACGCCAATTTGCAGGGTAGGCAAAGAAAAAAGAGCACCATAAGGTACGGTTATTACACACCTCACTAGCTTCTTTGACTTTAACTCTTGTCATTGACGCTCGTCAATTTTTAAGGATCTTTACAAACTCATCATTCATAATTTCAAGGAACATTCCTCAAGCACTCATTCTATTTGGTCATGAAATGTATGTCGTTGCCGTCCTCGACTTCTGCATTAAGCAGATATATAATACCAAAGCGGAATGATCCGCTGTGGTATTATACCCTTGTGGTATTATATATTAGTATATGTGCTTAGTTAGTATTGCGCCATTCATTCTTTCTACATGTCCGAACCAGATAAACAAATCGCTTTGAGTATTTAATTTAAAGTTGATTTAAATCCAAAAAAATATGTGATTACTTGTGAAATCATGTATGCAGTCATAAAGAGTTCTTAATGTATATCAAAATGTTAATTTCACTTTTATTGTTATAGTCTGTCAGAAAATCGAAAGCACCTTTATAGGTTACATGTTTTTTAAGTTATCGTTTTGTCCGAATGTTGATTGCGGAATCAAGTTCAACACTTCTTTTCCCATAAAACTTAAAGACTAACTGTATGTTTGGAAAGAGTATTTGGCACATGAGTTTCTTGTCAGATTCTTCTCATGATAGCCCTTACACTCGGAATCTGGCCGCTCGTGGCGGTTGCGTCCGTGTTTTCATGTTCCACTTAGGCACTTCCCTTAAGCGCTCGTGTTTAATATTTAATTTTAAATAATATGTCTGATCTGTACTTGTTGACTATTTTTAAGTGTTCTTTGACTTTGACTATAGGCCTGCGAAAGTATATTTTTAATAGTCTCGGTGGCCCAGTGGTCGGCACACGGCTTCTGATCCAGAGGTCCGGGTTCGATTGCTGACACTGACTCACACCAATGACTTTTAGAAATTGTTTTCGGAAGTTATGTGTGATACATATCGATGACTGAAAAACTTTGTGCCCGGTATGGCAATAGGTTCGCCACCTATTTGGGACGTAAACACGTAAAAGGCGAGATGAGGCTATAAAGCCGCTGCCTACACTTTCAGGTAACAAAAGGCGTGAAGTTATGTTAAATGTGTTTACATAATTATTCATGCCAATGCTAAAAAGATGATTTTGTTCATTTGCTTCATTAAACTCGGAATGACTGATCTGATTTGAAACCAACTTTGTATAGGCTAGCCTGTCTTTTGACAATAACCTCGTTCAAAAGACAGGCTATCCTATAGTTACACCTACATAACATCACGCTATAACAATCAGTCTATTTGTGATGAAGGTATTAATAGATTAAAGAAACTCATACTAATCGACTAAAATATTTTTATACACCAACTCGTCTCGCACATAAAAGAATTATTTATACATTTGAAAGAAGGCTCTCACTGTCTTTCTTTATTTTACTGTCAGATTTTATTGTAAATTATTTTTATAACTGCTCAAGTCGCTAAATATGAAGCTTTTATTAAGCTGCGAAGTGAACTCAGTTTTATCCATAATAATGATAGAAAAGACGGGTAACAAAGGCGTGAAGTTATGTTTAAATTAAATTACTGGTTGGTGAATTTAGTTTCTTTTTTATCAAACAAATAAATAATAATGATGATTGATTATGAAAGATGATTGCTTGATGAAAGGCTTACAGTTGAATGTGACAAAAACGAAAGTTATGGTGTTTGAAAGATGGTAGTTGTTCAAAAGCTATCCTCATTGATACAGAGAGCACCCACTTTTTGGAAATAAAAATCAAAAAGTTGATGTTAAAAATATGATTTTTACTATTGGTAACCCACATCAGACCATGAGAACAAAAGTTAACTACTTATTTATAAGATGCATTAATATATCCTGCTTCTAAAGATCCTTTGTTATATGATTTAATAAGTAAAAGTTAATTAACTTTTACTTATTAAATCAACTTTTTGATTTTTATTTCCAAAAAGTGGGTGCTCTCTGTATCAATGAGGATAGCTTTTGAACAACTACCATCTTTTTGTTCATACTCGTGAAAATGATCTCTGTAAAGAGTTCGAAACGTCGGGAAATAAATATAAGTAAATAATAAATAAACGCGATACAATCCTAAAAGTTGTTTTAATCAATGAGTGAGATTCGCGAAAATCTTAGAAACAAATATGAGTTCACTGTGCAAAATCTCCCTAACCGCGTCGAAAACAAGGTTGTAAGGAAGGAAGTTGGATTGAAAGACGGTGTCAGTATATAAGTAACAAAGGGTATGCTCCGATGGTTCGGGCCTGTAGAAAGAATGAATGATGGAAAATAGACTAAGCAGATATGCAATGCAAAAGCGGGTGGATTTAGGGGTCGAGGACGGCCAAGACACACATTCCATGACCAAATAGAACGTGTTCTGGAGGAAGATGATGTCAGGAGCCTAAAAAGTCGACGTGCGTGCATGAAAAGCGTTATGGAAATCAACGAAACGAGTGAGGGGTGTCAGAACGATTCTTATGTCACGAGCATTATCGCGCTCTGTTCTCTCTGCCTACCCCTGCAAGGGACTTGGCGTGAAGTTTTGTATGTATGTGTGTACTTCCGTATTTGGAAATTTGATTATTGTAAGTTTGAATTCAATACAGAGATTTCTTAATTTTGAACTTACTGATTTATATTAAATTATTCATATTTATAATAATAATGTGTCTAGTGTATCAATTAGAATAATTATGTTGCCTCTAAAATTCACAAAGTTAGATAAATTTACAGTGTCGAAAATATCTCAATGAACTAGATTAAAACTCAAAACAACATTACAAGTTACACATTAGAAGTCAAATGAATCAAGATAATGGTAATTTTTAATGAACCTTCTAGACTATAAGTCAAGTATAATTTTAGACTTTTAATAGGTAAGTAACATCTAACGTCTGGCAATTAGCTTTGCAATTTCACGGTATTAAACATTTTACTCGACACGATATATAACTGCTCATATCGGTGGGAATTAAAGGTGTGAATGTGCAGAAAAAAATAAATAAACATAGACAAAACGGTAAGTGTAACGTTTACGCTACATATTTATGCAAGAATATATTATATAACTGAACAAAAGAATGGAGAAAGAATTACGCGGAAATGCGTAATTATTTATTCGGAAGCTGTAGGTATAAACATACTCTTGTCATAATTCATAGAACTATTATTATAAGTGTTTACAACAACTTGCATTCCTTTAAAGAATCGTACTTGCACTTTCGAATCAACCAATGTCTAAGTTGATACTTTCTCCAACAGTCGGACATCTGACATGTAGACTAAAACGACGTCTAAGATACTTAGTAAAGAGGTGGGTAGGTATTGGATCTTCTTCGATTATTCTGTTTTTTTTGCACTGTTTTTAATTTCATTTGACTTGACGTCACCGGCGATTGTACTGCTTCGCTGGCTTCGGTCATTTGCCATTTGCGTTCTAACATGAAACCGAAGCGGCCGCATTCACCGTTCACCTACACACCATAATACAAGTGCCAGAACACACGTCGCGTTACGCGAAGCCTAAACAAACCTTTTTTTTTTTGCTTTTGTTTACGTAAATTTCGTAACGTTTACGCGCAAGTACAAGTACAAGTAGTTACATTATCGTTTTAATTGGAAACGTTGTTGATAAGACGATTGTTATTTGAGTTTTTCTTGTATTGTGACTTAATTGATAGAGGATTGTGCGTGAACATTTTTGGGCGCCAGAACAAAATGGAGTGTCATTAGCGCTTAAGGTGAGTTTTGATGGTTTTTGTTCTTGTTAATGATTGTTTTTGTTTTGTGAGTAAAGTATCGTTGTTTCGGCTACAGGCTTTAGATGCTTTGAGATATAGGTATCATAAATGATTACTAGTGGTGTACCGCGGATTAAGTTATCTTAAATTTAGATATAAATTTTTAAAGATTTTTAAAGGTTTTCTGATTATTTTTGAGTAACAAGTTAACAATGCTTTGCAATTTGCAAAGTATTTAAGTAACCCATTTTGACTGTAGAAGTATTTGTGATAAATATATATATATATGACTTTTAAATCCTTCGCGGTTAGTTCAGTTGAGAAAAACTTGAATAAAATTTTCTTTCGCTTTAATTCTTCAACTCATCAAGATTATTTCATACATTGTATTGTCAAGACAAAAACTATCAGACTAATGTGACTTTTTTCTCGCTTGTTAACTGATGCACTACATACAAAGTTTTTCAAAGAATAAATTTAAGTATCTATTATGGACTATATTGGAATAATAACAAGATGAAATTGGCACCGTGAATCAAGATTAGCCTTGGATACATAAGTTTTTACCCCCTTTTGATTTAGTGTTTTATTGATCATTCAAAACTTTTACATTTTCTTTTCTGAAATTTAAATGTTCAATTAAATGTTGATCGAATTATTTAGTACCATTAATAGGTGGGCCACCACATATTTGAATCTCCTGCTGACACATAAATTACACCTGCACAAATTATAAAGCAAATAAAATACACCTTACTACTAATACATATACATATTTCTCTAGCCAAGCAGTTTACTGCATGAATGGGCCAGCTCGACCCGTGAAATACCACGACCTTTCAGAAGATCGACGTAAAGAGTGGCTCATGCCGCTTTTCGTTCGGTGAGACAAATACTGGGAGGCCCACCACCTTCCTTTTCTATCCTACTACCTTAAAGGTCAGTAACTTAACTGGAACAGTATTTGTGTTGCTGGTGTCCATGGGCGGCGCTGGTGACTTATCAGGTGACATGCCTGCCCGTTTGCCTTTACATCCCATAGAAAAAAAAACAAGTTAACAAAAATATTTTTAAAGTATTGATGTTGAAGTTAGAAAAAGCAGCTGAAATCACAGACCGAAATTCAACTTATAAATATCTTTATTTATACATATCTAAGAGATATGTACAACGTAATACCTATATACAGGGTCAAGTAACTTTAATATTTTGTAATTATTTACGTAATTCTAGCAAATATTGATTGTTACTTTCTTTAACACGAATCACAGGCGAAGCCTATGAAGTATGAAGCCATATTTTAACCAATCGCAATACTCACACCTTCAGCTAACTACTGGTAAATATTTACACAGTTTTCATTCAATATATAGTACGTCTAATTACTGTAACATCACCGCTAATAATGTTCAAAGTTGTGGTCATCGGCAGTATCATTACGCCGGACTAATTTTAAATCCCAAATTTAGACCAAACCTATTATCACGCGCAATTTAAATGCGGGATTCGAAGGTGGGACTTCTGAACAATGTAACTATGACGGGCCTCGTGGCGCATTGGTAAAACTACCGGTTGCAGCAATGAGGTCGGGGTTTCGATTCCCACCCGAGTACAAATATTTGTGACAAACATGAATATTTGTGTGGCGTCTGGGTGTTTTTCTATGTATTATAAGTATGTATTTACAAAAGAAAAGTATATAATATGTATTAATATCCGTTATCTAGTATCCATAACACAAGCATTTAGTTGCTTAGCTTGAAACTAGAGGGCGCTGTGGATATTGTGTCCAAGATATTATTATTATATTATTATATATACATAATTAAAATATATTAGAGATATTATTATCTCAGTCTCTTTTTGCGACACTAACGGAAACTGGGGTAGTACTGTTCCAGATTAAAGTTTTAAATATTATTTACAAAATATTAATAAAACATACATAATTATTAATAGTTATAACTATTACGTACTAGATTCAAACCATTACATGTTATATTCAAATATTATTGGTAAAATATGATGTACTGTAAAACGTTTTTAGACGTTTCTGTCAAAACAGTACCTCTATAGCTAAAAAGCGATAAATAACGTCACTTACTCATTTGTATACTTAATGCAATATACAAAACGTAATACTTTAATAAAGTCATCTTTAAATATTATAATATTTACAAATGTTACTCATTATTAAAGTCGGTGCAACACAATAGAGTACGTTACCTAGGCTGGCACCGACTCCAAAAATAAGTAACATTTGTAAATATTATAATAGTTAAAGATGACTGACACGTAATAAAATCACCATACTCGCATACAACTTTTGGTGGATGCCTTCGATTTCTCTTCGTTCCCATCACCAAATCCTGATCTGATGAAAATGGGACCATCTCGGAGGTAAATAATATACAATGAAGAAAAAAAAATTTGCAATCGGTCCATAATTGGACGAAAATATCGGTGAACATACAGAAAAAAAAAATTATACATAGACGAACTGAGAACCCCTCCTTTTTTCGAAGTCGATTAAAAACTGCAAGCCTAAACAATTTTCCTCCTGGTATTTTTTTAAGTAAGGGATAAAGACTGTGTATCTTTATACTAAGTTTTAAGATTTACATTTCGTACTTGTGGTAACTCTACCACAAAACATAATTATTTGTAAACATTCCGAGATAGAAGTTATCAGTACATTGTTTGTTTTTGTTTACAAAAGTATACAAGTCATATTTTATTCATAACCTCATTTTTCTGGTTGGATAAAAACAAATTTTATTATAATATTTAAAACATTTCTTCAAGAACGGGAATATAGTGGCGAACCTATTGCGGCCACAAATACAGCGTCCAGCTCGAGGCAAAGGAATAAAATTAAAATAAATCATTACATAATTAATATCTTACATTATTATTTTAAAAAAAGGCTCTGAGAGTACTAGCATCTGCCATATTTTAGAACTCAAATGATCTCTATACCGGATTTAAACTATCTAAGCTTAAAGTGTTTACTTAAACTGTTAGTATACCAATAAACTTTCAGAATTATAATATAAGTAGGAATTAATAATTATCATTAATTAGATACATACAAATATAAATAAAAAAAGCATAAGTAAAAAATATAAGTATTTACTTAGGTTGAGGATCTGACTGTACATTGACAGAAAGATGTCTGACTGTACATTGAAGATTGTAGACCTATATGGATGGCCTTTTTAGAGCACTAGAAACCCAAACCAAGGTTTTGGTTTGTTACACAATCTCTAAATATAATACTATAAAATGTAAAAGAAAGAAAGGACTTGCTCCAAGGTTTGGATATGTAGAAAGAATGAACATAACATAACATAACTTCATGCCTTTGCTACCCGAAGGTGTAGGCAGCAGCTGTTAAGCCTCGTCTCGCCGTTATGTTTACGTCCCAAATGGAATAGGTGGCTAACGTATTGCCATACCGGGCACAAAGTTTTCAGTCATCGATATTTATCATACATAACTTCCAAAAACAATTTTGAAAAGTCATGGGCGTGAGCCAGTGTCAGGATTCAAACCCGAACCTCTGTATCAGAAGCCGTGTGCTCGACCACTGGACCACCGAGTCTAAAACAAGTAGAAAGAATGGAGACGCAAAATTGATAAGCGGATATAGAATGTAAAAGCGAATGGATGTCGGAATCGAGGAGGGCCACGATACACTTGCCATGAACCTTCAAAATCGACTAGCGTATGAGAAGAATTATGAAAGTCATAGAAGAGAGTGAGCGCTCTGTTTTCTCTGCCTACCCCGAAAGGGACTTGACGTGAAGTTGTATGTTAAAAATACTAAAAAAATCTAGTGAAAATATAGAATGGTTTAGAATGGTTAAAATAAAAATAAATAAAAAATACTGGGCAATAAAATTTAGTCGTCTAAATTAATAAATAAATAGTAGCGACTAAAGTATTTCATAATAATTTATATAAAAAATCTCATAATAAGAGATATTAAAATTAAACCGCTTATACGAAAAAATCCGAAAATAACAGGAGACAAGCATGAATGAGTCCAAAATCTTCAAGAGATACAATTTTCCTTGAATTTCCAATTCATTAGTTTAAGAAATTTTGTGAACGTTATCCTAGTTACCTTTTAAATACTTAGCTAAGTTCTAGCGAAATTGAAGCTTAATACTTAATTAGGTAAAATTAATTAAATTCTCGTCTAAAATTCTCCCTTAAGTTATTTTTAAGTAATATTTCTATATTATTTATTTAGTACTCTTATTTGGGCCTACGTCTTTGCTAGCCTAGAAGTCAATTGCCCAAGCCCTATATTTTATGGTTCTATTGATGCTTGATCAAATATATTCCATTTAAAAAAAAGCTCTTAATCCCAATTGTTTTACATTCGACTGTTTTTGGAAATAATAATAATACGCTTCAATTTTCAAATATTTCTTAGGAAAAATAATTAAAATACATACATACATACATACATACATACATAACTTCACGCCAAATCCCTTGCGGGGTAGGCAGAGAGAACAGAGCGCCATAGGGCACGATTCTTACACGCCTCACTCGCTTCGTTGACTTTCATAACTCTTTTCATGCACGCGCGTCGGTTTTTGAGGCTCTTAACATCACCTTCCTCCAGAACACGTTCTATTTGGTCTTGGAATGTGTGTCTTGGCCGTCCTCGACTCCTACATCCGTCCGCTTTTGCATTGTATATCTGCTTAGTCAGTCTTGCGTCAACCATTCTTTCTACATGTCCGAACCATCGGAGCATGCCCTTTCTTACTTTTACACCGACACTCTCTTTCAAACCAACTTCCTTCCTTACAACCTTGTTTTCTACGCGGTCAGCGAGAGTCACTCCGCAGATTTTGCGTAGAGCCCTCATTTCTACCGCGTTTATTCTACTTTCATGCACACTCTGCCATACCCAGCTCTCGCTTCCATAAGTTAGTGTTGGGATCAGGACTGCATTGTGGATTGCTAACTGGGCCTTTCTGCTAATATTTTTTGCGCCCAGGAATCTGCCCAACACTCCGTTTACGCTATTTCCTATCGCCACTCGTCTTTCTACATCCGCGGTGTACCTTCCATCTCTGCTAAAAGCGCATCCAAGATATACAATTTCATTCACCTGTTCCAGCACTACATCATCAACCATTATCCTTGCATCTGTTCTGGAATCCTCCCTTTCAAACACCATAACTTTCGTTTTCGTCGCATTCAACTGCAAGCCTTTGATCATGCAATCATCTTTCATAGTAGTGACTAGTGTTTGCAGGTCTGACGGCGATTCGGCTAGAAGCACGGCGTCATCTGCGTAAAGCAGGCAGCTCACGACTAGTTCACCCATTCGCATCCCTACATCCATCGATCTCATTCTCTGGAGACAACTGTCCAGGTACAGGATGAACAGTCGAGCGGACAGCACGCAACCCTGTCTGACGCCGATATTGACGTCAAACCAGGGGGACAAGCCGCCGTCAACACGCACACACGCTGTGCAGCCCTCATAAGTGGACTGCACAGCGCGCAGCAGTGCTCCGCTCACCCCATAGCCCGGGAGTATATCCCACAGATCCTTTCGTAACACTCTGTCAAACGCTTTTTCCAGATCCACAAAACCGCAGAAAACCTTCCGGTTAACAGCCAGTTGTTTCTCCACGATGTTGCGGAGAGAAAAAATCTGATCCATGCACCCTCGTCCGCTTCTGAAACCACCCTGAGCCTCCCACAACACTCCATCAGATATCACCCTCATTCTCCTTTCAATAATTTTCCCATACACTTTTGCTGCTAAACTGATCAAACTGATGGCCCTGTAACTGGCGCACTGCATACGTGATCCCTTACCTTTATACAAGGGCACGATGACAGCGCGCCTCCAGTCCATGGGAACCTTACCCGACCTCCAGCACAGATTGCTCAAGGTCAGGAAAGCGTCCCGGACACAGGTTCCACCGTGTTTGATCATTTCAGCAGACATCATATCAATTCCAGCTGCCTTACCATTTTTCATACTTCGTATCGACCATTCAATCTCTTCCATAGTAATGTCCTCATCAGATGTTGGCGCAGCGGTGTCAGCCGTAGGCTCACTCGCGGCGCCCACATCCGGAACATACTCGTACATTTCCCCAAAATACTCACTCCACCTGCCCAATACATCGCTTGGGTTTGCAAGAATGTCACCAAACTTAGACATAATTTTGTCCATTCTGGATGTTGACGAAGAACCCCGAGACTTTCTAACTTCCCTCCAAAAGAGTTTGTTATTCGCCTCGAAGTTCTCCGTCAACCTCACTTCCTCATTCGCAACAAGTCTTTCACGCTTCTCTTTCACTAAGGCTTTGGTAACATTCCTGCAGCGGCGGTAGCTCTCATACTTTTTCTCTGTCATACTATCATTCTGGTTCACACTTGAGACATAATCCAACCATGCTTTTTTCTTTCTTTCGACGCTGGATTTCACATCCGCGTCCCACCAGGCGTCACCTCTCAGAATCTTATGCCTCTTTGCACTACCACATACTTCTTTTGCACTATTCACTATACTTTCTTTCATTCTTTCCCAGCATTCTTCAACACCTAGGTCAGAAAGACTCGTCTCATTGAGTCTTTTACTGACTAGGCCTACATACATACTCCGTACACTTTCATCTTCTAATTTCTCACATTTTGTCCTTTCAAGCTCTTCGAAATGGGTACGCACTCGCCAGTGTCTCCACTTCTTGAAAAGACCCACGAATCGGCTTACCACCAGGTAGTGGTCCGTATCAAGAGTGGGGCCTCTGTAGGCTCTTGTATCCCTTAGAGTATTTCGGAGACGACTATCTATCAAAATCAAATCTATCATACTCTTTTGCTCATTCCGTCTCCACGTATACGTGTGAATATCTTTATGACGGAATAATGTGTTAGACACAAGGAGGTTCCGTTCCAGGCATACGTCCAATATCGGCTTACCAGCATCATTCACTCTCTTGTCACCATTCGGACCAAGGACAGCCTCCAGGCCGTCTCGCTTGGTTTCGACCCACCCATTAAGATCACCACACAGAATTATCCTTTCATTTCCCTCAGCTAGATCCAGAATATCCCTAACAGTTTCCCAAAACTCCTCGAGTTCGCGGGGATCCGCGGAGCTAACGGGAGCATAAGCTGCGACCATGAAAACTCGCGTGATCCCCAGTTTTATTCGAACCCAAAGATGTCTTGGGCTTACCAACTCATAATCTTTCACTCCGGAAGCAAAGCGGGAGGAGAGAACGACTCCAACACCCCCACTGGCACGGACGTCCGGGTCCACTCCGGACCAAAGGGCTACCATGCCACCGGGGAGGTCCTCGGCCTCACTCCCCCTCCGCTTTGTCTCCGTCAAACATAAGGCATCCAGGCATCTCTCATTTAATACATCCATCATCTCATTCATCTTTCTTGCCATGCTACCTCTAACATTCCACGTGCCTATACGGCACTCCCCTCTCCTCGTCCCGCCAGGATTGGCGCTGCGTGAAGGGTGGCGGCCCCCTTCGCCGCATGCGCATGCAGCCGCACCGACGGGGGCTAATCGGTGCCCGTCGCTTACGGGGCACGCCCTTAAAATACATAATACTAAAAAACTCATATTAAAATAATAATTAACATAATTTTCTTCAAATCATTCTTTAAATATATACTTACGTAATTACAGAAAAAAAGCATAATAAAATTAGGAGAGCCCTTAAATATTAAATGCCTGATCACATAATACAAAATATTTAAATAAAATTATGTTTTTAATATGAAACTAAGTACTTGAAATTATAATTATTAATATGTCTTTGTTGGATAAAATTATTAATAAAAAAAATAGTAAAGCTCATATATTTTAAACTTTTAATTAATTTAATACTTTTTTTACTTAATACGTAACTTGAATTAACTTTTAAAAACAGAAAGAAAGAAAAACTATATAATTGCCTTATATAACAGTTCAAATGAGGATGTAACTTTGGTGACACCAGTAAAATAATTTTATGTTTCGCAATCTAAATAGTCTTAAATTATAAGTTAAGTGCAGGCTATTAAGGTATTTTAACTTATAATTTACATAATTAAAATAGCTCCCGTGCAAGTAAATAGTACGTAATTTAAAAATTTTGGCACTTATTTCATTCTTAAATAATCTATTTGTGGCTTTCCTAAGTGGTAGAGCAGCCAAACAGTTCGCTGCATGAATGGGCCGGCTCGACCGGTGAAATACCACGACCTCTCAGAAGATCGCCGTAAAGTGGCTCATGCCGCGTTTCGTTCGGTGAGAGAGGTACCCGGAGGCCCAGCCGTATCCCATAAAAAAAACTTTAATATGCCTCCATCTATATATTATTATGCTAATTAAATAATGAGATTCCATTGCACAGAAGTTTTTTTTTTTTCATTGGCCAATTATAATTTGTATTCTTATTGAAGTGTAACTTCTAATGGCTCGTGCAACCGTTTAACGCTTTTAACGCCCCCTTGCGGCCGCTGAATATATTATAAATTAGTATGATTGACGAAACTGAACCGGTGTATATATAAATCCACGAAGCAAATTGCTTAAGCCTGATTATTCGCAGTATATAGACATCTAGTAGCGCATAGTGGTACTATTAGCGCATAATTGATAGGTATAAATTATTAGTGGAATAGTACCACCATCCGCTGCTAGATGCTGCCACAGTCGCAGCTCCAACCACTAAGATGATAAAAGTTATTATATTGTGAAAATATTTATGATTACATTATAGCTAAAGTCATTAAAAAACAAAAAATCCTTTCGACTTTAAACCGGCGAATAGTTTATATTCGCCGAATTAAGAACGAACATTATTTTGTACAATAATAGACATGTAGTAGCGGGTGGTGTTAATTATATTGCAAATACAATTAACTCAGTTATGTTTGATCCTAGTAACTATCCTAGTACTAGTACTATCCGTTTCCATAGCAATATTAAAGATAAAAATTAATTTAAAATGTGCTAAAATATAATAATATCTGTTTTCAAAGACATCGTTCAAACATACCTTGCAATCAGAAAAGCAAGTAGTCAATATTTTTTATATTGTGATGTTTCTAGAAGCTACATGTTGCCACGCCCGCTGCTACCACGATTAAGATAAAGTAAAAGTTATTATATTGTGAAAATATATATGATTACATTATACATCATATTACAAAAGTCACCGAAATTAAACTTTAAGTTTTATTTAATAAAGTTTCAAATATTGACGCAGGGCGCTATCTAGCGGCAACTGTAGTCAACTATAGCCGTTTATCATTTTAGGTAATTGATTTATTATACATAATTACATGTTGATATTTATGTGAATATATTACTAAAATCTAATACGAACATCAGTGAAATACACTACATTTATAATTATGAGGTTGAAGTAATTTTCAAGTTATATAGTCACTGTTTTGATGATAATTCCACAGCACACGGTTTATTTAATAGATACTTCACTCGCTTCGATGTAGTACCACTGGTTTTCAGTAGATGTCCTTGCTATTAATACTTTTTATCTAATTTTATTTTCTAAAAATATACTTAAAACACATAGAAAAGCACCTAGACACCATACAAACAGTAATGATTATCATAAATATTTGTTTGATAGAACCGACCTCAATTTCGCAGACGGTTTTTTTTAGTGAATGCACTCCTATGCGCGTCGTAATGTAAGTCAGATAAATTTTTTTTAAATAGTTATTAATAAAAATGAGTTTAATGTACATTTATTTGTGGAGATTGTAAAAAAATAATAAAAATTTAGGCACATAGGCATTTGTGCCTGTTTCCGAATATGTATGTAATTCAATTTGAAAAAAAAATGTTAGTTGTTTCTTTTGACGGCAGAACATTACAAAACGAGAGGAAAAGAGAAAGAATGATAAAGGTTAGGAAAGAGGAAAGAGAGAGAGTGGGTCAATATCACTCAAAAAATATTGTTTTTTGTGATTTTTCCCGAAGCGAAGTTAGCAGTGTGTAATTAGTTTGTTTACGTGTTTAAAATATTTATATCATCGCATTTTTTTTAATTTAATTTATCACTTATAATTTAATAGTGCAGTAATTTTATTTTCAAATTTAGTGGATAAGATTTATAAATAATGAGTGATAACAATCCAAGAGATAATGCGACGGATTTAAAGTTACAATGCCAAGGTGAAGATTTATTTGATTGTTTTTTAATTTGAAAATATTTAATGACGCATTCACATACATCTACAAAGTACAAATAAGCAGAGATCTGACTTATTTGAAATATTTCTATTTAAAATACAAATACAAAATACCCATTTTGTATTTAATTAAATACCTTTTTGTTGAAAGCATTTTTTTATTTTATTTGAAATACCTCTCGAGAGGTATTTTGTATTTTGAATAGTCATTTCAAAATACAAAATATTTTGTGATTAATTTTAGCCAAATTCATTCATAAGATGCCATTTCTTTTTGTAAGTACAAATTTAGTATAGTTTGTTATTTATCGTATGTACTAAAATTTTAAAGTTTTTATAGGTTATTATAATTTTATAGGTAAAATTTAATAGGTGGTCCAGTGGTCGAGCACCCCGCTTTTAAATCAAGAAGTTGTTGTGGGTTCAAATCCTGGCTCACACTAATGACTTTTCGAAATGATTTTTGAAAGTTATATATACACTAGTTGACCCGGCGGACTTCAGTCCGCATCAAAAGAAATAAATTAGTAATACTTGGATTTTAAAAAGTTCAATTTGTGCTATTTATCGGCACGCATTTTGGCGCGCAAACGCAACTGCTATGTACCGCTATGTTAATACTGTAATATCTTCGTAAATATTAGTTTAAATTACATGCTGTAAATGGCTATTTTAATCTATATTAAAATCACACAATCACAATCTTTTAAGACACTTAATTGGATGAAAATTAAAGCTGAAATGTTTAAAATTGCTTCGTAAATAAGCCATTATTTCTCGTAAAAAGTAAAAAAATAATTATGATAATTGTGGGTTATCCCTAAGATATAGACATATGCCCTCGCGGACTTTTTTATATACCTTTTAAAGGTGTATAATAATGTAGTACATTGTTTTGATTTATCACTTAGGGTTCAGGCAGCGTTTTCGATTAAAGTTTTAAATCTTGAAAATTATCATTTTTTTTCACTACACTATTCATGAATTATAGATCAAAACCACCGCGTTTACACCCTCTAACTATTAAAAAAAACCGCATCAAAATCCGTTGCGTAGTTTCAAAGATTTAAGCATACAAATAGGGGATAGGGATAGAGAAAGCGACTTTGTTTTATACTATGTAGTGATACATAACCTCATGCCAAATCGATTGCGAAGTAGGCAGAGAGAACAGAGCACATAAGGCACGACTCTTGCACGCCTATTATACGCACGCTTATTTGATCTTAATTGTTTTTTTAATGATATATGGAGGCAAAGGAGCTTGCGGGTCACCTGATGGAAAGGCGGTCCTGAAATACCGTTGCCGGCAACTCGTTCCACAACGGAACAGTGCGTGGAGAGAAGTGCCAAGGGGCTAAGCCGATCTGACAGAGTTTGGTTGACGACAAGCCGAACCGCGCGTCGTTGGATGCGTTAAAATGGGGTAAGCTGGTACTCATCTTTTGACAGAGGCACCCCGCCTAAAGATGAGAACAGTATTCCATGTGAGGTCGGAAATGCGCTTTATATAGCTGCAAGCGATTTCCTGACGTGAAATACCGTCCTTTTTCTGAGCTGATTTCGCCTTGCCCTCCAGATAACCGCGAAACTGAACAAGTCAACCCCAAGAATTCCGATATCGGTTAAGGCGGGTAACCGAGTACCCTCAAAAAAGGGGGGCAACAAAATGTGCCTTTTCAGCGGGAAACGCGCAGACCTGTGTCATCTTAGGGTGGAATTAGCTAAGTTGAGTCGGCCTTGGTCCGAAATCTGACTACCCAGAGTTTCGATTGTAGACACAGTTTATACCGGTACAAATCGACGTTTTCCCGAGAAATCCGCGAGTGGAGTGGCGTACCGTATCCGCATTACAATGAAGATTGCTGTAATGCAGCATGTCATTGATATGCGGAAGAAACAACGTAGGGGATAGCACTCAGCCCTGGGGGACTCCAGCACTCACGGATTTTAAGTCGGAGCATGACTCGTCAACAACGACCTTAATGCGGCGAGCCGCATAAAAGCTGGAGACCCAATCGCATGATTTCGAATCCGCTTCTCGATCTACTGGCAGAGTGGCCAAAAGACCGACCGCATTGCCACGTCAATGCTAATCCCCTGTGCGAAGAATGGACCAGCCCCCTGGTTGACAGAGCCCTCGATCAGTTTCTTTGCAAGATCTTTATAGAGTGTACTGGGAACCCATGTTCCTAGATTCTCAACCGCAAACGCTCAACCACTGGACCACTGAGACTCATTGAAGATTTTGTCGTGAAAAAAGTACATATAATATTATGTCAAACAATAAAATTATTGTAATGCTACAATAATTTTATTGTGTTATTTCTTTTCTGATATGCAGTTCTCGAATTGTAGAATAAGTATTAAAAAAGAATGAATATACTTTTAGTAGGTACGAAGATCCCAGAGTCAGCTAGTTATTAAGATAAATACATTTTTAAGGGCGAGACGATGAGGCAAGCATTTCCACTGGTTTAAGAGGTCCCAGGAGTAAATGCAATTTTTTTTTTACAATACGAAGTTACACTTCTTTCGCGCGGAGGGACTCCACGTACGTTTTTTCTACATTCTTGTTACTTTGTCAGAATATAAATACAAAGTTTGATGATAATTCGTTGTGCAGTTTCGGCGGGAAAACGCAACAAATAGACTAATATTGACGATATAATATTAACAAGGATGTTGATGATTTCTAGTCTGAAATAGTAAAGGGCATTCGATCGTGTATTCCGAATGGAAAAATGGCGTCTTCACCCTGCATTTCTATTCTTATTTACATTTACATATTCAGTAGACATTTTGATTCTGTTTTCCTTGATTGTTCTCAATCTACATCATTGTCTTATCGGTTTTCTATTGAAGCGGAATTTAGATAATGCGAGTATATTTTCCAAAAACAAAAATCTTGCAGTAATTTGTCTGTTGGAGGTTTCGTTTTATAATAAAATTGATTTGTGTTTGGTTCTAATGTTAACTGAACTTGAATCTTTTTCTTCAGACATCTAATAGTGCATTAATGAAAAATGAGGAAATCTTTCCATTTGAATATTATGAAAATATAAATATAGCATTCAAGTGAGCCGCTGTTTGCTTCGAGGGCGTATTCTTTAGAAGCACTCTAAGGATATACAATCGTTAACAAGGTAAGCTTAACTTAATAGGCTTCCAAAAGCTCAGTATCTCTTGTCTGTGACAAAGAAATATATATTAATATATGTCGATAAATTGAAAATGGATATTTTTTTACGTTCGCCACCTATTTCATTTGGGACGCGTAACATAACTATTCGGCGAGTTTGAAGCTTATCAGCCGCTGCCTACACCTTTGGATAGAAAAAGACGTGCACTAATACATATTATGTTATATTTTTAAATCGACTACACATTTCACGTGTGCCGTAAACGAGCTTAATTAATCCATATTCATTACTTTCGTAATTTACATAAAAAATAAAACATTTTCAATTAAAATACATAATAACCAATTAATTGTATGTGAAATAATAACAAAATTTTATTATATTACTTCACAGTTAATAAAGCATAAAATTTAATTTCAGATTAATAGGCAGCATTTGGATGTTTCTTAATGGAAAAAAATAGTGAGTGGCAGTTTTAAAGTGTTACTATATTTATAGATATACAGATATTTAGTATTTTTTAAAATTAAAATAGCCTTATAAATATAAGGCTATTTTCGTTCGTGATTAGTGGAGGAACTTATTACCATCCAAATTCAGAAGGCTCTATCTCCAGTTATGATGTTGAACAAAATAATAAATAAGAATGTATGGAAAAAATAATACCATTTATGCAGATCTCAAATGAAACAAAGCAATAAAATGATGATCATTTTTGAAAATATATAGACGGCTCCTTCACAATTTTATTACATATTACCTAACTTTGAGCGAACTATTTGCCTATAAAAGTCCCGTCAAAATCAGTCCAACCATTTCTGAGAGTACCCGAAACAAACAGATTACAAAAATTGTTAAAAAAAATGTTATTTTGGTGTATGTACCTTGTATATATGAATATGTGTATGTTCATATAAATGTAGTAGAAAGCCATTTAATACTAGAAACATACATTACAATTGATATTGAGATACATTTCGTTCCAATAAAAAATCATGCAATTGAATGAAATAAATATTTTCTGATCGATAAAATTTTAACGACTACATCCGATAACTTCGGAATAGGTACATAAATTAAGTCGACTCAATTTAACAAAACGATTATTGGGCATTTAAAAAAAAAACTTATATATATCGAAAAAAAAATACTTTTAGTACGTTATTACTATACCTATATGAATATAAGAAACTTTTAATGGATTTACGGCACGCGAATATTGGTAAGATCTTAATATGCAACAAATTTGTGTTTATTAAAATGTTTATTGTTCATGAATGTACATGTAAAAGTAGGTTGAATGTGAAAACTTTATAGTCTATGAGTTTGAGGTCCAAAGAACTTATATATTTTTCATTAAACATAAATATATAGAATATGGTATGGTTAATGCTTTCTTCGATTAGACTGACGGCTGATTTTCAGTAAAAAGACAATACAAAAATCGTTCAACGCCATCTAGTCCTTAAAGCATAAGTGTATATAACGTCTTACCACGTGTGTTATACTTAAGCACTTCTAGATTGGGGTTTTCAATTCTGCTTCTATCACTGTAACCCATTTACTAGTGTTATTAATATAATTACTAACACATTACCAACTAATATGATTTAGTCAATTATAATTTTCGCACTAGTTCGTGTAGTCCGGGAGCTAGATTCCATTAGCCGCGACATTCACATGATTATGAAGCTTCCATTCAAAATTTTATGTTATTGTAAGACATGATAAGCCAATTAATTCAGTAATATTTCCTAAATTATAACAGTAATAATATTTCAACGAGAAATAATAAGATCACAACAAAAATCTCTCAATGAGAAATACTTTATGATTAACTTTTTCTTAATATTAATTTAATTTATAAAAATAAGATGTCACCTTTATTCTATTCGACACTTATCAATAGTACTATTCTCCTATCTTCTCAGATTACCCATCTGTCAATCTCATGTCAGAATGAACGAATGAAATGAATAGATCCTTTTGAATAATAATCACATTTCAGGTCACTAGTTCGCAATAGTACACAATAGATGACGCTAAGTACCTAATTTAATTCAATAAGATTTTGGCACACGAAAAGAAATATAAATTAAGAGTGTCATTTGTCTCCATATATTTCTAAAGCATATTACAAAATCTTTTTATAAAAGTTTTAAGCAGTGCAGATATTTATTGAGCAGTGTTACGGACTACGGTGCTTACTGTCATTAGCTATTGATGTGAGTCATTTCGGGGCAAATGTTTTTTTTTCATTTTAAATTTCGAGGATTTTGATCCAAAATAATATCTTTATCAGTATTTTTGTATCTTCAAGTAGAACACGAAAGCTGCGTTTGTCTGTGTTTCCGAATATAATTTAGGGCCAACTGATAAAACCGCTGCCACAAGACACAATTCGTACTCAACAACATAGATACATACATAACTTCACCCCAAATCCCTTGCGGAGTAGGCAGAGAGAACAGAGTGCCATAACGCACGATTCATACATACCTCACTCGTTTCGTTCACTTTTATAATTTTAATTTCAATAATTACCAGTGATTTAAAACCAATAGCTTTCAAACAAAAGTCCCCTTACTAGGCTCGAGATATGATTAAATCATATAAAACAAACTAGTTACTTTGGTAATCAATATCAATATAACTATCAAAATTATCATATCATCTAAGTAGCTTGGGGATTCAATATCCCACTTCTAATCTTGTAAGTAATTTTGAATTATATTAATCCTAGATTAGACTCATGACTTTTCATGGTTATTTTAAGTTCTGCGTGATAAATATGTTAATAATCCGCACCTACATTTGGGACCAAAAAATATCTTACGATACCGACCAAAATTAACACTGTCTACACCTTTGAGTACGAAAGTCGTGATGTTCCATAAAATAAGACTTCACATCAATATTATCTAAATTCCAGTCTTTATTATTAATCTCAATACAATGTTCATGTTATCACAACATCAGTAGTGCGTCGAAGTGTACCGCGCCAAGTAACGGGACTTTCCAGTCAGTAAGTAACCTCTCAACAACACCTATAAAAATTGTGCAACTTCTAAGATTGTAATTATCAATGCGCCAAACTTATCAGTCGATAATAATATCAATATATATATTTTTATAGGTATAATATTAATAACTGACCCGCCAAACTTTGTTCCATTTCCAAAGTAATTTTTGATCTTTAAAAAGAACTGTATTAAAATTCGTTGAATAGTTTCAAAGATCTAAGCACATAAAGGCACGGACAGCGATAAGCGACTTTGTCTTATACTATGTAATGGTTAGAACTAGCTGTACCCTGTTATTCATTTTATATATCAACTAAATAATTTAATTTCATCAAAAGTTAACAGTATGAATTAAATAGATATGAGATAAAACCTGTCCTATTTTTGAAGTTGGATAAAACGTATAGTCTTAAAAATATTAATATAGAATTAGTTAAATAATTATAAAGTTCGTCAAAGACAAACAAAATGACGCGTAATTAAAAATAGATATATAAATAAGACAAATTATTTATATAAATTCCTGTATAATTAAGGAAGTGTCCTCCTATACGTATGATTATTTTCGAAAAAAATAATTTATTTTTGATAAGTATAAATTTAATAGTAATTTATTGCTTTTCATGAGTGATATATTGTCATGAATAATTCATGATATTTATTCATCTTGTAAATAGACACCACATGCGATAATGTATATGCCAATATTAATTAATTAACTTTCGTTTAACATAACGTAACAATCCTCTATGAATGTTGTCCTAGTGGAACAAAAAAAGGAGTATAAAAATAATAAAACAAGTAACTTAACAAGTTAATAACTTATTCATCATTAAATCTAAAGCAGTTATATCGCCAAAATATCACTGATTATAATATTAGTATCATTAAAATATCAAATAAAATAGATATTATAATATTAATATTATTGTTACGTTATAATTGATATCAAGATGAAACAAAACAAGGAACGTAACATTTTACTTTCTACTCATATTTGATATTCAAATCGGTTTATTTATCTTATTTGATACGCTCCACTTCAATACTCGAGTTCACTTCAATTAAAGATCGAAAAAGAACCAATCGTAAAATATAAATCGGCACATAGATTAGAAATAAATCTAAATAAGACAGGAATAAGTATAAGTCCGCATTGCGGGCAAAATTTCTTGAGCAACGGCTATGTTCCATGCGGAACGGTTAAAATTCTCAAAGAAAGTACCTATGTAGGTTTTACTCACACATAGATTTCTAAATGTTGTAAATAACATGAAGCGATAGAAATTCATTTTCAATCATTTTCTATTTTATTTTAAATTGTTTTATTAGTAAATTTAAAAGAAAGTGAAAATATCCTATAAATATCGTCTTTACAATAAATTATAATTATGAACTACACACCTAGTGTTATTGACAGAAGAATCTAAAAAAGGTACCTACATCTATTCTATCTTGAGACCTAAAGAGAAGCTGATAATCTAGATTGTTGTAATTTTCATTCCTGTCTTCTTATAAAAATAACTGATATAAATAGCTGAATAAATATCTGATATTTTTGGTTCCTTTTTTTTAGTGTCGATGAATTCTCAGCATCACTACAGGCATCAGATCATTAGGCTGTTGGTTTTTAAGGTCACTGAAGTGAAATGAGTACGGCGCCGGCGTTCGCAACTCGACAATCACTTTCCATTGTTTTATTTTGTTGACGATTTGTTTTACTGACAAAACTGTGTTGTCTGATGCGACAAATATTATAACTTGACTGAACGGTTCCCCGACCGACTTATTAGGAGGGTAATTTTTCATTAGCTTTGTGTTTGTTGTTTTAAATGGAGTAATTATAAGCGTATAATTTTATTTAGGATTCCAACCACCAAAATCGATTACAGCTTTTTATGGTATAGAGAGGCAAACAAGCAGGAGAGTCACCTGATGGCAAGCAACTAACGCCACACATGACACCTGCAACACAAATAATGTTACAAGCGCGGGTTTCCGAAGTGGGGCGAGAAGAGGAGAGGGGGAGAAGTCGGGTCTCTGAAAACCTCTCTCACTGAATAAAACGCGGCATCAGCCACTTTATGTCGATATTCTGAGAGGTCGTGGTATTTCACCGCTAGAGCCGGCCCATTGAAGCAGTTCATTTCAATATACAATTTTAATATATACTTTTTTTCTATGTAGCTAGAAGACAACGACTGACCTCCATACATCCATATCTCATTGGTAAGTGGTAGCCCTAATATGAAGCTTTGGAAAAACCGCTGATTGATAGTTGTAAAAAAAAGCAGCGAATACATAAAAAAATATTAAACAATGCTATAAAATTTTCCAAGCTTACGCGCGTATTATAATAATTATTGCTTTATAGCATGTGACATCACTATAAATAATAATGGTGCAATATTTCTATAATTAAGTGTCGTATCATGCTGCTAAAGGATACGAACTGATGTGAACCATGTCTCGTATCATAAGTCTTTTTTTGCTCTCGCTTGCAGGCTCCAAGTTGCAGTCTTGGTTAAAACCAATGACTTCCCAAGAATTTATACATGCATAGCTTTGCTTCGCGTATTCGAGTAATTGCTATGGTTCCGAGTGTTAACCTTATAAAATTTGTATAGAACTTGTTTATAACATTCACTCATTCATTCAGTTCAATACAAATTTGTATTTTATATTTATATTGATAAGATGAATGGAAAATACATTTTATTGATGTATCAATCATAACGTTCAAACTTTATGTTCAAGGAAAACTTGTAAATGGAAACCTTAACATCGCGTTTAATGAGAAATGAAATTGTATTATTTAGACTTAAATACTGTGTTTAGAAAGCATTAGAAATGGTATGATTTATGATTGTACTAGTTCAAGCTTGCTTTTCCATTGGATTCGCCTTTTCAGTGGTCATGCTATTTTAACATCATCATCGTCCTGCCCTTCTCCCATCATTTGGGGTTGGCACAACAGGTTTTTCTTTTCGACGCTTCCCTATCATTCACTTCTTCTCCCTCCGTAGTCATATCATATTTCACACAATTCATCCATGTTTTCTTCGGCCTCCCTCTTCTCTTGTTTCATTCCACATTCAGGTTCATCATTCTTTTCACGACACGTGCATCATGCCTCCTCATTACTTGCCCATACCACGCAAGGCGATTTCTTCTTATATTCTCATCATTCCGTATTTTATTCCTTTTCGTCACTCCACACATTCTTCTCAATATTTTCATCTTCGTAGCATGCATTCTTTTTTCGCCCGTCCCTTTCATGGCCCAACATTCTGATCCATACATGACGACAGGTCTGATAACCGTTTTGTATATCTTGCCTTTCAATTTGAGAGGCATTTGGTCATGATATTTTAACAATAAACAAAATTTCATATAAGCAAACCTAAGTCGGCTGTAGTATTAAAATCAATAGTTCTTCATAATAAAAAGGAGAAATAAGTAATCAGTTTTCAGAGTCCAGAGATTATATTACTGTTACTCTTTTCTAATTCCCTAATCGCCGGTTGCCTAATAAGCCGGAGTTATTTTCCTAGTTGGAAGAATCCGTTTCAATAAAATATGGTTTAAGGGTTAATATGTTCCTCTACATCATTACATAGTATAAAACAAAGTCGTTTCCTCTAGCCCTATATCATATCCCTATGTATGCTTAAATCTTTAAAATTACGCAACGGATTTTGATGCATTTTGTTATTAATAGATAGAGAATGTCAACGGGGTGGTTTATATTTATAATTCATGTATAATACAGTAAAGAAAAAGTGATAAATACAAAATTTACTTATTTATTACTTTGGATGCGGAACAAAGTTCGTCGGATCTACTAGTTATATATAAAAGCAGGAAGTAGATATTTTGCGTATACAAGTTCAGTATGTAGTAAATATCAAAACAAATTAAGATTTCCCTAACATAATATACCTTATAACTTATTATTTTAATAATTACAAATGAATATTTATTTAATTTTAAATTCTAGTAAAATTTTTGCTTGTTATGTCATAAATAGATAAGTTTATTATGATAATTATAAAATTTAAGTTGAACTGCGTTTTTATCATCGCTTCGTTTGATATGTGTGCCAGCAGCGCGCGCGTCGTCAGGTAATAAATGAATATCCACCTGAACGTCCCGGTCACTAAGTGTTCCAAAAGTGCATTTATCGACATCTGTTCCGGGTACTAATATATTTGGCTCAAATCTCTATTGAATATTTGTATAGTGTCGCCTATATGTAGGTTTGTGGAGTTTAGTGTACATGGCATTTGTTAAATATCTTAACAGCTAACATAGACGTATAAGGAAACTGATTTTTTTTTTATTTATGAAAACAATTTCCCTTGTATTGAATTGGTAATATAATAATTATATTACTATATCCGATCGTCTCTGTGGTATGGAGATCGAGCACCTTGCTTCTGACTTTTGGGATGTTATGTGTGATAAATATTAATGACTGACAATATTGTACCTGATCTATGGCGATTTCGCCGCGCATTTAAAAAATAATCGATGCGTTTCTAATTTCTATCTTCTCTGTATCTTCGAGTAGAAAAGACTTAAAGCTAGAAAAAAATATATCTGTAGACTAAGTAGCGAGCTCATTGCTATACTTCGTTCTTTCCACTCATAAATATATAATTGTAATTCATAACTTCTAAGAAAAACCTATTGTATTTCACAGGATCCTTCCAAACAAAAGTCTGTGTATTGAAGAACTACTTTATCGAGGTTATATATAATTGTGAGAATTATTTTACTATTGAAGTAAATTAATACTAATATTATTTAATTGTTTTATGCGTATGCGAAACCTTAGAATCTAAGGTCAATACCTATTGAAATTTTCATAACACATAAATCTGTACCGTATAAGAGATACCTATCTGTTATACGGTGCAGTTAAAAGTCTTATGAAAATTTAGATGTAGGAAATAGTTGTAGTTACTAAATAACCATATAAAAACTTTATTAAATAATAAAGGTCTATCTGTCGCAGGCTCCCTGACTATATATAATCCGACCAAAATTAAGAACACTTAAATTTAAATTAATATTATTGAATACATGTTATTTATGATAATTAATACAAGCCATAACAAAATATTAAGACTGTGTATTTATAGTTATATATATTATATGTATTTATAGTTTTAAATATAAAGTATAATTGTCATCAGATCGTTGACCCCATAAAATTAATCAACTTCGTTCGAATAGCGTTAATCGATTGCACCCATATTTCGACAGTACATAATTGCAGTAATAAGAATACTCGTAGTTATATGACCTTTAGTATTAACTTGAACTTTTCAACACGAGCAGACTATAATTTTATTATTTCTAATTAAATATAATAACGTAACAGATACTGGTTACTGGCCTAGTGGTTCAGTACTCGACTTCGGAAGCGGAAGTTGTCAATTTGAGTACAGACGCATACCAGTAACTTTTTGGTAACATTTTTTGAGGATATGTAGGTGACTAGTGGGGTAATAGTGTAGGTGGTAATGACTGATGAATAACTAATAGAATGCAAGAGAAACTTTCCTCGGGACATCCGATGTTACAGTGGGGACGGAGGAGTTAACTGCAGTTCCTGCGTACGCTCGTCAGAGTAAATCTAATAGAATAATGAGAAGTGGAGGTCCCTGCAAATTAAAATGCAGCATATCGACATTGCTTTATATTGATTCACATTCCTAGCTTGAATCCAACATTGCTAGAAATTTGCGGAATCAACCCAATAGGGATATCAGCATATGGTCTAAGGTTTTTTTGTGGTTATAAACTGTCTTTGTAGAAGATATTGTTACATTTTTTTAAGGACCTCAAGCTTTTCGGCATTTATTTAATGAGTCTTTCACATTTTGAGATATCTCAACTGGATTCTCTAATATATTGTCTTATTTATCATTTACATTACTGAGTGGAGATGATAATAAAATCACTCTCATGAATAATGCTTGGAAGTCTATCGAACCACAACTATAAGTAAAAGCCAGATTGAGACAGTTTCTTTTGGCTGTAATTGGACAAAGTTTATTTCTGTTCTAGTGGTGTCAAATGAAAATAACAAAATTTGCACAGCTATATTCGAATGCTATCATGACTGTACCACGCACTGGCTTCAATTTAATGATTTTAAAGAACCCTACTCTTTAGGTAATAACCTGAACGATCATCTGATTTCTAAATAAATCAGCCCGAAGATCACAAACAGTTCATACAGTTAATAACAGTTCATTTTAAAATGATACTTTAAAGAGATATATAATGTTCTTTAATAGATAAGGAAACGTGAAATAATACAATGCATTGCGTGTAACAAGTCCGACAGCTTATGAACAATTATGTAAACTGTAAAAAACAAAACAACTGGAGAATAATAATCTTTGTCTTAAACGTTTTTTGTTCACAACGATTTGACAGAACACGCGAGATTTTGAAACTGAAAGTTACTCTTACTTAGTATTTTCAACCTTATTACTATTGAAATAAGGCCATTTAATACTATGATCCGTTACGATCATAAATTGGTTACTTGGAACTGATTAAATTCCGAATCCATAAATGTATCTGTTTGATGAATCTTGTGTTAATTGGTGTATAATTGTCAATGAATGCTTTTAGTAGTCGTTGTGTCTGTGATCACGTTTATTATGAGATTATTAGTTGATTGATTTGTTTTCGTTTTAGGCAACACATTATTAGTTAATACATAATTTCATGCCAAAACCCATTGCGGGATAGGCAGAGAGAACGAAATGCCATACGGTACGATTCTTACACACCTCACTCGCTTCGTTGACTTTCATAACTCTATTCATGCGTCGAGTTTTGGTGCTCCCAACATCACCTTCTCCAGAACACGTTCTATTTGGTCATGGAATGTGTGTCTTGGCGGTCCTCGACTCCTACATCCATCCGCTTTTGCGTTGTATATCAGCTTAGTCAATCTTGCATCATTCATTCTTTCTACATGTCCAAACCATCGGAGCATTTTCATTATTAGTAAAAACTCATTGATTTGCTCTCTTTTGTTTTACTGAGGTTTATTCAAAAACGAATGTCGACTAGACTTAAAAGGGTTGGCGGAGTGGTAATGCCCAATTCAGAATCGGTACGATACCTTTTATTTTCAAATTGACGTCTGCGGTACTCGAAGTTGTTGACAGGCGCAGTAATTGGCTGTTGCATAGTTTTGTATATTTTTATGTGTTATTTGATGTATCAGGATATATGTATATAATACACAAATAACTTAACGCCAAGTCCCTTGCAGAGTAGGCAGAGAGAGAGATAGAGACTATCTAAGCCCTTTCCGATTGACTTGATCCTTTGAGGCTGCAGAGACATGTTGCAACAGTATGCATCATGTACCGCATTTACCAGGGAGAGTGCTCTGAGGAATTGTTCGAATTATTAGCCCTTGCTGATTTCAGTACTTTATTGCGCCAATGCAACCATCCGTATTGGCTTGATGGTTGGCGCTTCTGCCGATATTTTTAGCTACGCACTGCTCGTCTATGGAACCAGTTGCCAGCAATGTTATTCCCCATATGTTGGATACAATACATTCAGCGCATTCTAGTTTCAAACTAAGCAACTAACTGCTAGTGTTATGGAAACTGGTTAATGGATATTAATACATATAATACTTTATTTTTGTATTTTTTTTGTAAATACCTACTCGTAATACATAAAAAGACCCAGACGCCATACAAATATTCGTGTATTATCATAAATCTTTGTACTCGGGTGGGGATCGAAATCGCCAACCTCGATACCGCAGTCGGTAGTTTTTTTTTACCAATGCACCACGAGGCCCGTCATAAAGTAGTCCCGTTAGAGGTTGTTTTTTTACAGCGATATTATTATGTTCATGTTGTTCATAGATAAGTATGAAAACGATAACAAACTAATATCTGGCAATTCACTCTAGTTATACATAAAACATACCTTTATCTGACACAAATAAAATAGGTTATATTGGCAAGTATAATCAGATAAGTTATAACTCAATACAAAAGGCATTCGTAATTTTCTTTTAATATCCAAATTGTAAACGCCAGCAATTTATTTTTAAATATTATTTATATAGACCTCTGTATATAAAACTTTGATTTTTTTACTAATGATTAACTAAATTTGGCGCTAGTTGTAAGCGGTGCTTACACCACCGGATTCTAAAGAGCGTGATGGGACGAAGAATTACTTTTATTAGTATTTACTATTTATCTTAGAATATCCATCTATACTTTTAAGAACAAAGTATTGTCAAATATAGTACTAAGTATTATATTGCTTAATAGTAAGAACGTACCGTATATGTTATTCTAGCACATTACATGTTTTATGTAAACACGCATCGCTAACCTACAAAGTGCAATGGACATCTGATGTTGAGAACCTCCACGTATTCAGGTTGCAGACGTGGACAATGTTCAACAAGAAAATATACTTACAACTAACATACTTTTACCTATTCCATTTGCAGCTGGCATCCTTATACGCAAAAAAAGTTAAAACCAAAAAGTATTTGTGAAAAAGAGCAATTTTACCCTGTCCCTTGCGGGGTAGGCTGAGTAAACAAAACGCCATAATACCTATGATTCTTGCACACCTCGTCGAACGTCAAAGAAATGTTCTGTGACGTTCACAACTTTTGTCATTTACGCTCGTCGATATTTACTTAACTTACCAACTTTCCAATAGGATCCGATCAATAAATGATAATTACGAGAATCATTTATTACTTAGGTTTTGGCAAATGAAGTCAGTCCGTATATATTAAAGCTTAATTAAATATCGCAACGAAATCTTCAAATTAGGTATATTTATTAAGAAAAAATACAAAAGACTATATATAATTTCTAATGGAACAAGACTGTCCACGGCAGGCAGGACATGAAAAGAAAAAAAAATAGTTAAAAAAATAAGTGTTGCCATCATCTACACTTAGCGAAACGACACAATTGGCGGGAAAATGTTATTTAGGTCCACGCTTTTTATATAAATTTTGGTGTCTTAGACGTCAATGGATATTACTGTATAGTATTTTGTAGCGTATACTTGTTGTGTGTTTCCATTTTGGTTCATAATTACTTGCTCGGTACAAATAAAAATAATAATACTTCAAATTTTACCGACCAAACAGTGACATCAAACTTAGGCTTTTCGAAAACCTAATCTCATTAAGTAGAATCACCTACAATAGTTTTCTGTATAAAGATTAGTAATACTAGATCAATACATTCGACTATACACAATTTGAGGATTACTGGCTAACTTAATTAAGTTTCGCTAGATTAAACCATAATCACAATTGTGCCCAGAGTTTGACATACGCTAGTTTGACATAATAATATGCTATAAAATATGACGTACATATGCAATTTGGTAATAATATTATTAATTAATTAATTATTAATAATAAATATTAATATTTATTACACAATGTGTAATAAATATTAATCAGTTATTAATCAGACTTTTTAGAAGTTATGTCGTAACTTCGGTTATGTCGTAACTATTCGGGCGTAAGTCTAACTAGGTTCAAATGTGAGACTTACGCCCGAATACTGTACTGCCACTCAAATCTGACAGTCAATAAAGTGCTACTTACTGCGCAAATTTCACGTATTCTGTCTAATGTGACAGCTACTTAAACGCTTAAGTAGCGCTTATATATTTGAGTGGCGGTTCAGTATTCGAGCTTTAATCTCATTGTGACTACTACTACTCATATTCTATCAAATAATAAGTATAACTTTTAATTTTGAACGCGCTAATCTTTGAAGATTCTCACAAAAAAAAAATTATATATACTCGTAATTTACAAGTATAAGAATGTAACACATTTAAATCTTGGCTATATTTTATTATCGCATTAGTATTCCAGTTATAGTAAACACGCTAATGAGAGACTTGTGCACGATTGTACTACAATTTTTTTTTTTGCGTTGACGTCACCCGAATTTAAAAATAGTACCTACAGTTTAAACACCTTTAGTACATATATATATTATTATGAACTATATGAAGTAAACATACTATTTTGTCTATTTGGTTCATTTATTCACTTCAGTTTAGTTGAGAATACGGTCAAAAAATAATAGCGCGAATTAAGCAATTATTGTATTGCAAAATTAAATGTTCCCGAGAGAATACCTGTAAACAATATACGCCCGAATACTGAACCGCCACTCAAATCTGACAATCAATAAAGTGCTACTTACTGCTCAAATTTCACGTATTCTGTTTAATGTGACAGTTACTTAAACGCGTAAGTATCGCTTATATATTTGAGTGGCGGTTCAGTATTCGGGCTATAGACTATCAAACTAAAATCTTTTAATTATATGTGCATGTAAATAATAAATAAAGTGAATGTATAAAATAAATATTATTAGTATTTAAGCTATTGTCATATTTATTTTTTTGCGTTTTAAAAATTAAACATTCTTATAATTCGTTAATTTTCCTTGTGTATGATTTAATGATAATCTTGTCTGCATTTTTGTTATTTTGTTCACACCATGCTGTATCTTTCTTTGTCCACCAGGTCGTGACAATGAACACATTTTGGTATTGCGCTGAATGGTTTAAATAAATAAATAACCCATTGAGCACTTTATATTACAGCGTTCAAATCACATATCAAATATCTAACCCAAAAATTTAAACCTCTTTCTAGAGCAGCAGATAAAATAAATTAAGGATTAATAAACATACTCTCTTCAACAAACTCTCTCGTAAATTTGCACAATGGATAGTGCATTTATCCCGACGTGTAATTTCCCTATTACGTGGAGGTGCTCCATCCCCTATTGTAAAGGCACGGTCCACGGTGAATAGAATGCATTTCATGTGCGACTGACATATCAATTATCTGCTAACATTTTCGTTCACTGCTTTATATGCCCCCACTCTACACATGAGTCAAGAGAAGAATTGGTTTGAAGTGTCCGTTATAAGAAGAGCTCTGGATATGTTCTATAATTATTTCCTTAGCCTTACAAATCTTCTGTAATTTTGTATATAGCCCACAGATCTGTGGTTGTTGTGTAGTACATATTTTTAATGTTTATACCAATCAGATTTTAATTTAACAAATCCTATGTTATACTTCAAAGTCTCTCAACCTCTAAATGATGAAAATTAATGCAACCTAAAACTTTTGAGTTCAGCGACAACACCCAAAAATAGAGTCAAATAAACAACTAAAACTTTTTTATTTTCCCTCGTTTTTTACTCCTTCGTTTTTCTCCAATATCTCCAACATACAATGTGACCTTCTTACAATTTTATTATATACAATTTGAGATTTTAATAAATATAATTTATTAAAAACTTATGATTAGAAGCCAAGCAATTCATTTATTTACGCGGGCAAATCACAGGAAATTGGTGTGCACCCGCATTGAAATGCAATATTTCTTATGCAGATAATGAGTGCTTTACCACTAGCTTCATGGCACCGGAATCAGCTTAGATATTATTTATTAACTTAACTAATTTAATGCCTTTTCCTACCCGAGGGTATATGCAGCGGCTATTAAACCACCGCTATGTTTACATCCCAAATGGAATACTATTTGGGACGTAAGCATAACGGAGAGTCGAGCCACCTGGTGGTGAACCTATTCCCATACCGGGCACAATGTTTTCAGTCATCGATATTTATTACACATAACTTCCGATAAGAATTTTGAAAAGTAATTGGTGTAAGCCAGGATTTGATCTCGGTACTTCTTGATTCAAAAGCGAAGTCCTCGCCCACTGGACCACCGAGACCATCTTTATTTGTATATTACTATTATATTATTTGTTCAAATTATTACATAACATATTAAGTTTTAGTTATTTATACATTATCCTTTATTTCATGTTCATATTTAACTTGATTTTTATGTTCCAGGTAATATATGTTCTTTTGGAGGCAACATCTTTGAGCTAAAAAAAACTTGTTAAAGAAACCAACAGAACTTTGTGACGTCATTATAGAGGTGAGATATTATATTATTCTAGACTTAAATTAATACCCTAGTGATGTTTTAACCTAACTTAACGCAAATGATGCGTTAACCTACCTAACCTAAATTAATGCAAATGACGCATTGCGACATTACCTGATTTATAAACCTACATGAGATAATTAATAATGAAAATTCGATAATCGACTTTTATTTCCAAAAATATATCTCGTCCATTCTGAACTTAAAGCAAAAAGATGAAACTATGCTATAACTGCAGTTTTAAAAAATATAAAATTCTCTAACTTAAACAAAAAAAAATTAATTTTAATAAAATAAAATTTACATTTTTCTAACTCAAAGTAGGTTTTCAGGCGTCGGAAATACCTACTAACAAATTTAAAAAAAATATCGGTCAATTAATTTGTAAGTAATTATTTTTAATTGCCGACATTTATTATTATTCAAGATTACATAATAGATAGTTATTTACCATTTTTATCTGAATTTATGTTACTTCAATATTATAATTTGTAAGTAATTTTCAGTAGAAATGTACCAAATAATTTAAATAATAAATTAATTAATGAGTTAAATAAAAAAAATATTTTTGTAAATATGGTCTTTTTAAACCTTTCTTTTTCTATTAGAAGCCTGTATATTATAGGTGGGTGGTAGGTACCACCAGCTGGAGAGAGCTGAAGGTTGTGTAATTTTTATGTATAATATTATCTTATTACAATCTTATTGTTGCAATATACAAATTAAAATATTAATATAAATTTGTAACTGGGGAATCTCGCACAGCGGTTTCTATTTTTTGATAAGTAATGGTGATTACATTTAACCGAATTAAATAATTAACAATTAAGTTTCATTAAATTAAAATTAAAATAAAATAATACTCAAGTCCACAAATAACCTAAAACTAGGATATAAATAAATAAACAATACCAAATTATAAATGAATTCAATTATTATATTTGCTCCTTATGGTTTTACGCGTAAAAGATATCCATGATAATACTAGCTGACCCGGCAAACGTTGTCTTGCCAAAAAATAAAATTTAAAAAGTAGGGGTTGATCGTAGGGGCTGGAAAATTTAGGGTTGTATGTATTTTTGTATCCTGTTTTATAAAAAAAATAGGAAACGGAAATATTTCAAAAAAATAAAAAAAGATATTGCGGGATGGGCTACCCTTGTAATTTAGGGGGTTGAAAAATAGATGTTGTCCGATTCTCAGACCTACCCGATACGCATACAAAATTTCGTGAGAATCGGTCAAGCCGTTTCGGAGGAGTTTAACCACAAACACCGCGACACAAGAATTTTATATATTAGATTAAAAAATAATCAAATAATTAAGCGTTTATTTCATTTATTTATATAATATGTATGTATGATATCTTTAAAAAATGCGATAAATGCTTTATGATTTTATTATTATTATTTTATATTGTAATTGTACCGCTATTTTTTAGTTAATCTGTTAATATCACAATTCAAATCTGTATTGTAGCATCAACGGTAATAATTGTCTAAAATTTATTTTAACATAGTGAAAATAAAACCACACTTTATTTAATTCCAACCAATGGTTAATAAACTGAATTACTGTCATAATATAATTGCACAGTTCTAGTTGTTTTATATTTCTTTATTCATTGAGCTTATTGCTCAAGAAAGCTCGATAAAAGTGAAATACTCATAAACCTAGTTCAATTTTAATTTATAATCGGCTCACGTAATTAATGTAATGATACTGACGCTTGTTTATGGAGAAGGCTTTTATAGAAGTGGGATAAGTATATAAGTGATGGAAAATTGATCGTTAAGTCATATTATTATATATAACGAGATAATTTCTCAAGAAAATATAAAAGAAATAAAGCAGACTTAATTAAATCGCGTGCTTTATAAACATATATAAAAATAACAGAACTTCACGCTTTTTTCTACCCGAAGGTGTAGGCAGTGGCTGTTTAAGCCTCAACTCGCCGTCAAATTTACGTCCCAAATGGAATAGGTGGCGAACCTATTGCCATACCGGGCACAAAGTTTTCAGTCATCGATATTTATCACACATAACTTCCGAAAAGAATGTTGTAAAGTCATCGGTGTGAGCCAGGATTGGTTTTCCCGCGCTTTCTTGATTCAGAAACAGGGTGCTGGACCACTGGACCACCTAAACCAGATCTTTTTAATATTTTTATTATAATATACAAATAAAAGTTTATATTATTTATTTTTGTCTTTAAAACTACTCGAATTTATGCAACTTCATTAACCTTAAAACAGTCTCAAACTATTTATTTATTTAAATAAAATTAAACTAAGAATAAATATGTTGAATGTTTTGCAAATAGAGTGGTTCCTTATAATTATTTGAGTACATTCTCGTATTAAATATACCTAACCGAGTTGCCAATTCTAAGAGAGATCAGTTCTATATCATATGACGGCATGTAAGGCTGTACAAGCGCTCTGTGACAATTTGTCGTAGTAAAAGCGACAACTTTGACGTTATCTCGAACGCGTTCCCGTTATTCTTAAAGATTTAATATCTACTTAAACTAATATCACGGTGCTAAAGAAAGTCTTATGTAGTCTGAATAAGGTTTGTTATTCAATACCGGAATTTGTACTATTAGTCTAATCAAGCATTTAAAATATGTCACGGTGGATAAAAATAAAGTGGCAACCCTACATAGCGTACGTAGGATTCAAATAAGATTGTCATCACAAATTATAGACCACGAACATCCAAAAATATAGTTTTATAATTGTAAGTCACGGTGGTCTAGTGGTCGAGCGCCCCGATACTGGTGCAGATGTCGCGTGTTCGATTACAGATTCACATCAATGATATCTCGATTTTCTTCTCGAAAGTTATGTGTGATAAATGTCGATGACTGACAACTTTGTGCCCAGTGTATGGTAATAGGTTCGAAACTTTTTTCCCATTTGGGACGTAACGTAAGCGCAAGTTGTGGTTTTAAGAACTACCACCTACACCGTCGGGTAGGAAATGGTTACGTTACATGACAATTATAGGTAACACTCTAGATACAACTATTATAGTACCGTTTTCATTTTGAGTATCAAATACGTTTCATCATCATTTGCCTTTTAAGGTCCACTGCTGGACAGGCCTCCCCCATAGTGCGCCACAACTGCTGGTCCGTTCACTCATGGGGGGTTTTTGCCATAATCGCCACGCTTGTCAGGCGGGTTGGCGATCGCAGTAGGCTGTATTGTGTTGAGAGAGAATGCTGCTGCCCATTCTTCCAGCCTTTTCCCTTAGTCGCCTTTTACGACACCCACGGGAAGAGATGGGGTGCCGGTATTCTAAGCCGGCGCCACACAGCGAATACGTTTAAGTGTATAAATTTATTTATGTACAATTTTGAATAAATTTAGCCAAGAGGTCTGGTCAACACGTAGGTTAAATATTATCACGCTATCACTAATTAGAGGTGAGCAATGAACCCTTATCATGGCACAGGCACAGTATTTTTGCTCTCCACGCTGACAAAGTTGCGGCAACAGCTCGTGAAGCATAAGTTCGTTGTGTTTACGCGCAAAAGACTTTCAACTGCTGTATTAGAATTTCTAAACTCACATTACTAAGCGTGAATTCATGCTAATAGCGAATATTTTACACTTAACAACAAAACAAGAAGTGTATTTCATAAGTGACATAGAAACATTCTCACGATCCGTGTATTGTAACAAAGCCGTTAAAATTTTGTAACTCATGTAATATGTAACGTCTAATAGTGGCATTTAACTTGTCTTTAGTAACAAAGAGTTCGTTAATTTTCATTACTACTACAGAATGTAATAGACTGACATATACCACAGCATAAAATTTGAAGGCATCCGCGGGGTTTTGGTGGGTGGCACTGGAAAATATTACAGCTGGACAGTATAGTAAGGGATTACGAAAAAAAGGCAAGTACTGTCCCGATGTTGCGTAAAGAAATGTGTAGATAGACTAGCTGACCCAGCAAACGGTGTCTTGTCAAAAAAAAAATCAAGTTTAAAATCGGGGTCGATCGTAGTAGGTTTGAAAATTTAGGTTGTATGTATTTTTGTATAATGTTTCATAAAAAAAAAACGAAAAATTTAAGTAAAACATTTTTACCCTTAACATTTAGGGGGATGATAAATTGATGTAGTCGTATTCTCAGAGCTACCTGCTCTCTTCACAAAGAGTCTGCCAAATGATTAGTAGATATAAATTGCACATCTAAATAATTGATTTTAAACGTAGTCGAAGCAAAAGATATTAATTTTAATTACGGAGTTTAACCGACATAATATGTGAGTAAGGTTAAATTCCTATACACTTCGTTATATGCGATATTGCGATGCAATACTTCGGACACGCTGACTGGTAACGGATCATAATCAATTTTCTAAATGCATGCAATAATTTTTTTTTTATTAATCATACACAATTTCATAATACCGATTTAATAGATAAAGTGCATTAACACTCTAGCGTAAAAAAACAGCAACGGACATCGAATAAATAGCCAAAATAACCGCGTAACATCGAATCGACCTCAATAAAGTAAATCGATTAAGTTAAATAGCCACCGTTACAGAATCGATGAATCAATACCATCTTAAACATCGGTCACCGACCTGTCTATTTGTTATATGTCAGACGCGGGCTGACAGTAAATAACTATTATCAAATACAGCTACAGTGTTGATATTTTTCTAAAGTAACAACAAAAAAGATCCTATAGATAACATAAGACCTTATTACGACTATTACATAATAAAAAAATTAGTTAACAAAAAATTTGTATCACAATTTATCTTCTGACTGTACTTTATTATTTAAGAGACAGCGTCGGTGGTCCAGTGGTTGAACTCCCCAGCTTTCTCATTCAGAAGTCGTGGGTGGGTACAAAATTTTCTAAATTCTTTTCGGAAGTTCATCATCATCAGCTTTTTTGGGGTCCACTGCTGGACGTAGGCCTCCCCTATAGAGCGCCGCAACTGCCGGTCCTGTGCAACCTGCATCCATCGGCTTTCTTGTTGCATCATGGGGGGGTTTTGCCATAATCGCCACACTTGGCAGGCGGGTTAGCGATCGCAGTAGGCTGTATTTTATTGAGAGAGAATGCTGCTGCCCATTCTTACAGCCTTTACCCTTAGTCGCCTTTTACAACACCCACGGGAAGAGATGGGGTGGCGGTATTCTATGCCGGCGCCACACAGCACACACACCGACATATCGATGACTGATAACTTTACGTCCGGTGTATGGCAATAGGTTCGTCACCTATTTCATTTGGGACGTAAACTATCTTCATAACGGCGAGTGGGGTCTAAACAGCTGCTGCCATACCTTCGTGATATTATGTTATATTATTTTACATTTTACTTTTCAATCAAACTAGAATGTGATGACTTGAATATTAATAAATCACTATCAGATAATTAAACTTATCTAGGTTACGATAGGAACAATAAATAGATGTGTGTCTAATAAAAATAATCTAGCTCAAACCAATAAATAATTAAAACTTTCGATGGCAATGGAAAGTATGGAGAATAAACTTCTCTAATTTACAATATATAGTTAAATATTTATTTTATCATGTCACTTAGGGGC
The DNA here is from genome assembly GCA_905147225.2 of Euproctis similis. Taxonomy (NCBI): domain Eukaryota; kingdom Metazoa; phylum Arthropoda; class Insecta; order Lepidoptera; family Erebidae; genus Euproctis; species Euproctis similis. Next base: position 4,612,582 of record LR990108.1, read on the forward strand.
CGTCCATTAATCACGTGAGGTTAGAAAGGGGGGGGGAGGGGTCTAACAAAAATCCCGAAATATCATGAGGGGGGAGGGGGGTGTAGTAAGATATCACGTGATGTTGGATAGGGGGGGGGTTAGTTTAAATGTCACCACGCGTATCACCATGGGGGAGGGGGTCAAAAATGATGAAAAACATCACGTGATTAATGGACGGCCCCTTAAGTATCTATATTTTATCAATTAATAATTTAGAGGTCTCGGTAGTCGAGAAGCGGGGTGAATCAAATGACTTTATAAATTAATTTCGAAAGTTATGTGTGATACATATCGTTGACTAAAAACTTTGTGCCCGGTATGGCAATAGATTCGCCACCTATTCCATTTGGGACGTAAACATTACTGCGAGTTGAGGCTTAACAGCCACTCTCTACACCTTTCGGGTAGAAAAAAGCGTGAAATTATGTTATGTTATTTATCTATTACGACTTCGAGAACTGACCCTTCGACGCTTATCGATCCGGGCACGACATGTTCATTGAACATTACCTTGGTCTTGTCCAAGTTCATGCCCAAACCGACAAGCCGGGAGGACTCGTCTAGGCTGCGCAACATTCCGCTTAACTGTTCCAGCGACTCTGCTATTACAACGATGTCGTCAATTTTAAAGTCGCTCAGCGAGCTATGGAGTGAGCTGTGCTCGGGGTATCTCTGAAAGATAAATTCAGGAATGAGTATATCCGCCCGAGAACTGGGGTAACCGACATAGCTCGTAGAATAAGGTCGCTGTAGTGGCAATGAGCTGGTCATACCTGCCGAAGGACCGACGGTAGATGGAGTAAGAAGGTCATAGAGTGGAGAGCGCATCTTGGTAAACGCCCACCAGCCCGATGGTCAGGCGACCTCAGAAAGGCTGCTGGAAAAGACTGGATGCGGAAGGCAAAGAATAGGATGTTGTGGCGCACATTGGGAGAGGCCTATGTCCAGCAGGGGACTGCAATAGGCTGATGATGATTATGATTTATCTATTAAATATTCAATTTTTTGAGACGTGATTTTTTCAATATGATGGCGAAACCTAAAAACTAACATCGGGTACAATTTTAATGGTTGTCGATATTTATCGCACATAACCTTGTCAAATGAACTTCTTGACTCTGAAGCGGGGTGCTCCACCTTCATACCACTGAGTCCAATGCAGTTAAAATATAATTGCAAACTGAAATCACACTGTAAGTTAAGACTTTCATTTTCTGGCCCTTATCCCTCTCTAAGCGGGGTCGGCACAACATGTCATCCTTTCGAACTATCCATATTAGTGGTTTTGCTGGTCTTAAGTTAAGACTAATTTAGTCAAGACCTTTTATTAAGTACTGCACATAAATGACCATAGTCGCACTGACTCATGAATCACTTCGTCACACTGATAAAATTAGTCGTATAGTCTAAGCGTTTAAATTTATCTTTAGCGATACAAGACAATTGATAGTGTGATAATTTTTATCATGACATAAAAATTTCTCATTCAGTGGTTTTTCTTCAAAGGTGCGGTTGTAACGTGTAAGACATTATATAAAAATAACAGGTTTTGTTGTATGTTCATTGTGTGGGCATTTATAAAATCTTAAAATTAAATAATTTAATACTTTTCTTTGTTTTTAGTGAAAGTATTTGCATATGTTAAATAGTATTTTCAGTGTTACGCATATATTTTCTTAAAAGAGAGTGTATATACGTTAATTTCATTGCATATCAGTGTAAAATATATTTTTTTATAAATCGGTTGTTTACAAGTGAAATATCTCATTACAAATCAAAAATTATTATGAATGAGTAAGGATTATGGTAAAGAATGCGGTTTAATTTCACTTGTGTTTTCTAAATTAAGACTATTAAGTTTTTCATAAATAATATATTATAATAGTCTTCTCTGATATAAATCTGATGGAATGATATAGCATCCAACGATAAGTAAACTTTAAAAAAAAAACAGTATATTTTCATAAACATGAATTTATTATGCATCTGTAGTATATTTCACCAGAACGCGCCGGTGAGTAAGTATTTATGTAAATTTCTTGGACATAAACCTAATCTACCTAATCTACCTAATCTATGGTCAAAACAGTGTGGTGGATTTCAGCTTACTTGTGATAAATCGTCGGATTCGTGTTGTGTCTGCGACAAACTAGGCTTGATTATGACCTACAATTTCCAAAGAAAGACTTTTTGACATCGCATCATCAATTCGAAACCATCTAAAACCCTCAATGATTATATACGCAAAATTAATTTAAATAAGGTCTCGGTGGTCCAATGGTCGAGCACCTCACTTCTGAATCTAGAGGTCGCGGGTTCGAATCCTCACACTGGCTCATTCCAATAACTTTTCGAAATTCTTTTCAGAAGTTATGTGTGAAAAATATCGATGACTGAAAACTTTGTACCCGGTATGGCAATAGGTTCGCCACCTATTCCATTTGGGACGTAAACATTACGGCGAGACGAGGCTTAACAATTGCTGCCTACACCTTCGGGTAGAAAAAGGTGTGAAGTTATGTAATTAATTTAATTACAACAGGCGTTGATATTTAAGACGCATGTCATATGCATGCAATGCATATCTAAGAACTAGTCCAATTATGATATGAGCAAATTTTATTATCCAAACAAATATTTATACAGCTATTATTTATTGCAAAAATATTATTTCAACATTGAGGACCATAGAATTTCATCTATAAACTTCATCATTTAAATAAAAATAATCACGTGAAATAGGCTTCAAAAAAACATGTGATATCTAGCATTACATAAAATTAGAATGATCATTCATCTTTCGACACTATCTGTACAATAACACTATCATTTTATTTCAAATGCCATTGTTCTTATTTCTGTGGCAATAAAGTTTAAAATAATATTGAACAAAAAGTTTATCTCGAGTCTCATAGGTGGCCTTGGTGTAGAATACAAGGTGACAAGATGCTGGATTCGTTTTATCTCTAAAAAAATAATAAGGTTTTTAGGACAAACTTATGAGACTTGTCTTTGTAATATCATATGTAACGCGGTTTATTTATGATATTAATATACCACATACATACATAACTTCACGCCAAATCTCTTGCGGGGTAGGCAGAGAGAACAGAGCGCCATAAGGCACGATTCTTACACGCCTTCGTTGACTTTCATAACTCTTTTCATGCACGCGCGTCGGTTTTTGAGGCTCTTAACATCACCTTCCTCCAGAACACGTTCTATTTGGTCATGGAATGTGTGTTTTGGCCGTCCTCGACTCCTACATCCATCCGCTTTTGCATTGTATATCTGCTTAGTCAGTCTTGCATCAACCATTCATTCTACATGTCCGAACCATCGGAGCATGCCCTTTCTTACTTTTACACCAACACTCTCTTTCAAACCAACTTCATTCCTTACAACCTTGTTTTCTACGCGGTCAGCGAGAGTCACTCCGCAGATTTTGCACAGTGCCCTCATTTCTACCGCGTTTTATTCTACTTTCATGCACACTCTGCCATACCCAGCTCTCGCTTCCATAATATACCACAAATTTATATAAATAAAATGTTTACAGTATAGATGCATAGGAAAATATAAATTAATTCAGTTTTAAAAACTAGTAATACAATTTTGTAGAATGTTGCTGAAAAAATACACTTGTATCTTTGTATGTAATCTTTACGCCCTCAATGTCTTGAACTGTAGGAGAGCTTACATTCTGTTCATTAAAATATCAGACTCATAGAATACATAGGTGGAAGTTTTCTATTGGGTATTTTCATGTATCGGGTATTTTCACGGCTAAATGCCTTAGAACCTGTCTATAACACAAATTGTTCGTATTCGGACAAGTGTAAACGAGAAGTTTAAGTACTTATACTTAATTACTTGAATGTGGAAGGAGATGGCAGAAGAGGAAGACCAAAGTAAATTTTGAAAAAGAATCGTGTGAAAGACATAATATGATTAAAAGAGTGAAACAGGCAAATGCTAGGGAAGTGTGGAAAAGAAGAACTTATTGTGCCAACCTAAAATAACGGGAGCAGGGCATTCCATTCTAGGGCTTGCCTCGGTATATGATCGGGATCTCCTCGGAACGTGTGGCCGATCCATTGCCACTTGCGACGTTTGATCTGCTGGTCGATAGGAGTCTCACCGCAGCGTTCCCAAAGATCTATGTTGGAGATTTTCTCGAGCGAATAGACTCCGAGAATACGGCGAAGACAGCGGTTTATGAAGACTATTATTATTATTCCTGCTCCCGACACTACACTTCCGAGATAAGTAAAACTGTGGACTCTCTCCACTCCCTCTGTGCCGAGGAACAGCGGCAAAGAGTTTCTTGCTCCGCACCTCATTTCCTGGGTCTTCCGAGTGTTGATTTTAAGCCCCGTCTTCAGGGCCTCCCGTCGAAGGTCGTCCAGTTTGGCTTGCATATCGGCGCGTGTGTTGGTATAGCCCAGATCCTCCAAAACATTGGGCAGTCCCCACTCTATGCCCCGGCGCTTGTTGTTGGTAGTGTTACGCATGATGCCATCCAAGACAACAAGAAAGAGGAGATGCGAAAGGAGACAGCCCTGGCGTACACCTGCGTGGACCGGTATGTCCTCCGAGACGAGGCCGTCATGAGTACAGGAGTATTTCCCGTAGATGGCCTTGATTATGTTGCAGATCTTCTCGGGGACCCTAATTTCACGAAGTCGATCCCAGATACAGCTCCATTGCAGCGTATTAAAGGCTTTTTCGAAATCCACAAAGATCAACTACATTTCCCTCTGCCATTCTGATGCCTGTTCGAAGATTATGCGCAATGTGTTGAAAGAATCCTTGTTACACTTATTTTATTACGGTATAACACTATGTTTTTCCGTGGAAAGTTCCTTAAAGCCTGAGATACCGACGAGCGTATACTACACGTGTCATGAAGGTAAAAGAATCGAGTGAGGTGTTTAAAAATCAAGTTCTTTGGTGCTCTATTCTGTCTACCCTCTACGCAAAAGACTCAGCGTGAAGAAAAGTTAATTGACACCTAAGTCAATGTTTCAAATAAGGGTAATCTAACGATATATCCAGACATTTACGTTGTCATTAGGACAGTCAGTCACACATCACGCCAACAGCAAAGTTAAGCGATACTGTCATTCTTTTGCTATATACACTTCAAATCATAAAATTAATCGGCGCGTAAAAAATCTCTCTTTGTCTACAAACACATATAAATAAAGTTATCAGATAAATCTTAATAGTTAAAATTTGTAAACCACATCGCGCTTTCCTTGATATAGACATTACAACTCATAGTATGGTGAATGCGCATTAACCGTGACACATTAAATGGATTAAAAGCGCGAAAGTAACACCACCGTGAAGGTAGTTAATAATATTATTATACAGAAAAAAAAAACAAAACTTTATACATATATATACGATATATTTTCACTTGTAAAATTTATTAAACGGTTTTATTTAGCTCACCCCGTTTGTTTTATTCTTGGGTCAAATTTACTAATTCAAATTTCACCCTCTTCCTGTCAACCGATTAATCTGAAATTTTGTATACACTTTGGATTTTTTTTATAGTATGTTAAAGTTGTTTTAATTTGTTTAAAATTATGTATTTATATGTTAATATAAATGCGGTTTCTGTCAGCAGTCTGGCACGCGTGAAAAGTAAAAAAAAAAAACAGTTTTACTCATAAACGACTAGATCGTCGAGGTTTACAATATTTCAGTGAGTCTTAATTTATGTAAGTAACTCTTAATTTAAAAAAAAAAACATATTAAAGTGGCCGCCTCGGTGGTCCAGTGGTCGAGCACCCGCTTCTAAATCTAGAGGTTGAATGTTTGGAATCCTCACGCTGGCTCACACCTATGCCTTTTCGAAGATCTTTTTGGAAGTTATGTGCGAAAAATATCAATGACTGAAAACTTTGTGCCCAGTAACACGTGTGCCCCACGATAACAGAGGAGGCTTAACAGCCATTGTCTACACTTTCGGGTAGAAAACGGCGTGAAGTTAAATTATGTTATATTTAAAGTGAAAGAATTATTGTAATCAGTGGACAAATTGTGCCCAATGTGGTGTAGACACTATTTAAGGGAATTTTAGGAATCTTAGGCGGAATAAAAATTCATCCTTGGACTCAGTGTTACGTGTTAACACTGCTAAGGTTTTCCTATATTAATTGGGTCCACTATTAAATTATTAATTAACTTTTGGCTAGGGACCCATTTGAAAATAATTAATCTTAAAATCAATTAAAAAATAATAATAATAACATTGTATGTTTATCACACGTAACAATATAATTATGTACCACGGGAAAATACTTTATGATCGTGAAAACATTAAGAACTTCTCAGCATTATTGTATTTGAATATAATGCTTGTGAAATAGGATTGTGGGGCAAGGGCACGAAGGTTAATGTATAGATATTCTGAATCTTGATGTCTTACTCCAAGCACAAAACTCATGCTCTTAACTTCAGAAGGATTTGATAGCGGCATTTGTCTCTTTGCGTTAGATTATAATCTAATTATTTGTCTAGTCTTAAACGTAGGTATGGTTTTAGACCCTTAATGCCATATTTCGGAGACAATTTTGCTGATAATTCATACATTTTACTTTCAGAAACATCTGTTTGAGTCATGAATCCGACTTAAATATTAGACCATCAAACAGTCAAAAGAATCTACCTTTATAATCATATGAGATGGAGCCTATTAGGACACTCACGTGAAGAGATGGGTTGTCACTATTCTTATTCTCTAGGTACCAAAAAAGTGTCAGTTTAAACGCTTTCCAAATAAATATTAGATCTAACAAGTTTAGGTACTTTTTATGAATGCAAATGTGTTTCAAAATTTTTGATTAATATAAAAAAGCTTGAGACACAATAACTTGGAAACAAAGTCTTTTCGCTATCAATGTAATTTTTTTTTTATGGGATAGGAGGGCAAACGAGCAGGCGTGTCACCTGATGGTAAGCAATCAACGCCGCCCATGGACACCAGCAACACATATAGTGTTACTGTAGCGTTGCCGTCCTTTAAGGGATAGGGGATAGGAAAGGACGGGATAGGGGGGTGGGCCTCCGGGTACCTCTCTCACCGAACGAAACGCGGCATGAGCCACTTTACGTCGGTCTTCTGAGAGGTCGTGGTATTTCACCGGTCGAGCCGGCCCATTCATGCAGCGAACTGCTTGGCTCTACCACTGTATGAATGTCCGCAATGAATGTCTGTAATGTCCAATTAACGTCTAGTTACTGAACAACTATTGTCTTAGCTGCTCTTTGACCTCATCAGACAGGTATTTTTTTTTTCTATTATCACAATGTAATATCACAATTCCGATTCGAAACGCAATTTGATAGAATCGATATTTCATTGGTAAGAAAAATGGTTCACCTTGATGCAGCTACGATAACCAATTTGTCTTTGGATCTGCGCGAGGTTTTGGGATTACCAACAGTAAAACAATGTTTTTTATGTCAAGAGGTAAATATTCTTTATCTATAATCAATAGTCTCATTCGTATATTAAAGTTTCACACACGTATAAGTGTATTGCAGTATTTTCTAGTATTTGCCGAGGTATAATAGGTCTAAGGATTAACGCAGGTATTATTCTTTCCGGTTCTATTGAACTTTTAATTAGATGAAGTCTTATAGCAGTCATAAGAATTAGTTCATAGTACATTTTGAATTTCACGCTTGTAAATTTCGACGACGTGAGCAAAGTTTCCTCATTTCGTGAATTTCATCATTGCGCCCTATAAAAAAATCACTTTAACTTTGAAACCACATGTTTCAATACATAGCCTCTGACACTAGATTATCGAGACCACATATTACTAGGGTAGAAGTAGTGATATTTAAAAAGATTGCACAGAAACAGATTAGGCGTTTCAAAGGAGAATTAATTAATAATCAAAAACAACATAATAAATAATAACAAATATTGATATAAATAATTTAATCAGATTATTAATAACTCAAATGCAGCTGTGACATAGTTTCTAGACAATATTATATGATTAATCTTATCACATAAGTGCCACATTTGGGAAGTTTGATGATAACACGTATTTATGTAAATAAATGGCTTGTTATTTTAATTATATGACACATGCTATATTTATTTGTATGATATGTAAAATGAAAATACTACTTGTATTTTTATACAAAAATCAACATTACAAAAATACACTTGCTATTCCTGAACAGCGTATTCGTTGTAGTTGAAAATGGAGAGATTATTTTTTTCAACTATGATTCATTAATTATATAATAAATTCATGATTCAAAGCTAAAAAATCTATTGTTAAAAATTAGTGTAGGCATATTATTTTAACATAACTTCACGCCTTTGTTACCCGAAGGTGTAGGCAGCGGCTGTTAAGCCTCTTCTCGCCGTTATGTTTACGTCCCAAATGGAACAAGTGGCGAACTTATCGCCATACCGGGCACAAAGCTTTCAGGCATCTATATTTATCACACATAACTTCCGAAAACGATTTGGAAAAGTCATTGGTGTGAGCCAGTGTCAGGATTCGAACCCGGACCTCTAGCATTACTACCAACCTAATAGGATAAGTTTCATATTTGCAACAAGTTCTTTTAATCGCAAGAATTGGTAACGACCGGACAAGTTACTTTTCTTATATCAAAGATGACAAACCTCTAGATACTTAAACACAGATAAGATAAACCGTGTTTACAGAGATGTATGTTTTAACTGATATAGTTCTGGCCATTATGCAGTATAATACAAACGATTTTTGGTGTAATATGTGCTTAGTGTTGTGAATCTGACTTTAATAATAGTATGGATATTGTGGTAAACAAAATATCTAGTAAGTACTTCTGATATCGATACTATTAATATGTATAATCGATAACATCGTATGCAATTTTATTATCGGCAAAAATATTTTGATCGACTGCTATTTGTTATCAATATAACAATCGAGCGTACTTTGTAACATTTTTGCTCGTCAAATATTTTTATAGTTTAGTCCTCTATGGAATAAACTATAAAAATATTGTTAAATTGACCGATTTTTGAGAAAATTGTAATATTTATAGCTATATGCCAAATTTAATTAATTAAATTGAAAGTATTTACAATAATTGTTATACACGCTAATAACGGACTTTATTTGGGATATTTGAATTCGATAGCACACTTTTTTTAATTCATAGGCCTGTCTTTTGTAAAATTTATTGTTTGACTTTACAATATACATATGTATATACATACATAATTTCACGCCAAATCCCTTGGGGGTAGGCAGTGAGAACAGAGCGCCATAAGGCACGATTCTTACCTTACCTCACTCGCTTCGTTGACTTGCATAACTCTTTTCATGCACGCTCGTCGATTTTTGAGGCTCCTAACATCACCTTCCTCTAGAACACTTTCTATTTGGTCATGGAATGTGTGTCTGGTTCGTCCTCATCATCTAATTATAAGTGAAATGGAGTGTTAATTTTCGAATTAATAGTTAATGTCGATACAGAACTGAAATGTTTACCAAAGGTGGGGTAAAGATGATGGTTATCAGGATTAAGGTGCGTTAGTATGAAGTCATCACATAATATATAATGTACTTACGTTATGATAACTGCTTAGGGTTGTCACTTTCTGATTAGGCTGCCTAATTTATTCTTAGTGTTTGTAGTATTTTAATAATATTATTCTGCAGGGTCGGTGCGTTATCTGTTACGCTACTTTTTATTTTACTTTATTAAATTTAATGACTTTAGGTGCAGTCTGAAACTAATCTAGGTAAAATTTTCTCCATCTACAAAGGCTTAATTTAAAACTTGAGGACTATATCGATATTATATTTTTAATATTATATATATCTTTTATTTTTTAGTTTTTTAAATATTATCATCATATTTTAAAAATTACGTGCGTCAAATTTTAGCATTCATAGCTGTTGTAAATTACGTTCACACTGATATGCATACTTATTATTACTTTACACTTCGGCCGTACCATCAAATCAACATACAACAAATAATTTGTAGGCAAATAAGAAATTAAAACTGTTTATGATTATCAGCATTTTCTAATTATGTTAGAGGAGTGGAAAATGGTACAGTGTTACTTTTTATTCCGTTCATTAGCAGTGTTATGAAAACCTTGTAAAAACACAGTGTAGTTACAGAGAAACAACAGTAGATAGAGTATTTATTTTTTTCCTTGGATAATAATGGATGACACATAAAAAATAATGTCGGACAGCATAGAAGATATAGTCAAGCAATACAATGAGAATGTATACGCGAGGGAACTGCCGCGAAGTATTGGTCAGTATTATTGAGTATTAATTGTTGTTTGCAGTTCCTATCTTTTCATCTAACTTTTAGCGCAGATAATTTATTCATAGTTTCAGGTTTACTTCAATTGACTAGGTATATACTAAAAAACGTACGTGGAGTCCCTCCGCGCGAAAGAAGTGTAACTTCGTATTGTAAAAAAAATTGCATTTACTCCTGGGACCTCCAGTGGAAATGCTTGCCTCATCGTCTCGCCCTTAAAAATGTATTTATCTTAATAACTAGCTGACTCTGGGATCTTCGTACCTACTAAAAGTATATTCATTCTTTTTTAATACTTATTCTATAATTCGAGAACTGCATATCAGAAAAGAAATAACACAATAAAATTATTGTAGCATAACAATAATTTTATTGTTTGACATAATATTATATGTACTTTTTTCACGACAAAATCTTCAATGAGTCTCAGTGGTCCACTGGTTGAGTGTTTGCGGTTGAGAATCTAGGAACATGGGTTCCCAGTACACTCTATAAAGATCTTGCAAAGAAACTGATCGAGGGCTCTGTCAACCAGGGGGCTGGTCCATTCTTCGCACAGGGGATTAGCATTGACGTGGCAATGCGGTCGGTCTTTTGGCCACTCTGCCAGTAGATCGAGAAGCGGATTCGAAATCATGCGATTGGGTCTCCAGCTTTCATGCGGCTCGCCGCATTAAGGTCGTTGTCGACGAGTCATGCTCCGACTTAAAATCCGTGAGTGCTGGAGTCCCCCAGGGCTGAGTGCTATCCCCTACGCTGTTTCTTCCGCATATCGATGACATGCTGCATTACAGCAATCTTCATTGTAATGCGGATACGGTACGCCACTCCACTCGCGGATTTCTCGGGAAAACGTCGATTTGTACCGGAATAAACTGTGTCTACAATCGAAACTCTGGGTAGTCAGATTTCGGACTAAGGCCGACTCAACTTAGCTAATTCCACCCTAAGAAGACACAGGTCTGCGCGTTTCCCGCTGAAAAGGCACATTTTGTTGCCCCCCTTTTTTGAGGGTACTCGGTTACCCGCCTTAACCGATATCGGAATTCTTGGGGTTGACTTGTTCAGTTTCGCGGTTATCTGGAGGGCAAGGCGAAATCAGCTCAGAAAAAGGACGGTATTTCACGTCAGGAAATCGCTTGCAGCTATATAAAGCGCATTTCCGACCTCACATGGAATACTGTTCTCATCTTTGGGCGGGGTGCCTCTGTCAAAAGATGAGTACCAGCTTACCCCATTTTAACGCATCCAACGACGCGCGGTTCGGCTTGTCGTCAACCAAACTCTGTCAGATCGGCTTAGCCTCTTGGCACTTCTCTCCACGCACTGTTCCGTTGTGGAACGAGTTGCCGGCAAAGGTATTTCAGGACCGCCTTTCCATCAGGTGACCCGCAAGCTCCTTTGCCTCCTTATATCATTAAAAAAACAATTAAGATCAAATAAGCGTGCGTATAATAGGCGTGCAAGAGTCGTGCCTTATGTGCTCTGTTCTCTTTGCCTACTTCGCAATCGATTTGGCATGAGGTTATGTATCACTACATAGTATAAAACAAAGTCGCTTTCTCTATCCCTATCCCCTATTTGTATGCTTAAATCTTTGAAACTACGCAACGGATTTTGATGCGGTTTTTTTTAATAGTTAGAGGGTGTAAACGGGGTGGTTTTGATCTATAATTCATGAATAGTGTAGTGAAAAAAAAGGATAATTTTCAAGATTTAAAACTTTAATCGAAAACGCTGCCTGAACCCTAAGTGATAAATCAAAACAATGTACTACATTATTATACACCTTTAAAAGGTATATAAAAAAGTCCGCGAGGGCATATGTCTATATCTTAGGGATAACCCACAATTACCATAATTATTTTTTTACTTTTTACGAGAAATAATGGCTTATTTACGAAGCAATTTTAAACATTACAGCATTAATTTTCATCCAATTAAGTGTCTTAAATAGATTGTGATTGTGCGATTTTAATATAGATTAATATAGCCATTTACAGCATGTAATTTAAACTAATATTTACGAAGATATTACAGTATTAACATAGCGGTACATAGCAGTTGCGTTTGCGCGCCAAAATGCGTGACAATAAATAGCACAAATTGAACTTTTTAAGATCCAAGTATTACTAATTTATTTCTTTTGATGCGGACTGAAGTCCGCCGGGTCAACTAGTGTATATATAACTTTCAAAAATCATTTCGAAAAGTCATTAGTGTGAGCCAGGATTTGAACCCACAACAACTTCTTGATTTAAAAGCGGGGTGCTCGACCACTGGACCACCTATTAAATTTTACCTATAAAATTATAATAACCTATAAAAACTTTAAAATTTTAGTACATACGATAAATAACAAACTATACTAAATTTGTACTTACAAAAAGAAATGGCATCTTATGAATGAATTTGGCTAAAATTAATCACAAAATATTTTGTATTTTGAAATGACTATTCAAAATACAAAATACCTCTCGAGAGGTATTTCAAATAAAATAAAAAATGCTTTCAACAAAAAGGTATTTAAATACAAAATGGGTATTTTGTATTTGTATTTTAAATAGAAATATTTCAAATAAGTCAGATCTCTGCTTATTTGTACTTTGTAGATGTAGGTGAATGCGTCATTAAATATTTTCAAATTAAAAAACAATCAAATATATCTTCACCTTGGCATTGTAACTTTAAATCCGTCGCATTATCTCTTGGATTGTTATCACTCATTATTTATAAATCTTATCCACTAAATTCGAAAATAAAATCACTGCACTATTAAATTATAAGTGATAAATTAAATTTTAAAAAAAAAATGCGATGATATAAATATTTTAAACACGTAAACAAACTAATTACACACTGCTAACTTCGCTTCGGGAAAAATCACAAAAAACAATATTTTTTGAGTGATATTGACCCACTCTCTCTCTTTCCTCTTTCCTAACCTTTATCATTCTTTCTCTTTTCCTCTCGTTTTATAATGTTCTGCCGTCAAAAGAAACAACTAACATTTTTTTTTAAATTGAATTACATACATATTCGGAAACAGGCACAAATGCCTATGTGCCTATATTTTTTATTATTTTTTTACAAGCTCCACAAATAAATGTACATTAAACTCATTTTTATTAATAACTATTTAAAAAGAATTTATCTGACTTACATTACGACGCGCATAGGAGTGCATTCACTAAAAAAAACCGTCTGCGAAATTAAGGTCGGTTCTATCAAACAAATATTTATGATAATCATTACTGTTTGTATGGTGTTTAGGTTCTTTTCTATGTGTTTTAAGTATATTTTTAGAAAAGAAAATTAGATAAAAAGTATTAATAGCAAGGACATCTACTGAAAACCAGTGGTACTACATCGAAGCGAGTGAAGTATCTATTAAATTAACCGTGTGCTGTGGAATTATCATCAAAACAGTGACTATATAACTTGAAAATTACTTCACCGATGTTCATATTAGATTTTAGTAATATATTCACATAAATATCAACATGTAATTATGTATAATAAATCAATTACCTAAAATGATAAACGGCTATAGTTGACTACAGTTGCCGCTAGATAGCGCCCTGCGTCAATATTTGAAACTTTATTAAATAAAACTTAAAGTTTAATTTCGGTGACTTTTGTAATATGATGTTTAATGTAATCATATATATTTTCACAATATAATAACTTTTACTTTATCTTAATCGTGGTAGCAGCGGGCGTGGCAACATGTAGCTTCTAGAAACATCACAATATAAAAAATATTGACTACTTGCTTTTCTGATTGCAAGGTATGTTTGAACGATGTCTTTGAAAACAGATATTATTATATTTTAGCACATTTTAAATTAATTTTTATCTTTAATATTGCTATGGAAACGGATAGTACTAGTACTAGGATAGTTACTAGGATCAAACATAACTGAGTTAATTATATTTGCAATATAATTAACACCACCCGCTACTACATGTCTATTATTGTACAAAATAATGTTCGTTCTTAATTCGGCGAATATAAACTATTCGCCGGTTTAAAGTCGAAAGGATTTTTTGTTTTTTAATGACTTTAGCTATAATGTAATCATAAATATTTTCACAATATAATAGCTTTTATCATCTTAGTGGTTGGAGCTGCGACTGTGGCAGCATCTAGCAGCGGATGGTGGTACTATTCCACTAATAATTTATACCTATCAATTATGCGCTAATAGTACCACTATGCGCTACTAGATGTCTATATACTGCGAATAATCAGGCTTAACCAATTTGCTTCGTGGATTTATATATAGACCGGTTCAGTTTCGCCATTCATACTTATATATAATATATTCAGCAGCCGCAAGGGGGCGTTAAAAGCGTTAAACGGTTGCACGAGCCATTAGAAGTTACACTTCAATAATTAATGAGAGTGAGAATGACTAAGCAGATATAAAATGCAAAAACATTTTAAATAAGTCTTACTATTAAATTATTATTATACATAAATGCAGGTAAATAAATGGTGACCTGGAAAGTATTTGTCCGCACAAAAATCTATAATATTAGAAATAAAATATAAAACGACTATTTATCTTGTTTGTCCAGGGTTGTTCACGATACCGGAATACCCAGAATTGGAGGCGGAGCGCGGCATGTGGTCAGCGGCTTTAGACGCAATCCTGACGACGCTGCGGTACCTGGCACCGGCCACACTTCTGACTCTCTTCTGGGGACAGCAGAGCTTCCTCTTCAAAATACTAAAACATATAGACTCAGCTTTCAGATCTAGTAAGTATTCATAGTAAAATATTTATCATAGGTATTTTTTTTATTTTATTCTGGTATTGGAAACTGACTTTTAGCTCAGTTTCCAATAGCTCAGCGAATACATATAGGTACATATATTATATTTTGCTTAAATCCGTATAAAAAGAGCCCACGCAAAAGATCATTAGGTTTGTATACTTATGCATAGTAAAGGCGAGTATAGAATGATATCTATAATCGAATAATTTTAATTTAAAAATTAAAAAAAAAATAATTGAATAATTTCACGACTTTTTCTTCCCGAAGGCGTAGGCAACAGCTGTTAAGGCTCGACTCGGCGACTACATCGATGGAAACGGTGGCGACACCTATTGCTATAAGCCGGTCGAATTTTTTTCAGTCATCGATATTTGCCACAAAGAACTTTTGGAAATAGATCCAAAACTTTCATTATAAACATAAACATAACTTCACGCCTTTGTTTCCGCAAGGTGTAGGCAGCAGCTGTTAAGGCTCGTCTCGCCGTTATGTTTACGTCCCAAATGGAATAGGTGGCGAAACCTATTGCCATAACCGGCACAAAGTTTGCAGTCATCGATATTTATCACAATTTCATTGTGCGAGCTAAGATTCGAACCCAAAGCTTCTTGATTCAGTAGCGGGGTGCTAGACCTCCAGTCGAGACTAATTAAATATATAATTTTAAAAGTTAATAGATACACATAATAACAAGCACTAGTTCAGCAAATATATCACCGAAATTATTCACAAGAAAAAATCTAATGTTCTTTTTTGTTATTTCGTACAATGGTGAGAATGCTCTCAAATAGACAAATACCCATTTTTTTGTTTGTTGAAAAACAACGAAGTAATGTTTATTTATTGTTAAAAGTCTGCGCTAATCTCGACGATGTATTGAAATGGAAATTTAAGCCAAGACTACAATAGCGTAGACACGAACTTAAAATAATTTTATAACTACTGTTAATGTTATTAGAATTTTAAAACTAAATATAAATACCTAACGCATGTACTTGGACATGCATTTAAAATTGCGTTAAATACAGCGGCTAATGTTCTTTAGGCTGGGTATAATACATAAATTCCTTAAAGTCCTATAATCTGATCCAGGATTCGAACTAGGGCCCTTTGAACTAGAAGTCATAGTGCTGAATTTTGATTTATCTAATTTCGGATCGACAAAAAACTCAGCGAAAATAGCGCTACAAAACAGTTAGTTGAAAGAATTTGCTGGCTCTAACGGTAAAATTATTTACCAAATCGACTTAGCCGCATGCCACGTAATGTTCGGTGAGATAAGTATCGGAAGCCCACTCCCCTATCCCCTTTTTAAGGTCAGCAATGCACCTTAGACCTCGGTATTGGAGATATCCATGGGCAGTGCTGGTCGCTTACACAACTGCGATCCGCGTGCTCGTTTGCCGCCTTCCTAATGAAAAACAAAGCATGAAAGGATCGCTCTTCAAGCGCACCGCAGTGTATACATAACATAACTTCACGCCTTTTTCTACCCGAAGGTATAGGGAGCGGCTGTTAAGCCTCGTCTCGCCGTAATGTTTACGTCCCAAATGGAATAGGTGGTAAAATTATTTCAGTCATCGATATCTATCACACATAACTTTCGAAAACAATTTCGAAAAGTCATTGGTGTGAGCCACGATTCGAACCCGCGGCCTCTAGAACATAGTATAAAAAGCAGTGTATACACTGCTTTATATACTTTTTACTATGAAAACCAAAGCATGGGGTCGCTCTTCAAGCACACCGCAGTGTATACATAATATAACATAGCTTCACGCCTCACGCCAGCAGTGTATACACTGCTTTATATACTTTTAAAGCGACTTCACATACGAGCCGTTAACCTTTGCCACGATGCTTATCTCTTGTGCATTAAATACCATAGTTTCACTTACTTTTACGACCAATTTTTGTCTCACCATTACGTACTTGAATGTCAAAAAACTTTCGAGCATTGAAAATGTGGCGTTCATGATCATTCATTAAGCACCATAGTGTCTAGAAGGTTGTGTTTGAAACAAGTGACAATACATTTTGTGTTATTAATGAAAGTCATTTGTGGTTATGCCATTTATCCTGTGGGTATGTTTTATAGACATTTGTAGCTTACGCTTGCATGACAGGAAAAAGTGGGATACTAAGTTAATTTTGCTTCTGTGCGAATAAAATGTGTTTTTTTTTACTTGTTAATGTAATTCTTAGTAATTCAAAATAGTAGATTCGTGTTATTGTTTTTGTTGATGTTACTTGCCCAATGGTCATGGGTAATGGATGTCGTAAATTACACGGAGATTGTAAAGCGTCTTAAACGTTGAGATAAATAAGTTATATAGGGGCAATTAATCCATTAATAATGGTTTTTGCTACATATTAGTGGGTAGATACCTATTTCTTGTGAAAACATAAAGACATTGCCTACCTTTATACAATAGAAATATTGTGTGAAGTGTTTAGTCCCACTGATGAAATAATATAATAATAATAACTAGAGGGCGCTGTGTGGGTATTGTGACCCACAGAGCGCCCTCTAGTTCTAAACTATGCAACTAAATGCTAGTGCTATGGTTAATAGATAACGAATATACTGTTTTTGTAAATACATACTTATAAAACATAGAAAAACATTCTGCAGTCGGCAGTTTTACCAATGCACCACGAGGCTCGTCAAATAATTACCTACTTAATAGTTAATACCTAACCTTATTATAGTTAAAAAATGAATTCCATTGATATTTAAATAATTATAATTTTCAGTAGTATTCTCGAGTGAGGAAGAAAAACAGGCTGTTCTACAATGGTTGGCAGAAGCTGGACCTGTCAAGGTAGAGCACCTGGATACGGTATGGCGCCACGGCTGGATACTCTGCAGAGTGCTGGACGTGGCGCTCCCAGGCGCCTGCGCCGGCCACCCACCTACCCAACTCTCTATAAAGCACGCTCAGACCATTGCAGAAAACTATCTTGGTGTTGAACCCGTAAGTGAATATAATTAGGTAATCGAGTAGGTCAAATGAGGCGTAAGATTCATGCAACATTACCCCAACACCTTTTAGAAATTTCTCATCTTATATAATCAAAGGACGATCGTTTCTCCTACTCAGGACTTTAATGCAAACAATTATAAGTCCAAGCTGTGGTGGGTATAAGCAAAACACATAATATAACCATAACTTCACGCCTTTTTCTACCCGAAGTTGTAGGCAGCGGCTGTTAAGCCTCGTCTCGCCGTTATGTTTACGTCCCAAATGGAATAGGTGGCGAACCTAGTGCCATACCGGGCACAAAGTTTTCAGTCATCGATATTTTTCACACATAACTTCCAAAACAACTTGGAGAAGTCATTGGTGTGAGCCAGTGTGAGGATTCGAATTCTAGATTTAGAAGCGGGTGCTCGACCACTGGACCACCGAGACATCCAAATTCCAGTGTTTGAGATGTTACTTATAGGTATGTATTATATGTACCGATATGTATGCATATTCATACTTACCATTTTCTTTCCATCACATGGCACTCGTGACTTGCTGGATACAATTAAGTTTTCATGTTAACATGCTATGTAACATGTATCCATAACTATTTTCTTCATTTAATTTCCGAAAACTAGGTTGATGCGTGCAACAATTCTTCATAGTAGATGTGAAACGAGTTGACATTTAAGATGAGTTAATAATATTGAAGTATATGACTTCTGATGCTAAAAACACCAGAAATCTTATATTTTATTATTTTCCTTCGAGTTTTTTACAACCAATTCCATACTAACAATAATGACAAATGACTCGGTTTCAGGTTTTCACCCGCCAAGAGATTGAGTCTAATGACTCCTTAAGTCGACACCAAGAATGGAAATTTGCTACATACTTGGATCGTATCCGAGAAGCCCTCTCCAAAATAACACCTCCTGTATCAAAACCAGTGTCACAAAGAACATCGCCAGAGATAAAGGAATTTATTCTTGATTATGTGGCAAAGGGTTGTGGGTTGTCAGCTATTCAAACAAACAATAAAGCACATTTCAAGATATATCCAACTGCACAGCAATCTATAGATCCCAGAGAAATCACTGTACTTATAAGAGGACCAAAGGATGCATATGGTATGACAGTTATAGCGCCGATATTAGGTAAAGCACAGATGATCCGGCAGAAGTTATTGGGTTTACAACCAAAACAGACATACACCGAAAATATTTTACCAGTAACACAGGGTGCAACGTACCTAAGAAATTTCGGAAAGAACGATATGCATAAAACATATCATATCCCGAAATCTCAACACGAAATTGATATCGACGTGGACTCACAAATTGACCACGTTAAAGTAAGTTATACGGTGAAATATGCAGGAAAGTATCAAGTTTCAATCACAAGCAAGAGTCAAAGTATTGTTGGATCGCCGTTTACTGCAATAGCCGCAGATAGTATACTCAGTACCCTTGAAAAAGACAGCTTTTGTCTTGAAGATGGCGAGGAAATCGATATAGTTGACGTTAAAACGGACAAAAAAGTCGTTTTGCGAATCGTAGACTTTGTGACAGAGAAAATGCTATTGAAAGAAAATGGATCTTTAGAAAAGATTAGTGATGAAGAAGCGAAAATGTTAATATCTGACAATAACGACTCTAAAAGCCTGTCCATAAACAAGGAGACTGTTGAAACAGTAAACATTGTACATCGAAAACCGAAAGGAGATAAATTTAAAAGGACTGCACTAAAAATTCAGACCATGTATCGAGTTTCCAAAATATTTCATGGGTTTGTAATGGAAAAACACATAAAGTTGCAAAAACAAAAATCAGAGAACTGCATGCACCGGCGAAATCAACAAGATATTCCCGATATTGTTAATTCGACTTTTACAGAAATTAATGTAAGTCCTTACATTGTATCTGAAAAGAGGGAAAAATTTATCGTACCAGAATGTATTTCAGTGTCGTTAATAGCGGAGAAATCAAAGTCACTCGCAGATGAGATAATTAATTCCACATTAAGTGAAAAACAAGAACGAATTATAAATAATAACTTAGAATCTACCAGGTTGGATACCCCAGATAGTTTAGAAATACAAAATTCAAACGATGAAGACGATGAAGATAGTCTTTCGATAGGCAGGGCACCGACAGCAACGGGACTAAATCCGTTTTTAGATGAAATATATGAAGATGATTCTCTTCAAACAGCTGCTGAAAGAAAATTTGGTACATTTGTAGCCTCGGAATATGAAACTAATAATTCTCAGAAGGAAGAGACAAAAGACAATTCAATAAATATTATAATAGATTCCAATTTAATCCCGCATGTCCCTAGTTCATTGCCAACGTTAGTCTGTAAAAATCCATTTATTGAGTCTGATGTTAAGGATTTCGAAAGGCCTAAAACACCAGTGTTTAAAATAATATCAGGTGAAAAAATTAATCGTTCTGAATCTGTTTTTGTAGATCCCAAGTCTGAATTATATCTAAGCGAAGAAAATTTAGGTAATGAATTTGTAAATCCCTTCTTTATTCATCAATTTCAAACTGATAATTACGATGATACACCTATGACTGACTTTATTATTGGTGCCCCAGTTTCCTTACCTCCGATGATTCAGACTGCACCTCCAGACCCAGAAATGAAATCTATTTTATTGACACAAAATAATAGCACAGAAATACAAGATAATTATGAGACACAAGGGAAATATATTGCAGTTGTCTCTGAACCTGTCTACTCAAGACCCGATAACTTAAACATATTGACAGAAAATAAAGAAATTTTGACAAGTTTAGGCTCGAATTCTACTGAAACAATGGATATTTCCAATACATCAACTGCTGGTGAAAATCAATTCGAGTCTGACCAAACTGATTCATATAGAAATGTTACATCTAGGAAAGATTTGTGGGATTCCGCCTATGTTAGTATTGACGATAATAGTAGTTCTCCAGATAGTAATAATAATAATGAAAGTGCAAGTCTAGATGATAAACATTCACCCAATGATGCCAACATTGGTTTAAATCTCGAAGAAATAACTAATATGGGGCCAGCTGAAAGAGAAATTTGGCAAACATGTAATGAACTAAATAGTATTAAAAGTAAAGTAAACGAGGACATAAAGCCGTGTAAATGGGAGGTCAGGCGATCACTGTTTACTCCAATAATCGAAGAAAGTGATCGTAGTATATCTGCAGGTATAAAAGATTTATCTTTAACAGGAATATGTACGAAAGAGATGGAAACAGATACTGTATCAGTGGCATTTGCTGAACTAAATGAAATGTATCAAGAATATTTCCCCATTTCAGAAGTAAGTTCAACTACCAATACAGATGACGATGATAAATTATATAGTGTAGAAGTGGGATCTCTAGAAGTAAAAGGCATAAGTGTCGACTCTGCATCTGACATATCAGATGTGAAAAGACACGAGAATGATTTAGAAGGAACGATTTCTGAGGTTCAGGCAAATGTCACTGAATCTGTTTCAGCAAGTCAAATCCTTCAAAACGTACAGGACCACTTTAAATATACCAAAAATAAAAAACATGGAACACAATTCGGTGATGACAGCTACACTAACATAGTTCTCGAAAAGAAGAAGTATTGGGATGAGAGAATAAGAGAAATTGAGGCTAAAGCCCAAGAAATTACGGTTCCGAAGAAACGTCGAATTTCTGCTAAGCAGTTAAAACATGATTCTTTGAGTAAGAGAAGAGGAAAACAGATAATCAAAAGCTTTCTTAACGCTGGTGACTATAGTCAGGTAACCAATGTTAATGAAGACAGGGAGCCAATAAAGAACACGCTAACTACAATAGAATCAGCAAATAAAACATTGCAAACAGACACTTCCAGTAAAATGGTGTTACCCGATGAAAAACTTGTTGCAAAATGGAAAAAATTCTGGGATAACAAATTAGAAGATCAAATACAAATAGCAAATTACAACCCTGGATCGAAAACATCTAAAACTAAATTCCGTATACCATCTCCAGAGCCTATTAGAGAACAAAACCTGGTAAACGAGATCAATTTACAAGCCCACGATAGCAAAACTAATGATAAAGTTTCTACAAATGACCAGTTCACTCCAATAAAACAGGAATTATCAGAAGAAGTTTTTAAAGCTTTTGAGACGAGTCCTAAACGATTCTTTGGAACGTCCAGAAAGCAGATTTTGAATAAGATAGACACATATCAGGGCAAACCAGTAAATGTCGATACTTCCACAACAAATGTTGCTATGTGTCACGAGAGTGGTCTAGTATCTAGTCGTATATCTTTATTTCACAATATTTCAAACACAGAGGAACTACCTTGGGTCAAACGAAAAACTCAATCATTACATGACATATATCACAGAAAAGAAAGTGAGAATAACATATTCTCAACGAAAGACATTTCTGATTTGAAAAGCGACATAAAATTAACAGTAACTAATGAACCAGCAACAAATATTAGAAATATTTCACAAGATAGTTCCAAACATGAGAGAAAAACAGACTGTATTGTGGACAAAACACCTATACAGCAACCATATGTCGAAAAGCAAAATCAGTACATTAGAAGTGTTTACAAAAAGGCTAACGATAAATATCAACCTAGTCCGCCAAAAATTGAAGCACTTCGCAAGAAATCCTTTAGCAAATCAGAAATGGACATATTCAACAAGCCGCCAAGTAATATAACAACAGATCTAGATAAATATAAGTCGTGCGATGAACTACCCAAGATAAATGTAAAAAGTTTTATTTCTCTTTACGAGAGTAAAAATACAGAAATATCTAAATCCGCCAAAAGGGTATACAGGACTAGCTCAGCTGATTCACAGAAAACATATTCGAATAGCATAACTTCAGGTAAACATGAAAAACAGCAATATAACTTGTACAGTTTTAGATAATTGAATTTTAAATTAATATTCACTAACAAAATGTCTATTTTACAGATGCTGTATCAAAACATAATTATGGAGTCACACAAGCAAGTGAAACTAATAGTGAATCAAAAGTTAGTATACCAGGGGTAATAACACCTACGAATTTATGGACCAGTAAAACATCAGAAACAGTAAGCAATATAAGTTTAGACACTAGAACATCTGATTCCTATGACGTAGAAATCATTCCCATTGATAGCAAAGATACTACTTATTTAAGCCTCTCTGATATAGAATTAGAGATTATTGAAAGTAGTCCAAGTAAAACCAGTAAATCTTCTCCTGAATGGGACGTCGCTCCTGAACACATGGAATATAAAAATCGATTTAAACTGGCTAAAGAATATTTTCAATCATTAGAAGAATTACGAGATGTCAACAAACCAAGGAAACTTAATGAATGCGAATTACTATTGAGAAAACATTCAGTTGAATCCCTGGAAACTGAAGAAATAAATGACCGTCCACAGAAAAGAGTAAAGAAAAATATAAAATCCCATTCACTGCCTTCATCTGAAATTGCAAAAGGACTCAGTCAATTGCAAGAAAGACAAGAGAGATGTGCTAGTGAAGAAAGGTCCAATACAAAATTAGTAAAGATATCTGAAAAATTTCATGTTGAAGACTTGTTCTCTGATGTAACAGAAGGAAAACTTAGCCGCCAGGGGAGTCTAAGGGGAATACCGCATAAGAAAGCAGTTCTAGAAGCTTTTAGATCTATGGAGAACGTATCCGACGTTACACTAAGTTCGTATGAAATAGCTGATTCACATTTGTTGGACTTTTCTAAAGAACACATAGTGAAAAATGCACAGACATATTTGAATGAGTACCCATATTTACCAAAGACTGATCCGTCTAAATATCACTCAAGAATAGATATTAAAGCTTCAGGACTTATATCATTGAAAGAATTGAAAGAGAAGAAACCAAGAAGGAACAGTGTGCCTGATCTAAGATTAAATCCTAATTTTACAGTAGATGTTTAAAAATCTAATAATTAAACTTAACACAGTATTTACTAGTACCTAAAAATAGTTAATACTCACTTATATTCTAAATGCAATTGATGTCCGTTTGTAACGAGAAATACGTATATCAATATTTTTAATATAGAATTAAGGAGTTTTTTATATTCTGATGACGAATTCGAAACGAATCGGTTTATTAATAATAAAAATAAAAAATCATCGAATATTAAAAATTCTAAGAAAATAATTATGATATAATATTTATATACCTACTTATAATAATTATTATTTTGTTGTTTGTTACGTCTGTTGTACAATTTTGTACAGTTAAATGAATCTAATTAATAATGTCCTAAGCTGTATTTTAATAAAACTATTTATTTTATAATAAATTAATCATTTATTTTTTTGTCTTTCTTATTATAAAGCAATAACTTGCATAAAACATGACGGCTTCACATATCCCAGTTAGTTATATCTATTGTAAAAGGCCGTTCTGTACTCTATATAAACGATTTAAATGGGATTTTTCTTAATTTTTACACTTCATATACCTATCATTACCTATGAAACTTCAATCTCAAAGTAAAATTTACACCTAGCCATGGGGTTATACATACATTAAGATACCATGATACTGATCAACAGGGTGCCCGAAGCAATTTTACTTATAATTATTTATACTTATAATACTAAGCTTATTTGATATTAATTTGAATATTTTGAATATGCATTCACCTGTGGCTTTCCCCTCTGCCCTCTTCAATGTAGTAATTACAGCAATCAACGTATTTTTGAACGTCTCTCAAATAACGACAGTGTACCCTGTCCCTGATCCTTCATAATTGTTGAATTTATAATATTAATTATGGAGAGTTATCAACTAGCTGTGGCCGCGACTAAGTTGCATGGAATTTAATAAAAGTAAAAGTAGCCTATGTCAAGGCTATGTCACTCCTTTTATTATATCAGTAAAAATCCTGTCAGAATCGGTCTAGGCGTTTGAAAATTATCATATACAAATAGACAGACAAACGAAAATTTTACGAATATTTATTTTGTAAAAGACATTTATTTATATTACAAACAGACACTCCAATTTTATATATTGGTATAGAGTACAGACAGCAAAATCTCCGGTAATTGAACTAATTGTCATAAGTCAAAATAACATTGGCTATTTGATATGTATTTGTACGTATGTTGAAGCAGCATCGGCTCGCCTGCACTGTAGCCAAGCGTTCAGTTGTGGGTCGTTCCTATCGCCTCGGGCCTCCAGCTGCTGGTAGTACGCCTCGCGTATGATGCGGAAGGCATCTACACTCCGGTATGGCAGTTTGGTTATTGGATCTATGTAGCGAGCAGGTCTCCTGAAAAAAAAAAACAAAATACACAGGTTTAGTCCAGATTTTATAGAGACACAAGGGGCAATTTAATAGAAAAAAGTGCTAAAAGGGTTATCTCAGTGGTATAGAGGTAAAAGTACACACACCTTGAACTTTTCCTAGCTTTGGCTAGAATAGGTGTAAAGTAAGACATAAGACGTTTATTTAGAACTTATTTTCTATTTATTTCTCGACGTTTGGAACTCTTTACAGCGATCATTTTAACGAGTGAAACGCGATATAATCCATAAAAGTTGTTTCAATGTTATGAATGTGATTCTCGAAAATCCACGAAATAAAAAAAAGACATAAGACACTAAACAGAGATCTGCGTAAGAAAAATTAGAGACTTGAACTTGCGGCTTGAACACGAGTAATCATTAATCCAAATTCTTTTTGCATCATAAAGCAGTTCCTAGTTCAGGAGTATCTAAATCATGTTTTACTTTATACCGGAGCTGAACAGTAAAAATTCTACAGATAGGCTAAAAAAAAATGTCTCAGCGGTGCAGCGGTCGAGCACCCCGCTTCTGAATCTAGAAGTCGCGGGTTCGATTTCTGGATTACACCAACGACTATTTGAAATTATTTTCGGAAGTTATGTGTGATAAATATCGATGACTGAAAACTGTGTGCCCGATATGGCAATAGGTTCGCCGCCTATTCCATTTGGGACGTAAACATAACGGCGAGACGAGGCTTAACAGCCGCTGCCTACTGCCTACATCCTCGGGTAGAAAAGGGGTGAAGTTATTTTGTATTATATGTTAAAAAAATATCTACTCACTTAGTAACAGCGCACAGCAGTTGTCTTCTCTTCTTTGGTTTCGACTTTGGGAAGCAAGAATTGAATGCTCTGTCTTTTATATCATTTTCAAATGAGAGAAGTGTGCGCTCATGATATTTAATATTTTGATTGGGATTTTTTGAAGTTTTTGTTGCTTTGCTGGAAATTAATATACAAAATATATTTTAATTATCTGATTGTTTAACAGTGTATTGGGTATAAAGAGAGACGGTTTAGCCCAGGGCTAACCAAACTAGATAGGTGGATTCCATATGGTTTGGACAGCCTTGTGGCTAACAAAAATGACTAAATGCAACTTGGGCATATTTTCTCGTCCGAAATGCCCAAAATCTAAGGTGGGACCAGTAAGTGTTACCTTACATTAAATTCTGGCCTTATTAAGAAATTCAAAGTCGCTCAGCGTGAGTGTGCTATGCTCGGTATTTTTCTGCAAGATAAGATCCGGAATACAGAGATCGGTAGACATACGGGAGTGGCTGACATAGCCCGTAAGCATAGCAGGCTGAAGTGGAGGTGGGCAGGCCATATCAGTAAAAAATATTTCTGAATAAAGTTCACAGGGTCATCTGGTAGTTTATGAAACACTTACGTAGTGACATCTTCAATATGGACCTCCTCGTCGGGTCCAATAACGTCAACATCCATCTTCATCTCTGAGTCTTGTTTATCAATTGCACTATCTAGATTTTCGGTTTTTAATTCTGTTAAATCTAATTCACCTGGTGTTAATAAACCTACAAATGAAATATAAAAACACTTACACTAAGTTTACTAGTTACACTTGCTAATCTTGGTGGTCCAGTGGTCGAGCACCCGGCTACTGAATCAAGAAGTTGCGGGCTAGAATCCTGACTGACACCAATGAGTATTCAAAATTATTTTCGGAAGTTATCTGTGATAAATATCAATGACTGAAAGCTTTGTGCGCGGTATAGCAATAGGTTCGTCACCTATTCCATTAGGGACGTAAACATAGCGGCGAGACGAGGCTTAACAGCCGCTGCCTACACCTTTGGGTAATAAAAGGCGTGAAGTTATGTATGTATGTATGTATATATTATTTATATTATTAAGTAAGTGAGTTCCTATTTATGATATTAAGATTGATTTTCTAATGCCTAACTTATGTCTAATTCTATTCTATTAGTATAATTATATTTTAATCAAGTGCTGCTTACTTGAACAGTTCAGTTCTTAAGTTAAAATAAAATATATAAAATATAAAAATTACCTTCCTCACTCTTCAAAATATCACTCAAATTTAAGTCACCCAAGGGAGTCAGCATGGCTTTATCATCTAGTGGAGATATTTCTTCTATAGTAGGGACAGCAAATGAATGGTATCTGAAATTCAATTAAATATAAAATAATTACACATAATATACATCCAAATGATCACAGCAAAAAATGCTTGAATAGAAATTGACAACATATTGCACCGTTAAAGTTTCAATGGTCCAGTAGCTGAGTACCCTGCTTATGAATCAAGAAATCATGAGTTCGAATCCGGGCTCACATCAATGACTTTTCGAAATTCGGCGAGTCGCGGTTTAATAGCTACTGCTTACAACTTCGGGTAGATGAGGCGTGAGTTGTAGGTAATTACATATACATTGTCTGTATGTACACATTGATACGTACATACATACATAACTTCACGCCAAATGCCTTGCGGGGCAGGCAGAGGCAAAGGCCTCACTCGCTTCATTGACTTTCATAACTCTTTTCATGCACGCGCATCGATTTTTGAGTCCCCTATCACCTGCCTCCATAAAATGTTCTATTTGGTCATGGAATCTGTGTCTTGGCTGTCCTCGACACCTACATCCATCAGCATTTGCGTTGTATATATGCTTAGTCAATCTTGCATCAAATCAATTGTATTATCTATATAGTGCATATTGTATCTCTGTTCAGACATCTTCAGGCAAATATTTACCTTATAACAGGTCCTGTAATAGTTTTCTTTGTTGGCCGAACCTTTTTTCTTTCCAACTCAATTTGTTCAAATTTTTCTGAAAATATAAAGAAAATTATTGTTTTACTTTTGTATCAGTGATACTCCGCTTTTGAATCAAGAGGTCGCGGGTTCGAATCCTGGCTTACATCAATGACTTTAGGAAATTAATTTCGAAAGTTATGTATGATACAAATCGATGACTGATAACTTTGTGCCCGGTGTGGCAATAGGTTCACCATCTAATCCATTTAGGACTTAACATAACAGCGAGTTGAGACACACAATTCTATACTGATAGCATATTCATCAAAACGAATTATTGATATGAATTGAAAAACAACTGATTTTAATGTGTTTATTTTTTAAGTTTAGTGTAAAGTTCTTTTTAGTTTTTTCTCTGAATGGACTACAATATCGTTTACATCCGTCCCAGTTATTTGCAGCCCTGTGCGCAGGTCCACATTTCTAGCAAAGACCAACAACTTGTTATATCTGTTTCTCTGCTATTTATGCTTAGTCTGGCATCCTGTATTAGTCTATTTTAAAGACTTACCTAAACTCTTTAAATTTTCCTTTTCTGTGATAATAGCCTCTTCCAGCAACTCTTCTTGTGTAGGCATTTTATCTTCCACTTTTTTCGGCTTCTTCTTTTGCAGTTCTGATCTTATCTTAATTCTTTGTTGTGTTTCAGCTGATTTTACAGCAGTACTTGTCCTAATTGATTTACGTTCTGTAATAAAAAGAAATTATGAATGCAATATAAAGGAAGGTAGTTGATTTAAAATATAATTATTAAGTTGTAAGGTTAATAATAAGTTAATGTCTATTATTTATTTACAAATTCATTTATTTATTTGTTCATTTTATTTTACTTAGTTTTGAGATTTGTTTGAGATAAGAGAGTCTGACTTGAGAATCCTCTGGTATATTTAAAAAAATATAAGCTTTAAGAATTAATTAATATAATTAACTTATTTAAGCTATGTAGCAGTAAAATATTTATCAAAATTCAAGTACCACATGCTTAGTCTCCATGCATACAGAGATTAAGATAAATAAAATTATGATATTAAGGGAACTTAAAATACCCTTAAATATATTCATGTACCAATACATCCATAGTGAGATTGACAACAAAAAGGCATTCATATTTACATACATACACACAATCACGCCTTTTTCTCATGGGGGTAGGCAGATACTAATTCTTTCCACTTGATACGATCCTGATATAATATATGTTTCTGGCTTCCTCCACACTCATTATCGCTTTCATACATGCTCGTTGGTTGTAGCCACTCCTGACCTGGCCTCTCACTAACGCATTGTTGATTTGATGGTGGTAGGTCCGCCTAGGTCGACCTTTACCGGTTCGCCCTTTCACACTCGTCTAATAAATTCGTTTAGTCAGGCAGTCCGAACCATCTAAGCATTCCTTTCCCTATCCTTGTCACTATATCGTCTTTCACACGGCAACATTCTCGAATTACACTATTTCTCATTTTATCTACCAAGCTTACTCCAGCTATACTTCTCAGACTCCTCATTTCTACACCATTAATCTTACTTCTGTGCTTCTCTTGACATACCTAACATTCACTCCCATAAATAAGCGTGGGAACCGAAACCCCTCTGTGTACAGCCAGTCGTGCGTTTTTGGCTATTCATAAAGTTGTTCAGAGCCCCATTCACTTGATTTCCAGCCAGTCATTATATTTATGCAGTGGTAGAGCCAAGCGGTTCGCTGCATGAATGGGCCGGCTCGACCGGTGAAATACCACGACCTCTCAGAAGACCGACGTAAAGTGGCTCATGCCGCGTTTCGTTCGGTGAGAGAGGTACCCGGATGCCCACCACCCTTCCCCCATCCCCTATCCCTTAAAGGTCGGCAACGCAACAGTAACACTATATATGTTGCTGGTGTCCATGAGCGGCGTTGGTTGCTTACCATCAGGTGACTACGCCTGCTCGTTTGCCCTCCTATCCCATAAAAAAAAAGTTCATATTTTGTTTCGTAAATACATTCTAGATGGTTTTTACATTTTCAATACATAAAATCAGAAAATTAGTTAACATAAAGGATGCATTTTAGCTCCATCTGTAATTCAATAGCCATATGAATATCTGCTTCATTAGCATGCACAGGCTTAGCGAATTCAAACAGAAATTTTACCTATAGATGTATCAATAATCCTTTCGATTTTTTCTGGTCTCTCTTTTTCCACCTTTTCAGGTTTTATTTCTTTTGGTTTCTTCTCTTTCTCTGCAATTTTTCTTATTTTCTCTATAGTTGATGTTTCTGGTTTATCAGCTTTTTTAGTTCTTCTGTTGGGATCCTGTAAATTAATAAGGAAAAATTTACTTAAAATTCCTAAAAATTATTTTATCATTCTACCCTAATACTAAAAAATCCAGTCACTGATGAAAAATTGCAGTGGTCAGTAGATAGGATTACTGAAACTCCAAAGAAAAATATGTATTCCTGTATTTCATAAACTTATATGAAATAAATTATGAACCCTGATATATTTTTTTGATACCCATTATAACTTGACAATTACAACCTATCAAATTCTTTACGGGGCCATTAAATCAAAATATATGTATTCATATAAGAACACAGTTAATGGTACAGGATTGCATTAAAAACTATTACAGATAATAGTATCTGTATATTTATATACATAACATAACTTCACGCCTTTTCCTACCCAAAGGTGTAGACAGCGGCTGTTAAGCCTCGTCTAGCCGTTATGTTTACGTCCCAAATGGAATAGGTGGCGAACCTATTGCCATACCGGGCACAAAGTTGTCAGTCATGTATATTTATCACACATAACTTCCGAAAATTTCGAAAAGTCATTAGTGTGTGCCAGGATTTAAATCCACTACTTCTTGAATCAGAAGCGGGGTGATAGCCACTGCGCCACCAAGACTGTTATTTTTTAGTTTTAGAAAACAGTTTTAAAAAACTGTTATTTATATACATATACCTTATAAGCCTTAGTTCCAACTTTTCTTTTCCTTTTTTCATCATTCTCTTGGTCAGAAACCGGTTCATCATTCTCGTCAATGTCAAAGTCGGAATCTACAACATCTTCAGTTTCTTTTTCTTGTCTGTAATATCAACAGTTTACTCATCATTTTTCTGCCTTTATCCCACTCTAAGTTGGGTCAGCACAACAAGTCATCCTTCATCTTCTTCACTTACTTTCTCTGCACTTACTCCTTTCATCATACTCATATTAACTTTAATACAGTCCTTCCACCTCTTTTCGGATTTCCTCCACCAATCTGTCCAACCACATTGATTCCCATCAATATTCATTCTTCCATCAAGAAAAAATGAATCATGTTGACTTTCATTCTTTCTTATAACCTGTCCATACTACTTCAATTTTTTTCTGTTATTGATTCTACTGTAACACTTTCTATAATATATCTATTTTTTATCCTATCCATGTTTATCACACCACACATTGATCTCAACATTCACATTTTTGGTGCAAGTACACTCCTTTCATGCACTTTTTTCAATGAAAATTCAAGAGTTTACTCAATGCCACAAATTAGAATTTATTTGAAATCTCATTTGCATGTTTAACATTTTTAAAACTGTAATATAATTTCACCAAATCAACTGTGCATTCAATGTTTTGATGGAAATTTATCAGAAGAGGCTTAGCACTTAC
Source organism: Euproctis similis (assembly GCA_905147225.2). NCBI lineage: Eukaryota > Metazoa > Arthropoda > Insecta > Lepidoptera > Erebidae > Euproctis > Euproctis similis. The sequence goes on from LR990108.1 coordinate 4,644,453, forward strand.
ACAGTAAATTCCATAGTAGAAATAAAGCAATTGTGTAAGTAATCATTATGTATAAATCAGTGCTACTTAATTTATTAAACTAAAAAATCACTAGATAGTCCGAGTCACTTAATAGAAACATAATTAACTAAAATATGGTCAATATGTTTAAATTCATCGCCAACATATATTTAACTGAAAAAGTTTTAACCTAATTAATTATTTTTTATATGCTTGGCTTAGTTGACAATAATGTTTTTTTTAATGATTTATGAATAGGTAACCAAGACATTACATGAAAACACAAAAAACATGTTTAAAAATTAATAAAAATATTACTCAAAACATACTCATAGTCGTTGTCTTCTTCAGTTTCCTGAAATCCTCCGTATGTGGTTTTATAGAAATCATCCTCATCTTCTTCATCAAGCAACTTTGCCATACGATTTCCCGCATTTGAACGTCTTTCTCTTTGCGACATAGTTAAGTTTATAAAATTTTATTGGTACATACAAACGATATGGATATAATATGAATATTTTTTGTATTTTAATTAGGCTAAATAAATTTTATTTACATTAAATACCCCAGCGTTCACGGCCAAACAAACAAACACAGACTAATTTCTTAATGCAACACACACAGAGTCCAGAGTATGAGAGTACAGATGAGAGGCTCTGGCCGCGTTCCACATAAAGCCCACAAAGACCGCGACCGCGGAAATTGCCGTTCCACTAACGTAAAAACGCCGCAGGCGTTGTGGGCGAATGTTATAAGTGGAATGCAAAACTTGAGCGCCGTGTGCTAGCAATATGGCGGCTCGGAAAATTCGTCAAGTTCTGATGGCATATGTCATTTTTTATTGAAAGCCCACCAAGACCTACCAATATTTTGCGGGCGAAGTGGGCGCGATGCGGTCGCGAACAGTGACGTCATCTATGACGTCGAGCGACCGCTCGCAACGACCGCGGGCTTTATGTGGAGCGCTAGTATGGGCGTTGCGGTCGTTGTGGGCTTTATGTGGAACGCGGCCAGGTAGTCTGTGTGGTGTTTTTTTATGGATTGCCGACCCAGTGACTGGGACTTTTAGGTCGAGTTTATTTTTCACATCACTAATAAGGTAGCTTAACCTAATCTTCTAACGGTTATCAATCTTAGAATTAGCTTCAATACTCTAGATTCTAGAGTATTGAAGCTAATTCTAAGATTGATTTACTTATATATTCTCAAAAATATCAACGTGTTAGCACAATAAGCCGATGACATACAATCATATAGTTAGCAGTATTAATTGCCTCTAGATAGCGTCGCATATACGCCGCATATTTTTGCTTTAAGCTAGCTTTCCGCCTCGTGGTGTTACTCGCCTACAAACAAAATGGTAATGATGATTAAATACTATCTACGTTACTCTGGGTGAATGCAGCTTTAGGTGCAGATATTTAACATCGGTCCAGTAGTTTTTGAGTTTACTCAATAAGTACATAGATACAAATATACAAATCTTTCCTCATTATAATATTATTATAGAAAACTGTCCGGTTTTATTTCGGTGACTTTTGTTTTTTTTGTAATATAATCATAGATATCTTGTGAATATAAAAAGTTTTTATCTACTATATTAAACGTATGTTTTTCTTATTGCCAAGTACGGTTTTGTCTGACATATTTTGTACAATGGCCTAGAAAAGAAATATTACTGTCTTTAACGACATTTCTTATCATCTTTAATCAATGTATGCGTAGGGATGGAAACTACATTAAGTAAACTCTACGAATCCCGAGAGTTAGCTGGATTATAAAGAATTGAGTTTATCATCTTTGTCAGATCAAATACGGTACCACCAACCGCCACTCGATGCCTGTGTACGGTATATGTTAAATAAAAAGTTAAAGCTTATGAAATGTAAAACCTAGAGATTATCTTGATCGGTTTATATCATATCTACCTACTCATTATAACCGCGAGGGGCGTTGAACGCGTTAAATTTTGCAAGAGATACTAGAAGTTCCACTAAGAATCTTGGGCAAACATTATGGAATGTTGTTTATAATTACATACTGTAATAAAAAAATTGACAAGTATTTTTTTTTGCAAAATTCAATTTTATTCTCATAGCTGAGCTATAGATATCTGTTGAACTGGGATAACACAAATAAAAAAATTCGCGTGGAGTCTCTCCGCGCTATGGAAGTAAAACTTTCTAACAAACATACATTTATAACACGCTTAATTTAAAAAAGAGCACATCTTACTTACATTACGACGGGCCTCGTGGTGCATTGGTAAAATTGAATGTAGAACGGAGATTGGCGGATTCAATCCCCACTTGAGTATAAATCTTAATATGGGTCTGAGTAGAATTTGGTAATTACTCCTCTATTTAAGAAGATACCCCATATTCAACGCCGTATTGTTCTTTGATTTAGGTACTCCCCCAAGCTCAAGCCCATTCAACCCATATTGTAAAAATGCATTAAAATACTTATTCCGCAATATTGGATTTAGGATGACGTCACATTTTTCAACATACTATCGAAAAGCCCTTTTATTTGTTACACAAAAAAGCATTAAAACTATCTGTGAATGAGAGCTATTGGTATTTCCCGGGCGAGCCAGCCCATTCATGCAGAGGCCTGCTTGGCTCCTCGTGTTTAAAAACATCAAAAATGAGTCGTAAGATCAAGAACTACGTAATACATATTTATTACATTCATAATATATACCTACATACTACATTGCAAAATGGAAAATGGGGTAGGCAGAGAGAACAGAGCGCCATAAGGCACGATTCTTACACACCTCACTCGCTTCGTTGACTTTCATAACTCTTTTCATGCACGCGCGTCGGTTTTTGAGGCTCTTAATTTCACCTTCCTCCAGAACACGTTCTATTTGGTCTTGGAATGTGTGTCTTGGCCGTCCTCGACTCCTACATCCGTCCGCTTTTGCATTGTATATCTGCTTAGTCAGTCTTGCGTCAACCATTCTTTCTACATGTCCGAACCATCGGAGCATGCCCTTTCTTACTTTTACACCGACACTCTCTTTCAGTACTATTATTATAGATATATTATAGATATACTATTATTATAGATACTACTATTATAGATACTATTAAAAATTGGAATGTTAACTAAGTTCAAATGATAACTAAGTTCCTAACTAGTATTTTAATTTACCTTTAAGTTGGTGTAACCTAATGGTATTATTACATCACTAGTAAAACTAATAATCACTTTGAACTTTGAAAATGTATAATGTATTGAAATGTAAATTATAAAAGGCATGGCACTTCAAATCAAATATAAAAATATTTGATATTTTTTTATTTCATAATTTAAAGATTATTTGACCGAGGACCATAAATAGACTATTATTTATATTAAGGGTATAAATAATAGTCTGTTTATGGTATGGTATAAAAATATTTGATATTTTTTTATTTCACCCTTATTAAGGGTATAAATAATAGTCTGTTTATAGTCCTCCAGAAAATACAATTTATAAGTTTATAATTACCAAAATATTCGTAAGTACATCCAGTAACAAGTAATATATTTGTTCAAATCACGACTAATTTTGGTTTAAGCAAAAGCTCTTTGTCGTATTGTCTTTCACAGACCAAAATTAATTCATCGTTCCTCGTTATGCACTATTTTTTTACGTTCATAAGCTTTACTACAGAACAAAGTACTCCTAAACCATTTTACACTTTACAGTTGGAGTATATAGTTGAATATATTTAATAAAAACAAACAAATAGAGCAGAGTACCGAACTGCCACGATTATTTACTAATAATATGTTTTTACATTTTCGGTCATAGAGGTCGCGCTTCGCATACGTCAACTTATTAAATCGCGCTATGGTTTCACTACCGTAGGGTTTATATATGATTGACGTTCCATATCAATTAGTACCTCCACTTGCCACTAGATGTCTGTGTACTATTATAATTCAAGCTTAACAAATTGAAAATTAGCTTCATATATACTGCGATGTTTTAAAGTAATACTTAATACTAATTTATATTGCCCCGCGAGGGCCGCAAGGGGGCGTTAAAAGCGTTAAACGCTCTTGCACGAGACATTAGAAGTTTTACTTCAATAAATACAATCAACTGCGACAATTTTCCCTACCACGACGGTGGTGGAAATTACCTATATAATAATGATAATTCCTTTATACATAATTGTTGTTATTAGAAGCTAATCCTGAATGTAATGATTAATATTTACCTCATATTACGGTAGGTACGTATTTATTATTTCATCACGGAGTTAGGAAAATGACCATTTACTTTAAGCACATATTTTTAGAAAATAGAACGGTCTTCAGATTTTTTTATAAAATCATACCTACATTACAAAAGGTACGACATTATATAAATCTTCGTTAACTTACATCGCACGTTTTTTTTTTGAAAAGGTTATCATTACTCATGTCTTAACTTTTGATAGATTCAAATCATTTAGACAATTTTAGTAGTATCCTTCTCATCCCATTGTATTTAGGTAACATGTGTTCAAATTATGTTCTCATATCGTTTGGAAATATAAATTTAAAAATTTACGTAATAGGTATATGAGATATGTAAGAAATTGCTTTGAATAAAGTTCATAAAAACAATTAACTGATAAAGACGAAAGAACGAACCATAATTGTGCCTATCTTTAATGCTTAGTGTGAAACTAAGCATTGCACGGTTTACCTGATTCCTTTTTAAACAATTTTGATAGATTTTGCGATACATTTGAGGGTGTCATTTAGGTTTCAATTCGTAATGTCTACATTGTCTACTGCTTAACCTATCATCACCTAAGCATTACTTACATATAAGTTTCGCTTATGTGCAATTTAAGTCTCAAAGTCTAAAAGTTTATGTACGTTTTTATGTTTCAAACCAAACAGCAATGTTTTAAGCTAAAAGACTGTCGATACAAAGATGAAAATGAAATAAATATTACAGAACCAAAACGTTGGTACTAACCATAATTATGTACCTATATCGGAAACAACTTTCTGTCCCACAATAAATTCTTTATGGTCATTAAAACCCGATCAAGTCGATAAATGTATCGAAATAGTCAACCAAATATGGCTCCTGCTTGGACATCTACGTTGCCATAAAATAAATACGACCACCTAATTGAGGAAAAAAGTCGGATGTTTTCGTAAACGGCAAATATATTTATTGTGACATAGAAAAGTTTGTCCAAGTTAAAGTATATTCTTGTTAAAATTTAATCTAATAGTGAAGATTTCATATATTATACTGACGGACAACGATACAACGAGAGTTATATGTTCCAAAGTCGAATAGATGGATTTTAGTTGGATACGTTTCGGTACCTATGTTCATTAATTGAAATGTAGAGCCACGTAAGCAGGTGAAATACCACGTTCAATGAGAGAGGTATCCGGAAGTCCATTATTTGACATGACAACGACTTATAATTTGATGAAGCCGGCAGCACGCACGAAAAAACATGACTCATGCGGCGTTACCTCGCTCTGAGATGCATTAATAAATTACAAGTTATTTAATTAAAATTTTCTTTTAAAAATGAAACTATTCCATCGCTATTTAGGCAGTAGTTCTTCTTCTTTCATATAAATTTAATATTGTCAGGAAAATTGTTTCTTCTTGTATTATTTTTATCACTCAGTGTGATTTTTTTTTACTGAAGTTATGAATTAAAAAATATATCACTCATTCAAGAAAAGGATGATTATTGTGAAACGATATCTCAGGGTTATGTGTCTTTCTGGGTAGTTAACTAGTTTTTTATTTGATGGAAGTTACATTGGCAGGTACATTGCTAATAAGATACTGCCGGACCGTCTCGCTCAGCACCTCGAGATCACGGGTCCGAGACTGTCAGACACGCAGTTTGGATTCAGAGCCGGGCGGTCTACCATTGACGCGCTGGCCGCCTTGAAGTCCCTCTCCACTGAAGCGGTGGGGCGGGGGCAAGTAGTCCTGGCAGTCTCTTTAGATATAGAAAACGCCTTCAACAGTCTTCCGTATGAGACACTAGAGAAAGTGCTTAGGTACCACAATACACCTCCATACCTTCGGAGACTGTTGGGGGCGTACCTCAAGGACAGATACATCGTCTGGGAGGGGGGTGATGGGCGTCTAGTCCGGCGTCGTATGCTGCGAGGCGTTCCGCAGGGCTCGGTCCTGGGCCCCGTCCTGTGGAACGTCGGGTATGATTGGCTGCTGCGCGGGGCTCTTTTGCCGGCGATGCAGTTGATATGTTATGCGGACGACACCCTCGTCACAGCAAGGGGAAACGACTATGCAGTGGCGGCCCGCGTAGCGGAAGTCGGAACTACGCTTGTCATTGACCAGATCGGGATGTTGGGCTTGAGGGTCTCAATAAACGAAACGGTGGCCCTACTCTTTCACGGCCCACGTCGTGGTCCCCCGCGTGGAGCGAAGATTTCAATACATGGTGTGGAAATCCCGGTGCAGGCCCATATGAAATATCTGGGCCTGCACCTAGACAGCAAGTGGTGCTTCGCGGAGCACATGGCAAAGCTCGCCCCGAGGCTGGAAAACGCAGCTGGCGCGTTGGGTGGGCTGTTGCCTAACATCTGAGGGCCTGGGTCACAATGTAGGCGTTTGTACGGTGGCGTGATCCGATTCATGGCACACTACGGAGCCCCTATCTGGGCGGATAGTCTCTCCGCCCGCAACAACTTGGCCCTCTTAAGGCCACAGAGGGTCATCGTGACGAGACAAATTAGGGGTTACCGGACCGTGTCATGGACGGCGGCCACTTTGTTGGCAGGTGACCCGCCTTGGGAACTAGAAGCAAAGGTCCTGACGGCGGTCTACCAGTACTGCGTGCAGTCGCGTGCTTGGGGCGAGCTGTGCGGTCTGCAGCCCGGACGGTTATGCTCCGGCAATGGGAGGAATATCTTAGGGCCCCTGTTGCCGGGGTCGAACTAGTGGCGGCGGTACTCCCTGTTTGATGAAAGGCTTACAATTGAATGTGATGAAAACGAAAGTTATGGTGAAGGGAAGAATCCAGAACGGATGCAAGGATAATGGTTGACGATGTAGTGCTGGAACAGGTGAATTAAATTGTATATCTTGGATGCGCTTTTAGCAGGGATGGAAGGTACACCACTGATGTAGAAAGAAGAGTAGCTTTAGGAAATAAAGTAAATGGGGCGTTGGGCAGATTCCTGGGCGCAAAAGATATTAGCAGAAAAGCCCAGCTAGCAAGTCACAATGCAATACTGATCCCAACGCTAACTTATGGAAGCGAGAGTTGGGTATGGCAGAGTGTGCATGAAAGTAGGGTAAACGCGGTCGAAATGAGGGCATTGCGCAAAATCTGCGGAGTGACCCTCGCTGACCGCGTGGAAAACAAGGTTATAAGGAAGGAAGTCGTATTGAAAGAGAGTGTCGGTGTAATAGTAAGAAAGGGCAAGCTCCGATGGTTCGGACATGTAGAAAGGATGGATGATGCAAGATTGACTAAGCAGATATACAATGCAAAAGCGGATGGATGTAGGAGTCGAGGACGGCCTAGACACACATTCCATGACCAAATAGAACGTGTTCTGGAGGAAGGTGATGTTAGGAGTGTCAAAAATCGACGCGCGTGCATGAAAAGAGTTATGAAAGTCAACGAAGCGAGTGAGGCGTGTAAGAATCGTGCCCTATGGCGCTCCGTTCTCTCTGCCTCATCGATATTTACACAAAAGAATTTTGAAAAGTCGTTGTTGTGATCCCGGGATTGATCCTACGACTTCTTCATTCAAAAGCGGGGTGCTCCACCTCCAGACCGCCGATACAACACCTACATGCATATACATAAATTATCCTTACTTTGAAGTAACTAAGTACAGCTTAAGTTATTTGCATAGCTTTCATCTGGTAAATCCACTTAAAAATTTACATTTCGTCAATATTAAACCTGTCTCACCCCCAGCTTACATCTGTCAGGTGAAGTCACAGTGCTATCGACATACGATGGAAGCATTCCCCACCCCATCAACGGCATACTGCCATTAGATGTGGAATGATTGATAGCGTTATGTATGTAGTGGTATCACGACTGATAAAATCTTTAAATATATATTGAGAAAAATCAAGTTGGTATTCTATAAAATATTTCGATTATGATAAACGCTTTGTATAATCATACATGCAAAACATACCTTCACGCCTTTGTTACCTGAAGGTGTAGGTAGCGGCTGTTAAGCCTCGTCTCGCCGTTATGTTTACGTCCCAAAATCTCAAATGGAATGGTGGCGAACCTATTGCCATACCGAGCAAATTACATCTATATATATATATATATATATATAAGAGATTTCCACCATATAAGAGATTTCCACATATATTGACTCATCACGATATCTCTGGAACCATAAGGGGTAGCGACTTGAAATTTGGTAGGATTATTCCTTTCGCCGAGTAGAGGTCAGCTAAGAACGGATTTTACGAAATTCCACCCACAAGGGGGATTGCGGGGGTGTTAACAATGGAAAATTCCCATTTTTAACCTATAGCTGCTATCGACTTCAAATTTGTCGAAGATATTGCAGTATTAACATAGCGGGGCAGCAGTTATTACTTTTGATGCGAAACAGAGTTCGCCGGGTCAGCTAGTTTTACTATAAACACACAATACAATTATTATAAACTAGCTGACCCGGCGATCTTCCGCACCAAATATAATGATTACAGAATTTGCAATTATAGTATTAATTCTCGAAAATAATCACTTTTTATTTACTACATTAAACATGAATTAAACAAGCAAACCAACCCGTTGGTAAAAAACAGAATTAAAATCCGTTGAGTAGTTTCAAAGATCTAAGCATATAAGGGGACAGAGGGTGGAAAGCGACTTTGTTTTATACTATGTAATGATACGAAATTAACACTGTCTAGCTAATGATGGTGGTAAGAATTTCGCGATTTCAGTTATACTGTCCACTCGTTTTGTACAGCGACTGCCCATATCTGAATTTTAGTTGTTTGTAAGACCACAAATAAGTAGTTGGTTAAGACAAATCTTAATCAAACTATAACCGGGCGGTAGACTGAAAAACTCTAATCAGTTGTTCATCTGTCTCCACTTACTGTTATGACGAAAAGAAGCAAAACATTGGTTTTCTTCAAATGTCTTAAATATATAGAATACTTGTTATTAAATTAATTAAACATTATTATTTAGGTTAGTAGATTTAAGTAGATAATATTTTTTGATCGTACCTAATACACAACTTCTGACTGTATACAAAATATTCCATAACTTAAACCATAGTGCAAATAAACGAGTAACTTTATAGACAATCAAATACAATATTCAATTATTAGTTACAAACTAATTTATGAAATATCAAGCCTTGAGGGCTACTATGGGTTTGACAACGGTTAACATAGTAAACCTAAGCTAAGCTAAGTATCAATGGATTAATTAAACTAAGGACCCGTTTCTAGGGGGAAATGAGAGAATTCGATATGTTTAATATAAGATATATTTTTGGACATAATGAATTACGAGATGATCTTAAAAGATACTGCTGATGTTAGATACAGAACAGTAATTAAGTTTTTTATTATTTAAGCTAATTTCACGCCAAGTCTCTTGAAGGGAGAAATAACAGTGTAACGCTATTCGTATTCTTTGACTTACCAGCTTTTGTCATACCCGTTTGACGGTTATTTAACTCATAATTCCAACCAGCTTACGCGCTGCCTTGCAAATTGGTATTTCAAACTACTAATGTCGCCCAGTCAGTTATGAGAAGTTACTATAAAATTCACTGCAAATTCGTTGTACCAACGACTATTTTCAATTAGTCAGCGACGAGTAGTCACTGGCTAGCTGAAATTGGTACATTGAAAGACGAAAAACGAATTTGCAAGGCAGCGCGTAAGCTGGCTGGAATCAATTTGCGATAATAAATGGGACTATGGACAATTATATTATTCTTCTATTAAAAACAACAGAGATGTCTCGTCGGAGGGTCACAAATAATAATACGGGCACTCGTTGCACTGGCTTTATTCCGACTAGCTGTCATACATCTGCTCGGAGCAGTCGCGGCACATACACGATATGCAATGTGGAACTACCTACATTACACCTCCACCCTTAAATCTTAACTAATTTATTAACAACAGATACAATTACCACAACGACTGTAATGTATAAATCTTACTACTAATCACATTCAAGACCATATCTCATTACCGGCTTACGTTGCCGTTTGGTTCGTGAATCGGGTGTCATTGGGGATGGCGAATCTTCCCGAGCCGGTGGATTGGATGTTAATGGCCTTCGCGGACTAATAATAAAGGGTAATGGTCGACTGACCTCATGTTGAATGCTGGGACCTTCATCATCCTTATCCACCACCTCGTCCCCGCGTGACGGCAGGGCATCCTCATCCACATTCACCACCAATTCACCGGTGTCACTCTTAGGACAGGCAACATCAGACAAATGCGAGTGACGCCTCATTTGGTCCACGTGACGATTTACAAATTGACCGTTATCCCCCTGTACGATGTATCTACGTGAACCCTGTTGTTCGCTCACTTGGCCTTTCATCCACCTGTCTTGTTGACCATAGCCCCTTATCCAGACCCTATCACCTTGTGTGAAGTTACGAACTGCCCCGCCCGCTCTCTGAGCTTGTTTACTCTGTGCGGCGTGTACCCTGTCTGTCAATGCATGATCGTTCCTCAACAGGTCTAACCGTGAACGTAACCTACGTTTTTGTAACATCATTGCGGGCGTCTCCCCTGTGGTGCTGTGTACAGTGTTCCTATAACTAAAGAGAAATGTTTGCAACGCCTTATCTATATCTGTATTATCCCTATGTGCCTTTTGGATGGCCCGCTTACATAGTTTCACCGCGTTTTCAGCGGCACCGTTGGATGAAGGATGATAAATTGGTGAAAAACTTTGCTTGATTCCGTTCATTTTTAAGAAATCTTTAAATTCCATACTGGTAAATGGAGGTCCCTGATCAGAAACCAGTTCTACCGGTAGACCGAACCTAGCGAACGTAGCTCGAAGGATTTTTATTACGGCGAACGCATTAGTGCGTTGCATCTCAAATGCTTCGAGCCACTTAGATGTTGAATCTACTAATATCAAAAATGTTTTACCCATAAGAGGACCTAGAAAATCAATATGTAAGCGTGTCCATGGCTGGGGTGAATATGGCCAATGTTGGGGCACCGAACGTGGTGGTGCGTCTGCTTCAAGAGCACACGTCTCACAGCTGTGACACATGGCCTCTATATCCTCATCAATACGTGGCCACCATACGTAACTCCGCGCCCAGCCTTTCATTTTAACAATGCCCATATGACTACTATGTAACTGCTTCAATACAATTTGCCTCAATGATTGAGGTATGACCATTCGATAACCCCACATGATACAACCACCTTCAAGGTATAATTCGTTTCGCCTGATGAAAAATGGTTTAAGTTCATTATCGTTACAACTATGCGGCCAGCCTGATTCTACGTAAACCCTAATTTTACTTAACGTAATATCTCTAGATGTAGACTTCCTGACGTCATAATTTGTTATGGGTAAAAAGTTTTCCACAAAATTTAAATAAGTTACTTCATCGATCGAGTTATTACTTGTTACTTTGGATGGTAACCGCGACAACGCGTCGGCACAATTATTCTTAGATGACACGTACTCTATATCGTAGTTGTACCCCGATAATAAAACGGCCCAACGTTGTAACCGAGAAGCTGACATGATTGGTATCCCGACCTTGTCCCCAAATATGTATGTGAGAGGCTTATGGTCCGTTCTTAGTGTAAACTTCCTTCCATACAAATATTGGTGATATTTACGTATACCAAAAACAATTGCTAACGCTTCTCTATCAATTTGCGAATAGTTGCGTTCCGCTGCCGTCAGTGAGCGCGAAGCGTACGCGACGGGCCGCTCACCGGTCGCCGTCAGCTGCGACAAGATGGCGCTCACTCCTACACTGCTGGCGTCAGCCGTGAGCACCAGTGGTAGCTCGGGGGAGTAATGTGCCAATACTTCACTACTAGCTAGTGCCCCCTTAAGTCTTTCGAAGGCCCTGTCACAACGGACACTCCAATCAAACTTTGTGCCCAACTTTAATAACTCATAAAGAGGTGCAACAATGGTACTAAAATTTTTAATGAACTTCGAATAATACATGACCATGCCCAGGAACGACCGTAACTCTGCTACATTCACGGGAGCGGGTGTATCCGAAATAGCTTTGATCTTATTGGGACAAGTGTGAACACCCTCCTGGCTTATTACATAACCAAGGTAACTAATGGATTTAGCGAAAAATACGCACTTCTCCTCTTTTACCTTCAGACCATACTTTTCTAAACGTTGGAATACTTTGTGTAAATTTTGTAAGTGATCGCTATCTGACGCACCGGTTATGATGACGTCATCCAAGAATACTCCTACCTGTGGTAAATCTGCAAATAACTCTTCCAACCGACGTTGGAAAATTCCAGGACTGGATGCCAAACCATATACTAGACGATTGTACATAAATAAACCCTTATGGGTGTTAATAACCGTGTATATCTTAGAATCATCCAATAAAAATTGTGCATAAGCCTGCGATAAATCAATTTTACTAAACCTTTGACCCCCGTGCAAACGAATTAATAAATCATCTACCCGCGGAATTGGATAACGGTCAATTTCCAAAACCTTATTTAGTGTTAATTTGTAATCTGCACAAATTCTGATGCTACCGTCCTTCTTGAGTACCGGTACAATTGGTGTGGCCCAATCGGAGCGCTCGACGGGGGTAAGGATGCCCTCCCGCACATGCTGCTGCAGGGCCCGCTCCACCGGCTCGCGCAGCGCGTACGCCAGCGGGCGCGCGCGCATATACACGGGGCTCGCGCCCTCCCGCAAGCGCACGCTCACCGGCGGGCCGGTGAATCGCCCCAGTCCCTCCGCAAAAACATTATTATATCTGGAACGAAAAGCACTTAAATTGAATTTCTCATTCGATATTTTATGCACATTTACTGCAGGTAACTGAATACCTAATTCTAGTATCCATTGTCTCCCTAGCAAAGATGTCTTCCCATTACTAATTATATACAAATCTAAGTCCCTAACTTTATCTTTATATCGAACTTGTGTTCTTACAATACCGACAGGGCGCACGGTTTCACCCGTATAATAACGTAGCATAATGTTGCACTTCATAATTTCTAAACACTGAAATAATTTCCGATACATATTATAACTAATGCACGATACCGCACTGCCAGTATCGCACTCCATAGTTAATTTCTTTCCTTGTACTAATAAGGTTATCATAAAAGGTTTACACTGATCTAAATTTAATAGGTTAACATTAATGTCTATTACCTCTTCGCTGCTATCAATCTCACGTCCCGTTACCGTGTCCGTATCCACACAATGTTGAACCGCCACACTGGGACACATCCGCTGGAGATGCCCTGCTTTGTAGCAAACGCGGCACACGTAACATGCGAATTTACATGTAGCCACAGCATGCGCCCCGCCGCATGCTCGACATTGTAGCTGACGGCGGGCCCCTACGCCCGGCACCGTCGTCGTCGACAGCCGCGCTCTCTGGCGCGCGCTGTATTCTCGAACATTCCGCGGATACGAGTCCACCCCGCCCGCGCCTCGCGTTTCACCCCTCCAGTTCGTGTTGCCTGCTGCTCCCATGGCGCGGTCCCGGCGCCATGGAGTCTTCTCAATTGCTTTGCAGTCCACCGTTGCCGTCACGCCGCTTGACCTTTGGACTACGCTCGCTGCATCCTTTTCAGCCGCTTCTAAGCTGATTGCCAAGCTGTATGCCTTCGAAAAATTCAACTTGGGTTCAGCAAATAATCGCAGGCGAATTGTCTCACTATTTATGCCACACACCAACTGATCGCGTAAGCATTCTTCTAACCACCCGTCAAATCCACACAATTTCGACATTTTTTTTAATACCGCCATATATTCTATAATGGTTTCGCCTTCCTGCTGAGATCTTTTTCTAAATTTATATCTTTCGGCGAGCTCACTGGGCTTAGGTTGAAGATGTTTCTCCATTATCTCAACAATTTCCGAGAATTTTTTCATTTTCGGTTTCTCCGGGGTACACAGGTTAACCAACAGTTCGTAACTTTCCGCACCCATGAGTGTAATTAATGTTGGCACATGAAGCTCAGTCCTCACTTCATTCACTACAAAATACTGTTCTAGCCGTTCAGTATACAGCCGCCAATCGTCCTTGCTTAAATCGAATTCGCTGATTCTGCCGATCATTTTTTTTTATCCTCGTCGCCACTGAGATGTCTCGTCGGAGGGTCACAAATAATAATACGGGCACTCGTTGCACTGGCTTTATTCCGACTAGCTGTTGTGTGAAGTTACGAACTGCCCCGCCCGCTCTCTGAGCTTGTTTACTCTGTGCGGCGTGTACCCTGTCTGTCAATGCATGATCGTTCCTCAACAGGTCTAACCGTGAACGTAACCTACGTTTTTGTAACATCATTGCGGGCGTCTCCCCTGTGGTGCTGTGTACAGTGTTCCTATAACTAAAGAGAAATGTTTGCAACGCCTTATCTATATCTGTATTATCCCTATGTGCCTTTTGGATGGCCCGCTTACATAGTTTCACCGCGTTTTCAGCGGCACCGTTGGATGAAGGATGATAAATTGGTGAAAAACTTTGCTTGATTCCGTTCATTTTTAAGAAATCTTTAAATTCCATACTGGTAAATGGAGGTCCCTGATCAGAAACCAGTTCTACCGGTAGACCGAACCTAGCGAACGTAGCTCGAAGGATTTTTATTACGGCGAACGCATTAGTGCGTTGCATCTCAAATGCTTCGAGCCACTTAGATGTTGAATCTACTAATATCAAAAATGTTTTACCCATAAGAGGACCTAGAAAATCAATATGTAAGCGTGTCCATGGCTGGGGTGAATATGGCCAATGTTGGGGCACCGAACGTGGTGGTGCGTCTGCTTCAAGAGCACACGTCTCACAGCTGTGACACATGGCCTCTATATCCTCATCAATACGTGGCCACCATACGTAACTCCGCGCCCAGCCTTTCATTTTAACAATGCCCATATGACTACTATGTAACTGCTTCAATACAATTTGCCTCAATGATTGAGGTATGACCATTCGATAACCCCACATGATACAACCACCTTCAAGGTATAATTCGTTTCGCCTGATGAAAAATGGTTTAAGTTCATTATCGTTACAACTATGCGGCCAGCCTGATTCTACGTAAACCCTAATTTTACTTAACGTAATATCTCTAGATGTAGACTTCCTGACGTCATAATTTGTTATGGGTAAAAAGTTTTCCACAAAATTTAAATAAGTTACTTCATCGATCGAGTTATTACTTGTTACTTTGGATGGTAACCGCGACAACGCGTCGGCACAATTATTCTTAGATGACACGTACTCTATATCGTAGTTGTACCCCGATAATAAAACGGCCCAACGTTGTAACCGAGAAGCTGACATGATTGGTATCCCGACCTTGTCCCCAAATATGTATGTGAGAGGCTTATGGTCCGTTCTTAGTGTAAACTTCCTTCCATACAAATATTGGTGATATTTACGTATACCAAAAACAATTGCTAACGCTTCTCTATCAATTTGCGAATAGTTGCGTTCCGCTGCCGTCAGTGAGCGCGAAGCGTACGCGACGGGCCGCTCACCGGTCGCCGTCAGCTGCGACAAGATGGCGCTCACTCCTACACTGCTGGCGTCAGCCGTGAGCACCAGTGGTAGCTCGGGGGAGTAATGTGCCAATACTTCACTACTAGCTAGTGCCCCCTTAAGTCTTTCGAAGGCCCTGTCACAACGGACACTCCAATCAAACTTTGTGCCCAACTTTAATAACTCATAAAGAGGTGCAACAATGGTACTAAAATTTTTAATGAACTTCGAATAATACATGACCATGCCCAGGAACGACCGTAACTCTGCTACATTCACGGGAGCGGGTGTATCCGAAATAGCTTTGATCTTATTGGGACAAGTGTGAACACCCTCCTGGCTTATTACATAACCAAGGTAACTAATGGATTTAGCGAAAAATACGCACTTCTCCTCTTTTACCTTCAGACCATACTTTTCTAAACGTTGGAATACTTTGTGTAAATTTTGTAAGTGATCGCTATCTGACGCACCGGTTATGATGACGTCATCCAAGAATACTCCTACCTGTGGTAAATCTGCAAATAACTCTTCCAACCGACGTTGGAAAATTCCAGGACTGGATGCCAAACCTTAAACTAGACGATTGAAAGAAAGAAAGAAAGAAAGAAAATAAATTTATTTACACAACACAAGACACACAAATGTTTTACAAAAAATGGGACAATACAAAAGTTCACAATAGTGTGTGTCATTGTGGTTGCAAATTGGACACCAGCTCAGCATAATGCTGAGATGTATGTTATACACCCCAGCGCTGATTTTCAGCCAGCACCGTTGGTAGATAATACCCGAAACGCCACACAGATAGATAAACTGTACACGTAACTGTATAATATAAAAATGATAAGCTACATCAAGTAAATTATGTACATATAACATCAAGTATCTTCAGCAAAATGACCAACACATAATTAAATATAAATAAATATAACATAACCTACTAGCCAAGTATACAACACTGCGCGGACTAAAACCATAAGTGAAATAACTGTAAGTAAAAAAATCAAAAATAGTCTTGTGAAAAAGTGCTGGAAAGGCGAAGAATTAGGTTTTCTGAAGTGACAACAAATAACCTTTAAGCTTTCGCCCAAAGGTGTACCTGCTAGTCACTCCTAGGATGGGAGGGGGAATATCATTGTATTGATTGTACATAAATAAACCCTTATGGGTGTTAATAACCGTGTATATCTTAGAATCATCCAATAAAAATTGTGCATAAGCCTGCGATAAATCAATTTTACTAAACCTTTGACCCCCGTGCAAACGAATTAATAAATCATCTACCCGCGGAATTGGATAACGGTCAATTTCCAAAACCTTATTTAGTGTTAATTTGTAATCTGCACAAATTCTGATGCTACCGTCCTTCTTGAGTACCGGTACAATTGGTGTGGCCCAATCGGAGCGCTCGACGGGGGTAAGGATGCCCTCCCGCACATGCTGCTGCAGGGCCCGCTCCACCGGCTCGCGCAGCGCGTACGCCAGCGGGCGCGCGCGCATATACACGGGGCTCGCGCCCTCCCGCAAGCGCACGCTCACCGGCGGGCCGGTGAATCGCCCCAGTCCCTCCGCAAAAACATTATTATATCTGGAACGAAAAGCACTTAAATTGAATTTCTCATTCGATATTTTATGCACATTTACTGCAGGTAACTGAATACCTAATTCTAGTATCCATTGTCTCCCTAGCAAAGATGTCTTCCCATTACTAATTATATACAAATCTAAGTCCCTAACTTTATCTTTATATCGAACTTGTGTTCTTACAATACCGACAGGGCGCACGGTTTCACCCGTATAATAACGTAGCATAATGTTGCACTTCATAATTTCTAAACACTGAAATAATTTCCGATACATATTATAACTAATGCACGATACCGCACTGCCAGTATCGCACTCCATAGTTAATTTCTTTCCTTGTACTAATAAGGTTATCATAAAAGGTTTACACTGATCTAAATTTAATAGGTTAACATTAATGTCTATTACCTCTTCGCTGCTATCAATCTCACGTCCCGTTACCGTGTCCGTATCCACACAATGTTGAACCGCCACACTGGGACACATCCGCTGGAGATGCCCTGCTTTGTAGCAAACGCGGCACACGTAACATGCGAATTTACATGTAGCCACAGCATGCGCCCCGCCGCATGCTCGACATTGTAGCTGACGGCGGGCCCCTACGCCCGGCACCGTCGTCGTCGACAGCCGCGCTCTCTGGCGCGCGCTGTATTCTCGAACATTCCGCGGATACGAGTCCACCCCGCCCGCGCCTCGCGTTTCACCCCTCCAGTTCGTGTTGCCTGCTGCTCCCATGGCGCGGTCCCGGCGCCATGGAGTCTTCTCAATTGCTTTGCAGTCCACCGTTGCCGTCACGCCGCTTGACCTTTGGACTACGCTCGCTGCATCCTTTTCAGCCGCTTCTAAGCTGATTGCCAAGCTGTATGCCTTCGAAAAATTCAACTTGGGTTCAGCAAATAATCGCAGGCGAATTGTCTCACTATTTATGCCACACACCAACTGATCGCGTAAGCATTCTTCTAACCACCCGTCAAATCCACACAATTTCGACATTGTTTTTAATACCGCCATATATTCTATAATGGTTTCGCCTTCCTGCTGAGATCTTTTTCTAAATTTATATCTTTCGGCGAGCTCACTGGGCTTAGGTTGAAGATGTTTCTCCATTATCTCAACAATTTCCGAGAATTTTTTCATTTTCGGTTTCTCCGGGGTACACAGGTTAACCAACAGTTCGTAACTTTCCGCACCCATGAGTGTAATTAATGTTGGCACATGAAGCTCAGTCCTCACTTCATTCACTACAAAATACTGTTCTAGCCGTTCAGTATACAGCCGCCAATCGTCCTTGCTTAAATCGAATTCGCTGATTCTGCCGATCATTTTTTTTTATCCTCGTCGCCACTGAGATGTCTCGTCGGAGGGTCACAAATAATAATACGGGCACTCGTTGCACTGGCTTTATTCCGACTAGCTGTTGTGTGAAGTTACGAACTGCCCCGCCCGCTCTCTGAGCTTGTTTACTCTGTGCGGCGTGTACCCTGTCTGTCAATGCATGATCGTTCCTCAACAGGTCTAACCGTGAACGTAACCTACGTTTTTGTAACATCATTGCGGGCGTCTCCCCTGTGGTGCTGTGTACAGTGTTCCTATAACTAAAGAGAAATGTTTGCAACGCCTTATCTATATCTGTATTATCCCTATGTGCCTTTTGGATGGCCCGCTTACATAGTTTCACCGCGTTTTCAGCGGCACCGTTGGATGAAGGATGATAAATTGGTGAAAAACTTTGCTTGATTCCGTTCATTTTTAAGAAATCTTTAAATTCCATACTGGTAAATGGAGGTCCCTGATCAGAAACCAGTTCTACCGGTAGACCGAACCTAGCGAACGTAGCTCGAAGGATTTTTATTACGGCGAACGCATTAGTGCGTTGCATCTCAAATGCTTCGAGCCACTTAGATGTTGAATCTACTAATATCAAAAATGTTTTACCCATAAGAGGACCTAGAAAATCAATATGTAAGCGTGTCCATGGCTGGGGTGAATATGGCCAATGTTGGGGCACCGAACGTGGTGGTGCGTCTGCTTCAAGAGCACCCGTCTCACAGCTGTGACACATGGCCTCTATATCCTCATCAATACGTGGCCACCATACGTAACTCCGCGCCCAGCCTTTCATTTTAACAATGCCCATATGACTACTATGTAACTGCTTCAATACAATTTGCCTCAATGATTGAGGTATGACCATTCGATAACCCCACATGATACAACCACCTTCAAGGTATAATTCGTTTCGCCTGATGAAAAATGGTTTAAGTTCATTATCGTTACAACTATGCGGCCAGCCTGATTCTACGTAAACCCTAATTTTACTTAACGTAATATCTCTAGATGTAGACTTCCTGACGTCATAATTTGTTATGGGTAAAAAGTTTTCCACAAAATTTAAATAAGTTACTTCATCGATCGAGTTATTACTTGTTACTTTGGATGGTAACCGCGACAACGCGTCGGCACAATTATTCTTAGATGACACGTACTCTATATCGTAGTTGTACCCCGATAATAAAACGGCCCAACGTTGTAACCGAGAAGCTGACATGATTGGTATCCCGACCTTGTCCCCAAATATGTATGTGAGAGGCTTATGGTCCGTTCTTAGTGTAAACTTCCTTCCATACAAATATTGGTGATATTTACGTATACCAAAAACAATTGCTAACGCTTCTCTATCAATTTGCGAATAGTTGCGTTCCGCTGCCGTCAGTGAGCGCGAAGCGTACGCGACGGGCCGCTCACCGGTCGCCGTCAGCTGCGACAAGATGGCGCTCACTCCTACACTGCTGGCGTCAGCCGTGAGCACCAGTGGTAGCTCGGGGGAGTAATGTGCCAATACTTCACTACTAGCTAGTGCCCCCTTAAGTCTTTCGAAGGCCCTGTCACAACGGACACTCCAATCAAACTTTGTGCCCAACTTTAATAACTCATAAAGAGGTGCAACAATGGTACTAAAATTTTTAATGAACTTCGAATAATACATGACCATGCCCAGGAACGACCGTAACTCTGCTACATTCACGGGAGCGGGTGTATCCGAAATAGCTTTGATCTTATTGGGACAAGTGTGAACACCCTCCTGGCTTATTACATAACCAAGGTAACTAATGGATTTAGCGAAAAATACGCACTTCTCCTCTTTTACCTTCAGACCATACTTTTCTAAACGTTGGAATACTTTGTGTAAATTTTGTAAGTGATCGCTATCTGACGCACCGGTTATGATGACGTCATCCAAGAATACTCCTACCTGTGGTAAATCTGCAAATAACTCTTCCAACCGACGTTGGAAAATTCCAGGACTGGATGCCAAACCATATACTAGACGATTGTACATAAATAAACCCTTATGGGTGTTAATAACCGTGTATATCTTAGAATCATCCAATAAAAATTGTGCATAAGCCTGCGATAAATCAATTTTACTAAACCTTTGACCCCCGTGCAAACGAATTAATAAATCATCTACCCGCGGAATTGGATAACGGTCAATTTCCAAAACCTTATTTAGTGTTAATTTGTAATCTGCACAAATTCTGATGCTACCGTCCTTCTTGAGTACCGGTACAATTGGTGTGGCCCAATCGGAGCGCTCGACGGGGGTAAGGATGCCCTCCCGCACATGCTGCTGCAGGGCCCGCTCCACCGGCTCGCGCAGCGCGTACGCCAGCGGGCGCGCGCGCATATACACGGGGCTCGCGCCCTCCCGCAAGCGCACGCTCACCGGCGGGCCGGTGAATCGCCCCAGTCCCTCCGCAAAAACATTATTATATCTGGAACGAAAAGCACTTAAATTGAATTTCTCATTCGATATTTTATGCACATTTACTGCAGGTAACTGAATACCTAATTCTAGTATCCATTGTCTCCCTAGCAAAGATGTCTTCCCATTACTAATTATATACAAATCTAAGTCCCTAACTTTATCTTTATATCGAACTTGTGTTCTTACAATACCGACAGGGCGCACGGTTTCACCCGTATAATAACGTAGCATAATGTTGCACTTCATAATTTCTAAACACTGAAATAATTTCCGATACATATTATAACTAATGCACGATACCGCACTGCCAGTATCGCACTCCATAGTTAATTTCTTTCCTTGTACTAATAAGGTTATCATAAAAGGTTTACACTGATCTAAATTTAATAGGTTAACATTAATGTCTATTACCTCTTCGCTGCTATCAATCTCACGTCCCGTTACCGTGTCCGTATCCACACAATGTTGAACCGCCACACTGGGACACATCCGCTGGAGATGCCCTGCTTTGTAGCAAACGCGGCACACGTAACATGCGAATTTACATGTAGCCACAGCATGCGCCCCGCCGCATGCTCGACATTGTAGCTGACGGCGGGCCCCTACGCCCGGCACCGTCGTCGTCGACAGCCGCGCTCTCTGGCGCGCGCTGTATTCTCGAACATTCCGCGGATACGAGTCCACCCCGCCCGCGCCTCGCGTTTCACCCCTCCAGTTCGTGTTGCCTGCTGCTCCCATGGCGCGGTCCCGGCGCCATGGAGTCTTCTCAATTGCTTTGCAGTCCACCGTTGCCGTCACGCCGCTTGACCTTTGGACTACGCTCGCTGCATCCTTTTCAGCCGCTTCTAAGCTGATTGCCAAGCTGTATGCCTTCGAAAAATTCAACTTGGGTTCAGCAAATAATCGCAGGCGAATTGTCTCACTATTTATGCCACACACCAACTGATCGCGTAAGCATTCTTCTAACCACCCGTCAAATCCACACAATTTCGACATTTTTTTTAATACCGCCATATATTCTATAATGGTTTCGCCTTCCTGCTGAGATCTTTTTCTAAATTTATATCTTTCGGCGAGCTCACTGGGCTTAGGTTGAAGATGTTTCTCCATTATCTCAACAATTTCCGAGAATTTTTTCATTTTCGGTTTCTCCGGGGTACACAGGTTAACCAACAGTTCGTAACTTTCCGCACCCATGAGTGTAATTAATGTTGGCACATGAAGCTCAGTCCTCACTTCATTCACTACAAAATACTGTTCTAGCCGTTCAGTATACAGCCGCCAATCGTCCTTGCTTAAATCGAATTCGCTGATTCTGCCGATCATTTTTTTTTATCCTCGTCGCCACTGAGATGTCTCGTCGGAGGGTCACAAATAATAATACGGGCACTCGTTGCACTGGCTTTATTCCGACTAGCTGTCATACATCTGCTCGGAGCAGTCGCGGCACATACACGATATGCAATGTGGAACTACCTACATTACAGGTGACTCATATTTTTTTTACTTTCATTTAAGGAGTATTACATTGTCTATTAAATACAATTTATTGCATTAACCTATCATTTTTAGTTTCCGAGATTTTTAACATTCTTTAAGTGACCCGGATTCATTGCTCTCGAGAGTAGTTGGTTAAGACAAATCTTAATCAAACTATAACCGGGCGGTAGACTGAAAAACTCTAATCAGTTGTTCATCTGTCTCCACTTACTGTTATGACGAAAAGAAGCAAAACATTGGTTTTCTTCAAATGTCTTAAATATATAGAATACTTGTTATTAAATTAATTAAACATTATTATTTAGGTTAGTAGATTTAAGTAGATAATATTTTTTGATCGTACCTAATACACAACTTCTGACTGTATACAAAATATTCCATAACTTAAACCATAGTGCAAATAAACGAGTAACTTTATAGACAATCAAATACAATATTCAATTATTAGTTACAAACTAATTTATGAAATATCAAGCCTTGAGGGCTACTATGGGTTTGACAACGGTTAACATAGTAAACCTAAGCTAAGCTAAGTATCAATGGATTAATTAAACTAAGGACCCGTTTCTAGGGGGAAATGAGAGAATTCGATATGTTTAATATAAGATATATTTTTGGACATAATGAATTACGAGATTAAAAGATACTGCTGATGTTAGATACAGAACAGTAATTAAGTTTTTTATTATTTAAGCTAATTTCACGCCAAGTCTCTTGAAGGGAGAAATAACAGTGTAACGCTATTCGTATTCTTTGACTTACCAGCTTTTGTCATACCCGTTTGACGGTTATTTAACTCATAATTCCAACCAGCTTACGCGCTGCCTTGCAAATTGGTATTTCAAACTACTAATGTCGCCCAGTCAGTTATGAGAAGTTACTATAAAATTCACTGCAAATTCGTTGTACCAACGACTATTTTCAATTAGTCAGCGACGAGTAGTCACTGGCTAGCTGAAATTGGTACATTGAAAGACGAAAAACGAATTTGCAAGGCAGCGCGTAAGCTGGCTGGAATCAATTTGCGATAATAAATGGGACTATGGACAATTATATTATTCTTCTATTAAAAACAACAGAGAGATTAATCATAAATTTCAGCTTGTTGTAGGATTTATCAATACTGATGAAATACAACCACAATTGATTTTATATGTAACTAGTTGACGCTGGGTCACGCACTTTGTTTAGCATGAAAAGTAATAAACAAGTAAATTTTGGATTTATCACTTTTTCTTTACTACATTATAGACAAATTGTACGTATAAACCATCCCGGCGACACCCTCTATCTATTAAAAGCATCAAAATTCGTTGCGTAGTTTTAAAGATTTAAGCATACATAGAGATAATAAAATTAGTAATACGAATTTGATTTATTTAATAATCTTTAAATAAGAATAGAGATACTGTTACGTTTAAAAAATAATTTAAAATTTAATTATATACATTAAAATAATACTGTTCGCAATTAAATTTTGATCAGGTGTTAGAAATGCCATGTAGAAATTGCAGACTATTTTTGAAGTGATAAATCCGCTTTATGTGCGAATAGCGAAATTTTTAGAACTTTAAAAGTGCTTCGGAAATGTTCACCGCCCACCGCTGTTCTAGATAAAGCGTTTTCTACAAGTTTTTACTATAGTACCATATAATGAACTGCAAGTAACGAGATTGACTGAATTCTATTTGTTATTCAATTTATCAGGGATATCGGGATATTGCCTTTTTTATAATGTGAAGGTGCAAACAGTTTGTGTTCAAATGAAAGATTTACTATGACTTTATTATTGATGATTTGATATTCATTTATTTTTGAACCATAGATATTCAGACAAAGTCTGACGACAGACATTAAATAATAATAATGCGCTGCTATTTTTGATTTTTATAGAGAAGTACCCACGAAGCCACGCATTATTTCTAGACTGGTTCGATCGAGAAATACTATGATCTCTCATAATATATGACCTTATGGACAATGATTTTTGCCGGTCATTGAAAGTACACGAAGGCCTTTAGGTCAAAGCTTTTGCAAGTCACATAACGAATAGCTAAAGTTTTGAGGCTGTATACGAGTGCCTTCATCTAGGCGATTATATATTGCTTTATAGGAACATTCACATTGTTAGTTTATGTAACGCTGCGTTATTGAGAAATATTTGCAGAATATTTGACCATGTTTGGCCACTGTACAAAAATATAGGAATGATTTGAATGTAATTTGGTCAGATCAAATGTCAAAAATAAATAACAAAATAGTTAAGAGACGACGAGAGAGATTAAATTTAAAGACAAATAAAACGTCAACAACACATTGTTAAATAAGTGTTTATAGTTAGCTTTTTATTAAATATTACAAGTCTCGGTGGTCCAGTGGTAGAGCACACGGCTTCTGATCCAGAGGTCCGGGTTCGAATCCTGACACTGGCTCACACCAATGACTTAACGAAATTGTTTTCGGAAGTTAAGTGTGATAAATATTGATGACTGAAAACTTTGTGCCCGGTATGTCAATAGGTTCGCCACCTATTCCATTTGGGACGTAAACATAACGGCGAGACGAGACTTAACAGCCGCTGTATTTACCTTCGGGAAACAAAAGGTGTGAAATTATGTTATGTTATGTTTTTATTAAATTTGGCGCAGACGAAATCTTAGCCACTGCTGGTGTATGATGAATATAGATAACGATAAAAATATGTCTAAAATATGGTCATGAGTTTCGCTACATATTACATAGGGTCAAGAACAAGGGCGTTAACCGTATCAGTGAAATATAAACAAAACAGGCTAAGGGTGCAGTTAAAATTAGTATTTTAATAAATTTATTACAAGAAGATGTTGAAAGTAAAGTTTGTTCGCTTGAAAATCCGGTCTGTTAATTTACAGAGCAAATTAAATCCTCGTTCCATTACAGACTAACAATTTATGCATCAGATTTGCTGAAATTGTTGAATTTTCAACCGGACTGTGAAATTTAATAGGGAAGTTCTCATTCGCTTAGAATTAACAACCCTTACAATATTCAAATATCCTTTAATTATTTTTAAACCCAGTCGTATAAATCTTTTTAAAGGCTGTTTACATTTTTCTTGAACTATGCTCCTTTTGCTCCTCGAGGAGCATATTACTATTTGTAATTATGACTACTGCCTAGTAACTTCGTACATATAGCAGCATTATAAAAATAAGTTTAGTTAAAAATAATCAAATAAAAGTCTTGGTGATCAAGTCAAGTGCCCCGCTTCTGAATCAAGAGATCGCGGTTTCGAATCCTTGCTCACGCCAGTAAGTTATATTTTATAAATATTGATAACTAAAAACTTTGTGGTCGATATGGCAATAGGTTCGTCAGCTGTTCCATTTGGGATGTAAACATAAGGGTGAGACGAGGCCGGAGGTAAACAGCCGCTGCCTACCTTCGGGTAGAAAAAGGCGTGAAGTTATTGCACGTAAAAATATTATTTTGGTGGATATTTTATCACGATTGTATAGGTAATTTACTTTTTACAGTCTCGGTGGTCTACTGGTCGAACTCCCCTCTTTTGATTAAGAAATCGATTCCCCGACCTATTCTTTTTGGGACGTTACGATTCAGTTGTCCTTTAATTCCTTCAACTTTTTACGAATTCAATTTGGAAAAAAATGGTTTACCATTCTGTTAGTTTAATTGGATTGGATAAGCCAACTCGATTTCGTCTTATCAAACATAACATAACTTCACGCCATTGTTACCCGATTGTGCTGCCGGTAGGCAGCGGCTGTTTAACCTCGTCTCGCTGTTATGTTTACGTCCCAAATGTAATAGGTGGCGAACCTATTGCCATACCGGGCACAAAGTTTTCAGTCACCGATATTTATCACACTTAAATTCCGAAAACAATTTCGAAAAGTCATTGGTGTGAACCAGTGTCAGGATTCGAACCCGGATCTCTGGATGAGAAGCCGTGTGCTCGACCCAATGGTCGAGCACACGGCTTCTCACACACGCATACCGAGATAAATCCTCTGGTTAAGAAATGAAATATATTTAAAATAAAATTTGTGATCTTTTATAAAGCTAAACTCCTATATATCCATGCTAATATATAATAAAAACAATAGGTGTAAAATGTATCTTTTAAAGGCTGGGGAATATTTTTATATTGTAATATTTTCATGCTACTATATTAATTACTATTTATGACGTCAAAAGCTCTTAAAAATACAAGCGAGTCTATAAATTACTATTAAAATTCACATGAAACCTGTTTGTATGTGAAAATAAATATTTTTAAATTAAAACAAAATATGATATGTTGTTGATTCTTTTGTTACGTGAATGGATTAAAAATTATATATATATTTTGTTAATATAATTTATCATAGCTACTTTTTTTTTCATTGCTTCTTTCGCGTCTATATCAATAAGTGGCGGTTTCGAACCCTGGCTCACAACAATGACTTTCGAAAATATTTTTGGAAGTTATGTGTGATAAATATCGATGTCTGAAAACCTTGTGCCTGTATAGCAATAGGTTCGCCATCTGTTCCATTTGGGACGTAAAAATAACGGCGAGACGAGGCTTAACAGCTGCTGCCTACACCTTTGGGTAGAAAAGACGTGAAATTTGGTTATGTGTATTAATATGAACCCCATCGAAGCTTAAATTGTGCCAATTCTGTAAAATAAAAATAACATAAAGGATAAACTGTTATTCCATGGGGTTGCATCGCCGAGAAAAACGTCTGTTTTTCTTATGAATAGTAGCTAAGGTTTATAGAGATTAATTTAACATTTATTATTCAACCAAAATAAAAGTATTCGTCTTAGCAGTCTCGGTGGTCCAGTGGTCCACTGGTCGAGCACCCTGCTTCTGAATTCAGAGGTCGCGGGTTCGAACCCTGGCTGTCACATCAATGATTTTTAGAAATTAATTTTCGAGATCAAGACGGGCTGCCACGGCCAAATACAGATAAAAGGTATGGTTATAAAACAAACATGCGTAGCACCTTAAATCGACGCAAAACGCATAATGAGATGAATGGTGTGAAAGAAGTGTGACAGATACGTAGTTTACGATTTCCAATGTATCTGCCTAGCTCTATTGGATACAAGCGTGAACTTATATACCTATGTACTGACCACATAACTGGATCAATAAAGAATTCGACTTCAAAAAAATCTTTTGTTGCAATACATTATATGTATAGGGAGAAAGAAACATCTTTAAGCATACGATATATACGTAAGTTATTCTATTTCATTATTTTACATTATTTTATTTGATGTCTCGGTGGTCCAGCGGTATCGGTTCGAATCCTGACACTGGCTCGAACCAATGACTTTTCGAAATTGTTTTCGGAAGTTAAGTGTGATAAATATCAATGACTGAAAAAACTTTGTGCCCGGTATGGTAATAGGTTCGCCACGTATTCCATTTGGGACGTAAACATAACGGCGAGATGAGGCTTAACAGCCGCTGCCTACACCTTCGGGTAACAAAAGGCGTGAAGTTATGTTATGTTATTTCATTTCTCTCATATTTTTTTTTTGCATTCTTTATTTTGTGTTGTTTTAAATCCTGTTATTTTAATAGCAATAAATTTAATAGCATAACAATAAATGCTGAATGTTAAATTCGATTCGTAATAATAGATACGCTGTCTATTTAAAAGAATATACTTAGTCATGCCATAAATATTGTAACAAAGAAAAAAAATTTTTTTTAATTACAAATAACATAACTTTCACAGTGTGTTACTTTAATACATAAATATAAAACGATATAAAATATAAAAAGCTTATTCGAAGTGGTCTCCATTGGCTGCAATACAGGCCTTTAATCGTTGAGGCCAGTTATCAATAGAAACACGCACTCTTTCCATGGGAAAATTCTTCACTGCAAATCGTATGGATTGTTTTAGGGACTCTAAATTATTATGACGTTTAGAGCAAGCCGTACTCTCTAAAACTGACCACAAATCATAATGGATGGATTAAGATCGGGACTAGACGACGGCCAGTCTTCAGCTTTAATGAAGTCCGAAACCAACCAAGATTGGGTGGACCGAGCTTTATGACCCGGTGCCGAGTCTTGCTGGAAGGACCATACTTCGTTATTGAACATGGTGTTGTTAAGGGGCTTGACTACCTTTTCAAGAATGATATACTTGTGCCGATGTTTTGATACCTTTTTCACAAAAATATGGCTCAGTCACTCCTTCGTAGCTAACACCCCACCAAACCATCACTGAAGTCGGATAATGCCCACGTTGCACTCTGTCAGCTAATTGGGAAGCTTCCTTAGAGCTTTGAGCATAAATACGGTCATTTTGTTTGTTAAAATGTTGCTCAATTGTAAAAACTTTTTCATCCGTAAACAATATTTTTCTGCGACCTCCCTTTGCGTACCGCTTCAGTAGTTGTTTAGATTTTAACACCCTATTCTTTTTAAAACTATCAGTTAATAAATGACCAGTGCGCCTCTTATAGGCTGCAAGTCCTAAGTCATCTTTTAAAATACGCGACATTGTTCTAGGTGCTATCTTCATCTCCCGAGATAAAATCTTTTGCTTGCGGACAGGATTTCTTCGAATTCTTTCCCTTACTGCTTTGACCACCTTTTTCGTACGAACACTACGTGGACGGCCAGGTCTTTTTCTGTCACAAACAGAGGAGGTCTCATTGTACCTATTAATAGCCCGGTACACAAACATTTGACTAATACCAAGTGTATGGAGAGTATTAAAAATTGCATTTGGCTCCATACCTACTTTGTGTAATGCAATCACAGCGATTCGGTTTTCTTTATCACCCCACTCCATTTTAAAATTGCAAAATATTGTACAATGTATTGGAGCCAAAACGAGAAAACACAATGAACAATCGTATAGAAATGACAGATTCCAAATTCAAATGTAATATTTTTTTATTTTTAGTTGTAACAGTATTTATGGCCAGAATAAGTATATATATATTTCTCTCTCGTCTCGAATTGAAATATTACGGGTACGGGTTAAGGTTTTTATTATTAATACAGAAGTGATATGTGTGATAAATATCGATTACTGACAAATACTATGCTTTTTCAAAAACCTTTTCTGAATCTAAACCCACTGACTCTAAACTTCCTGAATCTAAAATCTGAATTCTAACAGTAGTAGAGTCAAACAGTGCGCTGCATGAATGGGCCGGCTCGACCGGTGAAATACCACGACCTCTCAGAAGATCGACGTAAAGAGGCTCTTACCGCGTTTTGTTCGGAGAGAGGTACCCGGAGGCCCACCCCCCTTCCCCATCCTTCGCTATCCCCTATCCCTCTAAGATCGGCAACGCAACAGTAACACTATATGTGTTGCTGGTGTCCATGGGCGGCGTTGGTTGCTAACCATCAGGTGACACGCCTGCTAATCCAGAAGTTGGATGTGTAGCCTAATTGATGTGTAAGTTAGCTTTGGGTACTATGGTTGTAATTTAGAAGCGTAAGAATTCCGGAAAAAATCACACGCATTGATCAGAATTCGAACCCAACAAAATCCTTCCTTTATTTTCAAGATGAAATGAAGTTGATTTCCGTTTTTGTCTCGTAATACAGAGATCCTTTTGAAGCTTCACCGTCCCAAATTTCAGACACCATTGACATACTGAGCAGTTCCATAAATAAATATTATGCTCGCTCGTATAATCTTTACGGTGATTTTAGTGTATTTTTTCTAAGTTTTTTCCTGAATAACTGAAGTGGAATGATTTTATTGCTCAAGATATTTCTGAAGATACTACATATTATATATATATATAACTTCACGCCAAATCCCTTGCGGGGTAGGCAGAGAGAACATAACATTCATATATTCATTCATATTCATAACTCTTTTCATGCACGCGCGTCGATTTTTGAGGCTCCTAACATCACCTTCCTCCAGAACACGTTCTATTTGGTCATGGAATGTGTGTCTAAGCCGTCCTCGACTCCTACATCCATCCGCTTTTGCATTGTATATCTGCTTAGTCAATCTTGCATCATCCATCCTTTCTACATGTCCGAGCCATCGGAGCATGCCCTTTCTTACTTTTACAGTGACACTCTCTTTCAATCCAACTTCCTTCCCTATAACCTTGTTTTCCACGCGGTCAGCGAGGGTCACTCCGCAGATTTTGCGCAATGCCCTCATTTCGACCGCGTTTATCCTACTTTCATGCACGCTCTGCCATACCCAGCTCTCGCTTCCATAAGTTAGCGTTGGGATCAGTATTGCATTGTGAATTGCTAGCTGGGCTTTTCTGCCAATATCTTTTGCGCCCAGGAATCTGCCCAACGCCCCATTTACTTTATTTTCTAACGCTACTCTTCTTTCTACATCAGCGGTGTACCTTCCATCCCTGCTAAAAGCGCATCCAAGACATACAATTTCATTCACCTGTTCCAGCACTACATCGTCAACTATTATCCTTGCATCCGTTCTGGATTCCTCCCTTTCAAACACCATGACTTTCGTTTTCATCACATTCAATTGTAAGCCTTTCATCAAACAATCATATTTCATAATAGTGACTAGTGTTTGCAGATCAGACGGCGATTCGGCTAAGAGCACGGCGTCATCTGCGTAAAGCAGGCAGCTCACAACTAGGTCACCCATTCGCATTCCTACATTTTTTTTATGGGTTAAGAGGGCAAACGAGCAGGCGTGTCACCTGATGGTAAGCAACCAACGCCGCCCATGGACACCAGCAACACGTATAGTGTTACTGTTGCGTTGCCGACCTTTAAAGGATAGGGGATAGGAAAGGATGGGGAAGGGGGGTGGGCCTCCGGGTACCTCTCTCACCGAACGAAACGCGGCATGAGCCACTTTACGTCGGTCTTCTGAGAGGTCGTGGTATTTCACCGGTCGAGCCGGCTTGTCGCCCTGGTTTGACGTTGCGCAGCAGTGCGCCGCTCACCCCGTAGCCCTGGAGTATGTCCCACAGATCCTTCCGTAACACCCTGTCAAACGCTTTTTCCAGATCCACAAAACCGCAGAAAACTTTCCGGCTAACAGCCAGTTGTTTCTCCACGATGTTGCGGAGAGAAAAAATCTGATAAATAAAGATACTACATATTCTTAAATGTTTGTAACTAGTAGCAAATACTTAATATGATAGTCATTAGTGTGAGTAATAATTTGAACTCGATACTTCTGAATTACAAGCATATTAAACGTTTGAAAGTGCCGATAGCAAGTTGAGCTTTTAAAATTATTTCATACACCTATTTTCACCCAGAACTAGTTTGCCTTAAGCACAATTCAGCTCTGGCTTAAAATCTGAGTGCTGAATCATTTTGTCATCAAAATTTAAATAAATTCTTTTATAGTTGAATAATTAATGATATTAATTATCTTTCTTTTTATCTTTAATAGTCTCGGTGGTCCAGTGATCGACCTCCCCGCTTCTGAATCCAGAGGTCGCGGGTTGGAATCCTGACACTGGCTCACACCAATGACTTTTCAAAATGGTTTTCCGGAAGTTAAGTGTGATAAATATTGATCACTGAAAATTTTGTGCCCAGTATGGCAATAGGTCCGCCAGCTATTCCATTTGGGATGTAAACATAACGGCGAGACGAGGCTTAACAGGCAGCGGCTGTACACCTTCGGGCAACAAAGGCGTGCAGTTATGTTTATGTACTAAGTATGTTCTCGGTGCTAACTTTGTGACGAGCTTTTCGTGTAGTAGGTGCTTTTCTTGAATAAACATTATTTTTGTTAGAAGCGTTAGTTTTATTTTTTAAGCGTCCCTGTTCCCTGTTCTTTTTTTATGGTAAAAAGTTGCAAATGAACGTGCGGGTCACCTGATGGAAAGCGACCACCATTCCGCATCACCAGGGGCGTAGCATCAGCGTTGCCCGCCTTGAGGTTCCTAGGTCGTATCGGTCCGGGAATACCGTTGCCGGCAGCTGGTTCCATATAGGCGCAGTGCGTGGCAAGAAGTGACGGCTGAATCGCACTTGTATACACATAAAAGTCAAGGGATTTATTAATAACTGGCTGTTGCCCGTGACTTTGTCTGTGTGGATGCCATAAAGCAGCAAAACTACTATACCCGCGCCATTATTATGTTATTTTTAATACTTAGCTTATGTATGACCCGACCTCTTGGTAATATACAAGCAAAGTTCGAAATAAAAGGATGCAGTTTTTTAGAGTTTAGCCGTAATAAATATACAGACAAACAGACAAATCCTCCTAAAAACTATATTTCCAAATCCTAAAAACTATATTTTTGGGTTCGATAGGTCTCGATTTTAGATCAAAAACCAAGTAATCTAAAAAAATATTCAATTTACAGTTTTAACTCTCCTACGATTTTATTATACTTATATTTCAAGGAGCATTTGGCTTACAGCTTTATTTACAATAAATAAAGATTTGTTTTTAGGATCTTTAGTAAAATACTTTGAAAGAACTGAGCAAAATTGAATGCTGGTATACGATATTATGTATACTCGTAGATATAAATTTATATAACCAAAGAGAAACATGCGCAAAATAATACAAAGACTTTCAAATGAAAAAATCTTGCATTTAAGTCAAATCAAAATATTTAATAATAATAATAGCATAATAATTTAATAGCAAATTCATTAAATTATCCAATTATTATAATTATCCAATTATTTTTATTCAGCATTTATATTTATAGTGGTAGGTATAGTAGGTAATTGAACTATCACCGTAGAAAAATAATATATGTACCTACTCAGTAACAACTTGTATCCTGATTCCGAGTATAATAATATCATGAGATGAACCGGATCAGAAACACATGTTCCAAACACTATTAAGAATGTTATAGTAGGTATCTATCACAATATTTGAAAGTAAATTTTTCAAGCTTCATACTATTAAAAACAGCTTAAACTTTCATGAAAGCCAATTACATGTTTGCTACTTGTCATCATACCTCGTCTATACCAACAGAATACGATAAGTTCTTAAAGTGCATCGTTAAAACTTGAAGATGTCGTGACTCACAAGTTTGAACATGTCGGGAACGAGCCAGTTAGCATAAAGTTATCACGGACAGGCTATACTTGTGGTAAATACTTGAATACCGCTCGTTATGAGTTGACTTTAACTGAATTGAAATTCAAGTGTAAACTTGCAAATGTATGAAAAATTACATCTGTATTATTATCATAGTACCGTGCTGGTTTAGCATCCCTCTTTGATTTAGAAAGTCACATATTTGAATATTAGAAAGCACCGATAACTTCGATGTAGAATTCACGTAGTCACGTAGTCACCCTTGCAGATCGAGTGAAAAATCGCGTGATAAGGGAGAAATGCAAGTTGAAGGATGATGTGGTGACCAAAGTGGAGAGAAGTATGTTACGATGGTTTGGTCATGTTGCAAGAATGGATGAAAGCCGACTGACTAAAAGAGTATACGAAGTGAATGTGAGTGGCAGGGAGACCAAGACGGAGCTACCACGACCAAATAAATGGTCTGTTTAAAAAAGGCAAAATGCGTAGCAGCCGAAACCGACGTGAATACATGACGAGGTGTATGACTGTGGATGAGGCGAAAGATGTGTGTCCGGATCGTAGATTGTGGAAAGCGAATGTCTCTGCCTACCCTTATGGGATACAGGCGTGAGCTTATGTATGTAGAATTCTTTTCTGCAGCTATGTAGAGTGATGACCGACAAAATTATACCAAATATTTCGCAACATTTGGGCCTAGAAATTAGGTGAGATGAGGCACAGCTGTCGCTGCCTACACCTTCGGGTAACAAAAGGCGTGAAGTTATGTTATGTTATGTTCTGCTAGTCTCCATGCATCTCTATCTCTAAGTAGGTCACTACTATAAGTAATAGTGATACCAGTGTGATTACTTGTTATTATATTATAACAGCTCAGCTCTTTCGAAAGTCTTTCGAATTCGGCTTTATTTGCAAATCTTACCAAATACTCTTGACAGATAAATATAGTCGCTCGCCTTAAAAATGTAATTGAACTGTTGGTTTATCTCGAAATGGAATAACTTCGCTGGAGTTATGCGAACTGGTTAAAGAAAGTTGTTAATTCTTCTTTACACAGAGAAAAATACAATTTTTCTGCTTTAAACTTTTAATATTCTTCATATATCTAATACTTTATAATTCGACGAGCCTGGTGGCGCATTGGTAAAAAACTACCGGCTGCAGCAAGGAGGTCGGGGGTTCGATTCCCACCCGAGCACAAATATTTGTGACAAACATGAATATTTGTGTGGCGTCTGGGTGTTTTTTTATGTATTATAAGTATGTATTTACAAAAAGAAAAGTATATATGTATTATTATCCGTTGTCTAGTATCCATAACACAAGCATTTAGTTGCTTAGCTTGGAACTAGAGGGCGTTGTGTGATTTGTGTCCAAGATATTATTATTATTATATAATTGTGTTTCTTCTAAATACATTCGCATTAATAATAATATAAAGCGGTTATTTCAGTATTAAAGCAGGTATACCAATTTTATTAAACGTCTACACGATCTAGAGGTTTCTAATTTGCGAAGTGAAAATTCACACATATCATTGATTAGAAAAAGGGGTGAAGTTATACATATATTTATTTTCAAACTATCTAGTTGGGACGTTGACGAAGATTGTGGTGAAGTACTTTTATGAATAACTGCATTGATTACAAAGATTATCCGAGATACACATTTAGAAAATAAGTCCTCTCTCTTCATAATATTAGTCAATATGGCATAATCACTTTAATAGATGGTAATCATAAATGTCAAACAAAATTATACTATAACATCCCTTCAATCGCCGACACTAACCCCGGATGTAATCTCCGGGATCCCCTTCATTTTGTCATAACAGTAACACCCATTAGACTTGCAACACTCAAGCTCTTATTGTAAGGCTTTGTGTAAACATTTGTATTGAAATGTTCTATATAGTTATAGTCCATTTATTTTTAAATGTTCTTTTCTTCAGGTTTTCTTTTTTAAATTCAAGAGCAGTAAGGTACTTTTCACTTGTAATAAGAGAAGTTCTTCTCAGTGCCTTAGTGATTTGGCAATCGACTTCTGATCGAACTCTACTAGATCTCTGGCTGGCTTCTCAAATGTATTATCTGTTCTGTTATTTTAATTTTCAGTAATTAGAAATCAAAATAATAATAATAATAATATCGTGGACATAATACACACAGCGCCCTCTAGCTCCAAGCTAACCAATTAAATGCTTGTAGTATGGATACTAAATAACGGATATTAATACATATATACATATATTCTTTTGTAAATACATACTTTTATTACATAGAATAACAGCCAGACGCCACACAAATATTCATGTTTGTCACAAATATTTGTGCTCGGATGGGAATCCACCTCATTACTGCAGCCGGTAGTTTTACCAATGCGCCACGAGGCCCGTTGTTATAATAATATATTATTATTAAATTATCTATACATATAATAAAATTGTAGAAAAGTCAAAACTGTACATTGAATATTTTTTAAAAAGAATACTTGGTGTGTGATCTGCAATCGATACCGAAGCCAAAAATATACTTTTTAGAATTTTTGTCTGTTTGTCTGTTTGTCTGTTTGTCTGTTTGTCTGTTTGTCTGTATGTATGTCCGGGATAAACTCAAAAAGTACTGCATGGATTTACTTCAAATTTGGCACGAAAATTATTAAGAAGTCGGGTCAACATATAGGCTACATATTATCACGCTATCACCTACGAGGAACGAGCAGTGAACCTTTATTTCTTCAATGTATTCTGTAGCAACGTGTAATCTAACGACGCATATTTGTATGTTGTTATGGTGTTATTATGTTAATAACCATGCTTTAATCTATACATATAATAATAATAATAATATAATATAAGTTAGCTTCACATTTTAATTAACTTATGCCGTTAAACATAACAGACAATTTTAAAACAGTGCCATCTATGAGATTTACAAAACAGAAAACATTAAGTTGAATTACACGTGTAAGCACTTTTTGGTTTTAGATATAAATAAATCTTTGAGATTTTAAAAACATCAAGTCGAATTACATGTGTAAACACTTTTTGAATATAAATAATTGAAATTTCATCATGCGCTTGCGGTCAATAGATGTTTTTAAGAGTCATAGATGGAGTTGTGCATTTTCTTCTTTAAAATTGTATCGTTAATTCTTTTCAGAGATGAGCAAGACAATTAAAAAAATGTATTTGTATATGCTAAAAACTGTTAATATTTTTGTTCGGTATTTATTGGTGTAATGATTGCTTCGTAATTTTATAATTTTACACCATTAAAAAAAAATGTTTCCTATTCGCTAACTAGATGGCGTTGGCGTCGAATTAGATCGCACTATAATTTCGTTCACCAAAAGTGATGTTATGAGTACGGATGTCGCCGCGACAACTCATAGAAACTGGGGTTACCTGCGTTGCTATAAGTTATCGTGTGCTTAGTCGAATTTAACGTGAAAACTGAAAATACTTTCCTGAAATATAATTAAAAAAAAAAA
Organism: Euproctis similis; assembly: GCA_905147225.2. Classification (NCBI taxonomy): domain Eukaryota; kingdom Metazoa; phylum Arthropoda; class Insecta; order Lepidoptera; family Erebidae; genus Euproctis; species Euproctis similis. Next base: position 4,681,527 of record LR990108.1, read on the forward strand.
TATTTACTTAAATAAACTTCATTCGGAATCGGACTACTGCTTACTGCTTAGCTATCATTATCTGTGTGTAAATTCTCAGCGTGTAAATTATTTTCTGTTATTTTTCAAACTTAAAATAATCAAAATGCCTAGAAAACGGTCTAATCTATCCCAATCCTCAAACGATAGTCGAAGGAAAAGGTTAGCTCGATCTCTTGAAACCACCATTGAGCGTGAGGCAAGGATAGCTACTCTTCGAGAACACAATGCGGAAATTCGAGATGGAGAAAGTAGTACGTCGCGCCAGTCCCGATTAGATACTATGCGCACTCAAAATGCATCGTTGCGGTCTCTGGAAAGTATAGAAGCATACGAAATGCGGCTATTAAATGATCGGAAGCGCCATGCTGAGTCTCGCGCGTCAGAGACATACACGCAACAAGAGACAAGACTGAGTTTGCAGCGCAGCCGCACTTATGCCGCTCGATCGTGCGAGAGTGCTGAAATTCGAGAAGCTCGATTGGAAAGCGACCGGGAGCGTCACGCTGAGTCTCGCGCGTCAGAGACGTACACGCAGCTAGAGACGAGGTTGAGTTCCCAGCGCTCTCGCACAGATGCAGCTCGATTTTGTGAGAGTGTCGAAGCGCGAGAAGCTCGACTGGAAAGCGACCGGGAGCGCCACGCTGAGTCTCGCGCGTCAGAGACGTACACGCAGCTAGAGACGAGGTTGAGTTCCCAGCGCTCTCGCACAGATGCAGCTCGATTTTGTGAGAGTGTCGAAGCGCGAAAAGCTCGACTGGAAAGCGACCGGGAGCGCCACGCTGAGTCTCGCGCGTCAGAGACGTACACGCAGCAAGAGACGAGGTTGAGTTCCCAGCGCTCTCGCACAGATGCAGCTCGATTTTGTGAGAGTGTCGAAGCGCGAGAAGCTCGACTGGAAAGCGACCGGGAGCGCCACGCTGAGTCTCGCGCGTCAGAGACGTACACGCAGCAAGAGACGAGGTTGAGTTCCCAGCGCTCTCGCTCAGATGCCGCTCGATTTTATGAGAGTGTCGAAGCGCGAGAAGCGCGACTGGAAAGCGACCGGGAGCGCCACGCCGAGTCTCGCGCGTCAGAGACATACACGCAGCGAGAGACGAGGTTGAATTCGCAGCGGAGTCGCACTTCTCTTTCTCGGTCGATCGAAGATCATGAAGAGCGGATGACCCGGTTAAGAAGAGATCGTTCTCAGCATGCCCTTTCACGGTCGTTAGAGAACGATGAGCAGCGTGAAGAACGTCGTGCAGCTGCTCGGCAGCGGTACCACGACGTGTGTGGCGATACGTCTGCTCATCTATCGCTAGAACGGGATAGAATTCAAGAGTTTCGAGGATCTTGGTCGGGTGAACAGCGTGCGGCACAACTAGAACTAGATCGTCTGCGGCGTAGCATGAATCAACTTTCAACATCTGACGATGAATCCATGGTTTACGATATCGAAGAGCAATCGTGGCTAAATAAAGAGGGAAGTGGATTTATGTACAATGTTGCGATTAACTACGCCGCACACGGAGATATTGGTGTCTTAGAAGAAGTGTGTGCCCACTGTCAAGCCCGCAAATGGAAAGGAGAGCCCAATGGGATGTGTTGTGCATCTGGTAAGGTACGCTTGGAGTCTATGCAAGACCCACCAGATCTGTTAAGAATCTTACTAAATGGCGAACATCCGAAGTCCAGCCATTTTTTGAAAAACATCCGAGCTTATAACAGCGCCTTCCAGATGACTTCGTTTGGTGCAAATCAAATCGTTGAAGCAGGTTTCATGCCGACATTCAAGGTCCAGGGGCAAGTTTACCATCAAATCGGTTCGCTGCTACCTACAGACATTCCAAAATTTTTGCAAATTTATTTTGTAAGTGATTTTGAAGAACAAGCAAACCTACGAAGTAGACACATCCCCAATTTGGACCCTGTTCTGGTCAGAGGATTGCAAAGTATGTTGCATAACGTTAATCCGCACATTGGCAACTTCAAAGCCGCTCTGGCGTCGGTGCCTGAGAACGAGCGCAACCGCTTTAAGTTTGTCATCAGTGCAGATAGAAAGCCGATTGCAGCCCATCCGGGACGATATAATGCGCCAACGACGAATGAGGTCGCCGTTCTCTTAGTCGATCAGGAGTGTGATAAAAGAGATATCGTCTTACGCACGCACGATGACCGGCTTCAAAGGATCAGCGAAACTCACCGCGCGTACGATTCTCTTCAATATCCGCTCATGTTTTGTCGCGGAGAGGATGGCTACCATTTCGCCCACTATAATGTAGACCCCCAGACAGGCTCCCCAAATTATAACAAAAAAACGTCCGCCATGCAGTTCTACAGCTTCTTGATCCAGCTGAGGGTGAACAATGGCTCTTATCTCCACCATCATCGTACACTCTTTAGTCAGTTTCTGGTGGACATGTATGCCAAAATTGAGACAGAGCGTTTGGTATTTATAAGGTCCAATCAAAGAAAGCTGAGAGCTGAGAACTACGTCCATCTCAGAGATGCCATGCAGAATGATGCCAATGCTCAAGATGTAGGAAGGATGGTCATTCTCCCCTCCACCTTCACAGGAGGTCCGCGGTACATGCACGAGAGGACCCAAGATGCATTTTGCTATGTGCGAAAGTTTGGTCGCCCGGACCTCTTTATTACTATCACTACCAACCCAAAGTGGCCTGAAATAACAGCTCAACTCCTTGCAGGACAGGTTTCGTACGACAGGCACGACTTGATCTCTCGCGTATTCCACCTGAAGTTGAAATGCCTTATGGATCTTCTAACAAAGGCAAAAGTGTTTGGTACAGTCCGATGTCATATGTACTCCGTGGAATGGCAAAAACGCGGCTTGCCACACGCGCATCTGCTTTTGTGGTTGGAAGAAAAGATCAGGCCTATCCAGATTGATCAAGTCATAAGTGCAGAGCTTCCGGACCCTGACGTTGATCCTGTTCTGCATCAAATTGTTAAAAGTCACATGGTGCATGGCCCCTGTGGCACGTTAAATCCAAGTTCCCCTTGTATGAAAGACGGACGTTGTACAAAAAGATTCCCAAAAAAATTTACCAACGAAACCATTACTGGTGAGGATGGATATCCCTCATACCGGCGCCGATCACCAGCAGAGGGCGGGCATTCCACTGAGCTGAGCGTGCGTGGCCAGGCGCGACCGGTCGATAACCGATGGATTGTTCCTTACTCACCAGTACTGTCCAGGACCTTCCAGACGCACATCAACGTCGAGTCGTGCACCAGCGTCGGGTCGATCAAATATATCTGCAAATACGTGAACAAAGGTAGCGATCAGGCGACGTTTGCTTTACAGAACACTGACAGAGACGAGGTGACCAAGTATCAGTCCGGTCGCTACATCAGCACGTCTGAAGCAGTTTGGCGGATACTGGCGTTCTCTATACATGACAGGCATCCTGCCGTCATGCATTTAGACGTCCACCTAGAAAACGGTCAGCGCATATATTTTGATCCCAACAACGTTGCTGAGCGCTTAGAAAATCCGCGCCAAACAACTCTCTTGGCATTTTTCAGGCTCTGCGAAATCGACCAGTTTGCGAGGTTCCTTACGTATGACGAGGTGCCTTCATATTACACGTACGACAAGCAAAGGGGAATATTTAACCGACGTCGAAGAGGAGGTGCTGTCGAAGGTTTTCCGGGAATTTTCAAGGACACCGTATTGGGTAGAGTTTATACCGTGCACCCGAATAATGGCGAATGCTATTTTCTGCGGTTATTACTTCACACGATCCGAGGCCCAACGTCTTTTGCCTTTCTGAGAACATTTGATGGCGTGGAGTATCCCACTTACAGCGCAGCCTGTGTAGCACGTCACCTTCTCGACGGTGACCAAAACTGGGATGACACCCTCGCGGAGGCGAGCGTCAGTAACAGCCCCAGCCGTATGCGTCATCTGTTTGCCGTCATCTTGGTGTTTTGTGGAGTCACGAACCCGGTAGCTTTGTGGGAAAAATATCGACATCATCTATCTGAAGATTTTCTACGAGCTTTGAGGCGTGCTACTGGAGACGAAGTCGAAGTAACTGATGAACGCGTGCTGAACACCTGTCTTAGTTCACTTCAAGACGTGGTCATTTCCATCGGCGGCAATCCATTGGTCGAATATGGGTTACCAGCTCCCCAATCATCACCGCATCAAGACCGTGGAAATCGAGAGTATAACGCTGAGACAATTTACGATCCGAGCGAAATGACCACCATACGAAATCACCATGTCGCTTTGTTCTCTTCAGAGCAAAAACAAATTTATGACACTGTTCTTAAAAGCGTTGGGCAAAACCAGGGTAAAATGTTTTTCTTGGATGCTCCTGGTGGAACAGGAAAAACATTTGTTACCACTGGCATACTTGCAGAGGTCAGGAGGCAAGGCAAAATTGCCATTGCTGTAGCGTCGTCGGGAATCGCTGCCACACTGCTTCCGGGTGGCAAGACAGCACATGCCATGTTTAAAATTCCCATCGATTTAGAGAGCACCGAAACGCCTGTTTGTGGTGTGTCACGCAATAGTGATAAGGGACACGTGCTGAAGGATTGCTCTCTGATCGTATGGGATGAGTGTACGATGGCCAATAGAAAAGCAGTTGAGGCCGTGGACAGAACCCTGCAGGACATCCGCAGGAACGAACACTTGATGGGTGGTGTCACAGTTCTATTCAGTGGCGATTTCCGACAAACGCTTCCCGTGGTGACGCGGGGATCGAGGGCTGACGAGGTGAATGCTTCGTTGAAACGATCTTCGCTGTGGTCACGAGTTCGTACGCTGCGCTTGACCATTAATATGAGAGCTCGGCTCGGCGGCAATGCACGTGCTCAAGAATTCTCCGATGTTCTTCTAAGTCTTGGCGAAGGCACTCTACCAGAGGAGAGAGGTGGGCAGGTGGTGCTTCCAGAGTCTCTCGGTAGAGTCGTATCCAGCTTAGAAGAACTCATTCGCTGTGTGTACGGGGACATCAGTCATATACCGCACCAGCAGAATTCTTGGGTATGTGAGCGGGCAATTTTGACGCCCAAAAATGGTCAGGCTGAAGCAATCAACGAATGCATTCTCTCGAAAATTGAGGGGAATGAAGTGGTTTACACCTCTATAAACACTGTCATCGAGCAAGATGATGCCACACATTATCCCGTGGAATTTCTGAACTCTCTGTCAGCAAGTGGACTTCCAGCGCATACTATCAAGCTGAAAGTCGGTGTCCCGATTATGCTTCTTCGGAACCTATCTCCTCCGAAGTTGTGTAACGGGACCCGCCTTAAAGTCATCTCGCTCCACAGACACAGCATTGAGGCGGAAATTCTTACGGGTTGTGGCGTAGGCGAGGCAGTATTTGTACCACGCATTCCCCTCATACCTCATAACTTCCCGTTCCAGTTCAAGCGCGTACAGTTCCCCGTGAGTGTTTGCTTCGCGATGACCATCAATAAGTCGCAGGGGCAGACACTGAGAGCAGCGGGTGTCGACCTCAGGACGAGCTGCTTCTCACACGGGCAGCTGTACGTCGCTTGCTCCCGCGTCACCAGTCCTGACTCTCTTTACATTTTGGCTGCGGAGAGCCAAACCAGCAATGTTGTTTATAGAGAAGTTTTATAAGTATATATTTTTATCCTTTTCTATATTTATATTTTCTTATTCATTATTTTCTACATTTGCTTCAGTCGCAACTTATTACTTAATTCAGCAGAATCACCATAAAGTCATTTATTCAAAGCAGACTGAAAATCAGCACTTTTGAAGTTCAACAATTTTACAAAAGACAGTCTCCCTCTGTTACTGTACTTTCTGTATTTATGAAATGTAAAGAAGTAACGGGTAAATAAATGTTATTTTAAAAGGTATAATCGTAGGTATTTTTGGTGCTGTATAGCGTTCAGGCAGATGACGTCGCGGGCTACAGCTATACTACAAAAATTCCTGTTAAAATGAAAATAAACAATGCGGGCAACAACCATTGCTACCGCAATCTGTACTTATCCTACCAGTTACAATTTCATTTTAGAGGTAATTACTTCTCAACTGTCTATGTAAAAATATAGCTATCTGATCACAAATTCCACGCGTACGAAGTCGCGGGCACAGCTAGTATTATATAATATTATCATATTTAGTCTCGGTGGCGCAGTGGTCGAGCACACGGCTTCTGGCCCAGAGGTCCGGGTTCGATTCCAGACACTGGCTCACATCAATGACTTTTCGAAATTGTTTTTGGAAGTTATGTGTGATAAATATAGATGACTGAAAAACTTTGTGCTCGCTATGGCAATAGGTTCGCCACCGCCTATTTGGGACGTAAACATAACGGCGAGACGAGGCTTAACAGCCGCTGCCTACACCTTCGGGTTACAAAAGGCGTGAAGCTATGTTGTTTTGCTATGTTTAGAAATCAAAATTTATGATGTCTTATTAGAACATGATTTCAAGAGCCTTGATGGCTTGATTTGAAGATACCAATATACATGGCTAGAGTTATAAAAGTGAAAAAATCGGTGAATTAAGTAATGATTTAAAAACCTTCCCACAGTGGTAGAACCACGCAGTTCGCAGTATGAATAGGCCGGATCGACCCGTGAAATACCACGACCTCTCATAATATCGACGTAAAGTGGCTCATACCGCGTTTCACTAGGCGAGACAGGGCTCCGGAGGCCTAGCCCTTCCCCCACCTCTCTCACTTCCGACCCCCCTCTCCATATCCCATTGTAATGGCGCCAACGCAACTGTAACACAATCTGTGTTTAGATGTCCTAAGTCCTTGCCCTTGTCCTAGACCTTGTCTTAAGTTGCTCATTTCTGTGGTGTAAGTGGTAGAAAGTACTATCGTCAAGTGAGCGTGTTTGAATTTGGTTATTTTACTTTATTTTTGCGTGTCTTTGTGTAATTAATTATCAAATATTAATCATGATTGAGTGAGATCCCTTCAATGAGTTTCTTTTTATATTCGGGTTACAATATTGTACAAAAACAAATAAGAATATATTTCTACAAATATTTACTGACAATGTAAGAACACTGAATCTTACAAACCAAGTAATCATAAATGGTAGTGAGGTGTACAAAACTTGACTCATCACCATGACAAGTTAGATAGATGGAATTGATTTGTAATAGATTTGAATACGATACGGATATGATATGATACATATAATTACCCTTGTATTTCATGTACTTACTTGTCTTTCCATAAATTACCTGGAAGAAATTGCTTCTAGCTACCGTCATTTCTCCTATCAAATATTACGAGTTGTCACTGTTGTTTGACCTTTTTTAGGTTAAATAGAGTACAAATAACAATATATCTATCTATCGATAGCTCCAGATCTCCTTCCGAAGGTCACTTTATCCATTTACATAATCTAATATCGTTTCATATAATATTAAAACAGAATAATTATTTTTGTAAGTATTATAAATAATGGAACAAATCGTGTGCGAAATAATTATTATCACGATAGCTATGAAATATTAAAATCTCTCTCAGAACTTCGGATATTAGATGAGTGAAGATACAATTATATGTAATGACAGAACAGTAACATTTTTGTTCTTTTTATTACAGGTGTCGCTGTAGACGGGTACATTAATTCACTATAAACTTGTTACTAAACTTACCTTAATTGAATTTATCAAGTTCCTGAAGTCTTCTACTTTTTTTTAGTCATTCTATAGCCTAATATCTTAACACAGAAACACACTTTTCTTTGTGGTCAATTGAAATCCGGATGCAAAAAAGGCTTCATACGTATTATAATTATGAAGTATGGTAGGTACATGATGGCAAATGTAATACATGACAGCTTGACCATTACAATTTATCGTTTTATTGCTATCTCCACTCTATAGTAGCAAATATATAAATTACACATTTTTAAAGTAAGATATTTATTTTTATTGTTTATTGTTTACGCTTATATATCTAAATAGGTTATATTAATTTGTCTTATGTATACTACCTAGTTCTCAAATATATATTCTTTTGCATAAGAGTAAACAATCTTCATCGAATACGTATCAGCAGTGGTATGATTAACATAAATAATATTGTTTAGACCTACAAATAATTAAGTTCATACAGAACAGTCCAACCCTTTTCTAATTGATAATGTTAAGTCACAAGAGATTTATCTCGACAAAGGCATGTTAAGCTTACAAGTTAATATGTAAACGTTTCGTGCAAACAGAACTGGCACAAACATGTTGCCCTGAGTAAACTATTATACACAATACAAGACAGACAGCGAATAGAATTTAGGAATTCTTGTTACTTTGAAAGGTATTATTAAGCTGATATGTCTATGAAATTTAATATGATTTACTTGTGTTACAAAATAATATTTAGTTTGTGGTTATACAATATTTAGCCGATGCGAAGTTAGAATTGCTATATTACCTATGTTTTTTAGATTTTAGATAACAACAAAGATTCATCTAATTAATATTTCAAGAAAAGAAATATTTTCTAAATTTATAATTCTCGTTTAATTTTATATTGTTTTATTATAATATATTAGGAGTACTGAAATAATGTGACTGAACAGGTTGTGTGTCATCATTTTCCACTCTAGGTGGGGTCGGCACAACATGTATTGTCATCCTTATCCATTCTCTTCTATTAGGTACTCATCACACTGTAGATATATGACAATAAGCACATTTACATTGAGTTCAATAATCATTTAAACGAACTCGATAAAATGCCGTTAAAATCAGATTACTTCGCTGCATGAATGGGCCGGCTCGACCGGTGAAATACCACGACCTCTTAGAAGCTCGATGTAAAGTGGCTCATGCCACGTTTCGTTTGGTGAGAGAGGCCCACTACCCCTTCCCCATTCTTTCCTATCCTACTCCCCTAAAGGTCAGCAACGGTAACACCATATTTTATGTGCTGCTGGTGTCCATGGGCGTCGCAGGTTGCTCACCGATTGCAGGTCTTGCAGGTTGTTAACATGAGACAAAAACTTAACTTTAAACAAAGAGATCAACCAATTAAACTACGGGTTAATAACACGTTACCCGTTTGGCTTTTAAACGCGATATTTTTCAAGCAAAAGATATATGTTATAAGTTTTGGTCTTTCGAGCCGGATGAAATTCAATGTATTCTCATTCTATAAGAAGGGTGCCTGAAATCTAATAGTTTAATATTAGTTTACTAATTTTAAGGAACTATTTGATTTATTATAAAATTTTTTACAATTAGAAGACAAATAAGATTTCCTAGTAGTAGTTTCATAAAATAACTGCAGTACCGTGTTAGTGATGCAAAATGTTCATGAATAATCAGGTCAACGTGCACGCTATCTCTACTCTCTCAGAATTAACGGAGCGCGAGCATATTACACTAATGTCAAATGTGTGCTCACTACGATATGACTTGAGTTTGCTTGTTACTGTCCCAAAATATATTTTGCACTGCTTTCCCTAAGGTCTGAGTATGTGACAGAATCCGTGCTTGAGAACTTTTAAATAGATAGTTTACGCTGTCTCCATCTCTTAATTATCATAAAGAGACTTGTTTATTCATTACATTCCTCTTTTCGTAAGTTAACCTGCCCAAAGGAGTAGGCAGCAGCTATTATGAATCGATTCATAAAATTTTCACGTTTTGAATATAATAATAGGTGGTAAATCCTGATATTAACGGTCACAATGTTAACAGCAATTCATATTTGTTACTAAAACTTTTAACAATTATTCTGTAAACACATTGTTGCAAACCCGGATTCAAACCCACTTGATTCAGAAGCGGGATGCTCGCCCTCCATTTTACCTATATACTATACAACCAGCATTTAGATAATTATTTTTGATATGTGATTTTGTTTGAACACAAGTAGTAGTTGCAGAACAATAAGTACATATTTACATACGCGAGTGATTAACTTGTTACTTAAAACATTCTAAAGTCCACATACGAATGCAACACTGAGAGATATGACTTACTCTCGAGGACCTGGAATATTCATTTAGCAAATGTAGTAATAAGTTCTGGGTTAATATTTGAATTTATAGAAACTAAAATGTGACAACATTTTAATTAAAATCCTATAACCTAACCTATCTCATTTATAATTTCAAGCCAGCTGCAAAATGATCGCAACGCAATAAGACAATAATTAATTGTAAAGGTATCATAACCGTAAGAGAGTCTGATCTAATTTTAGAAATCTTGTTCAATAAGACTTAAATGACAGTGAAGTAAATGAATTAATTGAAAGTTCTGTCCAAAACGGACAGAACTTTCAATGAATTCTTAATAACTTTGTGTTGAAGAACCGATCCAAAATATGTAAAAGTGGACTAAGCAGTGGTAGAGCCAAGCAGTTCGCTGCATGAATGGGCCGGCTCGACCGGTGAAATACCACGACCTCTCAGAAGACTGACGTAAAGTGGCTCGTGCCGCGTTTCGTTCGGTGAGAGAGGTACGGCCCACCCCCCTTCCCCATCCTTTCCTATCCCCTATCCCTTAAAGGTCGGCAACGCAACAGTAACACTATATGTGTTGCTGGTGTCCATGGGCGGCGTTGGTTGCTTACCATCAGGTGACACGCCTGCTCGTTTGCCCTCCTATCCCATAAAAAAAAAAAAAATAAACATTAGTTCCACAAAAGTTCCGGTAAAATTTAATAATTACAGGCAGGTTATAATAGTTATAATTAATCCTATTACAAATCCAGATCCCGTTTATACAGAAAACTCATTTGAGTTATAATTTATTAAATATTTCTGTTAGCTATAACATTGCCGATATTGTGGTAATTAATATTTTACCTAAGAAAATATACCAAGAGTAAATTAATTAGATCAAAAGGTAAAGCTGGTGGGAGAGCTTTGGTCAAATATTTATTTAATTATAATATTAAGTACACAGACCGCGCAATATTTCCAACCCACGCGCTGCCAACAAGAATCAGAGAGTCTCCTTACCTTAAGTTTTCTAAATATACATTGTCGTTAGTGGATGTCTCATAATCAAGTTTATATAGTACATGTACATATTTTAGCCTTGGAAGTTGGCAGAGAACGACTGTTTTCATTTTCACTTGCATTGTCTCTCCTCTATTTAAAAAAGTTTTAGATTACATCAAGATTGATTAAAATAAAAATCATCCTAAAATAATAAATTGTTGAAATAAATTTTTACATATCCAGAGAGACCTCCGATGATCAGTCTTTTTTGTTGTACATTGGTAAAAGAATGAACTGCTGAATAGTGGTTAGTGGGTACTCCTACCTTAGGCTCGGGTGGGTGGGATGGCAAAGTATTGCAGTATATATATATATATATATATATATGTTTTTTTTTAAATAGGTAGGTATTGATATCCGTTGTCAAATTTACATAATACACGCGATTAGGTGTTAAGTTAGAAAAACTAGATTGCCTCATCTAGTTTTGTTATGGTGTCCAAAACATTGATATTATATCCTATAATGTAAATATCTTGACGGAATTGAAAAAGCAAAGACATTGGTTGTACAAATAAAAAAAAGATTGCCAAAGTTTCAATCATAAGTCAGATTGTTATCTGAATAACTTATCTTACAACAACAGTCTTTGGCAATCGCAAATAAATTCAAAGGAGATTTGTGAATACAAAAAAAGAAATATACCTAACGATATGAATATTTTGCACGGAACTTTCTCCCCACTCTGTACTATTCATGAATAAACTGTACAGCCAGATGTCTACTCTAGAGATTGCCTTGCCAGCGTTCATTTATCAGAACAATTTAAATATTTATCTATGGAACTGAATTTTAAGCATTCCGATATGAATTTGAATTGAAAATCCGTTTCGTTTCCAACGATATTTCATTGTGTTCTTTTGATACAACGGTTTCAAGTGCTAAGCATATTTTTATCGTGCTGCTCTGTCAGAAATTATGTGTCCGAAACAGACAACACAATCCATTTTAACCATTTTCTAACGGCGAGCGACGTTAAATGCATTTAAACATTACGACGACGAGAGTAAAGATATGTGAGACACGCCGGCAATTGATACAGTGAAGAGTGCCAGAATGCCCACTAAACCACTGGCGTAAACCCGTCCGTTAATGTTGCGGCTCCCGTATACGCATTCCTGATGCCTCCGTAGGCTTCGGTCAGATGAATAGCTTAGCCTATCTCAATTTGCGATACATATATCGTTTTTTAAAGAACTAAGGATATTATTTTGTGTAAACAAATACTACTCATTAATAATAATGTCATCATCAATAATAATATCTATGGGGAGCATTTTCGAATATCGGGCACAAGTTATTATTATTATTGCATCCAATTTAGTCTTTCATGACTCTTTTCATGCACGCGCGTCGGTTTTTGAGGCTCCTAACATTGCCTTCCTCCAGAAAAGTGCGTCTTTGCCGTCCTTGACTCCTACATCAATCCGCTTCACGATTTTGTCTAAGGATGTATGCAGGGATAATGGATCTAAGTATTCTGTATATATCCAGATCTTGTAAAATATAATTTTGGACATCATTAATTCCTTACTTACCATCTTTTTTTTTCAAATAAATAAATAAATTATCTACTCATTGTGTCCCAAAGTCTCTCACAATAGAAAGTAATCAGTTATGAATTCACTTGTGAAGTTGAACAGAACTTCCGAGACATATTCCTATTGTCGTATTGAAATAGATTTATAACCTTCAGGGACTATTGTTGACTAATGTCGAATTGAAGTAAATAATAGAAGGTATTTTTAAAATAAATATCTCGCAGTCGAGATATCTATTTTCAGATTACTCGGCCTCGGTAAGTGCAATTACTTGAAGCTTTATTTTAAATTCACTGTTAAAAAAAACTCAAATTCATGAAACTAAAGTTATGTCAAGTATCTAATGTTTAGTTAAAATTTGGTTTTTTAGAGAAAATGTCACGTAAATTTCAGGCTATCAAATAATCTGACCGAATAATAAAAATACTTAGATTTTAATTTTTATCTGAGGTACAATACACATAGTTCACATATAGTAAGCGCCCTCTAGTTCCAAACATAGCAACTAAAAGCTGGTGTTACGAGGAATACATAATGGATAGTAATATATATATATACATATCTTTTATAAATAGATACTTATTAAACATAGTAACATCCAGACGCCATATAAACATTCATTCTTGTCATAAATATTCGTACTCAGGTGGGGATCGAACCCGCCAACCGAATATGTTTAATTATACGACGAATGAACAGGGCATACTGGTAATAAGTTATATTTATTACAAACATTGAATATCTTACTGAATATACTAGGTATATAATAATATTATTACTTAAGGAAATACTAGAATATAAAATAATTAAACATTGATCATTGATCAGTGACCATTGATTTTTCGATCTGATAATGATCTGTGACGCTGGTAGACCTCCTAACTTTTCGTCATAACATTTTAATTTTAACAGTGGTAGAGCCAAGCAGTTTGCTACATGAATAGGACGGCTCGACCGGTGAAATACCACGATTTCTCAGAAGATCGATGTAAAGTTGTACAAGTCATGTTACGTTCGGTGAGAGAGGTACCCGGAGGCCCACCCCTTCCCCATCCCTTTTACTATCCTACTTCTTTAAAAGTCAACAATGTAACTGTAACACTATATATGGTACAGGTATCCATGGGCGGCGCTGATCACTTACCATCAAGTGACATGCCTGATCGTTTGCCCTCCAATCCCATAAAAAAAACAAAAATAACAGGAGAATTCTCGCTTAGTCTACAATTTGCAATCCAATTGCAACTTTTGCATGTCTTAAATGATAAAAGTCCGTGTGTGTAAAGTTGTCTTTAAAATGTTGACAATATTATCAGTTTAAGAAAGACCCTTTTCATCTATTCACATCTTGTTGACATTTTAGCATCATTAAATGTAAGCTCTAGCTCCTCTTCACGAAATTTTGTTGACTGTGGAACGCTTAAAGAAATAACATTCATTTTTATGTTTAGAAAACTCCAGCGTATCCACCTAAGATCTAAAATTTTAGAGGGTCGACTGACATATAAAAAAAGAGTTACCAACCTCTAAATGGAACACAAAACGTGACTGTTTTATGTTCAAAAGAATATTACGGTGGTTGTGGCATTAGAAAATAAAAATATTACTATACGAGGAAGACTGGGTTTTTTATATATACGGTTTACTGGATACAGTAATAAGACTTTGCTAGAGATATTTAAACTTATAATTGTATCCATTGTATTCATAAACGTGCAAATTTTATGATATAACCTAGACTAAAATTATAAAAAGAATAGATTTGTATTTTTGTATGTAACGAATAAACTCAAAAGCTACTGAACCGATTTCAAAATTTCCTTCACCATTGGAAAGCTCATTATCTAAGCTATATAGTCATCTTCGTCATCGCCATTTTGTTTAAATGCGAGCAACATCGCGAGGCGGAAAGCTATTATTAGGGAATTAGATGCATTCACCCAGATTAACAATGGATATATTTAATCATCATCGTCATCGCCATTTTTTTTTACTCGAGTAACACCTTGAAGCGGAAAGCTCCTGTTATGAACTCCGAGTATTTTTTTTCAGCTACACAACTTCTTTGAATTTCTTCTTTCTTTTACCATTATGAAGTGATAATGACAAAGCATAATAAATAAGAAATTTTTTAAAATATATATAAATGAGGGCACTGCGCAAAATCTGCGGAGTGACCCTCGCTGACCGGTCAGCGCGGGTCTTTCCGCAGGTTTTCCGCTGGATTGGTCTGGTTTCCGCTGGAATGTAAAATCTACAAGTTATCGCCATACATCAAAAATTTTCAGGGCTCAAAGTTTTCAGTCATCGATATTTTTCACACATAACTTCCGAAAAGAACTTCGTAAAATCATTGGCGTGAGCCAGTGTGAGGATTCAAACCCGCGACCTCTAGATTCAGAAGCGGGGTGCTCGTCCACTGGACCACCAAGGCAACTAGTATAACTTTTTGTAATATAAACATATTTGTATTAATCTTATCACGCATAAGTTTTTCATGTGATACTATAATAATACGTTCTGCTTCTCGTTTTCCTGCTCTACGTGTAATCGTTAATGATGCTAAAACTTTTCCTTGAATGCAATGTACTTACGAGTAAAAGGAGGAACAAAGACTTCGCGTCGCTTATTGAAATAATGGCCTAATTAAATTGTCATTAAGAGTTAATGAGGTGTTCATTTATCTTATAGTTTATTTGTTGGCATACGATAATGTTATACACTTCAAAATACAAATTTTAAGCCTTAAGTATATGAGCAAAGAAATAAATAGCTTACAACTGAAGTGTTTCTTAAGTTGTCTGGAAGCCATTTCTGATACATTTTAGTCAGTAAGTAGCTTCCTGGATTAAGTGCCTTCTTACAAAACCTAGCGTAGGTAGAGTACGATTATAGAGTAAGTTACGCAAAATCTACATATATATCAACAGATTTTGTATACCATTTGTGTGTTTACCTTAAAATATGATTTTATATATACTTATCATATCTTCGTAATATAAAAAGCGCTCCAATGGCGCTATTTATCAGCACCCATGTAGGAATACGTCATTGTGGAAACATGTAGGAACTTTGTCTACAGAATGATCGCTCAATCTTGGGTCAGTTATGTTATGGATAACTAATATTAAATAATAATAATAATAAATAAGTCTTTATTATCAATCAATACATATAACAATAGGTAGTTATGTAAGTTTCTATAAGACACCAGTAACATTTGATTGTCTTGCATTCGCATAGGCCTCCCCAAATACTCTCCACAGCTGTCTGTCCTTAGCAATTCTCATCCAACACGGTCCCACCACCTCTTTGATGTCATCCTCCCACCTACGGTGCTGCCTACCCTTTCTTCTATTGTTATATCTAGGGCACCACTCCGTCACTTTATTCGTCCACTTATCTGTCTTACTTCTTAATAGGTGTCCTGCCCATTTCCATTTTAGTTGTTTAATTTGATATTTTATGTCTATAATCTTGGTTTGTTTTCTTATTGTTTTTAACTTTATTTTGTCTTTTAATTTTTTTTTGGAGTGGAGTGGAGTTGCACAAAAAAAAAAAAAAAAAATATTAAATAGATATTATTTATTGCTCAAAATAGATTACTCACTTTCAAAAACTCACTTTTAAATCTATATCTCTTTTTACGTATCATAATTTTATTAAGTTTGCAAATATGTAGTTTAGCTACTTTTTTTTTTCATTAACGCGTTTCTTATTCAAATAAATAAATGACTCATACCAATGACTTTTCGAATTTATTTTCGGAATTGAAGTTAAGTTATGAAAACTTTGTGCCTGGTATGGCAATAGGTTCGCCACCTATTTCATTTAAGACGTCAACATAACGGCTAGATGAGGCTTAACAGCCGCTGCCTACACCTTCGGATAGAAAACGCGTAAAGTTATGTTTTCATATAAATAAAATGAATATTCTAATGAATTTTGGTTAAATAAAACCAGTCTGAAAAGCTTTAATGAGGTCATGTCCCGAAATAATGTTGAAATTTCGATTTACACTTTGAACTGTGTTCTTGAAAAGAGATAAAAATAAATAAAACCCTCACCAAATAATACAATATTTTCTGCTTTAATATTTATGGGTATATATTTACATTTTTTTATGGGATAGGAGGGCAAACGAGCAGGTGTGTCACTGGATGGTAAGTGACCTGCGCCGCCAATGGACACCTGCAACACATAATGTAACAATTTCTTTGCCGAACTTTAAGGGAGGAGGATAGGAAAGGATGGGGAAGAGGGTGGGCCTCCGGATACCTCTCTCACAGAACGAAACGCAACATAAACCACTCTACGTCGATCTTCTAAGAGGTCGTGGTATTTCACCTGTCGAGCCAGCCAAGCAGTTCGCGAACTGCTTGGCACTAAGTATGCAAAAGTTTGGTTGCTTGTTACTCAAATACTTTTAAACCGTTGAGAAAATTGGTTGAAAATAGCATATAAATTAAAAAAAAAACAGGTTACTATAGGAGCTACTTATCAGCCTTGTAATATTTCCCATTGTGATAAAATCTCGTTATCATCAATCATCGTTATTTTAACCTAACTTTAATCTGAACCTACGTAAATAGACAATAAAATGTACGATAACCCAGATGAGTAATTTTTCTGGATTAATTTTCACTTTTATATTATTTAAGTCTGTGGTAAAAGCTAATAAGAATCACAGCCAATATTATAAATGTGCAAGTTTCTGAAAATGTTTTGATATTCTTACTCAAACTCAAGTCCATGCTTGATTTGAGTAAGATGAAAAATGTAAAAACTGTGTTAGTAAATTTTATCCGATCAAAATTTTACTAAATTTTTCCAAATTGAATATGGCTGAAAACTTCAACATCATGCATCATAAAACCGTTGCGAAAGTAACACGTTTCAATGAAATAAAATGGCGTCTGCGGATGAATGTCGCGAACAGTTTCTATTGCTGCTGTTTCTTTGCACAATTTGATGAAATCATTTTGTCGACAACTTGCAGGCTAGAACAAGCGGTGAACATTTTCGTAAATATTTTATGTAGCTAATGAATATTCGCTTTCCGTCACTATTTAAATGGAAATATATGCGTTTTTTAAACTCGTACTTTTGTGAAATTATTTTAATTACTCATCATTCTTTGTTTGAATATATATAGTTTTTTGTATCATAGACTAGCTGACCCGGCGAACTTTATTCCGCATCAAAAGTAATAACTGCTGTCCCGCTATGTTAATACTGCGATATCTTCGAAAATATTTGTTTAAATTGCATGGTGTAAGGGGCCAGGATCATCTATATTACATGCACAATCTATTTAAGACACTTAATTGGATGAAAATTAACACTGTAATGTTTCAAATCACTTCGTAAACAGCCCATTATTTCTCGTAATAAGTAAAAAAATAAAAATAGTCATTGTGGGTTATCCAAAAGAGATAGACATATGTTTTTGCAGACTTTTTTGTAGACCTTTAAAGTTGTATAATAATGTAGTACATTGTTTTAATTTATCACTTAGGGTTCAGGCAGCGTTTGCGATTAAAGTTCTAAATCTTGAAAATTATCACTTTTTTTTTACTACACTAAACATGCATTATAAATTAAAACCACCCCGTTGACACCTTCTAACTATTAAAAAAAACCGCATCAAAATTCATTGCGTAGTTTTAAAGATATGCGCATATAAGGAGACAGACAGCGGAAAGTGACTTTGTTTTGTACTATTTAATGATGAACAACAGAAATAGTAACTTCTTACATAAATACAAATTAAAGTTTTAGAACAATCAAATACGATGGCCTACTTTTGCCAACCTCTTTTAGCAATATACTAACAAATTGTGTTGCCAGTACTAAAATATACTAAAAAAGAACCAAATTATACCAAAATTCTACTAAATAATTTTATTTTAGAACGTATGCCTGTCACCAGGTTGGCACCCGTAAAACATATCAACCCATTAATTATTTTTATATTTTTAAATTTAAATACATGATGTTATGAGCAAAGTTGATATTATGTTGTCGATTCAAAAGTCCTGTCTTAATGCATTCTTCAATCCGAGTGGAACTGAGAGTACAAATACCGTCAAATGTTTGACAGAAAGTAAGTGGTCAACTTTTATATGGGAAAATGGAATTGTCGTTTTATTCTATCTTACTCGCAATTTTTCCTCATTTGCTCACCGTTTAGACCTACCCTAGACTAAGACAAACAGTTTAAAACCAAAATCAGCTCAATCGGCACAGCCGTTCTCGAGTGTTAATCATACTAACGAACAACAATTGATTTTTATTTATATAGATATAGCAAGGATGATTGTTTTAGGATAAAAATATACAAATCAAATTTGCTATTGGTATTGTTTTTTATTCGCAAAGATGGGTAATTTATTTCGAATTTAAACCACCAGGTCAGGTCTTACGTTGAAAGAGGCAGTAGATATTACATTTGACTACCGCATAAAAATATATCAAGAAAACGACCTCATCATTTCAATATTATTTATTCACTACAGATCCCTTTCAGACTCCAACTCTATAATACGTGGTGGATTGTATTTGTGGACGGAAAATATTTGTGCTCTTTTGTTATCATTTTTCTCCACAACAATGGCGAGAAAAGTTTTTATTATAAACTTGGACAGTGAGATTTGCCCCACTTGTGCTTACACAAACATCTTACTTACTACTCGCATACGGTCAAGACTCTCTAAACATGAAGTAGATTTGATTTTTAATTTTCATTGTCATTCGTTTATTTTATGTAACTTGACTAAAATCTAGAACCATTTAAAATAATCAATATATCTAATATATAAAATTCTCGAGTCTAGATGTGCGTAATTGAACTCCTCCGAAACGGCTTGACCGATTCTCATGAAATTTTGTGTGCATATCGGGTAGGTCTGAGAATAGGACAACATTTACTTTAAAACACAAGGGTAAGCCCACCCCTCAATATTTTTTTTTAATTTTTCGACATATTTCTGTTTCTTATTTTTTTTTATAAAACGGGATACTAAAATACATACAACCCTAAATTTTCAACCCTCTACAATCAACCCCTATTTTTTCAATTTAATTTTTCGGCAAGACAATGTTTGCGGGGTCAGCTAGTAGTAATATAAAAATAAATTGAAGTGTCTATTTATAATGATGAAATAACCGTTTTCTACTACATTAATATGAATATTTTTCTTATCTTTTATTTATTGCTTCTGAGGCGAACAAAGCTCGCCAGGTCTGCTAGTATGTAATAAGTACGTACCTAGAATGGATATACAATACATACATCGCAATGGAATTAATTTAAAGAATGCATTTAATGCTGTGTTTAGCATGATCTAGTAGAAATTACCTATGCAGGCGTCAAATTATAGGCAGAGGACTAGATTGGTGATGATACTTATCGCCGTATTTCTGAAACACACAAACGAAAAGTTTTTATTGTGCTGAATGCGAATGCTGACGCTCCAGGTCATCGATAAGTTGATTAATATATTGTATCTCGGATATACACTATACCTACCTGTCATACCATTAGCAAAGTCTACTCTACTATAAAGGGATGAAAATATATCCGTCAGGAAAAAAAAATAGTTACCTACCCAGAAAGACACATAAAGCCGAGATGTCGTCTCACATTAATCATCTTTATCTTGAACGAGTGAAATATTTTTCATTCTTAACTTCAGTAAGAAATATGTTCATTTGTTCACTCTGAATGATAAAAATAATACAAGATGCTAATACATAATGTTTAAGTCTCAATTATGGAAAGATTGCCTTTTTCTACCCAAAGGTAGAAAAGATTCAGGAAGATTTCATTTAAGTGGTTATATAAAATCCGTAACTATCTCAACTTCATCAATTTTGTGTTTTACTGTCTTTTATTTTCTTTAATAAGCATTTATACACATAAACTATCCTCTCGAATCACTTTCTCGATAATTAAGTCTAGTTAGAGGTCATTTAAAAAAAAGTAGTTTTTTTTGACAATGAAAATCTGCTACCATGTTTATAACGGACATTCTAATAACTCTCTTGCCAGGCCAAATGCGGTATAAGCCAATTTTTAAAAATTTTATTTGACGTTGTAGTATTTCACCGGTCGAGTTAGCCTATTTATGCACTGGACGATTTCACGATTAACTATACGACCGACACATCCAGCCGTATAGAAACATTTTTAACATAACCATCATTCTATCACATTCGGATATGAAGCTGATTCTTACTATCAGATTATACTATAGCTAAATATAAATAACCATAACTAGCTTTTATGAAAAAGAAACAAATATACGTTTACAAAAATACATAAGTTTTCCTCAATAAGGTGGTCGTATTTATTTTATGACAATATGGACGTCCAGGAACCATATTTGGTTGGCTATTTCGATGCATTGACTGACTTGATCGGGTTTTAATGACTATAAAGAATTAATTGTGGGACAGAAAATTGTTCCTGGTATAGGTACTTAATTATGGTTACCAACTCTTTTTTACGCAATATTTTTTCATCTTCGTCATTGTATCCACAGTATTTTGGCTAAATATATTGGCTGTTTGGGATCAAAAAACAAACTTATCGTTAAACATTCGGAATGAATATGGATAGATTTATTGTATTTAATTGGCACTAGATCCAAAAACTATAAAAATCCATACTTATTATGCTTATGTAAATACTTTTAAAGAGTATATTTTCAAGATATAGGAAACAATAGAATTTGATAGGTATCTGTTAATAAAATATAAGGGTTTTTTTAACATCCCGGACTTGAGACGAAAAACGCAATTGGTAAACGAAACTTATACCTGTGAGTAATTTTCAGGTGATGATACACTAAGTGGTAGACAGAAGCAGCGTAAACCTAAATTATTCATTTAAATATATCACAAATTCTCATCGTAAAATTTTATGTTAAAGCTCAACATGTTGGTACGGTGAAATGATTTGGAAAAATCCTTTTATGCATTCACTCACATTATTTTTGTGAATAGTATGAAGAAGTCTCCAAAAGGAATCAAGTGGACAATGTTTAGCGTGAATAAAAAAATTATAAAACAAGGCGTAAAGAACCAATAGTTTAAAATAAATGTAATCAATATATTAAAACTAAAGGAAGGTAATTTGTCAAACGATTGTTATCAGTTGAATAATTTGGTACTAAAGCCACAAACTTAACCATTCACTACATATTCATGATCTCCCCGAGGCGAATACTATTGCTGTTTAGTACTGGCTGGTATTGACTGGATACATTTAGTTTTGTGTGTTACAAAACACAATAGACGTTTTATGCAATCAACTTTTTGACATATAATTATCACTTTGCACTTATAGTGTATGTTTCCTACCACGAAAGTGTCTCATGCCATGTCCTGTTTTAGAGAGAACCCATCGATCGATTCTGCCCATTGATTGATGTGTCCATGGGCGACGCTAGTCACTTACCAACCACTACCACCACCTATTTCCTCGTGTGCCCCTGTCCCGTGGAAATAAATATCTGTAATGTGTTAAATCCATTAAAGCTTGTATAATAAACAAACGAGCCTCGTCACAGATGACTGAGGAGAATTAACTACGACAATATTGGGAAGATATAAAACATCCTTCCATTTTAAGGTTGTAAACTGTGTTCGTAATTTTTTTTCATGAAACAGTAACGATAAGATTGTCATGTCATGTTTCGACAAGACGCATTATCAATAAATTTGCAACTAACTTTTTCATGAATATATGTATATAAAATAACAGTACTAAAACACTGTCATAAGTATAATACAGTTCTATAAGTGGTAGAGTTGCAGTTCGTCACATGTATGGGCCGGCTCGATCGGTGAAATACCACGATCTCTCGGAATATCGGCATTAAGTGGCTGGCTCGAACCGCGTTTCCTTCGGTAAGAGAGTTATCCGGAGGCCCGATTACCTTTTCCCTCCTACTCCCTTAAAAGGACGGCAACGCACATTGGCGGCGAGTAGTTGCTTACCATCAGGTGAACACTAAATTATATATGTAGTTCGTAATAGTACGTATTAGTTCAATTTTATTCCATGTATGTAAATGTAGTTAGATATGTATTTACCTAATACATTCTCATCTAAGGTAGTAAACCTTATCGGATGTATCCAATAATATCTCGGACACAATACACGTAGCGCCCTCCAGTTCCAAGCAACTAAATGCTTGTGTTATGGATACTAGATAGGGGATATTAATACAGAATAATATATACTTTTCTTTTGTAAATACACACTTATAATACTTAGAAAAACACCCAGACGCCACACAAATATTCATGTTTGTCACAAATATTTTTGCTCGGGTGGGAATCGAACCCCCGACCTCATTGCTGTAGTAGGTAGTTTTACCAATGCGCCACGAGGCCCGTCAATATTACATGTCTTGATAATATACACGCCTTATTATGTTAGAAGTTATATGTTGACAATAGTATATAACCTTTAACAGTAAATATGGTATTTAACGAATTGAATTATTAACAAGACTATTATTATATTAACTGTTATATTTTTTTTTTACAATTTGCCAAATATTTAATTAGAAATTTAACAATTGTTACCGATGAAATATTTTTATTTTTATGTATATATAATATACCAGGTAAATATTAAACATAACAGTACATAAAATAAGAACTTATTACTCTACTTGAAGAATCCTGACTTATTTTCGAGATAAATAATCATTATGAAACTTTGCGTTTGAAATATTCTGCAACTTAAAGTTTACTTTATTTATATTTCCACTTATAATATTATTTAGTTTTTAATTAATTGTTGCCGGGGCAGCTACAACTATATAGATTATAGATAAAATAAAACAAATTTAATTGTAGTTGGCAGTCAAATATAATCATCATAGAAAATCTGTCTCAAATATCGGAGTCCAATTAGTAATAAATAATATTCAAGAGGTCGTATGAAAATGAACTCTGTTTGATATTAAGGTGGAGCACGTAAAGGCTGTCATGAACAGATCTCATATGGATGTAATAAGTAGGAGTCTATAACATCTGACACTTTCTCGCTTAATATGCAAAATCTGCCAAGACTAGATGAAATAACGTTTAGGAATTATCATGCACCGAGAGTCTAAGGTATATGTAAGATTATTTTTAAGAAACATCGAGAATATGATTTTCTGTTTTTCTGTTTAGTGTGCCAGGTTCCACGGAAACCAAAAATAATAAACAAAGAAGGATTGATAATTGATGGCTTACTAAATTCTGGATATTTTAATTTTCACAAATAACGTAAAGTTAACGTCAACGCTAAATATTAAAGTATTTAATTATTATGGTCGTGAGTGCTAAATACGATGGCCATTCATCGTATTTAGCACTCACGACCATATAATATGGAAAAAAAAATATTGCGGCGAAGAAAATTTGAAAACTTTCAATAAAAAGTCATTTTATCTCAATAGCTTATAAAAACGAATGGGTTTTAGCGATGCAGACTCATAAACATCATCAAAGATAAGTAGTATAGAAGATATTTCAGCAAAAAAAGATTGCGAAATATGTCGCAAGTTCTATAACTTGCGACATATTTCGCATTATATAGGAATACAATTTTCACCTGAGGTGTACACGAATCTGCGTTCCTGTTTTTATTACCAAAATAATATTTCCTTAAAAATTTCAAGTATCAACTTAGAGCCTCAGTATGTACAATTTATATAATAATAAAAGCTTGTCGCGCGAGTTGTTAATAAAACTGTACTAATTTTACGTCAAATCAAATCAAACTAGCTTTATTTTCATTTTCATTTCATTTTAGCTTCATCTTCACACACAGTTAAATATAGTCCGTAAATACAGAGATTTAACTTATTATTATATTTAAAGCATAACTTATTAAAATACGAGCGCTTGAGAAAATTGCCTCCTTAGAACAAATACAAATTCAAATATCTTTATTCCTTAGACTTTACGCACGGACGATTCTGAGTGTATCATGAGAAGAAATGGGCAAAACACTCATGTAAATTAATCTACCAAATTTACTATATTATCTATTGCAATTTAATTACTTACTGATAGGGAGTCAAACCTCGCGACAAGCTTTTATTATTATATAAATTGTACATACTGAGGCTCTAAGTTGATACTTGAAATTTTTAAGGAAATATTATTTTCTTATTTTTAGAGCGCTTAAATAAAAGCTTCTTTAAATAGGGTTTTTGCTCATTAAAACAACTTTTAGGATTAATATGTGTCCAAGAAGATATTATTAAACTTTCAAACATAGAAAGTCATTACATTCTATAAAGAAAGAATCCATAACCAAAGGATTTTCACATAACATAGAGCTTTTAAAACTGTCATACACTTAATATCTACCTACGTTTTAGTCGGTCGGAGTGAAGTATCGACAATTTGTTGAAAACTTTCTACATTGTAGGAATTCACCTCCGACAGAAAATATATAATAAACTACTTACTTTGAGAGTATATTTCTATATATCTTTTTATTGAAGTGGAACTTCTAATGTCTCTTGCAATTGTTTAACGCTTTTAACGCCCCCATGCGGCCATTAAAAATATTATATAATAGTGGGAGTAGGCTGTTTGATATAAACCGGTCAATAAGACATGTAAGAAAATTACATAAGCGTGCTTTTTACCGTACATAGACATCTAATTGTGAGTGGTGGTACTATACTACTCATCTAATACTTATATTATAAGCGGAAAAGTTTGTTTGTTTGTTTCTTTGAACGCGCTAATCTCCGATACCGCTGGTCCGATTTAAAAAATTCTTTCAGTGATGCATAGTGCATTTATGGAGGAAGGCTTTGAGCTATGTGATATTTTCAAAATATTAAGGGCCTTTACTAAAAGTCCGATAATGTAACGCAAGGTCTAGGAAAATGACTTAAAAATGTTTACATCGCGTACGGTGCAAAAACTATAGAACTATTGTAGAATAAAACAATGTACTACAGTTTTTCAGAAGATATCATTTTCCACAAAAAAAACAAAAGGATATATCTTACTATTGTAGTTATCTCACAATAAGTTTTTTTTTAATTTGTTAATTAAACTCTTTATTTTTTATTTTGATTCTGACTAAAATTTATGACTGCAAATTTAAAACAGATCTAATGGAAATCATCAGATTAAATATATATAATAAAAATAAATAAATAATTAAATAGATAATCAGATTAAAGACCGAATTGAATATTTGAAAACTTCTAGAAGGGTTCTAGAAGTTTTCAAATATTCAATTCGAACATTTCATCCAAAAGATATCGCAATATACAATATACAACATGGCTGGCGGTCATTAAAGCTACCTGCTAAGGTCGGAGCGCTTGACTAACAGTTGTGCTCAGGAGACAATTTTTATTTTAATACTTCTTACACATTTTTTTATATTATTAGTTTTGTCAACATGGTATAATACTTTAATCAGAAATTATAACGTAACATAACTTCACGCCTCTTTGTATCCGATGGTGTAGGCAGCGGCTGTTAAGCGTCGTCTCACCGTTATGCTCACGTCCCAAATGGAATATGTGGCGAACCTATTGCCGTACCATGCACAAAGTTTTCAGTCATCATTACACATAACTTCCGAAAACAATCTCGAAAAGTCATTGGTGTGAGCCAATGTGAGGATTCGAACGCGCTACTTCTGGATTCTGAAGCGGGCTGCTCGACCACTGGACCACCGAGGATTAATTAGAATTTATAGTATTTAATTATCTTTTGGACATTTTGATTTTATTTCGTTGTAGATACTAGTCGTAGTACCTATACTTAAACATATACATAAATTAGAATTTAGCGTGTAAGAATCGTGCATTTTGCCGCTCTGTTCCCTCTGCCTATTCTGCAAGGGATTTAACGTAAAGTTATTCAAGTATGTATTAAAATCTTATATATTGAGAATTTGTCTATTAAATATGCCTAACTAACAAGTAAAATGAACTACTAAATTTCTTGTTAATTGTTAGGTAGTTATAATCGGGCAACGTGACCGTCATCATGACTGAACTACGCACATTTGACGTAACACTCTCGTTTGTCCTTTATAAGGCTTAAAAGGGTTAACAGCTGCGGATATTATTTCTCGGGGGTTTGTTTGCGGCCTTTGGTAAACCATGTGAAAGTTCGGTAATAGTTATACGACACGAAAACTGTAATTAAAACTGAATAAAATTAATATATCATTTAGATGCTGAAAAGTTTTAAATGGGTATTATTACAGAATGACACTCTAAAAGAGGCAAAGTTTTAATAAAAACATAGACCAACTCTCCATAAGCAGCCATAGTGACTCCATAGCTGGTTTTACCGGATTCAATGTAACGTGTCAAAGTGGTTGTGGTGCTTTCTGCTTACCGCCTATTTATCGAACATATCTTGATCAGTCATTTATACATCACACATAAATTTCGAAAAGATTTTGAAAGGGTGTTTGGTTACCACTATTGTAAAAAACATTTTCTGGCAATATCTTTTTTATATACAAGATATTTTACAAAAGAAAAATACACTTGAGTTTATCGAATTGAGTTAGGTCTTTGGTTAGCAAACAACGAATCAGTAAAGATCACGTGCCGGATAACATTCCAGGAATAGATATCAGAAGCTTACAGTGGAAAACAATGATTTTTTCCCTACTCTTATAGAAATTAACTTAATTAATTGACAATGTTTTAGGCAACTGAAATACGTCTCCTTAATTCTCAAGTCACAGTTGTATAGAAAGTTCCTAGTAAAATAACTAAATTGTAAAATACTAAAAATTAAGACAGTGTAAACAAAGGTTCCAATCTTTTCATTAGACAAAACAAATTCATTCTTGTTTACATAAAACCCGTGGAGAATTCTTAGCACTTGGCGAAACTTTGAATCTATTTATTGTCTCCAGAACTCATTAATTTTTAATTAATTTGTATAGCTGAACTTGGTATTGCAAGTATAATTCATCATCATCATCATCATTCATCATTAGCCTTTTTTTTGAGATCCACTGCTGGACATAGGCCTCCCCATAGAGCGCCACAACTGCCGGTCCACTCAATCATGGGGGGATTTTGCCATAATTGCCACGCTTGGCAGGCGGGTTGGCGATCGCAGTAGGCTGTATTTTCTTCAGAGAGAATGCTGCTGCCCATTCTTCTAGCTTTTCCCTTAGTCGCCTTTTACGACACCCACGGGAAGAGATGGGGTGGCGGTATTCTAAGCCGGCGCCACGCAGCAGCAGTATAATTGCGACTAATAAATGCAAAAGTAATATACCTTTTTTTTTTTTTTTTTGTTTACGCAGTGTAATGCCAGGGGTTTACGCATTGCCCCGCCGGCGCCGGCCTACACCGGACCACCGACGGGGGGATGTGGGGCTCGCCGAAAAGTAATATACCTACATTAACCTTTGATTTTTTTCTCTTTGAGTATCGTCTTGAAACTACTATTAATTTGTTTGTCTAAATTAAAAGTGCTAGTTATTAAAGACTGAATTGTTTGCACCCAGCCAGAGTATGAAAAAATATTAAGATAAGATGGTTAGTAAAAAAACATGATTATGAAGGATGTTAGTGTTGAAGAAGCAAATGATATAAAAGAGTGGAGAAGCAAAACCTGTTGTGACAATCCAAAATGATGAGACCAGGGCAGGAACATGATGACAGTATGACAAAAAGTTCACTATCGATTCCATCACACCAACTATTTCATCTAATGCAGAATGAAAATAGTATAAATCAAAACTGAAGACAAAATTTTATGTTAATATAGAGATAATTGTATAGTTGACATTAGCAGTTTTTTTCTCCACCAACTTCGGTCGGTGCTATATTAATTCACAAAGGGGGATGCTCAGCACACATTAACCTGATTACTCATGAAAGTATTATACGTAACATACACTATGACATGCTATGTTACTGCAAATTAGCTTACTCTAGGTGTAACGAACTTTACATCTTTGAATGACATTAAAATTATCACTTTCCACAGCTAAACAGCGAGATTTTGAGTTTTATTTTGACAATTCTTGAAATTTTCCATCACTGATAGAGTCGAATTTCAACGTAAAGTGGTTAATGGCGTTCGTTAAGAGAGATATTCCGAGGCCCACTACCTTTGTTTTCCATTTCCCATCTCCTGTCCATCCGAATTAAAGTCGGACTATACAACTGTTATGTAGTCCACTTGTTGTTGCAAAAGTACAGCGGCACTTGTTTCTCTCCATTCCCATAAAAAACGTTATCTTTCTCATAACCTAATTCCGATTACTTTATCACAACATAACATAAACATAACTTCACGCCTTTTGTTACTCGAACGTGTAGGCAGCGGCTGTTAAACCTCGTCTCGCCATTATATTTACGTCCCAAATGGAATAGGTGGCTAACCTATTCCCATACCGGGTACAAAGTTATTCAGTCATCGATATTTATCACACATAACTTCCGAAAACAATTTCGAAAAGTCATTGGTGTGAGCCAGTGGTCTGGAGTCGAACCCGGACCTCTAGATCAGAAGCCGTGTGCTCGACCACTGCGCCACCGAGACTGACTTACTTACTTTATCATGATATTTAAATTTAAAATTGTACACGCACACTGTGCTCGTAAATCTTTGCATATACTTAAAGTATATTGATGGTTTCAGGTTGTTACGTCTAGAATTCTTAATGAGCCTACAATGACATATTACACAGGCTTGATTGAAATTGAGCTTACATGAGTTATCCAGGAATGTCTCGTAGGAATTATACAAGGTTATTTGTAAAATAGTAATAAGTTATATATAGTAGTTTCATATATAGATACGTTACTATTAATATGAGTAAAATAGGAAAAATAAGGGGTCGGCAATGAGATCAGAGGGGAGAGAGGAATGGGTTGGGCTTCCGGCTCTACCACTGTTAAATTTCTCAATTTCCAATTCAAACACCCATTTGATAAGTAAACGGCTATGTACCATTAGGTAATGTTAATTTATGAGCAAAACAGATGTTCACCATCAAATGAATTAACACAGAAAACCCTTAATTAATACTAGCAGGTCACAAGAGATTAACCCAAAACAAAGGTACGCAAATTTAACAAGTATATATATATATCTATATATATATAAGAGATTTCCACCTATATATTGACTCATCACGATATCTCTGGAACCATAAGGCGTAGCGACTTGAAATTTGGTAGGATTATTCCTTTCGCCGAGTAAAGGTCAGCTAAGAACGGATTTTACGAAATTCCACCCACAAGGGGGGTTGCGGGGGTGTTAACAATGGAAAATTCCCATTTTTAACCTATAGCTGCTATCGACTTCAAATTTGTCGAAGATATTGCAGTATTAACATAGCGGGGCAGCAGTTATTACTTTTGATGCGAAACAGAGTTCGCCGGGTCAGCTAGTATATATATATACTTATATAGATATATATATATATATACTTATATATGTATTATCACGTTATTATTAATATAAAGTATATATATAATTTTTTTGATGTGGAATCTGCTAGTCTACTAAATTTAAATATATTCAAATGTTGTATGCTGCTGTATATATACTAGTCCTACTTTCATTTTTCATTCCTTCTACATACTAAAACTACTGGAGCTTGCTCGGACCAAGTTTCTCCATCAAAGTCTTAGGTTCCTTGGTTGGTTGAATAAATTCTTTCAATAATCTCCTTCACCGGAAATGTACAAGATAGTTTTACAACTGAGACCTCTAGTTTGCCGTTCCTTTGTTTACAGGCTGTGTTAACATATTAACTTTTAACGGTTAATCTCTTGTTACCTGCTAGTATTAATTAGTTAAGGGTTTCCTGTGTCAATTAATTTGAAGGTGAATATCTGTTTTGCTCATAAATTAACATTACCTAATGGTACATAACTGTTTCCTTATCAAATGGGTTTTTGAATTGGAAATTGAGATTTAACAGTGGTAGAGCCCTGCAGTTCGCTGCATGAATGGGCTGGCTCAGCTGGTGAAATACCAAGACCGCTCACAATATCAATCGCCTTTATCTAGGTAAAAGATGTGGCCGGAGGCCCTTCCTCTCTCCCCTCTCCTCTCATTTCCGACCCCTTCTCTTTCCTATTTTAAAGGTCGGCAACGCAACTGTAAGACTCTATGTGTTGCTGGAGTAAATGGACGACATTAGTTGCTTACCATCAGCTGATAGTCTTAGTCGTTTACCCTACTATACCGTATGAATGTATTTTAAAGATTCACTATTTTAAACCATTTTTTATTCGAACTAATAATAGTACAACTAAAACGAAGCGACCATAAGGTCGCTTCGTTTTAGTTGATATTAAATTATATCGCACTCGAGTTTTTATATAATGTATAGGCGAAAATATTCTACGCTTATCATATACCTTAAAAGGCATATTTATTCAGATTTAAAAACTAAAAATATGGCAGTTCTGTTTATAGTAAAGACTACTAAGCATTATTATAATATAAAATCAATAAAAGAGCCCGAAAATGTCCCATGAGGCGCAAATTTTTTCATCAAATAAAATCATTCAAATCAATAAATTCATTTCATGTTCTAAATAAAATGTAAATAGTTTCTGTGTAGTTACCAAAGATAACCAATCAAATAACCTCTAATGTCACAAAATTTATATTGCTATAGATTAAATCATTATATACATATTATAACCCTGTACGTACCTAGATTAATTGTAATGTAAAAAATAACCTTGTATATAAGTATTTGTAGAGGTCACGTAAACGAGGTTTGAAGACATTCCAATCACGTATAAAATGTTCACTTACTTACCTTCACGGTCTACAGAGCTAGGGTTTTTCCGGGCCCACTGAGAAAGGGGAAATTTTCATTTTAGACAAACTTATTCGAAATCCGTAGAATGATTAAACATGACTGCATTAAATCATCTTAGAATTCTTTTCAATATGTTTAAAACTAAAAAAAAAACCTGAATCATAAAAATAATTAGGGTTATTTTTTACTTTACCTACATTTTTGCGAATAAAAAAATGTTAAGATTTGTATAAAGGGGGTAGGTAAGTAAAACCAAGTAACTAAAATGACACATTTTTTTATGATAGTCATTCTATCAATTTAATCTATTTATTAGTTTATTATTACAATATTTAATAAGTGAAACTATTTTTTTATGGGATAGGAAGGCAAACGAGCAGGCGTGTCACCTGATGGTAAGCAACCAACGCCGCCCATAACACCAGCACCACATATAGTGTTACTGTTGCGTTGCCGACCTTTAAGGGATGGGGATAAAGGATAGGGAATGCGGGTGGGCTTCCGGATACCTCTCTCACCGAACGAAACCCGGCATAAGCCACTTTACGTCGGTCTTCTGAGAGGTCGTGGTATTTTACCGGTCGAGCCGGCCCATTCATGCAGCGAACTGCTTGGCTCTACTACTACAAAAGTTTAATTTCCACTTCAAACGGTTTTAATTTAATCAAAATTCAACAGAAGTAACAACATTGATTATGTTAATACATTACTTTGAAAATTTCAGTTAAGGTTCTAATTAATTCTCAATAAATAATAAACCAATATTAGTGTTTATTATCAATTAATACTTCAGTTAAGATTTTATCTCAAAGAGGTGTTGTCCCTGACCAAAATCTGGTATGCAAATTGGCTATATTGCAAGATGGGCTGACTAAGATTAATTCGGTAAGGTAAACCGTATCAACAGAAACTGTGGAAAGCGGAAATAGCATCTCAAATTATTTAGGTTACTTAATGGCAATGGTGTAAGTCTCGGTGGTCTAGTGGTCGAGCACACGGCTTCTGAATCTAGAGGTCGCGGGTTCGAATCCTCACACTGGCTTACACCAATGACTTTTCGAAGTTCTTTTCGAAAGTTATATGTGAAAAAAAATCGATGACTGAAAAAATTGTGCCCGGTATGGCAATAGGTTTGCCACCTATTCCATTAGGGACGTAAACATAACGGCGAGACGAGGCTTAACAGCCACTGCCTACACCTTCGGGTAGAAATAGGCGTGAAGTTATTATGAGTCAGAAACTCAATTTAAAAGAAATGTACATACATGACATTATAACAAAGTTTAGGATTATATATCGCGTTTATTTATTACCAATTTTATTCATTTCCCGACGTTTCGAACTCTTTACAGAGATCATTTTCACAAGTGATGAACAAAAAGATGGTATTCGTTCAAAAGCAAAACAAAAATGTCAACAAACAAAAATCTGTACAAACCAAACTTTTTCTATAGTAAATATATCTTGTTAATAAATATTTAATTTTTGTTTCATGGTTTGATGTGGGTTACACTACGAACTAACTCGCGGCTGGCTCTTCTTTTTTCACCACTTGTTTCGGACTTAGCTGTGTAAACACGGTGAACGATTATCCTGATTTTTTCCGCTGAAATAGAGTAATTTTTTTTTATTATGAAAATTAATCTTATTGGATTTGTAATTATTTTTGTAAGTATTTTTTTTATCTACATTTATAATATTCGCATCGTCTCCTTGTGGGTATTGTCAAATAAAATGTTTGATCCAACGATTGGTTGGTGAACTCATTGTCATACTTCGAGCACTAAATTTACAGCCACAAATAATCCAGTACCTTCATAACATTTGATGAGATTTCCAATATATGAAGTTTTTGTTTCGCAAAGATGTAGGCAGCTACAGTTATGACTTGATTAACCAATTGTCACTAAAAAATCGTAAAATATCTATCGAAACCTATTTTAATGAACAAGACAATATTTTTTCTGTCATTATTATACTAGTACATCACAAATAACTTTAGAAAATAATCATTTTTGATAATATAGTCTGGCACTTGAATTTAGAAGAATAATATTTATTAATTTCAAGTTGAATCTTCTCACGTCTGGTCTGAAATTTTTAAAGAGATTTCTAGAAACTGTTGATTATAATTTTTATAGAACTTTAGGTTAAGTTTAAAAAATGCTATTTAAAATGTATAGATATTTGACTTGTTATTAATAACGTTAAAACTATAATATATTATTATTAATATATTTAAAATTTCCGACATCAGGAATAAAATTAAAAATGCCATTTTATATATACTTACGGTGATACTTATAATTAACTTTGATGTATTGACTTAGAATATCGCACTAAAAATAAGAAGACATTGAGCCCAATGCTATTTGATAATCAAATAACTTCAGAAAATATTTCAAGAAAATAACACCAGCTGAATAAAACGTAATCTCAAAGTTTTGACATAATTGTTGTTAATTTCATTGTGAAAAGTAACTCAAACAATATCTATATTCTTGGGAAGGGTAAGATGATAAATGAGCTCAGTAATTTGTCAAAGAGCATAGAGTAAGAGTAAGGGAGAAATAAAGGCATAAAGATGAAATTTATTCAATTTGTTTAATTTTTGTTTCATATCTATAATTCATTATGTAAAGGTGTAAATACTTGTAATAAACGGTTGTACTTGTAAAAAAGCGTTGTGCTGTGGTGTACCAGCTTAGTTAAGTATTATTAATTAAAAGTTAATAAGAATAACAGCAAAATTTAAAGCAAATAAAAGCATCTAAAAATGCACTCGTTTTTTAAAAAATAGAATAACTTTAGTAAAACTTGCTTTTGAGCGCAGTAGAAAAATTTCTAAACAGGTAAGAAAAAATAACCAGTTCTTACAACTTCGCTTGTTATTCCGTTTCAACGCTTGTAATATTACAATTAAATTACTTAGTACTTTTTTTCTAATATCGCTAGTGGTTTTATGGAAATGTAAGAATATTTTTAATACTTATAATAATATCAAAGCCTTTATTTCCGAAAAAGGGAGAAACATTATTTACAACATTTTCACACTAGATATTATTAATCAGAGAATATCTCTTATTTCGGTGTGCCTTGCGGCAAAGGCCTCCTCCAACTCTCTCCACTGTACTCTGTCTGCTGGTACTCTCATCCAGAGCGGTCCCAGAGTTAACTTGAAGTCATCCTGCCATCTTATAGCTTTCCGACCTCGGCTTCTCTTGCCATCTCTCGGGTACCATGTTGTCACCAGTTTACTCCACTTTTCCTTTTTGCAGCGAAGCATATGACCCGCCCACCGCCATTTGAGTTGGTCGATGCGTGACAAAATGTCTGTAAGTTTTGTCTTACTTCTGATATCTTTGCTCGAAACTTTGTCCAACAACTTCAACCCAGAATGCTTCTTTCCATACTCCTCTGATTTTTAATACTTACTACATACAAAATTATGTTTGGAATTCAAATAAAACAGATTTCTCAATACGATTACCAGTAGGTTTATGAGTTGAGAAAAGTCTTATCGATAGTTCTCTTGGCCTACTTGGCAAGAATGTTGATTTAGTAAAAGACAGGAAAATAATGAATGGCCCTGAGATAAGTTCTTTTACAATTTATCAGTCTGTTTGTAATTTCATGACCATAATAGACGGTAGAATTGGCAGCGGTAAGTGTGCCTGTTCACGCCAAAATTTATCACCGAAATCTGACGAAAGTCAATGATGTGAGTCAATACTTGATAAAATTAAAGTGCTGACCAATGCCTGACGCAATGGACGCATATTTGTTTTCAATCCTCAATACAGAATCTCAAAATTGTGTCTTCCTGCGTTCCACGAGATCCTCTAGTTAACGCTTACGACAAAATATGGCAAAACTAATTGCCGCTGCCTGCATCTACTGATATTAAAGGCGTGAAAAGGCGTCAAAAGTTTTCATTAATATTTACTTTAGTAAATTCCTTTTGCGTAATCACACGAGTCCGTACAAAAGAACTGACTGCGCTGGGAGAGAGGCACGGAAATTTGCCGTCTCACTTAATCTCACTCAGCTAGTCGAGGAAGCTACTAGGGTACCAGATGTTGAGGGCCAAACAGCAAACTGCCTGGACCTTCTGCTGACAACAGATCCAGACAGATATACAGTAAATGTAACTTCCCCTTTAGGAACGTCTGATCACTGTCTGGTGAAATCTGTGTCGACCTACTCTCCGCTGGATCATGATAACCTTGGTTCACGGCGACTATGGCGATACAAGTCGGCAGACTGGGACGAGATGCGACACTTTTTTGCGTCTTATCCTTGGCGGCAGGTTTGCTTTTCTTCCAAAGATCCATCGAGATGCGCGGACGCTATTACCGATGTGGTGCGTCAGGCGATGGAATATTTCATTCCATTCTCTGACGTATCAATCAATGGCAAAGCTCAACCTTGGTTTAACATCGAATGCACTGTTGCTGAACAGGAAAAGCATTTAGCGTACCTATCCTGGGTTGACTCTAGACAGCGTAAATCTCCGGACATGAGGTCAAAGAAGAAAGCCTTTAACATAGCCGCCAAGTCCTACAAAAGGGCACTCAAGAAGGCACGCGTCAACCGCATACAAAACATTGGCGCAAAGCTTTCTACTGCACCATCCGGCAGTAAAGTTTTTTGGTCGCTCGCCAAAGCGGTTGAAACGAACTTCTGCCGGTCATCATTACCTCCACTGCTGAAACCTGACGGTACACTGGCGCATACCGCTAGTGAGAAAGCAGCCTTATTCGCTTCTCTCTTTGCACACAACTCGCGTCTAGATACTGGTAATGCTACTCCCCCCCAAATGCCTCAATGCGATTCGTTGATGATGGAGATCCGCATCAAAAACAAAGACGTACTGAGAGCATTGCGTCGTCTAGATGTGAACAAAGCCAGTGGACCGGACGGTATACCAGCTGTACTTCTTCAAACTTGTGCACCCGAGTTATCTCCTGTATTGACACGTCTTTATCGCCTTTCCTTGAAAGCTGGAATCGTGCCGAAATCCTGGAAGCTAGCCAATATACAACCTGTACCCAAAAAGGGCAGTCGGGCCAACCCTGCCAACTACCGACCCATCTCCATTACCTCCATACTATGCAAGGTCATGGAGCGCATATTAAACCAGCACTTAATGGCATACCTAGAACATAATGATCTCCTAAGCGATCGACAATACGGCTTTCGTCGGAATCGATCAACAGGAGACTTTCTAGTGTATGCCACACATATCTGCTGTGAGGCCCTGGAGGGGAATGGTGAGGCACTCGCGGTATCTCTTGATGTCTCGAAAGCCTTTGACAGGGTTTGGCATGCCAGTCTTATTGGCAAGCTTCCAGCTTTCGGTATTCCCCCTACCCTGACTGCTTGGATTGAGGACTTCCTGAGGGATCGATCTCTGCGTGTCATTGTAGACGGCTGTACATCGGAGTCTATGTTCACGAATGCGGGTGTTCCTCAGGGGTCGGTCCTCTCCGCGACCCTCTTCCTGTTGCATGTCAACGATCTGCTGGTACCGGGTATCTACGGTTATGCTGACGACAGCACTATCGTTGACAGGTATCGGGTCAGTCCTCGAACCAGTCGTGAACAGGTCCAGATAGAGAGAGAGGCTATGGTTGAGCGGGTTAACCTTACACTTAGGGCTGTCTCTGAATGGGGCGATGCCAACCTTGTAAGGTTCAACTCTGCTAAAACCCAGACGTGTCTCTTCACTGCCAAAAAGAGCCCTCTCACCTTGGCTCCTACTTTCCAGAGTGTGGCACTGGAATACTCTGACCGCCTCCAGTTATTGGGTATTGAACTATCCCATAACCTTAACTTTGGGCGGTTCATCGAGTCTAAGGGAAAGGTGGCTGCAAGGAAGCTAGGCATTCTTGCAAAGGTGCGGCAGTATTTCACGCCGAAGCAGCTTGTTACCTTGTACAAAGCTCAGGTACGATCATGCGTCGAGTACTGCTGTCACATATGGGCAGGTGCTGCTAAGTGCCACCTTTCATTATTGGACTCGATGGAGAGGCGTGCTATGAGATTGATAGGTGATTCCATACTACTTAACCCTAATTTGGAAAGCCTTGAACATAGGCGGAAGGTAGCCAGCCTCTCAGTGTTCTATAGGCTACACTCTGGAGAGTGTGCACAGGAACTGCATGAGCTGATTCCTCCATCCCCGTTCTATAGGCGAACAACCCGACGCACATACCGCACGCATCCGTATGTCGTGGACGTACCACCTGTCCGGACGAAACGGTTTGCATCCTCGTTTCTTATACGCACTGCAAACGAGTGGAACAAACTGCCTGCGTCGGTGTTCCCAAATAACTATAATGTGGGCATCTTCAAAAATAGAGTGAATAGGTTTTTAACAGGCCAGGGCGATTTACCAACAACGACTTCACTTTCACTTACCAACAGGTGAAGTGTTGTCAAGCCCTGGTCTGTGTATAATAAAAAAAAAAAAAAAAAAAAGTCGTAGAAAAAAAAAATTAAATTACCTAAAAAATATAGAAATGGATTCATTGAACGTTAAAAGCTTTTTTCCATTTGATTTCATCCATCCTGTCTACTAGGACCTTTTAAGGGGAAAGGAAAGATAATTTAAGTAAGTGTGTGTTGGCATTTTATTCCCCACTAGCTGTTGCCAGCAACAGGTGATATTGATTTTCCAAAGAAATGAAATTAAATAAAAGTTTGTCGAATGACTTTGAGTTTATTCATTTTTTTTTTATGGGATAGGAGGGCAAACGAGCAGGCGTGTCACCTGATGTTAAGTGACCAACGCCGCCCATGGACACCTGCAACACATATAGTGTTACAGTTGCGTTGCCAACCTTTAAAGGAGTAGGATAGGAAGGGATGGGGAAGGGGGATGGGCCTCCGGGTACCTCTCTCACCGAACGAAACGCGGCATGAGCCACTTTACGTCGATCTTTTGAGAGGTGGTGGTATTTCACCGGTCGAGCCGCCCCATTCATGCAGCGAACTGCTTGGCTCTACCACTCTCAGAATTCTAAATATCGCTAGGGAGAAATAACTAATTTAATGATCATAGGAGCACTTTGATTGTAATGAAATTTACCAAATTTAATTTGAAAATATTTATTTAAT
Organism: Euproctis similis; assembly: GCA_905147225.2. NCBI lineage: Eukaryota > Metazoa > Arthropoda > Insecta > Lepidoptera > Erebidae > Euproctis > Euproctis similis. The sequence goes on from LR990108.1 coordinate 4,720,008, forward strand.
GCCATATCAGTTAAAGCAGAAAACAACAGTTTTTATGTCGCGGCCTGCATTCTTGCGGTGGTGCGGCTCATAAAGTATTTGGTCTCATGGGCAATGCATACAGTAATTGAATAATTAACTAACAAGTGTACTTATATACATTTTTGCTATGTACAACAAATCCTTGAAAATACCAGTTGAATTCCCCGCTTCCGAAATGTATTACATAGATAGATAATTTTAAATTTTGATTTCAGTTTTTTCAACTGTCTATTATATTTACAGACGCTTAAAAACTGTAATGCATATATCTGGCGAGGAAAAAATATTATCAAACATATTCCATGAGATGTAAGAGCCGGAAAAATATTTTACTATATATGAACAGCTCCCCTTGTGAATTGGGTAACAGGAAACAAATATTTGTAGCCAAATTAAATTTCTTATGTCCTTTTCAGTGAGTGAAAGCACCGGTGCGGTCCGGGTGAGGCAAATATTTGTGTGTAGTGGGTAGCGGTTTGACAGCAGATAGGTTCATAGTTGACCGGTCACCTACATACTGTATCTGTCAGTTGGGTCACGACCTTTTCATAAAGCAGGAAGTAATTTTATACAATGAGATTATAAAACAACATTCGCTTTACATAGGCAAAAGTATTGAATGTTGGATAAAGGTTCGATATAAACGCCAATACACGTATCATAATGATGGATGTTGATCATAATGATGAGGACGTTAAATGACGGACTTGTTTAAAGCTTTCAAACGTGTATAATAATGTAGTACATTGTTCGATCTATCACTTAAAATTCAGCCAGTGCTTGCAATTAAAGTGCTAAATATTGGATATTATCATTTTTTATTTGCTTATACATGAATTTTACATAATTACCACCCCGTTGACACCTTCTATCTATTAAAAAAATCTGTTGCGTAGTTTTAAATATATAAGCATATAAGGGGACAGATAGTAAAAAGCGACTTGGTTTAATACTAAGTAATGAATTATACTATATATGTCTTTGGCATAACCCCATAACTTTAAGAAAATCAAGAAGGAAACATTAATATCATCTTCTTTTTCCCTTGTTGCGCTAATTTTGCCACAATCCCAAGAGAAATATTTAATTTAATCACTTGATTTATGGTAAAAGTTCATTAATTTAAACTAAATTGCTTTTAAGGCAATTAAGACAAAACTTTAACTGCTAATAAATGATCGTAATTTTGGAAAAGATTTTTTTAATTTTAAAATCTTATATTATTCTAACAGACCATTTGAAATTTAACCAGATAGATACAGGATATGTTGAAATAACATATTAAGTACTATTTTAATCACACATACACATACAGTGCTGTGTGGCGCCGGCTTAGAATACCGCCACCCCATCTCTTCCCGTGGGTGTCGTAAAAGTCGACTAAGGGAAAAGGCTGGAAGAATGGGCAGCAGCATTCTCTCTCAAGAAAATACAGCCTACTGCGATCGCCAACCCGCCTGCCAAGCGTGGCGATTATGGCAAAAACCCCCCATGAGTGAACGAACCGGCAGTTGTGGCGCTTTATGGGGGAGGCCTGTCCAGCAGTGGACCTCAAAAGGCTAATGATGATACACATACAGTATTACTGTATTTAATCACATCAGTTTTTATTATCAGTTTTTATGGGACTTTTTCTATATTAACCGTGCAAATAATTATTTTAAATCTGGTATTAACCACTCGGAATAAACTACAGTATTTTCACGATAATCGTGAAAATACTGTCCTGTTCTTCGTGTCCTGTGTTCTACTAAGAATATATATAATCAGGATGTAAAATATGAGCTACAATAAAAATATATCATTCATACGTGTTGGGTTCCGTTATTGCTGTGCTGGTATTGACCAATTAAACAGCCTTCTACGTAAGTTGAAAGGGAAAATATCGTGTTTGTATAATATATATATGTTCCTGCTATAATGTACGTGGAGTTCTGACCTGGAAAATGTCATCCTCTCTTGTCATTGGGACACTTAGATATTTAAGGTAATGCAGACCATCTGACATACCATAAATCAGATTTTATTAGGCATTCAATATAAGGCACTAGGCTAATCATAGATTTCGTTCAACACAATATTTCTAGTGGCAGATTACTTAAGTCTACCTTTACTAATGTGCTGCTAGAAATATTAGAAAACACGAGAATTTTGCGTACACCTTTAGAAAAACAGGCTATATTTAGGAATGACCAACTTTTAAATTTTGATGTGTATTTTAGGCAAATTGTGTATATTTTCTTATTTAAACATTTTAGTTATCATTTAACCATAATACGCCCTTAACTAACGAAGAATACTAATTTAAAATTCTCAATTATTTTCCTACATGATTTTCATTCCGATGGGAAAATCGAGAATAGGCCAAATCAGCTCACAGATTTTCGAATGGAAAGGAAAAATCAATTCATTACCTAGACAATTGGATTTTGAGGAACTTTCTTTTGGTAGAAAATAGATATAGACTGAAAAACTATTTTAGAACAAAGTATTTGTATGTAATGTTTCATGTATGTTATTTTATATGCCCGAAGTCGCTACATTTTATTATATAGCAATATTTGTAAATTTTCCTATTTTTTAAATTGCGAGATGTCTCATCAATTGAGTTCCACTTGCTAAAAGATTCATAGGGGCATGACAAGAAGAAAAATTCACACTGATTTTTGGCATTTTAAGGCCCTGGTAAACGATTAAACATTTTTAACAAACTCCAAGCTTTCATCACACAATACATCAAACAAGGTTTTCATTAAAGCCGACAAACACTTACATTGTTTGACAAACACGTAGACTGTTTGACAAACGCGTCAAACATCGACGCACACTGTCAATACACTTGACTAAAACACAATTTGATAAATATTTTGATCGTTTATTATGCATTATAAAACCGGGTGTCGCATGTCATGACTTACCCACTTACTGCAGAAACCCTTTGCAGTAGGAATACAGAACCTATCTTGCTTGCTTTTATGGGAAAATTCGAAGAAAAAATGCAATAGGGGTATATTATTCGTATTTCTGTTTCTATGTCGTTTAGCTATATATTAGCGATCTGACACGATTATGATGACATTAATTTTTATTATAGCTCCAAATAATAAAGAGATAAATTTGATAGTAGTTAGAATCAGCCACCTGCGATAAACAGTTCAGCCATTTCAGAGATCAGCGTACGAAGGAGATTTTATTCAAATGTTTGTTTTATTATTTTTTTTTGCAAGACTCGATGTAATTTAGCTTGAGAAGTATCGTTAGATTCAAGTTAGGTACTAGTTTATTTAACTATTTTTTAATCTAAAAATATCTGTTTAGCTTCAAACTTAATAATATATCAATTTTACACATCTAATCGTATAAGTTATAAGATTTTCTTAAAGTTTATTTTGTCTAGACGTTGTACACTTACCCGTCGCTAAACGGTCCCAGAGTGCTGACTAGATCGTGAGTGCGTCAGCGATATAACCCATATATTGAGATTTTAATGCATTCCTAGAGTTTAAAACATGACTCTGAAAGGAATAATATAACCTTTATACCATAGTTAAAAATAATACTTTGTTTTTTTTTAAAAAACTTACATTTTCTAGAATATTACTGTCTAAAGCAATGTTGTATTAAAAACGTTGAGTTAGCCTCCCATGTTATTCAGTTTATTATAGGATAAACAAACTCTAAACTCGACTAGTAATTCCCGACATATTAAATCTATATATATATATAAAAGAGATTTCCACCTATCTATTGACTCATCACGATATCTCTGGAACCATAAGGCGTAGCGACTTGAAATTTGGTAGGATTATTCCTTTCGCCGAGTAGAGGTCAGCTAAGAACGGATTTTACGAAATTCCACCCACAAGGGGGGTTGCGGGGGTGTTAACAATGGAAAATAATATATCGTAACCATAAGGCGTAGCGACTTGAAATTTGGTAGGATTATTCCTTTCGCCGAGTAGAGGTCAGCTAAGAACGGATTTTACGAAATTCCACCCACAAGGGGGGTTGCGGGGGTGTTAACAATGGAAAATTCCCATTTTTTAACCTATAGCTGCTATCGACTTCAAATTTGTCGAAGATATTGCAGTATTAACATAGCGGGGCAGCAGTTATTACTTTTGATGCGAAACAGAGTTCGCCGGGTCAGCTAGTAATTCCCGACATATTAAATATTATTATAATACAGGTAATAATAAAGGAAGTTCTTAACAATTAATATAGTCTTAACAATATAATATAATTACATTAAATAAATATTAAAAGAAAGTATAATTTAGTTTATATTAATTTTACGGCTTCAATACGAATAGAAAATAGGTACAGGTATTGGTACTTTGTTGAAGTCATGACATATTCGGTAAAAGTAGCGAATTTATTGTTCTGTCTGAGTACCGCTGAACCCAGTACTCCACGAGACTACTGGTGAAGATTAGGTAAAAAAAAAGCGACTCTTCCTCGCGTCAAAACATAGTAAAGAGAAAGAGTAGAACTAGAAACTCAGCATGAGATCATCCGTTTGAAAGATAGCCGATTTCCCCAAAAAAAATTCTTAATGTGTTCACGTATAATTGTGTAACTATGTAAATCAATTTATATTTATATTATGCCTTAAAAAGATCGTAAATTTGACCTATTTCTTATGACAAAGAATAAGATCATATTTGTGAACGTCGTATAGCACCAAAGAAACGATTTTAGCGGTAATTTAAGTAGTAGCATCAATTTCAAGAATCGTAAAAGTTGACTCAAGGTTATTGTTGAAGTTTTGAATTTTACTTCTCTTTAAATTCGATCGAGTAGTACTACGTTTGTAGAGATCTTTACCCCCATTTTCTGTCTTAAAATTGAGTTGCCGTCAGATATTATATATATGAATAAATATATAATATCTGACGATGGCGTCTGTGATTAAAGACAATTTACAAGGTGACATTAGTGAATATTTTAGATGAAGTTGTTTTTTCATGACCTGATGATAGTCAACTTCCCCATACCGCCCATGAACGTGGTGCGTTACCGTTCTTTATGGGAGAAGGAGGGGAAAGGAAGGGGAGAGAGGGTCGGGCCTCCGGATACCTCTCTCACCGAACGAAACACGGCACGAGCAACTTCACGCCGATATTCCGAGAGGTCGTGGTGTTTCACCGGTCGAGCTAGCCCATGCATTATGTAGCAAACTGCGACACTCTACCACTGTTATATATTATGACGAGAAATAAGTATTAGTAGTAATGCGAAGTAGTTTGTTTGTTCTGATTGGATTACAAAACATGATCAGTCACATCTGCAGTAGATATATCAAAAATCTATCGACTTTGCTTTCAGTGCTATTATTTAAACTAATTTCCTTCCCAAAGTCTTGTGTTGACAAAAACTCTGATAGATATTCCTAATAACAAGTCCTTACATAATCGCAAGTATCGGCGAAGGCTTCGAAAATAAGTTTTCAAACAAATATGGGATCTCATGATTTGGTCGTTCCAGGGACTTAGTTTATATAGGATATGCCTATGTGCTTCGTCTCGGTTAGCTAAAGTTACTTTAATAAAGAAGTAGACTTCTGAAGTAGGCTCGGTAAGAAATTATATTTTTCTTTATGTTATACGGCCGAAGTATTTAGTTAATATTATTCTTCATGTCTTTGTAAATGAAAGAAAATATAACTACAAGATTTAAAATGTAGAAACCTGATGAGTGAAGTCTTTGAAAAAAAATTAAAATAATCAAAATAAAGTAGATTTATAAAACGACAGCAGGTAATTGCTTCCCTAGTTTTGCACTGGTTGCCTTTACAAATAATTGGTATGAACCTGGTTAAAATATAAGACTTCTGGACTGATACACAAGGCCATGGACACTTCTGTAACAAATGATAGTCCTGTCACAGGTCTAATTCCTGAGTAGCCTTTTAGGACATTTGCGGAAAACGAAAGTACTATTATTCTCCAGAGAAATGACAGGAGTTATAAAAACTGCAACAATATATAATAATATCTATGCATCTTAATATATTTGCAACTTACTAACATAAAATCATTGTAATATATAAAGAGGTGAAGTGCAGACAAATTATACAGTAACTAAAATGTAATGGCAGTTTCATAATTAATTAGACCGTAGTTGTTAAGCCAAAGTTTTATGTTTAGTTCAGATGTAAGCAATTAATATGGTTCCCTGTTGATGAAACCACGACAATACTCCGAGCAAAATCACAAGTTGAAATAGTTTGAATTATAGAACTTTAGCCCTGCAGTTTCTATTACTTGAGGTTGGACAAGTTAATCTGTATAGCAACATCAGAACATTGTGCTTTAATAAAAATATAGTTACCTAAAATATGAATTTTTAGTACAGTAGGTACTTAATAATAGGAATACGCAAAGAAAAAAGAGAATATGGCAGTTGTGACATAATTTAGTCACTAAGCTAAGAAATATATTTTAGGTTTAATAATGTTTAACAGTGATTGTATTATTGTAGATTCAGGCCAGAATCTTTTGATTCAATTGAAACAGATGGTACCAATTTCTCAACGAAAGCCATTTTCAGAAGGGACAATGAAATATAAATATTGAAATTTAAAATACATCAATCAAACATGGCACATCTGTCAGATTCAGTAATCGTAGTAACCCGGCCGAAATGAAAAGTTTTAAAATTGGAAATGGAAAACAAGGTCCTCCGTATTAAATCTGATTCAAATGCGGGTAGTTTTTTTTATATCTTCGCGCCCATTATACCCGGAGCTTAACAGCACCTGTCTACACTTTCGGGTAGAAAAGGTGTGGAGTTATGTTAATTATTATCAATGAATAATTGATTATTTACCTTAAACTAATAAATAAGATAAGCTTCCCAAATATCTATATGCATTAGAACCCAGAACCTTTAATACAGAAGTCACCAAGTTAAACCGCTGCCGTAAAATTGCTATTCTAGGATTATATCATTTTCCAGCATTACATCCCAATAATATTTCTTATTCTGAAAAAAAGTATTTAGTTTTGTCATACGATAAGAAATATGATATTATTTGGCTCAGGATCGGAAGTCACTTTTTTTTTTATTTCAAGTGCACAATATCCAAGCCACTTTATATTCTGAACGATTCCATTCATACGGTTCCTTATGAACAGATAATAAAACTCCATCTCAAATAGTATATGAATAAAGCAAAGGATTTCTATCTCTCAACAGAATCTGTATGAAACGTGGAATTCGTTTGTATTAATATTGTTCGCTTTAACCAGACAGAGCCAGAAAATCTTATTTGTTTTGACTAAGATATTATTATTATGCCAATGCCCACTGGATTTTTTATTTAACTGTAAGTATGATGTGGCCTGCATTATTACCTAAAACTCTTTTAGGTTAATTTTATTTAATGAATATTTTATATTAAGTCTCGGTGGTCCAGTAGTCGAGCACGCACGATTCAGAAGCGGGGTGCTCGACCACGGGTTTGAATCCTGGCTCACACCTATGTCATTTCGAAATTAATTTCGAAAGTTATGTGTGGTACATATCGATTACTGAAACCTTTGTGGCCTGTGTGGCAATAGGTTCGCCAGCTTTTCCATTTGGGACGTAAACATAACGGCGAGGCTTAGCACCCACTGCCATCACCTTCAGGTAGAAAAAGGCGTGAAGTTATGTTATACTTATTATTTTATTTTGTTAACACGTAATTTTAATAGAACAACTTAATCTTTGTGTGGTAATAGTAATCACGATAATTAATGAAATAAAAAGATGATAAAAAGCATGCATTATGTTTTAAGACTATTTAAATCATTAAACAGCGATTTTAAACATTACAGCATTAATTTTTATCCAATTAAGTATCTTAAAAAGATTGTGCATGCAATTTAGATGATCCTGGCCCTTTACAGCATGCAATTTAAACGAATATTTTCGAAGATATTGCAGTATTAACACAGCGGAGCAGCAGTTAAAACCGATAAATAGCACAAATTGAACCTCATGATATCCAAAATCTATTCATTTTCTACTTTTGATGCGGAGCAAAGTTCGCCGGGTCAGCTAGTACTATATACATATAAAATGTAGCTCCCAAATATGTACACTAAGAAGTTAGAAATTTCCACTATAAAGAGATAGAAGAGACAAGCCAAGATTCAATTTTTCCCTTCAGCAGGCCGTTCAACTTGAGAATATCGCTGGCCGTTAATAGATATTGAATTGTTGTTGAAGAACTTGGTCAATTCACAGGTGTTAATCGACTTACGATTACTAGTAGTAGCAGAAATTATTGTATATCACAGAATTGCAGGAATTAACATAACATAACATAACTTCACGCCATTGTTACCCGAAGGTGTAGGCAGCGGCTGTTAAGCCTCGTCTCGCCGTTATTTTTACGTCCCAAATGGAATAGGTGGCGAACCTATTGCCATACCGGGCACAAAGTTTGTCAGTCATCGATATTTATCACACGTAACTTCCGAAAATTTCGAAAAGTTATTGGTGTGTGCCAGGATTTGAACCCACTACTTCTTGAATCAGAAGCGGTGTGCTAGCCGGAATTAACGAACAAATATTAAAATATAAAGCTATTTTACAATATTTATTTCTATAACATTAAAACAACTTTTTAGGATTATATCGCGTTTATTTATTACTTATTTTTATTTATTTCCCGAAGTTTCGAACTCTTTACAGAGATCATTTTCACGAGTGATGAACAAAAAGATGGTAGTCGTTCAATAGGTATTTTCATTGATACAGAGAGCACCCAGTTTTTGGAAATAAAACGCGATATAATCCTAAAAAGTTGTTTTAATGTTATGAATGTGATTCGCCAAAATCTGAGAAATAAATATTTATTTTTATGTTATATATCTAATATACCTATTATAAAGGTATTAATTATAGTAAACTCGAATAATATTTCAAATTGATATACGCAGGAAAATCGTGATTCCGTGATCCTATTTCCGTAGTTAATATTAATTTAAGCATTACCGAGAATTACCCTCAAAATCCATTTAGCTGTACAGCTAGTTAGATAGTGAGCCTATACAAATAAATGTAGATGAGATCAATAACTTTCATTGATGCGCAGTCTATAAAAAGTAATTTATAACTACTAGTATTTATAGTACTAGGAACAATTGACGCTATTTGTTCTGACAACAATATAGGAAGCGACAAAGTATATCAAAATGACAATAATGTTTTGAAGTCAACCATTTGTTTGCGAATACAAATTTGTCGCACTAAAATTACTATGACATACATATATGTACTGGAGCGAGCGGCAGTATCAAGCTTTGCCAGAACTGAACTACTCACTAAAAGGTACATTTATAAGGTTTCTATCTCTACCAAAACAGTCGTACAAAAATACCTATTGGTAAAATAAGTTTTAGGCCTTCACCACAATCAATATAGTTAATAATACATTTTACAAATAGAATAATAATATTACCAATTAAGTTTTGACACAAAAACTTCTTGACACAGCTTCTTTTTGTGCAGTTTTCGCACGTTTTCATGCAGTTCATTAGAGTTGATCGAATTGAGCTATACAGATCGAGCTTGCGTCGTCGCCAATTTGAGTCTAGCCATATAAGAATCTAGGATACTTTTGATATAAAAATACTTGTAACGATACGATGTGCGGTTTTATATGCATCGACCCAACCATAATTATTACATTACTAGCCCCCAAATCACTTGTAGGGTAGGCAGAGAGAACAGAGCTTCATAAGGCTGGTATTTACACACCTCACTCTTTTCTTCAACTTTTGTAACTCTTGTGATATATGCCTCTAGGTTTTTAAAGTGTCTAATGTCACGTTTTGCAAGGGCATAGACAATAGGGATATGATATTTGATTTAATTGAAAATCACCAATGGGGATACAAACATCAGCGTGTCAAGATGTGATTTCTGTTACTCATAACACGGCCAATTAAAAGCGTGAAGTTACAAAAAAATGTAGTAAACAAATTTTGGACACGTGAGGCTTCACTACGCATCTTAATATAATAACCAAGAGCCGCCGAATACATCCGGTTTAATTTCGTATATTATGAAATTGAATTTAGTTGTCGTTGATATTTTATATTTACTTTTTTAAACAACAGATGACGCTTACTAATATTTTCTGTATAAAATATTTTTGGTATTGTACATAAATATGTGTGACAAGATTTTCGCGACAACTCAAGTTTTTTTTTTAGTAAAGCAAGCTAGAATATTCATAGTATGTTAGTCCTTGTGAATCTACTAGATAAAAAAGTGCTACACCTGTACCGACTCCCAAAATATTTTCGTTAGACTACGTATTGCATGAGTCAGTTATTGGATAGACATGAAATGATCTGAATATATTCTTCTCTTATTTTTTTTGACGTATAAACTTTGTTTCATTACAATAAGATTTAAGGAAATCAGTCAATTTTTACTCAATTACCTTGTGTGCTAAACTGATGACGAACACTGATACTTCTTTAAAACTAATACAATTATCCAGAGTTTCCTGAGCCCACAGACGTTTGCAATAGCGAGATGCATGAGTTACTTCTGCTAGCCCAGAAAACCCATTTCGAAAATGTGTTAGGTGTTTCCTACATATTTGTCAGCCAAACCCCCACTGGAAATTGAGATTTTTCAGTGTTGAACTAATGCAGCTAAAGTGTTACATTATTATTATTGGATAATCATGTTAGGTACTCTTCTACTACTCACTCAAATTATATTATTGGAGTAGGTTAATAACTATCCAAATTCAATTCAATCCTACTACTCAAAAATTTAACAGACTATAAAAGTGGTAGAGCCACGAAACTCTCTATAGTATCGATAATAATCTATGTTAATTATAATTTCCAATAAGATTCTGATGTTTGCGACAGTACTTTTATCTCAATATACGACCTTCGTAAGAGATCGAGATGCAACATATAAATCCAAATTAATCTACGGAAATGAAATTCTAAAAGGACCCGTTGAAATTAATCTCATCTTATAAGAGTTATTATGCTAATCATAAAATTATAATATTTGAAAACGTCATATTACGATAATAGTCAGCTATATTTAAAATACTCGTATATGTATTACAGGAGAGGTTTTGGCATGTCAATACAAAAAGTGAAGATACAAATCTGGATTAAATATCAACATTGAGTGAGATTAAGAAATCAATAAATAAATAATTAAGATTAAATATCAGTGAGTGAGGTGTGTAAGAATTGTGCCCTATGGCGCTCCGTTCTCTGTGCCTACCCCGCAAGGGATTTGGCGTGAAGTTATGTATGTAAATATCAACATTTAAACTATGTTAGCTATTGGGGTTTTAGGGTATTTAAGTAAATAAATAACTGAGTCACTGAGTAAAAATTCTAATTTAACTTTATCTTTATTGCAACTCATCTAGCATCACAGACAATCTAACGAAGCGGAAAAGGCAACCATAGATTATAAATGTGTTGCCATTCCTTATCATAAAATGAATCCTATATACCTATGTTTACACCTTTAATATTTATATTTTATTCAATATTAGCAAAGTCTCTGACGTGGTTTTAGTAACATTGCATTTTTAAAGGCCATTCTATAAAATTAAGTATATTTATACAATAGTTTCTACAAAGGCACTGCAACACCATTCTTTAACTATCTGTTGCCCGCAACTTCGTCGGTGTGGAAAGCATAAATACTGTGCCTGTTCCATTATAATGATTCATTGCTTACCCCCAATTAGTGATATCATAATAATTAGCCTGTGTCGACTCGACCTATTGGCTACATTTATGCAAAATTAGACATAAAAGTACTTTTAGAGTTTATTTATTTTAGGGTTCGGCAGATTGCAGATCATATCCCAAGTATTCTAAAAAAAATAATTCATTGTACAGTTTCAACTTTCGTACGATTTTATTATATTTTATTTTATTTATTATATGTATTTATTCTTTAATAATAGTATATGTAAGCGGCAGCATTAAGATTGAGTGTCAGTCACTAACAGAAATTATTTACTGTCATAGGTATAGAGATTATTGTTATTTGTGACTTATGAAATTGATTTAGAAGATTTCGACAGTGTTAGAGCCAAGCAGTTCGCTGCATGAATGGGCCGGCTCGACTGGTGAAATACCACGACCTCTCAGAAGATCGACGTAAAGTGGCTCATGCCGCGTTTCGTTCGGTGAGAGAGGTATCCGGAGGCCCACCCCCCTTCCCCCTTTCCTGTCCCCTATCCCTTAAAGGTCGGCAACGCAACAGTAACACTATATGTGTTGCTGGTGTCCATGGGCGGCGTTGGTTGCTTACCATCAGATGACACGCCTGCTCGTTTGCCCTCCTATCCCATAAAAAAAAATATCCCTATTACACGGGGTAATAAGCCTATTATATAACTTTTTAAAATCCCCTAAAACAATTTCATATCTCTGCTCATAAAGCAGAAGGGATTATGTCTCTGTCATACGGGAACGGGATTTAGGAAAAATGTTTTGAACAAAAATATGAATTAAGCGTATATAGATTTACAAATGTTTTCAAGTATAAAAAATAATTACATATCACATTATAAAACATAACTTCACGACAGTTTCTACCCGAAGGTGTAGGCGTCTAGGCGTGGAGGTGTAGGTGTCTCGGCGTGGAGGTGTAGGTGTCTCGGCGTGGAGGTGTAGGCGTTTGTTAAGACTCGACTCAGCGTGAAGTGACTCATACCGTATTTCATTCGGTTAGAGAGGTATTCGGGGGCCCAATCCCTTTTCCCCCTCCTTTCCCCTCCTACTCACTTAAAATACGCCTACACAACACGGTGTTCATGGGCGGTGAGTAGTCTTCCATCAGGTGATCTCAGAACTGTAAACACACAAGTATATTTTATTTTATGAAATGACTTTGAAACGCTCAACCATTCGAAAAAAAAGAGCATTTAAAAGCGTCGCGAAATATGAACTGGAAATTGAGTTACGCACACTGGACTTGCTCCAGTGTCATTGGATCCAACAAATTTTAACGCGTGCGGAGCTGCTTTTAACAATTAGTTGGGAATAAATTTGTAGTTCCAATATGATCCACAGTAACAGGATATGATAAAATAACACTTGCTTTAAAATCTCAACGAAAGTCTGTAAACGTGAATGGAGCTTTATCAATCATTGTCTGATCCGAATAAGCTGTTTCTTAATTTCCAAACTATACAAGTAATATGTTCAAAGTTCAATACTCCAGAGGATTTTCGTAAAAAAAAATATGTCGCTTGTTTGAATAAAGTGACTGAGTTTATTTTTTGTTTACAAAATTATTACATACATACATACATAACTTCACGCCAAATCCCTTGCGGGGTAGGCAGAGAGAACAGAGCGCCATAGGGCACGATTCTTACACACCTCACTCGCTTCGTTGACTTTCATAACTCTTTTCATGCACGCGCGTCGGTTTTTGAGGCTCTTAACATCACCTTCCTCCAGAACACGTTCTATTTGGTCTTGGAATGTGTGTCTTGGCCGTCCTCGACTCCTACATCCGTCCGCTTTTGCATTGTATATCTGCTTAGTCAGTCTTGCGTCAACCATTCTTTCTACATGTCCGAACCATCGGAGCATGCCCTTTCTTACTTTTACACCGACACTCTCTTTCAAACCAACTTCCTTCCTTACAACCTTGTTTTCTACGCGGTCAGCGAGAGTCACTCCGCAGATTTTGCGTAGAGCCCTCATTTCTACCGCGTTTATTCTACTTTCATGCACACTCTGCCATACCCAGCTCTCACTTCCATAAGTTAGTGTTGGGATCAGGACTGCATTGTGGATTGCTAACTGGGCCTTTCTGCTAATATTTTTTGCGCCCAGGAATCTGCCCAACACTCCGTTTACGCTATTTCCTATCGCCACTCGTCTTTCTACATCCGCGGTGTACCTTCCATCTCTGCTAAAAGCGCATCCAAGATATACAATTTCATTCACCTGTTCCAGCACTACATCATCAACCATTATCCTTGCATCTGTTCTGGATTCCTCCCTTTCAAACACCATTACTTTCGTTTTCGTCGCGTTCAACTGCAAGCCTTTAATCATGCAATCATCTTTCATAGTAGTGACTAGTGTTTGCAGGTCCGACGGCGATTCGGCTAGAAGCACGGCGTCATCTGCGTAAAGCAGGCAGCTCACAACTAGGTCACCCATTCGCATCCCTACATCCATCGATCTCATTCTCTGGAGACAACTGTCCAGGTACAGGTAAAATTATTACCTTTAGAAAATTATTATTGGTAACCCAATTTTGTATATTTTTACGCGCCTCTGAATCAAGAAGTCGTGGATTTGAATCCGGACTCACAAATACTTTTCAAAATTCTTTTCGGAGTTATGTGTGATAAATTTAGACGTAAAAAAGCGTAAAGTTACATGAAGATTTGTGTCTGTGAAAGTTTCATTTACCTATAGTACAATAAGCGAAGCCCTATTACATTTAAAAACCAAAAAAATCCGCAACTGTATGTTTCAAGTATTTAGTTGAAGCAATATAGTGAAGTAGTAAGGTATAGTATATAAATAATTAAATATATATAGTATATATCTATAGGATAAGTGAATTAATTTCTTAGATAAAATTCATAAAACTTATACAAATGATAATAAGATTTAAAATGTTAATAAAATCAGTGAAAATATTATGATTCTGAAGTCATGGTTGAAATTTACCGGGTCAAAACTCGATACAAAACTGAAATACACAACCCAATTTTCCGACAGTTTCTCTTGTTCGCTACTGACGCAAGTTACTGAGGGATTAATTTATTTACGCAGGTTTATAAAGAACGCTTTTAAGTTAACGAGAAATTTTAATTGGATATCTATACATATTTCCAAACTAATAAACAGCTACTACAAAAAAATATTGATCACTCGATGTTCTAGTCCCTACGCATTTTGGTATGTGGGTATACTGAATAACTTCAAGTATGTAGGCAGCGGCAGTTAATGTTCGACAACGAATTTTTACATCCCAGATGGAATACGTGGCCGAACCCATTGCCATGCACTCGATACAATATTCTCAGTCATTGAATTTTTTTTATGGGATAGGAGGCCAAACGAGCAAGTAACGACTTCCGAAAATTTCGAAAAGTCATTGGTGTGTGCCAGGATTTGAACCCACTACTTCTTGAATCAGAAGTGGGGTGCTAGCCACTGTGCTACCGAGATTAAACTAGACTAAATAACCGAGACAAAAAAAACGTAACTTACAAATTTGTATACTTAATACAATATTTAAAACGTAATACTTTAATAAACTCATCTTTAACTATTAAAATATTTATAATTGGATACGATAAATTAATAATGACAGATTTCCTAATACAGTTATAACATTTAGTGAAGAATGAGTGAGATTCGCGAAGGTCTTAGAAATAAATACAGTTGTAACATATTTTACCTTAGAATGATCTAATGAAAAGTATTAACCAGTTGTTGATAGAATGTACCCATATTCGCTTGAACGCTAAGAACCCTCGGGCTTGTCACGTATCTGCAACCGACGTCGTATGTAATAGATTGTCAAGACTGCTTCAGTACACACTAAAATATAAGTATGAAATATATTCGTTTATCATGACCCAGCGTTTAGGCAAAGCAGAATATGATCTGTTAAAACACTCGTAAAAAAAATCCAAATCATTAAATATAATAAATGGGAATAAAAGCCTTTCACGATAGAAATAGGTAGTAATTGGTAAAGAACTCGCTTGTCAATTCATGCGCAATAACGAAAATGGGAGTCCCATTGTCATCATTCTACGACAGCAGACATGGTTAACGAATATGATAAAATTTCCATTAAATTTCTTGACAGTTATTTTCTAAATTTAATATTTAGAAATCGCATAAACAAATCTTACTAGACTTATCTAATAGTCGCCTTTACCTATACTATACCTTATCTTAATATTTGAACTACAAGTCATGAATACCTACTTACACTGTCGAGTATTACAAATTAATTAAAAAAAGTTAAATAACCACTAAACATGAACAAATAGGACAAACACATTACGATATAAAGTTTCAAAAAGAATATTAATTCAAAGCTGTATTGATATTGATCAGTTACGGCAAACAAATTGTTGTTGCCTGAGAAGTGGTATGTAATTGATCCCGAGTAAGTGACAGATCATTTTCAAAATGATAATGATGAAAATATGAAATGAAATGATATTTACATATATCTAGGTTACTGTTACCCAGCAAATATTCTGTACTCACGTAAATATTTGGTTTCAATGTTCCTCTTCTCGGAACTGTTCGATAATAAAGTCATAACACAAAATTAGAAGGAAAGAGTGAATAATAAGTAATAGTATAACCGCAACTCACGTCCTACAATATTCCACGTATAACTTGACAAAACGTGAAGAATTTCATCGAAAAGGAATTCCGAATAAATTGATAAATTCAAGTACACGCGACACTACTTCCTTGCGTGTGTCGATACCTCATGGAATATAGATAAGAATGTCGTATCGAATGTCAAAAACGTGTTGACATCTCTACTGACTGTATCCATAATGTGCTTGTACCTATTTATATAGAGTGTAATGAATTATATTTTTTTTATCAGACAGCCGATGTCCTGCATGATTTACCAAACGATTAGGATATTAGACAAAGTCAAATAAAAGACATATAATCGCCCGACAAAAAGTCGCTTTCCACTGTCTGTCTCCTTATAGTATGCTAAGATCTTTAAAACTTCACAACGCATTTTGATGCAGTTTTTGTTAATAGATAGAGGGTATCAAAGGAGTGGTTTGTATGTTTATTTAATATATTATAATGTAGTAAAGAAAAAGTGATATATCCAAAAGTACTTATTTATTACTTTTGATGCGGAAAAAAGTTCTCCGGGTCTACTAATAAGATATAATAATAAGATATGTTAAGCACTATTAAAATTTACTGTCATACTCACAATATTCACAAATGTTAAAAATGAATTTCCATCGAACTCAGCGACATCAACCCAGTAGTAAAAATAAACAGCTGTCATTATACCACACACCATTGTATAATTTAATGATAACAGTTTTAAATAGATCACTTTCGAACATGAGACCGTAAGCGTTAAAATAAATAAAATATTATAAAATACATTACAACTTTTAATTGAAATTAAAAAAGGAAACTACGGAAGCAATTTATCCGTAACGCGAGAACAGATGAGCCATCCCTTAATATTACATTTTTAAAACCCCTAACTTCGTGTATTTATGTATCATTTCGCAGAAATATAACAAAGTGCTATCTATCAATTATAAAGTAAAAAAAAAAAACAGGAGAGCCATGAGTAACGACGTTGGATGCAATTTGTTAGATTTAATGACGTCTGAAGACTTCAGGGCTGTGTTGTTAAATGCACGCTTTATTTTTATCTCGCAATGAAAATTCTACGACCATTGCCGAGTATTTGGCATTTAAAGTATTTTATTATGACGCCATTCTAGATCTTCAAATATTAAAAAAAAATAGATTCGTACCAAGGTTTGTTAATTATGAGTCTTATTACATCTTCATAATTGTTATGGTCCAATGGTTTATTTTAGAGTATCATTTCAATTGTGTAGCCATAATTAGATATGGTATAGTTATCTTTTAACAATATATCATCATATATTGTTTACTGTAGCTGTATTTTGTGTAATTAAGTATGGATAAAATAATTTTCGAAAGTCTGAAATTTTGGATGGCATATGGACCATAATCTGGCCTATGATTATAATCCCAGTAAATGAAAACCAATCAAAGATCAACTTATTATATTTCTTTGGTTATTTATCAATATAGTCTTTACGATTCTCGTAGAGGTTTTTCAGTTTAATTTTCATTCTGCGAAAGCGAAATTTGATAAATGTATCCATTCAAAAATTAAACAGGGCAACAATTTTAAGTTCGTCGTCAACGTAAAGTGGCACATGTCACGTTTCGTTTGGCGAGCCTGGTCTCAGAAAGACACAATCCTTACTCCGTCCCATCCCATTCCGCTCCCCAAGTCCAGCAATGTATCTGTATCACTATCTAGGTTGCAGGTAGTTTTTTTGGTTACGATAAAACTACCGAAGTACTACACTACTTTCAGTAGTTTCAACAGGTACTTCAAATATTACCAAGCTTCCGAAAAAATCGAAATAGAATATGTGACTCGTTCAATTTTCCTGGCAGAACTTACATATTTTTTCAAACAATATTTAGAGTAGGTATATTTTTTTATGATAAAAAGGAGCAAACAAGCGTGCGGGTCACCTGATGGAAAGTGACTACCGCCGCCCATGGACTTCCGCAGCACCAGGGGCGTCACATCAGCGTTCATCATTCATCATTCATCATTAGCCTTTTTTTTCTTAATCCACTGCTGGACACAGGCCTCCCCCATAGAGCGCCACAACTGCCGGTCTGCTCAATCATGGGGGGTTTTGCCATAATCGCCACGCTTGGCAGGCGGGTTGGCGATCGCAGTAGGCTGTATTTTCTTCAGAGAGAATGCTGCTGCCCATTCTTCTAGCTTTTCCCTTAGTCGCCTTTTACGACACCCACGGGAAGAGATGGGGTGGCGGTATTCTAAGCCGGCGCCACACAGCGTTGCCGGTCTTTAATATAGGAATTAGTATCCGACCGAAAGTTCGGTTTCGGTTTCGGCCGAGTTTCGATCAAAAATCGAGTTTCAGCGTAAGTTTCGGTTTCAGCCAAATTTGGCCGAAACTTTTGCCGAAGTCGAAACTATCATCGTACTCATTCTGACTTGTGGTTATCTATGTTAAAAGTGTTATTGTACATAGTAGTACATACATACACCAAGTCGTACGTGCGGTCATTTATATACCAGTGCACCATATCATCATCATCAGCCCAAATCTGTCCACTGCTGAACGTAAGCCTCCCCTCCCGACCTGGACTCGGCCCAGCACACGCTAGAGGTCTGCCCGGCGTGGGCGGCCGAGCGTCGACTCTTGGTCGTCGTGATCGGGCGCGACTAGTCCCCACCGGCGTTGTTCGCGGCAAAGCTGGCCGGCGAGGAGGAGTCACCTTCTGCGAAGCTGTGATGCTCTGATGATGATCTCTGTAAAGAGTTCGAAACGTCGGGTGATAAATAAAAATAAGTAATAAATAAACGCGATATAATCCTAAAAGTTGTTTTAATCTATGATCTAAGATTCGCGAAAGTCTGCGAAATAAATATCAATACAGTTCCCCAGCAATAACGCTTCGCGAAATTTCTCTCAATGTGGTAATATCTACAGAAAACACGTGTTTATTTAGAGTGTGAGTAAATATCTACTTAATGAACGCAACCGCATTATATCAGATAAGTTGTTACGTTGTTGTACGTACCTTTGATAACGGTTATATACGAACACTGTTTTCCTTAATCCAACAGAGACACTTCATTAAATGTCGGGAGAGATGAACCGGTAATAAATGGGTAATAACCATCAATAGCTGATATTTTTAGTACTCGTTACGTTTAAATATATTTTTTTGTTTTTTTCCCAGGGTAAGGTTTTCCTTTTATTAAATAACTAGCTGACCCGGCGAACTTTGTTCCGCATAAAAAGTAATAAATGAGTAAATTTTGGATATCGTGAGGTTTAATTTGTGCTATTTATCGGCTTTAACTGCCGTCCCGCTATTTGCATCCTGTAAATCAATAATAGCAATATCTTCGAAATTCGTTTAAATTGCATGCTGTAAAGGGCCAGGATCATCTATATTACATGCACAATCTATTTAAGTCACATAGTTGAATAGAATATAATGCTGTAATGTTTAAAATCGCTTCATAAATA
Organism: Euproctis similis; assembly: GCA_905147225.2. Taxonomy (NCBI): domain Eukaryota; kingdom Metazoa; phylum Arthropoda; class Insecta; order Lepidoptera; family Erebidae; genus Euproctis; species Euproctis similis. Next base: position 4,739,866 of record LR990108.1, read on the forward strand.
AGCTATTATTTCTCGTAAAAAGTAAAAAAATTAAAACGGTCATTGTGGGTTATTCCTAAGAGATAGACATATGCCCCCGCGGACTTTTTTGTAGACCTGTTGAAGGTGTTTAATAATGTGTAACATTGTTTTGATCTATCACTTACGGTTCAGCCAGCGTTTGTAATTAAAATACTAAATCTCGAAAATTAACATATTTTATTTAGTACATCATACATGAATTATAGATCAAAACAACCCCGTTGACACCCTCTAACTATTAAAAAAACCGCATCAAAATCCGTTGCTTAGTTTTAAAGATATAAGCATATAAGGGGACAGACAGTGGAAAGTGACTTTGTTTTGATCACTTTGTAGATAATGTTGAATTGTTTTATGGGAGGGCCTGACCTGGTAATAAAACACTACTACCGATGATGTACATCTACAAAACCCAAAGAAAGAAATGATGGGTTGGGTATGTGAGGATAACAGGGGAGAGTTTTCCATTTTATTATTTGCTTATTGCGATTCCATGATTTATTATTCCATTTTTCTGATGTATAATTCATTTGCTAGTGTGAAAAAGGAAGATGCCAATAGAGAATCAGATTGGAAATAGAAGTTACTGTTGTTATTTTTTTTATGGGCTAGGAGGACACGAGCGAGTGGGTCACCTGATTTCAAGCAACTTCTCACCGCTCATGAACACCGTGGTGCGTTGCCCTCTTTTGCCGTAGGAGGCAAAAGAAAAGGGAAAGGGGATCGGGGCAACGAATACCTCTCCTACCGAACGAAACGCGGCACGAGCCACTACACGCCGATGTTCGGAGAGGTCTTGGTATTTCACCGGTCAAACCGGCCCATTCATTCAGCGAAATGCAAACTCTACTACTATTACATTCCACATAAAAAATTAACTCTCATGGAATGTATGATACACCGACAAAAATCAGAGGGACATTTAATACGAATACAAATGGCACCTAGTCCGTCTATTAAAATTTGTGACATGCTCATTTAGTAAAATTAAATATTCGAGTTAATGCTCCCTTGTACTAACAACTTCTAAAAGTTAGTGGTGCGTGACATGGATTGAAACTCGTGACTTCTACAACTGTCTATTGGTCTGTCCACTAAATTAAGTCAGCGTCATGACAAGAACAGAATTATTTCAGTGTTGGTAAATTTCGTTAAAATTACAATGTTTGTTTGAGTTTTGAACAATCTAAATATGCCACTGAAATAGTTAATTAAAATGCTTTTACACATTAAAAATACGTCATAGATAAAAATAATAAATAAAAGAGTTCACACCAATGCTTTTTAGTAAAATTTCGTTTCTGAACACAAACTTTTTGGATATCCATATAAAACAGGCAAATAATATTGTACTTGATAATTTCGATGTCAAGTTTTTTGTCCGAGAGTATGATATTACTAACCTAAAACTTGTTGGCATCATCTCGCAGCTACTCTTCCATCTCTTCCATCGAGTGCACAGATTAAATTAAATAACGCACCACCAAAATAACAATATCAAAAAACTGTAGTAAAGAAATCACAAATTTTCAACAGCAATTTACATAGATAACTTCACGCCAAATCCCTTGCGGGGTAGGCAGAGAGAGCAGAATACCATAAGGCGTGATTATTACACACCTCACTCGCTCCGTTGACATTCATAACTCTTTTCATGCACGCGCGTCGGTTTTTGAGGCTCCTAACATCACCGTCCTCGAGAACACGTTCTATTTGGTCATGGAATCTGTGTCTTGGCCGTCATCGACTTTTTTTTTATGGGATAGGAGGGCAAACGAGCATGCGTGTCACCTGATGGTAAGCAACCAACGCCGCCCAAGGACACCAGCAACACATATTATTATAGTGTTACTGTTGCGTTGCCGACCTTTAAGGGATAGGGGATAGGAAAGGGGGGGGTGGGCCTCCGGGTACCTCTCTCACCGAACGAAACGCGGCATGAGCCACTTTACGTCGGTCTTCTGAGAGGTCATGGTATTTCACCGGTCGAGCCGGCCCATTCATGCAGCGAACTGCTTGGCTCTACCACTGTTAATTCTCCTACATCCGCTTTTGCATTGTATATGTGCTTAGTCAATCTTGCATCGTCCATTGTTTCTAGTAATGTGAAAAGTTATTTACAAAACAACAGCAACAACGCGTTGCAAATAAAGAGAAAAGATATTTGACAAAACTAATATATGTTACTACTGTACTATTGACTTTATTGGGCAGTACTCATAAAATAACTATAAAACGTAGTGATATACAAGCGGGTTCATAATTGAAGCAACTTTTATTATCTTCCGTAAAATTATACTTCGTTTCAATAGCGCGTGGTTAACAGCCAAAAGATTGTTAATTTCTGAAAAGAGGAATTTACCTTCGCGCCTTCAATAAATGAAGGTCTAAGCATTGCTGTTATACATAACCAAATTCCTATTTTATTAACTTATATCTATTATGTGGAATATGAAAAACTACCAGTTATGGATATTGTAAGATAATCGAAAGGATAAAATGGATGAAAAGACCTGGGAACAAACGAAATCTGTATTTATTTTTCTTCAAAATTTATAAATTTAAGTTGTCATGACTCTTCATGTTTCAACAAAATTTTAGTGATATATTACGCCAAAGAAATAAATTAATCAAAAGTCATATTTTTGTGGCGTGACATTAATTTCTGTCAATCTGACAAAAAGTTCTTACAGAGTGTTAGCGGGAGTGTAAAAGACACATGTCCGTTCTTTGCATTATTTTCTAAAATTTATGTTTCAATGGATATTATAGAATAAAATTCGTGGCATTTTATTTAATAAGTGTTCGTATATGAGTGCAGATGTGGAGGATAGTGTAAATATCGTGTGTAGTGTGCTCCTACATTGTCGTGAACACTCCCTCGGAACATCATGCATAAAGTGCCAAGACTTTATGGATGAGTAGGTTAGCAGGTTAGTTTAAGTTAGTTGAGGTTAGTTTTAAGTTTGTTACTTCTTGAAAAAATACACGTCAGACAAGGCAGTATGGCTTAAAAGCTCAGTCAAATTATTACTTCTTTGATTGGCAGCGTATTCTGCTGGCGGACATCGATCACATTTTTTGTTAATCAACGTTGATTTAGAAAATCAATGTTGCTAGCCAAGATTTGTAACTTTGAGACATTATGACATATAAGTAGGGTTATTGACTTTCAGACCACGATATAGATCAATTATAATAACCATTGTTATAATAACCATTAAGTTAACAGCAGTGATAACTAAGTGACTAAGTAAAATTGCTGGTAGTAATGTAGTAAGGTAGTGGCTTCAAAGCTGCTGCATAACCCTTTGTGAAGAATAAAATGCCAAGTTATATACGTGCTAAAGAAATATGTTGACCCAAATACCAAACCCAAAATGCTTTCGGGCTCCCAGTATAATTAATGCGGTCAATAAAACCCGTTCAGATCGGTCAATGTGTCGAAATATCCTATCAAATATGACTTCTGAATAGATAAATAAAAAAAAATAAAAAAAAAATAAAAAAGCCTTATATTTCAGCAGAAAACATATTACATAATAAAATTGGATCAGTGATTATTATAATAATTCAATTGTTAGAACAATGTTGAATAATGATTATTTGCTATATTAATTGATTGATACTAATGTGATTATTAGAATAATCGAATTATTAGATCAATATAGATTACAAATTATTTACTATCTTAATTTATTGATAATAATCTTGGAATGTTAATAAAATTGAATTAGTTATTATTGGAATGATTTAGTTATTAGAATAATCGAATTATTAGATCAATATAGATTACAAATTATTTACTATCTTAATTTATTGAAACTAGTTTTAAGATGTTATTAAAGTTGAATTAGTAATTAATGGAATAATTTAATTAATAGATCAATATAGATTACAAATTATTTACCATATTAATTTATTGGTAACAATATTGGAATGTTAATAAAATAAAGTTAGTAATTAGTGGAATAATTTAATTATTAGCTTAATATAGATTATAAATTATTTACTATATTAATTTATTGATAATAATCTTGGAATGTTAATAAAATTGAATTAGTTATTATTGGAATGATTTAGTTATTAGAGTAATGCAGATTAAAAATTATTTACTATATTAATTTATTGATAATAATATTGGAATGTTAATAAAATTGTATTAGTATTATTATGATGAATAGATACATTCCCATAATGTTAACTGAAACATCCAATAGAGAGAAGAAGGCAACATATTTCTGTGAGGTTCAAAAAAGAAATCCAATGGGAACCAGAGTGTGGTTTCCATTTACATTCAAAACACATTTTTAGAGCCGAGATATTTTTTGTGTGGTACCGTTCTAGAGAATAGTGATACGCATTTTCTCGTGGGTGTCATAAGAAGCAATTATTCAAGTTTACATCTGAAGCAGATTTATTCCTGCTAGTATTTGCACGTCATATCTGTTTTTCAAATTTCACCTTTAGAAATGGTGGTTCAAGTGCAATTCTGGAATAGCATACTTTTATTTGTAAATTTATTCCTGTGATAGGTACGGGCAGCGTCAATCTTCGCGTGTAGTGCCTATTTTTTCATAACTTACTAAACCCTAATGCAAGGAGCATTATGATTCTATAGTCTAACTGGTGAACTACTGCGAATATTCTAGCTTAAGTTTTCTCAAAAAATTATATTGTTATATTGGTCCATTATTATTATTTTTTTATGGGATATGAGGGCAAACGAGCAGGCGTGTCACCTGATGGTAAGCAACCAACGCCGCCCATGGACACCAGCAACACATATAGTGTTGCTGTTGCGTTGCCGACCTTTAAGGAATAGGGGAGAGGAAAGGATGGGGAAGGGGGGAATGGGCCTCCGGGCACCTCTCTCACCGAACGAAACGCAGCATGAGCCACTTTACGACGGTCTTCTGAGAGGTCGTGGTATTTCGCCGGTCGAGCCGGCCTATTCATGCAGCGAACTGCTTGGCTCTACCACTGTTAGAAATGTACTGGCCGGGATAATGTATTACTCTTGACTTACTAAGTTATCTTTGAAATTAAGAAACAATAAACAGAATGTTTGAAGTAAATGTTGATTGATTATTTAAGTACTATCCTAAGATTGAGTTAATAAAATGTTAAATTTTTAGTATTTTAATAATATTGTAAGATAAAATGTATGTAGGTACATCGGATATGTTATATGTGTGACTTATTTTTAATATGTTTTTCACAGTGGTGTAGATATAGTTCTAACTTAAAATAAAGGCAACTAGTATATATTACAGAGAAAAATCAGGAATTTCCCAAAGTACTTAACTGATTTGTATGTTGATTATTATAGCTTCAAATAAACTAGATATTGTTATAAATGGATATTAAGAGCAAAAATATATGTTATGCTAAAGAAAAACTTGTGCCTACCAGTAAGTATACCTTTAAGTACTTAGTCTGAGGAGTTTAAAATAGATTAATATCGCTGTATATTTCCTTGGTAAATACGACAAGTATGAGGATTTGAAAACATGTCATTACATTAAACAATTTAAAATGTATCTCCTATTTAATATCGCACTAAGGAGAGAGCTTTAATTTGATGCTCGGTTCCAGCGGAGGCGGTGGCAGCCGGATCACGCTCTTGGATATAATTCAATATTTAATAAAAGTAATAATATAAAACTTGAACTTTTGTCATCTTTTAAATCTTGAGAAGATTAATTGTAAATTATTCTTGAAGAAGTTACATTGTAATTTGATATAATAAAGTTACTTTAAGTAACTTTTTTTATGTGACTCCAAAAACGAAAACAATCTGATTCTCTTTAATATATTGTAGGAGATAAGATTGGAAGAGTGAGGGTAACCTATAAAAAGGAGTGCCTCACCGGCGCCGGACACATTATCGCGTTCTACCTCGTCGAGTTAACATCTTAGGTCGTTACTCTGTCGGATTGTGTTTTGACGTGACGTCACCATTGTTAATAATTTTGTTAGTTTAGATTCAGTACTTAGTATATTTGTAATTGTCAAGAATTGTTTTTATGTTATTCTTTTCGTTTATTACAGTAAATTGTTCTTTGAATTATTCTATTTTAGGTCAAGTAAAAATCTTTTTTTAAAAAAATCACTTCTGGTCTTATTTCTTAGATCAGAAGATTCTTTTCCATTTGCCCACTCCTTTTGATTGATTATTTCGTGTTTATATCGGTCTAAAGTGTTGAATAATTATTTTTGCAATTAGTGTTTAATAAAAGTTCGGTGACAGTTATTGGATAAATCAGCTTGACAATTACAATTTGCTATCGTGCTTTGTTGTGCTGTGCCGTGTGATAGATTCAACGGTTATTATTCTTTTGAATTATTACTATTACTATTTTTTAATTTTTTAATCGGATTTTTGTTACGAAATTGTTTTAAAAGGTTATCGCTTTCGTAGTGTAGTGTTTTTATTTTTGTTTTAAAATGTCAAATCAGGATCGTGATTGTAGTTTCAGTCGCTGCTCTTCTCGCAAGTTTCGTGATTCGCGTGAAAGGCGGGTTAGTAGGCATCGCGAACAGTCTTGCGATGAAAATAATAGGGTTAGATTAGAAATGCAGGCGATGATGGCGCGACTCAAGGCATTAGAATATAAATCTAGGGTGTCGCCTGTGCCAGTGCAATCAAGTGATCGTGATATACTAATGGCGGAAAATAGAGATCGTTTGTCGTCGTCGCGGCGTCAGTTAGCATCACAGTCAAGGCGAACGGTGCGGTCGCGAGATCGGTTAGAGTCGCCTATTCGTGAACATAGTCGGCGTCGGCGTTCTCGGTCTAGATCACCAGTGCGAGGTTCATTGCTTAGGTCTAGTAGGGGAAAGGCGCCGTTGTTACCAGAACGTGACACAGTGACTGACCGTATTGTTGACGCGATCCGTTCGATTAATTATGGGTTCAATCAAATCAACATTTTTATAGCTCTAATTTTGATCCAAATTTAAATAATATCGATGTCTGGTGTACCGAAGTAGACCGTGCTAGGTCGCTTAATAACTGGAGTGATCATGAATGCTTATCACGTATCGGCAATTGCCTGAAAGGTGATGCACGATTGTGGTTGAATGAATGGATATCGAGTGACCGTACGTGGAGTAACTTTAAAAAAGATTTTAGGCCTTTGTGTCCGAAGACGCCCGATGTTGCGAACATTTTTGCTGAAGTTATCAACACAAATTCTGATAGCTACCCAACCTATGCGGATTATGCGCGTCGTTCATTGCTTCGCTTGCGTATAGTAAGAGGACTTAGCGATGAATTAATTTCGGCCATTATTATACGCGGTATAACTGATCCCAACATTCGAGCTGCGGCAAGTAATGCAAAACTATTACCAAATGATTTGATTGATTTTTTTTCGATTTATATTAAACCGAGTAGTGCAACAAAGAATGTGTCCTCATGTCCAGGTCTACCTAACACTAATAAACAAACCGTGAATTTCTCAAGAAAACGAAGTAGTGATTTTAGATGTTTTTCGTGTGGTCAGTTAGGACATAGGCAGGCTACGTGTACTAAGTTATTTAAAGTTGATCGGGGGTTGAATGATACATTTGCTAATTCGAATTCGACTTCAACATCCGCGACACCTGCTTTTGTCCCGAAGGCGCCTGCATCTTGTTCGTTTTGTAAAAAGCTAGGTCACAATGTCGAAACGTGTTTTGCTAAACAACGGTTTGAAGCAGCAAACAAGAAGACTGTCAATTTGTGTGATGTGACAACATCCACTAATAGTGACGTTGTGGCAGCAGTTATTCAAGATGTCCCTGTAGACGTCTTAATTGATAGCGGTTCGACCATATCTTTGATATCATCATCTATATTGAAACACTTTAATTATTCGTGTAAACCAGCTTTTCGCGTTTTGAAGGGATTAGGTAATCAAGAGATAGAAAGTACATCATACGTTACGTTGCCGATTGAGTTCGATGGTTTGACTATTGATGTAGACTTTTTCATAGTTCCATCTAAGTATATGAACATACCGGTTATAGTAGGCACAGATATTCTCAACAGAGAGGGTGTTACATACGTTCGAACGAAAGATTACCAGTTGCTCACACGAGACCAAGGTAGTTCCGATGGAGTGTTGATGGTTCAGCCTGAGGCTTCAATTCCAATCAATACGCCTATCGTTGACGAACAATTGAGTAAGTTGTTACAAATTATTGATGAGTTTTCAAAATCTTTTATTTCTGGCACTGCAACCTCAACCGTTAATACCGGAAGTATGACGATTAAACTTAACTCCGACACTCCTGTTTATTACCGTCCATATCGACTCTCATATGCTGAGACACTTCGTGTTCGCGAGATTATTAAAGACCTTTTAGATAAGGGCATCATTGAGGAGTCTAACTCTGAATACGCGAGCCCTATCTTACTGGTTAAGAAAAAAAGACGGATCGGATAGAATGTGCGTAGATTTTCGCAAACTTAATGAAATAACAGTTAAGGATTGGTTTCCTTTACCTCGTATAGATGATCACATAGATCGACTAGGGCACAATAGATACTTTTCTAACCTCGATAGGGCTACCGGCTTCCACCAGATCCCCCTAGATCAGGATTTAGTACCACTTACAGGATTTGTCACGCCTGAATCTCATTACCACTATCTGAAAATGCCGTATGGATTAGCCAATGCACCAGTGGTGTACCAAAAGATAATCACGAAAACACTTCGCGATTTTATTGAGGCTGGTGATGTCCTGGTCTACATCGATGATGTTTTATGTTTAAGTAAAACAGTAGATGAAGGCCTTGTTTTGCTTCGTAAAGTCCTTGACACCTTGACTAGAGCTGGATTCTCAATCAACTTGAAGAAGTGTTCATTTTTAGCAACTGAGATAGAGTATTTGGGGCGGGTGATTAGTGAAAATCAGGTTAGGCCGAGTCGGAATAAAGTCAAAGCTCTGATTGATTCACCTGAGCCACAAAACGTCAAGCAGGTGCGTCAATTTATGGGCCTAGCCAGCTACTTCAGACGTTATGTGGCTGACTTTGCCCAGAAGACTGCTTGTATAGCTGCTTTAACTAAAAAAGGGGTAAATTTTTGCTGGGGAATTAAACAGCAGGCTGCTCGAGACGACATTGTGGAATGTCTGACGAGTGAGCCGGTGCTTGCCATTTATGACCCCTTGTTGCCAATAGAAGTCCACACAGACGCGAGTTCTGTTGGTTATGGAGCCGTTCTGATGCAAGTACACGAGGGTAATCGCAAACGAGTGGTATCGTACTTTAACAGACTTACTCAGGGAACTGAGAGCAAATACCATTCATACGAGCTTGAGACGCTCGCTGTCGTCAAAGCCCTCCAGTATTTCAGGCACTATCTTGTGGGTGTGCGCTTCACCGTGGTTACGGACTGCAATGCGCTAAAGCTTACTCAGCGTAAGAAAGACTTATTGCCTAGGGTGGCCCGGTGGTGGGTATACCTGCAAGATTTTGGTTTTTCATTAGATTATCGTAAAGGTTCCCTTTTAGCTCATGCCGACTATCTCAGTCGCAATCCGGTTAATGTAGTTTCCATTGAAAAACCTTTAAACTGGGCTCAGATTGCGCAGACTTCTGATGAAGAGACGCGGTCAATCATACGGAGTTTGTCAGATGGTCGACTGGATTCTTCACGATATGTAGTTAGAAATGATATCCTGTATTTTAGATTTACACCTACTGGTGAAGATTCTAAACTATTATGTTACATCCCAAAAGGTCATAGACTGAGCCTTTTACGGATTTTTCATGACGAGCATGAGCATCTTGGGGTAGATAAGACCGTTGATCTTATCATGAAACACTTTTGGTTCCCAGGGCTGAGGGCGTTTGTGTCGAAATACATAGCACACTGTCTTGTGTGTATATCGCACAAAAAAGTTGCCCGAGCTCCATTTCAGCCAATACATTCTTGGGAAAAACCAAACGTCCCTTTTGAGACCATCCATATGGATGTGTTAGGTCCCCTTCCCGAAGCGAATGGCTATCGTTACGTTCTCATCGCGATAGATGCATTTTCCAAATTTTGTTTACTGTACACAATGCATCGTCAGGATGCTGATGAATTAAAGTGCCATTTTACTAATATTATATCAGTTTTCGGTGCACCTAAGTTGATTGTAGCTGATAGAGGTAGAATGTTCCAAAGTGCTGATTTTCTTAATTGGGTTAAAGACATGGGTTGCGACGCACATCTGATAACGCCTGAGATGCACCAGTCCAACGGTCAAGTAGAACGCTATTGTCGCACTGTACTCAATATGGCGCGCATTGAGTGCAATCATCGCAAGCGAAGCTGGCCTACTGTTTTATGGAGACTGCAGTTGGTGATAAATATTACCAAACATAAAACAACCCAACATTCTGCTCTAAATCTACTTATTGGCATAGATGCGGCAACCCCACTCATCCGGAGTCTGGTTAGAGATGTAGCTATTGAAGGCTTAAGCCCTAATAGGGAAACCCTCCGTGAGATGCGCCGGCAGAGGGCGTCTGAACATCTTCGCTCAAATCAAGAGCACCAAGATGCTTATGTGAACCGAAATCGGAAGGCACCACGGAGATTTGAGTTGAACTCATTAGTTTTTGTTAGAAAACAAGCGCAGTCTACAGGAAAGTTAGACTCTTGTATAAGGGGTCCATACCGTGTGGTGAAGATACTCCCACATGGTCGCTACGAGCTACAGCTCGTGGCCGGCTCGTATGGGAAGTCGACACAGGCAGCTGCGGAATATATGATTCCGTGGCAAGGAGAGTGGACGCCCGACGTGTGTGCTGAATTTTTTAATGGTACGTAGCAATTTCAGTTATTTTACAGATTGCTTATTTTGCTTACCAAGTTTATAGTTTTACACATGTCTTTGTTGTGGCTTGTATCTGATGTTAAAATATGAAGTAGTTATGTATAGCCCCGTCTGTGTATTTTCTTTCGAAGGGGGGTTGACCACGTTTTAGGGAAGTTCTGTCTTGCGGTTGGTATAGCCTCTGTCTTGGATGTCCTCGTACTCAGACATGCTGTCCTGGCTGACGGACACACTTCAAGCGAGGTATATTTCATGTTATTGGATGGTGCCTTGGAGTGCGCTCAGGCAGTCGATCCTAGTATATGGAATGTGCTTGTGGTGGTGATTGGGCTGTGTCGTTGAAACTCCAAGACTGTGGAGTTGTGATACAAGGGTCATGTGTTGACCTCTTAGAAATGGTCACGGGTTGGCCTTTGAAGAGTGGTCACGGGTTGGCCTTTGAAGAGTGGTCACGGGTTGATTCTCGAGAAGTAATGTGTGAAGTTTGCATAACAAACTTGTTTTACTGTGAGCTTTTGGGTTAAGATATGCTTTAATGTGCACCGATCTACACACGCAAAGCTATTTCTCACGTAAGAGCGCGTAGATCTCGAGTCGTGAGGATGCACTCCCCCGACGGGTCCTGCCCCAGGTTGTCGGTGCGGATTTTAGTATGTCTTCACTCATTGTGCTTAGGAAGTATAGAATAGATAGCTCTATGTGTTACCTATATTTGATAAACTAAACCTAGCTTATTTATGATGTATCCACTTGATGTGCTTATTTTGACACAAACGGTTTTCCTACTGTTACTTTATTTTGAAACACGATTGTGTGCTGTTCTCTCTCTCTCCTGTCTTACAGATACTGACAATGAGAATGAATTGAATGAGGGGAATGAGGAATCTACCGTTCCTGGTGGCATCCAGCCTTCTGAAGTTCAGGCGCCAGGTGATGTGATGGAGCCATTACCCAGCACGCCCAGGGACCAGAACTCCGTCGAAGAAACAGTTGCAGCACCTAGCGCTTTATCAATTAATGAAAATCTGGAGGCTTCACTATCAACTTTGGAAACTGATCTCCAGAGTTAAGAGCCCGTGGACGGACTCCTGTCAGGAAAGGCCGTGTAGGAGATAAGATTGGAAGAGTGAGGGTAACCTATAAAAAGGAGTGCCTCACCGGCGCCGGACACATTATCGCGTTCTACCTCGTCGAGTTAACATCTTAGGTCGTTACTCTGTCGGATTGTGTTTTGACGTGACGTCACCATTGTTAATAATTTTGTTAGTTTAGATTCAGTACTTAGTATTTTTGTAATTGTCAAGAATTGTTTTTATGTTATTCTCTTCGTTTATTACAGTAAATTGTTCTTTGAATTATTCTATTTTAGGTCAAGTAAAAATCTTTTTTTTAAAAAATCACTTCTGGTCTTATTTCTTAGAATATATATTTTTGAGGTCGGTCATTTTTAGACATATTTTTAAAGTTTCTTTTTCCATTCTATATAGTGTATTTCTTAAGTTGTCTGATATAAATAGTGGCAATAGTGGCAGTAAGAATTGAGTATCAAAACAAAATCCATACACACCTCACCCGCTACCTCGACCTTACTAACTCTTGTCAATATTTTGTTATGTTTCCTTTACTTTCGTTTCCTAAAAAGCGGCCGATAAAACAAAATTCTGTCGTAAAATAAACAAAACATGGCGATTTAAGGCTTCACTGTGAGATGTCCGATTTAACAAGGAGAAAATCCGTAACCGTTATAACAAATCGAAGGAGAGGCGTGGACTAAGCCCGAGGATCTGGGCGACGATCGAGCACATAGCCCCATACAATATTGTTAGATGCCTGGGATTATATATCTTCATGAGGGTATAAACGTCGTGGTATATTACTTGCGCTTAGAAATACAAGAGTATTGTTGAAGTGTTTACGCTTTAAACTTTTTTCATTGGCTGCAATGTATATAATGTCGACTAGATTTCATAATATTTTGCAGTCTATGAAAAAATGTCTTTACGCTCTCTCGCATTATAAGCCAAGTTCAATTAAGTTGTAAAGAACTGGAAGTGATCCACAAAAATTGGAGATTATATTATATACATTCATACGAAAAATTTAAATGTTAGTTATCGACTATACACCTTTTATTCCTTTAAACAAAATTTTTAGAAATACCAAATTTCTAGAAAATTCGTTTTTTATTTGATCATTAGAGATAAGTAGAGTAAGTAAGAGCATCAAAATAGTTCCCCAGCAATAACGATTCGTTAAATTTCTCTCAATGTGGTAATATCTACAGAAAACACGTGTTTATTTATATACTCGTGTGAGTAAATATCTACTTAATGACCGCAACCGCATTATATCAAATAAGTTGTTACGTTGTTGTACGTAATTTTGATAACGGTTACATACAAAGATTGTTTTCCTTAATCCAACAGAGACACTTCATTACATCTCGGGAGAGATAAACCGGTAATAAATGGGTAATAACCATCAATAGCTGATATTTTTAGTACTTGTTACGTTTAAAGGTATTTTTTGTTTTTTTTCTCATTCATTCAATCATTCGTTACATTTAAACTTCGCAAGCATACAATTTTCGGTGTCCGTAAGTTTAATTATGTTGATGTCAGAAAAGTTGTGAAGTTTCTCAGTACAGGTGCTAATTGAATGTTGTACTTAGCGACCGATCAGTAAGATAAACAAATTTATTTAGATTTACACTCAATTCTCGATTTCAATTTATGATAAGGCAGAAGATGTGTATTGTAAAAATACCAGGGCGCTGGGGAGCGGACAAAAGAAGCCAAATTTTAAATATAATGTTTTTTACATTTCCATAGCCTAAATTACTTTATGAATTTTAGCTTTTTAATGGGATAGGAGGGCAAACGAGCAGACGTGTCACCTGATGGTAAGCAACCAACGTCGCCCATGGACAGCAGCAACACATATAGTGTTACTGTTGCGTCGCCGACCTTTAAGGGATAGGGAAGGATGGGGAAGGGGGGTGGGCCTCCGGTTACCTCTCTCACCCAACGAAACGCGGCATGAGCCACTTTACGTCGATCTTCTGAAAGGCCGTGGTATTTCACCGATCGAGCCGGCCCATTCATGAAGCAAAATGTTTGGCTCTACCACTGTTGAATGCTTGTTTGAAAAACACACATTTTAATCTCGTAAAATTTTTAATTTAGATAAAAATTAGTGACTGAATAAAATTAAAATATTTTACGATACCTAGAATTATAATCTCGTATTAAAAGGTATGTGGGAAGTGCTGTATCTAATGATATTATTTTATTTGTTTCTAAGGTTTTCGCGAATCTCACTCATTAAAACAACTTTTTAGGATTGTATCGCGTTGTTGTCGGGAAATAAATGTAATAAATATAAATAAATAAGAAATAAACGCGATACAATCCTAAAAAGTTGTTTTAATGATATTATTTTATGCAGTAATTATCAGAATTTAAGTATTTTTAGGTTTTTTTATTTTACACACTTTTCGTGTGTAGATATTATAGATAGATAGATAGACAGTCGCGGTGGTCCAGTGGTCGAGCACACGGCTTCTGATCCAGAGGTCCGGGTTCGAATCCTGACACTAGCTCGCACCAATGACTTTTCGATATTGTTTTTGGAAGTTAAGTGTGACAAATATCGATGACTAAACAACTTTGTGCCTGCTATGGCAATAGTATCGCCACCTATTCCATTTGGGACGTAAACATAACGGCGAGACGAGGCTTAACAGCTGCTGACTACACCTTAGGGTAGCAAAAGGCGTGAAGTTAAGTTATGTTATTTTAGATAGTGTTTCTTCTTCGTATTATTCTTCTTATTCCGGGAACGAAATTTTCAATCCTTTGATATCAGTTCTTGATCTATTACCTATAAAGTGGTTTATTATTTTTTATTGTTATAAACAGATTAATTAATAAAGAATATTCATTTAATTTATTGATCAAGAGACCATTAATATGATTATTAATTACAGTCGCCTCTGTACCAGAAGTGTCGGGTAGTTGTGTCTTGGCGAACAGGAATTGATTTTCGGAATGATTTTCGTCATTTATGTATAACTAGCTGACCCGGCGAACTTTGTTCCGCATCAATATTAAAAACATTTTAATTAAAACACAAATCAAATTTAAGTAGAAATTTTAATTTTCCTAATAATAATAATATCTTGGACACAATACACACAGCGCCCTCTAGTTCCAAGCTAAGCAACTAAATGCTTGTGTTATGGATACTAGATAACGGATATAAATACATATATACTTTTCTTTTGTAAATACATACTTATAATACATATAAAAACACCCAGACGCCATACAAACATTCATGTTTGTCACAAATATTTGTGCTCGGGTGGGAAACGAACCCTCGACCTCAATGCTGCAGCCGGTAGTTTTACCAATGCGCCACGAGGCCCGCCGATAATGATACATATTCCCAAGAACAGACTGTTGTCACGAACGAGCCGAAGATGTTTGCCCTATCACTTATTGCCATGTTGACATTCTCAATTTTCAGGTACTTTATTCCACCTTAAAGTTAATAATATAAAATATTACGGAAGCTGGTTAGGTAAAATGAAATTATTTTTTAGGAATACAGAATTGACACAAATGTCAATAATTCCTACATAATATATTTTTCTACTACAGTGGCTGTGGGCGGGCTCGCGAAGGTATTCTGATATGTGAGACAATGGGTAATAATATAATGTCAGAACTTTAGAATTACCTAATGGTAGAACTAAGCAATTCCCTTCATGAATAGGCTGGCTCGACCAGTTAAATACCAGGAACTGAATAACGATGAGAATAACGACGTAACGTGGCTTATGCCGCATTTTATTCGTTAAGAGTATCCCTCGTTTCCTATCCTACTTTCTTATAGGCCGACAATGCAACTGTAACATTATATGTGTTGCAGGTGTCAATAGGCGCTAGTCACTTACCAACAGGTCACCCATTTGCTCGTTGGACCGACATTCCTATGAAAAAAATACTACCTAGAAATATATATGTGTTAGTGTATATTTTGCGTTAATGGATTGCAACCTTAATACCTGACATGTGAAGACGTTATTTCCGATGTAATAGGTTCTGCCACCTATGCCATTTGGGTCATAAAATTTCGGCAGGTCCAGATCACTGCACTGCCTACACCTTCGGGTAAGTAACAATCTGACGTAAATACTATTTCCATGAGGGTTTTTTTTTTAATTTTGGGCCGATGAACCCGCCGTTAAAACTTTGATTAAAGTGAAATATTTAGTAAAAAGAAACTCACTTAATTACGTCAATATGTTAAAAAGGTATTGTTATTAAACTCCTTAAACTTGTAAATCGGCTGCATAGTTAGTATTCTTTAGTTTCAGAGTAAGAACTCCTCCTAAACAGCCTTATATTTTCAGTCAAATAAGAATTAAGATTTCATCCAGCCAAAAATCCTAGATGTTAAGCGAGTAAGTTCTGATGAAAGCAAAACTTTTATGACAGTATTAATGCTTGGGTAAATTAATTTAAAGTAATGTTTGGCATGTAATAATGTATTTTTTATAACTTAACACGTTTTTCTACCCGAAAGTTTAGGGAACGGTTGTTAAGCCTTGATTCGCTAATTTATTCTAGTGGAATTGAAATCGGTAACCATTGCAATATTAATACACTGGGCATAATTTTACATAGTATAAAACAAAGTCACTTTCCGCTGTCTGTCCCCTTATATGCGTATATCTGTAAAACTACCCAACGGATTTTGATGCGGTTTTTTTTTAATAGTTAGAGGGTGTCAACGGGGTGGTTTCGATCTATAATTCAAATATGATGTTGTAAAGAAAAAATGATAATTTTCGAGATTTAGCACTTTAATTGCAAACGCTGCCTGAACCCTGAGTGACAAATCAAAACAATGTTCTACTTTATTAAACACCTTCAGAAAGTCTACAAAAAAGTCCGCGAGGGCATATGTCTATCTCTTAGGGATAACCCACAATGACCATTTTTATGTTTTTAGTTTTTACGAGAAATAAAGGATTATTTACGTAGGTAGGTATTTAGGAAGTAGGCTTAGCCTTTCGGGTACGAAAGGCTAAACCTACCCCACCCAGTCTTTCCAGTCTTCCGAACTTTGTTTCGCCTCGAAAATAAATAAAAATGGTCATTGTGGGTTATATTTAACAGATATACATATGCCATTACAAACTTTTTTGTAGACCTTTAGCGATTTTGTTTTCTACTATGTATTTATGATAGTATGACTCGCACGGTGTTCAATGGTGTAATGGTGTTTACCGGACTGACTTCAATAATAACGGACAATTGTAAATATTTTACAAAGTGTCTAGTCGTCCAGTAATCGGATGAATAAATTTAATCATTCGTACGATTATCGGACGAATAAAATAAATTAATCGTCCGGTAAACGGTTGACTAAATAATCCTATGTAGTTAGGTTTTTTTTTTTTAGTTTTCGACGACATCTCAGCGATAAATAAAAACGATCATACAAAAACTAACAACAGTAACGACTGGAAGTACACCAAGAACAAAAAAATTGAAAATATTGCATTGACTTGTATAGGTTTCTTAATTCATCGAGATATTGTCCAACATTGTCGTTCAACCTGCGATTAAAAGAAAAGGGAGACCTAAAGGTACCAATAACACCGATTTCGGTGTTAGTATCGGTAGGAGAATAAATAATAATAATGAAAAAATAATAATTTGATTTGGTCGGACGATTAAATTATTTTATTCATCCGACTATCGGACGAATAATTAAATTTATTCATCCGGTTAGCTGGACGACTAGCTGGCTGTTGCTAGTCGTCCAGCTAACCGGATTAATATTTTAATAATTAAAGATGACCTCATTCAAGTATTACGTTTTGTATATTTTATTAAGTATATAAATTAGTTAGTTACGTTATTTATCGCATTTTAGTTATGGAGGTATGTACTGATTTCGTCTATTTAAAGATTTATGTCCTTTGTGTATTAAGAAGTCGGTTGAACTTTATTTTTAACATTAACTACAACGTTACTAGTAGGTAGTAACTTCAATGCAGTTTGTTTTCGTTTTATTTTCTGACCAAGGTGAGATAAGACAATGTAAAAGTTTCCAACCAATTGTAGATACTTCACTCCGGTCGAGTCGAATGTGTGCACAGAACTTTTAAAAGCTCTTTGTGTGAAAATCCTTTGAAGTTAGGATTCTTTGATTTTAATAGCTTTTTTGTGTCAGCAAATTTTCTTATATATTTTTAAATCTTCGTATATATTTTGTAATATTTTTGACTAGAACATCTTTATCAATTTTGCACAGTCTCAAATCATTTTATATTAATGATATATTATGAAAAAGATATTCAGTTTTATTTAGATAGTTTTAATAACTGACAACATTTTCCTGAAACTCATAATGCAACATCGTTACATAGTATAAAACAAAGTCACTTTTCGCTGTCTGTTCCCTTATATGCGCATATCTTTAAAACTACGTAACGTATTCTGATGCGGTTTACTTAATAGTTAGAGGGTATCAACGGGGTGGTTTTGATCTATAATTCATGTATAGTGTAGTAAAAAAAAGTGATAATTTTCAAAATTTAGAACTTTAATCGCAAACGCTGCCTGAACCATAAGTGATGAATCAAATCAACGTACTATATTATTACACACCTTTAAAAGGTCTACAAAAAAGAGCATATGTCTATTTCTTAGGCCACAATGATCATTTTTATTTTATTACTTTTTACGAGAACTAATGGCCTTTTTACGAAGCGATTTTAAACATTACAGCATTAATTTTCATCCAATTAAGTGTCTTAAGTAGATTGTGCATGTAATATAGATGATCTTGGCCCTTTACAGCATGCAATTTAAACAAATATTTTCCAAGATATTGCAGTATTAACATAGCGGGACAGCAGTTATTACTTTTGATGCGGAACAAAGTTCGCCGTGTCAGCTATAAATATTCTATACATATTTTACTCAAGTTAGTTCAAAAAGATTGAAGTAAAGGGGGGATCATACCGCGTTTCGTTAGTTGAGAGAGTTACCCGGAGGCCCACCCCCTTCTCCATCCTTTCTTATCCTACTTCCTTAAAGGTCGGCAATGCAATAGTAACACTATATGTGTTGCTGGTGTCCATGGGCGGCGCAGGTTGCTTCAGGTGAATAGGTCACCTGATTGGTAATATAAAAAAGAACCAGAATATTTTTTGTAATACCTATTAATCTACTACTCCTATCAATGACAAAGTAGATCTAGCTACCTGTGTATTTACCCTTCGCGCTAAAGTCGCTAAAGCGATTCTAATCAAAGTTCATATTGACCATTTATATTTTTTTTAATTTTTTTTTTAAAGTAAGCGGCACCATATGTCATCCACTCAAACTATTCATGTTGTGAAAAGATTTGACTGTGGTTTTATGACCGGTTACCTCTATCTCATCAACTTCATTGCAGGAATAGAGGAGCAAGAGGAAGGTGTTGGGCCTCCGGATACCTCTAAGGCCGAATGCAACACAGCTAGTCATTTCACGGAGTTATTATGAGAGGTCGTGGTATTTCATCGATCGAACTGGCCCATTCATGCAGCGAACTGCGTGGCTCTACCATTACATCTTCATCTTAATAAGAAATATAGTAAAACAACATAACAGCTAGAGCCAAGCAGTTCGCTGTATGAATGGGCCGGCTCGACCGGTGAAATACCACGACCTCTCAGAAGACCGACGTAAAGTGGTTCATGCCGCGTTTTGTTCGGTAAGAGAGGTACCCGGAGGCCTTTCCCCATCCTTTCCTATTCCCTATCCCTTAAAGGTCAGCAACGCAACAGTAACACTATATGTGTTGCTGGTGTCCATGGGCGGCGTTGGTTGCTTACCATCAGGTGACATGCCTGCTCGTTTGGCCTGCTATCCCATAAAAAAAAACATAACTTCGCGCCTTATTCTACCCGAAGGTGTAGGCAGTGGGTGTTAAACCTCGATTCGCCGTTATGTTTACATCTCTAATAGAATAGGTGGCGAACCTATTGCCATACAGGGCACAAAGTTTCCAGTGATCGATATTTATCACACTTA
This sequence comes from Euproctis similis, assembly GCA_905147225.2. Classification (NCBI taxonomy): domain Eukaryota; kingdom Metazoa; phylum Arthropoda; class Insecta; order Lepidoptera; family Erebidae; genus Euproctis; species Euproctis similis. The sequence continues at coordinate 4,759,809 of LR990108.1, forward strand.
ACTTTCGAAAAGAATTTCGAAAAGTCATTGTTGTGAGCCAGGATTCGCACTCGCGACCTCTTGATTTTTAAGCGGGATGCTCGACTACTGGACCACCGAGATTACAAATAGTATAAAGAAATATAATAAATACTATTTTAATGATGAAAGGGTTATAAAAATAAGATTACAGTGTCTTTATTGATTACAACAGAAAGAGACAAATCTTTCCACTTTTCCAGTTTAGATAAAGTCTAGTGGCTTTCGGTCACAATATTAATAAATAAGATTACATTGACGCTTCATATGAAACAAGAAGCTTCATCATGAGTTTTGTGTTGTCGCAAAATTTCTAGTTCTATCTACCTGGAGTCAAAGTGAAAAGTTTATATCATATTTCTCAGTAGTAATCAAAACTTTACTATCCAAATTTGGTTGCCTCCATTGCTAGTATTCTACTAGCTACCATTGTACTCCATTGTTCATCTGTTAGTATTTGCATGAACAATTCCCGCAAATACTGAAAACTTTCAGAAAAAAATGAATCCAAAATTAATTGGTACAATTTTCGATAGCTGGACAATTTTTATATGAACGGTAAAGACAAAATATATTCTGTGACACTAAATATTTTATTTTTAGTATTTGTTGTAAATTTCAACCGTTTTGCTATTACCTTTGTAGAGTCTACGACAGACGGAGGCACGTACGGAAAATGAAGTCTCAGGTCCCCGGTATTTCACTAAAAAAAGTTTTACTAAAAATACTTTTCAAGTAAAGGCCCAAAACACAAACGACAAAATCAAAGTAGGTAGATGAAAACAGTACCTCCATAACTAAATACTATATACAAAACGTAATACTTTAATAAAGTAATCTTTAACTTTAAAATATATATAATTGACGCTTATTCCCATATATATGATCGCCTCCTCTTGTTCGCATCCCACCTACCATCGATTTAAGTGCCAATTTATCAATACTAATCATAGTAAAAAATACAGCATTTTTTATGATATGCTTTCAATGAATCAATATCGTGTTTTCATAATTAAATACAGTAAAAACTTAGCAATTTATATAATACAAAACTTTATTTATTTAACTTTAATAAAAAATATACAGTTAATGATTTTAACCACAAATATAAGCTCCAACATTATCATATTTAATCTCTCAGCCACCTGTGAGAGTGCTTTAGGCTTTAGAGTACTTATTTAGGAAATTTAAAATTTAACCAGTTATCTCAATATAATAGAAACATTAATAATGATTATAGTTCAAAATTTAAAATTGATAATTACCCGTATGTATTTAAATCCCTTTAACAATTTAGGTAGGTATTTTAAAACGATTAAAGATTATCATAAACGCAAATTCGGTGGGCTTTACAATAATTAGTAATTTGATATGAATAACATAATATCATTTTAGCATATTATTAAATACTCAATGTATGGATTATCGTATTATTTTAAATTTGCTAGTAGTAGCCTCCACATTCTTCTACTGACGAAGGTGGTTAGTGTTTTATCTGATATTTTTTCAATCTTCAGTCCGAACCATCGGAGCATGCCCTTTCTTACTTTTACACCGACACTCTCTTTCAATCCAACTTTCTTCCTTACAACCTTATTTTCGACGCAGTCAGCGAGAGCGAACAATGTCTAGTCTAGGTCACTTTGCCAGATTAACATAACTTAAACAATTAACTAATTATATGAATCCTACCAGTTTAGAAAAAAATAGATCCAAATTTATATAAATCTCTATATTGGAGTATTAATATTAAAAAGTAGAAGATTATTAAATACAGAGAGAATGTAAGAGAGTTATATGTTCAGCTAGAAACAACAATATACTGAACCCAGAGGCCCCAAACTAATGAAATAATAACTAAATAAAAACACCATTTAAGTGTGGAACCCGTGAATTAGAATGTTGTATTTAATATAATTATTTTAGTAGAAATTTGATATCTTAAAATGGACATACATTAAACTGAAAATAAATTTGATTAGCTAGTTAATGATTTATTTTGTGACAAGGCAATATTTATACCTTAAATGAATTCGCTCATAAAAATCTGTAATCAAATTTAGATCTTAAGAAACGAAGATCACTGTAAATGTCACTTTCACTGCAAGAGGAATATTTCCTCGTAACCCTGTTTTGATTGATTATGTAGATTAAGACCGTAGGATTGTCGGGACTCGTCAATCTCATTACAAGGAATAGTCGGGTAGTACAATTAACTAAATTGTGTTTCTACAACATTCTTTTATTTTTTCCTTTTGTGTCTAAACAGTCTATTCATTTTTATTGCTTCAATATGAATGCTCTTGCTTCTTAATGGCGTAGCTATAACATAAAATAACTTCACGCATTTTTCTACCCGGAAGTGTAGTTGGCAGTGGCTGTTAAGGCTCGACTCGCCGTTATTTTTACGTCCTAAACGGAAAAGGTGCCGAATCGGTAATAAAGTTTTCCAGTCCGTTTTGCAAAGTGAATCGGAGAAAAAACGGTCGAATGAAAGCGTTTCTTACGAACGCTGCCTTAGCTATGAGGTATATTTTTGAGTTCTAAAGAAAAGATGTGGAGCTTGAAAATGCTTACAAAAAGTCAACGACAGCATATCATGTCTAACTTTTATATTTAAGTTACAAAAAGCAGTTTTTTAATATTAGTATAGATGATTATTTTTTTGATATTAATAAAAAAATTTAATCTTTAGGTCATATTTATTACTCATATTACCAAAAATTATGAATCTTTATTAAAATAAGTAAACTCATCGTCTTAAGTGTGAAGGCCAAAGCAGCGGACGGCGCGCGATGGCTTCGGGTTTAACTCGGTTCGCGTTCGTGCTCGCTTCGGGAGAAGGGGGCTTTATTTTTATAGGTCTTCATAGACACTTAAAAATAGTTAAAAAGTACAGATAACATATTATTTAAAATGCAATACAAACACGAGCGCTTGAGGCAAATGCCTCCGTGGAACAAAAAAAAAACACGGACGCAATCGCCACGAGCGGCCCAATTCCGAGTGTAGGGGCGATCATGTGAAGAATCGGGCAAGAAACTCATGTGCCAAATACTTTTTTTAAACCATTTGAAATAAGTAACAATATTATTATAACTACACTAAAACTATATTAAACTATATTATGACAGTCTCGGTGGCGCAGTGGCTAGCACCCCGCTTCTGATTCAAGAAGTAGTGGGTTCAAATCCTGGCACACACCAATGACTTTTAGAAATTGTTTTCGGAAGTTATGTGTGATAAATATCGATGACTGAAAAACTTTGTGCCCGGTATGGCAATAGGTTCGCCACCTATTCCATTGGGGACGTAAACATAATGGCGAGACGAGGCTTAACAGCCGCTGCTTACACCTTTGGGTAACAAAGGCGTGAAGTTATGTTATGTTATTATTATAACTACTAAAAACAAAGTAGTTGGTTAATGAATAAAAGGAAATAATTAATTAATTAGACCCAACCAAATTAAAATCAACGGCCTAACAGTGGTAGAGCCAAGCAGTTCGCTGCATGAATGGGCCGGCTCAACCGGTGAAATACCACGACCTCTCAGAAGATCGACGTAAAGTGGCTCATGCCGCGTTTCGTTCGGTGAGAGAGGTACCCGGAGGCCCACCCCTTTCCCCATCCTTTCCTTTCCCCTATCCCCTAAAGGTCGGCAACGCAACAGTAACACTATATGTGTTGCTGGTGTCCATGGGCGGCGTTGGTTGCTTACCATCAGGCAACACGCCTGCTCGTTTGCCCTCCTATCCCATAAAAAAAAAATACATTTTAATTAAGAAATTCTATGCGACTATAGTAGTCGAGCACAACTGACGCGACATTTTTTAATTAGAGTGGTAACGTTGTGCAACAAATGTGGCGCATGTACATTTTAAAAAATGTACATTCGCTGTACATTTAAAAAAAATAATCGCATACCCATGATTACCACTGATTTACCCATACCGTTTAAAAGGCTACAGTTTCCAGTGAAGATGTCTTTTGCCCTCACTATTAACAAGTCCCATTGGTATTGATCTGAGAAAGTCGTGTTTTTCCCATGGGCAGTTATATGTTGGCTTATCTCGGGTTGGAACTCCTGACAATATATTTTGCTACCAAATGATAACATTACATCCAAAATAGTTTACAGAGAAGTTTTGAATAATTAAAATTATCATAACCAACTTTTAAGATTATATCGCGTTTATTTATTACCCATTTATATCCACTTCCCGACGTTTCGAACTCTTTACAGAGATCATTTTCACGAGTGATGAACAAAAAGATAGTAGTTGTTCAAAAGCTATTTTCATTGATACAGAGAGCACCCACTTTTTGGAAATAAAAATCAAAAGGTTGATGTCAAGAAATATGATTTTTACTATTGGTAACCCACATCAGACCATGAAAACAAAAGTTAAATACTTATTTATACGATTTATTCACCACAGAAATTTTTTTTGTTTGTAAAGATCCTTTGTTGTATGATTTAATAAGTAAAAGTTGTTATTATTTAATTATTAGAAAATTATCTGTTGTTGAAAATGGCAACGTTGATTCACAATAAGTTGGCAGCAATTATAGTAAAGTATTAAAAATAGGAGGATATGGTAATGTTGGTACTATTCCTTTTTCCTGTTCATAACTTCTAACTAAAAGGTGTAAGCGTTGTTGTACTCAATAAATACTATAACGAATTTAATTACAATTAGTTTATTTCACACTATCATTATCTTATTTTTCTAAGTTGGTTGAAATCAAAGTGTAACTATTATTAAATATTGGTAGATTTTAAATTTAAAGGTAAAGTATTTGTTAAAAATCGACCACTGGGTCAAAAACGCGGCCAGTCCTGAAAAAGACCCAGCAACAAAACTCAGCGGCTGTTCTTCAAAACTGATTATTATTTCATGTTGAACGGGCTATTGATATTGCTATTATTTGTAAAATTTTGGGAAAAAAGAAAGAAACTTGGTTTCCAGGTTAATAAAAATAAAAATTATTTTGATTGTATACTGCACTCAAAATTCTACATTATTTTGGTTTCTGATGTGGGTCTGACCTGCAAACTATACTAATAGTATCTCGCTGTCTTGAGCTGTTTGATTGTGGGCTAGGTTTGATGAGACTGGGTTCCAGCTAGGTGATAGTTTCCAGCCATCTTCTCTATTGGATTGGATGGAAATTCTTTGGATGTTTTTTTAATTTTAATAGCCTCGCGTATCATGCTGGGTCGATAATGTTGTTCTTTGGCGAGGATTTGTGGTTTGTCAAACCTGATGTAGTGTTGTGGGCCCGCCCTACAGTGTTCACAAACAGCAGACTTATTATAGCGATTGTGTTTCACATCCGCTATGTGTTCTTTGATCCTGGTTTTAATGGACCTCTTTGTTTGTCCGATATAAGAGAATCCACAATCACAGTCCAGCTTATATACTCCTGGGTCTTGCAAGAGGATGTGGCAAAAAACAGATGGTAGAAATTGGCTAACTTTCTTGGGTGGCTTAAAGTATGTTTTAATCGAAGCACGTTTTAAAATATAGCCAATTTTGTCAGTGATTCCCTTTATTTACGGCAAGATGGCAGGTTGGCGCTCAACTGTGGCTCGCTTCACTCGGTTTTTGTGATGATTTCTGGGATCTTTAAGCTGATTGGCATGTAAGACTTTTTTCACATGCTAAATCTCCTCTGCTATGTGTTCCTGGTCACAAATCCCTCGTGCTCTCTGAAACAAAGATTTAGACACGGCAGCTAACTGTGAAGGATGGTGGTGAGATTCACCATTCAGGTTACAAGGTTACCATTCAATTCTACAAGCAAGTAGATGGAGTGGCCATGGGCTCACCGGTCTCTCCTGTCGTGGCCGACATATTCATGGAGGACTTCAAGGAGACTGCTTTGGTGAGTTCACCTGTAAAACCCCGTTTCTACAAGTAGTATGTAGATGACACTTTCACAATTTTACCATCTGACAAAGTAACTAAAGTATTCTTAGAGCATCTTAACTCCATAAATCCCAAAATACAATTCACGGTGGAACTGGAGTCTAACAATTCTCTAGCATTCTTAGATGTGTTAGTTATTCGTAACTCTAATAACACCTTGAGCCACACTGTGTATCGAAAGAAAACCCATACAGATAGATACCTGAATGGTATCTTGCCGTACATAAAGGGAATCACTGACAAAATTGGCTATATTTTAAAACGTGCTTAGATTAAAACATACTTTAAGCCACCCAAGAAAGTTAGCCAATTTCTACCATCTGTCAAGTGCCATATCCCCTTCTAAGACCCAGGAGTATATAAGCTGGACTGTGATTGTGGATTCTCTTATATAGGACTAACAAAGAGGTCCATTAAAACCAGGATCAATGAACGCATAGCGGATGTGAAACACAATCGCTATAATAAGTCTGCTGTTTGTGAACACTGTAGGAAGGGCCCAAAACACTACATCAGGTTTGACAAACCACAAATCCTCGCCAAAGAACAACATTATCGTCCCAGAATGATACGCGAGGCTATTGAAATAAAAAAACATCCAAAGAATTTCAATAGAGAACATGGCTGGAAACTATCACATAGCTGGAACCCAGTCATAAGTCTCATCAAACCTAGCCCACAATCAAACAGCTCAAGACAGCGAGATACTATTAGTATAGTTTGCAGGTCAGATCCACATCAGAAACCAAAATAATGTAGAATTTTGAGTGCAGTATACAATCAAAATAATTTTTATTTTTATTAACCTGGAAACCAAGTTTCTTTCTTTTTTCTCAAAATTTTACAAATAAAAGCAATATCAATAGCTCGTTCAAAATGAAATAATAATCAGTTTTGAAGAACAGCCGCTGAGTTTTCTTGCTGGGTCTTTCTCAGGACTGGCCGCGTTTTTGACCCAGTGGTCAATTTTAAACAAATACTTTACCTTTAAATTTAAAATCAATCAATATTTAATAATAGTTACACTTTGATTCCGAAAACAATTACGATCAATGAAAATAGCTTTTGAACAACTACCATCTTTTTGTTCATCACTCCTGAAAATGATCTCTGTAAAGAGTTCGAAACGTCGGGAAGTGGATATAAATGAGTAATAAATAAACGCGATATAATCCTAAAAGTTGTTTTAATCTATGAGTGAGATTCGCGAAAGTCTTAGAAATAAATATGTAAACCAATACGGACTAAATACCGCTAATAAAATTCGATAATTAGAAGGTCTCAAAACTAAGCGCGCAAGATTTTTAACATCATTAAATTTCTTGAAGAGATGCCATGATCATAATCTCATTTCTACGTGTGTTAAAATCTCACCAAAATGGAACATACGGGGAAGCGCGAAGATCTTAAACAAAGCTAGTGAAAAATTGTTACGGAGAGTAATCCAACAAACTCGGTACGACCTATATAAAATCACGCAAACAATTTAGGAAACGTCCAAGAATATTCAAATAGTTTTATTCATTTTTATAATAATAATATTATTATCTTTCCATTTCCTCTGGATCTTGGGAACATTGTTTGATGAAGGTTTTAGAAGTAAACCCTTATTTGTTCAAAGTAACAGTAAGCCTAAAAGGTTCGTACGAATGTAAATATCTTATGAGTATTTGTCTTCATGAAGTAAGTCAAAGGCTTCTCATATAGAAATGATTCAGTAAATTGAAAGGAACTAGTAAATGTGCCTGAAGTTTAGTGTTTCTTCCATTTACTTAAAATAAATGACGTGGTCTTAATTCTCGTATGATGAATCTACGTAATATTTGTGTACCCATCACTAAACGAAAATTATCAAAGAAAACTTTTTATATTAAAACTAACGAACATATCGTTAGTTTTAATATAAAAAGTTTTCTTTGATTTATTGAAATAAAACTGTTCCATAAAAGAAATTGAAGTGAGAATTGGTATTTTTTTCTTTTTTTGGGAGTAGCAGCATCAGAAATGCAACCGCACCCATTCCGCATCCAAAAGTTACATCAACGGTTCGGTATCATCACGGTTTATGATAGATATGTATGTAAAATGCATGTAGACTATGTACTATGACCCATTTTCATTTAAGTATAAGTTTTCAAAATTAAACCATTATAATAATATTGTATAGATTTTAAAATATGGAGCTGTAAAACATAACCCTACTTCTGTTGCAGTCAGTTATTTATATCTACAGCTGTTCGCTAGGGTGTAGATATTGATTACTCTTTTTATTTAATTAAATTGCTGTTTTGAGATAACGGGACTTCTGTATAACAGATTTCGAAACTAAGATAAGTGAAAATATTATAATAAATACGGACTAGTATTCGCTGCCATAAAATAAACAAATAAAAAATATCTCGCAACTATTTTTATATCTATACAAAAAGGTTAGTATAATAAACTTAATGCTTCTATTGTTTACTTCCGAAAGGGAAAAGGTCTTTGGATTGAGTAGGTAGTATGATATTATTATTCTTTTGAGATAAAAGATCAATTACTAAATAAAAAACCAAACTGACAAAAATATTTCAACCTGTTTGTCCTTTACTATCTTCTTAAATGGGTAAAACCCACACTTTACTTGGTCGATAAGAATCGGGAATACATGTTTTACGGATGTTATAAAAATGTTGAAAAAATATTCAAGAAGTATGTATAAATTGTAAAAGTAGTATGTTATAAAAGTAGATATCTGTAAAACTGAAACAGACAAACTTAAACTGTGACCTAGATGGCGTAGTAGAAGGAGGTGGAAGGAGATCAGTCCAGTTGTCCCACTGAATGAAACGCGGCATAAATCGCAGGTAGTGAACTGCGATGTTATACCACTGATAATAGTTGTTTTAGTAAATACAACGCCATTAATACACGTAGGTAGCAGCAGCGATGCCCCGATTGTAACGTAATTTATCCTCATATATTATATACTTTTATCAGTCATTGATGCTTATCACACTTAACTTTAGTAATTTATGCTAAGATTCAAACCCGAGGCCTTATCACACCTTATCGTTACTTATCACCCATAACTTCAATAAGTTACGCCAAGATTCAAAACAATTCTTCGCATAAGTAGGTATTCTGTATTTAAATATAATAAGGCAGTTAGTGTTCATTCTGAAGTAGAAACATAAAAGCCAACATAGACTATGCGCTTGTAACTCACTTTGCAGTTAATTAATTTCTACACAAAACATCACACGGCTCCCGGAGTTCTTTGTGCTTTCGATATTGTGGTAAAGCTTTGGAAATACGCCGAGGATATGAGCAAGAGTCGCATTGTGTTGATGGGAAGTTTTTTAGAGTGTTTGATTGAGATTTTTTTTTGTGATTGTGACTGGGAAGGTTTTTAGTTTTTTCATTAACGTAACGGCATGACTTTTATTTCTGTAGATAAAAGCAGAACCTTTTATGTGACGAATTATATTCCTATTTGAAGATTGAATTGTCTAGATTTGATAGAGCCTAGCCTTAGACTCTTTTTATTATACATGTCATTCACAAATTTATAGAGTTTACCGAAAAGTGAATAGGTATAAGTGATTAGGTAATTAAAATGAAAAGTCATTGGTGTGAGCTAAGATTCGACCACTGGACCACCGAGATGAGACAAAAGTTAATAATTCTACAGTAGTTGGCCATCAATAGTTTATAACGTACAGAAAAGTACTTAGACGCCATATTCATCTCATAACCAAACGTTAAAAGATGAATTTGGCGTCTAAACACTTTTACTCAGGTGAAAATCAAACCCCTCAACATCAAGTAAACATAACATGACATAACTTCACGCCTTTTGTTACCCAAAGGTGTAGGCAGCGGCAGTTAAGCCTCGTCTCGTCGTTATGTTTACGTCCCAAATGGAATAGGTGGCAAACCTACTGCCATACCGGGCACAAAGTTTTCAGTCATCGATATTTATCACACATAACTTCCGAAAACAATTTCGAAAAGTAATTGGTGCGAGCCAGTGTCAGGAATCGAATCAGATCTGGATCAGAAGCCGTGTGCTCGACCGCTGGGCCACCGAAACTTTAAATCAAAGTGCGCCGATAAATGTCCGACGATTAGTATAACTTATGGTTTAGTGTAATAAAAAAGAAGTCGGTTACAAACAAACCTACAAACATACAAACATACAAACATACAAACATACAAATATACAAACATACAGGTGAAGCTAATAAAAAGCTAATAATAATTACGAAAGTCAATGAAGTGAGTGAGGCATGTAAGAATCGTGTGTTCTGGCCTTCTGTTTTACCCACATGGGAAAATGGCGTGTAAATATGTATGTATGTTTGTTGTATAATAAAGTTGCTTATTACATATCGGTGAATTGGATCCCTATATTTCTGATATCGCAAATATGTTATCAGAAAACAAAAATAATATACTATGTATTAATATAATTTGTTTTGCTCCTATACCATAACAAATTAGTTGCTTATCATTGGAAAAGTATTTCTGTGTATATTTTATTCAAATGTATTAACGAAACCTACTAAATATAAATTACCTAAGCTATTGCTTTGTTATTACAAATATAGTAATTAGTGCGGAACTTATAGAAATTTGTGTCGGATAGCAATTTGAAGTTCAGTGCTTGAGCACGCCCTTCACAAATTGGGACGCGATTTGAGAGACTAGTGTTTCCTGAATTCCGTTTGTTGTGTAACTATTTGTTTAAACTGTGAAGCTGAATTTAATTTCTCAATTACCAAAGTTGTAATTTGTTGAGTTAACTTAAAGTAATAGGGAAAAAAATGTATATCTACTCTTAACTACGGTTAGAGCAAAACTGCATTGTTTTTTTTATTTATACAATAAAATAACAACAATATGTAGAATGGACACATTACTTCTAAAGAGCATTCTTGAAAATTCATACGAGGATACGGTTCTAGGAACTGTAGACTCAAGTTTCTGTGTTCAACCAGACGCGTTTGGGGTGAATCCGTTAACGAGAACACATTTCTCCGAGCTGAAGGTATCTAAAACAGGCTTATAGAAAAGTAAAAAACGGAGTTATTTTTCATCTTTATCAAATTTATCTATAGGTCCTTTTATTTCTAGAAAAAAAATCAGATTAGAATTATTGTTTAAATCTTGAAAGGAGGTATATAATGTAGATACGTATATAATGTTTATTTGATGAATTTTCAGTCCTAATATTATGTACCTATTAGTGAAAAAAAAGTCTTCTGTAATATTAATTAAGCTTAATTACAAAACGGCTCCATTTAGAAATTATACGTTTTATAGAGGCCGTTATGTTTTCCAGCTCGCTGGTATCAGTGAAAGGCATTTAATTATCTTCCTTATTCCTTATTTAAATACCTACCTTAAATGACAAGTTACCTAACGTTAACAGTGGTAGAGTTTCGCAGCTCGCTGAATGAATAGGGTTGCTTAACTGATGAAATACTACCTCTCAGAATATAGGCGTAAAGTGGCTTATACCGCCTTTAGCTTAGTGAGGAAGGTAGTCGCAGGGCCATTATTTCCATAAAAGGTAGGTAGTAGTAATGTCATTTTAGCGATGATTATTCCTAAAAATTTGTTAATTCCAATCTAGACGAATACTAATCAAACAATGTTTTACAATCGCTTAATCAAATAAGGTCAGCATAGACTAAAATTATAAATAAAAATTGGAGTTGCGATTTTTTTTGGAAATATTAAATATAGCTTATATTTTTTCGAGTTTTTATGTACAGACAAGGAAAAATGTACGTGAATACACATTTTTTTAAGAATTCAGTAGTGTTCTTACTTAAACGAACCATACAATTCAGAATACACAATAGCTGTTACTATTTTTAACTTCAACTACCTATTTCATAGGAAAACGTAAGCAATAACAAATGTGCGTGTCGCTGAGCAGTTTCGAAAACAAAATATCTCGTACCTGTGACCTTTATTAATTGGATTCTATCCCTATCTCTATCAGACGTCGAAAACACTTGTTCACAACGTATACGCTATTATTACTGATATATATAAAATTGTTAAATGTTATACTTATAAGGTTGTATTTTTAAGTGCAGTTATTATAATAAAACAACATAGAGCGATGTTCCAACGAGGACCAAAGCATGAATCACTTTTACAAAGGCTAGTGTTTCTAAGCGAATACTACTCTAAGCATTTCGTAAATCCCTTGAACTAGCGCTGAAAAATCTATACTTATATTTTAATGTGGAAGAGTTTGTTTGTTTGTATGAACGCGCTAATCTCAGAAACCACCGGTCCGATTTCAAAAATTCTTTCAGTGGTCTATAGTCCATTTATCGAGGAAGGCTTTAGGCTATATTATATTTTCTAATAAATTAGGGATCCTTGCTATAAGTCTAATAATGTAACCCAAGGTGTAAGAAAAAGACCCGAAAAAAATTCTTACATCGCGAACGCTGCAAAAACTATTGATTATAGAACTAACCAATGTACTACACTTTCACAGAACATATAATTCGACAGAAAAGTCTGCGATGCTATAATATGTCTAACTATTGTAGTTATCGCACAATAAGTGTTTTTTTTTAATTTTTTAAAATAATTATAATTTTGTCGTTTTAAAAGTTCTTTATTTTGTACCTTGGTATTAACTCTACTCAAAATAAATTACTTCAAAATAAAGATAGTTTCACCTTACCTTTGGTTACCTACCTACCGTGGGTTCGAATCCTGGATCACACCAATGTCTCTTCCAAATTGTTTTCGGAAGTTATGTATGATAAATATCGATGACTGTCAACTTTGTGCCCGGTATGACAATAGCCACCTTTTCCATTTGGGACGTAAACATAACGGGGAAACGAGGTTTAACAGCCGCTGCCTACACCTTCAGGTCGAAAAGGTGTGAAGTTATGTTGTGATGGTGTTTTTTTGTCATCATATTGCTCAATACTTTAATTAGAATTTGTAGTATTATCGTCTTTTGGGGTATTTTTGCTTTAATTTGTAATAGTTATGAGATTATTTTTTTTGTAGACCCCTTCTACGGACAGGCGTGTCACCTGATAGCCTCAAACGCCGCCCATGGACACCTGAACACATATAGTGTTACAGTTGCGTTCCCGGCTCTTACAATAGGATATGGGTGGGGTCAGGATGGGATAGGAAGGGGAGGGGGAAAGGAATTGGGCCTTATAATACCTCTCTCACCGAGCGAAACGCGGCAAAAGCCACTTTACGACGATATTCTGAGAGGTCGTGGTATTTCACCGTTCGAGCCGGCCCATTCGTGCAGCGAACTACGTGACTCTACCACTGACAAGGTGTGAATGATGTGAGGTATATATATAATGCCTTCTAGGTGTAATAAATTAAAAATTTTAACATCGTGATATCTTTTATAATGTAGTGAATTTATTTCGTTAAGATTAATCGTATAATCGACATCATTTTACTTATAAAAAAATCACTCACTGTGAGTTAGCTACCCTGGTTTGAACATATGGTGTCTTGTTTTTTTTTTGATGAAATCACAATGACCAGATAAACAAAGTCGTTTAAGTAGTATTAAAAAACTAAAGGTTGACTAAAATCTTCGGACAAGTCCCTGGCATTGCTATTAATATTATTAGGCATTGATTGATATTATCAATATCTTGGTTGTTAGTACACGCTAATATCAACAGCTAAGCGAGTGAGGCGTGTTCGTACCTTATGGCACTTTGTTTTCACTGCCTACCCCGCAAGGAATTTGGCGTGAATTTATGTACGTATATATGAGGACCTTTTTTTTATACCTATTCTTTAATAGATTGCAAAAACAGATTAAATTATACTCTCATAGTGATATATTTGTTTTCAAAATTCCTCATAAAATGGATTCAGTAATGTCATGACAGTTTCAAATACAAAATTATTGAATATAAAATGTTATCCGAAGCGCACGTGACATTCGTCGAGGAACGAGAACATATTATAGCTAAATAATATAAAGAGAATAAAATAAAAAGCTTTGCTATGGGATTGAAACGAGCAAGTAGGTCATCTGATTGTAGGCGTTTACACACGCTCATGGACATCTGCAACCTAGATAGTGTTACAACTCCAAATTGACTCATAAAATATGATAGGTATTGAGATTAGAAGGAAATGAGCAGATGGGTTAGGTATAAGCCTCTTGACGTCTATATTCTGAGAGCTCGTGGTGCTTCAAAAGTTGAGCCAGCGCATACATATAACTAGCTGCGAGGTTCCACCACTGTTAAACTGTTAATCAGTGACAAAATATAGTTTTATATTTTACGAAGTTTTAAACAATTGTATTTCAAATTTCAACAGTTGAAAAATCTATATAAAGAAAATTGGTTTTATTGATAAGCTGAACTGAACGCGAACTACTTTGCTACGTGACTTGATGTTTTATGAAATATGAATGAGAATGTTCTTTCCAAGTCAGAAGATATTGTAATATAAGGAATATTCTGCTTGATTCAAAAGATTTATGCGCCTACAATTCGTTGTATAATATAGTCCTTAATATTAATAATTATTGTTTATTATCAGTTGTCAACTTGATTGTTATACGGTCGTGAACCATACCACAGTTTTCAGCAATTATTATAATATTAATATTAAGTGATCCCTTTTTAAATTTTAATTACATTCTCACTATAGATTGCTGGCATTTAAAAAAAAAATGCTTTTGCAAACTTTCATTTCGCAGTCTAACAATAATTCTTGTGTAAATGTAAAAATCAGGAAATGTTTCTGTATTCTTTGTTAAATTTATGAACGGTGCAACAGAAATTAAGGGATGTAATTGTTTTACGTTGTGACTTTGTCTATTCAGCTTGTTCGTAGTTACTGTTATTTACATAGTTATCCATTTTTCACGTACACAATTATATGAATATGATATATATTAATGAAATATGTAGTTCTCAGAATATAGTCTCAATAGCAAGCATCCCACTTTTGAGTCAAGAAGTGGTGGGATCGGATGCAAGTTCACACCAGTGACATTTTTTTCTCAGATTGCCTACGTATTATAAATAACTATTGCGCAGGGGTTCTGAGCGATTTTCACTCGAGATTGTGTGAACATGAATGTATGAATGCCTCTTCTCTTGACGTTTTTAAAAAGAGAACAAAGGAATATTTTCTTCATAAAGACTAATTGGTAATATGTATGTCTATTTATATGTATATATAAATTATTATATGTATGTGTATTTTAGTATGTATTTAAGTATAAGCTTAATGTGTATTTATATATTATGTATATTCGAATCATGTGTGTAGAATGTATGTATTTATTTATACTGTTGATCTATTTATTTATATTGATATTTATTTATATTGTTGATCTATTTAGCTATTAATTTTAATGTGTATGTTGTACACATATGTTATTAACCTGCAAACTCAATTGTTCCTCTATCGCTCAAAGGGTTTGCTGGTGGAAAACTCAATAGTGAGTTAAGCTCGCCTTTGTACATAATTTCATTATATCTGTAAATTTCTGTAATTTTGTTCTTTTTGTGTGCAATAAAGTAATAATAATAATAATATGTATGGTACATACATACATACATAACTTCACCCCAAATCCCTTGCGGGGTAGGCAGAGAGAACAGAGCGCCATAGGGCACGATTCTTACACGCCTCACTCGCTTCGTTGACTTTCATAACTCTTTTCATGCACGCGCGTCGGTTTTTGAGACGCCTAACATCACCTCCCTCCAGAACACGTTCAATTAGGTCATGGAATGTGTGTCTTGGCCGTCCTCGACTCCTACATCCATCCGCTTTTGCATTGTATATCTGCTTAGTCAGTCTTGCATCAACCATTACTTTCGTTTTCGTCGCATTCAACTGCAAGCCTTTAATCATGCAATCATCTTTCATAGTAGTGACTAGTGTTTGCAGGTCCGACGGCGATTCGGCTAGAAGCACGGCGTCATCTGCGTAAAGCAGGCAGCTCACAAGTAGGTCACCCATTCGCATCCCTACATCCATCGATCTCACTCTCTGGAGACAACTGTCCAGGTACAGGATGAACAGTCGAGCGGACAGCACGCAACCCTGTCTGACGCCGATATTGACGTCAAACCAGGACAAGCCGCCGTCAACACGCACATACGCTGTGCAGCCCTCATAAGTGGACTGCACAGCGCGCAGCAGTGCTCCGCTCACCCCGTAGCCCGGGAGTATGCCCCACAGATCCTTTCGTAACACTCTGTCAAACGCTTTTTCCAGATCCACAAAACTGCAGAAAACCTTCCGGTTAACAGCCAGTTGTTTCTCCACGATGTTGCGGAGAGAAAAAATCTGATCCATGCACCCTCGTCTCGTCCGCTTCTAAAACCACCCTGAACCTCCCACTACACTTCATCTGATATCACCCTCATTCTCCTTTCAATAATTTTCCCATACACTTTTGCTGCTAAACTGATCAAACTGATGGCCCTGTAACTGGAACACTGCATACGTGATCCCTTACCTTTATACAAGGGCACAATGACAGCGCGCCTCCTGTCCATGGGAACCTTACCCGACCTCCAGCACAGATTGTTCAAGGTCAGGAAAGCGTCCTGGACACAGGTTTCACCGTGTTGGATCATATCAATTCCAGCTGTCTTACCATTTTTCATACTTCGTATCGACCATTCAATCTGTTCCATAGTAATGTCCTCGTCAGATGTTGGCGCAGCGGCGTCAGCCGTAGGCTCACTCGCGGCACCCACATCCGGAACATACTCGTACATTTCCCCAAAATACTCATTCCACCTGCCCAATACATCGCTTGGGTTTGCAAAAATGTCACCAGTCTTAGACATAATTTTGTCCATTCTGGATGTTGACGTAGAACCCCGAGACTTTCTAACTTCCCTCCAGAAGAGTTTGTTATTCCCCTCGAAGTTTACCGTCAACCTCACTTCCTTATTCGCAACTAGTCTTTCACGCTTCTCTTTCACTAAGGCTTTGGTAACATTCCTGCAGCGGCGGTAGCTCTCATACTTTTTCTCTGTCATACTAGAATCTTATACCTCTTTGCACTACCACATACTTCTTTTCCATTATCCACTATACTATCTTTCATTATTTACCAGCATTCTTCAACACCTAGGTCATAAAGACTCGTCTCACTGAGTCTTTTACTGACTAGGTCTACATACATACTCCGTACACAACACAAAGGATAAAATGCGAGAAATTAGAAGATCTTCCATCTTCTAATTTCTCGCATTTTATCCTTTCAAGCTCTCCGAAATGGGTACGCACTCGCTAGTGTCTCCACTTCTTGAAAAGGCCCCCGAAACAGCTTACCACCAGGTAGTGGTTCGTATCAAGAGTGGCGCCTCTGTAGTCTCTTGTATCCCTTAGAGTATTTCGGAGACGACTATCTATCAAAATCAAATCAAATACTCTTTTGTTCATTTTATCTCCACGTATACGTATCTTTATGACGGAATAATGTGTTAGACACAAGGAGGTTCCGTTCCAGGCATACGTCCAATATCGGCTTACCAGCATCATTCACTCTCTTGTCACCATTCGGACCAAGGACAGCCTCCAGGCCATCTCTCTTGGTTCCGACCCATCCATTAAGATCACCACACAGAATTATCCTTTCATTTCCCTCAACCAGATCCAGAATATCCCTAACAGTTTCCCAAAACTCCTCAAGTTCGCGGGGATCCGCGGAGCTGACGGGAGCATAAGCTGCGACCAGGAAAACTCGCGTGATCCCCAGTTTTATTCGAACCCAAAGATGTCTCGGGCCTACCAACTCATAATCTTTCACTCCGGAAGGAAAGCGGCAGGAGAGAACGACTCCAACACCCCCACTGGCATGGACGTCCGGGTCCACTCCGGACCATAGGGCTACCATGCCACCGGGGAGGTCCTCGGTCTCACTCCCCTTCCGCTTTGTCTCCGTCAAACATAAGGCATCCAGGCATCTCTCATTTATTACATCCATCATCTCATTCATCTTTCTTGTCATACTACCTCTAACATTCCACGTGCCTATACGGCACTCCCCTCTCCTCGTCCTGCCAGGATTGGCGCTGCGTGAAGGGTGGCAGCCCCCTTCGCCGCATGCGCATGCAGCCGCACCGACGGAGGCTAATCGGTGCCCGTCGCTTCCGGGGCACGCCCTAGCAGCCCGTCCGGCTGAGTTTGCTTCGGTCAAGATTGCCTCCCACTGGGACGGCAGGGGTCGCGACGTGCACGCTCTTGACATGACCCCCCAATGTATGGTATTATTATTATTATTTTCTTAGGATTTTGATGAAAGTCTGTCGTCATTTTAATTTAAAGAAATACGAATTGATTAACTAGATAATTGTTATGAGATAATTGATAGTTATAAAAAGCCTTCCACGACAAAAATGAGCAACAATTAAACAAATATTCTCATTCTTTAGTATTTTGAAAGATAATTAAAATTACTTCTGCCAACGCTCAATATTAATGGTGTGAAACAACGATGAAAAAGAACAAAAACTCTTTTGTTCTATTTCTAATGGCGAGTAATTGCAAAAAATAATTTTTACTCATCTGTTACTTTTGGTGCGGAGCATAGTTCAAGTTTGCCAAGTCAGTTAGTATAGAATAAGGAGTGGCTTGGGTATAATAAGTATAGAGGAAGTGGACTTTTTGCATACAAAACTATGCATGAGCCAGTGTATGTCGATTATCAAGGAATGCTTCAGAGCCGACCTTTTCGTGTAGCAGACTACCAATGATGGTTCTACTACTTCTTAAAGATGACAGTTTTTAAATGTTTTGTAAGTGTTAATAATCTCAAGCCAATGCTTTTGATATTTCTATACCTAATTAAGTTATATAATGCAATTTCAAAAATATTTAAACAAAGTCCTGATTTTAGAGTAAAACAAACAAATTATTTATTTATATCTCAGATTACATTAAAACAACTTTTTAGGATTATATCCCGTTTATTCAAATGACCTCTGTAAAGAGTGCGAAACGTCGGGAAATAAATAAAAATAAGTAATAAATAAACCCGATATAATCCAAAAAAGTTGTTTTAATGCTAGAAACAAATTATTGTTTTAGTAGATTACGATCTAATAAAAATCGAGTAATATCCAATACAGCTTTCATTTAGATTATAATAATATGAACTATAAACCCATAAATAAAATTTATTTTCTAGAGAGTCGCTTAATATAGTCTTTAAAATGTAAATGGTTTATACATAGTGCCTACCTTGATGAATATTTATGCATACTACTGCATCCATGCATGTAGTTCTGTCTAATCGATAGATGTCGGTGCAAGAATTATGTGATCAAGAGGGAATCATCAAAGTTTGTATCACACAGGCCATTTAAAACTAAATTTAAAATAAAGTATCCTACAGTAGCTTTCCTACCAAAAAATCAGTGAAATCATTTTGGCTGAGGTAATGGGTGAAATCTGGATATGGCGAGTCTGACTGAATAGCTCTTAATTAATAATTGCTAAAACCCTTTTTCTTTCTTTTATAATTAAACATTTTACTGAAGCCGTTTTAAACGATGTTATTTCTTTTTTAGTTTAATTGGTTAGCAATTTGTTTCGCTGTTGATTTTAGAAATCAAAACATAATTTGTGGTTTTTATTCGTGAACAGTTTTGAATAGGAGTTCAGTACGCTTGTTTAAATCTTTTATATTAAATCCTATAAGTGTAATACTTCTATTAAACATAACAATATACTCATGACGGTACGGCACAAAACTGCGGTGAGAATCTCGCTGACCGCGTTAAAAACAAGATTGTAAAGAACTGGATTGAAAGAGAATTTCCTTACAAATTTAAGAACGGACATGCGCCGATGGTTCGGACATGTGGAAAGAATAGATGATGCAAGATTGACTAAGCAGATATACAAGGCAAAAGTGGATGGATGTAAGAGTCGAGGACGGCTAAGAGGCACATTCCATGACCAAATAGACCGTATTTAAAGGAATGTGATGTTAGGAACCTTTAAAGTGGACGCGCGTACGGAAAAGGATGATGAAAGGATTTGGCGTGAAGTTATGTATGTTTGTAAAATACTCATTGTTATTAGAATAAACGTTACTTTTGTGTCCACGGCTACTAGTCCATTAACTAGTTCTCAATTAGGATATAGCTAAATTTATAATAACATAATTAATTAAATTATATTTTATTGCAGAGTACCTCAATCATATATTTCAACACACTCAACTTTACTTCAAAGTGGACACAGGCACTATTAAGCACCTAGGTACTTAAGTAGGAAGATACATTTATTAGATAATTAAATATTTGTTTCTTCTTGAAGTTCTAGATTTAATTTTTAAATTTTCTACCCAAAAGTAGTCAGCGGCTGTAAAGTTCAACTCGGCAAATTTTATATCTTATATGGAACTGGCCAGTCATTACCGTGTCAGCTATCGATACTTATTACAAATAAATTCCGAAAACAATTACGATCAATGAAAATAGCTTTTGAACAAATACCATCTTTTTGTTCATCACTCGTGAAAATAATCTCTGTAAAGAGTTCAAAACGTCGGGAAATAAATAAAATTAGTAATAAATAAACGCGATATAATCCCAAAAGTTGTTTTAATGTCATCAATTACGAGACGTCATTAATCCAAGCCCGGATTTGATCCCTAGTCTTCTTGATTGAGAAGCGGTACGCTCGACCTGGAGACCACCGAGACGGCTAAAAGAAGATTTACTACCATTTAATTATTCACACAAAATGGAGAATTTGAAAACGAAAAAGACATTTGAGGTGAAAGAGCTTAATGAAAATGTCGCGATAATATAAAACCAAGCCACGTACAGATGAATTCCTTTACGTAGCACTTAATAATAGCAGCGGTCGGATATAGGATATATAGATAATATAGAATACAGGAATAAGTTAGAGGTTACTTATCATGAAAATGAATATTTCCCCTGTATAATTTATAACTAAGAAGTATGTTTTAAATGGTATGAAATTCAATTATTTTTTTGTATGAGTGAAGCCTTGATAGGTGACCACTACCTCACGAAAAATTAATGTACAATAGCTCATGTTGCATATGTTGCAAGAATTTACACTCCCGTGTGTTAAATAATTAAAAATCAATCTTATTGAAATGTGTTAAGAATTCAACCTTAAATTACTGAAAACCAAATTGCAAAGCTGTGAAATGTACTGCTACTAGTACCGACTAACTATTATTAAAGTAATTAAATAAACCCAACGACGAGCCATAATTATAATTAGTTCACTTCACGGCAAGTTTAATTTGGAGTTGAATTTTACTTTTAATAGAGTTAGCCATCACCGACGGAAAGCCTTGATGTTTGTATAATATTGTAAATACAAATTTACCAGTCACGGTGATCTGAATTTCGAGTACCCCGCTTCTCAATTAAGTAGTCGTGCGATCGATTCCGGACACGTACCAATGACACATACACCACGGACAAAATGATGCCCGATATATGGGAATAGGTTTTGCTACCTATTCTATTCTAACAAAAGCTTGAAGTTAAAAAATATAAATTGAAAATTACGCATTGAATTAAGCCTAAAAAAATATTACCAGAATATTGTTATATCCTATTGATAAAATGACTTGGTTTATCTTTGTGAAGAGATTTTATATCTTTTTTCGTACAATGTGTGTGTGCTAATGTAAATTTGATGGTCTGTCCCGTTATGCTTTAAATGTCATATTAGGGCAAGTGAAACTAAGCCTTCTGATTTTTAACATATTTAAAGTTTAAGATTATGTAAAGTTTAAAAATGTTTACAGATTACAGAAACTGAGAACAGTGGTAGAGCCAAGCAGTTCGCTGCATGAATGGGCCGGCTCGACCGGTGAAATACCACGACCTATCAGAAGACCGACGTAAAGTGGCTTATAAGCCACTGGATTGGGAGGCAAACGAGCAGGCGTGTCACCTAAAGGTATGTGACCAGCGCCGACAATGGACACCTACAACATACATAGTGTTACTGTTGCGTTGCCGACCTTTAAGGGAGCAGGATGTGGAAGGGCGTAACCCTCTCACCACGAACGAAACGCGGCATGAGCCATTTTACGTGGGTCTTCTGAGAGGACGTTGAATTTCCAGTGAAATACTATAACAATGTACCATTTAATAATTGCTTGTCAGTAATACGATATGTATATAAGAGAAGCTAAATTTTATGATATTAATCTTAAAACGTTAGTCGAGGTGATAAATCTAGGTATTTGAAACAAAATTTCTGGTGGGTAGTAAACAAAAATAAAAGAAAAAATAAATGGAATAAGAGCGTAAACGAACAAGTTGGTCACCTGAAGGTAAGCAACTTCTCACCGCCTTTTAGAGTTTATCCTTAACAAACAAGCAGGTAAAGAGACCAAAAATCTAAAAACCATATTTTCAGTTTCGGTATAAATCGTAGATCTTGTCCCACGTATTATAAAAAAATAATTTTCAGTTTTAGTTTTGACTTTCCTGCGATTTTATTATATGTATATACTGCTATAAGTAAAATGACTTAGGAATTGTATTCAAAGATTTTCGCGAATCTCACTCATTGATTAAAACAACTTTTAGGATTATATCGCGTTTATTTATTATTTATTTATTTCCCGACGTTTCGAACTCTTTACAGAGATCATTTCATCATCATCATTTCAAAAGCTATCTTCATTGATACAGAGAGCACCCACTTTTTGGGTGCTCTCTGTATCAATGAAGATAGCTTTTGAACAACTACCATCTTTTTGTTCATACTCGTGAAAATGATCTCTGTAAAGAGTTCGAAACGTCGGGAAATAAATAAATAATAAATAAACGCGATATAATCCTAAAAGTTGTTTTAATCAATTGTATTCAACTAAATGCGATTTGTTATCAGTTTAACCTTGTGGCACTAAGTTCTTTCTGCCAATTACACTAGGAACTTAACGAGTGACTTGACTTGCGATAGTTTAAGTGAATAATGAAGTTAGTCTACTTAAATTTATACCTTTAAATGGCAAATTAGTTACATTAAAAATTATAACAGAATAGTCTCTGAAATACGTCAAGCGCCGAAAATTGAACAAAGTTATATTTTGGTCTTTGGCTAAACTGAATTAAAGCAAACCGTTGTATTATCACATTAAATTAAATGTACGGAAGGTTAAAGGCTTCGGGATCTACTAACAAGCAATGTTGGTCAAACTACATGTTGCATATTAAGTAAGCACTTAGTATTCTATAGGTATACTTCGCAGAAGCGTAGCAAAACAATGAAATTTCAATCTAGTGAAATTTCCCATTTGATACGGGCTTCAAATACATACACTGAATCAATGTCCCGTGGTAATCACTTTACAAATATGACACTATCAGGACGATTTATGGTTATACGATCATAACTAAGTTCATCAGTAAATTTTATTATGTTTTTACTATTTGATCGACTTCAAAGATGTAGGACATTTATTTTATGTTCCTAGTTCTCTATAAATATATTTTCAGATTATAATTGAAATTAAATTATGTTTAACTATATTGTTATATTTGAACATCAAAATACATCACATCAGTTATTATCAACTCATTAGTTAAGTAAAAGTAATGGAATAATATTTAATATAACTTTGTAATAGAGTTGGACCTTTGAGGCTAAAAATACGCAAACTATTATCACCGGTATTTTGTTGAAACGTAACTGAAGGCGTAGGAAGCGACTGTTACGCCTGGACTTACAAAATCATTACATCCCAAATGAAATAAGTGAAGGAACCTATTGCCTTATACCGGGCACAAACGTGTCAAACATCGATATTTTTGACACTTAACTTCCGAAAAGACTTCCGAGCACCCATTGGTTTGAGCCTGGAATCCATACACTTTAATTTAGAGTAGACTTTTGAGATTTTAACCAGAACCGAGACTCTATCTACAATTTTTTATACATAATCTAAAAAAAAACAATATATTTCAAGTTTTTATCGTGTATGTATAAAATAATATGCAGATCATTTTCATTGGAAATTTTATCATACAAATTCATACAAATGTAGACATATTTTTTACTCCGCATTTCCACAGCAACCCAGAGATTTCCCGAGCGGGTTAGCTTTCTAAAGCCACGTATAAAATAAAATGCCCCATTAGATAGGTAATTGATTCGTTTGAACATATAACCTGCTAACTTTTTAAGAGGTTTTTTTTAAAAGGATATTTTTATGCGAATAGAATAACACTAAATAATGAAAATCTCTTGAAATACAAGTGTATGATGTCTATTAGTATAATATACTATTTTTATTTTTTCTTATTATTTATTAAAAATTCTATTATTTCGCTTAGAAAGTCAAAATCTGGTATCCGCCAAATCAAAAAGATTTAACGATAGGATAGCGATGAACAATCAAAAATCCATTTTAGAAGTTGTTAAGAAAAACGTTTTATCGCGTTTATTATAGTTCAAAATATATGTAGATACAATTTTGTAACTAGATAAATGCGAGTTTGCAGCGTGAAATATCCTTAAAAACTGTACAATGCTCCACGGTGTTCTAGCTAAAACATTTTCCATGGATGTTTTAACGATTTAGTTAATGAACTGAAAATAACGAGACCCCATTATTTCATTTGGTATATGTTATTTTATGATATTCTACACAGCAGGTTATTTGTATAAGGTATAACAGGATGAGCCAATGCTACTGACGCAACCATATATTAAACGCGCCACACAATTTGACACTATGTGAAAGTTCATGCGGGACTCATTCATGCAGGGCCAAGAATGATCTCACAGAAAATCGACTGAACGTAAGTAGCTTATGCTGCCTCAATCACCGACCTCAACTTGTAAGATCCCGGGTACCAAGTGATGACTTCTCCAGATATCAACGACTGAAAATGTATCAGTCTGTATCAATTAGAACTAGTTTATAGAGACTAGTAATCTTACTCTCAAAAAGATCGTAATATTAATTGAATTCTGCTCTCAGACGCGGGTCCTTAAAACAGTCGCTTTGGTTTAATTTAAATAGATAGTAATATTCAAAGGATTAATTTAACAGTATTGAATCTCAGCACGTATAAATGACTTATTTTATGTGTAGATCGTGACTAAATAAGCTCTTATTAAATACAACTTAGCAGTTTAATCTTTCATTTAAAATAAAGATAATGATACTCTTCCATTTAATATTTAATAGTATTGTAATTAGTAAATATGATAGAAGAAAAGCTAAGCTAATTAAGCAATCTGTATTATTTATATAAATACACGCGTAAATGTGTTTGTTCTTTTTCTACAAAATCATTTTTAGATTTGTTTGATTGAAATTTAGAACTTAAAATTTGATTTTTTTTTTTTAAATAGAAATAGAAGTTCTCGTCATCGTATCCGATAAATCTGTTTGTTTTGTCAAAATACAACTTTATTAAAATGGACTTTAGTCATCTAATATGGTACAACATAAAAATATATTTGATTTAATTTCCATTTATTATGTTAGTGAGTTCTCTAACTTTCATTATAAATAGTAATAAGTGACATCTGTACATTATTATTTTATCATCCGCCGTCTTCCTGAGTGCTGAAACGCCAATTTAATTTCTTTGCTCTTAGACAACTTATTGTAAGTACACTCGTCTATCATTTTTGTGTTCTTTGTGAAAAAAATCTACAAGTTTGTTCTTCCTAATTAGATTAGGAGTAATTATAAGTTTATGTTTACTTAATAATTTAGCTTGTGATTGTTTTAATTTTCTTGAAGGCGATGAGACATATTAATACATTATTCAAAAAGTTTGATTTTACTTATGAGTATTACATACTAAATTCAATGGGTAAACTTTCAAATATTTATTTTTTAGACTTTCGCGAATCACATTCATAACATTAAAACAACTTATAGGATAATATCGCGTTTATATAAATATATAAATATTTAATTTTTAATGTTTCATGGTCTCATGTGGGTTACCAATAGTAAAAATCATATTTATAACATCAACTTTTTGATTTTTATTTCCAAAAAGTGGGTGCTCTCTGTATCAATGAAAATAGCTTTTGAACGACTACCATCTCTTTGTGCATCACTCGTGAAAATGATCTCTGTAAAGAGCTCGAAACGTCGGGAAATAAATAAAAATAAGTAATAATACTTATTTTTATTTATTTCCCGACGTTTGTTATAAATATGATTTTTACTATTGGTAACCCACATGAGACCATGAAACATTAAAAATTAAATATTTATTTACGAGATATATTTACTAAAGAAAAATTTTGTTTGTAAAGATCCTTTGTTGTATGATTTAATAGCTAACAGTTGTTATTTTTAATTATTTGATAATTATCTTATTTTTCTAAGTTAGTTGAAATCAGAATATAACTATTATTAAATATTGATTGATTTTAAAATTAAAGGTAAGTATTTGTTAAAAAATCTACCACTGGGTCAAAAACGCGGCCAGTCTTGAGAAAGACCCAGCATGAAAACTCAGCGGCTGTTCTTCAAAACTGATTATTATTTCATTTTGGACGGGCTATTGATAGTGCTATTATTTGTGATATTGTGAGAAAAAGAAAATATTATTAATTTAAAAGAAATTGTTATTATTAACCTGGAAACCAAGTTTCTTTTCATCAATAATACAATTTCTTTCAACTGAAATCGCCTAGTAGAAAAATTATGGGTACAAGACGTATCTAGTAATTTATACGCTTACTTTTCAGAAGTATTATATAAATATACATACATATATTATTATATGTGAACAAATTTCTAGCTATTAAATCTTTTGTGCTATTGACAAAATTATGTCCTCAAACTGTGTAAAGAAACAGTAGCGATATTGGCTACATTCATCTTCAGACGCCAGTTTATTTGCCGAACGTATTATTTTCAATTCGATTTTATGTTATGAAGTTTTCGTGTGTGAAATATCTTTGTATATATAATATTATATTCATAATATTATATATAAATTAGATTGCTTTGGTTGAGTTCCATTTGAAGTTTGAATTTGCAATTGCTTAGAAGTTAGATAATTTATAATTAGATATGTGCTTATAGCCGCATAATAGAATAATGCTCTCTATGTGAATGTTGAGATTAGTCCACGTTTTTGAATGCGCAGGGTGAAATCTCTATTGAGGTCTTTTTTTAAACGAAAGAATTATGAATTAATTTGCACATTATCTATTAAAAAAGTATATGTAGCATGTTGTAAAATAATTCAGAATAATTACATCTTAACTATTAACAGTTGTCGCACATTTGTTAATTAATTAATTTATAATTAGTCTCGGTGGCGCAGTGGTCGAACACACAGCTTCTAATCCAGAGGTCCGGGTTCGATTCCAGATACTGATACACACCAATGACTTTTCGAAAATTGTTTTCGGAAGTTATGAGTGATAAATATCGATGACTGAAAACTTTGTGCCTGGTATGGCAATAGGTTCGCCACCTATTCCATTTGGGACGTAAACATAACGGCGAGACGAGGCTTAACAGCCGCTGCCTACACCTTCGGGTAACAAAAGGCGTGAAGTTATGTTATGTTATGTGTTATGTTATTTATTACAAAGTAACACACAGGATTTACAGCGTGTTCAGTTATTGATGGCGTGTTAATGGAGTCCTTGAAAACGTGATCAACACCGATCATGTTTTTGTACAAAACTTTTTTGAGTTGAACAATTTTTTTTGCGTCTTCACGCTCCCTTCTACGACAGTATAAGCAGCAGTTAGACCTCAATTTGCCGAATTTAAACGTCACAAATTGAATAGGTAATAACTTACCTATTAATATGGTACAATTTTTGTCCGTCCTCGGTATTTATCATATATGTAAATATTATCTAAAAGTCACTGACTTACGTTGGCTACTATTGGAAATCTATTCTGAAACAGAGTGTTTGACCTCTAAGCCACCGGGTTGGCTAAAGTCTTTTAAATAAATGTGAACACATAAAAATATGAAAGATCCATTCCCATTCGGTATGAAAAAACATCCAATATTTCTGCTATTAACATTTGTCTTGTCTCTTTTATTATTTAGCTCTATAATTCATTACTTATGTGAAGATAAATTATACGTTGAGTTAGGAAAAGATTTCACTAATTACGCTCAAAATATATCAATATACATATTATACATAAATATAGTTAATGCAGCAGAACAAGAAATTTTAGGAAATTAAGTACAATAACGTAAATCTAGGTGCTTCGAATATTTGCATACACACATTATGGGTTAAATTATCTTGGACTTATACTTCTTCACTTACGATACAAACAAGTAAATGTTTTATTAGACACACATACCTATGCCCATAAATTACCAGATAACATAAGTTAGTAAACTCTTTCTTAAAGGAGTTACAAAAAATAAAGGCATGAACTGCTTTTCTGGGAGATTATTTTTTTCAAATTAATATTGTAACTTGCGATCGGTCCCGGGTTTGTATATCTAAACTTTAACCAATTTTATCGATTATATTAGTGAAATTAACATAATGCCCCTTTTGAGAACTTATGGTAAAACAAAATAGTAAATCAACATTATAGTGTTCCCTTTTCATTTGCTTATTACAGTATTCTTCATGACGAGTCTTTCTGGCGCTTTTTAGTTTCCAATATTCATCCAGTTTTCTAGTGGCTTGTCTGCATTTCAATATGTAATTTAGCATATCCCTCAAGGTACCTATATAAAATAGTACAGCCACACCTATTAAGTAATATGTTTTCACAGTTCTCTTTAATATTTTACAGAAATTTCTACTCTAAAATCTTCCATCGAATAAATGATTCAACATCGGGCCGGGTGTTTGATACTAAATATATTTAGCAGCCTTTAACATGCCACAAAGCGGCTGTATGATCCACTTTAACCCTAAAAAAGTGGTCGAACCTATAGTGTTAACACTATAATTTCACATGTATATAACAATGTGACTTAAAAATTAAATAATTATTTTCTTTTTAAATTAATGTGTGAATTACTGTGAATAAGATATTTTTTACACCTCGATTGGTTTTCAAAATGTATTGCAATACATCAAACAGATTATTTAGCTATCGATAGTTATCTTAATAATTAATATTGATGGTCTCTGTGGCCTGGAGAAAAAGCACCCTCCTATTGAGTCAAGAAGTTGTGAGATCCAATCCTGGCTTATACCAATCAGCGGAATTCTTTTCAGAAGTTATGTGTGCAAATATGACAATATTGTGTCTGATGTCTGGCAACAGTTTCTGTCCATTCTGTCGTTTTGTTCTGTGATTTCAAAAAGGGGCAAATGAACGTGTTACCTAATGGAAAGCTACTACCACGGCCCATGAACATCTGCAACACCACGCGAGACACATCAGCGAATTAAACATTTGGCGAGGAGAGCAGCTTCAGGTCTACCTGAAGCCTCCTCTTTAGGGCAAGATCCTCTATCAAGGCTCTGTATATTCGCAAAAGTACCCCAGAAACTCTAAAGCTAATAATTTATGTTTGCCCTACAAAACACTTTTGCGTCATTTTAAAACAAAATACAAATTGAATTCTATAGGCTTTTGCTTGTTATGTATTATTTTTTTATTATAAGATTTTATTTGCTAACATTTACTAGAATAAAACCCTTGAACTTACGCCATGAATTAACTAAACTACTTCTAGTCGCTGATCCTTTGTAAGCCGAAATAAAATATAAAAAATCTTTGAGCCTTTTAGCCTGACTGATTAGCCTTAAAAAAACACGGATTTATTTACTTACCAAATTCTTTAACAAAAAGTGTTTTCCGAATCCAGGAAATTTGAGATTTTTACAATAACGTTGGATATTAAAATCATTTTCTATTTTTCACCTAGTCTCTTAATAATTGTATATATTTTTGATAAGGCGATACTTGTATATTCGTTATTGTATCAAATGTCTTCTTCTACCAGTCAATACAAAAATAATAATAATATAATATGGAAGCTACACCGCTGATGTAGGAAGCAGCGTTAGGAAATAAAGTAAATGGGGCGTTGGGAAGATTCCTGGGCGCAAAAGATATTAGCATAAAAGCCCAGCTAGCAATTCACAATGCAATACTGATCCCAACGCTAACTTATGGAAGCGAGAGCTGGGTATGGCAGAGTGTGCATGAAAGTAGGATAAACGCGTCGAAATTAGGTCATTGCGCAAAATCTACGGATTGACCCTCGCTGACCGCGTGGAAAACAAGGTTATAAGGAAGGAAGTCGGATTGAAAGAGAGTGTCGGTGTAAAAGTAAGAAAGGGCATGCTCCGATGGTGCGGACATTTAGAAAGGATGGATGATGCAAGATTGACTAAGCAGATATACAATGCAAAAGCGGATGGATGTAGGAGTCGAGGACGGCCTAGACAAACATTCCATGACCAAATAGAACGTGTTCTGGAGGAAGGTGCCCGAAGATGTTAGGAGCCTCAAAATTCGACGCGCGTGCATGAAAAGAGTTATGAAAGTCAACGAAGCGAGTGAGGTGTGTAAGAATCGTGCCCTATGGCGCTCCGTTCTCTCTGCCGCAAGGGATTTGGAGTGAAGTTATGTATGTATAATAATATCCTGGACAAAATACACACAGCGCCCTCTAGTTCCAAGCTAAGCAACCAAATGCTTGTGTTATGGATACTAGATAACGGATATTAATACATACTTATAATATATAGAAAAATACCCGGACGCCACACAAATATTCATGTTTGTCACAAATATTTGAGCTCGGGTGGGAATCGAACCCCCGACCTCATTGCTGCAGCCGGTAGTTTTACCAATATGCCACGAGGCATAAGTTTTTAATATAATTTTACACTTTTCCATAACTTCTCAAAATGAAATATTATACCATTATTACTCGTTAAGAAAAATCTGAAAAACCTCCTGTTGTCATTAATAAAAAAAATACATCAAAGCTGAGGTCCCTAGAGTCGCAACCCACAAACGATCTCATATACCAAACGTCAAACATTAGAGCTAGTCTGGGTTTGACGACGGTTAACATATATGTAACTTAGTTTCGATTAAAGGGAGTTGATTAAACGTGAAACTCATTTGTGGTCAACAAAAATAAGTGAGAAAATTTGATTGTGTACAACACTCTAAAAATAGTAGTTTTCTAAATACCAGAAATCGATAGAAAACTATGGATTTTTTCGAATTGAGGGCGTCGTGAATTTACTGCTATAAACAGAAACTACTTTTCTACGATCCTAAAATGTTTTTCACTAAATGGCTGATAGAAATAGAAAATAGCAGAATAGAAAACTTAGATAAATAGAAGAAGTAGAAGAAGAAATAAATAGAAGATTTGCTCTCTGCTTCTAATTAAAAGGAAGAGGTTTTCTTACATATTTATCTCTAAGACTTTCGCGAATCACGTTCATGATATTGTGAGAAAACCTGACATTAAAACAAACTTTAGGATTATATCGCGTTTATTTATTACCAATTTTATTCATTTCCCGACGTTTCGAACTCTTTACAGAGATCATTTTCACGAGTGATGAACAAAAAGATCTTTTTGTTCATCACTCGTGAAAATGAACTCTAAAAAAATAAACGCGATATAATCCTAAAGTTTGTTTTAATGTCAGGTTTTCTTACATTAGCGAATTAAATTATTGTTTTTACTTGACTGTTTTTAAAACATTTAAACTTGACTGCTTTAGTCCAGTAGTAGTCCAGTAGTTTAATTATTTGATTTAGTCCTTAAACTATGCTTCGGTGGACGAGTATTTCTGCATATTATAATCTCATCTCAAACATAAGTTAAATACTTACGCAGATAATTTACTTATCCTTGTTGTTTCTTAACACTTTTTAGTTTTTCACTCGCTTCTTTGCCTTTCATTTTTCTTTTCATTTACTCGCGTTGATTTTAAAGTTCTTAATCACCTTCCTCCGGAGGACGAGACTTCACTAAGTTGAACCACGTAAACGACTTTCTAATGGGGAATTTAGTAGAGCGAACAACGCGTTGGTGGATTGCATAATTAACTTGGCTGAATACAAAGGAGTAGAGCAGGTACTGATGGTTTATTTCTTAGCCTAAACTCACACTTTTATAAAGTGTTGAAGTTTTTACGGCTTCAGTCCCGAAGCTATATCAGGAAAATCTA
The DNA here is from genome assembly GCA_905147225.2 of Euproctis similis. Taxonomy (NCBI): domain Eukaryota; kingdom Metazoa; phylum Arthropoda; class Insecta; order Lepidoptera; family Erebidae; genus Euproctis; species Euproctis similis. The sequence goes on from LR990108.1 coordinate 4,791,904, forward strand.
GTTACAAAATATCATGCATAAAAAACACGTTCTAAATTCAAAATATTGTTTTCTCTTTAAATTTCTACGGCGGTTTAAAGAACTGAGGTTTATGTTATGGTGTTTTAAGAAATGGTTGAATGTTTTTTTTGTATAAAATTTTGTCATCGAGATTATAGGTATCATATGTAAGGCTATACTTCGATCCGCCACTTAGGTTGCACGGCACACCAAAAGATGCGAACCAATTTCAATTTTAATGTTTAATATCTGCGTCCTCTTCAATTTAGCAATCATATATAACAAGACAAATCAAACTGAACCTCACAAGAGACGAACTAACGGATCGTTGCAAAATCGTTACGGAAATGCAGTAGTGTCACAAATAGACTCCCAATTGGCAATTGTACGTGCTCTGACAAACTAACTACAAATTGCTATAGATCAATAATGGCTTGTTCTATACCGAATCTAGAACATTCCTAAAAGTACTTTATTGAGAACGGGAGGCAAACGAGCAGGCGTGTCACCCAATGGTAAGCAACTAATGCCGCCCACTTGCAACTCAGATCGTGTTACACTTGCGGCGCCAGCCTTCAAAATGGGAGAGGGGCAGGGGTTATGCCGCCAAATAACTTTCAACGAGCAAAACGCGGCGTGAGCCACTTTCCGTTGATATTCTTAGAGGCCGTGGTTAAATACATAGATTCATGAAGCAAAATGTACCACAGTCAAAATTAAAAATCCTTCTTATAGCTCTATGCTCTTAATGCTTGTAAGTGTAGGCTTACGGCTTTATGGGATTTGATTTTGTTCCGAAAATGCCGGGATGGATTTTAGTTTGGGGAGATAGAGTACCCTAATACATTTTTTATGATAAATGAGAATGTTTGTCTGGTGTCTGGATATTTTTTATATGTATTATAAGTAGGTATTATCAAAATACATTTATTATTATCCCATAACTTGTCTCCATAACACAACCATTTAGTTGCTTGTCTTGGAACTGGAGGGTGCTGTGTGTATTTTCCCCAAGTTATTATTATAAAAATATATTATTTGTTATTGACATATATATTATTACGTGTCTATGTTTTTTCAGTAATTATAGTTTTCTATATTCATATGAATATCCAAATATTCTAAAAACTAGTCTCGCTTCTCCAGTGGTCGATCACCCCGCTTCTGAATCCAGAGGTCGCGGGTTCGAATCCTGGCTCAAGCAAATGACTTTTCGAAATTCTTTTCAAAAGTTTTTTGTGATTGATATCGATGACTGAAAACTTTGTGCCCGGTATGGCAATAGGTTCGCCACTTATTCCATTAGTGACGTAAACATAGCGGCGAGTCGAGGCTTAACAGCCACTTTCTACACATTCGGGTAGAAAAAGGCGTGAAGTTAAGTTACATAACTTAACTTCACTAAATATGTTTTGATGACTTGTTAGGAAACTACTTCTTTTTTAATAAAAATACAAGTAGTTTGAATAATAGCAGATCCTGATATCTATTACAAATAATTTATATTCAGTAATTGGACGTTATTATTCGCTATACAAAATCCACTTATACTAGTATTCGAAGCATCCGAATCCCATTCGTGATATGAACAATAGTACACAATAGAACGATAAGTACTTAATATACGAGTATCGTTAGTCTAAATCAATAATAATTGTATGTATACACAGTTATGAACCAACTATTTATTGGATATATACGCTTATATTGTATTCTATACTTATATTAATTAGAAAGTTTTAATTTTTATAAAGCTCAAGCGTTTCTTTGTTTGTTTATTTGTTGCTTAACGCAGGAAATGCTAGCTCGAATAGAGAAGTTGGTTTTGTGTGCAGTCACTCTCACGCCTATTTCTACCCGAAAGTGTAGACAGTGGCTGTTAAGCCTCGACTTGCCGTTGTGTTTACGTCCCAAATGGAATAGGTAGCGAACCTATTTCCAGACGGAAGTAATAAAAAATGAAAGTTGGCATATTGATCTTCCTCTTTAATTATTATCATGAACATTAAATTTAACAATATTACCATTAATCATATTGCAGTAATTTAGTTTTGTAAGATAAGAAGTTTTGGACAGTTAGAAACTTGCCACTAAGCCTTATAATCGTTGGGAATCTCCTGTTGGCTTATCTGTCATTAAAAATACTACGTGAAGGTAGTTAAGACATTGGTATTAACTAAACGATGGCGCTTCTTCGATCGATTCCAATACATATTAATATTCTTTTGTTGAATGAAATTATAAATGAAAATAAAAATACAAATGAAATTATATTAGTCTCGGTCATCCAGTGGTCGAGCACCCCGCTTCTGAATCTAGAAGTCGCGGATTCAAATCATTATCCTTCAGTATAAATACACTGTAATGTTTCGAGACAACAAAATATTCTTATGTTCACTACTTTCAGTGGAAGAAGGGGTAAAAGAAGCAGGTGGATCGGCTACCTTTATCATCGATCTGAATGTAGCATGAACAACTTTCCGTTTATTTTCTGAGTGATCGTAGTATTTCACCCTCCTTAATGCATCAATGCGTTGTTCCCCCACCTAAATTCTTTTGTAGTTGTTCCTGTCTTCTGAAAAGTTCTCCGACAATCAAAAGTCATTTTCCACACTTAGTTATAACAGTTAAATGGAGTTCAGTCACTTTACTGTAATAAAATATTATTTAGCACGACAAGAACTGTCCTAGTTTTAATTCTTCCCAGAACTGTAAAATAAACTTCTGAATTCTGCCTGAATAAAGTAATTGTATTGGTGGCATTTTCAAACTTATGCTTATTACTAAGATTAAATATTTCCCATGCATTTTTATTGTCGGGAAAATAGATTAGTTTTGATGTATTCTTTCGGAACAACAATTCAAGCGCGCTAGTTCTGCGATTTTCCTTAGGAATTTTTTCTCACGAAAGATAAAATCTAAATATAAATATAAGATAAAATAGCATAACCACAAATAACGAAATATTGATAAAGACAGATAAAATCTTGGATAATAATAATATCTTGGACATAATTTACACATCTAGTTCCAAACTAGGCAACTAAATGTTTGGGTTATGAATACTACACTCGAGAGCAATGAATCCGGGTCACTTAAAGAATCCTAAAAATCTCGGAAACTAAAAATGCTAGGTTAATGCAATAAATTGTATTTACTAGACAATGTAATACTCCTTAAATGAAGGTATTAAAACTTCTTAGTTATTGTAAAGTTATATCATAAAAAAATCAAATTTGAAAAAGGGCCACTTTCGAAGATGGAACTACGAAATTACAGCATTTGGTTTTGCTTTTGTTTGTAATCTGTCATTTATGTGGGTAAATAAACCATGTTGATAGTGCTCTATAATTTAGAAATTATGTCGCTTACGCCTGAAGAATGCACCAGAATACTTACAATGCTGGAAACCGGCCGGAGTCAGCGCGATGCAGCCAGGACTGTTGGTGTGTCGCTGTCAACAGTACAAAGAGTTCTCCGACGTTACGAAGAAACTGGTTCTAACCTACGCAGACCAGGAACGGGCAGAACCAGGTATACCACAGCACGAGAAGACCGATACTTGGTGAACACCATGCTTCGAAATCGCTTTCTCACAGGAACTGAACTCACCAATCAGTTTCGACGCCTCGAAGGAAGTAACCCAAGTGCATGGACAGTAAGACGTCGGCTTGCTGAATCTAACTTAAAACCCCTTAGACCTGCAAACGGCCCTAAACTGGAGCGTGGGCATCGTTTTTCAAGACTAAGATATGCCCAGAGCCACGTAAATTGGAGTATTGAAGATTGGTCAAAAGTTATGTTCTCCGACGAATCAAAATTTATGCTCTACAAGCACGATGGAAGACACAGAGTGTATCGAAGACCAGGGGAAAGATTCAAGCAAGCATGCATCGAGGAAAAAGTAGCCTACGGTGGTGGGTCTGTACTTGTGTGGGCCGGAATTTCTTCTGAAAGTCGCACAGAGCTGGTGATCATAGAAAACGGCTCTTTAACTAGCGTAAGATATGTGGAAGAAATCCTCAATGATCACGTTGGTCCATTTATGGTCAATTTAGGTGAGGATGCTATATTTATGCATGACAATGCCCGACCTCATACAGGTAGGATTGTGAATGACTACCTTCAAGAGATGAACATTACTCGTATGGAGTGGCCAGCGCGCAGCCCGGATATCAACCCGATCGAGCATGCTTGGGACGAGCTAGGCAGATGCGTAAAACAACGAAACCCTCCCCCAATCACGCTTCGTGAGCTCAAAATTGCTCTCACAGAGGAATGGGAGAATATTCCCCAAAATCGTATAAGGAACTTGGTGTACAGCATGCCAAACTGCGTAAACGCAGTAATAGAAGCACGAGGAGGCAATACGAAGTATTAAAATTCAAGAAAATCGTAATAAAGTTCAAAAATTTCATGTTTCCTATTTTTGTTTTAAGGAGAGATCAGCAGATTTTTTCTTTATGTAATTTTGTGTTAATAAAATGTATGGGGACTCATATTTTTTTTACTTTCATTTAAGGAGTATTACATTGTCTATTAAATACAATTTATTGCATTAACCTATCATTTTTAGTTTCCGAGATTTTTAACATTCTTTAAGTGACCCGGATTCATTGCTCTCGAGAGTAGTTATCGGATATTAACACGTATATACTTTTTACCGTAAATAATACATACTTATAAAAAATAGAAGATCACCTAGAAGCCATACAAACATTCATGTTTGTCATAAATATTTGTACTCGGGTGGTGAAAGAACCCGTCATCCTCGATTCCGCAATAGGTTATTTTACCAATGCACCACGAGGCTCGTCGATATCGAAGATAAGGATTATTATCTAATATGTCTAAAATTACAACTAAAACATCCGTCTGTCGAAATGCTTGCAGTCGCAGGACGTAAATTATGAACACTTTATTAAAATCGTTAAAAATACCTCTTTTAAAGCTGAAGGTGTAGGCAGCGGCTGTTAAGCCTTAACTTGTGCGAAATTTTACGTCCCAAACGGAAGAGATGGCGGAACTTTATGGCATATTCCAGGCCCAGTATTGTCAATTATCGATGTTTAACTTTAAATAATAACTTCTGGAAACTTCTGTAAACACGACTTCTTGATTCAGAAGCGGAACGCTGGATCTACAGACCAGGTAAGAAAAAAATACTTTATCTTTAGTTTATAATAAGTAGAGCTTATGTTATTTACATAGCTTTCATCTTCTAAATTCGCTTACAGATTTACATTTAATTTATATTAAACCTATCTAGCCTCCAACGTTCGTATGTCAGGTGACGTCACAGTGCTCTCGACATACGATGCAAGCGTTCCTCGCACCATCAACCCGATATGGAGTAATTGCATTCAGTATGTACCTAATGGTATTAGAATTGATAGAATCTTCAAGAATGTATTAAAGCTCCCGCTATTCATCAAATAATTCGATTTTTGATAAGAGTTTTTCATGATGCTAAATGATAAATATTATAAACGTAAGAGTAACTCGTTCTGTCTTATAACGGTTCGCAAAGTTCGCAACATAAGCTACTAGTTAGACTATGGTTTTTGAAAGATATTAAAAAGAAAATTGTTCACGGAAAAACTAAATCAAAATGTTTTCCTCAAATCTATATCCAATGTAGAGACAAGCTTCTTTCTAAACAAATTATTGATATTTTTATGGTCTGGCAAACGAGCAGGCTCGTCACCTGATGGTGAGCAACAAACACCGCCCATGGACACCTGAACACATATAGTGTCACAGTTGCGTTGCCATCCCTTATAATAGGATAAGTACGGGGTCGGGAGTGGGATGAGAAGGATAAGGGAAAGGGGTTAGGCCTCCGGATAACTCTATCACCAAGAGAATCGCGGCAAAAACCACTTTACGTCGATATTCTGAGAGGTCGTGGTATTTCACCGGTCGAGCCGCTACCAGCCACTACCAGAAATAAATAAAAATAGAGACAGAAATGAAATTTGTTACTCATATTATAAAACTCACCACAGAATACAAAATATTCCATAACTTAAACGACTGTGCAAATAAACGAGTACCATATTATGAAATCAAATACAATATACAATTATTAGTTACACACTAATATATGAAATATCAAGCCTTCAGGGCTACTGAGGGTTTGACATCGGTTAACAGATATATAACAGAAACTTGCTAACGTATTAATGAATTGATTAAACTAAAGACCCGTTTCGAGGAGGAAATAGATGATGAAATTATCGGTGTGCATATACAGTTATTTTCTGACATTTATAAATACGAGATTAAAAGATAATGCACATTTTTGATATAGAACACTGATTAAAGTTTTATTACATACATACACATACATACATAACTTCACGCCAAATCACTTGCGGGGTAGACAGAGAGGACGGAGCGCCACAAAGCACACACCTCACTGACTTGGTTGACTTTCATAACTCTTTTCATGAACGCGCGTCGATTTCTTCCTTCAGAACACGTAGTCTCGGTGGTCCAGTGGGAGAGCACACGGCTTCTGATCCAGAGGTCCGGGTTCGAATCCTGACACTGGCTCACACCAATGACTTCTCGAAATTGTTTTCGGAAGTTAAATGTCATAAATATCGATGACTGAAAACTTTGTGCCCGGTATGGCAATAGGTTCGCCACCTATTCCATTTGGGATGTAAACATAACGGCGAGACGAGGCTTAACAGCCACTGCCTACACCTTCGGGTAACAAAAGGCGTAAAGTTATTAACACGTTCTGTTTGGTGATGTAAGGTTTTAATGACATAACTTTACGTTTAGCCCCTTTCACGGTAGAAATATCAATATGACGCTTTTCTTTAACACCTTACTTCTTTGACTTTCATTATTATCACACACGCTCTGCAGTTTTTAAGGTTCCTGACGGCATATCCCGTAATGACGATTCATTTAATTTTATTAATTATGCATTGTTACTAATATTATAAAGAGGTTCAATAGTAAATATTCTTTTTTATTCTGATTAGAAAACTAAATATGGGCTATTATTTTATTATTTTATTAACAACAGCACAAATGCCAGGGAGTTATGGAAAATATGTATTACGCCGAATCATACAATAATCTAATAAAAGTCGCGCATTTGATTACTTTAATAATCGGTATCTCACAGTGGATTTTTAAATTTAAATTTAATTAAAAGCATACATACATACATAACTTCACGCCAAATCCCTTGCGGGGTAGGCAGAGGGAACGGAGCGCCATAAGGCACGATTCTTACATACCTCAATCGCTTCGTTGACTTTCATAGCTCTTTTCATGAACGCGCGTTAATTTTTGAGGCTCCTAACATCACCTTCCTCCAGAGCACGTTCTATTCGGTCATGGAATGTTTGTATAGGCCGTCTTCGACTCCTACATCCATCCGCTTTTGCATTGCGTATCAGCTTAGTCAGTCTTGCATCATCCATCTTTTCTTACTTTTGCACCGACACTCCCTTTCAATCCGACTTCCTTCCTCATAACCTTGTTTTCCACGCGGTCAGCGCAGATTTTGTGCAATGCCCACATTTCGACCGCGTTTATCTCACTTTCGTGCACACAATACCCAGCTCTCGCTTCCATAAGTTAGCGTTGGGATCAGTATTGCGTTGTGGATTGCTAGCTGGGCTTTTCTGCTAATATTTTTTGCGCCCAGGAATCTGCCCAACGCTCCATTTATGCTATTTCCTAACGCCACTCTTCTTTCTACATCCGCGGTGTACCTTCCAACCCTGCTAAAAGCGCATCCAAGATATACCATTTTATTCACCTGTTCCAGCACTACATTGTCAACCATTATTCTTGCACCCGTTATGGATTCCTTCCTTTCAAACACCATAACTTTCGTTTCCATCACAATCAATTGTAAGCCTTTCATCACTTTTAATTGTAAGTTTTTCATCAAACAATCATCTTTTATAATAATGACTAGTGTTTGCAGGTCAGTCGGCGATTCGGCTAAGATCACGGCTTCATCTGCGTAAAGCAAGCAGCTTACAACTAGGTCACCCATTCGCATCCCTACATTCATCGATCTCACCTGTTGGATGGATGGATCAACATTCCAGGCACAGAATGAACAACCGAGCGGACAGCACGCACACACGCTTACAGCGCCCGCACAGCGCGCAGTAGTGCGCCGCCCAATCCGTAGCCCGGGAGTATGTCCCACAGATCCTTTCGTAACACCCTGTCAAAAGCTTTTTCACGCTTTTGTCACAAAACCGCAGAAAACCTTCCGGCTAGCAGCCAGTTGTTTCTCCACGATGTTGCGGAGTGAAAAAATCTGATCCGTGCACCCTCTTCCGCTTCTGAAACCACCCCGAGCCTCCCACAACATTCCGTCAGATATCACCCTCATTCTCCTTTCAATAAACTCTTCATACACTTTCGCTGCTAAGCTGATCAAACTGATGGCCCTGTAACTAGCGCACTGCATACCTGATACCTTACCTTTATACAAGGGCACGATGAGAGCACGCCTCCAGTCCATGGGAACCTTACCCGACCTTCAGCATAATGCTGCTTCCATTACAATCCAGCATCTGTTTTTAATTTAATTTAAAGCTGATGGCAAAATAACTGTTCTTAATTAAATTTTTAGCAGCGGTTACTATCCGTGTAGTAATTGCGCACTATTTTTGAAGCGATAAATCTGCTTTATGTTTCTAACAGTATTTTTTTTAAACTATAAAAGAGCTTCGGTTAATGTTCTCTGGCGTTCTAGATACAAGCGTTTTCTACGGTTCATTTAATGAACTGCAAGTAACGAGATTGACTGAATACCGCTTGTTATTGAATTTATGAGGAGATCCGGGCATTTATTGCTTTTTATAATGTGTAGGTGCAAACAGTTCGTGTTGAAATAAAGGAATTATTAAGATATTGTTTGCTCAATTTTAGACTGTTGGTATTCAGGTTAAGGCAAAAGACGGAATCAAATCCATCTAGTAGGTACTAGTGTTGAATTTTATAGCAAACAAAGAGAAGGACCCACAAAGCCATGCAGTTATTTGTATAAATGGGCTGGTCCCCTATCTGCTCCTTTGCCCCGTATAACTTAACATAAAATAACTTTTCTACCCGAAGGTGTAGACATCAGCGGCTGTTAAGCCTCGTCTAGCCGTTATGTTTTCGTCCCAAATAGAGTAGGTGGCGAACCAATTGCCATACAGGGCACAAAGTTCTAAGTCAACGATATTTATGTTATTGTATATTAATGTTATCGTTTACAAAACATTCCCATCTGATGATACTTTACAGAATTTTAAAACATAAACATAATTTCACGCCTTTGTTACCCGAAGGATGTCAAGGCTCGTCTCGTGCACATCGTGTACATGTTATAGTTAGTTATACCATTTTTAGTATATATTTATCGGAATCTGCCCAACGCTCTATTTACGCTGTTTCTTAACATTCTCAATTTAGATCATCATTATTGAACATTACAATAATTTTACACTCAAAATTGTAAATATTTGTAAAAAAAATCGTATCATATCAGTATCATACATCGTCATATATAATTCGTTATGTCGTACATATATAATTCTTTTGTACGTGTATGTACTTATATAGTAGACTCTTCCTTAGCGGCTGTATCAATATAATTGTTTTTTTCTGTGTGTTAAAGTAGATGTGCGGATGGTTTAGATTCTTAAAAAACCCCGCAAGGTATGTCGGGTCCGCTAGTATAAATCTTTATTTTTTTGTGATACTCACTATAGACAAGAGGGTTTATACTTTGTCATGCCAATCTTTTTTTGATCATGGGATCAAAAAAAGATTGGCATGACAAAGTATAAACCCTGCAAAGTATAAAGTGCAAAGTGTGTTTCTAGAACAATATTTTTATCACAATAGAATACACGGCAATAAAACAACTATACCCTTCTTATGTACATAATTTCACTTCCAGTAACTGACGGGGCAGGCGTCATAAGGCACCATAAGGCAGCTTATGCGCGCTCATATGTCAAGTCTATTTAGTACAAACTTTATAAAAAATCCTTTACATAAACAAATATTATGTCAGCTTTTACTTAATTAAATTTATTTATAAACGGCCGAGTTTTTGACATGAATAGGATTTTAATAGGTACTATAGTACTACAGCCTATGGCTATTTTTTCTGTTTAGGAAGACAGTCAAAATTTAATTCATTTACGTTATGCTATACTAGCAGCAAGTTTCAAGTAAAAGAAGTCATTCTCTTTGTTTAAAAAATGAATAATTATTATGAACCGAAAAGTTTTAAAAGCTTTATGATTATATATATTTTCAAACAACGAAAAAATGGCGTGGAAGTTGCGCACATCGCTTCTGAGTCATAATCCTCGGTTTCTAATCTTGGCTCACACCAATTGCATTACGTAAGCCTTTCCGGAACTTTTAGTGATAAGTATAATAATATCCGTTATATAAAATTTTAGGATACAAGGCAATTACAATTATAATATTTTTTGTCATCAGATGTTAACTGAGGCCTATTTATAAAAACTCTATTGATCAAGATAGATACCGGAGATACTCTTTAAAGCAAGTTTGTGAACGATATTTTTTTTGCCGGACTTATATAAGTACACGAAGGCCTTTATGTCAAATTTTCTGCAAGTCACATAACAAATAGCTTTTAAGTTTTGAGACTGTACGAGTGCCTTCATCTAGGCGATTATACATGGCTTTAAAGAAACACTCACGTTATTAATATGCGATGCAATCTCTTTGACAAATATTTTTTACAATTTTTGGCCAGTAAATAAAAATACATGATTTAAATGAACTTTATTGAAGTTACAAAAATTAAAACAAGCCATCGCAGATGCATATAAAAGTTTAACAGCTCATAGAGTTGAATTCACTTAATTAAATACATATTTTTTGAATTTGGTTTAAAGTCAATGCAGACCTACCTTATCTGCGGAACTGCTTGGGAGAGAATTAAATTTAAATAAAATTAATTACTTTCTATCTTCAATAACTCCCTAAGATTCGCTACCAATTACACGGGAACAAAATCATTGCTGCAGTTAAATTAGTATTTCTAATACATTTATTAGAATAAGATAGAAGATCGCTAGAAAATCCAATCTGTTAATCTACTGAGCCAATTAAATCCTTGTTTCATTACCGAGTAACAATCATGCATCATTTTTTTTTGTTTTTCCATCTTCGGAATTGGTATATTGTTTATAATTTTTTACTCGTATTTTACTAGTATATGTATTTCCTTTCGTATTAACGAAAAGCGAAACATTAATAGAACATTACATAAAATATTAGGTGACACTTAAGAGTAAGACAAAACAATCTATTTAAATTAGAATAAGATAAATTTGCCTAATTTGACGCGAGAAATATATTAGAATAGAATAGAATAAACTTTATTGTACACCATAAACGTAAAAAATAAAATACAAAAGAACTTAAAAGTTAGACACATGCAGGTACAATGGGCGGTCTTATCGCTTACAGCGATCTCTTACAGACAACCTTTGGATGGACTTGTCGGTTAGGTAAGACGGGAGCTGGGGTGTACCGTTTATATATAATGATATAAATACATGGCAATATGCATAGATAATATACATACATAAATACAATATATAATGCAATATACACACATAAATAATACATACAAATACATAAAATAAACACACACACACACAAACAATACGTACAAATAATCAGATATATATTTAGAATGAAGTAACATAAACGGAAATAAAATAACACTGTCGACATACAGACATTGCAAGACTTAATATGATCATCAAGAAGACATAGAAAGGAAAAGTTAGGAGTTCAACGACTATTTTATCAGAAGTAGAAAGAGAGAGAAAGAGAGATTTTATATAGAAGTAAAAAGAGTTTAGCAGTTAAATTGTATAGAATTCAAGTAATGCTCTTTAACCATTGTCTTGAAGAGAGTCAACGTTTGAGCACTTCTAATATTTAGAGGCAGAGCATTCCATAAAACTGTAGCTTGGACCGTAAAGGATTTCGCATAAAATCTAGAAGAATGTCCCGGTATTTTCAATATAAGGCGCTTAGATGATCTTGGGAACTCCACCTGGGGATCGTAAAGAAACTGAAATCGCTCCTTGAGATAGGACGGTGTTGAAGGGTCAAATAATATATTGTACAGCAGCGAAAGGTAATGAGCATTCCGGCGAAGGCGAATAGGTAACCACTTGAGCTTTTTTCGAAATTCGGAGACATGATCATACTTGCGAAGACCAAATATGAATCTTATGCAAACATTCTGAAGTCGCTCAAGTTTATCGAGTTGAATTTCGGTAAGATCTGGATAACTGGCATCGGCATAGTCAAGGATAGAAAGTAAAAGGGTATTTGCTAGAGTAGTTTTGGTTTCGGTAGGTAGAAAGTTTTGAAGTCGTCTTAATGATCCAATAGAAGCAAAGATTTTACGACTCACCTGTTGCAACTGACCGTCCCAGGTTAATTGTGCGTCCATAAATATCCCCAAATTTTTCACTTCTTTACTAAATGGTATTGTATTGTTCTCGAATGTAACCTTAGGCAGTTGCGACAAAAGAATTTTATTGAGCTTTTTGGAGCTCCCTAAAATTGCAACTTGAGTCTTAGCGGGGTTAATATTAATTCCATGAGCTCGACTCCATTCGCTAATCAGCATGAGATCACCATTAATTAAATCTATGCCATCTGATAACGTGTCCAATGGTGTTTGAAAATATATTTGAAGATCATCTGCATAAAGATGGTAGGATGAAAGGAGTTTACTTGAAATAGAATTAATGAAAATTGTGAAAAGTAAAGGGGATAGCACGCCACCCTGGGGCACGCCTACTGTGGTAGAACACCAGGAAGAAAACGTATCTCCGATGCGTACACACTGCCGGCGGCCATCCAGGTAACTACGAAACCAATCGATTGCGGTTGGAGATATATTAAGAGAGCGCAGTATGCCCAGTAAGATATCAAAATCAACAGTGTTGAAAGCGTTTGAAAAATCTAACAGTGCAAGAATTGTTAGATTACCACTGTCCATACCTGCTCTTATGTCATCAGTTATTTTCGTTAAGGCAGTAACAGTACTGTGACCAGGACGAAAGCCAGATTGATAGGGATTAAGGAGATTGTTCTGAGTAAGGAATGTGCTAAGTTGCTTATGGACTAGCCGTTCAAGGACTTTTGAAAGGAATGGTAATATGGATATAGGTCGGTAATCGGAGTATGAAAGGGGCTTAATTTTCTTAGGGAGTGGGATTATTTCGGCACTTTTCCATGAAGAAGGAAAAATGCCACATGTGATAGAGGAGTTTAGAATATGACAGATTATGGGTAGAATTTGGTCAAGGATAGGAAGAATCATTTTACGACTAAGGTAATCTGAACCAACGGCATTCGATGCAATAGACATAATGCTCTTCCTAACATCACAAGCCGCAAATCGATTAAATGTAAATGAAGAGATAGTAGGAATTGGCAACGATGAAAGATGCGATAATGTATTGTATTTAGTCATTTTATTGAAATTTGACGACGCGGAGAAATGTTGATTCAAAAGATCAATATTTAATGTTTTAGGAATATTATCATGGTGACTTTTACCAATCCCTAATGTTTTCAAAAATTTCCAAACTGAAGGTGGATCACCAGTTTGTACTGAGTTGTGAATATGTTGGCGTTGTGCATCCCTACACACCTTATTGCAGTGATTTCGTATTATTCTGTACAGCTCATGATTTAAAGAACAAGGTTTTTTTTTTAATTTGTATTTTGCTGCAGCTTTCTTCGCTATTAAACATTTTATTTCCTTAGTTAGCCAAGGGGATGGTGCATGTTTAATTTTGACTGGTCGTGAGGGTGCATGCTTATCATATAGCCGGATCAGTGAATCGGTCAACAGGTCTACCTTAGTGTCGACATTGTCTGACAGATACACCGGACTCCAATCAATATTGCCCGCATCCTCTTGCAAAAGTTCAGTATCCATGCCACTGAAATTGCGCAGCATCAGTACTTTAGATTTAGCCTTGGGAGGGCGGATCTTATAAGAGAGAAATACTAAGTCATGATGTGAAAAAGCATCGGCGGCACATTGACCATGTTTTGCAACGTGTTCTTGAGAGGAAACTAAAATTAAGTCTAGAAGTGAAGGATTAGAGTTTGGAAAATGATGGGTTGCGTTTAGAGGAAGTGTAAAGAGATTGCAGGACTTAACAATTGCTGAAAAAGAAGAGGAACGAGTGTCGTTTTTAAGGAGGCAAGTATTAAAATCACCCATTACAATACTATGTCTATAGGCAGGGACAAAATTTTCTAGTAAATTTTCAAAGGAGGAGAAAAAGTTGAAGCGCAAGGAGGGACAGTAGTATACACCGAGAAGGATCTTGGTATGATGAAGTTCAACCTCTAAAAAAAGATGTTCGCCAGCATTTTGGGGTGGTGGTTGGGAAGACATATGTAAGATAGTGTGAGAGATATAAGAACGAAGATATATGGCTACCCCGCCACCAGCACCAACAGCACGATCATTTCTCAGAAGCTGAAATCCAGGAATGGAGTACATAGTAGAAGGGAGACATGGTTTTAGCCATGATTCAGAAACTAGGATTGCATGAATGTCTTTACATTCAAAACTCGCCAGCATATCCGGGAAGTGTGCCGGAATGCTCTGGGCATTGATGTGAACCACGTTGAAATTCCCAGGAACATCTGAAAACTGCTCCGCGAGACTGTCACAAAGTGGAGGTATGCTCAAAAAACTGCTATCGTTGCTATTAACTGTACAAAAACTAGTGTCTACCGAATTACTGTTTGTACTATCAATGTCCATCAATATAATACTATAATATGTATGTATATATATATATATATATACCTACGGATACTAAATAGAATATATTCAAAATATATGTATAAAATATAAAAACAAAATTAGAAAAACAAGTTGATATCAATATCCACCTGCCGGTTGTGTCATATAAAGATATAATAGACATAACAATATTAAAGAAATAGTTTTTAAATAGTGAGGGCAGATTAAAAAAAAACCACAAAAATATAAATTAAAACAAAAAGATTAAAAACGTTAACTTTACCAATCGGGCATAACAAGCTATTAGCTATAGCATTACATGAGACTATATTATAATGGCAAAAGACCTGCACTCGCTGCCAGTAAAAATTAAAACAATTGTGAATGTATTGAATGAATGACCTAATAATCGATATAATCGTTCTGTTTACTTAATCAGCAAGTAGATATTCTTAGTTACATTATCAAAATATGTTATTTAGTTAATTATATTATTAATGTGTTATGAAAAAGTATGATATAATTTAATATAGATATTATGAATAGATTTACAATTAAATGATGCCATTGACAAATTGATGCTACACGCATGACAAAGTTTCAGTTTAACATTTTCAGACACATACAACAGACATGATACACAGGAAACTGGGAAAAAGGTACTATTTTTTATTTCGTTTTGGTTTATTGGTATTATTCTCAACCATCGGCTTAACAGCACCTCTCTCCGTATCGGCAACCGGTAACACCACATTATCAAGCTCACTACGGGATACAATTCTGTGTCTCACACCATCAGATCCACAAATGTAGATGACCCCTTCTCGTGTCCAGCGGTGGTTAAGTCCATACCGTTCCCTGGCTTCTGTAAACGTTTCATGTCTCAGCTTCGTCAAAAATTCTGATATAGTAATGCCAGAACCTTTTAGCTTGGTTTTCGCAAACCACACAGAATCCCTTACAGCCGCAGTTTGAAATTTGACGGCAATAGTTCGTGGCTTATTACTATCAGCCAAACGGCCCATGCGATGGCAACGTCTTATATCAGCTATTGTTACGTCTGGTAGATTTAAATGTTTATTTACTACTTTAACAATTATTTCTGCCGTCTCCTCCTTCTTCTGCTCGGGGACATTGTGCACAAGTAACACTTTTTCTCCGACCACGCATTTCTATTGAATCTACTTGATTTATAAGCATTTCTATTTGACGCTGTAGTGTAATCAGAGTGCCTTTGATAAAAGTTTTAAAGGAGCTGAACTCACTAGCGAGTTGAGATGCAGAAGCTGAGGACGGAGATGTTTTGGATAGTTGGACTTCAAATTGTGTCATTCTAGTAGCAAATGAGGCACTCAGTTCTGCCAGCGATGATTTTAGTAATTGTGCCTCCATCTTACCTTGTGTGCCACTTACAAATTAGTTTATTTAGTCAACGGAATGATATAAAGATAGGAAAACACTTTCCCGGCAGGTACAGATTGTAAATTTTAAATTGAAATCATTAAAATCAAGCAATGAAATGTATATTTAATTATATCAGCACTATATTAGCCAAGCAAAAATTTTCGTTGTTCACTTCTCAACTACCCGCACAAAAAAAAACTATATTAGCAGGAATTGTATTTATAAAGTAATGAATTTAAGGCAACTAAATGCAGTATCAATTTTGTTAAACACAATTCCAAAAATAGCATAGTTATATTATCCGCATTTGAAATATCTCTCTATTGGAATAATTAACGTAATAAAATCTCTTTAAAAAATCTAGAAAATTCTCCAAAATGTACGTCTTAACAATTCCTACTATTCAATATTTATTGATATTCCATTAAGTGGCTATATATGAAAAATGATAAAAACAAAAGAATTATTAAAAGGCATCGAAAAATTCTTCCGCATCGTTGTCAACGGGTAACGTGCCCAGAAGACTGGCAGCATTGCCACGTTGAATGGCAATACTTATTCTCTGTACAAAGAACAAGCGAGCCTTCTGGTCACGTGTAACCTCTACCAGCCGCTTAGCGAGATCTTTATACAATTTGTGTGCACTTGGCCCCCATGGACCAAGTGTTTCGACTCCAAATGGCTCGAACACATAATCACCCACAAGATTATTGTATTTATGACGCTTGAGGGTCTCTGCGTATCCAGCAGCAGCGCCGGCAGCATTGATAGTCCGAGGAAGATGTATAGGCGCCAGTGTGTCGACACAGATAGCGTCCCACACCAAAGACCTACCCATCCTCCAAGGCATCAAGGACATACCATCTGGCCTCTTTCCACCGTCACGCACCAACCCACTAGGTTCAAGTACAGCTGTTACGCCGGCGGTGGAAAGAGCCCGACGAATGTTGTCATTTATATGAGCATACGCCCCGCGCTTCTGCTGCATGAGAGGCCATGATGTCCAACGGTGTTGACGGCTTCCCCACATTGACAAAGATGCGGTGAAAAACAAGCAGCACTAATACGTAAGCAAGTGGCAATGCGGAAAGTTGTGTTGTGTAAACGAGCACGCTCTGAATCGTTCTCTCAGATTCGTTGAAATTGTTGAATGTTCTACCGGACTTTTTTTTTGGGATAGGAGAGCAAACGAGCTGGCGTCTCACCTGATGGTACGCAACCAACGCCGCCCATGGACACCAGCAACACATATAGTGTTACTGTTGGGTTGCCGACCTTTAAGGGATGGGGAAGGGGGATTTTCAAAAATCAGCTGATTAGTAATAATTTTCATGGCCTCGTTTTCCATACTAGTTGAAAGGAACCCCTTCTTTCAACTAGTATGGAAAACGAGGCCTCTTTAATCAAACCTTGCATTTTATAGGAAAATTATAATCTCCAATAATTTAGATAATTATCTTGAATATTACACTAGGAACAGTCAGTTAGTAATGAGTTATTGAGAATCACCAAATAAACATATGTGGTCGTGACTACCTCTGTTAGCTACCGTAATCTAAAATTTTCCATATGATATTGTTGGGCGTCTCATCGAAATGAAGCTATTCACGAAGATTCAGCTTGATAGTTATCACTTAAGAAAATGTTCAAGGGATCCTGTACTTATAACATTTAACGTGTTTTAACGTTAAAAAAATCTGAATTGACAAGCTGTCACATGTTATGGCGCTCTATTCTCTCTGCCTACCCCGTAAGGGATTTGTCGTGAAATTATGTAGGTATATATGTCACATGTCTTAAAAAAAATACGTCAACTGTTCTTGTGATTTCGTTTAAATAAGTATATCAAATCTTAACGCTCTTGTGATGAATTTTTTTTTATTACATTCAGAAGGTTCGGATCAAAGCTTTAAAACGCCTACCCCCATAAACTTTTTTCTTCTGTAATATTAACTGAAAGTCGGATTCAAACAGTAACATAAAGTTACTCCTCTGAAGAAAGTAAGTAATTTGTTTTCTCATAAGCCTTCCTTCCATTTCAAGGAATTACTTCGCCGGTGTTTTATGAAGTGGTTAAAGTTTGAAGTGAGTTTGCATACTTTCTTTTTGATTTTTGATAAACGCTTTATATTGATCAAGTAATATAACATAACATAACTTCACGCCTTTTGTTACCCGACGGTGTAGGCAGCGGCTGTTAAACCTCGTCTCGCCGTTATGTTTACGTCCCAAATGGAATAAGTGGCGAACTTATTGCCATACCGGGTACAAAGTTTTTCAGTCATCGATATTTATCACACATAACTTCCGAAAACAATTTCGAAAAATCATTGGGGTGAGCCAGTGTCAGGAATCGAACCCGGACTTCTGGATCAGAAGCCATGTGCTCGACCACTGGGCCACCGAGACTGATGATTCAATACTTATTTATATAAAAGTTGAAGAACACACACACACACACAAGCCTTCACGCCAAATCCCTTGCGGCGTAGGCAGAGTGGACAGAGCGTCATAAGGCACGATTCTTACACGCCTCACTCGCTTCGTTGACTTTCATGACTCTTTTCATGCACGCGTGTCTTTTTTTAAGGCTCCTAACATCACCTTGCTCCAGAACATGTTCTATTTGGTCATGGAATGTGTGCCTTGGCCGTCCTCGACTCGAACATCCATCCGCTTTTGCATTGTGTAAATTGAAGAAAATTGAGATTCTAAGAAAAAATAACAGTTTTAATTGTGTATGACAAAATGTAGGTGGCTTTCTTGCCGGTGCATTGAATTTTAAGTTATATTATGCCTTCGCATTCCTAGGTGAATATCTAGTTTGCCGGATAATCCGGCTCCGACTAAAAGTCTAAACGCTGACCTACTTATTTATTTCTTAGATTTTCGCAAATCACATTCCTAACATTAAAACAACTTTTTTATGGATTATATCGCGCAGAACTCTTTGCAGAGATCATTTTTACGAGAAATTGAAAATGATCTCTGCAAAGACTTTGAAACGTCGGCAAATAAATAAAAGTTAGTTCTAAATAAACGCGATATAATCCAAAAGTTATTTTAATACTTACCTACTTAGTCATCAAGATTATTAATTATGCGAAGTAAATTGTTTTATACTTTTAAAATGATATTTTTTACATTAAAATGATATTTTTCTTTGTATTTGTTTCGTTTCTGCTCCGAGCTATGACGATAGCTACAGTAAGAAAATTACAAACAGATCAACAATAAAGATAAATAACAACACTTTACGAGCTCAATGAATAAAACATTGAAAATCGTCAATTTTTCTAATGCAAACATTAAATTACAAGACATATTATTATTGGATAGGTAATAATCATTTTCTCTTCTTTTCTTCTCATTTTTTCTCGCAGTATATTAGTAAAACAACTGACTGCAGAATCATATGTTTACGACAGTTTGTGACTGTTTGCATGGCGCCTAGGTGTTCTTCTTTGTATTATATGTATGTATTTAGAAAAAATATATAAACGTATTTATATCGGATAACTATTTGCTAATTTAGTTGCTTAGTTTGGAACTAGAGGGCGCTGTATGTATTGTGTCCAAGATATTATCTGTCTTACTATTTCATTTTTTGTGGTCATACTATGATTAATTTCAGATTTGATCTCTCATGAGAAAATCCCTAAGGGAAATCTCAGAACTAGCGAGCCAGAATTAAGCTTAAGTTTGAAAATGCCAGCAATACAGTTATTTTATTCAAGCAGAATTCAAAAGTTTAATAGTCTCGGTGGCCCAGTGGTCGAGCACACGGCTTCTGATCCAGAGGTCCGGGTTGGAATCCTCACACTGGCTCACACCAATGACTTTTAGAAATTGTTTTCAGAAGTTATGTGTGATAAATATCAATGACTGAAAACTTTGTGCCCGGTATGGCAATAGGTTCGCTACCTATTAAATTTGGGACGTAAACATAACGGCGAGACGAGGTTTAACAGCCGCTGCCTACACCTTCGGGTAACAAAGACGTGAAGTTATGTTATGTTATTTTACAGTTTTGTGAAGTATTAAAACTAGGACAATTCTTCTCGTGCTAAATAATATTTTATGACAGTAAAGTGACTGAATTCCGCATAACTGTTATAGCTAAGTCTGGAAAATTACTAGCTCTTTTGACTGTCGGATAACTTTTCAGAAGTTATGTTATATGAACTTTTAACTTATAGATAAATTGTATCTGACGTGTTTCAAAAAAATCCTGCGAGTATTAAACTACAAACCTAAAATTCGGGGACAAAAGGAACAACTTCAAACAATTCAGGTGGCGGAACTACACATTGATGCAATATGGGGGGTGAAATACCACGATCACTCAGAAAATCAACGAAAAGTTGCTCATGGTACAATCAGATCGATCATAGAAGTAACCGGAGGTCCATCTTTTTCTCATCCTCCTCCTTATCGCATCTTACGCTATTTGCTTACCACCAGATGAATCACTTGCTTCTTTTACCCCTTCATCCACTGAAATAATATAAGAATATTTCGTCTTTTATATGGAACCAGAAGTATTTCAAGGTGATTTCAAGATGTCTCAAAACATTACAGTGTATTTATACTGAAGTTTTACGACGCTTTCAACAACATTGAGCGGCATCCCAACCGGTTACAAGGCTGAACGTGAAATATTTATTCGAAGAGTGGTATTTTGAGTGGGTGGAAGTTTTCTTAAACGTTTAGCAAAAGTGTGTAGTGAATACGTTAAACACTGGTATTAAATGTCCAACAGTAAAATGTAGTAAATAAATAGTTTTTGATTTATTATCCATAAATATATCCATATATGTCCATATTTTTTGTGGTTTTCACATAAATTCGAATGCACTTAGGTGTAGATATACCTAAGTACGTTAGTTAACTTTACATTATGTCAGTTGTAGGAGAGGTAGAAAATACGCACACAATTTTTTCGTGGCTAATGCCTGTTTATTAAGTCCTAGACAGCAAGTGTTATGATTCGAAGCGCCAAATGTTGATTTTCCTAATAGGAAACGGAATATATTTCTATACTTCTAGGATCTATAATAAATCTATTCTATATTTCTATAGTCAATGTATTGTAAACGATCGAAAAAGGACCAGTCTTACTTTGTGACAGATAAGCCAACAGGAGATCCATAACGATTATAAGGCCTAGTGGCGAGTTTGCGACTGTCCAAAACTTCATTTCTTACAAAACTAATTTAGTGTAATATGATGAATGGTGATATTGTTAAATTTCATGTTCATGATAGTGATTACCATTAAAAGGATTTGTAAATACGCGAAATTTTTACATCACAAGCATTTTTCTTTTTTTATTACTACTCGACTTTTTCAGCCCAAAGGTGTAGGCAGCTGCTGTTAAATCTTGACTTGATGATTTTGAAGTCTTGGTGTTTACAAAATAAAGTAGACGGCAATGAAATCTATTGCAATAGATCGGGCACACTATTTTTCAACATTGATATTTACCACAGGTAATTTTCGTATAAATTTTGACAAGTAATTAGTGTAACCCTTTATACGTTCCCTCGTCTTTTTGATTCACACTTGTACACCAAATTATAAATACATATTTGCTCAGTGTTCGAAGAGATTCCCAAAAATTTGTACAATTCTGAAGGTAATGTCGAGGCGAAATTACGGCTGCCTATACCTTCCAGTATTAGTGGTGTCAAATAGAATTCTAAAATAACTATGAATGCACATTCGTAATAGAAGAAATAAGATACGGACTACTAAAGTGGTACAAATGACCTGAACTTATCAAAAGTTAACACGTGAGTAATGACATCCATTTGCAGAAGAAACGTGGGGTGTAAGTTAACGAAGATTTATATAATGTCGTCCCTGAGGTCCACATCATATTTTTTCTAGGAAATTGTAGGGCAGATTTTTAAACCTAACAAATATGCTCATTGTTTTTAGGTCTAGTTTTTTTTTTTGGGTATAGGTTAGGGTACATTTGAATGTATATAATTTACTAATAAATTGAGGTGAATACAACTAATTCAAAATCTTGGTTAGATCTATCTTACCATATTGGGCATAACAAAGATTTATTATGTAACATTTTTATGGCTACATAAGGTATTTCAAATTACTGAAAACGTATTTTTTTTATGGGATAGGAGGGCAAACGAACAGGCGTGTCACCTGATGGTAAGCAACCAACACCGCCCATGGACACCAGCAACACATATAGTGTTACTGATGCGTTGCCAACCTTTAAGGGATAGGGGGTAGGAAAGGATGGGGAAGGGGGTGGGCCACCGGGTACCTCTCTCACCGAACGAAACGCGGCATAAGCCACTTTACGTCGGTCTTCTGAGAGGTCGTGGTATTTCACCGGTCGAGCCGGCCCATTCATGCAGCGAACTGCTTGGCTCTACCACTGTAGAATTCTACTGTAGAACGTAATTCTAGATTGAGGTAAACAAACCTCTGGCTACTTCTATTGGCGAAATAAAATGTGAAGGGCAATCGCACAATAACCAGCAGTGTAATCAAATAATTTTAAATTACCAATCTTTTTAAACATAAACATACATTTTATGCAATCAGAAATAACAAGTCCTGGTGATGTATAATAAGGTTAATATCTATTATCGCCTGAAAAGATAAAGTATATTTGTATGTTGGTTTGAAGTGAACTGTGGAACTTACTAATTTGAGATACACAACAGAAAAATAAAGTGTAATTGGGAGTCTATTTGTGACACTACTGCATTTCCGTAACGATTTTGCAACCATCCGTTAGTTCGTCTCTTGTAAAGTTCAGTTTGATTTGTCTTGTTATCTGTGATTGTTAAATTGAAGAGGACTCGAAGATACAGTACATACGTATAATTATAAAAACGGATTTAATAGGTTTTTTAACGTTTCTGAAATAATAATAACCCTTTGGTGTGCCAAGATGTACACGTAAACTAGGGCTCAACAGCGGTGTTTCGAAGTTAAGCCTCAAATATACTACTTAAAATTAAAAATACTTAATTAAAATAATACTGGGAAAACTTAAATACAGAAAAATATCCAGTTTTTGTCTTAAAACATGAGAAATTGAGAACTTAAAATATCATTTTTGTGCGAAATATTTTATAAATACCTAAATTTTCCCGACATAGCTTTGGGACTGAAGCCGTAAAAACTTCAACTATTAATAAAGGTGTTAGTTTGGTTTAAGAAATAAACCACCAGTACCTGCTCTACCCTTTGTATTCAGCCAAGTTAATTATGCAATCCACCAACGCGTTGCTCGCTCTACTAAATTCCCTCTAACAACTGGTTCAACATAGTAAAGTTTTTCCTGTCGGCGTTTAACTGAGACATAAAACCGTCAGATTTATAGAATTAGTTTTCTTTGTGACCTTAAAAATAAGATTGATGAAACATACTCGTAAATGTATTTATTCAGAACAAAGAAAGATATATTACACCCTGTGTGGTTTATAGGTATCATTTACCAATAAATACTAGATAAAATATTTCAACAGAACGTACCGATGCAACAGATATTGATATCATGAAAATGATGATTTCATAAGGCATCTGTACAATACAAACAATACAATAACTCATTGAAGCATTCGAATTGTGATGAAGAGTATAATTTACCATCACACGATGTTAAAATTATTTATGTAATATGTGGGTGTGTAAGTTGGTGTATTCGTTCAATACAAAAACTACTCTGTACAAACATACATACTTATATTGAAACATACTTATGTTCAGTAAATAACTAATTACAGAAAAATTTAGAAATATTTACTCTCAAAACGCACAAAAATAGTAATAGTACGCCAAAAAACATTACCTTAATTTTGGAGTAACCAGCATATTAAGTCACAAACAAAAATAATTTTATTGAAAGCAAATGTTACCATTTTATTAGACGTTTATCAAAATATTATATTACTTTATAAGAAAACTTCGTCTGAATAAGTGCACATACAAACATCCATAACTTCACACTAAATCCTTTTGCGGGGTAGGCAGAGAGAACAGAGCGCCATAAGGCACGATTCTTGTACACCTCACTCGGTTCGTTGACTTTCATAATTCTTTTCATACACGCGCGTCGATTTTTGAGGCTCCTAACTAATCACCTTCTTTCAGAACACGTTTTATTTGGTCATGGATTGTGTGTCTTGGCCGTCCTCGACACCTACATCTACCCGCTTTTGGACTGTATATCTACTTTCTCAATCTTGCATCATCCATGGTCTAAGTCAGGATTGGATCCCACCACTTCCTGACTCAATAGGAGGGTGCTCAATATCCAGGCCACAGAGACTATAAATATTAATTATTAAGATAACTATCGAATGCTAAATAATGTGTTTGATGTATTGCAATGAATTTTTAAAATCAGTCCAGGTGTAAAAAATATCTTATTCACACTAATTCACATTTATTATAATTTAAAAAGAAAATAATGATTTATTTTCATGTCACACTGTTATATACATTTGAAATTATAGCGTAAAAAGGTTCAACCACTTTTTTAGTGTAAAAGTCGATTATACAGCCGCTTTGTGGCATGTTAAAGGCTGCTGAATATATTTTGTACCAAACACCCGGGCCGGTGTTGAATCATTTATTCGATGGAAGATTTTAAAGTATAAAATGCTGTAAAACATTCAAAGAGTGTTCAAACTTTAGATGATGGAAAAAATGTTTAGAACTGTGAAAAAATATTACTTAAAAGGTGTTACTGTACTATTTTATATAGATACCTTGAGGGATATGTTAAATTAGATATTGTAGTAAACACTAGAAAACTGGATAAATAGTGGAAACTAAAAAGCGCCAGAAAGACTCGTCATTAAGAATACTGTAAAATGGAAATGATAAGGAAGGTTGATTTACTATTTTTTTCTACCACTAGTTCTCAAAAGAGGCATGTGACAGGTGTTAATTGTGTTCTGTGAAAATACTCTCCCAGGAAAGCAGTACATGCCTTTATTTTCTGTAACTCCTTTAAGAAAATGTTTACTAACTTATGTTATCTCGTAATTTATAGGCATATACGTCTAATGGAACATTTGTGTCTTGTTTGTTTTGTAAGCGAAGAAGTATAAGTCTAAGATAACTCATATTGTGTGTATGTAGATATTATATTCGGAGCAAAGATACTTAATTTCTTAAAATGTCTTGTTCTGCTGCAGTAGTATCTATATTTATGTAAATTTATTTATTTTTAGCGTAATATGTGAAAATCTTTTCCGAAATTCACGTATAATATATCTTCACTTAAGTAATGTATTGTTGAGCTATAGTAGACGTAGACTGTAGACGAGACAAATGTTCATAACAGAAATATTGTATTTTTATAGTACCGAATAGGAATGGATCTTTCATATTTTTATGTGTTCATATTTTATCTAAAAGACTTTAGCCAACTCGGTGGTTTAGAGGTCGAGCACCCTGTTTCTAAATAGATTTCCAATAGTAGCCAGCGTAAGTCAGTGACTTTTAGAAAATCTTCGCATAGCTTATATATATAGAAGAATATAAGTCATATATAGATATATAGAAGTTATAAATACCGATGAAGGACAAAAATTTTACCATATGTATAGGTTTGATTCACCTATTTAATTTTTTTGACATTTAAATTCGGCGAATTGAGGTGTAACTGCTTCTTATACCTTTGTAGAAGAGAGTGTGCAAAAAAAAATTGTTCATTTCAAAAAAGTTTTGTACAAAAACGTTGGTCACGTTTTCAAGGACAATGTCTCCCGACAAAGCATGGATGATGCAAGATTGACTATGCAGATATACAATGCCAAAGCGGATGGATGTAGGAGTCGAGGACGGCCTAGACACACATTCCATGACCAAATAGAACGTGTTCTGGAGGAAGGTGATGTTAGGAGCCTCAAAAAATCGACGCGCGTGCATGAAAAGAGTTATGAAAGTCAACGCAGCGATTGAGGTGTGTAAGAATCGTGCCTTATGGCGCTCCGTTCTCTCTGTCTACCCCGCAAGAGATTTGGTGTGAAGTTATGTATGTATGTATTTTACAACGGCTATACATATGCTTTTGCTGATGGATAATGTGTAAATTGGTTCATAATTCTTTCGGTTAAAAAAAGACCTCAATACAGATTTGACCCATGCATTGCGTATTTAAAGAATATCTAAATTAACTAATCTCGTCGTTCTATGCAATAGCATTATTTTTATGTGCGGCTAGAAACATATCTAATTATAAATTATCTAACTTCTAAGCCATTGCAAATTCCCACTTCAGATGCAGCTCAACAAAAGGAATCTAATTACTAACTTGGATTACTCCATTCTGAGCAATTGCACTCTATTTAGTTTAAGTTTGTCGCTTGTTTGTTAGCGCACTCTACTCTTTGTGATAAAGTGCGTATTTGTAACATACATAACTTCACGCCTTTTGTTACCCGAAGGTGTAGGCAGCGGCTGTTAAGCCTCGTCTCGCCGTTATGTTTACGTCCCAAATGGAATAGGTGGCGAATCTATTGCCATACCGGGCACAAAGTTTTTCGGTCATCGATATTTATCACACATATTTTCCGAAAACAATTTCGAAAAGTCATTGGTGTTAGCCAATGTCTGGAATCGAACCCGGGCCTCTGGATCAGAAGCCGTGTGCTCGACCACTGCGCCACCGAGACTAATGTAATGTAAATACATACATACATTATCTATACTTCCGTATTTATATTATAAAGCGGAAGAGTTTGTTTGTTTGTTTGCTTGCTTGAAAGCGCTAATCTCAAAAACCACCGGTCCGATTTCAAAAATTCTTTCAGTGGTATGTAGTTCATTTATCGAGGAAGGCTTTAGGCTATATTATATTTTCAAATAAATTAGGGATCCTTACTATAAGTCCAATAATGTAACCCAAGGTGTAAGAAAATGACTCGAAAAAAATCTTACATCGCGAACGCTGCGTAAACTATTGATTCTAGAACAAAAGAATGTACTAGACTTTTACAGAACATATAAATGTCTACCAAAAAGGTCGCGAGGCCATATGTCTAATTATTGTAGTTATCTCACAATAAGTGTTTTTTGATTTTTTTTAAATAATTGTAATGATGTCGTTTCAAAACTTCTTTATTTCGTACCATGGTATTATAATAAATAAATAAAAAGCCTTTTATTTCTTGCAGAGGCTTCTTCTTCTTTACAATACATTTATATACATTTTTATCTTAAACTAGTAATGCTATTTAATATTTAGTTATTTAAAGAAATCTTATTCACTAGTTTTTAACTCAAGTTACTATTCTTTTTTACAGTTCTTACTCTTATTTCCTTATCTTTATTTACAAGTGTTTTATAATTTAATAATTAAGTACTATTTTACTGCTACTCTTTTGCAAGAAACCCAGGTTGGGTGCAGGCCTCCTCCAAAGATGCCCATTTTTCTCTGATATGTGCTAATTGACTCCAATTTGGGCCAGCGATTCTTTTTATATCGTCTTCCCACCGTGTGTGTGGCTTACCCCTATTTCTGCTGCCTCGCAGGCCTCTCCACTGGGTTAGTTTGATGGTCCACCGTTGATCCGTAAGTCTCGCCATGTGTCCTGCCCATTTCCATTTTAATTTCGGGGCATAGCTCAATGCGTTTGTTGCTTTTGTTTTGGCTCTTATTGTTGTATGTCGTTTCTTGTCTTGTCTTTTTTTATTTTTTTTTATTATTAACTCTCTTCAAAATAAATTAATTCAATAAAAGGATAGATTCAGTACCTTTCTAGAACTTTTTGAATTATCCAATTCGGACATTTAATTTAAAAGATATCGCCAAATACAAAATGTAAGTATTCGTTTCTTAGGAAAATATTTAGTAAGTACAGTACGGATGATGTATCCTGACTCGGACAGCTCGGACCGCGACAGCTAGCAGTTAATTTTTTTAAATTTATTTCTTTCTAATCTTCGAATCCTGGCTTCGTGCCTGGTATGGGAATAGGTTCGCCACCTATTCCTTTTGTGACGAAAGCATAACGATAAAACGAGGTTTATCAGCCGCTGCCTACACCTTCGGGTAGAAAAGGCGTGAAGTTGTGTTGTTGTTTCTTTCTTTGTCATCATATCGTTCAATACTTTAATTAGAATTGAGAATGTGTAGTATTTAATCGTCTTTTGGGGTAATTTTTTTTTATTTTGTAATAGTTATTAGGTTATTTTTTATAGTATAAGGGACAAACAAGCAGGCGTTCCACCAGATAATGAGCAACAAACGCCGCCCATGGACACCTGAACACATATAGGGTTACAGTTGCTTTGCCGGCCCTTGCAATAGTTTATGGGTGGGGTCGGGTGTGGCATAGGAAGGGGAGGGGAAAAGGGATTGGGCTTCCGGAATCTTCTCTCACCGAGCTAAACACGGGAAAAACCACTTTACGTCGATGTTCTGAGAGGTCGGGGTATTTCACCGGCCAAGCCGGCATATTCGTACAGCGAACTGCGTGACTCTAGCACTTACAAGGTGTGACTGATGTGAAGTACCTATATTGATTATACTAACTAGATGTATAGATGTAATAAAATTTACATTTTTAATTTTTATTTTAATAATTAGTTATATCTTTTAAAATGAAGTGAATTTATTTCGATAAGATTAAACGCAAAATCGACATTTTACTTGAAAAAAAAACACGTACGTAAAATGGAGTTCATACGAAAGTCATATTTCAAACACTTATAAAGACATTCATTTACAAATATATTTATATTTTTCTCACTACAGAGGAACTTATACCAGTGTCTGTATATTTGAACACGAGAACTTCAAATCATAAAATCGAATTGAAAGTAACACGTTCAGCAAATAAACCGGCGTCTGAAGATGATTGTAGCCAATATCGCTACTGTTTCTTTACACAGTTTGAGGACATAATTTTGTCAATAGCACAAAAGCTATAAATAGCTACAAAATGTGTTCAAATATATAATACTTCTGAAAAGTAAGCGTAGATACTTTATGTACCAATAATTTTTCTATTAGGTCATTTGGGTATATAGAATTGAATTGACAGCAATATTAAACATATTGTAATAAAAACAAGCATAATTTCTAACAATAATTCAAAATATGATACAAAGGAACATCCTCAGTATTTTTCTGTCTTGGTAAGTAAGAACGAAAGAGATTTCGGGAGATTTCGGGGTATAGATTTCTGTAATAAAAACTATTAATTATCTTGATTGAAAATACTAACTTTATATGAAAGGGTTGTTTAAATCATTGGAAATATCATTTATATTTCACTTAATAATGGAGGTCTGATAACTTAGAAAGTTTACACATTGAACTTTGTATGTAAAAATCATACATTTTAAACAATTTATTAATAGGTCTCATCGTCTTCACGAAAATGAATACAATCACAAATTATGGAGTAATCATATACTTATAATTACTCTTAATCCAATAATGAAAAAAAACTTGTGGAAATATGTTCCCGAAGCGCACAAAGATGATAGACGATAGTACCTACAATAATTTGTCTGAGAGGAAAGAAATGAAATTGGTAATTAAGTTGGCGTTTCATCACTCACGAAGACGGCGGATGATAAAATAATAATGTACAGATGTCACTAATTATTTTTTTTAATGAAGTTTAAAGAAATCCTTAATTGAATATATTTAAATTAAATTAGATAAATATAGTAGGTAATAACCTACTATATTTGCCTGTATATGTTTTTTAGCCGTTTGGGGTTAAGATTCTGAGTACATGAGGTCCGAGTGCTCGTGCATTCTATAAAGCTGTTGCAAAAAGACTGATCGATGCTTTTCGCGCCCAGAGGGCTGGTCTATTCTTCGCACGTAAGATTAGCATTGCCATTCAGCGTAGCAATGCGGCCAGTCTTCTAGGCACGCTGCTAGTAGACCAAGATACGAAGAAATTTGATTTAAGCTAGTTTTTTAATTGTATAGATTGTAAATAATGTAATATTTTTTTATATCTTTATATTATACCATACAAAATGACTAAATCTAATTTTAATTAAGTAGATTTTTAACAAAATAAACAAGTTTGTCAGAGTAGATGATGAGAACTACTATTTTATCAAATTATTTTTATTCAAATTTCTTGTTCTAAATTTCAATCAATTAAATCTTTAAATGATTTTGTAGAAAAAAAAAACAAACATATTTACGCGTGTATTTATATAAATAAAATAGATTGCTTAATTAGCTTAGCTTTTCTTTTATCATTTTTACTAACTACAATACTATTATTAAATATTAAATGGAAGAGTATAAATATCCTTATTTTAAATGAAAGATTAAACTGCTAAGTTGTATTTACTAAGAGCTTATTTAGTTAACATCTACAAATAAAATAAGACATTTATACTAATTCTTTACATATTAATATGTATCTAAATTTAACATAAGTTATACTTTTAAGAACCCATGTTTGAGTCCAGAATTCAATTTTTTTTTTGAGATGCCACGAGAAATTATTTGTCGAAGATACGAGTAAGACAACTACAGTCGAGAAGTTAGTAGAAGTAAAGTAGAATAGTTCTGTTTGATACATAAGTTATGTATGAATGAGATATTACACGCACTTTTTGGTCAGTCGTTGATATTTTGAGAAGTCAGCACTTGGTAGTCATCCAGTTGAGGTCATCTTTACCGCGACATAAGCTACTTCACATTCAGTGGATTTTCCTAGAGGTTATTTTTGGCCCTGCATATATAAGCCGAACATAACCCTTCACATAGCGTCAAATTGTGTGGTCAAATATATCTACTGAAAATGATCTGGATATTTTTTTGTTTTATATTTTTTGTTTCAGATTTTTTATAAAAAACAGAAGATAGAGTGGCGTAGTCTCGGTGGTCCAGTTGTCGAGTTCTCAGTTTCTGATTAAAAAATCTACACACAAAACATCGATTGCAATTTATAGCAGAATTATATTCCAGAAGAAAGCATTACCTTCTATAATGTTTCTTAATATTATTGAACGTCCTGTTTGTTTCCGTTCGATGTGATCTTCTATTAATAACTTGTGTACATAAATGTTATGTCAGTTTATTAGTTGGACAATATTTGCTAAATATTCTTTACGACAGTTTCGGTGGCGCAGTGATCGAGCACACAGCTTCTGATCCAGAGATCCGGGTTCGATTCCAGACACTGGCTCACACCAATGACTTTTCAAAATTGTTTTCGGAAGTTATGTGTGATAAATATCGATGACTGAAAAACTTTGTGCCCGGTATGGCAATAGGTTCGCCACCTATTCCATTTGGGACGTAAACATAACGGCGAGACGAGGCTTAACAGCCGCTGCCTACACCTTCGGTTAACAAAAAGCGTGAAGTTATGTTATGCTGACATCTACTGACTTAAAATTTCTTTATGATACTTGTATATAGATATTGATTAGGTTCTTTTAAATAGGGTTTTAAACATAAAAAAGATTATTTTAATAAACTAGAACGCGAGTTGATCCAAGTTTAGTTTGTAAAAACAAATTTAATATATTAGGTCTAGAGTAACAGAAGACAAAACAAAATATTTTAACATATTTTGTAATTAGTACATCACATTCTTAAACGTTTGTAAGCAGTAGAAATAACACCTCTACACGCCGAATGTTTTTGTTTGATAATGACAGCTATTAGGAGATTGGGGACGCTTAAAATCTTTTCAATTATTGATTTGTATCACACGTAACTTCTAAAAGATTTCACGACCTGATTTTTGGAAATTTAGAATATAAATATAACTAATAACTTTTTTGTTCATTTCAAGTATTAATTTTATCATCGTGCTAATTGAATTAAAGCTTCAAATATTCAAGAAATTCAAGAGCTTTCCTCATTCATTCTTTACTGTATCCTAATTAAACATCTTCGAAAGTGAGCTAACAAACGCAAACCGCTGTTTCTTAATTATATTTAAGATCTTTCATTCATTTTCAATAAATATTAGAGTTGTTTCTACTGTAACATTGCGTCTTTAAGACTGAAATGTAGACAGATGTGATTATGCCTCGACACGACTGAATACTTTATTATTAACTCATGTTAAAGTAATATGTGACGAAGTGTTAACGACGTAATAACTTTTATGATTAATTCTTCTAACTTTCGGAAATTTATTTATGCTGGAACTCAAGAACTGTGAATAAATTTGAAGTGCGAAACCAACAGACTTTCAGGTCTTATTACTTTCATTTATGACACGTCTCAGCGTACAGACTTACGGCCGAAACCAATAATCAATCCCAATCCAAATTTTGCTATCTAAGATCTATATTTCAATCCATTTTTACTAATAAGCGTGCCAATAATCAATCCATGGATTGATTTTGTTTGGGGAATCGATCCACAGATACACAATAATCTTAGATTGTCTTCAATCTTAGATTGGAGATTGATTATTAATTTCGGCCGTTAATATGAATGTTTACATATCATCTTTACGTGAATGAATATAATTAATATATATAAACATAACTTCATACCGAATTCCTTGTGGGGTAGTTAGAGAAAACCGGGTGCCATAAGACACGATTCTTACACGCCTCACGCACTTTTTTATTTTTATAACTCCTGTCATACACGCGGGTCGATTTATAAGTCATCACGTTCGTTCCTTAAGTACTGATTGGTAATGGTAACTGTTTCCTGAATATCCTCGACTCTTACATACATCTATCCTTTCTTTCCATATGTCGGAACCATTGGAGCATGCCCTTTCTAACATTAACACCTACACTCTCTTTTCGATCTAACTTCCGTCCTTACTCGTTTTGTTTCCTTGTATTCGACGTGGTTAGCGAGAGTGGCTGAAATTTTTGCGCAGTGCTTTCATTTTAACCGAGTTTATCGTAGTTTCATGCACATTTTGGTATATACATAATTCCATACTTTTATGTAGTTGTGGTATAATTAAATGGAAAATGAAGCACGGTGGTTAGGCGAGCATCCAAAATTACTTTTTTTACATTCAAACTCTTGAATTACGAGGGTATAGACAGCATTTCCACTAATCTTCAGAAAAATCTATAAATTAAACAAATAAAAAAATCTTATCAAAACCCTTCTAACGTTCATAATTTTTTTGTCGGTCTGTGTGTGTTCTAAATACTTTTTATGGATATTAAAACTATTGGTTCAAATATTTTTGTCTTTTGAGATATTGGATAACGTATATCCGAGCTAAATTTAGACTTTGTCCAACGAAAACGTAGAACTGTTTTATATGTTTTGTAAATAACTGTAATTGTGTAATTGTAATTTATATGTTTTTAATTTAATGTTAGAACGTAAAGTGGCATATGTCGCGTTTTCCTTTCGGTGAGAGAATTACCC
The DNA here is from genome assembly GCA_905147225.2 of Euproctis similis. Taxonomy (NCBI): domain Eukaryota; kingdom Metazoa; phylum Arthropoda; class Insecta; order Lepidoptera; family Erebidae; genus Euproctis; species Euproctis similis. The sequence continues at coordinate 4,825,482 of LR990108.1, forward strand.
AGAAGAGCACACCCTTCTCTTCCCATTCCACTCTTGTAAATTAGTTGATTATAACTGCAGTCATGTATTTTGATGTTCAAATATCAAATTTGTAAAGGTCAATATAATTTCGAACACATAATTTAAAGAAACAAAAGACAATTTGGAGCCTGTTTGTTGATATCAAACAATCGAATACTAAGAAAACTTGATTTTATTGATTTACTTGGATTTAATTATTGAAAGTGTGATTGATCTCTTTGGTTTTGCAATAAACATTACTTATTTTTAACATTAAGGTGAGGTTCTATCAATAATCTATGGATACTTCGCCTGAAGTCGCCGCCCAAGCAGTGGCACTTATCCAGGCCGGACACAGTCAAAGAAATGTGAGTGCTCAACTTAATTTAAGTCGATCTGCATTCCGACATGTTTATCGGAGGTACCTAGAGACTAGCGGCTTTGTTCGTCGTCAAGGAAGGCCACGAGATCGGGTCACAACTGAATGGCAGGATCGATTCATCGCGACGACAAGCTTAAGAAATCGTCACCTTACCTCCATTGAGATACAAAACCGACTTCGAGACTTCCACGGAGTATTTGTGAGCGCTCGAACTGTTCGAAGAAGGTTAATTCAAATTTAAAACAAAACGACCGAAAAAGATGGATAAACCTGCAAACCTGCCACCTTTAAAATTTTATCAATAGTTTTTGCTCGACCAAATATAAAATTTTAGCTGGGAACAAATGAAACTGAAAAAGCAAGGTTGCCCAATAGATGTGTCCAGAAGTGTAGTTTAACATAATTTAATTTAAATTATAATCTGAAAGTGTATTTAAAGCGAACTAGGAACATAAAACATGTCCTACATTTTTGAAGTCGATCACAAACTAATAACATATTTTGTTGAACTTAGTTTTGATCGAATAACCATAAATCGTCCTGATAGTGTCATATTTGTAAAGTGATTACCACGGGACATTGATTCAGTGTATGTATTTGAAGCCCGTATCAAATGGGAAATTTCATTCAATTGAAATTTCATTGTTTTGCTACGCTTCTGCGCAGTATGCCTTCAGAGTATTAAGCGCTTACTTAATATGCAACGTGTAGTTTGACCAACATTGCTTGTTAGTGGATCCCGAAGCCTTTAACCTTCCGTACATTTAATTTTATGTGATAACTAGCTAACCCGGCGAACTTTGTTCCGCATCAAAGTAACAAATTAGTAAATTTTGTAAAATAAAAAGTTCAATTTGTAATCTATATTACATGCACAATTTATTTAAGACACTTAATTGGGTTAAAATTGCTGTAATGTTTAAAATCGCTTCGAAAATAAGCCGTTATTACTCGTAAAAAGTAAAAAAAATAAAAATGGTCATTGTGGGTTATCCCTAAGAGATAGAGATAGAGACATATGCCCTCGCGGACTTTTTTGTAGACGTTCTGAAGGTGTTTAGTAATGTAGAACAGTATTTTGATCTATCACTTAGGGTTCAGCCAGCATTTGCAATTAAAATGCTATATCTCGAAAATTATCATTTTTTCTTTACAACATCATAAATGAATTACAGTTCAAAATCACCCCGTTGACACCTTCTAACTATTAAAAAAAAACGAATTAAAATCCGTTGCGTAGTTTTAAAGATAGCATATAAGGGGACAGACAGCAGAAAGTGACTTTGTTTTATACTTTGTTATGATACAACGGTTTGTTTAAATTCAGTTTAGCCAAAGACCAAAATGTAACTTTAAAGATTAAACTGACTGTCATAATTTTTCATGTAAGTAATTTGCCATTTATTGGTATTAATTTAAGCAGAGAACCTTCAAAGCTAAATCTAACTATCGAATTTTACACACTAATTGAGTAATGACTTATGCCTAACCTAATTTTTCACTTAAACTAACACAAGTCAAGTCACTCATCAAGTCCCTAGTGGAGTTGGCGGAAAGAACTTAGTGCCACGAGGCTAAACTAATAACAAATCGTATTTAGTTGAATAAAATTCCTAAGACATTTTACTTTTAATATGATGTACTCTTTGCAAAGTTACAAATATCAAAGGTGTAGCAAAGTACAATAAGAGTTGACATTAAAACAACTTTTAGGATTATATCGCGTTTATTTATTACTAATTTTATTTATTTCCCGACGTTTCGAACTCTTTACAGAGATCATTTTCACGAGTGATCTCTGTAAAGAGTTCGAAACGTCGGGAAATAAATAAAATTAGTAATAAATAAACACGATATAATCCTAAAAGTTGTTTCAATGTTATGAACGTGATTCGCGAAAGTCTTAGAGATAAATATGTAAAACAATAGGAGTTCTTTTGACAGGAATGAGTTTTCATCTCGAAAATGTTTTTAAATGCAAAGATTAAATTAATTTTAGAGTGTATCTTGCTCTATTATTTAAAACTTAGTCTCTGCATTCTTATTTTTTGTTTACTATTTACCAGGTATTTTGTTTTAAATACCTTGTTTTAAAAGTCTCGGTGGTCGATTAGTCTAGCACCCCATTTCTGAATCCAGAGGTTGCGGGTTCAAATCCTGGCTCACACCAATGACTTTTCGAAATTGATTTCGAATGTTATGTGTGATAAATAAAGATGACTAAAAACTTTGTGCACAGTATGGTAAAATGTTCCTAGGCTACCTATTCCATGTGGGACATAAATAACGGCGAGTCGAGGCTTAACAGTCACTGCCTATACCTTTGCGTAGAAGAAGGCGTGAAGTTATGTTATGTTACCTAGGTTTATCACTCCGACTAACGTTTTAAGATTCATATGTGATCATTATTGATGATTCATGTAATTACGCTTCTTTTATATATCGTATTACTGAAAACCAATTATTAATGGCTAAACGTTGTTCCTATTACTATTAACAGCGGTAGAATATAGCGGTAGCAGGTATTTTCTAGTAAAAATTCGTAAGTCAGTCCTCATTTTTTTAATTAAATAGATTTTACATATTCTTAATATTTAATTATTCTTGCGAGGCCACACGGTTATATATAATTATTAAAAATGAGATGGCCGATTAAAATAGGAAATGGCGATAGAAAATTTTCTGGATAAATCAATTCTGTTATAGTTAAAGAAAAACTTTCGTTCTCAAAACTCAGAGGTTTTTTATACTGACAATTATCACATTTTACGGGGCTATGTTTACCTTAGCCGGTTATGTACATTAGTTACTTGTCGTCTCAACGATCTATAAGTTCAGCAAACCGCTTCTGAATGATGAGTTTCGGGTTCGAATCTAATGACTTTTTGCAAACAATGTGTTATCTATTTCTACGAATAACAAAATTAAGTTCGGAAATATCTTTTGCTCTTTATTTTATTTAGTTATAAAAATAATTAGGCGTATCAAGGCAAAATTATTGCCGGATACGCCTCTCAAAATAAAGAGCGTAAACTAAAAAATACTGATACATTTTTCAATGATGTTGAAATGGTAAAAGATTTTGAAATTATCTTCAAAGATTCTGAAATTGAAAAGGATAGACGGGTAACAGGTTAAAAAGACAGATTACTTCAATCTGTCAAGTCAGGTCAACTAAAAAAACAATAGAAATCGTATTGTTTTGAGCTGACACCAAATAGCCACCAGACCTAATTTCAAAATCTTAAAAAATAATGTTACAATGTTTTAAATTAAATTGAAAAAAATATAATATCGTTATTAAAACGAACGTTTTAGAAAGATAATAATTTATAAAGATTAATATAGTATAGTAGTGTAACTCAAAAGATGGATATTAAAATTTCTTTAAGCCGTAAAATACAAATGGAAATTGATTTGAAGTATTCTTAAATTCATAACATTAAAACAACTTTTAGGATTATATCGCGTTTATTTATTACTTATTTTAATTTATTTCCCGACGTTTCGAACTCTTTACAGAGATCATTTTGTTGTAAAGAGTTCGAAACGTCGGGAAATAAATGAAAATAAGTAATAAATAAACGCGATATAATCCTAAAAGTTGTTTTAATATTATGAATGTGATTCGCGAAAGTCTGAGAAGTAAATATATTCTTAATTTCTCATTTGAAAACTTTTAGATGACATTCAAAAAGTTTTCTTGTTGGAACCTTAAGTTATTCGTAAATTATTTCACATTATTTGAAAAATTAAGAGCAAGGCTGAAATATAGAATCGAGATTTCGTCATTTTCTAAGAAGAAGAAATTTAATTATTCAATTTAAAACAAAAAATCACTGTTTGATTCGAAGTTAATTGGTTTGCTTAAAATATACTTTGTTCTGTTTGATTACATTATGGATTGCGGACTTTTGTACCGCTATTAAATAGAAGCGGTACAAAAATTAAATTAAAAATATATATTTTTGAACATACGTAAGATATATCATTATATTAGGTCGGGGAAAAAGTCTTTTCGCATAACGTAGGTATAAACTTATTATAAAATTTCTTTGACTGTACTATTTGTGTCTGGCTGGTTTTGGTAACATTAAAAAGGTTACATTATAAAGAAAAGAAAAAAATAAAAAAAAGTTGTTTCCCGCTATTTTTCATTTGTTTTTCTCTCCGTAAAAATGAGTGAATCTAATGAAGAAATTCGATACATTTTAAAATTTTATTATAAAAAAGGCAAAAATGCAACTCAAGCAGTGAAAAAAATTTGTGATGTTTATGGACCTGATGCAGTGTCAGTAAGAGTAGCACAAATTTGGTTCAAACGTTTTCAGTCCGGAAATTTTGATGTTAAAGATGCACCTCGCTCTGGTCGCCCTGTTACGAATAAAATGGACGCCATTTTTGAAAGAGTGGAGCAAGATCGGCATATTAGTAGTTACGATGTAGCTGAAGAACTGGGAATTGACCACAAAACAGTTTTGACCCATTTGAAGAAAGCTGGTTATACAAAAAAGCTCGATATTTGGGTGCCACACGAGCTCACTCAAAGAAACTTAATGAACCGTGTACTCATTTGCGATTCATTATTGAGACGTAATGAAACCGAGCCGTTTTTGAAGAGATTGATAACTGGCGATGAAAAGTGGATCACGTACGACAAGAACGTGCGAAAAAGGTCGTGGTCGAAAGTTGGCCAGGCTTCACAGACTGTGGCCAAACCTGGCCTAACACGAAATAAGGTGATGCTGTGTGTATGGTGGGATTGGAAGGGCATTGTTCATTATGAGCTTTTACCGTCCGGCAAAACCATCGATTCTGATCTTTACTGCCAGCAACTGATGAGATTAAAGGAAGCAGTCGAGAGAAAACGGCCGGAATTGATCAACAGGAAGGGTGTGGTCTTTCATCACGATAATCACGATGTTAATTGCAGTTCGCCGTGAATTGACTGCACTTTTGCGTTCAGAATGGAACTCTTCGGCCGAGGATCTTTGGGTTACTGTAATGGTGAAATTTAAAGGCAGTACAGTAAATTTGCATTTTTGTGTGTTGTATTTGTGTGATGAAAACCTTGGCTATAATTCCAGTTCCCAGCTAACAAATTTTACTGATAAATTGTCTTTTGTATCAGATATGCATCCTCATGATATTTTCATAATTACCGGCGATTTCAATATGAAAGATGTCCAATGGCCCGGAAATGATAGTGTCCATCCGGACCCTATTGGTTTTAGAGGTGATGCTCAAATATATTTTTATGATTGTTTATTAGAAGCGGGCTTACAACAATTCAATTTTTGCCTGAACAAAAACAATCGTGTACTTGACTGGATTTTATGTAATACTGGCATAACTGTGACTGCATGTAGTGAACCCTTAGTACCAGAGGACGTCCATCATAGATCATTGAATATAATGCTAAGTTCTGTGGAAACTGAGTTACTCAAAGTAAGCCCGAGAACAAAATTTCGATACCGTTCTGGAGACTATTTAAAATTAAACACTTCACTTAGCTCAATTAATTGGACAGATAATCTCCTTAATATTAATTTAGAAGAGGCCGTAGATTGTTTTTATAACCGTTTGTATGAATTGATGGACACTTACATACCTAAAACGTATATTAATTCTAAATCCTTTCCACCCTGGTACACAACACCTTTAAAAAAAATCCTTAGGGATAAAGTAAAATTTTTAAATAAATATTATGTTTATGGTAATATTGATGATTATAACTCATTCTCAATATTGCGAAAAAGAGCTAAACTTCTCGAGGGCGAATGCTATATAAATTACGTTAAGATAATGGAGGATTCAATTACTGCTAACCCTAAACTATTTTGGACATATGTTAAGTCCAACAAGAAAGGTAGTAATAATTTGCCATCTTCACTTACTTATGAAGGTCGAGTTGCTGACAGTGGTGAAGATATATGTAATTTGTTTTCTGAGTATTTTCAGACTAACTTCTTGACTTCCGCATCTGGTCCTCAACAACTTTCACAACACTGTGATCATAATGGCAGTGCATCTTCTAATTATATAAGTCAAATAGAAATAGATTGCAGAATGGTATCGAAACTTCTGGAATCAGTGAATTTAGCTATTGGTCCTGGTCCTGATCGTATTGACCCTTATTTTATCTCGATGTGTTTCGAAAACTTAGCAGTACCCTTATCTATACTATATAATAGATCCTTACAAGAAGGTCTAGTGCCCAAAATCTGGAAGTCTGCCTTTATTACTCCTGTCTTTAAAAGTGGAAATAAAAATGAAATAAAAAATTATAGACCAATTTCCAAATTGTGCATTTTTGCGAAGATTCTGGAACGTATAGTTTATACACAATTACATAGCTGTATTAAATCTATGTTTATTTCAGAACAGCATGGCTTCCTAAAAAACAGGTCAACTACTTCAAATGTTTTGTCGTTTATAGACTACACTACAGCATGCATAGACGGTGGTGGTCAAGTAGACGCTGTTTTTACTGATTTAAGCAAAGCATTTGATCGTATTGACCATTGTATCCTTTTAAAGAAATTACTTGCCGCTGGAATACATGGAAATTTGTGTAGATGGTTCTCCTCTTATATTGAAAAGAGATCTCTTATGGTTGTGGTTAAGGGCTATTCCTCAACTTGGCAGATTGCTCCCTCGGGAGTGCCACAGGGATCCCTGTTGGGACCCTTATTGTTTAATATATTTATCAATGATGTCAGTCGATGTTTCATATTTTCCAAGTTCCTGCTATACGCTGATGATATGAAAATATTTTGTAACGTTAAAAGTATATCTGACTGTAACCATCTTCAGGCAGATCTTGGAAGGTTCGAGGCATACTGTAATTTAAATAGATTAGACCTAAATGTCCTAAAATGCTATTGTATTACCTTCACACGCAGACTAAACGTAATTAAACATAACTATCAACTAAAAGGTGCAAGTCTAGCTATTACCAACGAAATAAGGGATCTTGGGGTAATTCATGATAGTAAGCTTACATATGAGAGACATATAGACAGTATTGTAAAAAAAGCCAATAAGTCTTTAGGATTTATTAAAAGACAATGTTCGCAGTTTAACAATATTAAACTAATTAAAATATTATATTGTTCCTTTGTTCGAAGTAACCTTGAATACTGTTCGCAGGTATGGAACCCACTTTACGACATTCATGTCATTAGGTTGGAAAAAGTACAGTCCAATTTTTTAAGGTATTTACAGTATAAATGTAAAGCATATGATGACGATTACGTAAGTAGATGTCGAAGGCATCATATACTTCCTCTAAAAGTTCGGCGTCAAATTGCTGATTTAATTTTCTATTCTAAATTACTAAATTCTAAAGTTGACTGTCCTGAATTACTGTACAAAATAGGTATTAAAGTGCCGAACTTGTGTACTAGAAGGAAATTTGACGTATTTCATATTCCTCGATGCATAACTAACTATAGGCAAAATTCATACTTTGTGAGATGTCCGTTAGCGATAAAATTATTAACAGCAGACTTGCCAGATCTGGATTTGTTTACATCGTCGCCTAATGCGTTAAGAAACATACTCACTAAGCGCTGGATGAGTGGAGACAGTTAGCATAGGTAGATCGTTCGTTTCCTGTAGTTTAAGTATATTAAGATTTTGATAAATAAGTGTTATTGAATCATGATCAAATTATTTCAAATATAGGATCTTGTTTTATGTTAGCTTTAATTTTACTTATTTCACTTTTGTGGCTGTTTTGTTTTGGATGTAACTCTGTATAACTTTGTCTGTTACAAATTTAAAATTTGTGTGTTATTGTTTCTTTTAGTGACAAGTGTTTTATAAGTTTTTAAATGCGAAAACTGTTTAATGGTGTTTTTGTCATGTATTTATTTTTTTATATAATCATAGTTGTATTTATCACTGTTTGTTTTCCAAATAAAATAAAATAAAAAAATAAAATAACGCTAGACCACACACATCTTTAGCCACTCAGCAAAAATTAAGAGAGTTCGACTGGGAGGTCCTAGTGCATCCACCATATAGCCCTGACCTTGCGCCTTCAGATTTTCACCTGTTTCGGTCTCTTCAGAATTCTTTAGGTTCTGTAAGGTTGACCTCAAGAGAGGACTGCCAAAACTATTTGTCCCGTTTTTTTGATCAGAAGTCCCAAAGTTTCTACAGTAACGGGATAATGTCTCTGCCCACAAAATGGCAGAAAGTTATTCAACAAAACGGTACATATATATTGTAAATAAATGTAAATAAACTTTGAAAAAAATGTCTTGACTTTTCATACAAAAATACGAAAATACTTTTTCCCCAACCTATTATATATCTTTATTCACGTTATTTAGTAAGTACCATATAATTAAATACAAATAATTGGTGATTATATTTTTGAGCCGTTTGGGGTTGAGACTCTGAGGAAATGGGGTCCGAGTGCTCGTGCACTCTATAAAGATCTTGCAAAGAGACTAATTGAGTCCTCTCGTTACCAGAAGGCTCGTCTACACTTCGCACAGAGGATTAGTATTGCCATTCAGCGTGGCAATGGGCCCAGTCTTCTGGGCACGCTGCCAGTAGACCTAGACGTGGAGAAATTTGATTGCAGCTAGTTTATGAGTTATAAATAATATAATGAATTTATTTCATCCTGTTATAATTTTAAATAATTAACAAACGTACAAATAAATGAAATAAAGTCAGTAAAATAAAAATGGAAGTTTTATCGTAAATATACTAAAATGTAATGAATCTAGAACTTTGAAATGTATTAAGACATGATTTTAAAATCTGAAATCATCTTAAAATATTAACGGTAGAATTGGACTGTATTTGTACGTACCGTGTAACATGAAATAGCAAAAAACAGCGGTAGAACCATGCAGTTCGCTGCATGAATAGGCCGGCTCGACCTTTTTAATTTCAATTATGAGGAGTATAGAACCACCACCAACCGTTTTAAAAGTCGCCATGATAATTTTCCATGTTGGTTATTATATTGACCGGTTTAATTTACCTGTATATATTATTTTTTTGTGGCCGCAAGGTGGAGTTAAAAGCGTTAAACGATTGCAAGAGAGATTAGAAGTTCCACTTCAAAAAAAATTTTGTTCCAATTAACAATCAAGAATATTAAGAATGATTTACCAATAAAAAGATTGTGAAATCAACGTATTTTAATCTTGAAAATTTAATAGATTTGATTCAATATTGCAGCAAAATTCTTTTTAGTTCTATTTAACACCATTTACATTTATACGAACACTTAAGCACGCGCAGTCTTTTCTTTAACGTTTTAAAGAACTGCATTTTGTAGACACTAGACACTGCCTTCATATACTTTGCCCGTAGAAATAGTCTTCAAATAGAAAAAGTTATACATCTATTTGTTCACAAGTTTATGCCGTTCATTATAAATAGGAAAAATACATACACACATAACTGCACGCGAATTTATTTGCAGGGTAGGCAGAGAGTTCAGTGTACAATAATTCACGATTCACACACTTCTCTTACACAATTCAAACGCTTCTTCAATTTTCGTAGCTCTTGTCAAGTAGCTTCGTAGCTTTTAAAGCTCCTGACATCATCTTCCGCAAGAACACGTTCAGCTATATAATTTCTATTGGTGGCAGTCCACGACTTTTTAATCCTTTCGCTTTTGCACATTATTTCTTAAATATATTCGCTCCATCGGCATAAATAATAATATTCGGGTAATATTTTATTATCTATTTTATTTTTTTATTTACTTTAGTGTCTATTTACTTTTGATCTAGTAAAATTATTTTATTTTTTGTACTTGTAATAACATAACATAACTTCACACCTTTGTTGTTAGGCATATTATTATTATTCTATGTATTAAAAGTATGCAATCTAGAATGCATACAAATGTGATATTTATTTCCTTTTCCTGAAGCCCAAGTCATTGGTGTCAGCCAGTATCAGGATTCGAACCCGCGACTTCCGGATTCACAAACGCTGTGCTCGCCCACTGGACCACCGAGACTACAAACCGAGAAACTAATAATACATTCAAAAAATATCTTAGAGCAGTGTATAAAGAATCAAAAAGCCTAGTTAGTAATATAATGTACAGTGGTCTTCTGCATATTGTATTCCACTTGACATAATATGATATTTAAGCATAATGAGGCAGACCATCAAATTCACATTAGCAGACGCACATATTGTACGAAAAAAGATATAAAATCTTTTCACAAAGATAAATCAAGTCCTTTTATCAATAGTATATAACAATATTCTGGCAATATTTATTTGGGCTCAATTCAATGCGTATGTTTAATTTATATTTTTGATAAGTTAAAGCCAAACTTTACGCTCAAAATAGAATAGGTAGAGGAACCTATTCCCAAATTTATTACACATAACATCCGAAAAGAACTACAAACAGTCATTAGTATGAGTCCGGATTTGATCCCATAACTACACAATTGAGGAGCGGGGTACTCCAAATTCAGATCACCGAGACTGGTAAATTTGTTTTTACAATATTATATAAACATCAAGGCTTTCTGTCGGTGATTGCTAACTCTATTAAAAGTAAAATTCAACTCCAAATTAAACTTCTGGTGAAGTAAACTAATTATAATTATAGCTTGTCGTTGGGTTTATTTAATTACTTCAATAATGCATTAGCTTAGTCGGTATTAGTAGCAGCAATACATTTCACAGCGTTACAATTTAGTTTTCACTGCTTTAAGGTTGAAATCTTAACGCTTTTCAATACGATTTATTTTTAATTGTTTAACACACCGGAGTATAAAGACTTGCACCCCATTTTCATTTCAATTTGTCGTCAACTAATTTGGCTAGTCTAAATAGTGTTGGTTTGGGAACAATTTTTGTGTGTTTTATTTTTTTGCCAAATGGAATGCTCATGATCATGTTGAGCTACTTTATATTCATTTTTCGAGAGGTCGTGCTCACCTGTTAAGGTGATTCATTTATTCAAAAACAAATAATTAAATTGCATACGATTTAAAATATTCTTCCTAGTTAAAAATTCTACAGGGAAAATATTCATTTTCATGATAAATACGTCTACCTTATTCCTGGATTCTATCTTATCTATATATCCTATATCCGACCGCTGCTATTATTATGAGCTACGTAAAGAAATTCATCAGCACGTGGCTTGGTTTTACATTATCGCGAAATTTTCATTAAACACTTTCAGTCTGAATGTCTTTTTTTTTAAATTCTTCATTTTATTTAAATAATTTAATAGTAATAAATCTTCTTTTAGCAGTCTCGGTGGTCGAGCACACCGCTTCTAAATCAAGAAGTCTCAAGAGCAAATCTCGGCTCACACAAACGATGTTTCGTAATTCTTTTCGGCAATTATTTGTGATAAATATTGATTGTTAACACGGCAGTGACTGATATTTGGCAATCATTTCTGCGGGCAGTTCCAATTGAGATATAAAATTCAGCGAGTTGGGGCTTTACAGCCGTTGCCTTTGGGTAGAAAAAAGTAAGTAAATTTAAAAAATATGTCTAGAGCCTCGATACAAGAAACGAATAATTAATAATCGACTAAACATACTATATTTAGTAATGTGGATGTAGAAGTCGAGGACGGTCATGACACACATTCCATGACCAAATAGAACGTGTTCTGGAGAACGGTGCTATGATGAGTCTTTTACTGTTCGAGCAACTCGACTGTGTAATTCCCTTCCTCATTCGATCCGGGATAGCTTCAGAAGAAGTATAAGTATGTATGTATCTTTATGTATATATGTATTTTTATGTATCTCTATGTATTTATATAGGGTTATGTATGTCTATAATTATGTATATTTGAGTACTATTATAAGCTTTAGAAGTATGAATTTATATAATTTTAGTTGTACGCTTCGGCTCTTCCTTTATTGATTTTACTTTTCCTCTGCCACTTGAAGGGTTTGCTGGTAGATAACTCATATTTGGGTTAAGCTCGCTTTTGTGCCAATTGTATAAATAATTGTAACAAGCATTATAAATTTGTGTACAATAAAGAATAAAGGTGATATTAGGTGCCTCAAAAATCGACGCGCGTGCATGAAAAGAGTTATTATTAGTCAACGAAGCGAGTGAGGTGTGTAAGAACCGTGACTTATGGCGCTCCGTTTTCTCTGGCTACCCCGCAAGGGATTTGGGGTGTAGGTATGTATATATGTAAATATACTGTAACTAAATATATTCACCTATGTGAGTGCCTAGGTGCATAGTAATGTTCTATCCTCTCTAAAGTAAACTTATGTGTATTGGAATGTATAATTTAGGTTTTTTTGCAATAAAATATTGTTTAATTAATTAGTTTACTATAAATTTTGCTTTATTATAATTGAAAACAGTGTTCAGTCAGTCGACTAGTAGCAGTAGACGCAACTGTAGCGTTTATTCTACCGCACTGAATTCATATTCAAAATCTCATACGAATAAATACCACAAATTAAGCTCTGAGTTCGAAAATTGAAAACGAAACAAATTGCTAACCCATTAATCTAAAAAGAAATAACATCGTTTACAACGGCTACAGTAAAATGTTTAATAACGAAAGATGGAAAAAGGTTTTAGCAATTATTAATTAGTACAGTCTGACTGAACTTATTGAAGAAAAGGTATTCTGTGTACTTTAGTTAAATTTACTTTCCAATGGCCTGTGAGGTACAGAATTTGATCATCCCTTTCTGATCATATAATTCTTGTACCGAGATCCATCGATTGGACAGAACTACATGCATGGATGCAGTAGTGTGCATAAATATTCATCGAGGTAGGCACTATGTATAAATGCACTGTGTATTTGCATTTTAAAGACTACATTAAGCGACTCTCTAGAGAATAAATTTGAAATATGGGTTTAAAGTACACTAACTAATTATTTGCTACATGTTATCTAAATGAAAGCTGTATTAGGTAATACTCAATGGCCACAATTTCAGCCGTTCATTTAGAGTAAAATAATCAAATCATTAGTATAGTTAGCAATGATTTGTTTATTTTACTCTAAAATCCTGGCTCGAACCATTGACATTTCGTAATTATTTTTGGAAGTTATGTGTGAATGTCGGGAACAATTTGTGACCTCCGTATGCCTCTCAAATTGAAAGGCAAGATATACAAAACTATTATCAGACCTGTCGTCATGTATGGATTAAAATGTCGGGCCATGAAAGGGACGGATAAAAAAAGAATGCATACTACGGAGATAACAATGTTGAGATGGATGTGAGGAGTGACGAAAACGGATAAAATACGGAATAATTATGTAAGAGGAAGCCTAAAAGTTGCGTCTATAATTGAGAGCATAAGAGGAAATCGCCTTGCGTGGTATGGCCATATAATGAGGAGGGATGATGCACATGTCGTCAAAAGTATGATGAACCTGAATTTAGAAGGAAACGACAGAAGAGGGAGACCGAAAAAAACATGGATGAATTGTGTGAAAGACGATATGACTAGGAAAGGTGTTACTGTAGAAGAAGCGAATGATAGGGAAGCGTGGAAAAGAAAAACCTATTGTGCCGACCCCAAATGATGGGAGAAGGGCAGGAATATGATGAAAATGTTTTTTACCTAGCTGATGTTACATAAAAGAGCATTGAACTTATTTTTGTTCTTGCTTCAATACTAGGCAGTGTTGTAAATGTGTACTAAAAACGTGAAAATCACACACAAGTTTTGGCAAAATGCCACTTCTTGTCCAGATCACATTTAAAGTCAACACCGAAGGAGAAGCAGTGTTGGCATAGTCAGTAATGTGTCCGTTTACTCATGATACGCCACGTTGCGCAATTTTGTAGCGGAATAGCGTAGAGTACAAACAAAATTTCAATATGGGGGAAACGAATACGAATAAATACAAAGATCGTCAGATGTAATTTCAAGGAAAAGATCATATTAATGTGTGACGAATTCATCAATAAAATTGATATGAATAAACATGCTTAGAATTTGATTTGATCTTGATGATAATGATGTTACATTCTACATAAATTTTACGCGAGTAAATGTTAGTTTATTGTTAATTTTAATATCACAACAAGAGTAAATTATATTATTGTAGATTGATATGTGATCAGTTACACTGTTTCCAATACATAAGTATAAATTATTTCAATCTAAATAATAAATAAACATGAAACAAAAATTTTGGAAATCCAAGTTACTGTTGACAGAATAAATCCGTAATCAATACTATTCCTTTGAAAGACCGCATGAAAAACATTCGGAGAATTCTTAAATATCACTTTACGATAAAGTTTATTTCACTCACGTACAGTTAGAGAATGGCCAACATATGAGCAGACATTCGCAATGCGGTCACGGATACACCTGAAAACGCTGTTGTGTATATCCGTTTTCCTATTCCAAGAGAATATATTTCAATACTCGAAAAGAAATATTCTTATTGAAAAGAAAGATATTATTACAAAAAAAAACAAACATCATCAACATTTGGTAGTTATAGAACATAAAAGTTAATTTATTTATTTCTAAGACTGTCGCGAATCTCACTCATTGATTAAAACAACTTTTAGGATTATATCGCGTTTATTTCTTACTTATTCTCGAAACGTCGGGAAATAAATATAAATAAGTAAGAAATAAACGCGATATAATCCTAAAAGTTGTTTTAATCAAAAAGTTAATTTGTTATTCCTAAAGGTATAATTATAAATTGGTTTCCTGAACTCTTTACATTAGTTCCATCAGTAATGCAGATGTGAATTTTCCTATAAAAAACTCATAAGACTAATCTTGCTAATAGAAAACGGACAATACCTGGTTGGGTTCAAACTTCGTTGAGTTTTAAGAAATACACATTTTTTTGTCTATTTTTAAAATTTTACAACCCAGCGTTCTTCCTTCATTTTTTTTCTACCTCTCAGACCACTTGCTTGACATTACAGAGTTTCACGAGCTAACTCCCATTATTATATATTTCATCACATATTAATAAATCAAACAGAAAACTTGGCTATCGATAAGCCGAACAGCGCGTCGTTGGATACGGTCAATGGGTGATGGTCAGTGAATGGGCGGTCCAGGGTTTATCTTTATATAGCTGCAAGAGATGATCTAACGTGAAATACCGATCCGCTCCGTTGAGCATTCCAATATTGTTTGGAGCCAATTTGGCATTTCCTTCCAGATAAGCATGAAACTGAACGTCAATCGACATCTTGAAAGCATGAATTGCGATATCTGCTGAGGCGGGTAGGGGAGTGCTCACAAAATAAGGAGCTACCTCAAAGGGTGTCTTTTTAGTGTTAAGCGCGCAAATGTCAATCCTGCTTTCCAGGTTGCAAGGTTTAACACCTGATACGATGAAAGATGCAGAACGGTACTTTTGACGTGGTATGTGCCATGCCACTTCTTAAAGAGTACCGTGACTCCAATGATTAGCCATTGTCAATTTTGCGATATCATCTTTGAACTTAACACAAAAAAATCAAGCTTTTATTATTTTTGGATTTTAAAACAAACTATGTATGTATTAGAATTGAATTATGATATCCAAAATTTACTCATTTATTACTTTTGATGCGGAACAAAGTTCGCCGGGTCAGCTAGTTACATAGTATATAACATAGTCGCTTTCCACGCAACGGATTTGGATGCGGTTTTTTTTTAATAGATATAGGGCCACAATGGGGTGGTTTTTATCTATAATTCATGTATGACGTAGTAAAAAAAAGTGATAAATTCCAGATTTACTTCTTTATTACTTATGATGCGGAACAAAGTTCGCCGAGTCAGCTAGCTATTATATACATCATGTTCATCACACAAATTCGATTGAAAATCGATTACAACTCCTTCATAACAGTCATTTATATTAAGTTGGCTATCTGAGGAAAAAAGTTATTGGTGTGAACTCGCATTCGATCCCACCACTTCTTGATTCAGAAGTGGGATGCTTGATTTTCGTCTCACGAAAATCTAAGAACTAAATATTTATATTCATCTCTAAGATTTTCGTGAATCACGTTCATGACATTAAAACAACGTTTAGGATTTTATCGCGTTTATTTATTACTAATTTTATTTATTTCCCGACGTTTCGCACTCTTTATAGAGATCATTTTCACGAGTGATGAACAAATACCATCTTTTTGTTCTTGTTCTAATAAATATTATATTCACAAAACGGTGAATGTGAAAGTGGATAACTATGTAAATACCACGTATTTACACGAACAAGCTGAATGGACAAAGTCACATCGTAAAACAATTACATCCCTTAATTTCTGTTGCACCGTTCATAAATTTGACAAAGAATATAGAAACATTTCCTGATTTTTACATTTTCACAAGAATTATTGTTACACTGCATGATGAAAGTTTGCAAACGCAATTTTGTTCTTTTGAAAAAATACTGGCAACCTGCAGTAAGACTACAATTAAAATTAAAAAGGGCATATCTAGGTCGAGTCAAGGCTTTAATAGCCACTGCCTACACCTTCGGGTAAAAAACGGCGTAAGATTGATGCTCATTTTAATACTTCATTTAGTATAAAGGAAAAACCAATACACCATTAAAATAATTGCTAAAACTGTGGTATTGTTTAAAATTTTGTAAATTATATTTTAAATTATAAAACCATATTTTGTTACCGATTAATAATTTAACAGTGGTGAAGCCATGCAGCTAGTTGTATGAATGCCCTGGCTCAACTAGTGAAGCACCAGGAGCGCTCAGAATATAGACGTGAAGTGGCTTATGCCGCGTTTTGTTAGATAAGAGAGGTATCCGGAGACTCACCCCATTTGCCATCACTTTTGATCCCAATACCTATCGTATTTTATGAGTCGTGATCAGAACTGTAGCACTATCTGGGTGGCAGATGTCCATGAGCGTCTCTAAACGCCTACCATCAGATGACCTACTTGATCGTTCCAAGCCCATAGAAAAGGCGTAAGGCTTTTTATTTTTTCTTCTTTTGTTATTTAACTATAATATGTGTCAGTTACTCGAGGAATGTCACATGCGCTTCTGATAAAATTTTAGATTTAGTAATGTTGTTTATTAATCTGTCTTGATATTACTGAATCCATTTTATGTTAAGAATTTTGAAAATATTTACATCATTATGAGAGTATAATTTTGTTTGTTCTTGAAATTTATTAAAAAAATAAATTAAAGTAAAAAATTCAGCCTCTCCCTTTATATAACAGTTACAAATTATATTATTTTTTAAGCCCTCTATTTCAGGCAAAAACATTCAGAAATATCACATCTGTATTGTATATTTTTCAGCGCTAGTTCAGAGGTTTTACTAAATTCTTAGAGTAGTTTTCGTTTAGAAACACCAGCTTTTGTACAAGTGATTCATGCTTAGCTTTGAACATCGCTCTATGTTGTTTTATTATAATAACTGCACTTAAAAATACAACATTATAGGTAGGTATTAATCTATATATATATAAGAGATTTCCACCTATATATTGACTCATCACGATATCTCTGGAACCATAAGGCGTAGCGACTTGAAATTTGGTAGGATTATTCCTTTCGCCGAGTAAAGGTCAGCTAAGAACGGATTTTACGAAATTCCACCCACAAGGCGGGTTGCGGGGGTGTTAACAATGGAAAATTCCCATTTTTAACCTATAGCTACTATCGACTTCAAATTTGTCGAAGATATTGCAGTATTAACATAGCGGGGCAGCAGTTATTACTTTTGATGCGAAACAGAGTTCGCCGGGTCAGCTAGTTGCATATAAGTTGCTAACAAATGTTTTGATATCAAACCAACGACGTCTGACATAGATAGAAACACAATCCAATTAATAAAGGTCACAGGTGCGAGATATTTTCTTTTTGAAACTGCTCAGCGGCACGTACATTTGTTATTGCTTACGTTTTCCTATGAAATAGGTAGTTGAAGTTAAAAAATATTAAGGGCTATTATATATTTTGAATTGTGTGGTTCGTTTAAGTAAGAACACAACTGAAATCGTAAAAAATGTGTATTAACGTACAGTTTTCCTTGTCTCTACATAAAACTCAAATAAAAGTAATCTAAATTTTCTATTTCTAAAAAAAAATCGGAACTCCAATTAATTTTATTAAAATTCTAGTCTGTGCTGATCTTATTTTGTATAGCGACTTTAACGACTAAACATTGTTTATTTAGTATTCGTTTAGATTGGCATTAATTCAAATTCTTCACCGGACAATATTGACGGTTGACAATATTCTCAAGAGACACCACACACATCTTTTAAAGTATTTATTTCCAATTTCATCATAGTTTTAGGAACAATCATCGCTAAAGTGACATGTATTGCTTACTTTTTCAGGAAATATCTGGACCTTCGGATATCTTCCTCACTGAGTGAAACGCGGCATAAGCCACTTTACGCCGATGTTTCTCGTTAAAGTTAGGTATTTAAATCTTCAGGAAGATAATTAAATGCCTTTCACAGATATCAGCGAACTGGAAAACATTACGGTCTCTGTAAAACGTATATTTCTTAAATGGAGCCGCTTTGTAATTAAGCTCAATTAATATTACAAATGTTTTTTTTTACTAGTAGGTACTATTGATTATCATTAGGTATTGGTTATATTATTACACAACATAACTTCACGCCATTGTTACCCAAAGGTGTAGGCAGCGGCTGTTAAGCCTCGTCTCGCCGATATGTTAACGTCCCAAATGGCATACCGTGCACAAAGTTCTCAGTCATCAATATTTATCACACTTAACTTCTGAAAACAATTTCGAAAGGTCATTGGTGTGAGCCAGTGTCAGGATCCTAACATTATAATAATAATAATAAATGTTTATTAATATAATACTAAAGGTCCACTTAATACTAAGTGTCCACACTACAGCTCGCAATCTTACATGGCTACGATCTTACTAAAATTTTTATAAAATGTGCGAACATTGGTTAATCATATTTTTCAGCAAACGTCATCAGGATGCTATAGGTACTTGAGCGCACTCTTTCTAGCAGTGACTCAGTCCTGTTTCTTATAATATTTATCTACATGATATATCTCCTTTCCTAGCTAATTTTATTACAAATTTGACCAATAAATACTTAAATTTAACACAACAAATACCAACTTTGGTAATTGAGAGATTAAATTCAGCTG
This sequence comes from Euproctis similis, assembly GCA_905147225.2. Classification (NCBI taxonomy): domain Eukaryota; kingdom Metazoa; phylum Arthropoda; class Insecta; order Lepidoptera; family Erebidae; genus Euproctis; species Euproctis similis. The sequence continues at coordinate 4,844,984 of LR990108.1, forward strand.
CATAGTTTGAAGCGAATCGTTAGACAACAAACGCAATTCAGGAAACACTAGTCTCTCAAATCGCGTCCCAATTGGTAAGGGGCGTGCTCAAGCACTTATCTACAAATTACTATCCGAGGCAAGTTTCTATAAGTTCCGCACAAATTACTATATTTGAAATAATGAAGCAAAATTTAAGGAAGTTTATATTTATTAGGTTTCGTTAATACATTCAAATATAATATACACTGAAACAAATACTTTTTCAATTATAAGCAACTAAGTTCTCTAAAGAGTATTCTCTAAGTTCTTATGTTATAGGAACAAGACAAATGAATTAATTAATACATGTCATCCTTTCGAACTATCCATGTTGTCAAAAGATTTGGCTGTGGTTTTATATTTTATTTTATTTTATTTGAAGGTAAAATGTTGAAGTAATATGTTGGAAGTAATATGTTTTATTTTATATGAAGTTAACCCTCATAGGCAATGTTTTCGTTGGTGGGCTAGGTAATGGGTTGGCAGTGAGATGGGATTGGAGAGGAAAAGGGGTTGGGCCTCAGGATACCTCTCACAACGAGCGAAATGCGGCATGACTACATGCCGTTATTCTAAGAGTTCGTGGTATTTCACCGGTCGAGCCGGCCCTTTATAGTAATAAAATGTCATACATGAACAAAAAATACACGTATTTAATTTTAATATTAAACAGTGATAATGTATATGTTTTGAAGCATTTTATTTGAGTTATAATAAAAGTATAATTTCATAATACCTATTAATTTACAGAAGTTTATGATGTTGATGTGTTATTAAGATAGCCCTTTAAATTTTTCGTCAGAGTCTCTATTATGACCCATTAATTTTTCGGTAAACTCTACAAATATACGAGTATGTACGACAGTGTATGACAAAAATAGTCTAAGTCTCTATCAATTATTCTCTCCACATAAGTCAATCTTCGTATCGGAATATAATTCGTCACATAAAAGTTTCTGCTTATATCAACAGAAATAAGTCATGTTGTTACGTTTATGAAATAAAAGTATCTACAACAAAAACTGGAACAAATTACAACATTCTCAATCAAGCACTCAACCAAACTTCCCATCAACACAATGCGACTCTTGCTCATATTCTCGGCGCATTTCCAAAGCCGTACCACAATACCGACAGCACAAAGAACTCAGGCAGCCGTTTTATGTTTTGTGCAGAAATTAATTAAGTGCAAAGAGAGTTACAAACGCATAGTACATGTTGGCTTTTATGTTTCAACTTCAGAATGAACACCAAGTACTGCTTTATTAAATTTGGTTACAGAATACCTACTATATATAATGCAAAAGTGATGGATGTAGGAGTTGAGGACGGCCAAGACACACACTCCATGACCAAATAGAACGTGTTCTGGAAGAAGGTGATGTTAGGGGCCTCAAAAACCGACGCGTGTGCTTGAAAAGAGTTATGAAAGTCAACGAAGCGAGTGAGGCGTGTAAGAATCGTGCCTTATGGCGCTCTGTTCCCTCTGCCTACCCCGCAAGGGATTTGGAAGAATTGTAATGATATCTACAGTTATATGATGACTTGTGTCAATTTCTTTTCGATTGTGAAAAAAAAATCAAGATAAGAAAATAATATGAAATATCCAGGCTAAGACCTGGGGTTTTAAGCTTGGCTTAAATTACTGAAGTTAAGTGTGATAAGTAACTCATCATCTTCCTGCCCTTCTCCCATTATTTGGGATCGGCACAACAGGTTTTTCTTTTCCATGCTTCCCTATCATTCACTTCTTCCACCGCAACACCCTTCCTAGTAAAATCATCTTTCACACAATTCATCCATGTTTTCTTGATAAGTAACTATGACAGATAAAATTATATCAACCTAATCTCTAATATAATGAGAATAGGTTGATGTAATTTTCGAATGCGATGCGAATAGATACGGAAAGGATGCGGATGCATAGAAATGCATGCATCCAGCATCAGAAGATGCTGCCACTCAAACGAAAAGTAAAAAAAATACTATTTTTCACGAATGGGCCGGCTCGACCGGTGAAATACCACGACCTCTCAGAAGACCGACGTAAAGTGGCTTATGCCGCGTTTCGTTCGGTGAGAGAGGTACCCGGAGGCCCACCCCCTTCCCCATGCTTTCCTTTCCCCTACCCCTTTAAGCTTGGCAACGCAACAGTAACTCTATATGTATTGCTGGTGTCCATGGGCGGTGTTGGTTGCTTACCACCAGGTGACCCTCCTGCTCGTTTGCCCTCCTATCCCATAAAAAAAAATATGGCACAGTTTCATTTGATAAAAACATAGAAACACTGCGTAGACCTTTTTGTATTTTAACGACCACATTTTAAATTTTCGTTTTGTTATGGGTACACAAATATTACGTAGATTTATCATAAAAAAAATTAAAACCACGTCATTATTTGAACGTAAATAGAAGAAACGCCATACTTCCTACTAGTCCCTTTCAATTTACCGAATCATTTCTATCCGAGAAGCCTTTGACTTACGTCATGAAGACAAATACTCATAACAAATTTACATTCGTACGAACCTTTTAGGCTTACTGTTACTTTGAACAAACAAGGATTTACTTCTAACCTTCTAAACCTTCAGCAAACAATGTTCCCGAGATTCAGACGAAATAGAAAGCTATCATTGTGACATCCCCATTGTGAAAGATTTACTAACACATTTAATTTCAGGAGATCGAACACACAATGACACGCTGGCTCAATCGGTAAAACTACCTCTCAGAACTGGCTCATGCCGTATTCGATGAGAATGCCCACGCTCTTAGCTTTCCAATCCCATTTCCATGAAGCCCGGCAACAAAACTGTAACACTATCTGGGTTACAGGTGTCTATGGGTGGCGCTAGTCACTTATCACCAGGTGATAAGTGACTAGCGCCACCTATTTTATGATATCACCCATTTACTATATCTCTTTATACCCATTTATTATATCTCTATGATAGGGAAAGGTACTTTTACAGTGATCTTCGTTTGTTAAAATCTTAATTTGATTACAGATTTTTATAATGGAAAAATGCTGTGTGGCGCCGGCTTAGAATACCGCCACCCCATCTCTTCCCGTGGGTGTCGTAAAAGGCGACTAAGGGAAAAGGCTGGAAGAATGGGCAGCAGCATTCTCTCTCAACAAAATACAGCCTACTGCGATCGCCAACCCGCCTGCCAAGCGTGGCGATTATGGCAAAGACGGGTGAACGATGAGTGAACGGACCGGCAGTTGTGGCGCTCTATGGGGGAGACCTGTCCAGCAGTGGACCTCAAAAGGCAAATGATGAAATGATGATGAATGATAATGGAATATAAATATTGCCTTGTCAAAAAACAAATCAAATTTATTTTCATTTCAAAGTATGTCAATTTTAAAATATAAAATTTCTATGAAATTAATAATGTTAAATATAACATTGTTTTTCACGTGTTACACACATAAATGGTGTGTTAATGAATTTCATTAGTTCATGGCTGTTGGTTTAGTACACAGAAATATATCAAGATAGAACGGCGAATAGGCGTGGCAAGCGTGCCAGAACCATGCACTATATTGCATGCTTTTCGAAACTCGCTCTCATTACGCAACGAGCGTTGCTACCCTGCGTTCAGGACGTAACAAAATACATAAAACTTCACAAATATGCCTTATTGTGCTGTGGCAAATTGTAAAAACAAAAGTAGTGAAGCAAATATGAATAAAGGAAATATTTCATATCATCAGTAAGTATTGAAATTCAGTAGAAAGTATTTTTTTGAGATTCTAAATGATTGTTTTACTTTTACCATGTTAATTAATTACGATAATAAGTTGTATATTTTTTTATTAAGATAAATATCCATTGCTGTCCACATTCAAAGCTTGTATACAAAAACATTGCGCGCATATATTGTACGCGCAATGTACACAATACACTGCACCAGTAACAACTTAGAGGTCATATGTCATTGAATCGCTGTGATTGGTCTTTGTGCTTGCAACGAGAGATTTAGAGATGCGACGCTCCGTGTATCGTTGAGTCTTGTCGATGAATTAATTCAATATTAATTCGAGTATCAGCTCATGTCTTGATTTGTTCCTACCTTTATTCCAACAACATTAATAAGCGTGTTGCGTAAAGTTTTTAATAAAACTAAAAAAATATTTACATATATATATAAGTGAATTGTCAATCAGTCAATTTGTTATTGTACCAAAATTAATTAAGAAAATAAGATAAATAACTAATAATTAACAATAACAACTGTTACCTATTAAATCATACAACAAAGGATCTTTACAAACAAAAATTTTCCTTTAGGAAATATATCTTATAAATAAATATTTTTTTTTTTGTTTCATGGTCTTATATGGGTTACCAATAGCAAAAATCATATTGTTAACATCAACTTTTTGATTTTTATTTCCAAAAAGTGGGTACTCTCTGTATCAATGAAAATAGCTTTTGAACGACTACCATCGTTTTGTTCATCACTCGTGAAAATGATCTCCGGAAAGAGTTCGTAACGTCGGGAAATTAATAAAATTGGTAATAAATAAACGCGATAAAATCCTAAAGTTTGTTTTAATGTCATGAACGTGATTCGCGAAAGTCTTAGAGATAAAAATATGTATTGTTTCAAGGACAATAAAATATTTATTAATAAAGTTTATATACTATTGGGAAAACAGGATACTCAGCTTGAATTTTGAATTGTGAATTACATACTTATGTGATATTAAAGATGTCTGACTAAAGTATTTAACATGTTTTATTTTCTATGATTATCGTTACACAAAATCAATAAAGTTTAACACGTTTCAGATATCGATATCGATAATCTAATGAGTGTGTCTTCTCACTAGTCGCCACGCTCACAATGAAAATGACGTCACGCTGTGGGCGTGGTTTTTCAAAAAAGTGACACGCTCGAAATGTATGAAAATATGACATCGCGGCCGTTCTATCTTGATCTATTTCTGTGGTTTAGTAGGTATATTGTTGTTAAGTGAAGTTAAGTGTGATAAATTGAATATCGATTAAGAAGTCATCAAATAAATGTTAAGATTGCAAATACTAATAGAGCAAAGAAGATTTAAAAAAAATCTGCTAAACACCAAACACCTTCGCCAAGAGAAGAACGTGGAGGCTACTACTACCATTGGATTACAGACCTATTAATGGTTACTGAATGAATTTGAAATAATACGATAATCCGTACATGGTGTATTTATTAATCTGCTAAAATGAGATATTATGTTATTCATATCAAATAACAATTTTTCTAAAGACATTTATGATTGCACCAAATTAGCGATTCTTATAGAGGTTAATCGTTTTCCCGCCTTTTTGTGTATTAAGATTAAATTTCAATTCACACATACAAAAAATGTTATCAATTTTAAATTTTGAAGCATTATCATATTTAATGTTTTAATTACTACTATTTAAATAAGTGTTTAAATTTTAAATTTCATAAAAGCACTCTCACAGGTGGCTGAGAGGTTAAATGTTTTTTTTTTTACCTGTTGGCCAAATAATAATAATATCTTGGACACAAATCACATAGCGCCCTCCAGTTCCAAACTAAGCAACTAAATGCTTGTGCTATGGATACTAGATAACGGATACTAATACACATATACTTTTCTTTTGTAAATACATACTTATAATACATAGTTGGAGCTTATATTTGTGGTTTAAAACATAAACTTTATATTATTCATACAATTTTGTATTATTTAAACTGCTAACATTTTCTTGTATATAATTATAAAAACTCAATATTAATGCTCTAATACCATTTCATATAAAATGAAAAATTTTTCACCAGATAAATTGGCACTTAATTCAATGTGGGATGTGGTGGATATAATGAAGTTCAAGCTTTGCAGGCTTAATGCTATTACTGTTACGATTTCTGTTATTATTTTGGTAAGCATCTAGTTAAAATGGGATTAAAGAAATTATTATTTCTTGAAAGCTCCAATTTAGTCTAAGCTAAGAATGTACGAGTTTTATAAAGAAACGATATTTGTTTGTCGTTTTGTTTTGATAAACACTGAAGTGAAGTGACCACAATCCTGAAGAGATAATTTTAATCCAATGAATGATGCAATAGTGAATTCTTTTTTAGTGCACCCGTACACAAAACGGGACCCTATTACTGAAACTTCATTGCTCGACCGTCAGTCCGTCTATTGAGGCCGTATCTCAAGAATACTATTAAGTGTATACTGTGAAGTATCTACTACTAGGTAATAGCAAAACATTTGAAATTTGCACAAAAATTTGTATTGCCGCTACTTTATCAAATATTAAAAATTAAATAAATATTGAAGAGGGTCTCCTACGTAATACAAATCTTCGCTTTTTATTAATAAATAATCTAATTAACGGTACAGAACCCTGCGTACCCGAGTCCTACTCGTTAGTTATGTATATATGAAAGCTGGCCGAAGAGCTTTCCTGCACCACTTCTTTTACTTGAGCCAACTAAGACAAAATTAATCTAGGAGCTACTCATGCCAAGTTAATTGTTTGAAAGCTTTACATCTTAAGTATATTATTATAATAGTGTTTCTTCTTCTTATCCTAGCCTAACTTTTACCGTTTGGAGGGGCGAATCTCCCTACACCATACCTTGATTGAAGCGTGTAAATAGCTCAATCTTATTTGATGTGATATTGCGAAGGTACCAAGTATTAGGAAACGTATGCTGTGATTGTCGCAAGTAATGAAGTGTAAGCACTTACCAAGAGTTCTTGCAGTCTCCTCTGCAGAGTTTCATGGCACCACTAAGATGTTGATAGCAATAGGCAACCTACAGCATTCTCCATGCAATACTTGATTTAAATTCGATGATTTTAATAGCGTTTATTAAACACTAAATTGTTGCACATAGAAACACTATATTTTTTAAGCGTTAAGAGTTTAATTTGTAATTATTGTTTGTTCACCACTCACGGCGACGGAAAATAGCGTTTATAAAGAATTTTGTGAAATTATGCGAATGCGATCTCACTCGACAAGATATAGAACTCACGAGGGCGATAATTATTCTCAGAAGATGATATTAATCTTCTGGGCGAACGAGAGATAGCGGGTTTACTCTCATGAATATTATGCGTGACGAAGTGCGTGATGAGAGTGATGAAACTCCGTCTCATCGAGGCGGCGCTGCAAGTCTTCTCGATACATCCACGAACGAGAGTGGTTCATCTCGTAATCAACGCCATCTAGCGTGATCTTGGCGTAACACCTTGATAGCGCATCTCACAACAAGTACATACGATCAACCAACAGCGAAATATAATACTAATGAAATAATGATTAGGTATTACTAAATTTAAATAATAAATATATACATATACTATTAACGCGCGTAACCACCGTTCATGTAAAATTTGTCCAGTTATAGAAAACTGTACCAGTTAATTTTGAATTCGTGTGTTTGTGGAAATTGTTCATGCCACACTACCAGCTAGCAATGGTGGCAAGTTTTGATTGCTACTGAGAAATATGATATAAACTTTTCACTTTGACTCCAGGTAGATAGAAATATGAATTTTGCGACAACACAATACTCGTGATGAAGTTACTTATTTTAAATTTACACAATTTTAATACTAGAGGCAAGCATAAGCTTGAATTACCGTATCATCGCCTGCACAAGGTACACAAGTCTTTTTTGGGAATGGGTGTACAGTTTTATAATAGGATACCTGCGCATATTCTGGATTTGTCTTATGATCGCTTTAGGCGGGCTGTGAAGGGTCGTCTCATTGGTGGTGGATACTACACAATCAACGACTTCATGACTGACAAGTCGGAGTGGGACCGTCAAATTGCTTGCTCAACGCGGATTTTGTAGTTTGTGTATTGGAATTTGTTCACTTTTTCGGAGTGGAGGCGTTGTGTAATAATTTCTGATAGCTTTTTAATTGTAAATTTGCCTTGATATTGTGTTCACATATATAATAGAAACTTAAATATTTTTTTTTATTATTCGCCACAATTTTTGCACAACGTTACCACTCTAATTAAAAGATATCGCGTCAGTTGTGTTCGACTATTGTGATCGCATAGAATTTCTTAGTTAACATGTAGGACGTTGATTTTAATTTGGTTGGATCTTAATTGTGATTGTCGAGTATTCTGTTTGCTACACCTTTTATTCACCAACCTACTGATTTGTTTTCAGTAGTGATAATAATATTGTTATTTATTTCATTTGGTTTGAAAAGAGTGGCACATGAGTTTCTTGCCCGATTCTTCTCATGATAGCCCCTACACTCGAAATCGGGCCGCTCGTGGCGATTGCGTCCGTGTCTTTTTTTACTCCACGGAGGCACTTTCCACAAGCGCTCCTGTTTGTTTTTTTATTTAATTTTAAATCATATGTTATCTGTACTTGTTGACTATTTTTAAGTGTCTGTGAAGACCTATAAAAAGTCAATGTAATCTTTTTTATTAATACTGTGACTGAAAGCCACTAGACTTTATTTAAACTGAAAAAGTGAAAAGATTTATCTCTTTCTGTAATACAAAATAAATTAAGACTGTGCAAGATCAATCAAAACGTTCTACGCAACAAAATTACACTTTTTAATATATACGAAGATTCAAAAAGCAGAACATTTAATTTTGTTGACACAAAAAAGCTATTAAAATAATTCCAAGAGAAAGAATCCAACTTCAAAGGATTTTCACACAAAGAGCTTTTGAAAGTTCTGTGCACACATTCGACTCGACTGGAGTGAAGTATCTACAATTGGTCGGAAACATTGTACTTTGTCGGATCTCACCTTGGTCAGAAAATAAAACAATTACAAACTGCGTTGAAGATACTGCCTACTAGTGAGGTTTTAGTTAAAGCTAAAAAAGGGTATTTCCTTACATGTACACACGCTTGTATTTTTTATTTTTTAATGGAATAAAGGGCAAACGAGCAAGTGCGGCACGTGATCAACTTGCGCCGCCCATGGCCATCTTTAATTAATTACTTTATTTATTAGATTAACCAACAATTGTTTATACTAATACATTTAAAATTTATACGAACAAAATTATTTCACAAGTATTACAATTATATTTATTTCTCAGATTTACGTGAATCACATTCATAACATTAAAACAGCTTTTTAAAGTTAAAGTTGATCCGAATTAAAATTAAACGATTAAAAAAAAAACAATTAAAATATAAATTAGGAAATAAAAATAAGATTACAATTACTAAAACCAAATTAAATCAAAATGAAATAAAATTGAAATCAAATCAAACGGAAATCAATTCAAATAGATTAAAATTAATATCATAGTAAAATAAAATTAAAATCAAATCAAGTCGAGTTAAAGTTAATCCGAATCAAATTTGAATTATATTTATTTGTGAGACTTTCGCGAATCACACTCATAACATTAAAACAACTCTTCAGGATTACATCGCGTTTATTTATAACTTATTTTTGTTTATTTCCCGACGTTTCGAAATCTTTACAAAATTACTGATCTCTGTAAAGAGTTCGAAACGTCGGGAAGCAAATAAAAATAAGTAATAAATAAATGCGATATAATCTTGAAGAGTTGTTTTAATGTTATCAAACCGAATTAAATTAAAAAAAAATAGATTAAGGTCAAAAAAAATAATGAAATAAAACAATCACATACATATTAATAATCTGCTGAGAATGCTTGGAATAAAAATGCTTTGATAATTTCATGTAATCTTTAACACGGGTAGTGTCACAGTTGTCAAAGTTTAAGATAGGGAAAGGCAATGGGAGGGATGAGAGTAGGAAGGTGGGAGTTTAAGCCTCCGGCTACTTTAAGATAGTATATATAATATATAGCATTCATATTAAATTCAAAATCAATCATAGAAAAGTATAAGATCAAAATCACAATTTTAGATCTATTTTTATAAGTTGTACATACATACATACATACAATTACACACATACATTTTTCCAACATCTTGTCACGAACGAGCCGAAGATTTTTACCCTTTACTTATTGTCATGTTGTTATAATTAATTCGTCGGTACTTTATTCTACCACAGTAGTTAATGGAAATGTTAAATTTCTGTGTCTTTAATAACCCGCCATTTAATAACGTCATGTATAACAGTACATATAAAATTGTCGAAAATTATTGCGCGAAATCATTGCTATTAGCCAAGACACAATTATTCCGAGACTTGTGATTCAGAGACGACTGTAATTAATAATCATATTAAGTAAAATAATCATTAAAGTTCATTAATGAATTACATTAATATTTTTAATTATAAAATATTATGATTTTTTTAATATGCTTATAACCATAAATAGTAATATAAAACGTATTTTATAGTTACTATAGTTTTATTTATAGGTACCTAATACTATATTACCTACTAATGTCAAAGGATAGGAATTTCGTTAATACAAAGTTAAATACGAAAAAGAAACACTATATATCGTATAAACCGCGGAAATAAAGATTTAAACACATTATGGCTGATCACAGAGACTAATTCACTAGGTTTTAACTAAAAAATGAGTTTAAATAATTATATTTTCATACGCAAACCATGTAATTAAAAGCTTTTATTTAGCTTGCATCGTATGTATGTATGTATGTATGTATGTAAGTATGTATGTTCGGTGGAATCTTGCAACTCAATTTTGAAGTTGATATCCTTAACCGATTGAGCTGAAATTTTGTATACACGTTTACTTTGGATGACAATGCATGATAGGATGTGTGACATTATTCTATATCCAATATGGCGGACCACCCAAGATGGAGGAATGGATATTTTGAATGCATTTCTGCAATATGGGTATCAAATGAAAGGGCTTATTGAGTGTAACTTAAAAATAATATGACGTCATTCAAAATCCAATATGGTGGAATATCCAAGATGGAGGAAAACATAGTCTTAGAAATAAATAGGAAAACATAGTTTAAGCTTCTGTACAATATGGATATCAAATGAAAGGGCTCATTGAGAGTAACTGAAAAAATAATGTTTCGTCATTCTAAATCCAATATGGCGGATCATACAAGATAGAGGAACTGTTTTTTTTAATGCATTTCTACAATATGGGTATCAAATGAAAGGGCTTGTTAATAGTAACTCGAAAAAAAATATGATGTCATTCCAAATCCAATATGGCGGGAAAAATATTTGCGTTTCTACAATATGGGTATTAAATGAAAGGGCTTGTTAATAGTAACTCAAAAAATAATATGACGTCATTCTAAATCCAATATGGTGGAATATCCAAGATGGAGGAAAACATATTTTAAGCTTCTGTACAATATGGGTATCAAATGAAAGTGCTTGTTAATAGTAACTCGAAAAAAAAATATGACGTCATTCCAAATCCAATATGGCGGGAAAAATATTTGCGTTTCTACAATATGGGTATCAAATGAAAGGGCTTATTAATAATAACTCAAAAAATAATATGATGTCATTTTAAATCCAACATGGTGAAATATCCAAGATGGAGGAAAACATATTTTTAACTTCTGTACAATATGGGTATCAAATGAAAGCGCTCATTGAGAGTAACTGAAAAAATAATGTGACGTCATTCTAAATCCAATATAACGGATCATCCAAGATAGAGGAACAGTTTTTTTTAATGCATTTCTACAATATGGGTATCAAATGAAAGGGCTTGTTGAGAATAACTCGAAAAATAATGTGACGTCATTCTAAATACAATACGGTGGACCATCCAAGATGACGGCATAGATATTTTTGATGCATTTCTACAATATGGCTATGAATTAAAAATCATAATTGCGATTAAATGGAAAAGAAAGCTCTAAGCTGAAATTGAATAAGATGATCGCCTTATTGAAGAGCTGGACTGTTTGAAACTAAGCGGTAAATTAACTTACAATAATGATGCGTTGAATGAAATGACACTAAACTAGCCAGCTATAACTAAAAATAAGAAAATAAATTAAAAACAAAAATCCTTTTTAAAGAAGCTTTTATTTATGCGCTCTAAAAATAAGAAAATAATATTTCCTTAAAAATTTCAAGTATCAACTTAGAGCCTCAGTATGTACAATTTATATAATAATAAAAGCTTGTCGCGAGGTTTGACTCAGTAGGTAATTAAATTGCAATAGATAATATAGTAAAGTTAGTAGATTCATTTACATGAGTGTTTTGCCCATTTCTTCTCATGACAACCTTACACTCAGAATCGTCCGTGCGTTTTTGTTACAATGAGGCAATTTTCTCAAGCGCTCGTGTTTTAATATGTTATGCTTTAAATATAATAATAAGTTAAATATCTGTATTTACGGACTATATTTAACTGTGTGTGAAGACCCAAGAAAATAAAGCTATTTTGTTTTGATTTGACATTATAAAATTAGTACAGTTTATTTACCACTCGCGCGACAAGCTTTTATTATTATATAAATTGTACATACTGAGGCTCTAAGTTGATACTTGAAATTTTTAAGGAAATATTATTTTCTTATTTTTAGAGCGCATAAATAAAAGCTTCTTTAAAAAGGATTTTTGTTTTTAATTTATTTTATACTTAGATTCTGATAATTACTGTATAAAATAATAATCATTAGATACAAAAATTCCCACATACTTTTTAACACGAGATTAAAATTCCAGATATCGAAAATTATAATTATGTTATTCAGACACTTTAAAAATGTATTCATTAATATCTTTATTGCGTTACCAAAACTTTTATCTATATTAAAAATTTTACGAGATAAAACGTGTTTTTTGTTTTACTCACAGTTTTCAAGCTAAAATTCATGAAATAATTTAGGCTAGAGATATGTTAAAAACTAATGCACTTAAAGGGAATTAATGCATACATATATTTGAAAAAAAAAATAGCCTCATTTTGTGCGCTTTTTGCTAAAATCAGAATCTCCTTCCCAAGCGCTCTGGTACTTTTACAATACACCTCTTGTGCCTTATCATAAATTGAAATCGAGAATTCCGAGTAAATCAAAATAAACTTGTTTATCTTATTGATCGGTTGCTAAGTACAAAATTCAATTAGCACCTGTACTGAGAAACTTCACAACTTTTCTGACATCAACTCAATTAAACTTACGTACACCGAAAATTTTATGTTTGCGAAGTTGCAATGTAACCAATGATTATTATCGGAAGGTATTGAAAATTTACAAAGAGATATTTACAGGATGATTCGCTATTGCTATCGCTATGAATCCTCCTGAAAAATAAAAACTTTTTTTTAGAAACATTCATTCCATGACCAAATAGAACGTGTTCTGGAGGAAAGTGATGTTAGGTGCCTTAAAAATCGACGCGTGTGCATGAAAAGAGTTATGAAAGTCAACTAAGCGAATGAGGCGTGTAAAATCGTGCCTTATGGCACCCTGTTCTCTCTGCCTATCTCCGCCAGTATGTATGCACATTGACAAAATTTCCAACAGCCCAATAGACTGTCGCAGAAATCACGAGTTTGAATCCATGTCACGAACCACTAACTTTTAGAAGTTATTGTAAGTACTAGGGAGCATTGACTCGAATATTTGACTTTACTAAGTGACCATGTCACAAATTTTAATAGACGGACTGACGCACTAGGTGACGTTGTATTCGTATTAAATGTCCCTCTGATTTTTGTCGTTATACCATACATTCCACGAGGGTTAATTTTTTTATGTGGAATGTGACAGTAGTAGAGTTTTGCATTTCGCTGAATGAATGGGCCTGCTTTACCGGTGAAGTACCACGACCTCTCGGATTACCGGCGTGCAGTGGCTCATGCCGCGTTTCTTTCGGTGGGAGAGGTATCCCGAGACCCGATCCTCTTTCCCTTTTCTTTTTCCTCCTACTCCCTAAAAGGACGGAAACGCACCACGCTTTTCATGAGCGGTGAGAAGTTGCTTGTAATCAGGTGACCCACTCGCTCGTGTCCTCCTAGCCCATAAAAAAAATAACAACAGTAACTTCTATTTCCAGTTTGGTTCTATATTGGCCTCTTCCTTTTTCACACTAGCAAATAAATTATACATCACAAAAATGGAATCATAAATCATGTAATCACAATAAGCGAATAATAAAAATGGAAAACTCTCCCCTTTTATCCTGCCCTACCCATTCCTCAACCCATCATTTCTTTCTCTGGGTTTTGTGGATGTACATCAGCGGCAGTAGTGATTTATTACCAGGTCACTCACTTGTTCAGTTGCCCTCTCTCCCATAAAACAATTCAACAATATCTACACAGTTATCAAACATATTATTATTATTTAATAAAAGGACAGCCGCACACTGCAGCAAAACAACAAAATACCTTTAAACGTAACAAGTACTAAAAATATCAGGTATTGATAGTTATTACGCATTTATTACCGGTTTGTCTCTCTCCAGATATTATGAAGTCTCTCTGTTGGATTAATGAAAACACTCTTAGATTCAACGTAACAACTTATCTGATATAATGTGGTTGCGTTCATTAGGTAGATATTTACTCACACGAGTATATAAATAAACACGTGGTTTCTGTAGATATTACCACATTTTGAGAAATTTCAGGAATCGCTATTGCTTGGGAACTATATAACTATATATTTAAGTAACTTACTTATGTTAAAATCCTTTGGGGGGCCGGCAGAAAGAACGAAGCGCCGTAGAACGCCTATTATTACATGCTTTACACGCTTTTCAGGATTTTAAGGGCATCAATTTTTAGTAAATCTTTTCAAATTACCAGAAATAGAAAGATTCCTTTGAGCTTGACTACATGTGTTGTTTATATAATAATAATTATCTCACAATACACACAGCGCCCTTTAGTTTCAAGCTAAGCAACTAAATGCTTGTGTTATGGATACTAGATGACGGATATTAATACATATATATAATTTTCTTTTGTAAATACATACTTATAATACATAGAAAAACACCCAGACGCCACACAAACATTCATATTTGTCACAAATATTTGTGCTCGGGTGGGAATCGAACCCCCGACCTCATTGCGCAGCCGGCAGTTTTTACCAATGCGCCACGAGGCCCGTTATATATATGCTAAGGAAACCATCACCATCATCATCATCAGCCTATTGCAGACCACTGCTGGACATAGGCCTCTCCCAATGTGCGCCACAACATCCGATTCTCTGCCTTCCGCATCCAGTCTTTTCCAGCAGCCTTTCTGAGGTCATTTGACCATCGGGCTGGTGGGCGTCCTACGCTACGTTTACCAAGACGCGGTCTCCACTCTAGGACCTTTTACTCCATCTACCGTCGGTCAAATTGAAGATGTGAGATGTACTGGAAACTATCATCTAACATTAATATAATATGTAATCTATTTTTTTAAAACAGACAAGTATAAAATATACTTCACAGCTTTGCCGCCTTTATAACACAATAAAAACTAGTATGAGTCAGTGTTTTAATAAAAATAAATGTCTTATGATTAAGAACTAAAACTAGAGATGTAAACGCCTAATTAATATAAGCTTTACCTTACAGCAAAATGACGATTTTATATACGAAGTAGAACTGACACGTTCCAAGCTGTGGGTCCAACCAGCGGAGTGCGCCAGTCGCATCACTCCGGAACGTATAAGAGTCCGGTGGCAATATTTAACTAATTTATAATATTTTACAAATTTCGAATTAAAGATCTATATTTAAACATAACATATAACATAACTTCACGCCTTTTGTTACACGAAGGTGTAGGCATGTTAAGCCTCGTCTCGCCGTTATGTTTACGTCCCAAATGGAATAGGTGGCGAACCTATTGCCATACCGGGCACAAAGTTTGTCAGTCATCGGTATTTATCACATCGGTCATCGGTATTTTTTAAGAAAAATAAATCTATATTTATTTTTCTTAAAAAATATAAATTTAAGTTATCATGACTCCGAATGTTTCTACAATTCTCTCTATTATTCCTCAAGTTGAAAGCAGATACGAGTAAAATAACAAAGCGTCAATTGGATGAAATGCCAAAAAACATAATTAATCAAAAGTCATATTTTTGTGGAGTGACATTAATTTCTGTCAATCTGACAAGAAGTTCTGACAAAAGGGGAATTGTAATCATTAATTTTGAAGGTGGAACAACTTAAAAACGAGTAATCAGACAAAATTTTAAAATATTCAATGTACAATTCTGTAGAAAATCTTTTTAACTTTTAACCACCCGAAGATGTTCTTCAAATTATTACTTCCCTGACGGAACAGGAGGCGTATTCTACTGTCGTACATCGGTTATATTTTTTGTTAATTATCCATATAACACAGATAGAATTTGTTCTGAAAATTATTGTTGCTAGCCAGGATTTGAAACTGAGACATGATCATTATTACATAGTATAAAACAAAGTCGCTTTTCGCTGTCTGTCCCCTTATATTCCCTTAAATATCTTTGAAACTCCGCAACGGATTTATATGCGTTTTTTTTTAATAGACATAAGGTGTCAACAGGGTGGTTTATGTATAATTCATTTATAATGTAGTAAAGAAAGAGTGATAAATCCAAAATTATTTATTGGAACAAAGTTCCTTATCGCGCGTTGTGAAAGGGGGCTAGACGGAAAAAATTGTCACGACACTTTTTCCATGCCAAACTGCACTTTCAAGTATCGGTTTATTTAGAAAAATGTATAACTCCCTAATGGTCTAGTGGCTGGGATACCTTGCTCTTATACAGGGGGCTCGGGTTCGAATCCCGGTATCAGAACTCTTTTTGAAGTTTTATTTTCCATGTTTTCATATTTTATATATGTTTTTTTTTAGTTCTAAAATTTTATTACAATTCCTTCACTATTTAATCGAAAGGAACTTCGTTCCACCCGGGTGTTCCTTGACACCTCTCAAGTTTTTTTATTATTTTTGATGCGGAACAAAGTTCGTCGGGTCAACTAGTGAAGTTTAAGTAAGATTCTTGACTTTCAGACCACCAAATCGACCGATTTCAATAACAATCGTTCATATTGTTCTGATAACATGCAATGACAGCTAATAATATTTGGTCAATTAATTTAGCAAAAAAAAAAACTATCAAACAAATATTTTAATGATACAACTTGAGGCATCCATGAAACAAATGAAAAACCTGCACATAAAATACAAATTCGAAATAAAAAATAAATACATAGTTGTATCGGAATTTTTTAACAAACATACAATACCATCAGACTCAAAAAAAATCCTAATATAATTATTTTATTTTTTTGCAAAATGATAAAACCACTTTAAAAACTTTTAGGCTTTCGCGTTGCATATTACTCAGTGATAATGATGAACGGGAATTAACGCGACACTTTTTTAGGTAAACAAATATATACCTTGATCACAAGCAGACTGACCTCTGCTTGTGACCACGGCCAGTGCAACCTGGCCGAAACGTCAAGCCAATCAAGGTAAATATTTGTTTACCTAAAAAAGTGTCGCGTTAATTCTCGTTCATCATTATCACTGAGTAAAACCACTTTATTTTAGCGTCAAATAATATTTTAGTAAAATATCAATAATCTCATAAAACAACTTTGACAAATATCATAACGAAGTTTGTTAATTAGATTTCTATAAAGTAATAATGTTTAAGAGAAAGAAACTTTGTAAGTACATCTCTCAGATTTTTATTCCATTACATCTTTCATTTCCTTAATAAGATCGTTTGCAAAATTCAATGATATTAATGAAACTTTGTTATAAATAAAGTAAGTTTAACGTACTGATCATATTCAGACAGTTCCATACATCTGATTTTAATAAGTTAATTTTATGTGACAAGTAAAACGAGCAAATTAAAAGTCGCTAGTGGCAATGGATCGGCCACACGCTCCGAAGGGATCCAGATCACATACCGAGGCAAGCCCTGGAAAGGAATCCCCAAGAAAAACGGAAACGCGTCCGCCCCTTAGCATACTTGGCGACGGACTATCACTGCAGAAGCGAATCTTAGCACTGTCTAAATAATATAATTTTTTTTTCGCTAATTTAGTACAAATATACTATATAGCTGTGACACAAATTGTATACGTACATACTATATTATATAATATGTTAAGGGATTTCTCTTATTAAAATTAATGTTCACATATTCATAGGGGATTTAATAATTACATTTACCAGTAATACAAGTGTTGATGGCGACTCCATCCGTGGCAGTAAATACAATCTGTTTGAATTGAATTTGGCATATTTATATATTTTAGCGTTATGGTTAAGTTATTTTAGGAAATGCGGCGTGCTAAGGTAGAGACCTACGTTCAGCAATGGACTGAGCTGCCTTAATGATAATAAGGATATTGTGCTGTGTGGCGCCGGCTTAGAATACCGCCACCCCATCTCTTCCCGTGGGTGTCGTAAAAGGCGACAAAGGGAAAAGCTAGAAGAATGGGCAGCAGCATTCTCTCTCAAGACAATACAGCCTACTGCGATCGCCAACCCGCCTGCCAAACGTGGCGATTATGGCAAAAGCCCCCCATGATTGAGCGGACCGGCGGTTGTGGCTCTCTATGGGGGAGGCCTATGTCCAGCAGTGGACCTCAAAAGGGCTAATGATGATGATGATGATGATAAGGATATTAATTATAAAATAAATAAACGTATAACTCAATTTACACTTATATATATTTTACAATTCTTAGTTAGTAAACATTTACGGAAAATAACGTACGTATAGACAAACTTTAACAGATTACTGTACCTACAGAATAATTAAAGCATGTCGGAAGAAATAAACTCATAACAGTGCGACATCTGTTTGACCTGTTAAAGTTCACTTTACTACTGCGGTCTTAATGAAGAAGGAAATTAATTTTATACTTGTCAAGTTTAATTAAGATATTACAAACTTAGTCATACATATATGTCGGGAATAGAGAGCATGTGAATAGGTAAGTGTTTTACAACTGGCTCGAGCGGTGGTAGATGACCACCATGCAGTATATATAGTATAGCTTCCAAACAATCTTCCAATGCACGTCCGATGAGAGGAACATCGGTCTGTCTGTCCGTATAGTTCGCCGCATTCACCAGAAGTGCGTAATAACAGAACTATGAATCCTATTTTGTTAACGTCGGGTAACCGATTGGCACTAGTTCGGAAGCGTTCGGCTCACGTGATCGGCACGCTCATATACTAATCACTGCGTAGGGTAGCATTATAATAAGTAATTAAACTAAAATTGGTTCGTAGATAGTGTAAAGATGGCGCCACTGATAATAACAACACAAATAAAATATCCGAGACTGGTGTGAAATGTTTTAATTTATTAATAGGTAAATATTTAGATATATCAAGCTCCTATTGGTATTCGAAATAGAACAAACTTCACGCTTATAATGATAGGAACAATTCTAATTGTTGTGGTGAAAGAACACGGAAGTAAATAGCTAAAAGCTATACGGTCACGTACACAATTCACCACGTGTTTGTAAAGTTTGAGCATAAACTGAAGTGAATAAATGATTGTTAGGTAAAATTTTCAGAGTACTCTGCCGACAATTGAAGAGGGACAAACCACTAGCAATTATAATTAAAATGCTGAATCCAACAGAGATGTCACGTAAGCGGAGTTAAGGTCATCGACCATAGTAAAATAATAATGTCACTATGCCTCATATTACCCTTTCCTTTTGATCTCTTACCTTTGAATATTCGATACGTGCTCTAAATATTGTTTGAAAAAAGATGTAAGTTCTGCAGGAAAAATGAACAAGTCTCATCCCATCAGACAAACGTACTTTGTACGTCAACGGAGCCTCCCTCTCGACTACTGTGACTGGAGCCCATTTGTCACCACTATTATAATCACGCGCGAGTACTTTTTCGCCGAGTTCGGCATGTCGTTCGCGACCCGGACGGTTTTGACCCGCGCGCTCCATGGAAGCCTCCACAGTTCGTTCGGCCGAAGGCTTAAGAATATCTAAACGACTACGGGGGCGCCTACCTAACATGGCGATAGCTGGCGGCACTCCTGTGGTAGCATGTTCACAATTTCTATATTGAAATAAAAATCTGGAAATTGCTGTATCAATATCGACACCTTCGTGTATTGCCTTTTTCATAGTCCGTTTGACTAACTTTACCGCATTTTCTGCTGCTCCGTTACCGGCAGCTCGATAGGGACTAGTTATTGTGTGATTCACCAGATTTTTATTTAAATAATTGCCAAATTCAAAAGAATTAAACGGTGGGCCGCCATCACTAATTATGTGTGATGGTAAACCGAAACGTGCGAAGAGTTCTCTAAGTCTAACAATTGTCGAACTAGCATTAGTACTGGCCATTCTTTGTACCTCTATCCACTTACTATGAGCATCAATTGTTATCAAATAATATTTACCCTGAAATACAGCAAAATCAATGTTCAATCGTTGCCAAGGTCGCGTCGGAAATGCCCACGGATGGAGTTGAGCTCGCGGCGGCGCGTCACGTTGCTGCAGGCACGCGCTGCACTCTCGACATATAGATTCAATAGCAGAATCTAATTGTGGCCAATACACAAAGTTCCGAGACAAATTTTTCATTTTTACTATACCTAGATGGCCCTCGTGTAGTTCATTGAGCACGCGTTGTCTCAACACCTCCGGAATTATAACTCTATGATTATACAATATACAACCCTTATCAATAATCAGACAGTCTTTTCGATAGAAATAAGGTTTTTCTTCGTCACAAATAGGTACCGATGGCCAACCGTTTACTAAATAACCGTAGATATTTTTCAAAATACGATCGTTTTGTGTCTTCAAGGCAACATCTTTTGCACTAATCGGTACGGCCTCTTCGACATAATTGATATACGATACCGCGTCCGGCCCCACTTCACGTTCGCACTGTAACGGCAAGCGTGATAACGCATCAACATTGCAATTATCCTTAGATCTAACGAATTCAATTGTGAAGTCATAAGCAGCCAGTCTAGTTGCGTATCTTTGTAATCGGCTGGCAGCTGTTTGAGGTAATCCAAATTTAGGGCCAAATATAAAAGTCAAGGGCTTATGATCTGTTTTAATGATAAAATGACGACCGTACAAGTATTGGTGGTGCTTAATAACTCCATTAACAAGAGCGAGTGCCTCTTTATCTAATTGGCTATATCTTCGTTCAGCTGAATTCAAAGTTCTTGATGCGAAACATATGGGACGTTCATCACCATTGGGGTACCTGTGTGATAGCACACTGCCAATGCCGTACGAACTACTATCAACTGACAAAATCAACGGGAGCTCAGGATCATAGTGAACTAATATTTTGTTACCCGATATAGCTTTTTTTACACTTTGAAAAGTTATGTCGCACTCATCTGACCACTTCCATATAGAATCCTTTTGTAATAACTTATGTAAAGGAAACAAAATAGTACTCAAGTTAGAAATAAACTTAGCATAATAATTAACCAAGCCCAGAAAAGATCTCAGCTGTGTCACATCTTGAGGTCGCGGGGCATTTACAATCGCCGTAACTTTATTTACGTCTGGATGTAAACCATGTTTATCGATAACAAAACCGACGTAGGTTATACTATCACAAAGAAATTGGCATTTATCTAATTTAATTCTTAGACCGACGTCACGTAACCGACATATTAATGCCTTTAAATTGTCGATGTGCTCAGTACGATTTTTACCGGTACAGGCTATGTCGTCACAGAATACGACTACCCCCCTGAGACCTCTAATTGTTTCTTCCATAAATTTTTGGAATTTTTCTGGTATACAAGGTAGACCAAAAGGTGTTCGACGGTAGACAAACGTACCGACATGCGTAGTTATAGCTGTGCATGCTTGGGACTCTTTTTCCAAAATTAATTGCTGAAAAGCGTTTGTAAGATCGATTTTGGAAAATTGCTCACCCCCACTGAGGGCGGCGAACAACTCCTCGATTCGCGGTAAAGGGTACGGCTCGCGCATCAGCTTAGGATTTATAGTCACTTTATAGTCGCCACAAATACGAATTTCACCATTCTTTTTAATAACCGGTACTATTGGGGTTCCGTAATCTGAATAATCGATTTTATAAATTGTACCCTCAGCCTCGAGCCGCTCCAACTCCCTCTCAACTGGTCTGCGCAATGCCAGCGGTAGCGACCTAGCCTTTATAAACACTGGACTTTTATCCATTAGTTTTAACGACAATGTTTTAGTACAAGTACCTAGTCCCGGGGAGAACACAGTCGGAAACTCATTTTGTAGGCTTTCTAAGAAATTATTGTCATCGATTTTCAATAAAAAATTATTAATATCGATCTTATTAATATTTAACATTGTAAGCCAAGATCTACCCAATAAAGGAGGTCCACCATTTTTAATAATAAATAATTTTAAATTTCTAGCTGTGTGCCTCCCGAGGATAACATCCACACAAATAAACCCAATAGTTTGAATAACAGTACCTATATAAGAGTACAAAACAATTTCATGTTTAAAATCTTTAATTAATGGAATATCCGAGAAATAACTATTATAATAACTTAAACTAATCGTTGACAACTTACTTCCAGTGTCCAATTCAAAATTAACCTCTCGACCGTTCACTTGAGCCAAAACCATATAAGGTTTACCGTTATCATTACAAACACTAAGATTATAAAACGCACATTCAGACTCGTTATCACCATTAAAGAGATAATTATTAATACTCGGTTGTCGGCCAGACGGCCCTCTGCTACTGACACCTTTACACATCACTCTAATGTGACCTCTAATACCGCAAGAATCACATGAATAATTTTTAAACCGACACAAATCCGCACGATGATCTCTGCCGCACCTCCAACACGAACGTTTTGCTCGAGAAGCTGGCAGCACTTTCTCACTGTTACGAACGAGCGTGTGGGCCGCTCGCGCCTCTCGCTCCGGTCCCGTCACACTCGATACTCGATGCAGCGTCTCGGGCGCGCTCGACACGCTCGCGGCGCTACTCACCGCGGCCGCCGCCGTTTGGCCCGCTGCGTTTGTGCCGCTAGATTGTGCATACCTATCTGCGGCCTCTAATGCCAGTGCTAATTCTATTGCTTTATGATATGTAATTTTCGATTCCGCGAAAATACGAGACCTCATCTCGTCGGAACTTAATCCAGAAACGAACTGATCCCGTAAGTTCTCCTCCAGGGCTTCGTTAAAATTACATGTGCTGGCCATATGTTTCAGAGCTTGTAAATATTCACTAAGAGTTTCACCAATTTTCTGACGCCTTTGACGAAAAACATGGCGCTCGGCGATTTCAGATCGCTTCGGTTCAAGATGGCCGCCGACAATTTCAACTAACTCCGTGAATTTTTTTTTCTCGGGAACATCAGGTGCACATAAATCGCACATTAAGTCGTAGGTAGCAGCTCCCACGACAGTCACCAAAGTTGCGACATGTAACTCTGTTTTAATTTCGTTTAAAGTAATGAATTGTTCCACGCGTCTAACATACGCCGACCACTTTTTGCTAGAAAGGTCGAACTGTTCGATTTTCCCGATTGGCATTATAACAAATTATGATTTTCTAGGCAGAATTTAATAAATCCAGAAGATATCCTCGTCGCCAGTTAGATATAATGTAAGAATTCGGGAGCGAACAATGAAACCACGAGTGGCTGGAAACAACTGATTTATTTTTCGACTACCGACATACAATATTATATTAACAAATATAATAATATACCCCACAGTTTTTTTTTCAGACATTTTGTAAAATTGATGTGAGTGGTGATAGTGGTGTAGTACTTCGGTAGTTTTATTGCATTGCAACAAAAAAAAAAAACTAAAGTTCGTTTTCAATACTGGACCCTAATTCTATTTACGATTGTTTTTTTTTTTCAAGCAGGGGGCTAACTAGCAAGCCAACCTGATAATGAAAAAAGACCGCCGCCTATAGACATATGCAACCCAGATAGTGTTACAGCTACATTGCTCCCTAAGAGCAGGATGGGATGGAGGAAGGATTGTGGTCTTTCTGAGACCAGGATCACCAAACGAAACGTGACATGTGCCACTTGACGTCGACGACGACGTTAAAATTGATGCCCTGTTTTATTTTGAATGGATACATTTATCAAATAGCGCTTTCACAGATTGACAATTAAACTGGAAAAACTCTACGAGAATAGTAAGGACTATTGATAAATAACCAAAGAAATATAATGAACCGATCTTTGATAGGTTTTCATCCGCATGGGTTATAATCACAGGCCAAATTATGATCCATAGAGACTTTGATATTTTACAAAATTTTAGACATTCGAAAATTATTTTATCCATACTTAATTACGCAAAATACAGCTACAGTAAACTATATTTGATGATATATTGCTAATAGATAATTATAGCATATCTAATTATGGCTACACTATTCAACTATACCCTAAAATAAACCAGTTTGTATTGAACCATAACAATTATGAAAATGTAATTGGACTCATAATTCATTATCCTTGGTAAAATCTATTCTTTTTTAAATATTTGAAGATCTAGAATGGAAATAAAATATTATAAATGCAAAATACTCGGCAATGGTCGACGAATTTCCATCGCCAGATAAAATTAAGGCGTGCATTTAACAACACAGCCCTGAAAGTCTTCAGACGTCATTAAATCTAGCAAATTGCATCCAACCTCGTTACTCATGGCTCTCCTGATCTTTTTTTACTTCATAATTGATAGATAGCACTTTGTCATATTTCTGTGAAATGATACTAAAATACCCGAAATGAGGGATTTAAAAAAAAATTATATTGAGGGATGGCTCATCTGTTCTCGCGTTACGAACAAATTGCTTCCGTCGCTTTCGTTTTTAATTTTAATTAAAAGATGTAATGTGTTTTATAATATCATAATTATTTTAACGCTTACGGTCTCATTTTCGCAAGTGAGCTATTTAAAACTATTCTCATTAAATAATTACATAGCAGGTTTTGTAGTATTTATTTCTTAGATTTTCGCGTATCACATTCATAACATTAAAACAACTCTTTATGCATTATATCGCGTGTTTACTTAGAACTTATTTTTATTTATTTCCCGACGTTTCGAACTCTATACAGAGATCATTTTCACGAGTGATGAACAAAAAGATGGTAGTCGGTGGTGTAATCCATAAAGTAATCCATAAAGAGTTGTTTTAATGTTAGGTTTTGTGGTATAACGGCAGCTGCTCTCACTACTGAGTTGGTGTCGCTGAGTTCCATCGAAAGTTATTTATATATAACATTTGTGAATAGACAGTTGTACAGTAAATTTTAATAGTGCTTAACATATCTTATTAGTTAGTTCCGGCGAACTTTGTTCCGCATCAAAAGTAATAAATAAGTAATTTTGGGTTTATCTTTCGCTGCATAAATGGGCCGGCTCGACCGGTGAAATACCACAACCTCTCAGAAGATCGACGTAAAGGGGCCCATGCCTCGTTTCGTTCGGTGAGAGACCTCTCTCCGGGTACCTACCCGGAGGCCCACTCCCCTTCCCCGTCCTTCCCTATCCCCTGTCCCTTAAAGGTCGGCAACGCAACAGTAACACCATATGTGTTGGTTGCTTACCATCAGGTGACACGCCTGCTCGTTTGCCCTCCTATCCCATAAATAAATAAAAAATATGATCACTTTTTCTTTACTACATTATACCTATATTAATTAAACATACAAACCATCCCTTTATTACCCTCTATCTATCAACAAAAACCGCATCAAAATCCGTTGCGTAGTTTCAAAGATCTTAGCACTTATGGGGACAGACAGTTTATTAAGTAATGAAATGATTATAGCCTGGTAATTTATTTGCAGTATAGACAAACAGCCTAGATAGCGCCAGCAGCACAACCTGCCGGGATTACTTATGAATCTAAACCATCCTCGAATTTTCTAGAACACACACAAAAAATCATTCTAATCGGTCATGCCGTTAAGAATAAAATTAAACAAACATTATTGATTATAACGAATTGTTTTTGGATAAATTGATGTCAATTAAAAATAAAAATTAACAAAATTATTGTATTATTTGTCTTTAATTTTTTTTTAATATCTTATTCGTTTGGTATATCATGTAGGACGACGTCTGTCGGATACGCTAGTACCTACAAGAACATTATGAATACTGTCTGTAGAGATGTCAACACGTTTTTGACATACGATACGACATTCTTATCTATATTCCATGAGGTATCGACTCACGCAAGGAAGTAAAATAGTAGTAGCGTACTTGAATTTATCAATTTATACGGAGTTTTTTCGATGTTTTTTTTTTGGTACGTGGAATATTAGGACGTGAGTTGAGGTTATACTATTACTGGAGTGGAGAGGATTATTTAAACAAAATTTTTACGTGTGTACAGAATATTTTCTGGGTGTACAGTAATCTAGGTATGAGTAAATATCAGATGACTTTTAGCTGCAGTCCATGAAAGCTAGTATTTAAGCCAAAGCAATCCGTATGGCTTACAATACCTGAAAATGAACACAGAAGTATTGTGATTTAAGGAACTAATTCAATTATCTGGTCATATGAAATGTATGTCCGATTAGAATACAGCACGATACTTGAAGTAAAGCTCTGCTAGAGAGTTAAAAATAAAAAAAGGAATGTACATTCATCTAGGCAAATTAGGCATTCAGAACAATAGTGTAACGGGTAGTGTTACTGGAGTTTCGTCTTGTAGATGACGCTGTCGTCAGGTGGATCCTCGATGATTGTGAATGAGTGGTCGTTAATAAAAGACGTAAATATAGTCTTATTATATTTATTTGTGTAAGGGTGACAACTCTCTGTCACTGCACGCAGACCACTACCGCATACTGTGCGGACAGTCGTTATATACTATTGCTGGCACGTACATGTACGTGCCATGACGTGTAATATCCCATACACTATTCCCACCTTAATTAAAAAAAAAAACAAAACAATCTTCGTTAAGATTAATCACAAAAGTAAAATACTTAGTCTGGCCATAAATACTGTTACAACTAAAAATAAAAAAATATTAAATTTGAATTTGGAATCTGTCATTTTTATACGATTGTTAATTGTGTTTTCTCGTTGTGGCGCCAATACATTGTACAATATTTTGCGATATTAAAATGGAGTGGGGTGATAAAGAGAACCGAATCGCTGTGATTGCATTACACAAAGTAGGTATGGAGCCAAATGCAATTTTTACTCCATACACTTGGTATTAGTCAAATGTTTGTGTACCGGGCTATTAATAGGTACAATGAGACCTCCTCTGTTTGTGACAGAAAAAGACCTGGCCGTCCACGTAGTGTACGTAAGAAAAAGGTGGTCAAAGCAGTAAGGGAAAGAATTCGAAGAAATCCTGTCCGCAAGCAAAAGATTTTATCTCGGGAGATGAAAAAGGCACCTAGAACAATGTCGCATATTTTAAAAGATTACTTAGGACTTGCAGCCTATAAGAGGCGCACTGGTCATTTATTAACTGATAATTTAAAAAAGAATAGGGAGTTAAAATCTAAACAACTACTGAAGCGGTACGCAAAGGGAGGTCACAGAAAAATATTGTTTACGGATGACGAAAAGTTTTTACAATTGAGCAACATTTTAGCAAACAAAATGACCGTATTTATGCTCAAAGCTCTAAGGAAATAAATAAACGCGCTATAATCCTAAAAGTTGTTTTAATCAATGAGTTCTAAGGAAGCTTCCCAATTACTTGACAAAGTGCAACGTGGGCATTATCCGACTTCAGTGATGGTTTGGTTGGGTGTTAGCTACGAAGGAGTGACTGAGCCATATTTTTGTGAAAAAGGTATCAAAACATCGGCACAAGTGTATCAATTCTTGAAATTCTTGAAAAGGTAGTCAAGCCCCTTAACAACACCATGTTCAATAACGAAGTATGGTCCTTCCAGCAAAGAGGATGGATGGAAAAAGTGCGTGTTTCTATTGATAACTGGCCTCAACGTTTAAAGGCCTGTATTGCAGCCAATGGAGACCACTTCGAATAAGCTTTTTATATTTTATATCGTTTTATATTTATGTATTAAAGTAACACACTGATAAAGTAATAAATGTTATTTGCAATTTAAAATAAAAATTTTTCCTTGTTACAATATTTATGGCATGACTAAGCATATATATGCTTACACAATATGTTTACATGTTCATGTTACTAAACAAAAATAATTCAATAATATAATGCTTACTTAGCAAATACGTGATTTTACAATAAATATCTCGGTAATGCGGAAACTAGGTCACAATGTCAATGTTAATATGACATACATTACAGTGTTCACCTTATAATTACGTGTGTTTAACAATTATGCACATCTGGTATAGTAGCCGCGTTTAATTGTCTATAATCTCTACAACACAGAAATAAATCAAGATAGAACGGCCGCGATGGCATATTTCCATACATTTCGAGCGTGTCACTTTTTTGAAAAACCACGCCCTCAGCGTGACGTCATTTTCATTGTGAGCGCGGCGACTAGTTAGGAGACACTCACATTAGATTATCGATGTTAATATCGGCAACGTGTGATAATTTTATTATTTTTATATTTTACTAACTTTATTGATTTTCTGTAACGATTATCATAGAAAGTAAAACATGTTAAATACTTCAATCCGACATATTAAAACCTAAAACATATTTTTCCAACAGTATATAAAATTTTATTATAAATATTTTACTGTCCTTGAAACTATACATATTTATTAAATATTTGCCTTTTTGTAAGGGTTGGCCTCACAGTCCTGGTTAAATAACGAAGCCGAACGTCTACATA
This sequence comes from Euproctis similis, assembly GCA_905147225.2. NCBI lineage: Eukaryota > Metazoa > Arthropoda > Insecta > Lepidoptera > Erebidae > Euproctis > Euproctis similis. The sequence goes on from LR990108.1 coordinate 4,873,707, forward strand.
TACCTCGGTTACTGCCCATTTGAGAAGAACGAGATGATTTTCCATCGGCGATTGGTCAAATTGGTGAAAACTTATACTGTCAAATAAACTGCTGCCAATGTAATTACGAAACACTTTGGTTGAAATTTGTGGTGTTAGAATAAAGTAGGGACAAAGCAAGATATGAGCTGATACTCAAATTATTATTGAATTAATTTATCGATAAGTCCTAAGACTCAACGATACATGGAGTGCCCATCTCTAACATTCGAATCACAGCGATTAACAGACACAGCGATCAACTGGCAGGTGTATTGTGTATTTCGTTCGATTCGACGTACATTACGCGTATAATTTATACGCGCAATGTTTTTGTATACGAGCGTTGAATGCGGACAGCAATGGATATTTATCATAACGAAAAAATATACAACTTGTGATCGTAATTATTGAACATAGTAAAAGTAAAACAATAATTTATAATCTCAAAAAAATACTTTCTACTGATTTTCTGTACTTACTGATCATACGAAATATTTCCTTTTTTCATATTTGATTCACTACTTTTGTTTTTACAATTTTTCACAGCATAATAAGGCATATATGTGACGTTTTATCTATTTTTTTACGTCCTGAACGCATGGCAGGAACGCTCGTTGCGTAATGAGAGCGAGTTTCGAAAAGCATGCAATATAGTGCAGGGTTTTGGCACGCTTGCCACGCCTATTCGCCGTTCTATCTTGATCTATTTCTGTGCTCTACAATGACGTATTTCCCAATTTTTAGGTACAACGTGTAGATAACTAGATCATAGACTTCTAGACGGCCTACGTATCCCTAATTCCTGCATAGCAGCGAATTTTGTTTTAACACAAATAAATTTATCGGGCGGTAAACGTCTGGCGCGCGGAGATATCCGCCTCTGCTACATGTATACCGCCAGACCTAGTTTTCCTGATACCTTTTCCCGGCTCAGGGTGGCACTAACATACCTAATCTTGGCTTCTGGAGCTCTGGAGTCTACGCGTGTGGCTGCGAGGGTTGGAACGTGAGCGGCGGTGGCCATTCTGTTGCTCTCGCTCCGTGTCTTCGTTACGGGAACTCGGCTTCCTTAATAATTCTTCTGTATTTGGCGCCTCCGTGATTCCTCGTCTCATCTCGCATCTTCAAAGTTTCTTACTCATCGTATCGTATCGGCTCTTTTCCTTGGAACTTGGTCTCTCGTCGCTGTTCTTTTGTGGAGTGTTTGCCGTCCAAAATTCGGGAATTTGCGAATAGCAGGAAATGCTGTTGCGTTAAAGGCTTCAGATTTCAAGATTTCTTCGATTGACCTTGTGTGGGCGACGGCATTGTGCTGGAGGACGGAGTTTGTGGATTTTTCACAAAAAAATAGTGCACTGACGATGTAATAATTTCTTGGAAGTCGGGGTTTCTTCAAACGTTGGGGTTCACTCATCGAGGTTCTTACGTCGGAGTTTCTTGAAACGTCGGTATTAAGACGTCGGAGTTTCTTCATTGCGTGTTCGTCGGGGTCACCAATGTAACGGTAGATGTTACTAGTAACTATGCTGGTGATTGGTTTTGTATCGTGAAGTGTTGGTTCTCCAGCGATGGTGGATGAGTGGTCGATTAATGAAAGACGTAATTACGATCTTGTCATATTTATTTGTATCAGCGACAACTGTCTGTCGTTGCACACCGACCACTGCCGCATACTGTGCGGACAGTCATTATATACTATTGCTGGCACGTTCATGTACGTGCCATGACGTGTAATATCCCTTACAATAGCAATAGCAAAAAATTGTTATGTTAAGAAAGTTTTTAAAGAAATTGATCATTATAAAACACAGAACTATTAAAAACGTTTTAAATAAAGTTTGACCATTAAACCGTAGTTTTTTTTTTCAAGGTAATAGGCTTGTCAAGGCTGATTCTTCGAAGATTATGATATGTTCATTAAAAAAGTTGCTAAGAATCCATTTAGCTGTTACTATCGAAAAATTATTAAATTACCGCAAGGTCAAATAACCTATACCGCAATGCCTAAAGACCAAAGTCTTTGACTAGTGCGTCCTACCAGTAATGACCTACGGTGCCGAAACGTGGACACTTACGGTGGGGCTAGTGCACAAATTTAAAGTCGCTCAGCGAGCTATGGAGCGAGCTATGCTCGGAGTATCTCTGAAAGATAGACTCAGGAATGAGTATATTCGCCAGAGAACGAGAGTAACCGACATAGCTCGCAGAATAAGCTCGCTGAAGTGGCAATGGGCTGGTCATGTCGGCCGAAGGACCGATGGTAGATGGAGTAAGAAGGTCATGGAGTGGAGACCGCGTCTTGGTTAACGTAGCGTAGGACGGCCACCAGCCCGATGGTCAGACGACCTCAGAAAGGCTGCTGGTAGAGACTGGATGCGGAAGGCAGAGAATCGGATGTTGTGGCGCAAATTGGGAGAGGCCTATGTCCAGTAGTGGTCTGCAATTGGCTGATGATGATGATGAAATAACTTTATAATTATCTTTATTGGTTATTGGTAACTAATGAAATCCTTCCTATCAAATTTCCATATTATATTTTATATAGGGAGCTCAAGAACGGTCCGTCGGTTAGTACTGTAACAACCGCACCCTTAAGGACGGCTGGTCTGGTCACAACTATTGCTATTAATATTGCTCTGTGATTGGGCTCAAATTCAGTTGAACTAAAAGTCTGTGACTATATTGTAGAATTTTACTTCAACTGAATTTCTGGAGATTCTGACACTTCTAAAGCGAATCTTTGAGATGCGGCCTTTGACAGAGAATTTTGGATTTGGCTAGGGTGTAGAGGGAAAGAGTGTTGTCTCCGGACACTTCTTTCATCGAACAAAACGCGGTAAGACTAATTTTACGTCGATTTTCTGATAGGTTAAAATGTTAGTTTCAAATTGTGAGCTCATGGCAGTAATTAGCAATACTCATTAGAATTTATTAAATATTATCGATATTGTTTTTAACAAATATTAGAAGGAACTAGCTTATTTAGTTCAGTTTAAATAGAAGAAGATATTTCTGTGAGTTTTTGTGTATAAACTTCCATTGTGTTTTAAAGACATGTCATACCGATACAAACGCAAGGTATCGTACATAACTATACCTACAATAAATCAGTATAATACTCACGCGTGTATATTATTTGATTCATAAATTAATAAAAAATTGCCTGTTTACATATGTTCTCTGTTAAACTACTCTAAGAAGACAGTTTTAGATATTGATTGACAGTATCTGTTAGCACAAGAGTTTCATTAATTATATCTTTCTTAAAAATATGAATAGTATATAATAGAATAGAATAGTATTTGTAAACAGAAAATAAACTCAGTCGCTTTATTCTCACAAGCGACATATTTTTTACGAAAATCCTCTGGAACTCTTAACGAATTACTTGTATAGTTTGGGGATTAGGAAACAGCTTATTCGGATCAGACAATGATTGATGAACGTTCGCTAATAATAATATAATATAATATCTTGGACACAATACACACAGCGCCCTCTAGTTCCAAGCTAAGCAACTAAATGCTTGTGTTATGGATACTAGTTAACGGATATTAATACACATATACTTTTCTTTTGTAAATACATACTTATAATACCTAGAAAAACACCCAGATGCCACACAAATATTCATGTTTGTCACAAATATTTGTGCTCGGGTGGGAATCGAACCCCCGACCTCAATGCTGCAGCCGGTAGTTTTACCAATGCGCCACGAGGCCCGTCAAATGTTTACAGACTTTCGTCGGAAATTTGAAGCATGTGTTGTTTTATCGTAACCTGTTATTTTTTAGAAAAAAATATTTTTGTAGAATCTAACATCATTGGACCAAGTCCAGTTTGCGTAACTCAATTTCCAGTTCATATCTATTCTATGCGACATAAGGCCTAATCCAAGGGCATTCAATTGCAATGAAACTAAAGTCAGTAAAAGTTCAACGGAACTCTTAAAACTACATAAACATGTCTTAGTTTTGTACCCTTGGGAGTAATCTATATACCTGCCTTAAAATGCCTTTAATTAGAAGCTGCAAGCGAACACTTTTGACATAGTTTTAATGTGTTTTAACATGTTTTTAATTCTTGAAAAATAGTGACATTGTATAATAAGTTGTTTTTTTTTGTGATAGTTTCGACATCTGCCAAAGTAATTGTGTAGTAGAATGATTAAATAAGGCACAATGTTTGAAGTATATTTTACTCACGTACTGAAAGATAATAGTCAACAAGGCGTTGGTAATACGGTCACGAATACACCTGGATGTGCTGCTGTATGAGATTCCATTTCTACGTTGTCATAACTGTGAAAATATTTACCTAGTTAAAAATACTTTGTTTGCGTTTAATAACGGCTGATATTATCCTATTAGAAAGAGAATTCAATGGGATTAATATATTAAGCTGAAACATTGAATATTTTGATTTTCAATATTTAAATTTATAGCTACTTCCTCCTATATAATATAGGGGCAAATAGCCCACATACCATTCCATTTTTAATGCGTTAGAAATGGAATATGATCGCAAGGCATATGGACAGCGAGGTAGAAGAGTTAAGAGTTTAGAAAAAACTCTCGGTAAATCGTGACTTGAGCCACTTTACGTCGATTTAAATTGATAAAACTTTAAATAATAAATACCATGAAAAATGTTGATATAAGTGTTAAAAGAATATTCCTCAATAAAAAAATACGTCGTAAAATGACAAATGTCACGTTTAATTTTATGTGACCCTTTTAAATGCTAATATTATTTGATGAAATGGTTGAGCGTTTCATAGTGGTATCATAAAATAAAATGTTGGGTTGACAGTTCTGATGTCACCTGATGGTAGGCACCTTCTCACCGCCCGTGAACACCGTGGTACGTTGCCGTCCTATAAACGAGCAGGAAGGGAAAAAATGGGGAAAGCGGATCGGGCCGCCGGACTCTGGATATCTCTTTCACCGAACGAAACGCGGTACGAGTCACTTCACGCCGATTTTCCGAGGAGAAGTCAAGGTATTTCACTAGTCGAGCCAATCAGCAAAGTGCAAGACGTGGTAGTCTTGCACTTTGCTGATTGGCTCGACTTACATAACGAACACAACAAAAAAAAAATGATATACAAAAAAAACTGATACGTGATACTTTGTTTCTATTCTGGAAGAAAAAATAAAACACCTGTATCAATGTTTATGTGGACTATTAACTGAAAATGACATTAGAAAATATGTTATTTTTGTGCGGTATAAGAAAAAATATTTCTGCCTACTCCATATGGTTCTTGGTGCTAGTTTATGTTGTTGGCAATTAATCTTACAGAACGTTAAATTAATACATACAAATTAATTTTCAATGAATCATGCATTATATTTAATTCTTTTTATATTTTCAAATATTTTATGCTTAATTCATATTTTTCTTCAAAACATTTTTCCTAAATCCCGTTCCCGTATGACTGAGGCTTAATCTCTTCTGCTTTATGAGCTGAGATATGAAATTGTTATAGAGGATTTCAAAAAGTTATATAATACGCTTATCATTCCTTGTAATAGGGACGTCCTCAAAAACAATTTTCACGAATAAAATAACAATAAGCTCTATACTTATATAGTAAAGTATATATATATATATAGTAAATAATAGCTTAGTAAGTAATTAATTGCTGCCGCGTACATATTCTAGTATTAAAGAATAAGGTTGCCATGCCAGTATTACAGTGGTAGAGCCAACCAGTTCGCTGCGTGAATGGACTAGCTCGACTGGTGAAATACCACGACCTCTCAGATGATCGACGTAAAGTGGCTGATGCCGCGTTTCGTTCGGTGAGTGAAGTACCTGGACGCCCATCCCTTCCCCATCCCTTCCTATCCTACTCCTTTTAAGGTCGGCAACCCAACTGTAACACTATATGTGTTGCAGGTGTCCATGTGCGGCGCTGGTCACTTAACATCAGAAGACACGTCTGCTCGTTTGCCCATCTATCCCATAAAAAAAAGCCTTTATAGACATTATTTTATAATCATACTTAGTTTTCTAGAATAGAATTTAAAAAAATGCAATGTTTCTAAAACCACATCAGAAACTTTGCTAACATGGTTTAAATGTTGACATTTAATTCATATTTGTGTATCCTCGCTTTTTGACTGGTAATGCCAATACTTCTCCTGAAATACATACCTACGGCTATTTTTAAATATAGCAAATTATTAACATAACATAACGTTTTCAAATATTATAATTTTATGATTAGCTTAATAACTCTTAAAAGATAAGATTAATTTCAACGGGTCCCTTTGAAATTTCATTTCCGGAGCTTAATTTGGGTTTATATGTTCCGTTTAGAGATAAGGTACTCTCACTAACATCTAATTAGAAAAAGTAATTGACATAGATTATATATTATCAAAATAAAACAAAACTCTGTTAAACTCTCTCCAATCGTTAAGTATAATAATTGAATTTGGATAGTTATTAACCTACCTACCTAATAATATAATGTGAATGAGAAGAGTAATATGATTATCCAATAATAATAAAGTAAAACTTTAGCAGCATTAGTGCAAGCACTGAAAAATCTCAATTTAGGTATACTTAGTCATGCCATAAATATTGTAACAAAGAAAACAATTTTTTTTTTATTGCAAATCACAATGCGTATTTCTAAAGAAAATATTTTGGAAGGTGGTACAGGTGTAGCATTTTTTTTATGAAGTAGCTTCACAAGGTCTAACTTACTATAAATATTCTAGCTTGTTTTACCATAAGAAAAACTTGAGCTGCCGCAAAAATCTTATCATACATAGAATATCATGTAGAATATCAAAAACATTTTATACGGAAAACTAGCAGACCGCGCGAACTTCGTACCGCCATATTTTATACATTTTCCACTAAAAAGATTATTGCCGCGATCATATTAATACCCTAAAGCTATCCTCATGAATGGACTATCTAACACTTTTTTTTTTCAATTCAAGTTCCTGATACATACATACATAACTTCACGCCAGATCCCTTGCGGGGTAAGCGCCACAAGGCACGATTATTACACACCTTACTTGCTTAGCTGTTGATATTAGCGACTAACAACCTAGATATGATAATAGCAGTTAAAGTAATAAGCAGTTAGCTGATGAATTAGCCGGCTCAACCGATGAAATACCACCATCTCTCAGAAGATCGACGTAAAGTGGCTCATGCCGCGTTTCGTTCGGTGAGAGAGGAACCCGGAGGTCCACCTCCCTTCCCCATCCTTCTCCCTCAAAGGTCGGCAACGCAACGGTAACACTATAAGTGTTGCCGGTGTCCATGGGCGGCGCAGGTTGCTTACCATCAGGTCACACGCTTGCTCCTTTGTCCTCCTATCCTATAAAAAAAATATTATCAACTTCAATCAATAGCAATACCAGGGACTTTGTCAGAAGTTTTTTGTCAAACTTTAGTTTTTTTTAATACTACTTGAACCTTTTTTTTATTGGTCACTGTCGTCGATTTAAAAAAAAACCTGTTCACCACATGTTCTTCTTCTTGGTATTACATTTATCAAAATAAATTCACAAAATTTTAAAAAAGATCACGATATTAAAAATGTAAATATAGATGGGCAACTCTATGTGGTATGCAGACGTGTAACAAACCCGCAAAGTCTTTATATAATATTTTAGCAAAAGACGCCAAGATCGAGGCATAGCATATCATGCGCTTCGTCCATTTATATGAAGTTGCAATATTGTAAAGAATTATAGATAATATTGTAATATCTGCTTGAACTGTAAACTAACTCTAGCTTTGACCCATGACTTTCGTTACTTAAGTATGAAAATATTTTTAAATATTCGCGTTGCATATTACTTAAATATAATGAACGGAAAATAACGCGACACATTTATGTAAACAAATTATCTCTCTGCTTGTGACTACGGCCAGTGCAACCAGGCCGAAACGTCAAGCTAATAATAAAAGTAAGTATTTTTTTACCTATACGTGTCGCGTTATTTCCCGTTTATTATTCTCTTAAATAGATCAAATTCTAATGTATGTGTCTAAATAGACACGGGGTCACAGATGTTACATGTTCACATCACCTATTAATTATTACAAAATAAATATATATATATACCCCAAAAGACGATTAAATACATACATTTAACAGTGGTAGAGCCAAGCAGTTCGCTGCATGAATGGGCCGGCTGGAACGGTGAAATACCTCTCAGAAGACCGACGTAAAGTGGCTTATGCCGCGTTTCGTTCGGTGAGAGAGGTACCCGGAGGCCCACCCCCCTTCCCCGTACTTTCCTATCCCTTAAAGGTTGGCAACGCAACAGTAACACTATATGTGTTGCTGGTGTCCATGGGCAGCGTTGGTTGCTTACCATCAGGTGACACGCCTGCTCGTTGGCGCTCCTATCCCTTAAAAAAAAAAATATAAATAAAATACTACAAAGTCATTAGGACAAAAAGAAACAAAAAAAATGACTAAGAAAAAAAATACCTGCCAGCTATGAGCGGCGCTCATGACCGAGTCGGGCGGGACTCCCTATCATATACAGAGTGCTTCTTGGACCCTATTCTAACCACTTATATCTAGAATCTAGACGCGCTTTGAAATCTAGATATCCTATAGAGAGTAAAAAAAGGCAAAAAAAAATTTTTTTTAACTTTTTTTACATAAATTATCCCTCAGAAATATGAACCATGATACTTATGACCTACGACAACTGAGTTCATTGTGACTTCTCGCCTAAAGTATTTCATTCATTTTTCCATTTCGATCATCAATAGGGTTGTCATCTCTAATTTTTAATAATTATGTGAAGTTACAAAAAAAATGTAAGCTGACTACATTCTGATCTTCTTTCTGATCATTCTTTAAGAAACCACATGGAATTACCATGAAACATAATCAGTAAATAGTTTTCCCTGCCTACACTCTCATGTATTTGAGGCGTGAAGTTACACAAAAAAAGCTATCTGTATTCGGTTCGCAATAAGAAATCATATAAAATTAGGTACCATGAAACATAATCAATAAGTAATTTTCGCTGCCTACACCCGCATGTATTTGGGGCGTGAAGTTACAAAAAAAATTTAAGTTGACTACATTCTGATTTGTATAAGAAACCACATGGAATTACCATGAAACATAATCAGTAAATAGTTTTCGCTGCCTACACCCGCATGTATTTGGGGCGTGAAGTTACAAAAAAAATTAAGCTGACTACATTCTGATCTATTTAAGAAACCACATGGAATTACCATGAAACATAATCAGTAAATAGTTTTCGCTGCCTACACTCTCATGTGTTTGAGGCGTGAAGTTACACAAAAAAAGCTATCTGTATTCTGTTCGCAATAAGAAATCATATAAAATTACCATGAAACATAATCAATAAGTAATTTTCGCTGCCTACACCCGCATGTATTTGGGGCGTGAAGTTACAAAAAAAATTTAAGTTGACTACATTCTGATTTGTTTAAGAAACCACATGGAATTACCATGAAACATAATCAGTAAATAGTTTTAGCTGCCTACACCCGCATGTATTTGGGGCGTGAGGTTACAAAAAAAAATTAAGCTGACTACATTATGATCTGTTTAAGAAACCACATGGAATTACCATGAAACATAATCAGTAAATAGTTTTCGCTGCCTACACTCTCATGTATTTGAGGCGTGAAGTTACACAAAAAAAGCTATCTGTATTCGGTTCGCAATAAGAAATCATATAAAATTACCATGAAACATAATCAATAAGTAATTTTCGTTGCCTACACCCGCATGTATTTGGGGCGTGAAGTTACAAAAAAAAATTAAGCTTACTACATTCTGATCTGTTTAAGAAACCACATGGAATTACCATGAAACATAATCAGTAAATAGTTTTCGCTGCCTACACTCTCATGTATTTGAGGCGTGAAGTTACACAAAAAAACTGTGAACCCTACTTATTGATTCATTTGTATGTACTTGACAGTGTGTATATGACCTCTTACACGTGCTGTGACCTGTTACACGCGCCCGAAACTTCCTTTGAAAATTGCCGCCTGCCTTTCGGCTCGCACAAGATAACCTTGAACTCATCAGGCGGCATTTATAAAAAGAATTTGTCGGCATTTTGTAATATTAATATTATTTATTAATTTATTAAATTTTAATATTATGGGTCCGTATAATTTTAATGTACCAACGCAAATTAATAGAGGATATTATCATTATGTTGCATAACACGTGAAAGTTTAAAAAGTATTACGTAGGTAAATCCTAGGAGTCTCGGTGGTCCAGTGGGAGAGCACACAGCTTCTGATCCAGAGGTCCAGGTTCGAATCCTGACACTGGCTCACACCAATGACTTTTCGAAATTGTTTTCGGAAGTTAAGTGTGATAAATATCGATGACTGAAAACTTTCCATTCCATTTGAGATGTAAACATAACGGCGAGACGGGGCTTAACGGCCGCTGCCTACACCTTCGGGTAACAATAGGCGTGAAGTTATGTTATGTTATGTTAAATCCTGTATTCGGTATTGTGCGTATTATTACTTAAAATTTTGAGATTTTCAAAAATACTATTCCAATTTGCTTTGAATGAGATTTGAGTGAAATTAAAATATCTACTAGACTCTGTAGTACAGACACTAGTATTTTTAAACTGATTATCAAAAAGTAAGTTATCGTATAAAGGTTCCGTATTTTGGTATAACGGTACCCTAAGAAATTAAAAATGGCAGAGACACTAGTATAGTGTTCGTTAGTGATTCATTTTTTACACGCTCTTCATTATTGTTCGCTTGTTCTATCGGTCAGTATCATCTATCGGTGTCAAGTTAGTGCAAGTGCTATCTTTCGTTATTTTATAATGGCGGAGTATACAAATGCAGAGTACTATGATATGATTATGTGTGTGGGTGCATCGGAGGGAATCCTTTCTGCAGCGCGCGAACTTTATCGACAACGTCGCATTGATGGGAGAGAGCTGGAGAATCAGCGAAGACTTCCTTCTTATGCATGCTTCAGGAGGCTGGTCAACCGTTTGCACTCAAACGGTTCTTTCCACAGTCCCAACTCTGAAGGACGATCGAGTGACCGTGCGGATGCCCGTGTGGAACAGAATATTTTGGATCACTTTGCTGAAGATCCAACTAGAAGTACCAGAAAAGCCTCTGTCGTATTAGGTGTGTCTAAAATGAAAGTATGGAGAACTTTAAAAAAAGATAGTCAGCATCCTTACCATTACCAGCGCACACAAGAGCTGACAGAAGTAGATTTTTTATTGAGAGTACGATTCTGTGAGTGGTATCGTAGTCAGGTTACTGCTGACCATATGTTTGCGTCTCGGGCTTTATGGTCTGATGAGGCTACCTTTACTCGTTTTGGATTATCCAATAGCCACAACGAGCATTACTGGTCCCATGAAAATCCACATGCTTTTCGTCAAAGCCATTTTCAGCACAGGTGGAAAATTAATGTGTGGGCCGGTATCATCGGTGACAAATTGATAGGCCCTGTATTTTTGCCGGACCGGTTGAACGGTGAAATCTACTTGGAAATGTTGAGGACCACCTTGGAGGAAGAACTTGAAGGCCTTCCTTTGTTAGTTTACCGCGACATGATTTTCCAGCAAGACGGGGCGCCAGCGCATTACAGTCGTTCTGTACGCGAATATCTGGACGAACGCTTTCGTGCGTGGATTGGTCGTTCTGGAACTGTTCCATGGCCACCACGGTCGCCCGATTTAACCCCAATGGACTTTTTTTTGTGGGGATATTTAAAAAGTGTGGTGTATGCTACGCAGTGTGAAACCGTGAATGAAATGCGCCAAAAAATTGTGGAAGCTTGTGGTACTCTAACACCGGAGTGTCTGAGCCGCGCCACACAATCTGTATCGCGGCGTGTGAACCTATGTGTTACGAGAGGAGGACAGCACATTGAAACTTTTTGTAGTCACACTGAGAAATGGTAAGTGTTCACCATAAATCGTAAACGAAAAATCTGGTTAGATATGTATTAACCCATACCTTCCCAGTGCCCTATTTAAGGTGCGCTTATATTTTATGTGACAAACCTATATTTTAACAAGTGAAGGTAGATGTTATAATTTTGTCTTAAACTAGACGCCTTTGCAGTTAATCTAATGATAGTTGACATTGATTGTTTTCATTCGTTACTTTTTTATAAATCTTCGAGTTTTATGAATTTCAACCAACATGAGTTCCCGCAAAAAGTAAGTAATAACTTTTATATTTTATTTTTTACAACTATAGTGAGCTAATGTTTATAGTAGGGTATTTGTTATACTATTAGGTAATAATAAGAACATGATAATATTTTGTTTTTATAAATGACTTTTACAAGGTGGTATTGGACGCCCCATTTGAGGTGCGTTGGGAAGAGGAGGCACCATGGTAGTTTGTTTGTTGTATTGTAATTTTTTTATTTGAACGTAGTTTTTTATGTATTTAGTTATTTTTTGTTTTTTTTATTACAGTTTGAATGTTCATGAAATTTTATCAGCCTTGGAAGACGATAACCTTACAATTTCTGCTGACATTTTTATCACGCCACCTGAAAATGACGATTTGAGTGATGAAGATAGTGGCAGCGAGGATGCAGTAGAGATTAGTAATCTTGGGCGTCGTCAATTGTTAGCTGAAGCTGAGGTTCAACGTACGGTTTCATCATTAGAACGAATTATGGAAAATGTGGAGGGTATTGATCAGGAAGAAGAGGAGAAGCAGCCAACCACATCTCAAGCCATTGAACAACCTGCTAAAAGGCTAAGACTATGGTTATGACGAAGTGGAGGCACACAGATATATCAGCAAAACCTGAAAAAGAAACCACTACACCCGAGTTTGTTTTAGATAAAGACGTTTTTAGATTTTTTTTTTTTGATGTTCATCAAAAAACATCTGGTGTTGGCAAATGATGATGTTTCCGATAAACGTGTGTGCAAATAACACATACCAGTTGTACCTACTATCACCAGCAGGTCAAGCTAAAGATTCTCGCGATTTTTTTATCATTTACAAGATACACACTACAAACTTATTTGATTCTTGGCAAAGCATCGTCATCTCTCCCAAACCGGTTTGGAAATGTGGCACCTATGCCAAAGAAAAAATCTGCCTGATTCGATAAGATTAGACGGAAAGGATCACTACATAATCAAAAATGAAACCAAAATTCGATGTCGTCAATGCCACAAGAACACTAAGTTTGCAGCAAATTGGGGTGGGGTTACATCAACATTGGTCTCAATCTTTCCATACAGAAAAATATTTTTTTTCGTTGTTTAAGGGTTTTATATTATTTATTTTATTTTTGCCTATTTTATTTTCATTTTTTAAATAAAAGAGATCCAATATAACATCGTGTGTATTATTTCTCTAAACATAATGCATAGGCATATTTTCCCAACGCCCCATTTAAGGTGCGGTCCTGAAATTCAGCTTCTATAACACTTGAAAAAAATTAATGCTCATTTTTATGTAACATTAGAGCTTCTTTTTAGATATACTTAATGAAAACAATTTTTTTCTCAAAATTTAGTGTCTTGGGAAAATGTGGGTTAAACTATGAATGAATTTTAATCAGAATGAAATACAAAATTTTTATTTTATATCTCATCATAACTTAGCAATATCGGCTCTATTACAACAGAATAAGGTCTAAATTTTTATACCCATGTTGTAGGTACTCAAGAAGTCGTAACATATGTTACGATTTCTTGTATGTGTGTATATGATGTCAATGAAAGTCTTGATAGTAGGGTGACCATGTTATTATTTGCGGACTCAGTAGGGATTATTAATTTTTTTTCAGATCTAAAAGTTCGACATAAAGCATTTTAAATATAGCCATCCGATAGGCAATTCCATCCTGTATCCAGCCCTCGCGGCTTGATATACCCAATGTGGGACACTCTGTATATGTGCGCGGAATATTTGTCTAAGAAACGAATACTTACATTTTGTATTTTGCGATATCTTTTGAATTAAATGTCCGAATTGAATCATTCAAAAAGTTCTAGAAAGGTATTGAATCTAGCTTTACATTGATGTAATTTATTTTGAGTAGAGTTAATACCAAGGTACAAAATAAAGAACTTTTAAAACGACCTCATTATAATTATTTTAAAAAATTCAAAAAACACTTATGTGCGATAACTACAATAGTTAGACATATAGCCTCGCGGACTTTTTTATCGACAGTTATATGTTCTGTGAAAGTGTAGTACATTGTTTTGTTCTATAATCAATAGTTTTTGCAATCATTACTCATGGTTTATACTCATGGTTAACTAATGTTATAAAAAGAAACATTTATAAGTTCAGATTATGGGTATAAATAATAGTCTGTTTCTGGTCCTCGGTGAAATAATTTCTATATTATGAAATACAAAGATACTGCTATCTACCCATCCAATTTTTACATATACATGAGCCTTGGTTGTTCAAGTCTAATAGATATATATAGATAATTCATAATTAGTTTGTCAATTACAAGTTACAAGATCTTAGAAATAAGCGCTGAACCAGAGTTATTTGGAATAAAATAAGTTCAGAATAAGGGTATAAATAATAGTCTGTTTATGGTCCTCAGTCAAATAATCTCTATATTATGAAATACAAAAATATCAAATATTTTTATATTTGATATATATATATATATATATATATTATCTTTAATATATATATATATATATATATATATATATATATATATATATAATCCCTTTGAACTTTGAAAATGTATAATGTGTTGAAATGTAAATTATTAACGGCATGGCACTTCAAATAGATGGTTTAATCCAAATATCTATTTGGAATATATATCTATACAGACACCATTATGATAGTGTTGACCATTCTATTTTATGTCTGTTAATCACATTCTATTTGAAGTGCCATGCCTTTTATAATTTACATTTCAACACATTATACATTTTCAAAGTTCAAAGTGATTATTAGTTTTCCTAGTGATGTAATAATACCATCAGGTTACACCAACTCAAAGTTAAATTAAAATACTAGTTAGGAACTTAGTTATCATTTGAACTTAGTTATCATTCCAATTTTTAATAGTACCTATAATATTTTAATATTAATAGTCTCGGTGGTCGTGGGATCGATTCCGAGCCAATGATTTCTCTGAATTACTTGATATTAGGTAGGTAACCCATGGTAAAAATTTGAGATTTGGATAATTCTCCACGCGAAAATGATAATATCAATTCAATTCTTAGTTTTTTATGGGATAGGAGGGCTAATGAGTAAGTGGGTCACCTGATGGTAAGCAACTTGACACCGCCCATGAACACTGTGGTGCGTTGACCTCCTTTAAGAGAGTAGGAGGGAAAGGGGCTCGGACCTTTGGATACCTCCCTCACCGAACGAAAAGCGGCACGAGCAACTTTACGTCGATATTCTTATTCGAACCGCATGGATCGAATTTTTCATTTTGCAATGTAGTATGTAGGTATATATTATGAATGTAATAAATATGTATTACGTAGTTCTTGATCTTACGACTCATTTTTGAAGTTTTTAAACACGCTAAGGATGATATTATTAACAGTCGAGGAGCCAAGCAGTCCGCTGCATGAATGAGCTGGCTCGCCTGGGAAATACCAATAGCTCTCATTCACAGATAGTTTTAATGCTTTTTTGTGTATCAAATAAAAGGGCTTTTCGATAGTATGTTGAAAAATGTGACGTCATCCTAAATCCAATACTGCGGAATAAGTATGTAAGGGATACTACACCTCGTGGCACGTACATGTACGTGCCATCAATAGTATATAACCACTGTACGCACAGTATGCTGTAGTGGTCGGTGTGCAGCGACACACAGTTGTCGCTGACACAAATAAAGATGACAAGATAGTAATCACGTCTTTCATTTATCGGCCACTCATTTACCATCTTGAAGATGGTGTAAGGGATACAACACCTACCGTTACACTGGTGACCCCGACGAACACGCAATGAAGAAACCCCGACGTGTGAACCCCGACGTTTCAAGAAAATCCGACTTCCAAGAAATTGTTAGAAAGTGCACTATTTTTTTGTGAAAAATTTTATTCCAAGAAAGTGCACTATTTTTTTGTGAAAAATTAATCCACAAACTCCATGCTCCAGCACAATGCCGTCGCCTACGCAAGGTCCATCGAAGAATGACTCGAAATCTGAAGCCTATAACGCGACAGCATTTCCTTCGATTCGCAAATTCCGAAATTTTTGACGGACCAGACTCGCGTATGGTTTACAGGGGCAGAAGAAATAAGACAAAGTCAAAAGTACTCACTCCACAAAAGCGCAGCAACGAGAGACCAAATTCCAAGAAAAAGAACCAATACGATATGCTGTGTAAGAAACTTTGAAGATGCGAGATGCGAGGAATCACAGAGGCGCCAAATACAGAAGAAATATTAAGGAAGCCGAGTTCCCGTAACGAAGACACGGAGCGAGCGCAACAGAAGGTTTGACCACCGCCGTTCACGTTCCAACCCTCGCAGCCACACGCGTACACTCACAGAACTCCAAAAGCCAAGATTATGTATGTCAGTATCATGTAAGAAACATGCTTATAGATGTGTGCCACCCTGAGCCGGAAGAAGGCTGCAGGAAAACTAGGTGTGGCGGTATACATGTAGCAGAGGCCGATATCTCCGCGCGCCAGACGTTTACCGCCCGTTAAATTTATTTGTGTTTAAACAAAATTCGCTGCTATCCAGGAATTAGGGATACGTAGGCCGTCAAGAAGTCTATGATAGATAGATCTACACGTTGTACCTAAAAATTGGGAAATACGTCATTGTAGAGAGTATAGACAATTAACCGCGGCTACTATATCGGATTTGCATAATTGTTAAAAACACGTAATTATAAGGTGAACACTGTAATGAATGCCATATTAACATTGACATTGCAACCTGGTTTCCGCATCACCGAGGTATGGACAAATATTTATTGTAAAATCACGTTTTTGCCAATTAAGCATTATATGTTATTATTGTATTAATCTTGTTTATTAACATGAACATGTAAACATATTATGTACTGTACTGTGTAACTATAGGATTTTTTTTACTTTTGTGATTAATTTTAAGGATTTTTTTTTCAACTAAAAAATGGGAATGGTGTAAGGGATACTACACCTCGTGGCACGTACATGTACGTGCCATCAATAGTATATAACCACTGTACGTACAGTATGCTGTAGTGGTCGGTGTGCAGCGACACACAGTTGTCGCTGACACAAATAAAGATGACAAGATAGTAATCACGTCTTTCATTTATCGGCCACTCATTTACCATCTTGAAGAGTCACAACCATGGAGAATCACCGCCTCACGAAATAACATTCATCGCCACCAGTAACAACCTACCGTTACAAGTATTTTAATGCATTTTTACAATATGGGTTGAATGGGCTTGAGCTTGGGGGAGTACCTAAATCAAAGAACAATACGACGTTGAATATGGCGTATCCTCTTAAATAAAGGAGTAATTACCAAATTCTACTTAGACCCATATTAAGATTTATACGCGAGTGGGGATTGAATCCGCCAATCTCCGTTCTACATTCGATTTTACCAATGCACCTCGAGGCCCGTCGTAATGTAAGTAAGATGTACTCTTTTTAAATTAAGCGTGTTATAAATATAATAATATAATATAATATCTTGGACACAATATACACAGCGCCCTCTAGTTCCAAGCTAAGCAATTAAATGCTTGTGTTATGAATACTAGATAACGGATATAAATACATATATACTTTTTTTTGTAAACACATACTTATAATACATAGAAAAACACCCAGACACCACACAAATATTCATGTTTGTCACAAATATTTGTGCTCGGGTGGAAATCGAACCCCCGACCTCATTGTTTCAGCCGGTAGTTTTATCAATGCGCGTCGTGGCGCATTGATAAAACCGGCTTATATGTTTGTTACAAAGTTTTACTTCCATAGCGCGGAGGGACTCCACGCGAATTTTTTTATCTTATTGGAACGTGTAGTCAGTGGCTCCTAAGCCTCTCCGTTATGATTACGTCCCAAATAGAATAGGTGGCGAACCTATTGCCATACCGGGCACAAAATTTGCAGTCATCGATGTGTATTACACATAACTTTCGAAATTAATTTTGATAAGTCAATGGTGTGAGCCAGGATTCGAATCCGCGACCACTTGATTTAGAAGCGGGGTGCTCGACCACTAGACCACCGAGACTTAATTAATATAAAATATCCGTTAAATTATATAAACCTAAATGAGTTTTAGGTTATAATACAGACCACACCATACTTACAGTTAAATAAAAAATCCAGTGTGCAGAAGCGTAATAATATTATCTTCGTTAAAACAAAAGAGATTTTCTGACTCTGTCTGGTTAAAGCCAAAAATATTAATACAAACGAATTCCACGTTTCATACAGATTCCGTTTAGAGATAGAAATTCTTTGCTTTATTCATATACTATTTGAGATTGAGTTTTATTATCTGTTCATAAGGAACCGTATGAATCGAATCGTTCAGAATATAAAGTGGCTTGGATATTGTGCACTTGAAATAAAAAAAAAAGTGACTTCCGATCCTGAACCAACTAATGTTATATTTTTTATTGTATGGCAAAACTAAGTTCTTTTCTAGAATAAACAATATTTTTGGAATATAATGCGAGGACATAATTTAATCCTAGAATAGCAATTTAACGTTAGCGGTTTAACTTGGTGACTTCTGTTTTAAAGGTTCTGGGTTCTGATGCATATACATATTCAGGTAGCTTATCTAGTTATTAATGTTAGTTAAATAATCATTAATTTATTTATAATAATTAATAACTTCCCACATTTTCTACCCGATGGTGTAGGCAGCGGCTGATATGCTACGGGTGGGCACAATGGGCGCGAAGATATAAAAAAAACCTATCTGCATTTTAATCAGACTTTATAGGGAGAACTTTGTTTTTTATTTCCAATTTCAAAACTTTTCATTTCGGCAAGGTTACTACGATTACTGAATCTGACAGATGTGCCATGCTTGATTGATGTATTTTAAATCTCAATATTTACATTTTATCGTCCCTTCTGAAAATGGCTTTCGTTGAGAAATTGGTGCCATTTGTTTCAATTGGATCAAGTGATTCTGGCCTTAATCTACAATAATACAACCACTGTTAAACATTATTATACCTAAAATATATTTCATGGAATAATGACTAAATGATGTCACAACTGCCATATTCGGTTTTTCTTTGCGTATTCCTACTAATACGTACTCTACTAAAACCGTCATATTTTATGTAATAATATTGAGTAATTATATTTAATTAAAATAGAATGTTCTGACGTTGCCATACAGATTAATTGTCCAACCTCAAGTAATAGAAACTGCAGGGCTAAAGTTCTACAGTTCTAACTATTTCAACTTGTGATTTGGCTCGGAGTATTGTCGTGGTTTCATCAACAAGGAACCGTATTACTTGCTTACATCTGAACTAAACATAAAACGTCGACTTAACAACTATGGTCTAATTAATTATAAAACTGCCAGTACGTTTTGGTTACTGTTTAATTTGTATGAACCTCACCTTTGTATTCACCTCTTTATATATTACAATGATTCATGTTAATAAGTTGCAAATATTTTAAGATGCATACTTTTATCGACTAAAATCGCAACAGAATGCTCCTAAGAGTGTACTCAGGAATTAGACCTGTGACAGGACTATCATTTGATCTAAATGTGTCTTTGACCCAGTGAATCAGCCCAGAAGCCTTGGAATTTATTTCAGTTCATCCCAATTATTTGTAAAATTAACTAGTGGGAAACAAGGGACAGAATTACCTGCTGTCGTTCTAGAAATCTACTTTATTTTGATTACTTTTTTTTTCAAAGACTTCACTCATCAGCTACATTGTAAATCTTGTAGAGTTAGATTTTATTTAATTTACAAAAATATAAAAAATAATATTAACTAAATACTTCGGTCGTGTAATATTCAGAAACATATCGTTTTTTGCCGAGCCTACTTGAGAAGCCCACTTCACTATTATTTTAACTTTAAATAACCCAGATGAAGCACATAGTATCCTGAATAAACCAAGTCCCTGGAACGACTAACTCATCAGATCTCGTATGTTGTTTGATCTTCTGGTTTATGATATCGTCGAAGCCCTCACCAATATTTGCGAATATGTAAGGGCTTGTTACCAGGAATATCTATCAGGATTTCTAACAACGCAAGACTTTGGGAAGGAAAAGAGTTAAAATAATACTAGTGAAAGCAAAGTCGATAGCTAACTTGATATTTGTTTACTGTAGAGTACACCTTGTTTTATAAACCAAGCAGAAGTAACAAACTAATGCTTCTTATTACTTACTTCGCTGTTATACATTATATATAACTAGCTGACCCGGCAAACTTTGTTTCGCCTCAAAAGCATTATATGAGTTAATAAAAGTTTTTTCTTAAATAAAAGTAAGTAATAATAATTAATTCTTATTACATCAGCTACCTACAAAAAAGTCCCGTCAAAATCGGTCCAGCCATTACAGAGATTAGCCGGAACAGACAGACAGACAAAAATTCTAACAAAAGTGTTATTTTGGTGTATATACCGTGCATATGTATATTATATGAATATTTATAGAGTAAATACATGCATTGCGTAAAAAGCGGCTATTTCAATATTACAAATAGATACTCCGATTTCATTTAATATAGACATTGATTGGCCAAGACATACTTAGAATTATTTCCAATCTCAGAAACTCTTTAGTTTCTTGCTTAAAGGATCTGATGGTGGTAATTTTACTTTGCCTCCGGCACAACATAAAACAGTTTATAGATCATTGTATTTCAACGCCTAACAATATCTATAAATTAATACCATGTCTCAAATTTTTACTGATCTGGCACAATAATCTATTGCCAGATCATAGAGAAATGCAGCTCGTTCCAAAATCACAAGAGCACTGCGTCTGCGGAATCTCTTAATTTCATTAAGTCGCGCGGCTGTTTTTGTGTTTGACGTGTCCGATATGGTTATATTTATTATAAGAATACAAATCTGACATAGCAATAGGTCTCTTCTGATCAATCTCTCCCTAGTCATCAGTGCAGTTAGCACGTGAAATTGCTCTGCGCACATTACATAGACTGCGACTACCATCGTGTTCTCCTCGGGGTCATAATATCTAATTAATCTTATTAAGAAAAGTTCAACAATAATAAATCACGTAACGTATACGTTACAATTTGTAATTGTAGTTATTTGACTAATGTCAATATTCATAACTTATTTATTTTCCCATACAAATTCATCATCATTTTCCTGCCTTGTCCCATTCTTAGTGGGGTCGGCACAACATGTCATTCTTTCCAACTATCCATGTTGTCAAAAGTTTTAGCTCCTTCTAATCGTCCGAATAGTTGGTGGTCTTTGCGGTGCTCTTCCAGTATCCTGTCGATCCTAGTCGCCAGGTGCTGGTTAAAAACAACACTTCTAAAGGAGTACCGTTCCTTCTATTGAAATGAATAGTGACGATATCGGTACAAATTGATAAATTTGTGTGAAATATGTGCACTTCACGATGCGAAAGTTAGACTGATCAGAGAGAGACGACTCACCACATCTTTTTCATTTATAGTGGATGCCATCTGAACTGATAAATCATCGTCACTTTCTTCGTGGTAACCTACAACAACTTAGACAAAAATGGCATTCCGTTGCTTCATAATGTTACCGCCACTGCGATGCTCCCTTGAAACCAATGCATTATTGAAATTTTATTACAGTTTTATTACTTCAAAAATAACTTTTCCAAATATTTACATGATTTTAATAATTAAAAACTGCAAACCTTCAAACATATTACATGACAACAGATTTTGACATTTGATTAAAAGTGTAATGTCAATATCCATCGCATTGTTTTGCAGTTTCCATAGTTACAGATCGTTTGTATGGGGAAATTAAATTGTATTTTTTAGTATTTTACTCGCAATTTATCCCTATTTACTCTATCCTATATCCGTCTCCTGGCTCTAAGCTACCTCCCTACCAATTTTCACCCAAATCTGTTCTGCCGTTCTTGAGTTATAAGTGGTGTAACTAACACGACTTTCTTTTATATATATAGATTATATTATAAAATAAGCATATTAAAAATATTCTAAACCGTATTTAATTAAAGTGGCCAACTTAATTTTAGGACAGGAACTATTATGGAAACAGTTCTCCTCATACATCGTACAGTATTATATCGAATTTAAAGAGAAGTAGAATTCAAAACTTTATCAATAACCTTGAGTCAACTTTTACGGATTTGGAAACGGATGCTACTACTTCAATTTCCGCTGAAATCGTTTCTTTGTTCCTATTCGACGATCGCAAATGGGATCTTATTCTTTGCGTTATACGTTATAGTAAGAAACAGGATGGAACATTTACAAATATAATTGGTACATGGTATTAATAATGTCCAAACAGGAAAACAACTTTTAACAGTGGTAGAGCCAAGCAGTTCGCTGGATGAATGGGCCGTGTCGACCGGTGAAATACCACGACGTCTCAGAAGATCGACGTAAAGTGCCGCTCATGCCGCGTTTCGTTCGTTGAGAGAGGTACCTGGAGGCCCACCCCCTTCATCATTTTTTCATATCCTACTCCCTTAAAGGTCGGCAACGCAATGGTAACACTATATGTGTTGCTGGTGTCAATAGGCGGGGCAGGTTGCTTCTCATCAGGTGACACGCTTGCTCGTTTGCCTTCCTATCTTATTAGAAAAAAAAACAAATGTAAAAAAATAATTAAAAATAAATAAAAGAGATATGAAAATTCCCAATGATAATTAAAGTCAGCGAACAATTCATTATTCCGAAGGTTTGTTTTGACACAAATTGTTTAATTAACGCTTATTCCTCATTTGCCCCTGCGAGTATATTTATATTGGTATTTTACGATTCCTGTTATTTTGTATGATTTGAATAAATAGAGTATTGCCGCAAAAATTACGATCTTTTAGGACCCACCCCCCCCTCATTCTTTCATATCCTACTTCTACTACTACCCTTAAAGATCGGCAACGCAACAGTAACGCTATATGTGTTGCTGGTGTCACCAGTAGTCTCGTAGTGGATTCAGTGGGACTCATGTATTCTGACTTTTAATTTTTTCTGATTTCTATACTGGTTAACAGCGATAATTGTATGAAAACCTCTGTACAACAAATAATAGTTTGGGTACCTTTACAGAATATGTCTTGATTTATACAAAGTAAAATTACCCATTCTCTATTCGTAATAAAAGCGTCAAGTAAAATAAAACTAAATTATTTATTATTTAATTATACATATTTAAAAATATATTAATTGTTAACCTCTTCCTTTATTACTTCCTTTTTATAATAATACATAAGAATTCAGGCATTACTAGTCGAGTTTACAACTATTTTCTGTATAAGGAATTTGTGAATTGTTTGTTAATGTAACAATGAACTGAATAACATCGGAGGTTAACTGAAAGTTTTAATAGTACATTGAGTTAGACAGCAATATTCTAGAAAATGTAAGATAGTCGAAGCATAAAGTACTAAGTTTTAAATACGCTATAACAGGTATATTCTTCCTTTTTAAGTCATGTTTAAAATCCATAAATGCAATAAAATATCAATATTATAGGTTATATCGTTGAAGCACTCACGTTAAAATCAGCACTCTGGGACCGTTTAGCGACGGGTAAGTGTACGACGTCTAGACAAAATAAATTATTACAAAAATTTAAAACTTATACTCGAGCTGAACCGTTCATGGGGCAAACTGTGTGACTCTACCAATGTTAAAACGCAAGTAAATAGCTTCGGGAATAAGCATGGACCTTGTTTGAAGATGAATAAGCAAATTAAGTTCAATTGGTTATGTATACCTACTGCTAATGGTTTCTTGAGTAAGTGGGCTAAAACCGTGTCATGCCACACCCGCGTTTCTCTAACAATAGTGCATAATAAACGAACAAAATATTTATCAAATTGTGTTTGACTCAAGTATATTGATAGCGTGCGGCGATGTTTGACGCGTTTGTCAAACAGTGTACGTATTTGTCAAACAATCTAATTGTTTGTCGGCTTTTAATGAATATCTTGTTTGATGTATTGTGAGATGAAAACGTGCAGTTTGTTAAACATGTTTGATATCGGGGCCTTAAAACGCTAGGGATTTATTGCGAATTTGTCTTTATGTAATTCCCATATGAATCTTTTAGCAAGTAGAACTTAATTGATGTGTCATCACGTCGTCTTAAAAATAGGGAAATCTAGAAAAATCGCTAAACAAGAAATTGTAGCGACTTCGGGCATATAAAATACATACAAGCAACATTACATAAAAATACTTACATACATAATTTCACGCCAGATCCCTTGCGGGGTAGGCAGAGAGAATGGAGCGTCATAAGGCACGATTCTTACACACCTAACTCCCTTCGTTGACTTTTATAACTCTTTTTATGTACGCGCGTCGAGTTTTGAAATACTTTGTTCTTAAATATTTTTTCAATCTATACCTATTTTTATCGTATAACAAATTGATTTTTCATTTCTCATTCGAAAATCTGTGAGCTAGTTCCAACGATTCTTGATTTTCCTATCAAATAGAAAAACAGGTAGGAAAATTATTGTGTATTTTAAATTAGCTTTCTTTGTTAATTACAGTGTATTATTGTTAAATGATGGTATATTTAAAATGAAAATATATATGACACTAAAACAAACTTTAGGATTATATCGCGTTTATTTATTACCAATTTCATTAATTTCCCGACGTTTTGAACTCTTTACAGAGATCATTTTCACGAGTGATGAACTTTCACGAGTTCATTTCATTTTGTTTTAGTGTCATGAACGTGATTCGCGAAAGTCTTAGAGAAAAATAAGTTAAAATATATAGTTGAATATAGTGTTAAAGTTGATACAGCCGTTTTTGCTGGAACACGTTTAAAAGTGATTGAACAAAAAATAAATAGCTCATTAAATTTTGCTTCACGCTTTCGAAACAAAGTTGCAAAGTATCTGATCTCTTGCCATCTCGCAAAAGAATTGGAATGAACTCAAGTAACTAAGTAAGCAAATAATATTAGTTTTATTTTCCTAAAATGATTAATGCGAAAAATCGTCGAATTTTTATGTCAACCACGTACTTGCGTAATCTTTACGTCACCAGGATTTAATCGTTTCAATTTATCGATTTAACAGTACTAGATAAAAAAAATAATAAATCTATTACTAGTAACATTTACAATGATACTAGTAATAGATTTACTACTAGTAACATTAATTAATAAAACTTATCCAGTGGCACACGGCACACGGCTGATCCATTCTGATCCAGAGGTCCGGGTTCGAATCGCCCGGTGTGGCAATAGGCGAGACGAGGCTTAACATCCGCTGCTTACACCTTCGAGTAACAAAAGGCGTGAAGTTATGTTATGTTATATTATATTGTACAAACACGATATTATCCCTTTCAACTTACGTAAAAGGCTGTTCAATTGGTTAATACCATACCACCGCAATAACGGATCCCAACACGTATGAATATTATATTTTTATTGTAGCTCATATTTTACAACCTGATTTTATTCTAAATTCTTAGTAGAACACAAGACAGGAAGGCGATTATTGGGAAAATACTGTAGTTTATTCCGAGTGGTTAATACTAGATTTAAAATAACATAACTTCACGCCATTGTTAACCGAAGGTGTAAGCAGCGGCTGTAAAGCCTCGTCTCGCCGTTATGTTTACGTCCCAAATGGAATAGGTGGCGAGCCTGTTGCCATACCGGGCACAAAGTTTTCAGTCATCGATATTTATCACACATAACTTTCCGAAAACAATTTGGAAAAGTCATTGGTTTGAGCCAGTGTCAGGATTCGATTTCTGGATTTCGAAACCGTGTGCTCGACCACTAGACCACCGAGATTTAAAATAGTTATTTACACGGTCACAATAGAAAAAGTCTCATAAAAACTGTTATTAAACACAATAACTTATTATGTTTTGTTAACTTCCGGTTAAATTCAAAAATGTCGGTTAGAATAATATAAGATTTTAAAATAACAGTCTATTCTAAAATTACGATGATTTATTTGCAGTTAAAGTTTTGTTTTAATTGCTTTAAAAGCAATTCAGTTTGAATTAATTAAGTTACCATAAATCAAGTAATTAATTTTTTTTCTCTTGCTGTGTGGGGCCGGCTTAGAATACCGCCACCCCATCTCTTCCCGTGGGTGTCGTAAAAAAAAAGGCGACTAAGGGAAAAGCTAGAAGAATGGGCAGCAGCATTCACTCTCAAGAAAATACAGCCTACTGCGATCGCCAACCCGCCTGCCAAGCGTGGCGATTATGGCAAAAACCCCCCATGATTGAACGGACCGGCAGTTATGGCGCTCTATGTTCTATGGGGGAGGCCTATGTCCAGAAGTGGACCTCAAAAGGCTAATGATGATGATGATTTTCTCTTGGCATTGGAAAATATTAGCGCAACAAGGGAAAAAACCCACTATTATTTCTTTCTTGCTACTCTTTAAGTTATGCCAAAGAAAGAGATTATATATATGATGACGTTTACCGGGTTAGCTAGTAACCCGGCAAACGTCTTCTTGCCAAAAAATAAAATTTAAAAAATAGAGGTTGATTGTAGTGGGTTGAAAATTTAGGGTTGTATGTATTTTTGTATCCCGTTTTATAAAAAATAAACAAAAACAAATATATCAGAAAATTAAAAAAAAAAATTAGTGATAATAAAATAATTAATTTCATGAGAATCGGTCAAGCCGTTTCGGAGGAGTATGGAAACGAAAATTGTGACACGAGAATTTTATATACTGGAAAAAGTGTACCGCCTTAAGAATAACTAAAAACACCATAATAAAAATTACAAATCATCATCATTACATATAAAAGAAAGTGCTTACCGCTGTCTTTCTTCTTAAATGGTTAGATCTTTAAAACTACGTAACGGATTTTGATGCGGTTTTTTTACTAGCTAGAATATGTCAACGGTGGTTCGTATGTAAATTCATGTATACTGAAGCAAATAAAAATTTATAATATTCAAGATTAGATATTTGATAGATCAAAACAATGTACAACTTTAAAGCTCTACAATAAAGTCCATGATGGTCTATGTCTATCTCGTAGGGAGAACCCACAATGCCTATTTTTATTTCTGGGTCAACTAATTATTTGGGTCAACAAGTAATAATAGTAAATCGTATAACTAGTAATAATTGTAAATCGTATATAACACACATACCGTCATGCAATATTCAAAAAACTAAGCAATCGATCAAATAAATTAGAATTAGAATCAATGAATTAGACAACAGATGTTAGTACATACATACTTTAAACGTATTGCCTGTTGGATAAAGGTTCGATCTAAGCGCAATTTACTTTCCATCGGCAAAAGTACTGACATTTGCCGATGCTTTTGCCGTGTCGTTTTTATATTCTCATTGTATTATATTTACTTGGTGCCCTATGAAAAGGTCGTGACCCAACCGACAGGTAAATTATATAGGTGATAGATCAACTATGAACCTACCTGCTGTCAAACCGCTGTCCACTACACACAAATATTTACCTCACCCGGACCGCACCGGTGACTTTACTCACTGATAAGGACATACAAATTTAATTTGGCTACAATATTTGTTTCCTGTTACCCAATTCCCAAGGCGAGCTGTTCATATAGAAAAAGACATCTCTCCGGCTCTTACATATCATGGAATATATTTAATAAAATTTTTCCTCGCCAGATATTTTATAACAGATTTCTAAGGTATGTAAATATGGTACATATTTGAAAACTAAAATCTAGATTTAAAATAGATTTAATCTATCTATATAATAAATGTTGAAAGTGGAGAATTCAACTGGTAATTTGACGATGTATTCTTTAAGAAAGCTAAAATATATGTTGTAATTAGCAAAACCTTTTTAAAAGTCACTTGATAGTTAATTTTTAAACGCATTGCCCATGGGACCAAAAACTTTATGAGGCAACACTTGACAACGCTGCCGTATGCCACCTCAAATGTGCATGCCGTGACGTAAAAACTGTCGTTTCCTGATTTAACTTATATGGTTTTATCAATGATTATGAAATGTTTTTTTTTAATTATTTTGGTTAATTGACAGTCTCGGTGTTCCAGTAGTAGAGCAGACGGCTTCTGATCCAGAGCTCCGGGTTCGAATCCTGACACTGACTCACACCAATGACTTTTCAAAATTGTTTTCGGAAGTTAAGTGTGTTAAATATCGATGACTGAAAACTTTGTGTCCGGTATGGCAATAGGTTCGCCACCTATTCTATTTGAAACGTAAACAGAACGGCGAGACGACATTAACAGCCGCTGTCTACACCTTCGGGTAACAAAAGGCGTGAAGTTATATTATGTGTATTATTTTGGTTAATCTTATTACCAGTCAACGTCACAAGCTACCTCCTATATTAATTAAATTCAGTTAGCTCTCCCTAGCGCTATTTATAATAAATAAATTCAAAGTCATTCGACAAACTTTCATTTCATTTCTTTGGAAATTTAAAGTCACCTGTCGCTGGCAACAGATAGTTGGAAATAAAATTCCTACACACACTTACTTAAATTATCTTTCCTTTCCTCTTAAAAGGTCCTAGTAGACAGGATGGATGAAATCAAACGGAAAAAGCTTTCAACGTTCAATGAATCCATTTCATATAAATTTTAGGTAAGTTAAGAACGTTTTTTCTTCGACTTGTGTGATTACGCGATTTACCAAAGTAAATAATGATGTAAACTTTTGACTTCACGTCTTTAATATCAAAGTCAAAATAAAAATATATATCTGAGAAAAGTCAAAATAAGCTTTATTTTCCGTATCGATTATTGTCTTCACAGACACTTAAAAATAGGCAACAAGTACAATTGAACTTATTATTTCAAATGAATTACTTAACACGAGCCCTTGAGGAAACAAACTCCGTGGAACAAGGATTCCGAGCGTAGGGGCTATCATGAGAAGAATCGGGTAAGAAACTCATGTGCCAGATACTTTTTTTCAACTATTAAACATAAATAACTATAATATTAATATCGCTACTAAAAACAAAGCAGTAGACTCGTGCACAAAAGGTGTAGCAGCCAGAATACTCGACCATCACAGCTATGGCCCAAGCAAATTAACATCAACCTCCTAAAGAGAAATTCTCTGCAAATATAATAGTCGAGAGCAATAGACGCGATAACTTTTATTAAGAGTTATGTACCTACATATATTATAAACAATATCAATATCATTAGGTGCAGGCAGAGGCATAAGTTTTGCCCGTTTCTGTTAACTAGCGTTAACTAGAGGGTCGTATAGAACGCTGGCATACACAATTTTCTGAGATATTTCAAATATTTAAACATACGTTTAAATTATAACGTGCGGCATTTGAAGATTTAAGGAATTTCACCTTTGCTAGAACATTGTTAGCAACATAAGTCTCCAATGCGTAAGGGTTGGTTAGCATTTTAATTTTAACTTCAAAGTTTATACGTATCGACTCACATCATTGACTTTTAGAAAGATTTCTATAGTAAAATCTAGCGTGTCCAAGCATAATTACCGCTGCCAACTCTACCATCTATTATGGCCATGACATTACAAACAGACTGATAAATTGTAAAAGAATTTATCTCAGAGCTTTTTTTCCTGTCTTTTACTAAATCAACATTCTTGCCAAGTAAACCAAGAGAACTATCGATAAGACTTTTCTCAACTTACATACTGGTAATCTTATTGAGAAATCTTTTTATTTGACTTCCAAACAATATTGTATGTAGTAAGTATTAGTAAATATTCTAATATTGCCATAGAACATCTAGCGAGATTAAAAAAAATCATATCTATTTTCATAGTAAAAAAAAATCTCTTTTATTTCAGCGAAAAGATTCAGGATAATCGTTCACCGTGTTTACATAGCTAAGTCCGGAACAAGTGGTGAAAACTCGTGGGGGGAAAAAGAGCCAGCCGAAAGTTAGTTCGTAGTGACAGTGACATATTCGTTAAGTTCCAGTTTGTTCAAATAAAAGCAATTGGTGTTTTCCTCTTCTGTATGAAAATCCCTGTTTTGACTTGATTTCCTTGAGATACAATCTATTTAATAGATTAAACATAAAACATAAATTGTGTCTAATTATTAAGTAACAACACTAAAATTAAAAACATTAATGTTATAAATAAAAATAAAATTTTATATTGAGGTAAATATTTATAACATAACATAACTTCACGCCTTTTGTTACCCGAAGGTGTAGGCAGCGGCTGTTAAGCCTCGTCTCGCCGTTATGTTTAAGTTCTAAATGGAATAGGTGGCGGACCTATTGCCATACCGGGCACAAACTCTTCAGTCATCGATATTTATCATACATAACTTCCGAAAACAATTTCTAAAAGTCATTGGTGTGAACCAGTGTCGGGAATCGAACCCGGACCTCTGGATCAGAAGCCGTGTGCTCGACCACTAGGCCACCGAGACTTTATTATTAACCTATTCTCAATAAGTTATCAACTAAATATATGGGTTGTTGCAACTTATATCCTTTTGTTTCAGTTTTGCTGCACGAATGGGTCGCCTCGACCGGTGAAATACTACTACGTCTCAGAATACTGGCGTAAAGCTACTTTTGCCGCGTTTTGCTCGGTGAGAGAGGTATCCGGAGGCCCAATCCCTTTCCCCCTACCCTTCCTATCCCATTTCTGACCCCGTCCATTTCCTATTGTAAAGGCCGGCAACGCAACTGTGACACTATATGTGTTCTGGTGTCCATGAGCGGCGTTTGTTGCTTACCATCGGGTGACACGCCTGCTCGTTTGCCCATAAAAAAAATACCATAAAAAATATAAATTAATATTTAAAGTGAAATATTTTCGTAAATTCTCCACTTAATGATTTTCCAATATCTCCGAAATATCTAAAATTCCTTCAGGAAGGACCCTGGCCCTTGTCATTTATTAATACGTGTAGGCATTTATCAACGGACACATCATCGGTTTTGAATTTGCACGTCATTTGTGTGAAGCGTTTCTTAATAAAGACATTTTCCTAAGACAAATGCCTTGTTTATTTGTCTGTGATTATATGAATGGTAATATGTGGGTGATAATTGCTATAATCATTAAGCTGATGATACTTTGTTTCTCTTAATTTATCAATTATTTTTAACTTATAGCATGTCAGGAGCCATAAAGCCCAACGGGCATGTAAGACAAGAACTATGAAAGTCGAATAAGCGAGTGAGGTTAGTAACAATATTGCCTTATGGCGCTCTGTTCTTTCTGCCTACCCCGTAAGAGACTTGGTGTGAAGAATTGTATGTACGTACATTTCTTTTAAATTAAGTTTCTGACTCCACCTGATAAAATTTATGAACAAAATGCCTTGGGCTGTTTAGTACCTTTTTCACGACAGGGTTTACCCCGTCTACATTTCGTATATATGGATAATATTTATAACGTGGTTTCACTAATTTGTGGCACAACTTGTGGTAATTCCTCGCTACACTTATTAATTTGATATAAGGATTTAATGGCATTATTTCAAGAAATCATTGATTTGAGCTAGAATTCCATTTTACGACCTGTTGATTCAGATGCAGGTTACTCGACCTCCAGAGGAGACTTAGAAAATATAAACTTCGTAAGTCCAGTCCGGAGGTTACCGTGGAGTCAGCAACAATTCTGCTACTAATACGATACTCAGAGTATAATGTTGCACTTGATATAAATTAATATTAAATTCTCGGAAGAAGTGAGGTTCTATGTTAAATACAAGCACAAGTAATAGATATTACATTTTATAGTTAGAATAAAAAAATTAAGTATTTCTAAATTGAAAAAAAAAGGTTTATCAAGATGACAAAATGAAAGTGAAGATTGAACTAACGATCAATATAAAGCCACGAATCATTCACTCTTAGGACTGCTCACTTGATATCGTTTCATTTTTATTTTGACAAAATAAAATTTCACTAGTCCGTGCATTACCTGCAGTACAATCTATAATAATAATTAAATTAAACCTAATCATATCAATGAAGATAACGGAGAAAGTATTGCTTAGGGTTTTAACAGTGGCAGAGCCAAGCAGTTCGCGGCATCAATACCACGACCTCTTAGAAGATTGTTTGCCGCGTTTCGTTCGGTGAGAGAGGTACCCGAAGGCCCACCTCCCTTTTCCATCCTACTCCCTTAAAGGTGAGTAATGCAAATGTAGCACTATATGTGCTGCAGGTATCCATGGGCGGCGCTGGCTACTCACCATCAGGTGACACGCATTCTCGTTTGCCCTCTTATCCCATAAAAAGGTTGTTAGGGAAATAAACCAAAGATGTCAGAATATTTGTGTGTCTATCTGTATGCTCGTACTTGTATCACGTAAATACTACTGCATAGTTTTGAAATGAATTTTGCTGTTAAACTTACAGGTTGAACTTATTTAAAGACATAATTATTAAGCAGGAATCAAAATAATCAGTAGTGTTGATGTATCAATTGCCGCTGTACTTACGAGTATTAAATGTCGGAAAGTGTGTGTGTATTGTGTATTTAGATTTTTTTCAGTTGAACAGACATAAATAATTCAACCAGTAATTTTTTTATTTAGTTAGTTAAAAACTTCGATATATTTAGATGATGATAATTAAAGTACACGACAAATTCGAATCAGCAGAAAATTCAACTTGCCCTTTGCCTTGTTGTTAATAGAATCGAAAAATAATGGAATAATCTTACAGGTATTAGGGTTATGTTCTGGACAGCTTGTCCTTGGCATCGAGTATTTCAATTGTTTTTTCTTTTTCGAATTATCTGTTATTGTATTTTTCGTGAAACTCTTTTTTAATTCACCGTTTTATCTCAATTATGGTCTCTTGTTTGTATAATTTTATAATGTTATATCCACAGAAATAGATCAAGATAGAACGGCGAATAGGCGTGGCAAGCGTGCCAAAACCCTGCACTATATTGCATGCTTTTCGAAACTCGCTCTCATTACGCAACGAGCGTTCCTGCCATGCGTTCAGGACGTAAAAAAATAGATAAAACGTCACATATATGCCTTATTATGCTGTGAAAAATTGTAAAAACAAAAGTAGTGAATCAAATATGAAAAAAGGAAATATTTCGTATGATCAGTAAGTACAGAAAATCAGTAGAAAGTATTTTTTTGAGATTATAAATTATTGTTTTACTTTTACTATGTTCAATAATTACGATCACAAGTTGTATATTTTTTCGTTATGATAAATATCCATTGCTGTCCGCATTCAACGCTCGTATACAAAAACATTGCGCGTATAAATTATACGCGTAATGTACGTCGAATCGAACGAAATACACAATACACCTGCCAGTTGATCGCTGTGTCTGTTAATCGCTGTGATTCGAATGTTAGAGATGGGCACTCCATGTATCGTTGAGTCTTAGGACTTATCGATAAATTAATTCAATAATAATTTGAGTATCAGCTCATATCTTGCTTTGTCCCTACTTTATTCTAACACCACAAATTTCAACCAAAGTGTTTCGTAATTACATTGGCAGCAGTTTATTTGACAGTATAAGTTTTCACCAATTTGACCAATCGCCGATGGAAAATCATCTCGTTCTTCTCAAATGGGCAGTAACCGAGGTATATGTAGACGTTCGGCTTCGTTATTTAACCAGGACTGTGAGGCCAACCCTTACAAAAAGGCAAATATTTAATAAATATGTATAGTTTCAAGGACAGTAAAATATTTATAATTAAATTTTATATACTGTTGGAAAAATATGTTTTAGGTTTTAATATGTCGGATTGAAGTATTTAACATGTTTTACTTTCTATGATTATCGTTACAGAAAATCAATAAAGTTAGTAAAATATAAAAATAATAAAATTATCACACGTTGCCGATATTAACATCGATAATCTAATGTGAGTGTCTCCTAACTAGTCGCCGCGCTCACAATGAAAATGACGTCACGCTGAGGGCGTGGTTTTTCAAAAAAGTGACACGCTCGAAATGTATGGAAATATGCCATCGCGGCCGTTCTATCTTGATTTATTTCTGTGGTTATATCCATTGAACAACGACCTTCACTGTCGTGTGTATTTGATGAAACGTATCACAGGCAGTGTAGGTATCACCGTGTGCGTAATGAAATTATTTTTATTTTTATCTATCTTATATTCAATAAAATTTCATAAACATATCGTTACAAAATGCTCATTTGTCGACCCTTTTTAACTCGGAACCCCGACAGTTTGGACTTTAAAATAATGGGCAACATATTATTAACATCATATTCTACTTTCAATTAGTATAGAATTGGTCGAATAAACACGACTTGTAACAACAACTACAACAACGTGGTAAGCAACTTCTCACCGCCTGTGAACACCGTGGTGCGTTGTCGTCCTTTAAAGGAGTAGGAGGGGAAAGGAAGGGGAAATAGACACGGGCCACTTTACGCCAATATTCCGAGAGGTCGTTGTATTTCACCTGTCGGACCGGGCCATCCATGCAGCGAACTGCAAGACTCTACCACTGTTACTAAGTGTACTGCTACTGGTAATTAATCGTATACTGGACTGAAACGTTTCAGGCAACCCGGATGACTTTCTTTACATATTAAATTTCATATAATATACGTTCCATCAAACAAACACGACCTTGAACGTCGTTGTTCAGCGGATCTCCTACTAATAATACAAAATTATAATAAGACATATAATAAAACACTATAGGCATGATATTATCATGCCTTTAGTGTTTTATTTGGGAAAAAAATGGTTATTGATCTTACTCCGTTCAAATGGAATCGAAGGTTGAAACTAAATTATGTTTTAACATAAACATCATACTGTATCGTATTGCTTACCATATGCTTTGAACAACTAACTGATACTAAATGAACAGTATAAGAGTCTCATTATCTCTTATTAGCATGTGCTTCCTTAGTGCTTAGAATATTAGCACGACCTATCGGAATATTATAGCAACAATCATCAACTAACACGAACAATATTGCAATTGAAATTCATGATAAATATACAATTGACAAAAGTAATCCTGAACTGAAACCGTTCCGCATTCAAGCATTTAAAGTTTTACGAAGGAACTTGATTAGCCATTGAGTAACCGAAAGAATTTGTGGTCCGCTTTCTATATCCGCATTAATTTTAGTGAGCCAATATTGCAATGTAGCCAATTTGCGTACCAGATTTTGAGCAGGGATAACGCCTCTTTGGAATGAGATCTTAAGTAAAGTAGTAATTGTTAATAAACACTAATATTTGTTAATTATTGTTTTAGAATTAATTTGAACCTTTAGTCACTGAAACTTTCAAAGTAATTAACATAATCAATATTGTCATTTTTCTTGATATTTTAATTAAATTGAAAACCGTTTGATGTGGAAATTAAACTATAGTTTCACTTAATAAATATAACATAAACATAACATAACATAACTTCACGCCATTGTTACCGGAAGGTGTAGGCAGCGGCTGTTAAGTTTAAGAACCTATTGCTATACCGGGCACAAAGTTTTCAGTCATCGATATTTATCACACATAATTTTCCGAAAACAATTTCGAAAAGTCATTGGTGTGAGCCAGTGTGAGGATTCGAACCACGACCTCTGGATTCAGAATCCGTGTGCTCGACCACTAGGCCACCGAGAGAATTAAATATTGTAATAATAAATTAATTAATTTGATGGAATGCTAACTCAAAAATTTTATGTCATTTAATTACTTGGTTTTACTTATATAGCTCTATGTTAAAGGCATAACATTTTTATATGTTTAAAAATATAAAGTCGAATAAAACTCCCTGATCTATTATTATTATTCAGGTTTTTTTAACCATATTAAAAATAATAACGGATTACTACTGATTTCGAATAATTTTGTCTATTATTAAAATTTCCCCTTTCTCAGTGAGCCCGGAAAACCCTAGCTCAGTAGACCGTGACGGTAGTAGATGAACATTTTATACGTGATTGAATTGTCTTCGAATCTCGTTTACGTGACCTCTACAATTAATATATAAGGTTATTTTTTA
Source organism: Euproctis similis (assembly GCA_905147225.2). Classification (NCBI taxonomy): domain Eukaryota; kingdom Metazoa; phylum Arthropoda; class Insecta; order Lepidoptera; family Erebidae; genus Euproctis; species Euproctis similis. The sequence continues at coordinate 4,909,865 of LR990108.1, forward strand.
CATTACAATTAATTTAGGTATGTAGTGTAATGGTATGTAGTGGTATGTAGTGATTTAATCTATAAATAAAATAAAATTTATTTGCTCAAAATGCAGGTTGAATTACAATAGGTAATAAAAATTAAAATGTCCCATATACATTTTGCCGTGCACCGGCATGCAAATTGTCATATAAAATAATAATAAAAAATGAAATAGTCAAATTAAAAAACAAAAATCTAAATTAATTTATTTCTGTGTCGTTAAGGTAATCTGTCATATTATAATATGCTTTTCTAATCAGAAATGATTTTACAGTGGTCTTGAATGCAACAAGGTTTAGGTTCTTTCCAACATTTAGGCAATATATTAAAAAGAATAGGAGCCATACAAAAAATACTTTTGCTCATTAAGGCAGTATGTGATTTGTGCATACAAAGCGTAGTCTTATCACGTCTGTTTCGTTGAGACCAATTCACTAACCTTGGGAATAAACTAGAATTTCTTTTTACAAACATCACTACTTCAAATATATAAAGGGATGGTAGTGTTAGTATTTTCTGTCACATTTATGAGGAACATACTTCTAATACACCTCTTTTGTACTTTAAATATGATATCTCTGTTTGTTGAATTTCCCCAAAATATTATCCCATATCTAAGTCTTGACTCAAGTAGTCCATGGTAGGCAGTAAGTAAAGAATCTTTATTAGCTACCCTTGATAATGAGTATAAAGCATATGCACAACTACTTATTTTTTTGCTAGTAATATTTATATGTTCTTTCCAGTTAAGCTTTCTATCAATTGTTAGACCTAGGAATTTTGTTGAATGAACTTGGTCAATAGTAATGTCATTATATTTAATGTCAAGATTAGATGTTAATAGACGTTTGCTAAAATACATAATAACTGTTTTATTAACATTGATTTTTAAATTATTATTATCCAGCTATTCTATTAGATTTGGTTAATGTATTGACAATATCATTTTTATAAGTTTCTTTACATTTTAATGGGATAGTGATGGTACTGTCATCTGCAAAAAGTATCATTGGATATTCGATAGATTTTGGAAAGTCATTAATACCAATCGTGAAGAGAAGCGGTCCAAGTACACTACCTTGTGGTACACCATAAGTAACTATACGCTTTCCTGATGATAATATTACTTCTCTCTTTTTTAAAGGATCTATGGTACGTATTTATGTAAACTGTTCTCGGTTATGGAGATAAGAATATATAAGATTTTGGCAATTACCTCTCACACCATAGGCATCTAGTTTTTTTATTAATGTTTCGTGGGACATATAATCAAAAGCCTGCGTCATATTACAGAATATGGCACAAACCGGATTGTTTTTATCCATATTACTCATGACTGGATGTAAAAAGTCGTAGATAGCAAGATTTATTGTTTTATTCTGCCTAAATCCCTTGTGTTCATTACAAAGTAAACTGTTCTTTTCGAAATAATTATTTAGTTCTTTATATATATATTTTTCTACTATTTTTGAAAATATGGGAATCAGTGAAATAGGTCTGTAGTTTTCCATTAATTCTCTATCATTTTTTTTAAAAAGCGGTTTGATTACTGAAGTTTTTAAGGCACATGGAAATATACCTTCGGTAATAGTCAAATTAATAATATGACTTAATGGTTTGCAGATTTCATTTCCTACTTCTTTAATAACTTTTGTAAAAATGCCATCATAACCAACACTACTTGTATTTTTTAGATTAAGAATTATTTTTAATATATCATTTGATAGGCTTGGAGCAATATACAAATGCAAATACAAATATGGAGTCTCTTTTGCTATTAATCAATTTTGTTACATTATTACCAGAGTTTATTCTAGCAGAGTTTATTATAGCAATATTATTTTTCTGATATCACAGGGTATATGTTTGGGGTGATCTTTGTAAACATTGCAGTCAAAAAGTTGTTCTTATAGTTTTATGTATATATTATTATGGAAAATTTATTATATTTTAGTAATTTTGATGAAATTATTTACATTTTATTTTGAACATAAAATGAACTGATTATGATTGATGAAAAAAGTTGAGCCTTATGAGAGCTTTTAAGACTTTTACATTAATTTCATATTATAATGATGCTTAGTATCTTTATTATACACAAAAAATGATATTTTTATTTTCAAATCTCATTAAATATGCCTTTTAATCTATAATAATATGATAAGCGTAGAAAATATTCGCCTTCACATTATATAGAAACTCGTGTGCGATATAATTTAATATCAACTGAGACTAAGCGACCATGTCAATGTAAATAAAAAATTATCTTAAATAATGCACTAAACTAAACAAAAAACATTTTACGGGATAGCGGGGTAACGAGCAAGCGTATCATTTTATGGTAAGCAACTAATGCCGCCCAATGGAATCTGGCAAAACAGATAGTGCGACAATTGCATTGCCGGCCTTTAAAATAGAAAGGAATGGGTGGGAAATGAGATCAGAATGAAGAGATTAAGGGGTTGGGCTTCCGGACACCTCTCTCACCCAACAAAACGCGATTGATATTAAGAGAGGTATTTGTATTTCACCAGACGAGCCAAACCATGCATGCAGTGAACTGCAGGAATCTAACAATGTTACATTTCTTAATTTCCAATTCAAGGACCCATTTTCATATGTAAACAGTTTTGTACCATTAGGTAATGTTAATTTAAGAGCAAATCAGATGTTCAACATTAAATTAATTGACACAGGAAACCCTTAACAATTAAGGGTTTCCTGTATTAGTTACTAATTAATACTTGAAGGTCACAAGAGATTAACCCAAAACAAAGGTACTCAAATTTGACAAGTTAATATGTTAACACGCCTGTAAACAAAGGTAGGACAAACTAAAGGTCTCAGTTGTAAAACTATCTTGTACATTTCCGTTGAAGATGATTATTAAAGAAATCCATTCAACAAACCAAGAAACCTAAGACTGATGGAGAAACTTGGTCTCAGCAAAAGTTTTAAAGTAAGTGAGCACGCTCCAGTAGTTTCAGTATGTAGAAGGAATGAAGAATGAAGGTAGGACTATTATATATACAGCAGCATACTATATTTGAATATACTTAAATATACTAGCAGATCCCGAGAATCTCGTACGGCCTTGTTATATATCTTTATAACGAAAAAAGGCTAATGTTTTACTCATTTTAATAGTATCGGTGGTCCAGTGGTCGAGCACGCGGCTTCTGATCCAGAGGTCCGGGTTTAAATCCTGACACTGGCTCACACCAATGACTTGTCTAAGTTGTTTTCGGAAGTTAAGTGCGATAAATATCGATGACAGAAAACTTTGTGCCCGGTATGGCCATAGGTTCGCCACCTATTCCATTTGGGACGTAAACATAACCGCGAGACGAACCTTAACAGCCGCTGCCTACACCTTCGGGTAAGAAAGGCGTGAAGTTATGTTATGTTATTTTAATAGTAACGTGATGATATATGAGATTACTATATAACTTATTACTATTTTATAAATAACCATGTAGAATTATTACTAGACATTACTCGATTACTCATGTAAACTAAATTAAGGAGACATATTGAACAGAGCCTGTAATCAATCAAGCCAGTGTAATATGTCATTGTAGGCTCATTAAGAATTCTAGATATAACAACTAGAACCCATCAATATACTTTAAGTATTTGCAAAGATTTATGAGCACAGTGTATTTCACACTTTATATCTTCAAGTGATCGGAATCAGGTTATAAGACAGATCACGTTTTTATGGAAATGGAGGGAAACGAGTGCCGCCAATGTAATTTTGCAACAAAAGTGGACTGTAGTTGTATTTTCCGACTTTAATTCGGATGGACAGGAGATGGAAACAGGAAAACAAAGCCTCTGAATATCTCTCTTATCAAATGCCATTAACCACTTTACGTAGAAATTCGACTCTATCAGTGATGGCAAATTTCAAAAGTTTTCAAAATAAAACTAAAAATCTCTCTGTTTAGCTGTGGAAAGTGATAATTTTAATGTCATTCAAAGATGTAAAGTTCGTTACACCTAGAGTAAACTAATTTGCAGTAACATAGCATGTGATACTGTATGATACGTATAATACTTTCATGAGTAATCAGGTTAATGTGTGCTGAGCATCCCCTTTTGTAAATTAACGGGGCACGAGCCTATTCTACCGACCCACGTTGGTGGAGAAAAAAAACTGCTGTGTTAAGTGTACAAATATCTCTATTTCAACGTAACATTTTGTCTTGAGTTTGGATTTATAATATTTTCATTCTGCATTTTCCTACGATTGAGATTCTGACGGATCGTCGTTAGATTAATATAGTTGGTGTGATGGAATGGGTCAGCTTTTTGTCATACTATCATCATCTTCCTGCCCTGGTCTCATCATTTAGGGTCATCAATACGGGTTTTTCTTCACTATTCTATATCATTTGCTTCTTCCACACTAACATCCTTCTTAATCATGTTTTCTTATATCTTATCATATATATGTCTACGTTTACAGTCTCGGTGGCTTAGTGGTCGAGCACACGGATTCTGAAACCAGAGGTCGTGGTTCGAATCCTGACACTGGCTCACACCAATGAATTTCCAAAATTGTTTTCGGAAAGTTATGTGTGATAAATATCGATGACTGAAAACTTTGTGCCCGGTATGGCAATAGGTTCGCCACCTATTCCATTTGGGACGTAAACATAACGGCGAGACGAGGCTTAACAGCCGCTGCCTACACCTTCGGGTAACAATGGCGTGAAGTTATGATATGTTATGTTATCATATATTTTTTTGTCATACTCTGTCTGGGTACAAACAGTTCAGGCCTTATTAACAAGCACTCATAATTTAGACAAATAAATTTATTGTCGTTTCCCGTGATACTAGACTATTCAGACGTATTACAAAGGGAAAGAAATCAAATATTACTTTATTTATCTATTTTGTCGAATGGGATATTTTTAGTAGTCACAATTATACTTGCAAAACCAAGTTCAGTTATACAAATATAGATCTACTGTTGAGTTCTGAGAACAATACATAGATTCAAAGTGCTAGAAATTCTCCACGGGTTTTATTTAAACAAGAACAATTTTTTTGTGGTAGAGCCAAGCAGTTCGCTGCATGAATGGGCCGGCTCGACCGATGAAATACCACGACCTCTCAGAAGTTCGACGTAAAGTGGCTCATGCCGCGTTTCGTTTGGTGAGAGAGGTACCCGGAGGCCCACTCCCCTTCGCCATCCTTTCCTATCCCTATACTCCCTTAAAGGTCGGCAACGCAACAGTAACACTATATGTGTTGCTGGTGTCCATTGGCGGCGCAGGTTGCTTACCAACAGGTGACAGGCTTGCTTGTTTACTCTCCGATACCATAAATAAAAATAAATAAAAAATAAATAAGAACGAAACTGTTTTGTTTAATCAAAAGATTGAAAGGTTTGATTACTTTGTCTTACTTTCGAGTATTCCACAATTTAGTTATTTTATTAGGAACTTTCTAAACAGTTGTGACTTGAGAATTAAGATGGCTTTTAGTTTTTTAAAACATTGTCTATTAATTAAGTTGAACTCTAAAAGAGTAAGGAGAAAATTTTTCTCTGTAAGGCTTTCAGGTAGGTACTGATATTTATTTCTAGACTGTTATCCGGCGCGTGATCTTTATTTATTCATCGTTTGCTAATCAAAGATGTTCACCCAACTCAATTCGCTAAACTTAAGCAAAATTTTTTGTATATATCTTGTATTAAAAGATACTCGCAATTGTTAGCTCATTGATGCCAGAAAATGTCTTTTACAATAGTTGTACATTAGTGGTAACTAATCACTGTTTCAAAATCTTTTCGATATTTATAGGTGATATATATTTTTTTTTTTTTGACGCAGTGGAATGCATTTACGCATACCCCGACGTCCCCACGGACGGCTCCGTGGCGACTTCGGGGGTATGTGGGACTCACCGGCTGGTGTGCAAGGCCGGAATACCCACTAAACCACTGCGGCGCACTTCTCCGTCGTAGTTGGGGCGCCAGGGGGTCGCGGTTAGCATTCTACCCTGACGCCCCGACGGAACCCGGCCAGCTACGGAGCGCGCGAGCGCGGAGGGTGACTTAGCCGGGCGACGACCTCATCGTAGGTACGCCCATTTAGGGCTGGGGGAGAAGGCGATCGTAGTGACGTCGCCTCCTCACTGGCCTCGCTCGGCGGAGCGGGTCTGCGTCGGCAGCGTTTTCACGCTCCCGCTCCGCGGCCTCCTTCAGCGAAATCACCGACTCGCTGAAGTCGGCGACTGCCTGCCAGCACCTGTCGCTGCTGACCATCGCGCTCACCACTGCCGGCAACGACAGGTCCCCGCCTATGACGGCGATGAGGTCGTTCCTCTGCTCCTCCCAGGCGGCGCACACCTGGAGGGTGTGGCGCGCCGTGTCTTCAGGCGCGCCACACTCGACGCAGCCCGGAGACCTCTCTCTCCGGGCGATCTGACACAGGTACTTACCGAAGCAGTCGTGCCCGGTAAGCATCTGCGTCAGTCGGAAGGTCAAAACTCCGTGACGGCGGCCAACCCATCGACTGAGGACAGGAAGCACCGCCGCCACGGTCTCCGCTCCTGCAGATGGGGCTCTGAGATATTGGCCCCATCTGCATAACATTACGTTTTGGGCCGCAGCCCTTACCCTCCCAGGATCAGGAAGCTCGCCCCTACCGCGCGCCTCCGTACGGTGGTGGTAGACCACTGCCAGAACGCGGGCCTGAAGTTCCCATGGTGGGTCGCCCGCCAAGACCGTAGCTGCCGTCCACGACACGATAGAATGCCTTTCTTCCTTAACCTTCGCTATCCTAATCCCTTAAAGGTCGGCAACACAACTATATGTGTTGCAACTGTCTTTGGGCGGCGTTGGTCACTTACCATCAGATGGCACGCATGCTTGTTTGCCCTCCTATTCCTAAAAAAAATCCAGAGAAAGGGGATCGTGCCTCCGGAAACTTGCCTCACCGAAAGAGACGCGGCACGAGCCGCTTCACGCCGATATTCCGAGAGGTCATGGTATTTTACCAGTCAAGCCGGCCCATTCATGCAGCGTACCGCAAGACTCTACCACTGTCAACAGAAAGCATTTAGTAGAAAGTACCACAACCACTTTGACACGTTACATTGAATAAAAAAATAGCTATTGAGCCACTATTCGAGAGTTGGTCAGTGTTTCTAACAGAAAATTTGCCTCTTTTTGAGTATCATTTAGCCATTTAATGTTTTCCAGCATCTACGAGTAATTGACATATTAATGACAGTTTTTGTGTCATATCAACTACAACATAACTTTCACATGGTTTGCCGCAAATAAACTACCGGAAATACTATCCGCAGCTATTAACCCTTTTAAGCCTTATAAAGGACAAACGAGAGAACGGCGTCAAATGTACGTAGTTCAGCCATGATGACGGTCACGTTACAGATTACAACTACCTTGCAAATAACAAGTAATTTAGAAGTTCATTTTACTTGCTCGTTGTCAGGCATATCTAATAGACAAATTCTCAATACATAAGATTTTAATACATACCTAAATAACTTCACGTTAAAAAGCACGCATTTCTAACATGTCTTATTGACCAGTTTATATCAAACAGCCTACTCCTACTATTGCATTGGGGCGTTAAAATCGTTAAGCAATTGCAAGAAACATTAGAAGTTTCACTTCAATCATAAGACATAATATATAAAAATATACACTCAAGGTGAGTAGTTTATTATCTCGTAACTGTCGGAGGTGAATTCCTACAATGCAGAAAGTTTTCAAATTGTAGATACTTCACTCCGACCGACTCAAACGTAGATAGGTATTAAGTGCATGAAAATTTGCATGAAAAAGCTCTGTGTTATGTGAAAATCCTTTGGATATGGATTCTTTCTTTAAATAATGTAATGAATTTCTATGTTTGAAAGTTTGTATTATTATTATAATAATGTGTAAAAAGTTATGGTTTATCTTTATAAATAAAATAAATTATGTATTATTTTATCAGTAGGCAGTTTAGTTAAACACGTTTTCAAAGGTTAAAATTATTTATGCATTACACTGAAAATAAGCAAATACAGTCTACGTTACTTCTGAATAAATGGCTTTCCTGATAAAGAAAGAATTATTACCGTCTTATCATTCATTTTAATAATTGATCACAAGGAAACAATTTCCTGTTTATAATACACTACATGACCTCGCGAACTTTGTTTCGCGTAAAACGTAAAGAAATAATGGTGGTCGTTGGGTAATCCCTAAGAGAATGACAAACACCATCACAGAGTTTTCAACTTTATACCTACTTTAGTTGTCTATAGGTATCTATCACTTAGGGTTTGGCCAGCTATGCTTGTAATTATAGGCCTAAATCTTAAAAATTATCACTTTCTCTTTAATAAATTAAACATTGAATTAAAGATACAAACCAGGCTTTTGACACCCTCTATGTATTTAAAAAATATCGCATCAAACCCGCTGCGTAGCTTTAAAGATCTAAGCAGATAAGGGGACAGATAGCGGAAAGTTACTTATTATACTCTGCAATAATAATGTATCGATAATCAAGTATAGGTTAAGTCTGTATACTGTATGTCTGTGTATAGTGTATCTGTATGTAAACTAATGAACGAGTTTCCTATCCATAAAAGCTCATTTCAAAATTTAAAATGTAATTTTCATAAATATTTAATTCTAATAGACTGAGCCGTGATATTTTGGTAATAAAAACAGAAACGCAGATTCATGTACACTTCAGGCTGAAAATTAGGAATATAATTTAGTATTCTATGCTCTATGTCTATATAGTCTATGTCTATATAGTTATAGTCTAATGCGAAATATGACACAAGTTGGGCAACAGAAAAATTATTCATGGCAATTTTTTTTTTTTGCTCAAATTTCTTCTACACTACTTCTCTTTGATATTATTTGTGATTCTGAATCGTTAAAGGGCATTCGTTTTATAAGCATTTCTGGTAAAAAGGAAAGTTTTTAAGTAGTGTACGAGAATTAAAACCGGGGATTTTGAGTGAAGGACTTTTGCCGATGTTTATATAAATAATTATTTTCTTGGTTGAAATCCATCGTAAAGAAGCGCCATCATTGTAAACTCATTTATATTAAAACAATGTTAAAATGATGAATAATATACATGAAGGATACCGGGAAACCACGGTTTTATCAACAAATTTTACGAACATCATAATACACAGCTTAAAGACTTTAAAATGGAAGGATGTATAATATCTTCGCAATATTGTCGTAGTAAATTCTTCTTAGTCATCTGTGACAAGGCTAGTTTTAGTTAGTCGATCGATCTTTAACCGATTTAACTAGTTCTACAGATATTTATTTTCACGGGACAGGGACAAACGAGGAAGCGAGTCACCGAGTGGTGAGTGACTAGCGTCGTCCATGGACACTGGTAATTCATGGGGAAGGGACGGAGAATATGGTGTTCCTCCGGATATTTTTCTTCCTCTCTTCCCATGCCTCTCTCAAAAACAAGACGTCAAATGAGATACTTTCGTGGCGTTTCCAAATGTCACTCACTTCACTATCTAAATAAATATGAAATTATACTGTTCCTGGAATGTGATAATTATATTTTAAGAAATTGATTGCATAAATCGTCTGTTGTTTTGTATTGCCCAAAACTAAACGTACCCAGTCAATACCGGCTAGTAATAAACAGCATTAGTATTCGCTTTGGACAGATTATGAATATGAAGTGAATGATTAAATTTCTGGCTTTAGTACCAAATTAATCGGTTGAGAACAATCGTTTGACAAATTACCTACCTTTAGTTTCAATATATTGGTGACGATTATTTTAAACTTTTGTTACTTTGCTCTTTGTTTTATCATTTTTTTATTCACGCTACTGTACTGTACTGTCCATTTGATTCGTAAGAGACTTCTTCATATTATTCACAAAAATAATATGAGTGAATCCGTTGAAACATTAAAGGATTTTTCCAAATCATTTCACCGTACCAACATGTTGAGCTTTAACATAAAATTTTACGATGAGATTTTGTGACACATTTAAGGGACTAATTTAGGTTTACGCTGGTTCTGTCTACCGCTTGGTCTATCATTATCTGAACATTACTCACATAAGTATAAGTTTTATTTATGTGCGATATTTGTCACAAGTCGCGATGATAAGAAAATCTCTAAAATGTTATTAACAGATACCTATCACATTCTATTGTTTCTTTTAAAACATACGTATAATATATAAGTTTTGACGTGACAACGTCTTAAATTAGGTTGCGGCTGGGAGTCACTTATGAAAAAGTGTAACGCTCGGTAACGTTACGATGAGTCACCGAACGAGAGAGAGGCCCGCCGAATGCCATATGTCAATGTCATACTATTGATAAATGTTGATAGTGTTAAGTAAATTATTAGTTTAAAATTAATTAATTAATTAATTATTATTTTACAAATTTTCATTAATTTCAAATTTATTTAGCAAAAATTTGAACCTTCGATCTGAATAAATGTTTTGATTTTCGAATTGATTCTTTAAAATTACAAATATTAAGAAAAAGTGGCAGATATAAGAAAACTTGATTTAAACTGTGTTGAGCAAGAATTTTAACATCTAATTTAAGTAAATGTTTTAATTTTCAACTTCATCATTTACAATTACAAATTTTAATTAATTTCAAATTTATTTAGCAAAAATTTGAACCTTCGATCTGAATAAGTGTTTTGATTTTCAAATTGATTCTTTAAAATTAAAAATTCATCCATTCAATTTCAAATGTTCAACAGGAATCACCACTCTCAAAACAATGGAAACGGACGAGCAAATGCCTTCAACTTAATTATATTCATATCAATAAATATTCTACCGAGAAAAAGACGTTGTCACGTAAAATCTTCGCCCGTAAAACCGACTTTACAGGCAACCAGATTTTTTATGTAAGCAAAATAAGTACGGAATTCTTTAGTTTGTGGACGGATATAGAGTATTAAATACAATAAATCTATCTATATTCATTGTGAAATTTTAACGATAAATTGTTTTTCGATCCCAAACAGTCAATATTTTTAGCCAAAAGACTGTCGATACAATGACAAAGATGAAAAAATATGCCAAAAAAAAAGTTTGATCACCGTAATTAAGTACGTATACCGGAAATTGTTTGTTCTGTCCCACAATAAATTCTTTATGGACATTAAAACCCAATCAAGGCAGTCAATGCATCGAAATAGCCATCCAAACGTGGCTTCTGGACGTCCATATTGCCATAAAATAAATATGACCACCTTGTTGAGGAAAACATATGTATTTTCGTAAACGTATTTTTGCTTTTTTTTCATACAAGCTAGTTTTTGTTATATCTTGTTATAGTATTTTCTGATAGTAAAAAACAGCTTCATATCCGACAATGACAAAATTATGGTTATATTTTTCAAATATATCTAAACAGCTGGATTTGTTTGTCTTATAATCAATCGTGTGATGCCCTGTGCTAAAATGGACGAACTCGACCGGTGAAATACCACAACCTCTCATAAAATCTCAAAAAATTGGCTTATGACGCCTTTAGTCTGGCAAGAGAGGTATTAAACAGTCCATTGTAAACATTGTAACAAATATTCATTGTCCAAAAAATAACGTGTTTTTAATTTTATCTCTAAGACTTTCGCGAATCACATTCATGACATTAAAACAACTTTTAGGATTATATCGGGTTTATTTATTAGTAATTTTATTTATTTCCCGACGTTTCCAACTCTTTACAGAGATCATTTTCACGAGTGATGAACAAAAAGATGGTATTTGTTCAAAAGCTATTTTCATTGATACAGAGAGCACCTACTTTTTGGAAGAAAAATTCAAAAAGTTCATGTTAAAAATATGATTTTTACTATTGGTAACCCACATCCGACCATGACACAAAATTTTAAAATATTTATTTATATCTTATTAAAATAAGATAATTAGCTAATAATTGAAAATATCAACTGTTACCTATTAAATAATACAACAAAGGATCTGTACAAACCAAACTTTTTCTATAGTAAATACATAAATATCTTATAAATAAATATTTAATTTTTTTATGGGGTTATCAATAGTAAAAATCATATTTTTAACATCAACTTTTGTGATTTTTATTTCCAAAAAGTGGGTGCTCTCCGTATCAATGAAAATTGCTTTTGAACAAATACCATCTTTTTGTTCATCACTCGTGAAAATGACCTCTGTAAAGAGTTCGAAACGTCGGGAAATAAATAAAATTACTAATATATAAACCCGATATCTATAATCCTAAAAGTTGTTTTAATGTCATGAACGTGTTTTTAAATGAACTCTAACTAGACTTATTTACCGATAAAGTGATAGTGATAGTTTTTGTGTATAAAAAGGCATAGTATAGAAAATAAAAGACAGTAAAACACAAAATCTATAAAGTTGAGCTAGTTCCGGATTTTTGTAAACATAAACGAAATTAAATCTTCCTGTAAATAATTAATAATATACTTTTTTTTACTTAGAAAAAGGCTTGAAGTTCTAATAAAAAAGAGTCTTTCTATAATTGAGACTTAAGTTTTTATATTTATATCTTCGTATTTATTTTTAAAACTCAGAGTGAACAAATGAATATCGTTCTTACTGAATTAAAGAATGAAAAAATATTTCACTCGTACAAGATAAGGATGATTGATGTGAGACGACATCTTGACTTTAAGTGTCTTTCTCTATTTCTTTTATTTGATAGATATATTTACATCATTTTTTAGTAGACGTTTCGAGAAACAACATAATATAACCTTGTTCGCCTCAGAAGCTATACATAAAATATTATTGCTAAGAAAATATATTTATTAGAGTCTCGGTGGTCTCGTGGTCGAGTACACGGTTTCTGAATCCGGAGGTCGTGGTTCGAATTCGAGACTGGCTCACACCAATGACTTTTCGAAATTGTTTAATTGTTTATTTAATTTATTTGTTCTTATTATTGTAAATAAAAAAAATTAATGTAATTATAAATTGTTTATTTTACTTGCTTCTAGAGGTTTTAGCCAAGTTTCTCAAAATTAACGTTATGACTATAAAATAAAGGTTATAATTTATTTCATCATCATCATCAGCCTAGGTCTGTCCACTGCTGAACGTAGGCCTCCCCCTTAGCACGCCATAACTCCCGGTCCTGTGCCCAATTTATTTAATGTTTATAAATTCTTATACCCTATACGAGTAGTAAGTTAATTGTGTGAGCACAAATGGGGCAAATCTCACTGTCCAAGTTTATAATAAAAACTTTTCTAGCCATTGTTGTAAAGAAAATTGTCAACAAAACAGCACAAATATTTTCCGACCACAAATACAATCCACCACGTATTATAGAGTTGGAGTCTGAAAGGGATCTGCAGTGAATAAATAATACTGAAATGATGAGGTCGTTTTCTTGATATATTTTTATACGGTAGTCAAATGTAGTATCTAATGCCTTTTTCCACGTAAGTGCTGCCCGGTGGTTTAATTCCGAAATAATAATAATGTTATGTTAATGTGTTATGGATACTAGATAACGGATATTATTACGTTACGTGTGATAAATATCGATGACAGACAACTTTGTGCCCGGTATGGCAATAGGTTCGCCACCTATTCCATTTGGAACGCAAACATAACGGCAAGACGAGGCCGCTGCCTACACCTTCGGGTAGAAAAAGGCGTGAAGTTATGTTATGTTATATGGATATTAATACATATATACTTTTCTTTTGTAAATACATACTTATAATACGTAGAAAAATACCCAGATACCACACATTGGGCGCGTTTAGTAATCTTTTTTTTTAACAAAATGACGATAATGATGATAATTAAATATATACTATGTTACTCTGGGTGAATGTAGCTTTCAAATGGTGAAAGAATTTTAAAAATCGGTCCAGCATTTTTTGAGTTTATTCGTAACGTATAAAAATACAAATTTTTCCTCTCTAAAAAATAGTAAAGATTATATCAGCGACAAAGACAAAGAAAAAAAAACGTATAAAATTTACATGTTTATGGATACAACGGATACAATTATAAGTTTGAATATCTCTAACAAACTTCTATTACTGTATCCAGTAAACAGTATATATATAAAACCCAGTTTTCCTCGTATTGTAATATTTCTTTTTTCATACGCCACAACTAACATAATATTCCTAAAATACAACATAGGCACGTTTCATGTTCCGTTTAGAGGATGCTAACTCTTTTTTATATTTCAGTCGGCCCTCTAAAATTTTAGACCTTACATATACACGCTGGAGCTTTGTACACATAAAAGTGAATGTTATTTCTTTAAACGTTCCTCAGTCAACAAAATTTAGTGGAAAGGAGCTTGATAAGCTCTAGCTCTTTTTCACCAAATGTTAATTTAATGATGCTAAAATGTCAACTTGAAATGTCAACGAGACATAAATAGATGAAAAGGGTCTTTCTTTAACTGGTAACTTAATGTTTACATTTTGAAAACAATTTTACACACAGGGTCTTTTAACTGCACAAAGTCATTCAAGACCTGCAAAGTTGCAACCAAATTATAGATTATGCAAAAATTATCCTGTCATGATGAAAAGCGTTTTATCACGTGATGAGGTCTACCAGCTTCGTAGATCACTTATCAGATCTAAAAATCAATGGTCACATGTTTAATTATTTTATTCTTATATATCTAATATATTCAGTAAGATATTTAATGTTTGCAATAAATAACACGTATAACTAGTTCATTCATTGCATAATTAAGCATATTCGTAGTATAAAGTCTAAATAATAATAGCCTGAAGATTGTCTTTTCAATTTAATAACAAGTTACCGCGTGCAAACAAGTGAACATATTTTCTTTTGGTTGTTCTGCCTCGCGGTGAATTGGTAAAACTACTGACTGTAGAATAGAGGTTGACAGGTTCGATCCCCGCCGAGTGCGAACTTATTACCGAATACTAGAAAACTCGACTTTGAGATACCTATTTATTTAAAAAAATACTATTATTTTCTTTAATTCGATCTATATCGTATAGGCATAAGGTTATAAATCTATTTCAATACGACAATAAAAATATGTCTCGAAGTTCCGTTCAACTTGAAAGGTGGATTTAGAACTGATTTATTTCTATTGGTAAAGACTTTGCGACACAATAAGTACATAATATAGTTATTCATTTGAAATAACTGGGAAGTGGAATTAAAAATGTTCGTATTGGTATTTTAGGTTGCCTGGATATTATTCCCGCATACATCCTTAAATAAAATCGTGATAATGTTGTACCTAAATCGCTCTATCTCATCATAGATTATATTAACTAATCATTGGTTCTACTTGGATAAATCTCTTCAATACCAGTATACCGAGTATCGTACGATTATCTTATACTTTAAAGTATCGAGTACTGTTCTAAATCTGAATTCATTATTATCTTCTTTTCGGACGAATAGATTCTTTTATTTGTTAAACAAATCGTAGAACAATTTTAAATCATATTATCATTACATACTATTAAAACAAAGTCGCTTTCCGCTGTCTGTCCCCTTAAATGCTAATATCTTTGAAACTACGCAACGGATTTTGATGCGGGTTTTTTAATAGATAAAGGGTGTCAACGGGGTGGTTTTTATCTAATATTCGTTTATAATATAGTATAGAACAAGTAATCAATTTGATGCGGAACAAAGTTTGCCAGGTCAACTAGTTCCATATAAATAGTCGTAACGAATTTATTATTTGATACAAAATGAAGTCAATTACTGAATATAGATTAGCCGACACGCGATAGTAAAGTACCAGTATCATCACTAAAGTACTCGATACTACCAAGTAATTATACTTTCTCGTGTGAATACATTGAATGTAATCCAAGTTATTAATAAAACAAATCAATGCATAAAATCAAATCCAAATAGAATTTATTCTGAAAGGATTAAAATTATTGCTCGCCCGCTATTTTTTCAACGCATTTTGTTAACTTGTATTTCTATTTGTGATACGACAATGTAGGAAGTTTTATGCGTAGGAAACTTTAAAAAACTTTGAGTGACAATCCTTTGGATTAGAAGTTGGATACTTTCTCGGGGATTATTTGAATAACCTTTCTATGAGATTATATATTTTTTAAGTCTCGGTGGCGCAGTGGTCGAGCACACGGCTTCTGATCCAGAGGTCCGGGTTCGATTCCTGACACTGGCTTAGACCAATGACTTTTCGAAATTTTTTTCGGAAGTTATGAAAGATGCATATCGATGACTGAAAAACTTTGTGCCCGGTATGGCAATAGGTTCGCCACCTATTCTATTTGGGATTCTATAACGGCGAGACGAGGCTTAACAGCCGCTGCCTACACCTTCGGGTAACAAAAGGCGTGAAGTTATGTTATGTTATGTAATATATTTTCTTGATACTTCTTCTTAAAGGTTCGTGGTTTCATTATAACTTGTAATTGGCATTACTATACGTATCAAAACATTCTAGTAGTTTAGCACATGGACTCTTGTTTGGAACGTCCCTGGTTTGCACTCTGAAATACATCCAAGATATTTCCGATATTAAATAAAATAAAATAATTAATAATATCTGATAGATATTTTAGTATTATTTGCTTATTATTATCAATGACGTAATGGTTTCATAATTTAGTGGGCATTCTGGCACCCTTCACAATATCAGTTGCCGGCGAGTCTCACTTGTCCTTGCCCTCGTAGTCGCCCAAGGGATATGTTTAAATGCATCTAACGTCGCGCGCCGTTAGGAAAAGGTTAAACTGGATCGTGTTGTATTTTGGGACATATAATTTTTTGAGGAGTAGTATGATAAAAATATACTTAGTACTGCACTTGAAACTGTTGTATCAAACGTAGGATTCTTGATTCAAATTCATATCGGAATGAATTCAGTTCCATAGATAAATATTTAAATTGTTCTGATAAATGAACGCTGGCAAGACAATCTCTAGAGTAGACATCTGGCTGTACAGTTTATTCGTGAATAGTACAGAATGAGGCGAAAGTTCATAACATAAGGTATATTTCTTTTTTGTATTCACTAATCTTATTTATCTCCTTTGAAGTTATTTGCGATTCTGAATTGCTAAAGACTGTTGTTGTAACATAAGTTATTCATATAACAATTTGACTTTTGATTGAAAGTTTGGCAATCTTTATTTTTATTAGTAAAACGAATGTCTTTACTTTTTCAATTTTGTCAAGATATTTACATTATATGAAATAATATCAATGTTTTGGACACCATCAACACTGCGTCATCTAGTTTTTCTAAGCATAGCAACTAATCACGTGTATAATGGAAATTAGGGAACGGATATCAATAACTACTAATTTTTTTAAATATATTTAATATATTTTCTGCAATATTTTGCCATCCCACCCACCCGAGCATAAGGTAGGAGTACCCACTAACCGCTATTCAGCAGTCCATTCTTTTACAAATGTACGACGAGAGAGACTGATCATCAGAGGTCTCCCTGGCTAAGTGATAATTTATATGTACAACTAGTTGTTACAGAAACATTTTTAATAATTAATTTAATCCAACTCGATATAATCTGTAATAAGTTTTTTTTTCTAATATAGGTGAGACAATACACGTGAGAATAAAAACAGTCGTTCTCTTCCAACGCCAAAAAGAGAAAATATGTACATGTATACCTACTATATAAACTTGATTATGAGACATCCATTAACGACAATGTATATTTAGAAAATTTAAGGTAAGGAGACTCTCTAATTCTTAATGGCAGCGCGTGGGTTGGAAATATTGCGCGGTCTGTGTACTTAATGTTATAATTAAATAAATATTTGACCAAAGCTCTCCCACCAGGTTTACTTTTTGATCTATTTAATTAACTCTTGGTATATTTTCTTACGTAAAATTTTAATTACCACAATATCGGCAATATTATAGCTGACAGCAATATTCGATAAATATTAACTTAAATGAGTTTTCTGTTTAAACAGGATTTGGATTTACAATAGGATAAATTATAAATTTTATTGCTTGGCAGGAATTGTTAATTTTTAAATTTGGAACCGGTATGTATTTGTAGTATTTGAATAATTTTGGTCTTCAGTGGTACGGAAACTATCTAGCTTCTAATAGAAGCTAATTATTAGTTTTGACAACCAGGAGGAGGTTGATTTAAGCAATTTTATTTATAAATGCCCTAGTTTATTAAAATACTTAGATTTTAAAGGTTTTAGTAAAGCGTATTATATGAATTGGAAGACTTGATCTGTGTTTGTAATTAAAAATAGTTACTTGAGTCCCGTTATCATGAAATTGCGTTTTAGCGATATTTAAAGAATTACCGTTATTCTTCCCTGGGCGGACAGGAGCTCACTTTAATTTAATTTTTTGAGATTATGATAACTTATACGACTTAATATTTTGGGATCATTTCGCAGCTTGGTTTTAAATTATAAAGGATATAGGTTAGAACAATTTCTATTCAAATGTTTCCATATTTCTATGTACCCAAATATTAACAGAGAACTTAGTATTACAATTGCTAACTGAATTCAGGTTTCAAGTTCTCGAGAGTAAGTCATATATCTCAGTGTTGCATACGTTTGTGGACTTTAGAATGTTTTAGGTAACAAGTTAATCACTCGCGTATGTAAATAAGTACTTAATGTTTTGCTAATATTATTTTGTTACTATTTGTGTTCCAATAATACCACTTATCTAAAATAATTTTAAAAGTAATGGCTATGCCAGTACTTTGAAAATTAGATTACTTTGAAAAGTATATATAATGGAGGGCGAGCCTCCTGCTTCTGAATCAAGAAATCGTGGGTTCGAAACCGGCTTTAAAAAATCGTAGTCATCATCATCATCAGCCTGTTGCAGTCCACTGCTGGACATAGGCCTCTCCCAATGTGCGCCACAACATCCGATTCTCTGCCTTCCGCATCCAGTCTTTTCCAGCAGCCTTTCTGAGGTCGTCTGACCATCGTGCTGGTGGGCGTCCTACGCTACGTTTACCAAGACGCGGTCTCCACTCAATGACCTTCTTACTCCATCTACTGTCGGTCCTTCGGCAGATATGACCAGCCTATTGCCACTTCAGCGAGATTATTCTGCGAGCTATGTCGGTAACCCTAGTTTTCTCTGGCGGATAAACTCATTCCTGAGTTTATCATTCAGAGATACCCCGAGCATAGCCCGCTCCATAGCTCGCTGAGTGACTTTAAATTTGTGGACTAGCCCCACCGTGAGTGTTCACGTTTCGGCACCGTAGGTCATTACCGGTAGGACGCACTGGTCCGCAAAGACTTTGGTGTTCAGACATTGCGGTATAGGCGAGGTGAAGACCCGACGCAGTTTGCCGAATCCAGCCCAACCCAGCTGAATCCTCCTTTCGGCCTCCTTCTCGAAGTTTCGTCTACCTAACTGGATAGTTTGGCCCAGGTAGACGTATTTGTTTACGACTTCGAGAACTGACCCTTCGACGTTTATCGGTCCGGGCATGACATGTTCATTGAACATGACCTTGGTCTTGTCCAAGTTCATGCCCAAACCGATACGCCGGGAGGACTCGTCTAGGCTGCGCAGCATTCCGCATAACTGTTCCAGCGACTCTGCCATTACAACGATGTCGTCGGCAAACCGAAGATGTACTCACCATTCACATTGATACCCTGTCCAGTCCAATCCAAGGTCTTGAAGACGTCCTCTACAGCGTTGGTGAAGAGTTTAGGAGATATGGCATCTCCCGGTCTTACACCTCGATTCAGCTCGATAGAGTTCGTCACCTGGTCCTGTATCTGGACAGCCATCGTGGCGGTGTCATACAAGCATCTCAACACCTCGATATAACGCCAGTCAATCCGACATCGTTGCAATGTATCCAGAACTGCCCAAGTTTCGATGGAGTCGAAGGCTTTTTCGTAATCCACGAATGCCATACACAGCGGCTGATTATACTCTTCGGTCTTCTGTAGAATCTGCCGAACAGTATGGATGTGGTCCACGGTACTGAAGTCTTTTCGAAACCCGGCCTGCTCTGAAGGCTGGAATTCGTCTAGTCTTGCAGCGAGACGATTCGTGACAACTCTCGAGAAAAACTTGTAGCAATGGCTCAGGAGTGAGATGGGTCTGTAATTCTTCAGTAAGGTCTTATCACCTTTTTTGAAGAACAGCACCACCGCACTCCTGCTCCAAGCCTGTGGTGTTATGCCCTGGTGTATGACGGAATTAAAAAGACTTGCTAATTCGTTTAGGATAGGAGTCCCGCCGGATTTTAGAAGTTCTGTAGTAATTCCGTCATCACCGGGTGCCTTGTTGTTCTGAAGTTGCCCGAGAGCTGCACTAATCTCGCTTTCCGCAAAGTCAGGGATCGCTGTGTCCCGTCAGCTTGGTCATTCGTGTGGAATAAAGGAGCCCATAAAAAGATTCGATCTCTGTGAGAATCTCAGGCTTAGAGGTGACGACATGTCCATCCGCAGTTTTCAGCTTTGTCAGGTGGGGACTTCCAAGCTGCTGAGCAAACACTTCCAACCCTTTGTTGCGGTCGATCGCGTCCTCGATTGCTCGAGTATTCGATCGACGAAGGTCGCGCCGCATCAGCTTTCTAATTCGCTGGTTTAGGCTTTTCCATTCTGACGAAGACAGCTGGTCGGATGGAGTTTCTCGCCTTTGCCTCATCAGATCGAGTGTAGTAACAAATATTAATTGCTGATAGATAACATTATTACCGTTGTATCGCATCAGGTTCTACCACTTATTATTATATTCAGGACGTGAACATTTAATATGTCGATTCCTAATAGCTGCTGCCTACTCCTTCGCCCAGATTAACTTTTAAAAGTTAAAAGACGAATAGGATTAATAAAGTCTCGGTGGTCCAGTGGTCGAGCACATAGTTTCTGAATCCAGGGGTCGCAGGTGGAAATTAAATTATTTCGAAAGTTATATGTGATATGACTGAAAACTTTGTGCCCGGTATGGCAGGTAGGTTGGCTACCTATTTTGCTTTAAAAATTTCGGCTTCATAAGCAAAAAGGAGAACGTGATATTTGATATCTATTTTACAAAATCATTGTTTAATGGGCTAAACTCTATGTTTAAGTTTCTAAATTTAAGTCTCCTGTTAACAAATCAGATAAATGAATCACGTGCAGAAAATACAAACAGAAATATAAAACAAAAATAATTTCTAAATGTATAAATATATATATTTACATCATCCCGTCATCATATTTATATATATATACATATATTTGTTTAAGAATAAAGAATCTTCATAATATACGTATCAGTAGTGAAGTGATTAATATAATAATACTAGCTGACCCAGCAAACGTTGTCTTGCCGAAAAATAAAATTTATAAAATAGGGGTTGATCGTAGGGGGTTGAAAATTTAGGGTTGCATGTATTTTTGTATCCTGTTTTATAAAAAAAATAAGAAACAGAAATATGTCAAAAAATTAAAAAAAAAATTGAGGGGTGGGCTACCCTTGTGATTTAGGGGGATGAAAAATAGATGTTGTCCTATTCTCAGACCTACCCGACACGCACATAAAATTTCATGAGAATCGGTCAAGCCGTTTCGGAGGAGTTCAATTACGCACATCTAGACTCGAGAATTTTATATATTAGATAATTAAAACCAACAAACAATTCAAGTTCATACAGGACAGTCCAACCCTTTTCTAATTGATAATGTTAAGTCACATGAGATTTATCTCTACAAAGGCGTATTAAGTTTACAAGTTAATAGGTAAACGTTTCGTGCAAACAGAACTGGCACAAACATGTTGGCCTGAATTATACCATTGAAACTATTTAAGACAACACAGACAGACAGTGAATAGAATTTAGATAAACTTGCTACTTACAAATGTATTATTATGGTGATATATCTATGAAATCTGATATGTTTTACTTGAATTACAAAATAATATTTAGTTCGTGGTTCATATAATAATTAGCCGATGCGAAGATAAAATTGCTCCTTTTACCTATGTTTTTTTAGATTTAAGATAGCAACATAGAGTCATCTAATTAATATTTTAAGAACAGAAATATTTTGGGGAAATAAGTGGGGTCAGCACAACATGTCATCCTATTCCATTCTCTTCTATTAGGTACACATCATGGAAGTACTTCCTCTACAAGAAGATTTATGATAATAAGTACGTTAAATTGATAACAATAATTATTTAAGCGAACTCGATAAAATGCTGTTGAGATCAAATGTCTACATATATATATATAAGAACTAGGTAATATAAAGTAGACAAAAGTATATAAGCGTCATTAGATAGTAGAAAGTCGTTTTTTGCTGTCTGTCGCCTCATTTGCTAAGATTTTCGAAACTACGCAATGCATTTGGATGTAGTTTTTTTTAATGGATAGAGAGTGTCAACGAGGTGGTTTTTATGTCTAATTCATTTATAATGTAGCAAAGAAAAAGCTACAGTTTTCGAGATTTTTATTGTAAACGCTGTAAAAAACACTTTTGATGCGTAACAAAGTTCGTGCTAAACAATAAAATTAAATATCTTACAATTTTAAAATCTGATAGAGTAGAGATAGCAATAAGACCTATTTAGCTTTTTACAAGATGAATTTATAATTGTCGAGCTATCACATAACACGTATGTTACAATTCTTCATAATTATTACATGTGTGAAGCCTTTTTTTCTGCGTCCGGATTTTAATTGGTTATAAAGAAAGTGTCTGTGTTAAAACACTAGGCTATGGAATTACTAAAACAAAAGTAGAAGACCTCAGTAACTTCACAGATTCAATTAAGGTAAGTTCAGTAACAAGTTTATAGTGAATGAATGTAAGCCGACACACGTAACTTTTCTCTAATGAAAAAGAACAAAAATGTTATTGTTCTTGTGTCGTTTCATATTCTTATATCTACAATCATTTACTATCTGAAAGTGTAAAATAGATGTCAGAATGATAGTAATTATTCCGCACACAATATGTCCATTATTTATAATACCTACGAAAATAAATATATATACTGTTTTAAAATTATGTGAAAACATATTACATTATGTAAATGGAAAAACAGACTCTGGGAGCTATTGATAGATAGTTAAAATTTTTTGTACACTATATAACCTAAAAAAAGTAAAAAAAAAAACTTGAGTGGAGTCAAGGGACCTTTCAATTAATTAGTGAAAGAATTGTAATAAAATTTTAGAACTAAAAAAAAAACATATAAAATATGAAAACATGGAAAATAAAACTTCAAAAAGAGTTCCGATACCGGGATTCGAACCCGAGCACCCTGTATGAGCAAGGTATCCCAGCCACTAGACCATTTGGGTAGGTATTCATTCTTGTTAAAATCATAAAAGTATACAACTGTATTATATATATTTATATTTATTATTCTTTAAACTTACAAGATAATCTAAGGTAACAACTTTGTAATGCTCACACGCCATTTTCCATTGTAGAAGAGAGATTGTCATAGACATAGACAATGTAACAATCACTATCACACTATGGTGTTGCCAATATAAATGTATCATAATTCCAACACGCCTCCTTACATTTATATTGCAAATTACTAATATATGCTCTAATAATTAATGTTTAAAAATTCTCTGAATTTAACAAATTTGATACTTCCTAAAGCTTTAGTTAATACATCTGCAACATTGTTTTCAGATTCTATTTTAACAACTTCAATAAACTTTTCTTTGACATTTTCATGAATATAGTGATAATGCACCTCAATATTTTTTGAATTTTTGGTAAAGTTTCCATATTTAGCTATGGCTACAGCGCCTGAATTGTCTTCATACATTTTCACCGGCTTACATATTTTAGTAAATACATCATTTATTAGACTTATTAAGAAATTTATTTCTGTTACAGCTTCAGATAAGGCAATATATTCTGCAAAATTAGAAGATTTAGTAACACAGTTTTGTTTCTTGGCTTTATACTCACTTCCACTCTTCCTTTTGTAAACCCATTTTACATCAATCACCTTTTTGTTCTTGGCTGATTTATTAACTAGTGTCCATGTTTTGTTTTCCTCCAGGCTGTTCATCTCACGGTCCATGGCTGCTTTCCATTCATTTGCCTCATCACAGTTCATCGCCTCCTGAAAATTTTCTGGGGTCATAGCATCACAGTAGCTTACCGTGATACAATAATAGCCAAACTCATCAGCAAATCGAGTTGGAGGTTTAACTTGTCTTTGTGGTCTTCTCTTAATCATGTCTTCATCAATTTTTACACCATGGTTATCATCTGTAATCTTTTCTTCCTTACATTCTGGAATAGACCCTTTTTTGTCTTCTAAATCTTCATCTCTGTCATCTTGAAATCCACACAATGTCATGTCTTCCTCAATAATATCACAATGTCTAGCTACTATAACCCTGTTATTCATTAATACTCTATATCCAGTGTCTGTATAACCCAGTAAGATTCCAATTTCTGCTTTCTTGTCCCATTTAGATTTCCTTCTCACTTCAGGTATTCGTACAAAAACTCTGCTGCCATACATTTTCAGATACTTTACTGTAGGCTTTCTTTTGAAAAATATTTCATATGGACATTTCCTTTCAATAGTGTTTGTCAAAATTCTATTTTTAAGATAAGCAGCTGTTTTAATTATTTCAGGCCAATATTTTCTTTCAACTTTTGCTTCTGATAAGAGACATCTTGCCATATCCATTAAAGACCGGTTATACCTTTCTGCAGTTCCATTAAGTCATGAACATATGCTGGACAAGGTTTTATTATGATTCCTTTCTCCTTGGTAAACTGAAAAACTCTTGAATTTATATATTCCTTGCCATTGTCACAGCGTAATTCTTTAATCATCTTACCAGTAAGATTTTGTACCTCATTAACATATTGCACTAGGCAATCATATACTTCTTCTTTTGTCCGGATACAATACACTTTAATCAGTTTACTATAGTCGTCTATAAAACTTACAAAGTATTTTTCACCATGGTTTCCTGTTGTTTGGTGAGGGCCATTCAAATCTGTATGAACTATTTGTAATATATCATCTGCTCTTGTTCGGTTATTGTGAAAAGGTAAGTTATTCATTTTGTTTTCTAGACATGTAACACACTTAAAATATTCCTGCTCTATCTCATTAGGCAATCCTTCCAATATTGCATTCTTGCACATCGTTTTTAAATTATTGAAGTTCACATGTCCCAGTGTACGGTGTAGCTTTTCTTTCATAGTCATCTTAGTTCTGCTTAGATTTGCTTCCAGTTTATTTTCATTTACATAACTTTTCATTTTATATAATCTTTCATCTTTAGTTGCAATTCCTATAAGCTTTCCATAAGGATTATATATTTTTGACAATCTGCCCCTTGACACAATTGAATTTTGGTCTGTGACTCTTGAGTAACTTAATAAATTTGCTTTCATTTCTTTAAAATAGAATACATTTCTCAATGTCACTTCTGACTTTTCTCCATGAACTAAAAAATATACTCTAATATTTCCAACCTTAGTAGCCTCTAATATTCTTCCATCACCAACTTTAACTTTCAAAATTTTATTCAACGTCTCACAAGATTCAAAGTATTCATCTGTGTTAATGATATGGTCGGTGCAGCCGCTGTCAAGTAACCATTCTATTTCTCCTTTTCTCTTTTGGCCGATCTCGCTTGTCATAGAATTATTTGCAATAATTGTGTGAAAATTATTTCCATATTGCTCTTGATGATCATTCCTTGATCTCTCATAGTAATTTCTTCGTCCATGAAAGTTCCTTGGATTATATGTACCATGTCCTCTATTTATAAAATATCCACGACCTCGACCTCTTGGTGTATTTGCAGTACGGGTACGACAATCCTTTTGAAAATGACCCGGTTTGCCACAATTAAAACAATTTGACTTCTTAGCTTCCGCTCGAAACACATTTGAGCTGCGATGTGATGTCTCATTGGATTCTTCCTCAGCCTTTTTTAATTTTATTTTACTTTTTAAATAATCTACAGTTCTATCCCTTTCTGGGAGCACATCAATCAAGTCCCCAATATGGCTGTAATTATGAGGCAACGATTAACATATAATTAAGCTTTTCTTGTTCTGTTATTGCCGCTCCAGCTTGTTTTAATTCGTTCACACATTTTTCAAAATCGTCGAAGTAAAGAGACACTTCTGTGTAATTTTTCATTTTGACATTTTCTAGGTTATTTCTGCACACTATTTGCAATGCGGTAGATTTTTTCAGATACATTTCATCAAACTTTTGGATGGTCTCGTAGGCCGTTTCTAAATCACTTATGTATTCTAATATTCTGTTCGTTATTGCGCTGTAAATGTAGTTAGTAGCTTGAATATCGCGATCATCCCATGTGGCGTCGTCGGCATTTGTTTTGGCTCGCGTTGTTACATCTTTACACTTTTTGAATTGCAGAAATTTTAGAATGCGTATTTTCCAGTTGCTATAATCTGAGCCATCAAATATCGGAATATTAATATCACTGTTTTTAGCCGCCATTTTCGCGTAGTTGTTCGTCTGTTTTTTAAATCACAGATCATTACTTTAACTTCTCTGTAAAGGACGTAAAACGAGTGTGTGTGTGAACAGTGTAGTGTATGGTGAATTATCAAAAATAAATTAGCAGTTTCGTAGATCAGTGCGACAAAACGTGCAAACCTACAACTTAAATAAAACTGATTGTAAGTTAAACGATTGTTGAGTCTCGCCGGTCTACCCACTTACCTTTAATAAATTGATGTAAATAAAATAAACCTACCTACTTGTACCTATTAATGTGTTGCATATGTACCTGTATTATGATATTGTAATAAACGATAATACCGTCGTTGTTTTGATATCTTGCTCACGTAAGGTCCCGCGCCCCGCGCGCATATGTTCAGTTCGTACCTCACCTACATGCAAGCAAGGTCTCAGAACAACGGTGTGATTTTTAAAAGAGAAAAAGTATTTTAATTGAAGTATTCCTAACGTCTGCCACTCCACGCACCGGTCACCTACAAAGCTGGTCCTTCAGCCGGATTTTTACCACGTGGAACCCTAAGTACGCTAGACAGAGGGAAAATGTTCAACTCACCACCTCATTCGAGCCATCCTTTCGAAGCAACCATTCGCACACGACGTGTGCAGAAGAAAGAGATGCAAGAGACTGCGAACTCCGAAAAATGCAAAGAAAAGGATGAGAAAATCAATCTACCAGAGCGGGCGGGAACAGACCACTTGAAAGTGAGCGCCATCAAAGGGAACCCCGTAAGCCACATGAGTTACCAGTCGTTGTCGGGATCCATAAAGGCACAAAAAATGATGCTCGAATATGAAGCAGCCAAGGCAAAAGCGGAGATAGAAGAAAGAGAAGCCGAGAAAGAGAAAGAGGCCAGAGAAAGAGAAGCCGAGAAAGAGAAAGAGGCCAGAGAAAGGGAAGCGGAAGAAAGAAAGAGATCAGAAGAAAGAAAAAAAAGGCTAGTAGACTTGAAATTGGCAGCCGATCTGGCCGCCCTGAGCTCTCAATCTGGCAGCCAACGAAGCTTCTGCCACCAGGAAGAGATTGCACCAGTAGAAAAGGTACAGCAGTGGCTCGAGGGTAGTCATATTTCAGAAGCAAGTTACAGAAAAAATACTACCCACGTAGAAAAGAAAATTATTCGCTCAGAAAATCAACCTACCTACTTCGGAAACGAAACTACCCACTTAGAAAATGAAACTACCCGTAATGAAGTGAAACAATTAGTCAGCGCGGTACACCTAACAAACGACCAGAACTCTAGACTTATGTCTCGTATTGCGACATCAAAAGACTTACCATCCTTTGATGGAGACACTCTCGAGTGGCTTGCATACGAACAGGCATATGAAGAGTCCACAAGAGTTTGCAGATACAGCGACGCCGAGAATATGTGGAGATTGAGGAAATCTCTCCGTGGGGAGGCCAAGGAGACAGTATCAGCGCTGCTCATGGGAAACACGTCACCAGACGACGTGATGGAGGCGTTAAAGCTCCGTTTCGGTAGACCCGAAACAATAACACACAAGGTCATGCAGCAGCTGAAGAAAATACCAGCACTACCCCATAGCTATCACCGTGACATCGTGCCGTTTTCTATCAAAATAAAAAACGTTGTTGCGACAGTAAAAGCGGTGAACCAAACCGACTACCTGCGAAGTCCTGAATTAGTCACTTTGGTCCTGTCAAAGTTGCCAAGTCCTCTGCTAACCAAATGGGCAGATTACCACAACTGCAACTATAGCATGGATACGGCAAAATTGGAAACCTTGGCTGATTTTTTGTATGAGGAAGCCAACAAAATATCCACGGCAGGAATATCCCACATAAATTACCAAGCAGATTATAGGAGAAACTATGAAGATCGTCGACACCATGCCTTGATGGTCAGCGAAGGAGCTCCGCGGCAAGAAAAGGAGGAGTTACCGAACTGCAAATTCTGTAGAATCAATAAACACAAATTGACAAAATGCCCTCGCTTTAAACGCGCTCAAACGAGAGACAGATGGCGCTTCGTACGCGTGAACCGCCTATGCCACAAATGTTTGGACTCGTCACACAGTAGGGATGTATGTCCTGCACCCGAGTGCAGTATAGACGGCTGTAATCTTCCACATCATCATCTCTTACATTGGCGTCGCAGAAAAATCACGAGTCCAACACGTGATATCGAAAATAAATCTCCATCAAGTGACGTTAAGACAATCAGCGAGCCTTCAGCTAACAGTGTATCCGTTAATAATGTGTATATAAACAATAAAAATCGTGTGTTATTAAAAATAGTGCCAATAAACATTCACGGACCGCGCGGCAGCATTAGTACGTACGCGCTGCTCGATGACGGTGCGAGCGTGTCGTTAATATCAGCTGATCTAGCAAAACAAATAGACCTTAAAGGACAAAAACAAAAACTGTGCATTCGCGGCGCGTGGGACACTGAACTAATGTGTGAAAGCGAAAATGTATGTTGTGAAATTTCAAGCATAAATGACAATAAATTATATAAGTTAAGTGCAAAAATAATAAATGAACTAGATCTACCAGCACAAACTTTGAGCGAACGCGACTTGAAGAACAATACTCACTTATCTCAATTAAGCGGCATTTCTTCGTCATCTTTCAGTGCAAGACCGGAAGTATTGATTGGGCAAGATAATTATCACATCATTGCACCTAAGAGAGTAATTTTAGGCAAGAAAAACCAACCGTGTGCTACCCTAACACCACTGGGTTGGTGTGTGCACGGAGTTTGCCCAGGACAACCCCCTTCTAGATCGTCAGAGTACGCAATGTTAGTAGAAAATAAGAAAACCTGCCACACTTGCATATGTGCCGCCGCCACCACTAAACCATTGGCGACTACGCACACAAGTGCATGCGTACCTCCGGCCGACGCGTCGCAGTGCACACAAGCGTGCGAGTGTGAATGCTCGCAGCGCGTGATACACACGGACGGTGAGAAGGACGAGCGTCTACATAATATGGTGCGGAAGTCATTTATGTTAGAAAGTATAGGAGTGTGCCTCAAGCCCCGTGTAAATAAGAGTGATCTCAGGGCCATGCAAATGGTGGATAATTCGGCAAAATTCATACACGGGAGCTGGGAGGTTGGCTTGCCCTGGAAAAGCGAAAACACAGATATAAAAATTGATTCTTACTGTAACGCTTACAAACGTCTGAAAACTATAGAAAGGAAGATAAATACCGACGAAGGTTACGCTGCGAGGTACAAAGAAAGAGTACATCATTTGTTTTTAAATGATTATGCCCGTATATTGGAGCCTGAAGAGGATAAGAAGATACATTCAAAAATATGGTACTTACCTCACTTCGGAGTGGACAATCCAAATAAAGGGAAGTTACGCCTGGTGTTCGACGCGGCCGCCTGCTCATCCGGACAATCATTAAATGATTATTTACTACCCGGACCCAACTTGTTGGAATCATTATTAGGCATTATGTTGCGGTTCCGAGAAGGGCCCGTCGGGCTTACCGGCGATATAAAAGATATGTTCCTTCGTATTAAAATACGACCTAGTGATCAACACTCACTAAGATTTTTATGGCGAAATAATAATAGCGAGGATATTAAAAAGTACGTCATGACCTCACTTATATTTGGAGCTAATTGTTCGCCATTTATTGCGCAACACATAAAGAATAAGAACGCGCGTCGATTCGAGAAAAGGATGCCGGAGGCCGTGAATGCCATCATAAAAAACCATTTTATGGATGATTACATCGCCTGTTTTGAAAATCATGAAGAGGCGATTAAACTAAAAAGGCAGGTCTCCTATATTCACCAACAGGGAGGATTTGAAATTCGCAATTGGACATCGAACGAGGCACGAGTGTGCGAAAGCGAGACCGGAGGTAGTTGCGCCACAGCCGTGCAGTTCAAAATCGAAGAAGATAATAAAGGCGAGCGCACGCTGGGTCTCCTGTGGTATCCGAAGACCGATACGTTCGGGTTCAATTTGCTACTTCCTCATATCCCTCCCGAGCTGCTTTCTGGTGAAACGAAACCGACAAAACGCGAACTGTTGCGGATAGTAATGTCTATATTTTATGTATATGGCCTGATATCACCTTTCACAATAAAGGCGAAAATATTAATGCAGAATTTATGGAAAACAAATTTAAGATGGGATGAAACGATGGAGTCTACACATTTCCATATATTTAGAGATTGGGTAACCCAACTAAAAAAAATTAAAGAATTAAGAATACCAAGATTTTAGTAATTACGTAAACAGTAATTTCAGGGCGCGAGCGAGCGAGACACTAGAACTTCATGTGTTCTGTGACGCGTCGCCCGCCGCATACGCAGCAGTCGCCTACTGGCGTGTTTGTGTGAATGATAAAGAAGTGTGCGTGTCATTCATCGCATCTAAATGCCGAGTGGCGCCGATAAAACACGTGACGATCCCGCGATTAGAACTCCAAGCCGCTGTGCTCGCATGCCGCCTTGCAACCACTATACAGCTGGAGCATACTCTAAAGCCTGTGAAGCGGTATTTTTGGAGCGATTCCACGACTGTACTACATTGGATTCATAATAAAGATCGAAACTACAACGTATTCGTAGCAAATAGGCTCGGCGAAATAGATGAATTGACTGATGCGAACGAGTGGCATTACGTTTCCACAGATCGAAACATAGCTGATGTAGCTACAAAGAACATGAGCTACGAATTGAATAACAACTGTGAATGGTTTCAAGGCCCGAGGTTTTTGTATAGTGAGTTCGATAGCTGGTTCACGCCACTTCCTGTAAAAGAAAATATAGATACTAATGAGGAAAAAATAAGATTGTATCACATACACGATATTTCCGAAAACATCTTGCCTGTGCCAGATATAAACAGATTCTCTTCGTGGAACAGATTATTGAGAAGTACCGCTGCGGTGTTACTCTTTATTGAAAAATGCAGAAAAAGATATAATTCGGAAATAAACATAGAAATGTTAAATAAAGCCGAGACATTGCTGTTACGTCACTCGCAAAGACAATCGTTCGCGGAAGAAATACATTTATTGAAGAATAATAAAAATATTCAAACCAATAGTAGATTGCGAACACTTACGCCTTACCTGGATAAATTGGGCTTACTGCGCGTCGGAGGAAGAATAGGAGCTGCCCGTGACGTCACAGACGAGACGAAGAACCCCATAATATTAGATGGGCGACATCCTGTGGCCAGGCTTATTACTAAAAGCTTCCATGAGAGATTTTCGCACGCATACAGAGAAACCATAGTGAATGAACTGCGACAAAAATACTGGATACTGCGCCTCAGACCGACAGTTCGTGCGGTCGCCGCCAAGTGTTCCTACTGCCGTATAAGAACAGTCGTACCGTCTACACCACGTATGGCGGACTTACCCGAAGGAAGATTGGCGCACGGTGCACGGCCCTTCACTCACTGTGGGGTGGACCTATTCGGCCCCATGGAAGTCACGGTCGGCCGTCGGAAAGACAAACGATACGGCGTGCTGTTTACATGCATGACAGTGAGAGCAGTACACATTGAAATGGTGCCGACGTTGACTACTGACTCATTCATTATGGGACTCAGGAGAATGGCATCGCGACGAGGCTGGCCACAGTATATGTACTCAGATAACGGCACGAACCTGCGTGGAGCTGAAAAAGAATTGAGACAGTCGTTCCTAGAATTAAACCAACTTCAGATCAAAACCGAGATGACAAATAATGGAGTCACGTGGTTGTTTAACTCACCAAGCAGCCCTCATAAGGGCGGAGCATGGGAACGACTAATTAGAAGCGTTAAGACTGCTTTAAAGGTAGTACTAAAGGAAC
Organism: Euproctis similis; assembly: GCA_905147225.2. Taxonomy (NCBI): domain Eukaryota; kingdom Metazoa; phylum Arthropoda; class Insecta; order Lepidoptera; family Erebidae; genus Euproctis; species Euproctis similis. The sequence continues at coordinate 4,942,194 of LR990108.1, forward strand.
GAGCGCCACGTGAGGAGACTCTGGCGACTTTACTAGCTGAAATAGAAAATATAGTTAACAGCAGACCCTTGACTCACGTGTCGGTGGATCCCCAGCATATGGAAGCACTTACTCCAAACCATTTCTTGCTAGGTACCTCTTCGAATTTACCCGTGCCTGGAAAATTTAATAACGAAGACCTGCACCTGAGAAAGATGTGGAGAACAGCTCAACGTTTGACAGATATGTTTTGGCAGCGATGGGTAAAGGAAGTGCTGCCAACACTTATACCGCGGCAAAAGTGGTGCCGAGAGGGTGACAACCTGAGCCCCGGAGACGTAGTCATTATTGTGGACCCCAACTTACCTCGTAACAGCTGGCCAAGAGGCGTGGTGGAGAACGTATACCCAGGAAAGGATGGTCGGGTACGCACAGCCCAAGTAAAAACCAAGACAGGTCTATTGGTGAGACCGACCACTCGTTTAGCACTTCTCCCAACGAAGGATTAGTGTCTCAGAAGCGACACTGGGGGGAGATTGTAAAGGACGTAAAACGAGTGTGTGTGTGAACAGTGTAGTGTATGGTGAATTATCAAAAATAAATTAGCAGTTTCGTAGATCAGTGCGACAAAACGTGCAAACCTACAACTTAAATAAAACTGATTGTAAGTTAAACGATTGTTGAGTCTCGCCGGTCTACCCACTTACCTTTAATAAATTGATGTAAATAAAATAAACCTACCTACTTGTACCTATTAATGTGTTGCATATGTACCTGTATTATGATATTATAATAAACGATAATACCGTCGTTGTTTTGATATCTTGCTCACGTAAGGTCCCGCGCCCCGCGCGCATATGTTCAGTTCGTACCTCACCTACATGCAAGCAAGGTCTCAGAACAACGGTGTGATTTTTAAAAGAGAAAAAGTATTTTAATTGAAGTATTCCTAACGTCTGCCACTCCACGCACCGGTCACCTACATTCTCTTTCTTTAAACCACGGACTGTTACCATGTTAAAATCATAAAAGTATACAACTGTATTATATATATTTATATTTATTATTCTTTAAACTTACAAGATAATCTAAGGTAACAACTTTGTAATGCTCACACGCCATTTTCCATTGTAGAAGAGAGATTGTCATAGACATAGACAATGTAACAATCACTATCACACTATGGTGTTGCCAATATAAATGTATCATAATTCCAACAATTCTAAATAAGCCGATACTTGAAAGTGCAGTTTGGCATGGAAAAAGTGTCGTGACATTTTTTCCATCTAGCCCCCTTTCACAACGCGCGATAAGGAACTTCGTTCCAAATGGTTACAAGTCGAAATATTGAAAAGTAGAAATGACGGCCGAATTATAGCTAGCATCATCTTCTTCGAGGCAATCTTTGGAAGGACAATAGTGCATGAAATACAAGGGTCTTTGTCCATATCGTTATCTTATTCAAATCCGTTCCATTTATCTAACTTGTCATTGTAAAGTGTTCTTACATTGTCAGTAAATATTTTTATAACTATATTCTTATTTGTTTTTGTACAATATTGTAACCCGGATATAACATCAAACTCAACACAAACTCATTAAAGATCCCACACTTAATCATGATAAATATTTGGTGATTAATAAGACAAAGACACGCAATAATAACATTAACCTAATTGAAACTTGCAAATCAGCTTATTTAATGAGAATAGAGTTTTTGTTGTTCACTTGATGATACCTCTTTCTATCACTAACAACACAGAGAATTCGAGCAACTTGAGACAAGGTTCTTAAATCATTACTTAATTCACTGATTTTTTACTTTTAAGACTCTAGTCAGGTATATTGGTGTTTAAGGCTCTTGCAATCATGTTTTGATAAGACATAATCAATTTCCATTTCTAATTCCAAAAAAATAAATAACAGAACAGATAATACTTTTGAGGAGCCAGCCAGAGCTCTAGACTAGAGAAGTTGAGTAGCAAATCACTGAGACACTGAGAAGAACTTCTCTTATTAACAGTAGTAAAAACCATTGTATATGGACTATAACTATATAAAACAGTTAATATATTTCAATACAAATGTTCACAGAAAGCCTTATAATAAGAGCTTGAGTGTTGCAAGTCTAATGGCTGTTACTGTTATGACAAAATGAAGGGGATCCCGGAGATTACATCCGAGGATCGTGTCGACGATTGAATGGATGCTCTTGTATAATTTTGTTAGACAACTCGGATTACCATCCAATAAAGTGTTTAAGCCATAGAGACTAATATTATAAAGAAAGAGGACTTATTTTCTATATGTCTGTCTCGGAAAATCTTTGAAATCAATGCAGTTATTCATAGAAGTATTTCACCACTAGCGTCTTCAACGTCCAGGGAGACAGTTTGAGATTAAATATATGTATAACTTCACACTTTCTAATTTAAGGTGTGTGTGAATTTTCACTCTTCAAATCAGAAATCTCCATTCACATAAATAAAAGTGGAGTGTCTGTGTGTAATATTGAAATAACCGCTTTATAATAATAACATGCATATAAAGACATGGTACACATATTAAAATACCATTTTTTATTTTTTTTTGTTTGTTTGTCTGTCAATCAGTCTGTTTGTTTGTTCCGGGTACTCTCCGAAACGACTGGACCGATTTTAACGAGACTTTTATTGGCAGGTAACTGATGTAATAAGGAGTAACTTAGGCTCCTTTTTTAGAAAAAAAATCTTTTATTTAATCATTTGTTGCTTCCGAGGTGAAACAAAGTTCGCCGGGTCAGGTAGTAGAGAATAAATTTTTCCACTAATACATTAAATATGTGTAACTCTTTATTATCATTTTAGCTTCACGCCAGTTCTTCAGTTCATCTCACCGAATTTCTAGGCCCAAATTTAAGATCGCACAATTCTGTCGGTCATCACACAGCTGTCAGCATCTAAGTGAGACGTCTCAAATCAGAAGTGGGATGCTAAACCAGTACGATACCATGATGTTGATACAGATATAATTTTTCATGCATATCCAAGTTTACATTCGAATTTGAATTCAGTTAACGTCAAGTCATAACGAACGCTATTCAAGTATTTACCCCAAGTTTAGCCTGTCCGTGGTAACTTCATGCTAACTGGCTCGCTCCCGACATGTTCAAACTTGTGAGTCACGTGATGACATCTTCAAGTTTTAACGATGCACTTTAAGTACTTATCGTATTCTGTTGGTATAGACGGGGTATGATGACAAGTAGCAAACGTGTAATTGGCTTCTATTATAGTTTAAAGCTATTTTTATTAGTATGAAGCCTGATAACTTTACATTCAAATACTGTGATAGATATTATAACATATATAAGTATATGAGTATTTTGAACATGAGCGGCGTACTCGACCACTGGACCTTAATAATAATAATTATTAAGGTCCAGTGGTCGAGTACACCGCATTACTAATTTACTTTAGTTTTGATGACAAAGTGAGTCATCACTCAGGGAGCAGCTCAGCCAGAGCTAGATTATCCTTACAAACTAGGCAAGTGCCTAGAGGCGCGAAGGCACAAAGGGGCTAGTAAAATAAAAAAAAACCTATAAATATAATATAACTTAAAACGGAACGTACCCGTAAGTAAGCTTCGTACTTATACAATGAAAACTATTATATTTGCTTTTGATCTCAATTCTCTTAAAATTATAAAAAGAGATTATTTAAACAAAAGTCAACGAAGCGAGTGAAGTGTGTAACAATCGTGCCTTTTGGTGCACTGTTCTCTCTGCCTAACCCCACAAGGGATTTGGAGTGAAGATATGTATGTATAAAAAGAGATAGGATTTTATATTTAAGATCTTTCTAGTTGAAACTAGGAGAATTAAGTCATTTTAAAAGGGCACCTATAAGGTCGATTAGCCATCGGCGGTTTCAACGTTTAATATGACCCTGCTTCTAATTCAGAAGTCACGAGTTCAAATCACTACTTACATTATTTGCTACAAGATATATACATACATAAATATCCTTTGAAATATCTTGAGCAATAATATCATTCCACTTTAGTAACTCAGGGAACAAACTTAGAAAAACTACACTAAAATCACCGTAAAGATTATACGAGCGAGCATAATATTTATTTATGGAACAGGTCAGTATGTCGATGGTGTCTGAAATTTGGGACGGTGAAGCTTGAAAAGGATCTTTGTATTACGAGACAAAAGGAAAATCAACTTCCTTTCGAATAGAAAACAAAGAACATTTTGTTTGATTCTAATTTTGATCAGTGCGTGTTATTTTTTCCAGAATTCCTGTTAAATTATTTAGCATATTACATCATTCATAGTACCCAATGCTTACTTTTACTTCATATAGGCGTCTTCAATAAGGCGTTGGATTCAGAAAAGCAATTCCTAAAAAGTATAGTATGGTGGTGGTCTTTTTGATCCAGTTGTCGAAATGAATGATTCGAACGACCTCTTGATTCAGAAGCGGGTCGCTCAAACACTAAATAACCGAGACTTTCATTTGATTATTTTTAACTATACTTAAGTACTAGGCAGTAATTACAAATATCGGTGAGTTAGACAAAATTTACACATTTAGAACTAATATTTTTTTTAAATAATTTTAAAGTTATAGTCTTTTAGTATGGTACAAATAATAATATACTCCTTGAGGGGCAAAAGTAGCAAAGTTCAAGAAAAATAGTAAACAGCCTTTAAAAACGTTTATACGAGTAAGTATTTAAATAATGGAAGGATGTTTGAATATTGTAAAAGGTTGTTAACTCTCTGAGAGCTTTCCTATTAGATATCAGAGTCTGATTGAAAATTCAACAATTTCAACGAATCTGATGCATGAATTGTCTGTAATGGAACGAGGATTTAATTTGCTCATTAAATTAACGAACCGGGATTTCTAGCGAGCAAACTATACTTTGTATATCTTCTTTTAATAAATTTATTCTATGTAATATGTAGCGAAACTCATGACCATATTTTAGACATATTTTTTATCAATTATCGATATTCATTGTACACCAGAAGTACCTAAGATTTCGTCTGCGCAAAATTAAAATTAATTGTCTCCGAAGAGAACTCTTAACTAGTTTGTTATTTATTTTTCATCTTAAATTTGGACCAAATATATTAAATAGTTACTGTATTTTTGTACAATGGCGAAAATGGTCTAATATTCTGCAAATATTTCTCAATGACGCAGCGTTACATGAACTAATAATGTGAATGTTCCTGTAAAGCAATCTATAATCGCCTAGATGAGAGCACTCGAATACAGACCTAAAGGCCTTCGTGCAATTTCAATGATCGGCAAAATTAAAATTTGTTCATAAGGTTATATATTCTGAGAGGTTCTGGTGTTTCTCCATCGAACCAGCATACATAGAATGCGTGGCTTCGTGGGTCCTTGTCTTTGTTCTCCATAAAATCCAAAACTAGTACTGAATGGTTTGATTGACATTGACATTACAGTAAATCTTTCATTTCAACACGAACTGTTTGCACCTTCACATTAAAGAAGGCAATAAATGCCCAGTATCCCCTCATAAATTGAATAACAAACGGAGTTATTTCAATCTCGTTACTTGCAGTTCATTAAAAGATGAACATAGGGAAAGCTTTATCAAAAATACCGCTTTATCTAGAACATTAACTAAAGCTCTTTTATAGAAACATAAACATAACTTCACGCCTTTTGTTACCCGAAGGTGTAGGCAGCGACTGTTAAGCCTCGTCTCGCCGTTATGTTTGCGTCCCAAATGGAATAGGTGGCGAACCCATTGCCATACCGGGCACAAAGTTTGTCAGTCATCGGTATTTATCACACATAACTTCCGAAAACAATTTCGAAAAGTCATTGGTGTGAGCCAGTGTCTGGAATCGAACCCCGGACCTCTGGATCAGAGGCCGTGCGCTCGCCCACTGCGCCACCGAAACTCTTTTATAGTTTAAAAAAATTTGCTGTTAGAAACATAAAGCAGACTTATCGCTTCAAAAATAGTGCGCAATTACTACACAGATAGTAGCTGCTGCTAAACATTTAATTAAGAAAAGTTTTGTTATCCGCTTTTCATTAAATGTTAAGTTTTATAAAAGTACTTTTAACGACGTATCTCGATTGTAAGATTCCGAACATCAAATAAATCAAATACGCGACTTTTATTATCTTATCAGATTATTTGGCGAAATACATATACAACATAAAATGATCATAGCTCTGAAGAATTGATAAATTTTTCATAAATCATTTAAGATTTAAGCTGCTCTGCTGTTTTCGTCATTACGGAATTCAAACGTCATTAAGGAAAATGCCATCAGGAACCTTTCAAATCGAAAAGCGTGTGTGACAATAATGAAATTCTAAGAAGTAAGGTGTATAAAAAAGCGTCACACTGATAATTCTACCGCCGAGGAGGCTAAGCGTATAGTTATATCAATAAAACCTTAATCACTGTTCTGTACCTAACTTATGCAGTATCATTTAATCTCGTATTTATAAATGTCAGAAAATACACTGCCCACAGATAATTTCACATCATCTGTTTCGTCCTAGAAACGGGTCTTTAGTTTAATCAATCCTTTAATACGTTAGCAAGCTTCTGTTAAATATTTGTTAACCGATGTCAAACCCTCAGTAGCCCTCAAGGCCTGATATTTATTATATTAGTTTGTAACTAATAATTGCTTATTGTATTTAATTTTATACAAAGTACTTATTTATTTCCACTATGGTTTAAGTTATACCACACTATAAAGATTGACTAATATATGGAATGGAAATATTACTGTGATTACTTGTCATAATAAAATAACAGATATAAATATCATAATACAGCTCCTTTCTTCACAATTCGGCTTTGTTTGTAACTACTAACTATACTATAAAATATTCTGACAGATAAATAAAGCCTCTCGCCTTAAAAATGTAATTGAACTGTTGCATTAAAGTTTCGAAATGGGATAACTTTAATTTTTAATTTAATTAAATGTTAGCAGAAAAGCCCAGCTAGCTATTTATAATATCTTGGACACAAATCACACAGCCCCTCTAGTTCCAAGCTAAGCAACTAAATGCTTGTGTTATGGATACTAGACAACGGATAATAATAAATATATACTTTTCTTTTGTAAATACATACTTATAATACATGGAAAAACACCCAAATGCCACACAAATATTCATGTTTGTCACAAATATTTGTGCTGGGGTGGGAATCGAACCCCCGACCTCGTTGCTGCAGCCGGTAGTTTTTTACCAATGCGCCACGAGGCTCGTCAACTTTACTGGAGTTAGACGGCCTGGTTAAAGAAAGTTGATTATTCTTCGTTACAGACAGAAAAATACAATTTGTCTGCGAATAACTTTTAATATTTTGCATATATGTAATATACTTTTATTCGTTTCTTAATAAAATATCCGCGTTAGACTATTCGTTTGAAGAACTTATGTTTTTGACATATCGACACAGAACATACTACATTCACATCATCAACAACCCATTTTTTTGTTCTGCTTCTAAACTTATTTTTTACTAGCAACTGTTTAGTTTCAATTTGTATAAGTTTTTAGATACAGTTATCTTGTCATCCATCAGCTTTAACAGCAGTAATCTCAATAATATTTAAACACTATACATATTTGTACAGCTACCAGCAAACTTTGCTTCACCTCAGAAAATAAATAAAAATGATCATTGTGGGTTACATCGACGACTTTTTCGTAGACCTTATAAAGGTGTAAAATAATGTAGAACATTGTTTTGATCTATCACGTAGGGGCCTTTGCAGTTAAAGTTCTAAATCTCGAAAATTATACTAAGCTACTAAACTTACGTAAAGAAGTAAAACTAGTATACACATCAACTAAATCACGAGGAAAGCACTAGATACGTGAATGAAAACATTAGATACTAGAGTCATTCATTAACTAGGAAACACATCCAGATTTAGTGCCTAGTAAAACTTATCTCCTTACAAGCTCTGGCAATTTTGTGGCACTCTCGGAACATAACAATATTATTTGGTATGCTTCCTTAGTTACACCATTATTGCCTCGGGCGCTAAGGTAGTTTATTTTTATATACAAGTCATCTAATACTCGAGACGACTTTATAAGCAGAGATAAGTATGTACAGGCATTTAGATTTTTACTACGTTTATTAAAGTTTCAACTGCCATAATACATTTTGTGTTTTTTTAACCTAGCTAACCTTTAAGATAGTTTTTTTTTGCTTGTTTACTGTACATATTTCAGCCCGAGCTTAGAAAATATATTATGATACCTTGAAACGTGAAACACTCATTATAGAGATCAACCATGGGGGGGCAAATTGTTGATGCTGAACTGAACTGATGTTCTGTCCTTTAAAAAATTCAACCTCTTGTCATCATTTAATCTACATCGGTTTAATGTTACCGAAACAAAATTTGTTTATATATGGTTGTTTGATCAGTTACCAAAAATCACGCTTTATTTTTTTATGGCAATATTCGCGATTAAGTTGCCTAAATACACTGTTTCAATTTAAAAATTAAGAATTACAGCCAGGTATAAAAATAATTACACATCGTATTTCAAGCAATAGATCCCTTTCAAACAGAAAACTAATTTAAGTTATAACATTTGTGGTAGCGATAATATTACCGATATTGTGGTAAATACTATTTAATCTTAGAAAACATTCTAAGAGTTAATTAATTATATCAGAAAGTAGCCCTGGAGGTAGAGCTCAAATATTTATTCAATGCTAACATTAAGTATACCGACCGCGCAACAGTACCTACCTACTTGCTGCCAAGAAAGCATAGAGTCATCTTACCTAAAATTTTCTAGATAAAATTACCATTCATGGATTTTTCAAATTCATGTTTATGTAATACCGATAGTCAATTTGGCACCCCTGAAGAGACTCTAGTACTGCCCAAGTCTCGACGGAACCAAGGCTTTCTCATAGTCCAAAAATGCCAAGCATAGAGGTCGATTATATTCATCGGACTTCTCTATGAATTGGCGTAAAGTGTGGATGTAGTCTATGTTACTAAAGCCCCTTCGGAATCCGGCTTGTTCGGGAGGCTGGAAGTCATCGAGTCTGCACGAGAGTCGATTTGTAATGACTCTAGAGAACAGCTTATAGCCATGGATCAGAAGCGAAATGGGCCTATAGTTCTTTAAGCGGGTCCTGTCACCCTTCTTAAAAAACAGCACCACTACGCTTCTGGTCCATGCCTCTGGAACGTCGCCCGTCGTCGAATATTATCTTGTTAATATTAAAAAAAAAACATTAGTTTCACAAACATAACACATAACATAACATAACTTCACGCCTTTATTTCCCGAAGGTGTAGGCAGCGGCTGTTAAGCCTCGTCTCGCCGTTATGTTTGCGTCCCAAATGGAATAATAGGTGGCGAACCTGTTGCCATATTGGGCACAAAGTTTTCAGTCATCGATATTTATCACACATAACTTCCGAAAAACAATTTCGAAAGTCATTGGTGTGAGCCAGTGTCAGGAATCGAGCCCGGACCTCTGGATCAGAAGCCGTGTGCTCGACCACTGCGCCACCGAGACTGTATTAGTTTCACAAATTAAAGAAATATTGTCAAAGTTTCACTCATCATTGAAAGAGAGTGTCGGTGTAAAAGTAAGAAAGGGCATGCTCCGATGGTTCGGACATGTAGAAAGAATGGTTGACGCAAGACTGACTAAGCAGATATACAATGCAAAAGCGGACGGATGTAGGAGTCGAGGACGGCCAAGACACACATTCCAAGACCAAATAGAACGTGTTCTGGAGGAAGGTGATGTTAAGAGCCTCAAAAACCGACGCGCGTGCATGAAAAGAGTTATGAAAGTCAACGAAGCGAGTGAGGTGTGTAAGAATCGTGCCCTATGGCGCTCTGTTCTCTCTGCCTAGCCCGCAAGGGATTTGGCGTGAAGTTATGTATGTATAAATGTGTATGTTCCAGTGTCCTTAAAATGTGGAGAGTATATTACGACCACAAAACCTTTTTAATCCATTCAAATCTTGATTTGAAGTTGAAACATTTCAAGTTGACGTGTTAATATCATTAGATGTAATGCTGAAGCTCTTTTTCGCAAAATTTTGTTGTCTGAAGAACGCTTAGGGAACTAATATTCACTTTTATGTATACAAAGGATCTAGCGTGTAAACGTAAGATCTAAAATTTCAGAGGGTCGACTAGAATATAAAAAAGAGTTACCAACCTCTAAACGGAACACAAAACGTGACTGTGTTGTGTTTGAAGAATATTGCGGTGGTTGTGACGTTGGAAAATAAAAATAGTACAATACGAGGAAGCGACTGTGTTTTATATAAATAAGGTAAGGTGTAGACAAATGGAAATAGTTTATAAATGAAACACATTAGCTATTTAGGATATTTTTGTAGGAATTTTCGTAGTTATATATGTATACTGAAGTTAAGAAATAGTTCTTAGACTTTCTACTACTTCTTCTGACTTTTTTTCATGTAAGATAAACATAACATAACTTCACGCCTTTGTTACCCGAAGGTGTAGGCAGCGGATGTTAAGCGTCGTCTCGCCGTTATGTTTACGTCCCAAATGGAATTGGTGGCGAAACTATTGCCATACCGGGCACAAAGTTTTCAGTCATCGATATTCATCACATATAACTTCCGAAAACCAGCCAGTGTCAGGATTCAATCTCAGACCGACTGAATAAGAAGCCGTGTGCTCGAACACTGGGCCCCCGATACTATTATTACTTGCTCATATGCTCATTGCTCACTTACTTATTCATGTAAGATCTATTCGTAAAATTTATAGTTTACCGCTACTGCAAAAACTGGAGATCATTTGAGATATTTGAAATTATTTTAATGTTTATAGCTATGCAATTTTTTACAAGAGATAATTATATTCGTTTCTGTTTCTTTGTGTACATAATAAGAGATTACTTGAGTTTTTTTGTTGGATCAGGAGAGCAAACAAGCAAGCGAGTACCCGATGGTGACCAAACTACCGCCGCAACACATGTGAAACAAATGCGTTGGGGATCTTAAAGGGAGTAGGATAAAAGAGGAGGGGGAGGGGCGAGAGGGACGGGTCTCAGAATACCTCACCTACCGATCAAAACGCGGGATGATGAGTTAAAAACAAATTATAGATTGTTTAGGCCTAGGGCAGCCCTCAAAAAATAGAGAAAAACCGAAATATATGGAAGGTATCGAGGTCATGAAATGAGAATTTAGTCAGTTCAAACCGCTTTGGAAACAATTATTTAAAAAGTAACAAGCCCACATCGAATCGCATTACGCAAATTAAGTACAGTGCATTAGTAATTGCAAAACTTGGCACCGACTTCCGGAGTATAATTATGTAAAACAAGGTTGCGTTAAATTTTGACAAAGTTTGTTTCAGCCGAATATGTAACGGAGCGAGTGTTAAATATTATATAAAGTGTATTCGTTGGAAACTTTCTATGATTTTACTTAACAGTTGACAAGTTCTCGCCGATGGATTACCTGGCTTACGGTATAGCAGGGGAGCTATCCGTTGGAAACTTTACGAACGGTAAGGAAACTTAAAATTATGTTGGCGAGTAAATATTAAACTAGACAACACGCTTATGTGAAATTTGCAAAATTTTAGAAATTGTTACATTTTTCTGGCCGTCGGACCTGAAAACTCTAGTCAATATTATGAAAGTTGATTGCTTGACAAAAGGCTTACAATTGAATGTGATGAAAAGATGACAGATCCAATGCAAGGATAATGGTTGATTAATGATTATGTACATATGTCGAATAAGAGTGGCATTAGGGAAGAACGTAAATGAAGCGTTGGGCAGAAAAAATGTTAGCAGAAAATCCCAGCTAGCTATCCACAATGATCCCAATGCTAACTTATGAAAGTAAGATTGGGTATTGCAGAGTGTGCATGAAAGTAAGATAAACGCGATCGAAATGAGGGCACTATGCCTGTAACACGAGAGTTATGAAAGTCAGAAGAGAAGCTAGTGAGGCCTGTAAGAATCGTGAGTGCCTTATAGCGCTCTGTTACCTCTAGCTACCCTGCAAGGAATTTGGCATGAAGTTATGTATGTATGTTACACGTTTCGCGTTTTTTTTTTCTCTTGGTAAATGTTGTGGTGGAGCATATTAACAAATATCGAGCTTATTCTTGTTACTTATGAATATATACATACAACATTTTCATAATTATTTAAATTTTCCGAGACTTTCAAGTCTTTAATTCTTTAACAACTGAAGTGTGAAAGTACATGAGCCATGTATAAATTTAAAAAAAAGTAGTACTCCTTATCAGTAACACTCTGTTTGTCTTTCAACAGGCCGCATCTCATGAACGTTGATGATTTTCTGAGATGACGTAGTACTTACTATTGATGCTAAAACCAAAAATACTCGATAACAATATTAAATAAATATTAGAAGTCGTCCATATTACAAAAGTAATATTTATCACCGTTCATATTGTTCTATTACTCTTTTTTAATTTCCTATTATATTCCTGAATTTGGAAAGGCTATCACTTGTTTTGATTATTATAAATTAAATTATGAAAAGAAAATAATATTTTATTTTTCAAAAATTTTATTTTTCTCTTCTGCATTATTTTTATAATTATCAAAAGAAGGTAAAATAAGAGGAAAGTAGAATATTTATTCAATGTTTTAAATTTTAAAATATTCCGTCAAAGTAGTACAGAGTAGGTAAGGCTAGGTATTTCGCACATGGACTAAGTGAAACATCTCCCGTCTTATTACAAAACGATGTACTAAAACAGCTAGTTAGGCTGGTTTATCGGATCGTGGGCTGATTCGATACCAAATGGTTAGTGCTCCTCCTCATTACAAAACGCAAACTATACCATGCCTTGATTGTACTAAGTTTGGCATCTCCCCTCACAGAGTAGAGTACACAATGATTCATTGATTTGAATGTAATTCGGTCTTATCGTTCATTTTTGAAAGGTATAACCTGGCGGTGGTCCAGTGGTCCCCACTTTGCCAATAACGAAAAAAGCCTTGATAAAGCAATTTATTATCCCGGAATGTAAATAACAATTGTAATATATTTGTAAAATGATGCAATAAGTGTGTAAACTGGACGCCACGCAAGCATTCAGTATCTTTGACTACTTCTTGTGATTAGGTCGTTTTAGATTCATGGATATAGCTTTTATATTTTAAAATGGATCAATAAAAGATACGAAGTGGTAAAACTGGAGTCCTGAAATATATCTTGACAGGAAATATAACGCCAGCTGATTTCCGAGTCGAAACATATACTATAATATAAAATCACTAACTTTGAAGAAACAAAAAGAATGAGAGTATTTTCAATAAGTAAGTATAATTTGTTGTCTATAATTTGCACTAATTAAGCAATTTTATATGATGTTAAATTTCTAGATTATACTTACTAACAGGGAACACAAGTTAAGAAAGTGAACTTAAATTGGCTTGAAAAAGGTGATCATCTTTTAGCAACTACAGATTCAGACAGCTGGTAGTGATAACCCATCATCACTTTCACAGGGCCAAGCAGTAATTAAAATCTGTCCTCGTGATTATGGTATTGTGGTGTTAACTTTGACAGTGATGCCGTGCAGGCAATGATTTAAGTTCTTCGGGTTGCAACAGTACATACTAACTTAATGATATGTATTCTTTTATTATAGTAAAGCATGTACTTAATGTTATTTTGCTGTAGATTTATAATGGTCCAGATGTTGATGTCAGTGCACCAAGCTGTATGTAGTTCAGAAACACCCGTTGACATAGAAAATAACTAAGAATTGAGAAAGAAGGTTAGTGATAAAAACAATATTTTAATTGATTTATTATTGTAATATTATTTTTAATTTTATTTGTGCAACAGGATAATAAATGTCTTATAAAATATATTTTCAATTTAATAAAATATACTATATTTTACAAATGATTACGTCAGCATAGTGAAACAAACCTAACTTCTTTTCTTACAATGCAGAATATCAGTTGTACTTCTATTCACAAAAATATGTATATAAAATATTCTTATACTTAATACATGTGGTTTCTTATGATGTTTATATATAAATATTGTATTGTATCTTACTAAAAGTATTTTTTATTTAAATTTACAGGAAAGATACTAAAAGATATTCCGTTAAAGAGGTTTTCTTTTTGTATTCAACATTGTTATGTAATAGTTATAGTTGTTGAAAATTGAACACTCATATAATATTAAAATAGTCAATATAAATTAAAAATCCTTAGATAAAAATGGATTTGCTACCTAGACAATAAGATAAATTTAAACATAGAAAAAAGGTCAACAAAACAATACATAATATATGTTAATAATTAAAATGTTCCTTTTAACTATATTTTTCTCCTATCACCATCAAAGGATAATAATAATTACTAACATGTTTTGCTTACAGATTTTCAGAGAGCTTTCCGCTGCTTTCAACTTATCCATTAATATTAAATGAGTTATTATAATTAATGATACCGTTTTAAGACATACTAAAAGTAATTTGGAATTGATTGTTTTTTTTTTTATATTTCCATGTACAGTATTGGTTACAATGGGTGGTATTCTTTCAAGACCACTAGATTTGGCCACCAACATTGTCATCTTCTCCTGGAAACAAGCCTTCCTTCCTTCTTATCAATGGAAAAGTTATGAACCTATAAAAATAAATTCGCTAGTTATTATAAGAATATATAGTCTTGGTGGTCCAGTGGCCAAGCACATGGTTTCTAAATCAAGAGGCCTCGGGTTCAAATCCTGCCTCACACCAATGATTTTTCGAAATTGGTTAATTTTGAATGTTATGAGTGATACATATCGATGACTTAAAACTTTGTGCTCGATATGGCAATTGGTTTGCCACCTTTTCTATTTGGGACGTAAACATAACGGCGAGTTGAGGCTTAATAGCCACTGCCGTGTAGGCAGTGGCTATTAAGCCTCAACTCGCCGTACCCGCCTTTGGGTAGAAAAAGAGGTGAAGTTATGCTATGTATGTTTATAAAGGAATACAATCGTAAACTATTATGTTAAATACACTATTAGTTACTGCCCAACTTCGCAATGCACATGCTACCTGGATTTCGGGGGCAATAACGTCTCCACGAGAATCATTGGATAAATCCTCTTATTAATTTAATAATCTGTTTACCAAAATCTTCTATATTGATTGCGAAAATTGTCATCACTTTACTCGTGTAAACGATTTTGATGATGAGACTGTTGTTTTAGAGGTCGGCGGATAGTTTGGATTAATTTTAAATCTTCAAAATCAATTTAATCAGTCCTATTGTCTTCCATTTTAAAAAATATTTCCATAATGATACAACAACTCAAGCTAACCTCAAAAGTAAACAATTTTGACGTTTAAGCAGTTGGTACCATCTTTAAACTAGGGGTCTGGCGAGACTAACTTTTTTTCTAAACATAGACCACCTATTTGCGATAATCTTCATTTTGTAATAAGCATTTTATTTGTTACTTGTTATAAACCTGACTCTTTCCTTAGTCTGTGTTTTGTAATAAGACGGCTCAAGTTTAATCTGTAGTATGCCTATTACTTCTAAAACTGATTATTCACGATTACTGAAGAAGTTATATCGAGCGTATGGTAAGACGAATATCTTGTGTATGCGTTTGAATATTTTATTCAACCAGACGAAAAAACACTGCCCACATCCCACATCCCATCCCACATCCCACATCCCAACGGCTACTTCTGTTAGACTGCGATAGAAATCGAAAAAATTTAGAAAAATATGTAGGTTCAACCGGAATATGAGGCTCAACAGGATTACGTTCCGAACGTTCAGACATTGTATGGGCTAATGTAGGTATCGTGCAAATGAAAAGAGTATGGAATTTATAAACGATATTATAATAATCAGAGGGTATTAATTGTCAAACTTTGTTATAATAGAAAATAACACTGTGCGAAACGTAGAACAGTTCCGTGGTTAGACTTCACAACTCGGCGGCTGAATCGAAAGTGATTTCCGCTGAGTTTGATGCCATCGCCACGACTCTGTCAAAGCGCTAGAGGGCGCGCTTGCGTTTCGTTTAGTGTCCGTACTCATGACCGGCTGCGACAAATATATTACTATTAATAAAAAAGCTTACTAGTAAAATAGGCAGAAAATTTTAATAACAACTAAAGATATCAAATTATAGTCTTGATGGTCCAGTGATCGAGCACACGGCTTCTGATCCAGAGGTTCGAATCCTGACACTGGCTCACACCAATGACTTTTCTAAATTGTTTTCGGAAGTTATGTATGATAATTATCGATTACAGAAAACTTTGTGCCCGGTATGGCAATGGGTCGCCACCTATTTCAATTGGGACGTAAACATAACGGCGAGACGAGGCTTATCAGCCGCTGCCTACACCTTCGGGAAATAAAGGCGTGAAGTTATACGTATATTAATTTGGACTAAATGTCAAAGCCCACCATTTATTATTATGATTCGTTCTAATTACAATCTGCGCGTTTTCCAACTCATTGTCAGCTGTGAAAATCATTTAAATTTCTTTACCCAAGAAAGATTCGAAGAAAGTACAAGTAGAAAGAAATTAGAAAGTAGAAATTAGAAAGTTTTTTACTATACACTATTATTTTTTGAGGCTCCTAACATCACCTTCCTCCAGAGCACGTTCTATTTGGTCATGGAATGTGTGTCTAGGCCGTCCTCGACTCCTACATCCATCCGCTTTTGTATTGTATATCTGCTTAGTCAATCTTGCATCATCCATCCTTTCTACATGTCTGAACCATCGGAGCATACCCTTTCTTACTTTTACACCGACACTCTCGTTCAATCCGACTTCCTTCCTTATAACCTTGTTTTCCACGCGGTCCGCGAGGGTCACTCCGCAGATTTTGCGCAATGGCCTCATTTCGACCGCGTTTATCCTACTTTCATGCACGCTCTGCCATACTCAGCTCTCGCTTCCATAAGTTAACGCTGGGATCAGTATTGCATTGTGAATTGCTAGCTGGGCTTTTCTGCTAGTATCTTTTGCGCCCAGGAATCTGCCCAACGCCCCATTTACTTTATTTCCTAAAGCTACTCTTCTTTCTACATCAGCGGTGTACCTTCCATGCCTGCTAAAAGCGCATCCAAGATATACAATTTTATTCACCTGTTCCTGCACTACATCGTCAATCATTATCCTTACATCCGTTCTGGATTCCTCCCTTTCAAACACCATAACTTGCGTTTTCATCACATTCAATTGTAAGCCTTTCATCAAACAATCATCTTTCACCCACAGATCCTTCCGGAACACCCTGTCAAACGCTTTTTCCAGATCCACAAAACCACAGAAAACCTTCCGGCTAACAGCCTGTTGTTTCTCCATGATGTTGCGGAGAGAAAAAATCTGATCCATGCACCCTCTTCCGCTTCTGAAACCACCCTGAGCCCCCCACAACACTCCGTCAGATATCACCCTCATTCTCCTTTCAATAATCTTCCCATACACTTTCGCTCCTAAGCTGATCAAACTAATGGCTCTGTAACTGGCGCACTACATACGTGATCCCTTACCTTTATACAAGGGCACGATGACAGCACGCCTCCAGTCCATGGGAACCATACCCGACCTCCAGCAAAAATTGCTGAAGGTCAGAAAAGCATCCTGGACACAGGTTCCACCGTGTTTGATCATTTCACCAGACATCATATCAATTCCAGCTACCTTACCATTTTTCATACTTCGTATCGACCATTCAATCTCTTCCATAGTAATGTCCTCGTCAAATGTTGGCGCAGCGGCGTCAGTCGTAGACTCACTCGCGGCGCCCACGTCCGGGACATACTCGTACATTTCCCCAAAATATTTACTTCACCGACCCAATACATCGTTTGGGTTTGCAAGAATGTCACTAGCCTTAGACATAATTTTGTCCATTCTGGATGTTGACGAAGAACCCCGAGACTTTCTAACTTCCCTCCAAAAGAGTTATTTAAGTCATTTCTATTTAAGTCAACATTCAAATGTATTACTAGATGTAGAAATAACCCTATGTAACAATGTCTCTTCTATGATCTAATATATAAAATTCTCGAGTCTAGATGTGCGTAATTGAACTCCTCCGAAACGGCTTGACCGATTCTCATGAAATTTTATGTGCGTGTCGGGTAGGTCTGAGAATAGGACAACATCTATTTTTCATCCCCCTAAATCACAAGGGTAGCCCACCCCTTAATATTTTTTTTTAATTTTTCGACATATTTCTGTTTCTTATTTTTTTTATAAAACGGGATACAAAAATACATACAACCCTAAATTTTCAACTCCCCACGATCAACCCCTATTTTTTAAATTTAATTTTTCGCCAAGACAACGTTTGCCGGGTCAGCTAGTATTTACATAATATCATCGTTAAAATTATTTTTATAATCATCAATGTTTACCATATCACGCATGAATTCTTTCAAGTCATTCGTGTGTTCTACTTTTCATATCTCTGTTCTTCGTGAAAAGCTAATAATGATGACAAATCCCAAACTTTTCCGTGAAAATAATGTACTACTACTTTAAAGTACGTACCTAAAATGAAATCTAACAATCAGGAATAAGAAAATTTAAAAAAAAACTAATTTAAAGTCTTGAGTAAATAAAACTCAGCAAAAAAATAATTTAAAGAAAAAAACTTTTTTAAAGAAGCTTTTATTTAAACGCTCTAAAAAGAATAAAATAATTTTAACCTTATACATATTAACTATCAACTTATAACCTTATTATATACAATTTATGTGATAATAAAAGCTTGTCGCTATGTTTAATTACCTATCAGTGGCTATCCATAACCATCTAGAAATATTTTTTTAGATCTAATGATTACTGTGACGGATCGCATTATCCAAATATATTTTTTTGGTTTATAACATATATATGGACACCCCAACACATATAGTGGTACAGTTCCGTTGCCGGCCCTTTCCATGGGAAATGGAAGGGGTCGGAATTGGGATGGGAAGAGGAGGGGGGAAGGGTTGGGTTGAACATAGCGACAAGCTTTTATTATCACATAAATTGTATATAATAAGGTTATAAGTTGATAGTTAATATGTATAAGGTTAAAATTATTTTATTCTTTTTAGAGCGTTTAAATAAAAGCTTCTTTAAAAAAGTTTTTTTCTTTAAATTATTTTCAAGTTTTTAGTTAACGATGGGTAAGTTTCTCAGTCTCTTCATCTCATTCAAAGCATCATTGTTACAAGGTCATTTGCCAGTTAATTTCGAACAGTCCAACTCTTCAATGAGGAGACCTCCTAAAGTCTTTTCTCTACTTAGGCCGCGTATGCTTGACCAGCAGCAAAGAGTTTCGAGCCTAAGTAAACAATTTTTTTTGTTACTTATTTGTTGATTTTGCAACTTAATTTTGTTATGTGGGACTGTTGTTTAATAACAAAATATGTTTAACTACTTGTGATGTGTAACGCCATCTGTTGTTTTAATCAGTACTTTATACTTGCTGACCTGAGTGTAACATAGGAGTGTGTTGTAATAAAAGTTATAGTTCGTTCCCACCATCCACTGTGTTTAATTCTAATAATACCTATAACACCATTAAAATCCGTTAGTGTGCATGTTAAAGTTATTAAATCCTGTCCAATTTACGTCGGTATCCTGAAAGGGCATGGCATTACACCGGTCGAACCGGCCCATTCATGCAGCAGATTGCGTGGCTGACCACAATTAAAACACTGTTAACTATTAAAACATAGGTCAACGGAACGCCTGTGATGGACTACCGCCTCAGCCGTAAAGTGGTCGTAAGGTTCTCAATGTTAGCACTAACTCATTTTGATTATAAATTTGGACGCGCCGCTTAACCTTGTATCTTGACATGGTGATTTGGCATCAGTGACTGAATAGTAAACAACAGATTGACTGACACTGCCCAAACAAGCAGGCCACTAGTATCTAGCCGCTCATATTGAAAACCCTATGATATCTATAATATTTATACACAATCTAATTTGTTTATAACATTAATTAATAACATAACATAGCTCGACTCCTTTTTCTACCCGAAGGTGTAGGCAGCATCTATTAAGCCTCGACTCGCCGCTATGTTTACGTCTCACGATCTATAAGGGAGTAGGATATAGGATATGGAAGTAGGAAGGGATGGGGAAGGGGAGTAGGTCTCCGGGTACCTCTCTCACCCAAAGAAACAAGGCGTGAGCTGGTTGTGGTATTTCACCGGTCGAGCCAGCCCATTCATACAGTGAATTGCTGGGCTCTACCACTGTTGCCATACAGCGAGCACAAAGTGGTCAGTCAAAAATATTTATTACACATGACTTTCGAGAGAAATTTCGAAAGAATTGGTGTGAGGCCAAATTCGAACCCAAGACTTCCTGATTCAGAAGCGGGCTAGTTTACTGAACCACCGAGACATAGTTTTTGAAGTTATCATATAACTCTTTAATGAAAGGGCCATTTGATACGCATATAGTAGAAACGCAAATATTTATTCCACTATATTGGATTTAGAATGACGTCACATTATTTTTCGAGCTACTATTAACAAGCCCTTTCATTTGATACCCATATTGTAGAAATGCATTAAAAAAAACTGTTCCTCTATCTTGGATTATCCGCCATATTGGATTTAGAATGACGTCACATTATTTTTTTAGTTTTCCCAATGAGCCCTTTCATTTGATACCCATATTGTACGAAAGCTTAAAATATATATTCCTTCATCTTGGATATTCCACCATATTGGATTTAGAATGACGTCATATTATATTTTGAGTTACACTCAACAAACCCTTTCATTTGATACCCATATTGCAGAAATGCATTAAAAATATCCATTCCGCCATCTTGGGGCGTCCGCCATATTGAATATAGAATAACGTCATACACTATATCATGCATTGTCATCCAAAGTAAACGTGTATACAAAATTTCAGCTCAATCGGTTGAAGGTATCTACTTCAAAATTGAGTTACAAGATTCCACCGAACATACATACTTACATACATACATACATACATACATACAGTGCAAGGTAATAAAAAGCTTATAATAAATAGCTTGCACCTTGAGTGTTTCTTAAGTTGTCTAGAAGCCATTACTGATACATTTTATTCAGTAGGTAGCTCTTTGGACTAAGTGCTTTCTTAAAAAAGTTTCTTTTAGCATAGGTAATAATAATTACACAGCATAAAACAAAGTTGCTTTCCGCTATCTGTCCACTTATATGCTTATATCCTTAAAACTACGCAACGGATTTTGATGCGGTTTTTTTTAATATACAAAGGGTGTTAATGGGGTGGATTTTATCTATATATAATTTATGTGTGATGTAGTAAAGAAAAAGTGATGAACCCTTAATTATTTATTACTTTTGATGCGGAACAATGTTCGCCGAGTTAACTAGTCTGTTATAAATTAAGTTGCACAAAATCTATAATCTACATACCCACCTATGTGCACAGATGTTGTGAGTCAGCTGAAAAACTATATTATAATGAAATATGATCATTTGATTCAAAAGATGACTCATAATATGAATTTGCTAAAAATATGTTTGCATTTTCTTAATCATATCTTTGTAATAACTTTGTACAAACAAGTTACTTCTTTAGTGGAGTAAGACAGTCTGCCTTATCCAGCATCCCGAACTGTAGGTACTTTAAGGTAAGCTAAGTTTCTAGACTCCGTGAGATACAATGGGAGATCAGAGAGTAGACTACCAAATAGTAGAATTATTAACTGGAAGTTTTTTTAAGTGTGGTTTAGCCATCGGAATAGGCTGCTCCCGTTTAAGCATCTCGCAAATATTGCTGG
Source organism: Euproctis similis (assembly GCA_905147225.2). NCBI lineage: Eukaryota > Metazoa > Arthropoda > Insecta > Lepidoptera > Erebidae > Euproctis > Euproctis similis. The sequence continues at coordinate 4,964,018 of LR990108.1, forward strand.
ACCCAAATCTTTTCGGGTGTTCTGGTTTATCACCGATCTTAACAGAAGTTGGTGTCTTTTATACAAGTACAATATTATTACAAGTCTTATCACCACCATCAAGCATTAAAGGGAAGTTAAAGTATATTCCACGTACTAAATGTTTGTGTTTTCGATTGACTGACTCTCACATAATATCGATAATGTACGAACGCCTTCATACTATGCTATCGGGCTTAAGTTATATAAAGTTAACTCCAACTTTGAAACTTGTGTATCATCGGGTACTTAGGAACATCAGTCAATATATAATTAGAATTCCATTAGAAACCCCTTAAATATTGACTTGTGTACATAGTATATGTCATTATAATGCATGTGTATCTTTAAAATACATATACGAAACGTAAAAGAAGAGTTAAGAATTTTATCTTCTACAGAATATAAGCAGAGTGAATATTATAGTCTGCATGTAATAAAATATAATAAAATTAATCAGGTACTGAAAGTTCGGCCCAAGAATTTGGGTTAATTTGTTGGGACCGTCCTTTGTGATTATTAATAAAATGGCCTGAAAGTCGAGCAAAATCATTTTTGAACGAAGTAGTCTCGGATTCGAAACCTAGCTTAAATCCATGACTTTTAGAAAATTATCAGTTTTAGTTATGTTTCCCGGGGAAACGTACACATTTAAAACAAAAATATCGCAGTACACTGTCCGTAATAAAACTTAGTAGACCGATTAGGAACAAGATTAACGCGACCATCGTTATTACCTAAAGCGCTGTAACTAGGACTATGTTTTTCGAATAGTATGTTACAAGTAAATGTAAGTTTCTTAAACGCGCTCAGTAGCCTAAATGACTTCAGCCATTTTCGCTTGAATGCTGTCGTTAGTTGCGTTAAATGTCAGGCGTGACGTAATATTGCTTTTAGATTTTTTAAATAAACACGAATTAGGTAGCTTCTTGTAGACTCGCTTATATTTTTGTTCTTCGTACATTTTTTTTGTAACTTTGTATACAACAAAGTCTTGCGCATATCACGTAACTAACTGAGTTATAATGTTTAATCATCTTTTGAAACTTTTATTACATCGTCTCAAACTTTTTCGTCTGCGTGTTGCATGTCGCGTGACGGTCGGCCGCGGAGTAGGGATAAAGTGAAAGGCGCTCGTCAGAGCGCCTTTCACGTCTATTATCGTTTATTTATTATTAATTAATTACCCAAATATACACTTTATTTTTGTAAATAAATACCGTAAAAAAACATGTAGAAAAACACCCCCAGACGCCGTACAAACAACACAATAAATATATTTGTTTGTTTGCACTCGGGTGGGATCGAACCCGCCCCGACCTCGTGTTATCGGTAGTGCGGTTTACCGATGCACCACGAGGCCCGTATGAATGATTGTCTAATTACCGTCCTCTTTACCAATTTCGACACATTTTCTAGGATCGGGTTTGTTTGTTTGTTTGTTTGTTTGTTTTTTACATACATACATATACGTACGTACGTATTGCAGGCGGAGAAAAAAAAATTATATTATTAATATAACAAATGACACGATAAAAGGGAATATAATAAATTCGTATGTATTGTAAACGGCGGAGGCTTTTAAGTTTCCAATTCCAAAAAGTGAACTACATATATGTGACACAGTTATGTTCGTCAAGTTATTAGCGATAAGATAGTGCTCTTTATATATGTATTTGTCACATTTTCATAATAAATCAAAATATCATATTTACTGGAGGAAAAAATATCGTTTTGTTTTGTAAAGATCCTTTGTTGTAATGTTGTTAACGTTTAATAGGTGTCGCGTTAACCCTAGTGCCGTAGCTGGAATACTTGTCGATTCGGGCGACATCTATCGATATAATACGATATTACGGCAGAATCATCAATAGTAGCAACCTAGTAGCGCCATCTAGGAATTATTGTCGTGACCACGTAAAATAAAAAACATTTATTAAACCCTATTAACAAATACAAGATGGCAACTAAATTAAAATCGCCCTTATCGCACAATCCCCTGAAAGCCGGTGACGTCCGGTTCGATTTCAAATTAAACTAGTTTTCTCTCTCTTTGCAAAACTGCCACTGACTTGTAACTAACGAATTAGTGGAGGAAGCAGACTGACGCCTTTCTTACTTTACTTAAGTTTCCAATTCCAAAAAGTGTGCCAGGATTCGAACACGCGACCTATGCGATTCGGAAGCCGTGTGCTCGACCACTGGACCACCGGAACTACATATATGTGACACAGTTATGTTCGTCAATTTATTAGCGATAAGATAGTGCTCTTTATATATGTATTTGTCACATTTTCATAATAAATCAAAATATCATATTTACTGGAGGAAAAAATATCGTTTTGTTTTGTAAAGATCCTTTGTTGTAATGTTGTTAACGTTTAATAGGTGTCGCGTTATCCCTAGTGCCGTAGCTGGAATACTTGTCGATTCGGGCGACATCTATCGATATAATACGATATTACGGCAGAATCATCAATAGTAGCAACCTAGTAGCGCCATCTAGGAATTATTGTCGTGACCACGTAAAATAAAAAACATTTATTAAACCCTATTAACAAATACAAGATGGCAAGTAAATTAAAATCGTAACCAATATTTTATGGTAACTAAAATACGTGAACAGTGACTTACATTCGATTTTCGAAAAAAATAATATTTCGAAAATTTTTAGTTAAATGTCTATAATGTGAAAAAAAGTTTCACTTTTACGGTGGTTTCATAAAACCACACAAGTTTTTTTTAAATTATAGCTTTAACATTTTTAAATCCAGTGATAAAACTATGCAGTTGACTGATGGACCCAGTCGATGGGTAAAACCATGATTTCTCAAAATAAGTCGTTGAGTAAAAAACGGTCCATAAGTATTTATAGATCCATAGATCACAATAATTAAAGTATTAATCTTTTACCAATATACAGTAAGATAGTATTGATAACCAAGAATATAGTAACATAGATAAAACATTTTTCAGACACCATAACATAACATAACTTCACGCCTTTTTCTACCCGAAGGTGTAGGCAGCGGCTGTTAAGCCTCGTCTCGCCGTTATGTTTAAGTACCAAATGGAATAGGTGGCGAACCTATTGCCATACCGGGCACAAAGTTTTCAGTCATCGATATTTATCAGAAAATTTTGAAAAGTCATCGGTGTGTGTGCCAGGATTTGAACCCACTACTTCTTGAATCAGAAGCGGGGTGCTAGACATTTTTCACACACCTTTATTTAATAAGGGTTTTGATGCAAGTTTTGTTTAAATATGGTGGAAAGATTAGTGTCTATATAATTAAATTACTGATTAATGAATCATAATGAACATTACAGCAACAGACGTTTTTGACGACAGAGTTTTCTTAACATTTTGACGATAATTTCATCGTGATGCTGAATTGATGACGTATTAAAGTTTCATGTATATGAGACAAAATATCGCTATTAGAAAGGCCAAGCGGCCGAAACTTTGAGAAACTACCAGTTTAAAATAAACAAGTAAAGTAAATACACAAAATAAATTATTATTTATAAGGTAGCTGTAATCTAGGAACGTGATCGTCATCATTACTTAACTACGTACATTTGACGTCACACTCTCGTTTCTCCTATATAAGGCTTAAAACGGTTAACAGCTGCGGATATTATTTCTCGGGGTTTTTTTTTATGGAACAGGAGGGCAAACGAGCTTGCGTGTCACCTGATGGTAAGCAACCAACGCCGCCCATGGACACCAGCAACACATTTAGTGTTACTGTTGCTTTGCCGACCTTTACGGGATAAGGGATAGGAAAGGATAGGGAAGGGGGGTGGGACTCCGGGTACCTCTCTCACCGAACGAAACGCGGCATGAGCCACTTTACGTCGGTCTTCAGAGAGGTCGTGGTATTTCACCGGTCGAGCCGGCCCATTCATGCAGCGAACTGCTTGGCTCTACCACTGTTTATTTGCGGCCTCTTGTAAACCAAGTGTAGTATGTACGTAGTGTGTAGTACGTTATACGACAAGAAAACTCTAATTAAAACTGAATAAAATTAATATGTGAATTAGATACTGGTAAGAAATGAAATTTTTAAATGTATATCATTACTAAATGACACATTTTTCTGCCAGGCAGGAGTCGAAATCTTCATGAACAACCAAAATGCGTATGAGGTAGGTTATGTAGTGCCGTGCTCTTGCCGGCTAAACCTGTCTTCTGAGGTCTATGATTTCTCCGTAGACCGAGGGTCAATTCCTTGTTAGTTAGCGTCATTTGTGTCGTCGGTAAAGTATGTTCAGAAACCTGTGCGTCTTGATATATCTACCACCGCGTGAGCGACACTGTTAAGGAATGGTAGTCGCATGATATCTCTATTGTACAATAACAACCGATTCCACCTAATGATACTTGAATATTATCCAGTTGGAGGGAATCTCTGACTGATCCTCAAAAAGCGGGTCCATAGTCACTTTTGACTGGAGACGCTGTTTTTAAATTGCGTGTATGTAATTAAATTATCTTGTTTACTGCTCTACACAATATAATCGCTCGTTGATATCACACATACGTAGTAATTATTAAAAACATTTTGGTCATTGTACTTGAACTCAAGACTTCATAGTCAAAAGCAGCGTGCTGATTACTATTGTAACGAATAAACATCTTCTAACAAAGAGTCAAGAATTGCATGTATTTTTTTTATGCAAGATAATAAACAAAAAAATATATAAACTCCACTTGAATTTAGCGAGTTCAGTAAGTAGTAATCTTTGGTCAGCAATTAATAAGGAACACGTGCCGGTTTACAGTTTAGAAATAAATATCGCTTATTGAAACCTTTACAGAGAGAAACAAGGATTTTCTCCCACCCTTCAACAGTAACTTAATTAATAAACAATGTTTTAAAGAACTGCAAGACGTCTTCTTAATTCTCAAGTCACAACTGTTTAGAAAGTTCCTAATAAAATAACTAAATTGTGGAGAACTAGAAAACAAACCTTTCAATCTTTTCATTAAACATAAACAATTTCGGTTTTGTTTACGTAAAACTCGCGGAGAATTGCTAGCACTTGCTAAAACTTTGAATCTATTTATTTTTCTCAAAACTCATTAATAGATCTATATATTTGTATAACTAAGCTTGGTTTTGAAAATTGGCTTGGCTTATAAAAATTATCTTAGTCGGCAAAATACATAAGAAAAGTAATAAATAATAAGTTTGGATTTTTTCCTCTATATTATAATACTGGTAGGTTAAGAAAGGACAATTAATGTATTGGCCTAATTTACAAGTGCTAATTATTGAACACTGAATGAATTTTACCCCGACAGAGTACAACAAAGAAATTATGAAGATTAATAATAGAAGATGATTAAGCTTCTTTAACACTAACACCCTTCGTTGGTCTAGAAGAAGCTATTGATATGGATATATGAAAAATGAAAAACCTGTGGCGCCGACCCCAAATGATGGGAATTGGTCAGGGAGATGATGACAGTTTGACAAAGAGCTCGCTACCTTTAGCATCAGACCAACTATTTCTTCTATCAATATTTCAATATTAGGTATACATCAAAACTTAAGACAAAATTTTACGTTAAAATAGAGATGTTTGCACGGTTGACAGAAACTGATTTTTCTCAACCACGTCTGTAGGTAGAATAGGCTCGTGCTCCGTTAATTCACAAACGGGGAGGCTCAGCACACATTGACCTGATTATTCATGAAAATTTTACAGAATCACATGTTATGTTACTGCAAATTGGTTTACTCTTGGTATAATTAACTTTACATCGTTAAATGACATTAAAATTGTCATTTTAATTTTTAACCGCTAAACATTAGATGTTATGGAGGTTTTGACAATTCTACCAAATTAGATTTTTCCCCTAAATGGTAGAGTAAAATTTTGAGGTATAGTGGTTTATAGCGTGTTTCCATCTCCCCTCTATTCCAATTAAAGTCCGACAACACAACTGTAACCCACTTGTTGTTAGAGAAGTCCATTAGCGGCGCTGGTATCTCTCTAATAACCAATATCCTATCACTTTCTGATGATATATAAACAAATTGTATACGCACACTGTGCCCGTAAATCTTCCCAAATGCTTTTTTTTATTATGGGATAGGAGGGCAAACGAGCAGGCGTCTCACCTGATGGTAAGCAACCAACGCCGCCCATGGACACCAGCAACACATATGGTGTTACTGTTGCGTTGCCAACCTTTAAGGGATAGGGGATAGGAAAGGATGGGGAAGGCGGGTGGGCCTCCGGGTACCTCTCTCACCGAACGAAACGCGGCATGAGCCACTTTACGTCGGTCTTCTGAGAGGTCGTGGTATTTCACCGGTCGAGCCGGCACATTCATGCAGCGAACTGCTTGGCTCTACCACTCACAACTTAAAGTGTTTTGGCGGTTTCAGGTTCGCGGTCAGGTCTAGAATTCTTAATGAGCCTACACTGACATATTACACTGGCTTCATTACTGACAGGCTCGGTTTAATATGTCTCCTTAATTTAGGTTACACAAATTATCGACGAATGTCTAGTAGTATGATTATTTGTAATATGTAAAATAATAATTAGTTCACAGTATTTTTTTAATAACATCATAATTCGAGGGGTGAAATGCTATTTGCTTTAAGCGACATTTTGGGCGATATTGAGTTAAATACATATTTGGAATCAGCAAATTTTTCTGCGTCGACTGATACAAGTTTCATTTAAATCGGAGCACTTTTTTGGCGCTTAAAACATCCCTGTTTTTGGGAAGTTTCCATAGTAGCAGTATTTCAAGCGACTTGATTTTGCATTTTTTTTAAATTAGTTACTTGAGCCATACACTCATATTAAAAACTGAGATATAAGGCAATTAGCCTTTCCCAGGTAAATAAGTCAATAAGACTTAAACATTTTTCCTGTTTCTAAAATTTACTAGGTACGGATTTGAATCATTTGCACTTCCACCAATTATACCGTGTAATGTCGCTTAAACCATTTAGTCTTCACCCGAATAAGACATGGAACGTCGCTTAAGTTATTTGAGCTGCACCTATATCACAATATATTTTGAAGAATAGAAGCCAGAGGATTGTAAAAAATTGAAAGAATATTTAGATGAAAAGAAGGCATAAGTATAATAATGTTCTAATTGAGACTGTTCTAATTTATAATTGTTATACTAAACAAACACTTTAACTGATGTTGCGTTAGTAATTTATTATTTTAATAAAAGAACGTGAGATTTTCGGCAATTGCGCTATATCCAGGTTGTTTTAACAGCCGTTTATAGACTTATATGTTAATAAATGGAACACCAAACGTTATATTTTCATTTTTATATGTTACATAATTTAATAAGCCGCCTACTCATTTTAGTCTAAAGTGGTGGTTGACATAAATAGCTTTCTACTGTTAATTCCGGGTCATGTCATTTCATTCTTATAGACTTACTCTGAAAACATAATGCATTGTCACTTATTTGTTTTTTCCTGAAGCTAATTGTAGTTTTAAAGTCACTTAAATCATTTTTCCATTCCCTGAAAAATAAGGGCTTAGGGTATTTTGAATTAAGCGACATGTATTTTTGTGATTACAGGTCGGTTTAATTTAATAATAGCATCAGCATCTAGATATTTTTAATTGAATTTCAACAAAGCTTACCCCGTTCAAATAGCTCAAGAAGTTTTTAAGATAAGATTATTTTTTCAAAATTTCAAATTTTAAATGGCTCTCCTGTAAAGTTGCAAAAATGTCGCTTAAAACAATCAGCCTTTCATCCCTCGATATATATCTTTTTATAGTAGGAATTTAAAAAAAATAAAATAATAATCAGTGCAAATTCATTATTTATTTTTCATGAAATAAAAATGATATTATAATTTCTTTCGTAGATATTTTAACAATTTATGTAGATAATCTTATAAAATAGTAAATTCATTGATAAAAGCTATATGCAAATATATTTATGATTTCGAAATTAATTGCGTAAGTTATGTGTTATAAATATCGATGACGAAAAACATTGTGGCCGGTATGGCCACCCATTCCACGCGAGACGAGGCTTAACAGCCGCTGCCTACACCATAGGGAAGAAAGAAGCGTGAAGTTATGTTATGTTATGTGATATATTATTTATCAACGGAGCAGATCAGTAATCATAAATGTACAAAACTAGTTCGATATCAAATATTTCTGATATTGGTGATATTAAATATCGACATTTATAGATATTAAATTCGCTTACACATACATTACAGAAATATAATCTATATTGAAGAATGAAGAAATATAATCTATGAGTAGCCATGGGAACCGAATATTTGATTAGTAAATAGGTAAGGACGAAATATATACCATATCAGAAGGCATAAAAAGACACAATATAAAGTTAACACGGACATTTATAGAAAAGTTACATTTCAAACGAAGAATTTCTAATTAAATGGACAAATATTTTGTACGTCATTGACCTATTTGGCAACTAGTCAAATGAATAAAACGTTACGCTTGTCCCAGTTAGAAAAAAAAAGAAAATAAACATGTTTATCAAAGTTGTCGGTCTTTGTCATTCGCTATATATCTGAGTTGAATATTGACTGTTGCTGTGACGTATGAGAAACGGAATAATTCATATAGCCTTTTAACCGACTTCGAAAAAAGGTTCTCAATTCGTCTTTATGTATATTTTTTTTTTTATGTATGTTCATCGATATTTTCGTCAATTATGGACGGATTTCGAAATTTTTTTTTTCGTTGTATAGTGTTTACCTCCGAGATGGTCCCGTTTTTACCAAGTCAGGATCTGATGATGGAAACTAGGAGAAATCGAAGGCTGGATGCTAAAAATTGTATGCGAGTATGGTGTTTTTGTTACGTAATAGTGATGTCTTAGGGATATTCTTTATGGTGTCAACATCTGATGTTGCTGTGCTGATGAAGAAGCCTCAAAACTCCTCAACGGTTAGGAGTTTGAAGACAGCCCTGAAATTGGTCGATAGAGACTGTAAGTAGTATATAGGACTAACGTGTGGCTTGGGACGTATGCTTGAATCACCGTCTGATACTTATGTGCTGATGATAAATCTACAGAACTGTTAAACGGTTAGGAGTTAGGACACAATTCTGTAAAAATGGTTTTTTTTTTGCAATAGTTTCCAGGCTACGATTGGCCTTCATTCGGGCTGCAGTGTTATTAGGTCTACCCATGATAATTACCAAAATATAAATACTTAGCAAGTATTATTAAGTAAACGGGCTTGTAATTAGTGATAATATATTAAATAAACTGAAATCCATGTAAATCAACTAACTTCTACTTAAGTTTAAAACTCAATAATATCACTAAAACTCGTGAAAAAATTTACTTTAAAAAAAAAGTTAAACCGACTTCTAGAAACGTAAACCACAAAATCTTTAAGTATATGAAAGCAGTATCTCTATAACTAAAAAGCTATAAATAACTTGTAATAGTTAATACAATAATAATATACAAAACGTAATATTTTAATAAAGTCATCTTTAACTATTAAGAAATTTACAAATGTCACTTATTTTTGGAGTCGGTGCCAGCCTAGGTAACTTACTCTACTGTGCTGCACCGACTTCAATAATGAGTGACAATTGTAAATATTTTAATAGTCAAAGATGACTTTATTAAAATATTACGTTTACCATAAGATTTTTTAAATTTATAAATTTCTTAAGTCTGTATAGATCGGTTAATCGATATTAATAAGCAGATCATCTCACTAAAAAGATAAAAGTGACAGACGTCAAATGTTTCCAATGAAATTGACCCGACTATGGACATCCGAGATTTCTAGAAATAGATTATATTCGATCGGAATATAATCGCTACCTGAAATGCAACGCTATCTCCCGGACCATCTATGGTCTCACACCTCAACTATGTAATTACATATCTATAGCATGATCACGTTTCAAAGCCGTGATATATGGAAAAAAATCTTATATTTTTTTTCAGAAATAGGCAAATTAACATTAATCTTGGTATTGAATTTATAATTGCAGGAGTCAGAGTCTTTGACAATAGAACTGTAATAATGTTCAAACTTATAACTTAAACCAGATATGGTCGGATATCGACTGATCACTGGGGAACTCTTAATATAAATTATAAGGTTAAAAATTCCAATCACGTATAAATGTTCATCTACTGCCTTCACGGTCTCATGAGCAAGGGTATTTCCGGCATCACTATGAGAAAGGGGAAAATCTTCATTTTAGACAAACATATTAGAAATCCGAGGGACGATTAAACACGATTACTTTTAATATGTTCATATAGCTAAAAGTAAAAAAAAAAGTTTTCAAATATTTACATACCTCAGTAGTTAGAGCACTGCAGTATGCACACAGAGATCTCGAGATTAATCCGTATGAGTGTTATATTTCTATACACGCTTAGGTACTGCATGTTAAGCTTAAGTATGGAACATATTATCTTATAAAAGTACACAAACGAAAGATAATATATCCTGATTAAACAACTGCGAATTAAAAATAATATAATTCCGTTAGGAACGCAATGACAGATAAAGCCAGAAAAAAAACAATTGGAAAACTCGCTGCCCATGACAAGCTGTCGGGACCAAAACTCTATTAACACCTGTAAGATTATTCGACGTTTTTTCGATTCTATTAGCAATTCGGGCAAGTTGAAATTTGTGCTGATTCTGAATATGCCAGCTTTAATTATATCGAAGATTTTAACTAGGCCGAACAGAAAAAAAATACTGAATACACATTACACACACTTTCAGATATTTGTTACTCGTAGGTAACAGCGGCAATTGATACATCAACATGCTGTTCTTTTTTATTTCTGATGTACATAGGTGAAAATCATTTTTTGAGACTAGGCGGAAGTTTTTATTTCGGGAATCTCGGATCGGATCAAAAATCGGATCGGATATTTCGGAGACGGAAAGAGTCTAAAAACAACAGTTTTCTATTGGTCTAATAGCCAGCAACGTTTTGAACTTGAGTTGACGATTATAGGTCAAGGTTTGATTTTTCAAATCATTCAAATCAAACCTTTTGTTCATCTAAAATTGCGTCAACCTGAAATTGTTATTTTCCCAACGTTGCTAGCTCTCGTACTTTATACTCCCATACAAAAGATTTTTAATAACACTTAAAAGTTAATTTGAATTTTATTATAAACATAAAGTTCAGTTGTTAGTAGAGAGGTCTCGGGAAGGCAAGACAACTGAGTGACATTGGTATCGGCTGAATTTTGACATTTATTTAAAATACATTATATTTTGTCAACTGTGTTGTGAGTTTAAGTGGTCCAGAGGTTGAGCCCGCGCTTTTGGATCAAAAAGTTGAGGTATCGATTCCAGGCTAAATCATTTTTTCGAGATGTTTGACATGTTAAAATAACAGTCGTATTTTTTTCTTTAATTTTTTGTACGTGTTATTTTTTATCCAATATTAGTAATTTAAGGTATGTTTCTTAATAAATTAGATAAAATATGAATATGTTTAGATTTAATCTAGTATATACTCATAGATTGTATCTCTAGGAAATCAAATCGAAGCAGAGATCCCTTCTTACAGAGGAGGAAAACACCAATTCCTTTTTTTAACAAACTGAAACTTAACATCTTACCTCGAACATCTTTTTAGCTGACTTTTGTTTATTCCCACGAGTTTTCACCGCGTGTTTCAGTCTTAGTTGTGTAAATATTCTGGAAGATTATCTTGAATTTTCTGGTGAGCTAGAAAGATTTTTATCCGGATGAAATTTTTTTTTTGGATTAGTAATTTATGTAAATTATGTAAGTTTAGGATTATTTTATGAGAATTATTGTTGTGATACTAAGGGCATTATTTTTGTAGTAATAAATAGTCCTGGTGGTCCAGATGTTCAGTGGTCCAGTAGGGCATTATTTTTATAGTAATAAATAGTCCTTTTGGTCCAGTACTTAAACCGTTTGGGATTCAGAAGTCGACGAATATCCACCCATTATCAAATTGTTGTAATTGTAGTTCTAACAACAACACCACTGTAAAATTACGTCTTTTTACACCTGAACATGTAGACAACAATGGTTATACCTTGAATCCCAAAGTTTTAGTTAAAATAGGTATCGAAATTTGTTATTGTAACAGGGTTCTATTTTACTGAACAACTTACTCTTATTGTTTACTATCCTGAGGGTTCTTTGAAATGAAACGTCCGAAGTGGTTTCGAATCTTGAATCATGTATTGGTCCAAAGTTCCTAAAACTATACTAAGATGCCGTTACACAATGATAGCGGGAGTAAATTTTCATACTAGCGCCATCTGTTATTTTAAATTGACACTAATCTTAGGCATACCGCCCACCAAGGGCAAAGTAACAGCTTTGTCCTTAAACATAACTAAGAGTAAACTAAAGACAGTTTGTATGCCATAGCTTGAAATCAAGTATACAAGTAAATTCGTACAAAAATGAAACAAAAATAGGCAAAATTACATTTGTGTGCAGATTATTGCACAGGCAAGAAACAAAGTTTGGATACAGGCCGTTTTATGGGGCCATTTTTTGTTGTAATAGTGACGATTCTCACAATTTCGTCCAAACCAGGATGCCGCAACATGACTCGACCGTACAACCAACGACAAGGTGGTAAACCATCTTCCTTTACTATAACAATATCCCCTTCTTTGGCCGGATATGTTTGATTTATCCACTTGTGTCTAAAAAAAAATTGATTGAAATACTCGCTGGACCATTTTCGCCAGAAAACTTGCATCATTTTTTGAATGTGTTGCCATCTCCTCAAGTTGGAAACGTTGATGTGTTCGAATTGGCGGTCAGGCGCGGTTACCAACGATTCACCCACTAAAAAATGGCCTGGTGTCAAAACCTCAACTTTTTCCATATTGTTAGACATGGATGGAAATTGGGCGTGAGTTGAGACACGCTTCGACTTGACAAAGTAGAGTTGTCATCTCTTCAAACGTTAATGTGGTACCACCCAGGATTCTCTTGAGGTGGTATTTCACTGATTTCACGCTTGCCTCCCAAAGTCCTCCGAAATTGGGCGAGTGAGGCGTTATGAAGTGTCATGCGCAACCTTGCGTTGCTAGCTTTTCGGCCACTTCTGGTAGCAGACCTAGAAGACCAAGACCCAGAAGTTTTTCTTTGACTAGAGCTTTCAGCTCTCGATCTGCTCCTACAAAGTTTGTGCCGTTGTCGCTCCACACTTCGGAAACGCGGCCACGTCTGGCGGCGAACCTTTTGAAAGACTGTAAGAAATCTTCAGCAGTCAGACTATTTACAACCTCGATATGCACTGCTCGTGTCGCCATGCAAATAAATAAGCATATATATCCTCTGTAGGATTTATGACCTCTCCCCTTTATGGTACGCAGTTGTATAGAATCAGCAAAGTCAACTCCGCTTCGATTGAACGGTTTTGTAGGTGTAACACGAGCACTGGGCTTTTGGTTGCCGCTGCATTTTTGGAACAAGTTACACATGCTCGATAATGTGACTTGACGAGCTGCCTTGCATCGTCATCATCATCATCATCATTAGCCTATTGCAGTCCACTGCTGGACATAGGCCTCTCCCAATTTGCGCCACAACATCCGATTCTCTGCCTTCCGCATCCAGTCTTTTCCAGCAGCCTTTCTGAGGTCGTCTGACCATCGGGCTGGTGGGCGTCCTACACGCTTACCAAGTCGCGGTCTCCACTCGATGACCTTCTTGCTCCATCTACCATCGGTCCTTCGGCAGATGTGACCAGCCCATTGCCACTTCAACGAGCTTATTCTACGAGCTATGTCGGTTACACCAGTTCTCTGTCGGATATACTCATTTCGGAGATTATCCTTCAGAGATACCCCGAGCATAGCTCGCTCCATAGCTCGTTAAGCGACTTTAAATTTGTGGACTAGCCCCACCGTAAGTGTCCACGTTTCGGCACCGTAGGTCATAACTGGTAAGACGCACTGGTTGAAGACTTTGGTGTTCAGGCATTGCGGTATAGGCGAGCCGAAAACTCGACGCAGTTTGCCAAATGCGGCCCAACCCAGCTGAATCCTCCTGTCGGCTTCCTTCTCGAAGTTTCGTCTACCTAACTGGATAGTTTGGCCCAGGTAGACGTATTTGTTTACAACTTCGAGAATCGACCCTCCGACATTTATCGGTCTGGGCACGACATGTTCATTGAACATGACCTTCGTCTTGTCCAAGTTCATGCCCAAACCGACACGCCGGGAGGATTCGTCTAGGCTGCGCAGCATTCCGCTTAACTGTTCCAGCGACTCTGCCATTACAACGATGTCGTCGGCGAACCGAAGATGTGAGATGTACTCACCATTCACGTTGATACCCTGTCCAGTCCAATCCAGGGTCTTGAAGACGTCCTCCAGAGCGTTGGTGAAGAGCTTGGGAGATATGACATCTCCCTGTCTTACACCTCGATTAAGCTCGATGGAGTTCGTCACCTGGTCCTGTATCTGGACAGCCATCGTGGCGGTGTCATACAAGTATCTCAACACCTCGATACAGTGCCAGTCGATCCGACATCGCTGCAATGCATCCAGAACTGCCCAAGTTTCGATGGAGTCGAAGGCTTTTTCGTAGTCCACGAATGCCATACACAGCGGCTGATTATACTCCTCGGTTTTCTGTACAATCTGCCGAACAGTATGGATGTGGTACACAGTGCTAAAGCCTTTTTGAAACCCGGCCTGCTCCAGAGGCTGGAACTCGTCGAGTCTTGCAGCGAGACGATTCGTGACGCCCCTCGAGAACAACTTGTAGATATGGCTCAGGAGTGAGATGGGTCTGTAATTCTTCAGTAAGATCTTATCACCACCGCACTCCTGCTCCAAGCCTGTGGTGTTATGCCATGGTGTATGACGGAATTAAAAAGACTTGCTAATTCCTTTAGTACCGGAGTTCCGCCGGATTTTAGAAGTTCTGTAGTAATTCCGTCATCACCGGGTGCCTTGTTGTTCTGAAGTTGCCCGAGAGCCGCCCTAATCTCGCTTTCTGGAATTTCGGGGATGTCATCACGATAGTGACGCGTTAGCTGGGCTCTATGGTCATCATCGCTGTGTCCCGTCGGCTTGGTCATCCGTGTTGAATAAAGGAGCCCATAAAAAGATTCGTTCTCTGCGAGAATCTCTGGCTTAGAGGTCACACGTCCATCCGCAGTTTTCAACTTCGTCAGATGGGGCCTTTCAAGCTGCTGAGCGAACACTTTCAACCCTTTGTTGCGGTCGATCGCGTTCTCAATTACACGAGTGTTCGCTCGACGAAGGTCGCGCCGCATCAGCTTTCTAATATGCTGGTTTAGGCTTCTCCATTCTGACGAAGACAGCTGGTCGGATGGAGTTTCTCGCCTTTGCCTCATCAGCTCGAGCGTCTCGGCAGAGAGTTTGGACTCCTTTTTCTGCGATCTCGGGAACAACCTTTAAGACACTTTCCTAAGCGTGTTGACCACAGTGCTGATCTTTTCGTCCACATCGCCTGTGGTTTCCAGCAGGTCAAATCGATTTTTAAGTTCTATTTGGAACTTTTCGGTTTCGGCTATTTGGAGCGGCGTAGGTCGGAGAATAGACCTCATCTTCCGGGTCCTTTCAGCTTTCAAGTTAATATTTAGAGAGCCCCGAAGAAGTCGGTGATCGCTTCCAGTATTGAACCTGTTGATCACAGAGACATCTCTAAATATATGCTTACTATCCGTAATGATAAAATCTATCTCGTTCCTTGTCACAGAATCGGGACTTCGCCAGGTCCACCTTCTGTGGAGACCCTTCTTGAAGAATGAGTTCATCAAGAAGAGCCCTTCAGACTCCAGAAAGTTGACCAGCATCTGGCCCCTGTGATTTCGGCACCCCAAGCCATACGGACCGATTTTCGTTTCGCCACGTTCTTGTAGTCCCACTTTGGCATTGAAGTCCCCCATAACAACGTTGTAATTTGCCTTGGCGGTACCATGTATTGCTTTTGCAATATCTTCGTACATCGCCTCGGCAATCTCGTCAGAGTATGTCGAGGTCGGCGCATATACCTGTATTACCTTCAGGGTGTATCTGTTGGTAAGCTTCAATACAAGGTAAGCTACCCTGGTCGACACACTACTGATCTCAACAACGCTGCTAACGAGGTCCTTGTGAACGAGAAAACCAACACCCCCCTGGGAGAGCTGGTCACCTTCCCGAAAGTAAAGTAAGTTACCAGACTGTAGGGTTATCGTGTCCTCCCCCTCTCGCCGGACTTCAGATAGCCCCAGAATATGCCAGTTCAAGTAACTCAGCTCTACCTCGAGTTCGGTGAGGTGTTGGTCCAGCCGAAGACTGCGTCCGTTATAGGTAGCCACGCGTAGTTGACGTTGACAGCCTGCCGTAACCCGGAGATTCTTCGCACCCCCTGTCCCACCGTTACCACGACCGCTGCCTTGGCCGGGAATAGCGAGACCACCGGGAACTGGGGGCCGTTGCATTTGTGCTTTCATGGGAGGTTTTTGCCCTTAGTCCCCACGCTGGGCAAACGGGTTGGAGACCGCAGGGGTGAACCTTTTTTAGACTGGGACGCTGCTGCCCGCCCCTACCATGAACATTTAGGTCCACCAATATTTAGAAATGGTTATCCCGCCATTCTTCGGTATTGTGCTGTGTGAGCTTGTCAGCCATATGCTTTTCTTTCTCTCCCGACTGACTGAGAGAAACTGAGCTGAACTGACTGAGCTTTGCATCGAGTATCCAATATTTGGACTGGATGTAATTTAAGGTAAGTTGTGGCCCACCGTGAAGAGTTTCAGTGTGAGCGTCAGTTACAATTAGATTGGTGAGATGAGACGTTTTTGGAATTAGTATTGCATGTAATCTGTCTAAGGCTAATGGAGCAAACTCCAATCTTCCTCCCGCACGCAATATGCCGTCGTTGTCGACAAAAGGACTCAGTGAATGAAGTTTGCTATGTTTTGGTAAGTTTCGTTTATTTCTTATTTTATCTATTTCTTCTCTAAAATTGCTGGCTTGACAAATTTTGATGTATGTGCTTAGCACTTCATGTAATTCAGTTACTGTAAGATAGTTATTACTATTCTTGTTTCTTAAATTAGTTATAAAACGTTTACAGTAAGCCATTACTCGTATAGTTTTAGTTAATGTTGAAAATTTGCCCTACATGTTAGGGTCATCTTCAGTTGTAAAATGTGATTTAATAGCCTCCAACTCGGTATTTGATTCCTTCGGTTTCGTGTAGTCAATTATGTGGCGTGAGATGAACTCTGGACCGTTGAACTACATAGAATTAGTGATGAGTTCAGATGGGCATAAACCTCGCGAGGCACAATCGGCGGGATTCTGTTTTGTTGGAACATGTGACCAGTTTTGTGGATCAAGGTGAGTCAAAATCTCAGAAACCCGATTTGCCACGCATACACTCCATTTGCTGGGTTGCCTTCTTGGTTTCCATTTCAAATTATAGTTTATAGTACCTGAGCAAGAGTCCTGGCTTATACCATTCAATAGATTTTGGTAATGACATTTGACGTGTCCCGGCCTCATTACCGCTACGACGCTAATAACGTCCGAGTAATATTGGCGTGAAGTAACAAGCAGACATAATAAATTATAAAGGCACTTATCTCACAGCCATTCAACCTTTTCATGTCTATTACAAAATCAACATACTTGCAAAGTAGGCCAAGAAAAAATAGCGATAAGTCTTTTCTAAACTTACATACTGGTAATCTTATAGGTAAATGTTTCCATTTGATTTCTAAGCATATGTTTGTAGTATTATAAAAGATTATAATATTTACATATAGTCCCTAGCGATATTAAAAAAAGTAATTGGATTGTAACGTCACAAGTCTTCAAATGGAATTACTTTGGCGAAGTTGTATGATATGATCATTTTTTTTCTTATATCTGCTTGGAAATGTTTAAATTGCGCTGATATGAAAATTATAATTCGGATATGCTAATGTTATAGATACGAGTGAAAATATTTTAGATGGATTATTATTACAATTTACCGTTATTATTAATAATTTGCCCATTGTACAACTTGTACCATAATAAATAATAAATTGTTACACATATTTTATGTGTAACAATTTATTAACTACTCTATGATTAAAATAATTTACATGAATGATTTCGTTTCTATACTTTTCAGCTTTTACTACAGCATTACTACTTTACTCCGTTGCAGTTATTTCTTTATGGGATTGGAGGGCAAACGAGCAAGTGGGTTCCCTAGTGGTAAGCAACCATTCATCGCCCATGAACACCTTGGGGCGTTGCCGTCCTTCGAAGGAGTAGGGGAGAAAGGAAAGAGAAAGGGTATCGGGACGCTCACCGAACGAAATACGGCACGAACAACTTCACGCCAATATTCCGAGATGTCGTGGTGTTTCACCGATCGAGCCAGCTCATTCACGCAGGAAACTGCAAGACTCGAAGAAGTCAAGTGTGTCTGACTTGGAAAGATTTATTATTAAACATCTTTCACAAAATGTAACAGCCGGAAAATGCTTTTACCAAATACAAACCCTTGGGAGTTTGGTAACAAGAAACACATATTGTATCCAAATTAAATTTGTTATGTCCTTGTGAGTAAAGTCACCGGTGCCCAATGAGGTCAATATTTGTTTGTATTGGGTAGTGGTTTGATAGCTGGTACATAGTTGCTCGGTCATCTTTGAACTGTATCTCTCAGTTAGGTCATATGTTGCCCAGGTTTGCTTGTTTGCCCACTATTCCATAAAAAATGCAATAAAAGTAGTTTATTATATTTTTGTTCCTGTGACATACAGCTTTATGTTAATAATCTAAATTTGTTATACGATATCATGAAAAACAATTATGGCTGTACGTGACGCGGTTGTGATAACATCAATTTTTGTTTTAGCCTCTAATAAAAAAAGAGGGAAATATGATGATAAAATATATTTTCTGTGCTCGCAACTTTGCCTGCACAGATTTAACAATTACAAATAAAAAGGGAAATATATTTAAATTAATTATAATGCTGCAATTACTCTTTAAAGAAGTCGAGAGGTCCACTTCTATTATAGGCTAGCAGCGCAGTTGGGTCACGGATGACCATGTGCGGCGGTAGTTACTTACCTGATATGAGATGTACTCCCACTTGGAGCCTTTCCTAAAACAATATCCTACATGTTTTCTCCGTCCTGTCCGTGTAACTGAAGATGCTAATTAGCTATGGCATTATGTATATGTCCTTAAAATATCATAATACGATACTCTTTATTTATGAGTCAGTCAAAATAATAGAAATTGTAAAATAACAACCCGAATATAAATATACTCACAGATATGAGGAATAAGCGTTAATTAAACAATTTGTGTCAAAACAAACCTCCGGAATATTGAATTGTTCACTGAATTTAATTATCATTGGAAATTTTCATGCCTCTTTTATTAATTTCTTACTTATTTTTTATATCGGTTTTCCTGTTTTGACATGTACGAGTAATAATTTGTAAACACCACGTAAAAATTCGATTTGTGAGGGTTCCATCCTGTTTCTTATAAGGCCAAGAATAAGATCCAATTCGCAAACGCCAAAGAGCACCAAAGAAACGATTTCGGCGGAAATTGAAGTCTTAGGATCCATTTCCGGTATCCGTAAAAGTTGATTCGAGGTTATTGTTGAAGTTTGAATTCTACTTTGCTTTAAAATCGAAGTAATACTGTAAGCTATTTGTGAAGAACTTTTGCCTAACCATATCCTGTCTTAAAATAAAGTTGCTTGTTTTAATTATATAGCTTAAAAATCAGGTATCTTATTTAAATTTTCCCAGGATCATATTATAAAAACATTTTTTTTTAAATTTTTCACTGAGTATGCTAAAATAATATGAATAAATAATATATGACAATAGCCTCTGAGATTTTTACTAAATCTTTTTCAGTGTAAGTTATGTTTTGGAGACGAGAAACAAGGTAACTTTCGGGTATATTTCTTTATTTTTTGATAAAACTATGGCAAGGAATAAGTAGTTGTAGAAATAAGAAGGGAAGTTTGTTAGTAATGATTGTATTGCAAAGCACGGTGTAGTCAATAGTGTAGAGATATCAAAGTAGCTATCGACTTTGCTTTTCTAGTATTATTTGCATTCATTTTCGACCCAAAGTCTTTTGTTAGCAGAAGTTCTGATACGTATTCTTAATAACGGGTCTTTTACATATCCACAAATATTGGTAAAAGCTTCGAAGATAAGTTTTCAAACAGCACACAGAATCTCATGAGTTTGTCGTTACAGGGACTTAGTTTATTTAGGATACTAAGTGCTTGGTCTCGGTTAGCTAAAGTTGAAATAATAACGAAGTAGGTTACTAGTAGGCTCAGCAAGAATTGATATTTTTCTAAATATCACATCAGAACTACGTAGTCAACATCATTATTGATATCTTTACAGATTAAATAAATGTAAAACTTTACAAGATTAACAAGACTGATATCGTTAAGTAATGTCTTTGAAACACATTTAAATATCATTGCAAGCTTTGCATGTGTTTATTTTATTAATAACTGAGGTTAATAATCAAATAATCACTCAGGGCTTCTGGACATGTGTTGGTGTCAAGTCAGCTCTTAATCATTTGTATACGGTAAAGTCAGATTCAGATAAATGAACAATAGAGAAAATTTACTGTTTCAATATCAATTACAATATAGTTGCTAAGCCGAAGTTTTATTAATATTCAGATGTTAACAAGTAATACAATAATCGTTGGTGAAACCACGACAATACTCCGAGCCAAATCACAAGTGTAAATAGTCTGGATTGTAGAACTTTAGCACTACAGTTTCTGTTACTTGAGATCGGACATTTTTATCTGTATAGCAATGTCAAAATATTGTATTTTAATTCAATAGGGATACATTTAGTTGCATATTTTTTTAATAGGAAGTTCTTAGTAAAGAAATGAAACAGATGAAGAATTTGACGCATGTGACAGTTGAAAACATGACATAGTTTTGTCATTAAACTAATAAATATTATTTTGAAGAAATATATATATATCAGGTATAATAATGGCAGTGGTCGCATTATCGTTGATTAAAACCAGAATCTCTTAATATAATCAAAACAGATGATAACGATTTCTCAAGAAAGCCATTTTCAGGAGGAATCAATCAAACATGGCACATCTGTCAGGTTCAGTAATCGCAGCAATCTGACCGAAATTGAAGGTTTTAAAATTGGAAATGAAAAAAGACCCTCAAAATACAGTCAGGTAAATGTGCAAGGGTGTTTTTTTTCGTATCTTCACGCCACGCCCTTAGTACCCGAAAGCAATAGCAGTAGCAATGTAAGGCGATACGAAGAATCAATCATTAGTTCGTTGGAAGGATTTTTGTAGTCGCCAGAATTCGAGCTCTCGAGCAGAAAAACAAAATTCAAGATATAAAATATTGTTTGCATTTGACGGTTACAGATAAATATTGTTATTTAAATTTATTTGATATCTTCACGCGGTGAATACTATTTCTAAGTAATTTCTTTAACTACTACTACTGCTCTTTTTTGATCTGAAGGTGTAAGCAGCGGTTGTTACGTCTAGAGTCATCGGAGTTCAAACCTGCGACAGCTAAATTTCGTGAGTTTTATGATAAGTTTTATATCCTCAGGTCCGAATATTCGAAGATAGAAGAAGAAAGAAAGAAGTATTCTGTTTAAAAGAATCAGAACTGATTAGTCGAGAGGTATTAATCAAATTTCGTTTACGATAGCTGTTTTAAGGTATTAAAGTATTTAATACCTTAAAAAAGCAGAAATGATTGTCAGTATCTCATCTCATATCTCATAGAGTTAATGAAATTATAGAATTAATCTTAAAAAATAACTTGTACAGTAGTTTAATTTACAATACTTAATTTTATGTTAATATTTAATGTACTAGTAGTAATTACAGTAGTACTAGTTGTAATTACTAGTAGGTACTAGTAGTAATTACAGTAAACTCCAAAATTATATAAAATAAACTAGCTGACCCGGCAAACGTTGTCTTGCCGAAAAATTAAATTTAAAAAATAGGGGTTGATTGTGGGGAGTTGAAAATTTAGGGTTATATGTATTTTTGTATCCTGTTTTATAAAAAAAATAAGAAACAGAAATATATCGAAATATTTTAAAAAAATATTGAGGGGTGGGCTACCCTTGTAATTTAGGGAGATGAAAAATAGATGTTGTCCTATTCTCAGACCTATATCGGGTAGGTCTGAGAATAGGACAACACACACACAAAATTTCATGAGAATCGGTCTAGCCGTTTCGGAGGAGTTCAATAACGCACCCCGTGACACAAGAATTTTATATATTAGATATATGCAAGAAAATTGTAACTTCCCGATTTCCATAGTTAATAATAATTTGAGTCATCCTTAAATTAAAATTGATTTACCTAACTGTAAAGCTATTCAGGTAAAGAGTAAATAAAAATGTAGACATAATCATTAACTTTCTTTGATGGACAGTCGACAAAAAATAATTTGTAACTACTAGAATTTATAGTACTAAGAACAATTGTCACACTTTTTTTCTAACAACAATATTCTTATAAGAAGCAACAAAATAAATCAAAATGAGAATAATATTTTGAAGTCAACCATTTGTTTTCGAAAACAAATACATATGTCGCACTGATATTATTACGACATTTAAGTATTGAAGCGCGCGAGCTTGCGGCAGTATCAAGCTTTGCCAGAAGTGAACCACTCACACTAAAAGCTACATATATAAGGTTTATTTCTACCAAATCAGTAGTCTACCATTTCACACACGCTTAAGATATTAATTAAATTACTATTTACAATAAAAATAGTATATAGTCTCGGCGGCGCAGTGGTCGAGCACACGGCTTCTGATCCAGAGGTCCGGGTTCGATTCCAGACACTGGCTCACACCAATGACTTTTCGAAATTGTTTTCAGAAGTCATGTGTCATAGATATCGATGACTGACAAACTCTGTGCCCGTTATGGCAATAGGTTCACCACCTATTATTCCATTTGGGACGTAAACATAACGGCGAGACGAGGCTTAACAGCCGCTGCCTACACCTTCGGGTAACAAAAGGCGTGAAGTTATGTTATGCTATTTGTTACAACAAAAATAAAGGTTTCAACTGCAAAATTTATTTTCGTCCATCACCACAATCAATACTGATAATAAAACACTTTAAAAGTAAAGTAACAATTTTATCAATTAAGTTTTCACACAGTCTTTTTTTTTTGTGCAGCTCAAGCTCGTTTTCATGCAGTTCATTAGAAATGATTGAATTAAACCTTAACTGACTGTGCTTGCGACATCGCCAATTTGAGTCTAGCCACATAAGAATCTAGGATACTGTTGATTTAAATATACTTGTAACGGTATTGGTGGTAGAACCAAGCAGTTTGCTGCATGAATGGGCCGGCTCGACCGGTGAAATACCACGACCACTCAGAACATCGACGTAAAGTGGCTCATGCCGCGTTTCGTTCAGTGAGAGAGGTACCCGGAGACCCACCCCCCTTCCCCATCCTTCCCTATCCCATGACACGCCTGCTCGTTTGCCCTCAGTTCCCATAAAAAAAAAACTCTCATACTCTTTACATAAATACAAGCCAATTCTGTTGTGGGATAGGTAGAGAGAACAGAAAACCATAATGAACAATTCTTACACACTTCACTCGCTTCTTTTACTTACATAACACTTGTAATACATACTCCACGGTTTTGAAGGCTCCTAGCATAAGTGTCCACTAATTTTTTATTTAATTGGAAATCGCTCATCTGGATAAAAATGAGACAAGACAAATCAAGATTGCAGTTACCTATAACTTCGGGTATTAAAGGGAGCTAGAATATTCATAGTATAGGTAAGCTAGGCCTTGTAAATCGACTCCAGAAAAATAAAGTACACCTATACCATCTAGCAAATGTTGCTTTGAGAAATCGCATGGCAAGAGTCAGTTATTGGATTGATATAAAATGATCTGGGTGTATTCTATTGATTTATTTCAGAATCTATTTTCACACATTGGATACAATTTTTAACAGACGTAACTTCTAAAAATTTAATGTCGTGAGCCAAAATTCGAACCCGTGACTTATATTTCAGAAACTGAAACTGCTCAGAAACTGGACTGCTTTACCTGCGGTCTAGATTTTACCAAATATTTTGAAACCATTTCACTGGCTTCTTTTCTAAAAGATAAACAAATGAGTTTTTTAAAGAATTCACTATTTACATTAGCATTTATATCAGTGTAGAGTCACGAAGTTTGTTGCTTGAATGTGCCGGCTAGATCCATTCAATACAATGACCTCTTAGGATATTAACGTATAGTGGCTTTAGCTGCGTATTGGTCAGTGAAAAAGGTATCCGGAGGTCTACCCCGTTTCTCCACCCTCCTCCTCTATTTTATTAAATGCTGGTAACGCAATTTTAACACTATTTATGTTGCAGGAGTCCATAAAAGGCGGTAGTTGATTACCATCACCACCACCACTTGCTTATTTGCCCCCATCACCATAAAAAACTTTCTTTAATTACAATTATATTTTAGAAATACAGATTATTATTCAATTTCCTCGTATGCTAATCCGCCGACGAAAACTAGTACTCCTATAAAGCTAATACACTTATCGAGAGTTTCCTAAGCCCACAGACGTTTGGAATAGCGAGATGCATCACTTACTTCTGCTGGCCCAGAAAACCCATTTCGCAAATTTGTGAGGAGTCTCTTGTACGTATTTGTCAGCAAAACTGCCACAAGATGGAAACTTGAGATTTTTCGGTTCTTTAACTTCTTCTAAAGCATTACTTTATGTTATTGGATAATCATAATATTAATACACTTCTCAGTTATAATGTATAACTATATAAATGGGTAGACCCATGTAGTTCGCTACATGAATGGGCTGGCTCGATAGGAAAAATACCAACATCCCCAAAAAGGATTGACGATAGGCAGGCCGCCAGTCCTAAAATTACAGCCAGTTTTGGAAATATGGATAGTTCGAAAGGATTACATTCTGCCCACTTAAAATGAAATAAGGGCAGAAAATGTGAACGAACTATGGAAATTGAATTCAATCCAAATATTCAAATTGACTACTTCCTTTATATAAGTATACACTTAGTAATGTAACTCTAAGCATTAATATTATCACACAATTATCTTCCTCAGATGTGATTGATAATTAATCTATCTTAGTTACTTTCTCTAACTAGATGTTAACCATAGTACCGGAAATATAAAAGATCGTAACAGAATAAGACTGAATATATGAACCAAAATTAATCTGCAGAAATGAAATTTTAAAGGGACCCTTTGAAATTAATCTTTTACCTTTTAATAATTATTATGCCAATTATGAAATTATAATATTTATTTAGTAAAAGTAGCTGAATTTCAAAATAGGTGTGTATATCAAGAGTGGTTTTGGCATTTCAATACAAAAAGCGAGTTTACCTAAATGTGGATTACCTAAATGTCAACATTTAAGCAATATTAGCGAAGTCTTTGACATGTTTTCGGTAACACTGTCTGTTTTTAAAGGTTATTACACGAAACTAAATAAACCTACACACCATCATTAAAATAACTCATATTTTACTATACTATAAAAATATTAGTGTCTGACCGAAACTTCGGCTTCGGCTTCGGCCACCTTCAGCCAAAAATCCACCTTGGCCGAGATCTTCGACTTCGGCCGGATTTTGCGCCGAAGCCGAATGTCCCGCCGAAGGTCCGAGAACAGTCGGAATTAAACAAACTGTTACGAAAGAGTGGGTGACTGACAGACCGGACTGCACTTAGTTCAGAGCGGATACCTCTACAACCGAGAGAAAAGCGGCGTGAGCCACTTTACGCCGATATTCTTCTTTAGCAGTGGATAATATTGAAGAAAATTATTAAATATCTAAGAGTCTATAAACCTTCGGCTTCGGCCGAAGGTTGTCGAGATTGGCGAATAATCGGCTTCGGCTTCGGCCAAATTTAGAGCTTCGGTCGGACACTAAAAAATATGTAATATATAATATTTATCTTAATTTTTTTATTTATATAATTTATTGCACACAAAAGGTAAAAAGCTACATAGTTAAACCTTATATATAGCACTACAATAGCCTTATTGCTTTAAGCTATTTCTGACAGGCAAGCTTAGTATAGACAAAAATAAAAGACGAGTAATAATAACATATAATATAAGATATTGTTATTTTATTGTTATACATATGAAATTATACTTTTTTATATATTAAATTATTTTAAAGGATAGCCCTATTATACGGAATGATAAGCGTATTGTATGTATAGCTTTTTAAAATCCCCTAAAACCATTTTATATCTCAGCTCATAAAGCGGAAGAGATTATGTCTCTGTCATACGGGAACGGGATTTAGGAAAAATGTTTGTAGAAAAATATGAATTAAGCCAAAATGTATTTACGAATATTTTGAAATGTACAAAAAAAAATACGAATTAGGTAAGTGCGTAATTTATATATTCTCGTACTATGATTTCAAATTTGTATTAAATTGCAATCTGTCTATTATTTATTTCACTTTCTGTCATATTAAAAAAAAACGACATAATGTCAGGCCAAGTCCCTTAAAGAGTAGCCAGATTCATTCTTTCTTAACGCAAATAGTAAAAAACATATCTAATTATAAGTAAATCGCCAAGATAATCCTATTTCAGGAGATATCCAGGAGAATCCTATTTGTCTATTTATTTAGTTAGGAGTTTACTTATATAATTTTAAATTTGAGTAGCTTTTTGATAGCAAAACAAGTATATCTAATTATAAATTTATTCCTTTCAGATGATCTTGTACAAAAAAAAACAAGTCTACTTTCATTATCTAACATATAAAATTCTTGTAACACAGTGTTAGTTACTATATTCCTCCGGAAGGGTTTGACTGATACTGGTAGGTAGGTCTGAGAATATGTCAACACCTATTTTTAATCCCCCCAAATTTCAGGGATGACTACACTTTTATATTTATTTTTTTAATAAATTTATAGATTTTATTTTTTTATTTAACAACATACAAAAATACATTCAACCATAAATTTCCACCTATCAACCCCTATTTTTTTATCAATTTATGAAATACTTTATGTTTTTGTAACGTAACGTAACTGTTCTGGGTTAGCTAGTAACATTATATAGATAACAATGAAATAGTGCAGATATAAATTCTATGGAAAAGGGTTGAATAGCTTTTAATAACTCCCTTGGGATATTAATTCCTTTACAGTACTGTCAACAGTCCAATGGCATCTTCTATTTTATGATACGATTTTGAAATGCTCACCCATTTGGACAATATGTGCACTTAAAAACGGCATATGAAAAAGTTATACGTACATTTGACATTATATGACATATTTCTTATTTAGAAATAATTTTTAAACCCTCTCAATAGACTTGTTCATGGGATTCTTTTCTATCTATTTTTACAAGTTCATCATAAGTTTGTTTAATCTTGGTAGAGTTATACAGTTCAATGCATGATTGGCCTGCCTCAACCAAAATGTCTCAGAAAATCGAAGTAAAGTGGGTTATGCATATCCAACGGCATCATATCTCATTTTATAGGCAGGCAACCCAGCTCTCTCTGTGCTGCAGATGATTACACAACGACAACAACGCTAGTCACTTACCAACATGGTGAATATAGATGTGGACTTATGTGGTATATGACCATAATGTCTACACTATCCTGGATTAAATTATATGTTCACAATGAGAGGACTGCCAGAGCTCGCGTTTTTTTTAAATATTTACATAGAATTATAATTAGGTTGAACAGTCGGTGCGACAAACATTTTTACCAGAAATATATAAGTCCTTTTTGTAATAATTTTAGCCGTTATTAAACGCGAAAAAAGTATTACACAACAAAGTAAATATTTTCCCAGTTATGTCAACAGTAGACATGAAATCTCATACAGCAGCACATCCAGGTGTATTCGTGACCGTATTACCAACGTCTTGTTGACCATTATCTTTTAGTACGTGAGTAAAATATGCTTCAAGCAATGTGTCTCATTTAATAATTCTTCTACACAATATATTTGTCAGAGTTCGGAACTCTCGTAAAAAAAATATAAAATGTCAAAATGTTTCCACAATCATTTGTTTTTTTTTTTTTTTTCTTAATTTAAGAACTGGAATTTTTTCCTTTTTTAAAAATAATAATAAACATTTTACAGCAGGAATTTAGATTACTGCCAAGAGGAAATCGGTAATCTCCAAAATTAATTAAAATTTAATTTCAATAGGAGGGTAAAACACAAGCTCCATTGACACCTGCAAAAAATATAGTGTTACAGTTGCGTTGCCGGTTTTTAAGGGAGTAGAATGGGAAAGGCAGAAGAAGGAGGATGGGCTTCCTGATACTTCTCTCACCGAACGAAACGCAGCATGTGCCACTTCACGCTAATATTTTGAGAGGCTGTGGTATTTCACTGGTCAAACCGGCTCATTCATGCAGGGATCTGCGTGGTTCTACTACTCTTAAACTGACACTGGCCATTAAATATTAATTATTGAACCATTAATAATTTAATATAAATTTCATAAAGAAAGAATTTAAGTCTGAATATGTTTTAAGAATAACAGCCTTGCAAACTTAACTATAGTCAGTACAATTTAATTGAGAACGTTTGACTTGCACGGTTCAGTTTGTTAAATCAGAAATCGTTTGATATGTTCAGCATGGTTCTTAAGTGAAAGAAAATCATAATCATGGTAACTACTACAGTAAATATGCAATCACAATTAATAAAAATAATTAACAACAAATATTATTAAATTCCCGCTGTTACAAGGTAACGTTGTTTGATAAATTATGAAATATTGGCTATTACATTGATACGACCATAGTTCCAAAATTTCTGATAGCATAGTTGTAGGAGGCCAGTACCATGGTGGATCTTGGGTATTATTTTTTACGCGGGCTGAGTTACGTGCAATAACTAGTTGAGAGTACATTTGCATTTCCAACACGATTATCTGAATAAGGTATGATAATACAACACATGCCTGGCTTCCGTTGCGATTTTTTAAATCCAAATAAATACTGTAAACATGAGCAAAGCTTCATCAATCATTGTCTGATCCATATAAGCTGTTTCTTAATCCCTAAACTGTACAAGTAATTCGTTCACATTTCAATACTCTAGAGGATTTTACCATGAAAAAATAAATCGATTTTTTAATAAAGCCACTTATTTTCACACTCGTTTTCATACACATTTTTTATTATTAAATAGAAACACATACTTATCTGTCATATGCTTTTTTGTCTTCTACTTATATCAACATGAGAACCATTGAGTTATTTATAAAGACTGTTTTCGGGTTAACGTGAAATTTTAATTGGATATCAATTTCCAAAATAATAAACAGTCTTGCATCTTACAGTAAAATATATAATTTATAAAATTAGATCACTCAATGGTCTACAGAATTCTATAGAGCTCGACCACTGGACGACCGAGAAAAAAAAACACTAATCGAAAAACTGTGATCTTTTAAAATTCATATTGCTAAATTATTTACATACAATATACTTTAACAGTGAATGGGCTCAACCGGTAGAATACCACGACCTATCAGAAGATCGACGTAAAGTGGCTCATTCTGCATGTCGTTCGGTGAGAGAGGTACCTGGTGGTCCACCTCTCTTTCCCATCCTATCCCATCCTACTCCGTTTAAGATCGGCAACGCAACTGTGACTACAACGCACTACATGTGTTACAGGTGTCCATGGGCGGCGCTAGTCACTTATCATCAGGTGACACGTCTGCTCGTTTACCCACCTATCCCATAAAAAAAAATTCCTTTTACGCTATATATTTTATGGATTGACAATAATTTATTTTTGTTATCAGTACAAGTTCAAACTAGCTGACCCGGCGAACTTTGTTCCGTATCAAAAGTAATAAATGAGTAAATTTTAACTGCTGTCCCGCTATGTTAATATTGCAATATCTTCAAAAATATTCGTTTAAATTGCGTGCTGTGAGGCTGCAGGATCATCTATATTACATGCAAAATCTATATAAGACACTTAATTGGATGAAAATTAATGCTGTAATGTTTAAAATCGCTTCGTAAATAAGCCATTATTTCTCGTAAAAAGTAAAAAAATAAAAATGGTTGTTGTGGTCTCTAAGAGATAGACATCTGCCCTCGCGGAGTTTTTTATAAACCTTCTGAAGATGTTTAATAATGTAGAGAATTGTTTTGAACTATCGCTTAGGGTTCAGCCAGCGTTTGCAATTAAAGTGCTAAATCTCGAAAATTTTCATTTTTTCTTTACAACTTCATATATTAATTATAAATCAAAACCACCCCGTTGACACTCTCTAACTATTAAAAAAACCGCATGAAATTCGCAACCCTCCCTCTTATCACGTAAATGCAACCGACATTGTGTGTAACGGATTATCGAGACTGCTTTATTTTTAACCGACTTCGAAAAAAGGAGGAGGTTCTCAATTCGTCTGTATGTATATATTTTTTTAAGTCTGTTCACCGATATTTTTGTCGATTACGGACGGATTTTAATTTTTTTTTTATTGTAACGATGAAAAGAAAGTAGAAAGAAGATTTTATTCGAGATGGTCTCATTTTCACCGTGTCAGGATCTGATGATGGAAACCAGGAGAAATGGAAGGTAACCACCGAAAATTATTTGCGAGTATGGTGTTTTTGTTCCATATTAGTGTTAACTTAGGTATGTATGGTGTCAACATTTGATGCTGTTGTGTACTGACGAAGAAGTCACAGAACTCCTGAATGGTTAGAAGTTTGAAGACAGCACTGCAATTGGTCGCTAGAAACTACTTGGTAGTAAGTAGGGCTAGCGTGTTACTTATGAGGTAAGCTCGAATATTAACTGATGCTACTGTGCTGATAAAGAAGCCTCAGAACTCCTTAACGGTTAGGAGTTGGGAGACAGTACTGAGTTAGTCGAAGGAAACTATTTAGTTGTTTATAGGACTAACGTGTGGCTTGGGAGGTATGCTTGAATCAACATCAGATACTGCTGTGCTGATGATGAAGCTACAGAACTCTTAAACGGTTTGGAGTTAGGACACTGGTTAGGACATTCTGTAAAGATTTTTTTTTTCTGCAATACTTTAGAGGCTATAATTTATTGCCCTTATTCGCTGTAGTGTTATTGGGTCCACCAATGATAATAAAAAAATATATAAATAATTAATAAGAATTATCAAACTCTTTTAACTAACTACATATTAATAACAATTATAGCTCCCTAAAAATATCAACCATTTAACAAACGGACTTGTAAAAAGAAAAAATGTACTACATTGTTTTGGTACGTATTCAATAATAGTTTTTGCACCGTACGCCATGTAAGCATTTTTTCGGGTAATTTTCTTACACCATTGGTTACATTGGCGTTTTAGCAAAGATCCCTAAGTTTTTGAAAATTGTATATAGTCTTTGTTCACCGGAGATTATGTATCATCTCAACAGTGTTTTTTTTTTTCAAATCGCTCAAATATTTTTCATGCCTATTCAATGAAAACAAATAAATAGAAAAAAACAATCAAATCTTTGCTATTTATAATATAAGCGTAAATGAAGTGTAAATATAAAAGGAGTCGCTAATAATAACCCAGCGTTTGGGCAAAACAGAATTATGATTTTGTAAGAAAACCATAAAATACCTATAGTAAGGCCAACGAGACGAGATAAAAACTATAAACAAACGGGCGCTTACCGAGTTATCTTGAGACAGTTAGCGATTGACACTAATATCCGAGCTATTGATATCTCTGTCCTTGTTACTCCTATGTAGTAAAGACGTCATTTAGTCGAAAACAGCTATCGTTGCGCACTTCGTGGTACATGATAGGAGTTGATACCGTGGTTGTCAACAGTTGGTCCGCAATTTTAGTGACAACTCCTGTTTGACTCGTATTTTCGTATCTCGTATTTGGTTGTTTTATTCTTGTTATGAATCCGTTACTGTTTTAGTTCTCTTGTTAATTTTTGCTGTTATTGTTACTGATTAGTTGTTGAATTTAATCATGGAGAAATGATAAATGTTTTGGACCTCTGAAACTTTGTTGATTTTTTTTATCTCGTCTCGTTGGCCTTACCATTAACACATGTTTTCCAAATCAGTAAATATGAGAATGAAATCCCTTCACAAAAGTACTAACGAAGGTAGGTAAATCATTATTTTGTCAATTTATGCGCTATGTCGAGAATGGGGGTCCCATTATAATAATTGTACGACAGTATATTATGTAATAGTATAAGACGAATATAAGACGTATTTAAACAAAATTTGTACACGTAATTACCATTTTATTAAACTCTTCTTTATTTTTTCACAGTGGTAGAGCCAAGCAGTTCGCTGCATGAAGGGGCCGCCTCGACCGATGAAATACCACGACCCCTCAGAACATCGACTTAAAGTGGCTCATTCCGCGTTTCATTTGGTGAGAGAGGTACCCGGAGGATACGCTTTTTGCACCTTCCCCCGCTTGTGGGACGGTAGGACAGAATTAAAAGACTACCTACACCCAGGTTTACCCACTATAACGCTCCAGGGCCTCCGCAGCGCTATTGTGGGTCCTCTGTTTTATATTAAATTCAGAACAAAAATTGCAAGACTTGAATTTATTCGGAGCTTCGAGCCTTGAATTTATCTGTTTACACTTGCAAGTATTACAAACAAATTAAAGCATATTATAAAACCACTAAACAAGACAAGTTAAGTAAAAGATTTGGTATAAAAGTTTCGAAAAGAAATTCTTTCCAAGCTCTATCTCTAAGTTTACGGTATACAAAATGCTGTTGACCGAGAAGTGGTCTGTAATGGATCCTATGTAAGTGACCTCGCGTGCTCAAGCGTTATTCTTGAAATTCATGATGATTAATTCTGACAATCGTAAAGCACAAACTTATTATGTCCATAAGCTAGAGCTTTATTGTTTTCATTTAAAATTTTCATTACTTTATAAATTTCTTGCATATCGTACATTTCAATTATACAAAAAAGGCACATTTTATTTGTAAAAATATATATTATAACACCTAATTATAATACTTTTTATTTAAGTTGCTGTCAAGAATTTACAATTTACAACAAACGTCTTTATTATGGGTTTGGACCTTTGAAATGCCACGACCGCACCAAAAATAGACGTAAAGTAGCTCATATCGTGTTTGGTTCCTCCGACTTAACTAAAACTAAAACCTCGCGGCGGCCTTCCTCCGGCGTTGGGGTGATCCAGGATTCGGATAACCCCTCTGGTCCACCCCGCCGTCGCCCAGATTACGACGGGGGTTCGTCCTCGGGGAGTCTCAGCGAGAGGCTCCCCAAGGCGGGGCGGCTCCGACACCGCGCTGTAAAGAGGCGTGCTGCCGGCGGCGCCCCCGACGATCCTCCCCGACTGCTCCAGGGGGTCATCCTTCCCGGCCCCGACGCGGGTGCACCCGCGGGCTATGCGCTCTCGCGGCGCGTCGGCTGCGGCGATCACTGAGCTCGCCGCCGCCACCTAACATTTAAAGACCTAGAAGTCTCGGAATAGTCAAATCACAGAGCAATATTAATAGCAATAGCTATGACCACACCGGTTGCCGCTAAGGTTGCGGTTGTTTCATTGCTAACCGACGGACCGTGCTTGAGTACTTACCCACCCATGTGAAATATGTTGTTTTGAATTTTGAAATGAAGTATTTCAATTATTTGGCGGAGATTGGCGTAAGTTATCCAACGTCGTTACCGATAATAATCAAAGAAAAGTTTTGAGCATTTTGGAGTAATCTGATAACTAAGTTGAATGCGTCTTCTATCTTGACAACGTTTTACATGAATATTTTTCGCGAGAAATTATTTTATACAATTCATATAATGTATGTAAAAAATAAATACCTTAAGTACAATGCAAAAGCGGATAGATGTAAAGCGGATACATATTTTGCCGGACATTTTTTTTAACGTAACGTACCTTAAGGCATAAATTTGCTGTATTAATTTTTTAGGTATTGAAAGCGTAGTATATGAGTCGAATAAAAAGAAAAGAGACGGCGAGATGCCACCATTGCGCATCCGACCTGGATTCGGCACAGCACATGCTGGAGGTCTACCCGGCATAGACCGAGCGTCGAGTCCTGGTCGACAGGATCGGGCGAGACCTGTCCCCGCCGGCATTGATCGCGGCAATGCTGGCGGGCGAGGAAGAGTGGAGGTTTGTGGTCTCCTTCTGCGAAGCAGTAATGCTCCAAAAGGAGGCCGCCGAGCGGAAATTTTTCTGAAGTTACGTGTCACTAGCATATGGGCTATGGTCTATTAAACTATCCAGTTACATACGTTTTATAACATAAAGTAAAATATTCTCTTGAGGTAACAGGTGTCTCTCTACACTTATTGAAAAAACAGTAAAATTCATGGATAAAACAAAAAACAGGGACATCAATTAAAACAGTAGGGTTCGCAACAGTGCCCACACTATTCTCTGCCGTACCCAGGCGGGGGGTGTGCATAAAGCATTTCCTCGCGTTAGAAAAAAAAAGGTATTGAAAGCGTGGAGGTTTTTTTTACATAATTATTAACTTTAAAGGATAAATAGTCACCTGATATTTGATATTTACACACAAACTGGATATTACTATGCCCCAGAAAATGTTCCCTTTTCTGGCACACGCTGCCTTAATATTCCTCCCCACGGAACTGTCCATGAATAAAGTTATCACATCACACATATAAAGCGTTCGTTAACAAAGTTCTAGAAAACATTCTTACAGTAAGCTGTTTTGTATTGTGTAGTTGATTATTTATTTTAAATTGCAAAAAGAATATAACAATGTAGAGTGCCAGAAACTGTTTTTTTGGCTTTTATCATTATGTAAATACTTTTAACCGGGGGGTAAGGGGAGAACTAAAACAACAACTTATTCGGCCCAAATGGCAACCTCACCTGCACGTGCCAGATGGCGACGATGGCTTTAGAGCTATCGTAGTACTCCCTGCTAGATAACAGACGAGGCTCTGGCGACCGAGTATTGGCAGTATACCCATAAACCTATCCCTCCATGGGATGGAAGGGGTTACAGCGGCCCGCAGGATTAAATAACCTGGAAAGTACTGATGATGGAAGCAACGGGAAATCAATCAATTAATAATCCCTAGTGAGTCTTACTCTGATGAATGAAAGTCCATAAAGAAACGGCCCCGAGTTCCCGGCGTCTCTTTAATGAGACATAGGTGCTAAGAATCCCCGAGAGGGTACACAATGTCAACAAATGGAAACTAGCTACTTGGAATGTTAGGGGCCTGAAAAGGCAAGAGAAAGTAATTAATGTAGCCATGGAGATAGAGCGTCTAGGAATAAAAATACTTGGGCTGAGCGAGGTCAAATGGAATGGAAAGGGTAAAAGAGACGTAAGTGAAAATAAGATCATGTATTACTCCGCAAGTGACAACACAAAAGAGATCCATGAAGTTGCAATCATAATTGATAAAGACATTGAAGCTGCCGTCTTGAACTTTATCCCACTGTCAAACCGCGTTATGATGTTACAAATAAATACCAAGCCTCGAAGGTTCAATGTGATTTAGATCTATGCACCAACTAGTGATAAATGAAAAACGGAAATGGATATGTTTTATGATGAAATTGACCAATTATACAAACTAACAAAGAAAGAAGACAACAAAGTAATTATGGGCGATTTGAACTCTAAAATTGTAAAAGCAGAGGTTCCTGGTGTCGTCGTTTTGTGGGGACATGGAATGAGAAATGACAGGGGTTGGTGCAATTTTGTCAAGAAAAGAACTTAACTGTCACTAATACCTTCTTTAAAATGCCCCCGAGAAGATTATATACCTGGACTTCGCCAGCCAGTACAAAGGAAAAGCTGGTTAGAAACCAAATTGACTTCATAATGATAAACAATAGATATAAAAACTGCATATCATCTGCCAAAACATATCCAGGCGCCAACGTGGGTTCCGATCACAACCCGGTTGTTGCGACTATAGCTTGTAAAATGAAGTTCATAAAAAAGAAGCGAAGTACTCGTCCTGTTGACATAAAAAAAATCACAGACGAAAGTTAAAGAACTAAACAAATGGGCGGCTAGTTGCACGAAAAGTGGTAGGAACGCAATTTGGCAAGATCTGAAACGAACGGTGCATAGTATAAACAACAACATATTAAAGCCATCAAAAACACATAAAAAACAAGCACGGATGACGGACGAAGTTATGAAGCTCATGGAGGAACGCCGTTTATCTAAAAGCCACAGCCTAGATAAGTACAATGCCATTGACAAAATTATCCGTCGTAAATCGCGTCAAACTCGTTGGGAATGGTATGAAAAGCGGTGCCAGTCCGTTGAATCCCTTATGAATCCCCTTATGATCCCGTGAAAAAGCATGACTCCTTAAACCTTCATAAAGAGATTAAAGAAATTACGGGGACCCAGAAAAAACGTCTGCAAACTTTTATAGTTGACGACAACGGTAAGATGATCCTTGATCAAGAAGACCAGAAGAGACTGTGGACAAATTATATAAAACAGCTTTTCGAAGATGTTAATAGATCACTTCTTGTCGACGTAAATGCACAGGCGGAAGGACCATGTATTTTGAAGTCAGAGGTGCTTAGTGTTCTACGACGTGCTAAGACCGGGAAAGCACCTGGACCAGATAATTTACACGTTGAAGTCCTAAAACTACTAGATTCACAAAACGCTCAAGTTTTAGTGGATCTATTCAACTATGTGTATGACACGGGAGACATACCTCAGGACCGGTTAAAGTCTATTTTCATCCCTATTCCTAAAAAGAGAAACGCAAAAAGGTGCCAAGATTTTAGGACTATTAGTCTGATGAGACACATTTTAAAAATATTCCTGCTCATTATAGATGACTAAAACAGGAGAAAGTCTAATGACCACCTTGGAGACAGTCAATTCGGTTTTAGAACAGGTATGGGTACCACAGAGGCACAATTTGCACTCAACGTGGTCCAGAAATGTAGAGATATGCTGTAGAACGTATTCCTTTGTTTTATAGATTACGAGAAAGGGTTTGACCGTGTACAGCATAACTTGCTCATAGACCATCTTGGGAAAATCGGTCTGGATACAAAGGATACACGAATCATCGAAAATTTATACCTGAATCAGGTTGCGACTATAAGGGCTGGAGGAGAAGAAACCGACCATATAGAAATACAACGAGCTGTCAGACAGGGATGTGTTCTGTCTCCCCTGCCTTTTAACCTGTACTCCGAAGCTATCATTCAGGAGGCCTTGGAAGACGCAATGGATGGAGTAGTCATAAACGGTGAGGTGATAAATAACCTGAGATACGCTGACGATACTGTTCTTATTGCGACAACTCAAGAAGGACTTCAGAATATTATCAACAAAGTGTACGAGTGCAGTGCAAGGGCGGGGCTGAATATAATATGAATGCTTCGAAGACCAAATAAATGGTAATCGCAAACACACCACCTGAACAAGTTCGACTTAAAGCGGGAAGTAACAACTTAGAGAGGGTTCCACAATATAAATATCTGGGATCGTGGCTGACTGAGTCATGGGAAAGCGACACCGAAATACGTACTCGTATTGAGATTGCCCGATCATCTTTCACAGGAATGAAAAAATACTATGCTGCCGCCAACTCTCTCTAATACTCCGCACTTGACTCCTGCAGTGTTACGTTTGGCCAGTTGTCCTGTATGGGCGTGAAGCCTGAACCATAAAGCCGAACTTCGGAAAAGGCTCGAAGCTTTTGAAATGTGGTGTTACCGCCGTATGCACCGCATCAAATGAACCGACAAAATTACGAACGAGGAGGTCTTAAAACGAATGGCCAAGAATATGGAGCTTTTCGAACGATAAAGCAGAGAAAAGTCGGATATTTTGGTCACATCGGTATTTTGGTCGGTCTTTAGACATGAAAACTACCGACTGCTGCGTACTATAATGATAGGAAAGGTGGAAGGCAAACGAAGGGCAGGCAGAAGAAAATTAACATGGCTACGAAACATTAGAGAGTGGACCGGTATATAAACCGTGGAACAATCGATTGCTCTAGCTAAGGACAGGTACAAGTTCAAGGAGATAACTGCTAACCTTCAGTAATGGAGAGGCACCCAAAGAAGAAAAAATACTTTTAACATTTACTAGTAGTAGTAGATAAAGCATGGAATTTTTAAAAGGAAATAACAAATACATCCAAAAGGAACTTTGTTTACATACAAGTCAGACATTACAACACCAAGTATGGGTAACAATACTTTCTTACGTGCGCGCTCCTAATAAAATATGGATGAGAATATTTGTAGAGAGAATTCATATGACAGTAATATTAATATAACAAGCATACCGCGTGTGTCAATAACCTGTTAACATCTCAACAGACAACTAATTATAATGCTCTTGTAATTGATAAATACATATAGAGCAACTTTTTTTTATTCGTATATATGTTTAATATTTTGGGATCCCGATCCTATCATGTTGAAGTAGTACTGAATATTAAAGCATCTATGGCACGGTGTGTACTATTCATGTTCTGCTGCAATATCATGACCGATCATACAGTCGACGTAAAAAGGCTGATGAAGCATTTCGCACAGCGAAGGACGTATATAAAGGGCCAGGCTCATGTGACCCTGTCGGTGTTGCAGGTGTTCATAAGCAGCGCTAGTCATCACCACGTGATCTGCGTTCGCTTGAATGTTTACCCCATTAACATTGAATTATTATTTTTTATGATAGAATGGGGCAAACGAGCCTGCGGGTCACCTGATGGAAAGTGATTACCGCCGCCCATAGCCCAGACACAGGTTTGTTCCGGTGCTCGTCGACGTTTTCCCGTGAAATTCGCTGGTAGCTGGTATATAAGGCATCCCCCGTACTGTCATTTGCATAACAGCAGCATGAGCAGCATGTCATTTATATGCAGAAGAAACAGCGTAGGGCGACACAGCCCTGGGAGACTCCAGCATTCACAGGTTTTAAGTCGGAGCATGACCCGTCGACAACAACTTTAATGCTCCGAGCCGTGAGAAAGCTGGAAACCCAATCGCATAATTTCTCACATATCACTATATGTGTTGCTGGTGTCCATGGGCGTCGTTGGTTGCTTACCATCAGGTGACACGCCAGCTCATTTACCTTCCTATCCCATAAAAAAGTGACATTTGTAAATATATTCATAGTTAAAGATGACTTTATTAAAGTCATACGTTTTTTATATAGTAATTATTATACAAATCGGTAAATTACGTTATTTATCGCTTTTTAGTTATAGTGGTACTGTTTCCAAATACTAGATTGTGTGGTTTACGTTTCTAGAAGTCGGTTTAACTTTTTTTTTAAAGTATTTTTTTATTTAAATAATATTTTTTATATTTCAATCAAATTATTTTCTACCAATACAAAGAATCACTAGTACATTTCTTCAAACTATGTACACTGCGTGTTATTTGCGTAATTGAAATATAAGTATTTTTTATTCAAGTAAACAATAATATATTAATATCTTGAGCACAATACACACAGCGACCTCTAGTCCCAAACTAAGCAACCAAATGCTTTTGCTATGGATACTAGATAACGGATATTTATGTATATATACTTTTCTTTTGTAAATACATACATACGTGGATAACCACCCAGACGCCATACAAACATTCATGCTTCTGAAGCAGTGCACCTCGATTCTGAAGTCGGTAGCTTTACCAATGCACCACCAGGCTTGAAATGTACAACTGCCGTTCCGCTCATGGGGGGTTTTTGCCATAATCGCCACGCTTGGCAGGCTGGTTGGCGATCGTAGTAGGCTGTATTTTGTTGAGAGAGAATGCTGCTGCCCATTCTTCCAGCCTTTTCCTTTAGTCGACTTTTACGACACCCACGGGAAGAGATGGGGTGGCGGTTTTCTAAGCCGGCGCCATACAGCAAATGTGTAAATGTGTACTAACTAAGAACTGTAAAATAAATCTATAAGTAAATTCACTTACTTGTTAACTTAATTTAACATAGCTTTACTTAAATTTTACTTTTATAAAATAATATAAATGTCTTATGATATGTACTAACAGATAATATTTACTTCCATAGACGGAGCCGCGACCTTACTACTTGTAATTCTGGTAAATGTAAATATAAAATCCCCTATGACTATGCGAACATTAATTTTAATAAGATAAATCCCTTAATACTCGTATATTATATGGCAAAGTATGTGGGCATGAAATTTGTCATAGCCATATAAGTACATGTCCAATAAAGAAATATTATTATTTAGGAGAACTCGCTCAAAAAATATTTTTCACGTATTAAGAAGAATTTTTTAGAATTTTGAATGCCAATGGTAAACATCTACTGGATGTTTCACTTGACATTGTGGTAATGTATAAATTCAGAAGTCATATTTGATAGCATATTTCGACACATTGATCGGGTCTGAACGGGTTTCAATGACCGTACTAAAGTTTATTGTGAGCCAAAGTGTTATTTGGGCTCGGTATTTGAGTCAACATTTTTTTCTGTAATACGATATATAACTTTCGTATATAACTCGTATATAACTTTACACTTTTTTTTCTACACGAAAGATTAGGCGGCAACTTTATAGCCACGACACATTGAAATTTTCACGTCCCAAATAGAATAGGTGGCGGAACCTATAGCTATATACCGCGAACAATGTTGTCCGTCACCGATACGTACTTATCACTTATAAATTTCCAAAATAATTCAGTGAAGTCATTGGTCAAGATTCTCACGACTGTTTGTTTCAAAATCTAGGGGCCCGCCTAGATCACTACATGCTACTTTTATTCACACTCTGCCATACCCAGCTCTCGATTTCATAAGCTACCGTTAGGAATACTACTACATTGCGGATAGCTGGCTGGGCTTCCCTGCTAACATTCTTTGAGCCTAAGAATCTGCCCAACGCTCTGTGGCTAATGCCACTCTTCGTTTTATATCCGCGGTACCTACCATTCTTGCTAATAGTGTATTCAAGATAACATAACATAACATAACTTCACGCCTTTTTCTACCAGAAGGTGTAGGCGGCGGCTGTTAAGCCTCGTCTCGACGTTATGTTAACGTCCCAAATGGAATAGGTGGCGAAACTATTGCCATACCGGGCACAAAGTTGTCAGTCATCGATATTTATCACACGTAACTTCCGAAAATTTCGAAACGTCATTGGTGTGTGCCAGGATTTGAACCCAAGATAATTACACAATTTCATTAACATGTTCCAGCACTACATCATCAACCGTTATTTTAATCCTGTGATTATGTCGGATTTTAATAGATACAGTTAATTAAATAATAATTTGCAAATAATAAATTGTTATGACTGGCTTATTATTTGAGTTTATCTTGATATATATATATATATATATATAGCTAAAAATCCAATGCATGGTTATTTTTACTGTGATTTATATTTATAACTAGAAAAATAACTTAAAATAAAGGCACCATTTTATTCACATTAGATAAATCGAAATTTGTGATATTTCTCTGCAAACAGTTCCAAACATGGAACTGTTTGTTTCATGAATTTTTTATAGCTATATTGTCAAATTTAATTAACTTCTTAAATTTAGATATCTATATAAGTGAAACCCCAAAAAGGTATAGCTGCAAGCAGAACTTAGTTTGTTTTTTACAAAGCCTCATTAATATGTTTTGTAAGCGATCCTATCACGAAAATGAAAGGTAAAACGGATAAAAAAAATTAAAAGATGTACTTTTTTGTAAACATATTATTTTAAAGAAATCTAGTTTTTATGTTTTCCTACAATAAAGGCGAGATGTAAGATGGTGTTTCAATATAATATTGTTTGCCACAAAAATAAGGAGATTTAATCATTTTACAACTTGAAAGAGCTTAGTTGTATTTATTTATCTGACAGGAATTTTGTTGACCTTTTCAGGTTAGCTCAAATTAATTCTTTTGAATGTATAAACAAAATATTTATGTTATGACAATTTTTTGCGACTGATGATACTCAACTAAGTGTTTGCATAAATTCATATACCATTTATGACGTTATTTTTTATTGTAGACTTTAACAAGTATTTTAGGTACAATTTTTAAATTTATTTTATGGATATTATCTCGATGGTCGAGAGACCAAGCACCCCGCTTCTAAATCAAAGAGTTGTTGGTTTGAATCCTGGCTTGACAATGGCTAATGACTTTTGGTTATCCTTTTCGGAAGTTA
This sequence comes from Euproctis similis, assembly GCA_905147225.2. NCBI lineage: Eukaryota > Metazoa > Arthropoda > Insecta > Lepidoptera > Erebidae > Euproctis > Euproctis similis. The sequence continues at coordinate 5,006,307 of LR990108.1, forward strand.
TGTGTGACAAAAATCGATGACTAAAAACTTTGTGCTCGGTATATGGCAATAGGTTCGCAACCTATTCCATTCGGGGCGTAAACATAACGGCTTATTGAGCCTTAATAGCCGCTGCCTATACTTTCGGGTAGAAAAAGGCACGAAATTACGTTTATGGGTACTTTTTCTACCCGATGTTTATGGATACCTCTAATTAAATCCATATCATATGTAAATATCATAAAATCAGGCGATCAAAAAGTCATATTGGAAGATGTGCTTTCAGTCACATTTTAACGTCTATAAAATTTGAGTTACGGTCACTTAGTAAAATTAAATATTCTAATCAATACTCCCTTGTCATTACAACAACTTGTAAAAGTTAGTGGTGCGTGACATGGATTCAAACTCGTGACTTCTACGACTGTCTATTGGTCTGCGCACTAAATTAAGTCAGCGTCATGACAGAGAATAGAATTATGTTAGTGTTGGTAAACTTCGTTACAATGGCATTGTTTGATTTTGTTTTGGACAATCTAAATAATATGCCACCGAGTTAGTTATCTAATATGCCCTCAGGGGTTATGTATATAACAGAGTAGTAAATAGAAATAATAGTAAACGTTCATTTCTAAGTAGAAACTTTTTGGATATTCATATAGGCAACTACACATGTGTCAATGTGAATTAGCTATGTTAATATCTAAATTTGAAATGTCCGAATTGAAGATATAAAACGTATATCTTTGAAATATCTTAGATTTAGAAAAACATGCTTCATATCATTTTTCATTCAATCCAATGAAATAAAAATTTAAAAAAAACCCACTGTGCTAAATTTGAGGTATCAATATTTTTTCTATTTTATACTAGTTAAATTAAACGATAACTGGAGGAATGATACCGTGCTAGAAACAGGTCAATTTAAATACGCATTTCCTCTATTAGGTCGGGGAAAAAGTCTTTTCGCATAACGTAGGTATAAACTTATTATAAAATTTCTTTGACTGTACTATTTGTGTCTGGCTGGTTTTGGTAACATTAAAAAGGTTACATTATAAAGAAAAGAAAAAAATAAAAAAAAGTTGTTTCCCGCTATTTTTCATTTGTTTTTCTCTCCGTAAAAATGAGTGAATCTAATGAAGAAATTCGATACATTTTAAAATTTTATTATAAAAAAGGCAAAAATGCAACTCAAGCAGTGAAAAAAATTTGTGATGTTTATGGACCTGATGCAGTGTCAGTAAGAGTAGCACAAATTTGGTACAAACGTTTTCAGTCCGGAAATTTTGATGTTAAAGATGCACCTCGCTCTGGTCGCCCTGTTACGAATAAAATGGAGGCCATTTTTGAAAGAGTGGAGCAAGATCGGCATATTAGTAGTTACGATGTAGCTGAAGAACTGGGAATTGACCACAAAACAGTTTTGACCCATTTGAAGAAAGCTGGTTATACAAAAAAGCTCGATATTTGGGTGCCACACGAGCTCACTCAAAGAAACTTAATGAACCGTGTACTCATTTGCGATTCATTATTGAGACGTAATGAAACCGAGCCGTTTTTGAAGAGATTGATAACTGGCGATGAAAAGTGGATCACGTACGACAAGAACGTGCGAAAAAGGTCGTGGTCGAAAGTTGGCCAGGCTTCACAGACTGTGGCCAAACCTGGCCTAACACGAAATAAGGTGATGCTGTGTGTATGGTGGGATTGGAAGGGCATTGTTCATTATGAGCTTTTACCGTCCGGCAAAACCATCGATTCTGATCTTTACTGCCAGCAACTGATGAGATTAAAGGAAGCAGTCGAGAGAAAACGGCCGGAATTGATCAACAGGAAGGGTGTGGTCTTTCATCACGATAACGCTAGACCACACACATCTTTAGCCACTCAGCAAAAATTAAGAGAGTTCGACTGGGAGGTCCTAGTGCATCCACCATATAGCCCTGACCTTGCGCCTTCAGATTTTCACCTGTTTCGGTCTCTTCAGAATTCTTTAGGTTCTGTAAGGTTGACCTCAAGAGAGGACTGACAAAACTATTTGTCCCGTTTTTTTGATCAGAAGTCCCAAAGTTTCTACAGTAACGGGATAATGTCTCTGCCCACAAAATTGCAGAAAGTTATTCAACAAAACGGTACATATATATTGTAAATAAATGTAAATAAACTTTGAAAAAAATGTCTTGACTTTTCATACAAAAATACGAAAATACTTTTTCCCCAACCTATTATTTTAACATAAAAAACTTTTTAAACGAAGAATTCAAAATACTAAATGCTCATGTCGATAAATAATGTATATTTAAAAACTTTTCACTTTCATCTTTTTACTTATCTTCAAAAGATGTAATAATTATCATTCGTTACATTTCAACTTCGCAAATAGACAATTTTCGGTGTCCGTAAGTTTAATTGAGTTGATGTCAGAAAAGTTGTGAAGTTTCTCAGTACAGGTGCTAATTGAATTTGTATTAAGCGACAGATCAGTTACATAAACAAATTAATCTTGATTTACACGGAATTCTCGATTTAAATATAAAGATATGATAATGCAGATGTTGAATTTTGTAAAAATACGAAAACCAGATTGTGATTTAAATAACTGCGCACAAAGAGATTCGAAGAGTACTTAAGTTTTGTAAGTGTATTGGTTTTGTATACTTCTAAAGCCTAAATTTTTTCATGACTTTTAGTTTAAAAGGTGTAGGTTGAAATGATAAGCGACATTTATAAATAACATTAATATCAAATATCAAGAGTGTATTTGGGATTTTGCATTTCTAATAATATTGTTTTATTTAGTAATAGTCAAATATTGAGTAGATTATTACATAGTTGGTGAAAAAAAATGTTAATAACTAATCAAAACTTTCTATTTAAGCCCAGTGCGTTACTATCTGTGAACAGACTCATAAGCGATAATGTGTTAAACTTTTATTCATGCTATTAATACGAAAGACAGTGTTTATTTGTAGTACTCTTCTTAACTTCTTGACGTCCCCGTGGTCCGGTGGTCGAGCTCGCGCTTATAAGTTAAAAACTCTTGGCATCGATTATTAATACTGGTTCACACCAATGTCTTTTCAGAATTATTTTTGGAAGTTACTTATTTCGTTGGCTCTGCGACCTGAAGTAGATCTTGGCATCCAACATTAAAGTTCTTCGCCATTTTTCTCTATTCTGTGCCATATCTGACACTTCCAGCTCGTTCAGGTCTTTGACGACTTCGTCCTTCCAGCGATTTCTTGGACGCCTCACCGGACGGTGCCCGGAAGATTGGCCTCATATTTTTTGTTTTCTTTCTTTTCTTTATATTTTTTTCTTTTTTTTAGAAGTGTGATAAATTTTGATGACTGACAAAATTGTCTCCTATGCATGGTCAATAAGTTAGCTACTTAGTCAAAAATTAGGTGTGTCAATTTTGACGCGATTGAAGATATAAATGACAGACATATAATAAAAATAGAGTAACACTGACCTAGGATTTGTTTATTACGACACAAATAAGGAAAATCAAAGTTTCTTGAACTCAAGAACTTTATACTAGCATCGTAAGAACTGATTCTATATTTATTATTATTTTCATGAATGATCATAAACAAGATCACAAGTTTGTATGTCATTTCACTGGTAAACATTTTTGTCGTATCAAATTATTATATTATGTGAATATATCAAATAAATAGCATTTTTTGTTTATATCTGTCCATATTAATAGTGTAATATATTAAATACTTTTCTTCAATTCTTTAAAATAGCGGTATTGCCTAAATACTTATAAACCTTTTTATTTACACCAATCTCAAACAAAAAAGAAAATCCACCAAGATATGTTTTTATTTGAAATGATTACGTACATAGAAAGTTATCAACGAGTTAACGTGACCATTAGCAGACGAATTTAGCCACAAATTGTGATATTTGTGATAATTTGAAGATTGTAAATTCATGTAAATTAAAATATATACGCTTATATTACAATTAAAATAATTCTACATCAGTCCGCAGCATGCGACAGGATTAAATGTAGAAATAATTTTTTGAAGAAAATTAGTGACCCAATTCCAAATTAAAAATGGGTTTTATTTTTTATACATGAAGAATTTTAAACATATTCTCGGTATTAAAACACAGAAATTGTTTTTGGTTGGCTAATAACTTGAAATGAAGTACAGACGAATTTTAGTATGACAACATGGCAATAAGTTGAAGAGCGAACATCTTTGGCTCGTTCGTGACAAGAGTCTGTTCTTGGAGATATGTATAATTCAGAAAATAAATATTTCTACATAACTTTACTTTAGTTTTTGTTTTAAATGTTTACGTATTCTATATTGCATAATTAAAATATTATAAAAATAACTAGTAAAATGTCACAAAGAGGACCTAAGATCGTCATTTTGATCGTATACTATTCCGTTATTAAGTTTGAATTCAATATGACCCCGATTAAACATAGTATTAAAAGGTGCTCAACCTTTCCTTTTTTCCGTCCATATCCCATTTTCAACATATTTGCGACCCCATCTTAAAAGCCAACAATACAATAGACTAAACTGTTAGTAGCTTATCATCGGGTGATCCATTTGTTTCTTTGCCCCTTATCACATAAGAAAACAAAACAAAACATGACATGACATGACCTGACACGTCAAGACATGACATGACATACCCGAAGTTGTAAGCAGCGGCTGTCTAGCCTCGTCTCGCCGTTATGTTTACGTCCCAAATGGAATAGGTGACCAACCTATTGCTATACTGGGCACAAAGTTTTCAGTCATCGATATTTCGAAACATCAAAATCAAAATCAAAATCTCATTTATTCAGTTTAGGTCATTAAAGACACTTATGAACGTCATCCGAAAAACAATTTCGGAAAGTCATTGGTGTGAGCCAGTGTCAGGATTCGAACCCGAACCTCTGGATCAGAAGCCTTGTGCTCGACCACTGGACCACCGAGAATCGACCATAAGAAAACAAGCTATTTTAAAATAGCATTTGGTATTGATCGATCCAATTTCTCACGTTAACTACAACCTCACTAGTAGGTAGACTATCTTCAATGCAGTTTTATTTTCTGACCAAGGTGAGATCCGACAATGTACAAAGTTTCCAACCAATTGTAGATACTTCAATCCGGTCGAGTCGAATGTGTGCACAGAACTTTCAAAAGCTCTTTGTGTGAAAATCCTTTGAAGTTGGATTCTTTCTCTTGGGATTATTTTAATAGCTTTTTTGTGTCAACAAATGTTCTGCTTTTTGAATCTTCGACTGTATGTGAAAGTGTAATTGTTGCACAGAATATCTTGAAATATCTTAAGTGATGTTGCGTAGTCTCAAGTTATTGTATATTACAGTGGTAGACCACTGGCTGTACCAGGCAAAACTACAGTCGCTCAGAATAATTTGCTTTCGGTAAGGAATTTGTAAGATAATCCCTTTCCCCATATTTCTCTTAGAGTCCAGCAACGCAACTGTAACACTATTAGTATTGCAGGTGTATATGGTCAGCGATAGTCGCTAACACGCCACCAGGGGAAAAACTAGAGAAAATAATTTACAATTAAGAGAAAACTATTCGGTTCAGTTAAAATTATTGATAACAGTTTCCTGAGACTCTCAATGGAACATATTCTATAAATTATATTATTATGACTTTATTTATAATAACGGCTATTCAATACTCTTCACGCTTAAGTTAATAAACTTATTAACTTTAAAATTCATGTTGACAGTATATCCCTTTCACTTTATAAATATTAGCTTAGAAAAAGTGTAGTGTCTTTTGGTTGCAAATAAAAATACATAATCTTGAAATTTTCCTATAAAACAACAAAGTACGGGCTATGTTTCGTCGCAAAATTATATATCTCTATGTACCTGTACTTAAGGTGAAAAGTTTATATCATATAGCTCGGGGGTAATCAAAAGTTTACCATCTAAGTTTGGTCACATTCACAGCGAGCTATCTGTTAGTGTAGCATAAATAATACAACTTAGATGACTCAGGTTCGAATGTCGACATACTCTATTTGTAGTCCTTTCGTAAGAAAAATATGTGAACATCGCTACTCACTCCGGACTATCCGCAACTGGCTCCAAGCTGTAACGTTTTATGCGGTTTTGTGGATCTGAAAAGCCATTACACAGTTTTACGAAAGGATCCTCTTCGAAATGACAGTTAGGTATGGCAAAGGTGCACGAAAGTAGAGTAAACGCGGTCAAAAGGAGGGAATTGCACTAAATCTGCAGACTGACTCTCGCTTACTGCGTCGAAAACAAGATTGTAAGTAAGGAAGTTGAATGGAAAAAGAGTTTTAGTGTAAACGTAAAAAAGTATAGTCATGCTTCAATGGATATTTGAAAAGAATGGATGATGCAAGATTGACTAAACAGTTAAACAATGCAATGATGATTGCATGATTAAAGGCTTGCAGTTGAATGCGACAAAAACGAAAGTTTTGGTGTTTGAAAGGGAGGAATCCAGAACGGATGCAAAGATAACGGTGGATGATGTAGTGCTGAAACAGGTGAATGAAATTGTATATCTTGGATGCGCTTTTAGCAGGGATGGAAGGTACACTGCAGATGTAGAAAGACGAATGGCGATAGGAAATAGCGAAAATGGAGCGTTAGGGAGATTCCTGGGCGCAAAAAACATTAGCAGAATAGCCCAGCTAGCAATCCACAATGCAGTCCTGATCCCAACGCTAACTTATGGAAGCGAGAGCTGGGTATGGCAGTGTGTGCATGAAAGTAGAATAAACGCTGTAGAAATGAGGGCACTGCGCAAAATCTTTGGAGTGACTCTCGCTGACCGCGTAGAAAACAAGGTTGTAAGGAAGGAAGTTGTAAAAGTAAGAAAGGGCATGCTTCGATGGTTCGGACATGTAGAAAGAATGGATGATGCAAGACTGACTAAGCAGATATACAATGCAAAAGCGGATGGATGTAGGAGTCGAGGACGGCCAAGACACACATTCCATGACCAAATAGAACGTGTTCTAGAGGAAGGTGATGTTAGGAGCCTCAAAAACCGACGCGCGTGCATGAAAAGAGTTATGAAAGTCAACGAAGCGAGTGAGGCGTGTAAGAATCGTGCCTTATGGCGCTCTGTTCTTTCTGCCTACCCCGCAAGGGATTTGGCGTGAAGTTATGTATGTATGTATGTACAGTGCAATTGCGGATGAATGTAGGAATCGAGGATGGCTACAAAACACCTTTCTCGACCAAATAAAACGATTTCTGGAGGAAAGTGATGTTAGCAACTTTAAAAAGAAAGATTTTTATACAAAAGGCTAATTTAATTTGTCTATAGCCATACTAAAGATGAAAAATTGATTGAAAAAAAAAAAAAATACCGAATCGACATAATGGAAAATTTCAAATTTCATTTTTAATCCCATTTTAATTTCATGTTTGTCAAAATCATATCAAAAATAGTATAAGAAAAACCATTAAGCCTGAATTAATCTTGGGAAATGAGAGCACGACAGATCAGTTGACGTTAATCCATCTTTAGAAGGCTTTAAGTTAATCCTAAAGTATCTCAAAGCCTTATTACTCTTAGTTTAATTTGGATGTTATTATGTTACAAAATTAAAATTGATTATAAGGAAATATGTCATAGCTGACTCAAATTAACTTTCAGTTGTATTACAACTGAAAGTTAATTTGTGAAAATGTAATACAACTGAAAATTAACTTTCAGTTGTATTACAACTGAACGTTACTTTGTATCAGCTATGACACACATGAAACTCAAAAAAATACTTTAAGGGCACTATAAAATTAAATTTAAATAATTTATTACAGCAGGAGACAGTGGAAGAGAAGCAAGCAAAGCAAGAAAATTTACAAATCAGTGAGCTTATTTTGCATTTTTTTTATAGATACTCTGTAACTACCTGGTGATAAGCCGCTTTGTTGGCCTATTCAAGAAGTAGAGGCACTGGTGAGTGCGTACCCATTTCGGAGAGCTTGAAAGGATAAAATGTGAGAAACTAGAAGATGAAAGTGAACGGAGTATGTATGTTGACTTTGTCAGTTAAAAACTCACTAAGACGAGTCTTTCTGACTCAGGTGTTGAAGAATGCTAGGAAAGAACGAAGGAAAGTATTGTGGATAGTGCAAAAGAAGTATATGGTTGTGCAAAGATGCATAAGATTCTGAGAGTTGATACCTGCTGGACGCGAATGTTAAATTCAGCTTTGAAAGAAAGAAAAAGCCTGGTTGAATTATGTGTCAAGTTTGAATCAGATTAAGATAGTATGACAGAAAAAAGTATGGGATCTACCCTCGATGCAGGAATATTACCAAAGCCTTAGTAAAAGAGAAGCGTGAAAGATGCGAATGAGGAAGTGATGTTGACGGAGAACTTCGAGAAGAATGACAACCTCATCTGGAGAGAAGTTAGAAAGTCTCTGTTTTTAATTTCATTTTTAGATACATAACTTCACGTCGAATCCCTTGTGAGGTAGGCATAGAGAACGGAGCGCCATAAGGCACGATTCTTACACACCTCACTCGCTTCAAAGTAGTAATTCAAAGCTTTGTTTTATTTAAATATTATATCAGTAGTACCTATTGTTACAACAAAAATCTATTGTAGAAGGTATGGAGTATAAAATGTCTGTTCTCGAGGACATTTTAAGAGCAAGTGAACGTGAAACGTACCGAATGAGTCTGCTCAAGTACCCGCGTGCATTGACTGAGTAAGGAACGCTACTCATCAATTTTACCTACATAATAGCTAATCAACACTAATGCGTTGTCAGTTTGTTTATAGAAATATGATTTAAAGTAAAAATATAGTTTAAGACGTAAGACAACGACTGGTGGTTAATAGCCAGCATACTATGACTTTTCCATTTACTACACGCTACATGATTATGAATAATGGTAAAAAAATATTTGTGGTCCTCACTTTTTCTCTGTGTTAACTATAAGTATGCAAATTATATACGTCTCCTCCTTACATCAAAATATAGATATTGTTATATAATAAAGTATTTTCATAATTTTATTTTTCCCAGCTTCCAGACGTTTTAATGGTAGTAATGTACGAAGATTTCTTCTTTTATTATAGGATGGGAGGGCAAACGAGCAGCGTGTCACCTGATGGTAAGCTATCTGCGCCGCCCATGGACACATATAGTGTTACTGTTGCATTGCCGATCTTTAAGGGAGTAGGATAGGATAGGATGGAGAAGGGGGGTGTACCACCGGGTACCTCTCTCACAACACGAAACGCGGCATAAGCCAATTTACGTCGATCTTCTTAGAAGTCGTGGTTTTTTCACCGGTCGAGCCGGCCCATTCTTGCAGCGAACTGCTTGGCTCTACCATTCTTACTTTGGGACTTTTCACGTTTTTGAATAATATTCATAAAAAAATAAACAAAAAAATGTTACTTAATTAAATTATAAACGAACGAATAGTTAAATTATAAAAGAACGTATGCTGGACGCCTTCTCTATGTACAGCCGCACTGACCTAACAGTTTAGCACTATGCTTCTTATTTATAGTTCTCGAATTTCAATGTTCTCGGAAGTTATATGTAGCAAATATCAATGGCCGACAAAACTGTGGTCATGTATCGCAATAGGCTTGGCTTTCTATTTCATACTGCTCGTAAATATATAAGTCAAACATTTAATTATCTTGTTTCATGTAAATAAATGCTCTCTAGCTATTTATCTGAACGAGCAAATAAAACCACGAACATAATTACTACAAGTGTTCACCCATTTAAACCATGAAAAGGACTAACAAGGGCGACTATTTAGATTAATCCTACCAATTCAGTATAATTTAAATTTATATGCTGTTATAAATCACTATATTAAGTATTTTAAAGTTAGTTTAAAGATGATTAAATACGTAGGAAATAAGTTATTTATTCATTAAGAAGCAACAGTACTCAAACTAGAGCCCTGAACGAATGAAATTCATAAACACAATAAACATGTGTGGATCAAGTTAAATAGAATGTAGTATTTAATACTAGCTGACCCTACGAACTTTGTTTCACCTTAAAAGCAGTGAGTTTTTTCTTTAAAAGCCTTAGTTATTCTTTACTAAACTAGCTTTTCTAACAGTGGTAGAGCTTAGCAGTTCGCTCCATAAATGGGCCGGCTCGACCGGTGGAATACCACGACCTCTCAGAAAATCAACGTAAAGTGGCTCGTGCCGCGTTTCGTTAGGTGAGAGAGGTACCCGGAGGCCCACATCCCTCCCCCATCATACTCCCTTAATGATCGACAACGCTTCTGAAACAATATATGTGTTGCAGGTGTCTATGGGCGGCGCTGGTCACTTACGATCAGGTCACGCGCATGCTCGTTTGCGCACCTATCCTATAAAAAAACAGCTATCTGCTTTGTAAAACTCCCGTCAAAATTGGTCCGCTCATTCTGTAATTACCCGGAACAAACAACTGTAAAAATGTTATTTTGGTGTGTGTATATTATTCAATAAATGTGGTATAAAAGCAGTTATTTCAGTATTACAAACAGACACATATTTTGTTTATATGTAAAGAATACTAACGACGTAGAAATTTTATGTTTTTAAATGAACATACTCTGCACTGAAAATAGATTCGAGTAGCTAGCTAATAATTTCTCCTTTGACAAGGTAATATTTCGTGTCGCCTTAAATAAATTCATTTTTATGAATCTGTAATCAAATTGAGATCTTAAGAAACGAAGATCACAATAAAAGTCTCCTTCCATTTGAGAGAGATATTTCCTTGTAGCCTTGTTTTGATTGAATATGTACTTTAAGACCGTAGAACTGTCGGGTCTCTTCAATCTCATTACAAGGAATAGTCGGGTAGACCAATTACACGATCGGTCGGGTACAATTTACTAAACTGTGTTTCTACGAAATTTTTGATAGTCTTCTTGATGTCGTACTCTATTTACTATTTTCGCTTCAATGTTCATGCTCTTAATTTGTATAATGGTATATCTATAGAAAAAATTCTGTCATCATTCTTTTCTTGTCAAAATACTTGAACGTCTTCAGAATCTTTGTATTAGGTTTATATTTGGTGGTTTTCCATTTGCCTTCAAAAGTATACTCATATTTTATGTCTTCTGTACAGTACTCTTTTCAATCGTGCAGCTTTAAACTATGTTAAAAAACGTTTTAAGTTTCTCCATGGCACACATGAGAGATACTAGAGATCATCGATAAGCTGGACTCTGGAAATACCAGCGCAATCCACAAATTTCTTCGATAACTAAATCGTTCATAGTCCAGGCAGCACATTTGGGGAATCAACAGCTTCTAATAATTTGACTTGCTCAGACATTGGTAACTTTTAAAAATCTCCTCAATGAACACTACTTGTCACTAGAAAAGACTTCAGATTGATGACTTCCTATACGTAGCTATAATTATTTAAATATCGTTTGTATGTATCATATTATATTATGTTGTGTATATATGTTTATGTGTGTATGTATTTTTATTTTCTATATGTATGTATTCAAGTATCTATCTATTCCATGGTTCCATAATATAGATTACAAACAAGTTCTCAGTTTCTCAAATTTCTAATTAATATTATTTCATAAAACATTAGAACTATGTGATAAATTCATTTTAGAAATTGCAAGGTAATATTTTTTTTATAATATTATTTATATTATTTATTATTATATTTGATAATATTATTCTTAATTTATAGTACATTAATTGTGTGTTTTGCCAAAATTATGAATTAATACATTATCACCAGCACCGCTTTCAAACTATTTATATGCTACTTTAATTAAAAGAGTGTACGAAATGAACATGAGTGACAGAGTCTTAAACTACAACCGAAACCTCCTTATGAGTGTAGATGATGCAAAAGAGGCTTTATGAGAGGCATAAGGTTCTATATGCATCGTACTTTCGATTGTAATATTACTGAAGTCAACTTATAATCGCAAATATCAAAAAAGGTATCTTTATTCCCTAAGAGTCAAACTCAAATTTGCCATGTAATTTTCGACATAATATCAAATGGAACTCACTCTTTTACACAAATATTGTACAGGAACCGACTTAATCAGAAAGTCTATCCCTTACCACAAAGAATAATATTCATATTTTCTTTATGTTATAAACACAATAGAATCCAGTTTGTTTATTTTTTCATAAAAAATATTTGCCTTTATTGGCAGTATCTCTTCAAATTGTAACAGAGAGTAGAACAATGGAAACTCTTTAAAAAACCGCATACAATGCCGCTCATATTTGAATGTTTAAAATTGATTCAGGTACATTTTCGAAGATATAAACAGAGATACAAAACAGACTTATTACTATATGTCTGTCATGATGACTTTCTGCGCAAAGGTTGTTAAAGGGAATTTTGCCTGAGACACATATTTTTCGACCTCCGGATTCAGAAGCGGGGTGCTCGACCACTGGACCACCGAGACTTAAACATTAAGATTAAATATTTTATATTCATAATCTCAATTACTTATTTAGGAACGTTTTTAATTATTTTTTTATTCTGATGCGAACAAAAAATGCTATTTTGGTATCAATCATTTTTGTATATTTTTTTAAAGCCGCTATCATCTAATTATGTCTGTTATCCGCTAATATTAATATAACTTATATTAATTACCCACTGCTAATGATAATTTATGTATGAAGTGAAGAAAATTTCAAAATGTTTTCCAGACGTTGACCTTTTGTGTAAGAAAAATACGATATCATTATCATTTCATTACATAGTATAAAACAAAGTCACTTTCCGCTGTCTGTCCCCTTAAATGCTTATATCTTTAAAACTTCGCAACGGATTTTGATGCGGTTTTTTTTAATAGTTAGAGGGTGTCCACGGGGTGGTTTTGATCTATAATTCATACATGATGTTGTGAAGAAACGCTGGCTGAATCCTAAGTTATAGATCAAAACAATGTTCTACATTATCAAATACCTTTAGAAGGTCTACAAAAAAGTCCGCGAGGGCTATCTCTTAAGGATAACCCACAATGACCATTTTTATTTTTTTACTTATTACGAGAATTAATGGCTTATTTACAAAGCGATTTTTATCATTACAGCATTAATTTTTATCTAATTAAGTGTCTTAATAGATTAGATAGATTGTGCATGTAATATAGATGATCCTGCCCCTTTACAGCATGCAATTTAAACGAATATTTTCGAAGATATTGCAGTATTAACATAGCGGGACAGCAGTAAAAGCCGATAAATAGCACAAATTGAACTTTATAATATCCGAATTTTACTCATTACTTTTAATGCGAAACAAAGTTCGCTGGGTCAGCTAGTATTACCTAAATCGAACACATTTTAACAATCGTAGCAGCACTAAGGGAGTTCCTTGTATTTAATAAAAAAATACATTTAGAATAACGCCATCCATCAAATATAGTTTTTTTTCTGGAATAAAGAAGCAAACAAGCAAGCAAGTCACCTAGTAGTAAGTAACTAGCGTTGCAACAGTGGTTCTTGCAGTTTGCTGCATAAATAGGCCGGCTCGACCGCTGATATACCAGAACCTCTCGGTATATCGGTGTGAAGTGGCTTATGCCGCCTTTCGCTCAGTGATAGAGGTATCCGGAGAGCCGACTCCCTTTCCTCACAATTTTCCCACCTACTACCTTAAAAAACCACGGTGTTCATGGGCGGTGAGAAGTTACTTACCATCAGATAAGAAACTTCTATCATATTATAAAATAAATAAATAAAAAATACCCATAAACATCGGTAACACAGTGTTAAAGTTAGAAAGAGGGGAGGGGGAACGGAGGCTACCCTCGTACTTCTCGAGTATGAGCCACTTTACGGAATATTTAACACATTCCTTGAAAAATAAAGCTCCTTATAAAAACGGTCATAGCATTGTTTAAACATAACTTCACGCCTTTGTTACCCGAAGGTGTAGGAAGCGGCTGTTAAGCCTCGTCTCGCCGTTATGTTTACGTCCCAAATGGAATAGGTGGCAAACCTATTGCCATACCGGGCACAAAGTTTTCAGTCATCGATATTTATCACACTTAACTTCCGAAAACAATTTCGGAAAGTCATTGGTGTGAGCCAGTGTCAGAAATCGAACCCGGACCTCTGGATCAGAAGCCGTGTGTTAGACCACTCGACCACCGAGACTATTAAGTTACATACATACATACATACATAACTTCACGCCAGATCCCTTGCGGGGTAGGCAGAGAGAACAGAGCGCCATAGGGCACGATTCTTACACACCTCACTCGCTTCGTTGACTTTCATAACTCTTTTCATGCACGCGCGTCGGTTTTTGAGGCTCTTAACATCACCTTCCTCCAGAACACGTTCTATTTGGTCTTGGAATGTGTGTCTTGGCCGTCCTCGACTCCTACATCCGTCCGCTTTTGCATTGTATATCTGCTTAGTCAGTCTTGCGTCAACCATTCTTTCTACATGTCCGAACCATCGGAGCATGCCCTTTCTTACTTTTACACCGACACTCTCTTTCAAACCAACTTCCTTCCTTACAACCTTGTTTTCTACGCGGTCAGCGAGAGTCACTCCGCAGATTTTGCGTAGAGCCCTCATTTCTACCGCGTTTATTCTACTTTCATGCACACTCTGCCATACCCAGCTCTCGCTTCCATAAGTTAGTGTTGGGATCAGGACTGCATTGTGGATTGCTAACTGGGCCTTTCTGCTAATATTTTTTTGCGCCCAGGAATCTGCCCAACACTCCGTTTACGCTAGTTCCTATCGCCACTCGTCTTTCTACATCCGCGGTGTACCTTCCATCTCTGCTAAAAGCGCATCCAAGATATACTATTAAGTTAATTGTTCAAGTAGTTAATATAATTTCCTTAAAGTCTTAATCTCTTATTTTTTCGATCTCCTTATATTCAATGTGTTAGTAAAGCTTTAATATATGAGACGTCACAATGATAGCTTTCCATTTCGTCTGGATCTTGGGAACATTGTTTGCCGAAGGTTTTAGGAGTAAATCCTTGTTTGTTCAAAGTAAAACAGTAAGCCTAAAAGGTTTGTACGGATATAAATATGTTATGAGTATTTGTCTTCATGACGTAAGTCGAAGGTTTTCCGAATAGAAATGATCCGATAAATTGAGGAAAACTAGTAAATGTGCGTATTAAATAAGTTACTTATTATAACAAAAACAAAACTTTACGCCAAGTCCCTTTACTGGGTAGGTAGAAAAGAGTGCCAATACGTAAGATTCTTAATATTCTTAATAATAATTATTCAAATAAGCGATTGAGGAATCGCTTATTTGACTTTCATACCCATCTTGTCAAACACAGCCATCCTTTTTAAATCCTCCTGATATCGCCTTACTTACACGTATTTTTTTTATCTACTTTATGTAAATATTTCAATAATTTTCGGAAATATATATTTTTGGGATAATTATCGGTGAGGAAGTAGATATTGCTGCTGTGTGACAATGGGCTTGGCTTTTATCTATTATGCCATGGGGTAAAACATTCACTGATCTTTGTCAAAAACCATTGCATCCGAATATAAAGGCCTTATTTTTATATATAAATACTTATTTGGTCAAGCTACTTGCATACATAACGGCAAATCCCTTGCAGGGTAGGCAGAGAGAACGGAGCGCCATAGGGCACGATTCTTACACACCTCACTCGCTTCGTTGACTTTGATAACTCTTTTCATGCACGCGCGTCGATTTTTGAGGCTCCTAACATCACCTTCCTCCAGAACACGTTCTATTTGGTCATGCAATGTGTGTCTAGGCCGTCCTCGACCCTACAACCATCCGCTTTTGCATTGTATATCTGCTTAGTCAATGTTGCATCATCCATCCTTTCTACATGTCCGAACCATTGGAGCATGCCCTTTCTTACTTTTACACCGACACTCTCTTTCAATCCGACTTCCTTCCTTATAACCTTGTTTTCCACGCTGTCAGCGAGGGTCACTCCGCAGATTTTGCGCAATGCCCTCATATCAACCGCGTTTATCCTACTATCATGCACGCTCTGCCATACCCAGCTCTCGCTTCCATAAGTTAGCGTTGGGATCAGTATTGCATTGTGGATTGCTAGCTGAGCTTTTCTGCTAATATCTTTTGCGCCCTGGAATCTGCCCAACGCCCCATTTACTTTATTTCCTAACGCTACTCTTCTTTCTACATCAGCGGTGTACCTTCTATGCCTGATAAAAGTGCATCTAACATATACAATTTCATTCAGCTGTTCCAGCACTACATCGTCAACCGTTATCCTTGCATCCGTTCTAGATTCCTCCCTTTCAAACACCATAACTTTCGTTTTCATCACATTCAATTGTAAGCCTTTCATCAAACAATCATCTTTCATAATAGTGACTAGTGTTTACATATCAGACGGCGATTCGGGTAAGAGCACGGCGTCATCTGCGTAAAGCAGGCAGCTCACAACTAGGTCACCCATTCGCATCCCTACATTCGTCGATCTCACTCTCTGGAGACAACTGTCAAGGTACAGGATGAACAGCCGAGCGGACAGCACGCAGCCCTGTCTGACGCCGATATTGACATCAAACCAGGGCAACAAGCCGCCGTCAACACGCACACATGCTGTGCAGCCCTCATAAGTGGACTGCACAGTGCGCAGCAGTGCGCCGCTCACCCCGTAGCCCGGGAGTATGTCCCACAGATCCTTCCGTAACACCCTGTCAAACGCTTTTTCTAGATCCACAAAACCGCAGAAAACCTTCCGACTAACAGCCAGTTGTTTCTCCACGATATTGCGGAGAGAAAAAATCTGATCCATGCACCCTCTTCCACTTCTGAAACCACCCTGAGCCTCCCACAACACTCCGTCAGATATCACCCTCATTCTCCTTTCAATAATTTTCCCATACAGTTTCGCTATCAAGCTGATCAAACTGATGGCCCTGTAACTGCCGCACTGCATACGTGATCCCTTACCTTTATACAAGGGCACAATGACAGCACGCCTCCGGTCCATGGGAACCTTACCCGACCTCCAGCATAGATTTCTCAAGGTCAGGAAAGCATCCCGGACACAGGTTCCACCATGTTTGATCATTTCAGCAGACATCATATCAATTCCAGCTGCCTTACCATTTTTCATACTTCGTAGCGACTATTCAATCTCTTCCATAGTAATGTACTCGTCAGATGTTGGCGCAGCGGCGTCAGTCGTAGACTCACACGCGGCGCCCACGTCCGGAACATATTCGTACATTTCCTCAAAATATTCACTCCACCGACCCAATACAACGTTTGGGTTTGCAAAAATGTCACGAGACTTACACATAAGTTTGTCCATTCTGGATGTTGACGAAGAACCCCGAGACTTTAACTTCCCTCGAAAAGAGTTTGCTATTGGCCTCGAAGTTCTCCGTCAACCTCACTTCCTCATTCGCAACTAATCTTTCACGCTTCTCTTTCACTAAGGCTTTGGTAATATTCTTGCAGCGGCGATAGCTCTCATACTTTTTCTCTGTCATACTATCATTCTGATTCAAACTTGAGACATAATCCAACCATGCTTTTTTCTTTCTTTCGACGCTGGATTTTACATCCGCGTCCCACCAGGCATCACCTCTCATAATCTTATGTCTCTTTGCACAACCACATATTTCTTTTGCACTATCCACTATACTTTCTTTCATTCTTTCCCAGCATTCTTCAACACCTAAGTCAGAAAGACTCGTGTCATTGAGTCTTTTGCTGACTAGGTCTACATACATACTCCGTACACTTTCATCTTCTAATTTCCTTTCAAGCTCTCCGAAATGGGTACGCACTCGCCAGTGCCTCCACTTCTTGAATACGCCCACGAAGCGGCTCACCACCAGGTAGTGGTCCGTATCAAGAGTGGAGCCTCTGTAGGCTCTTGTATCCCTTAGAGTGTTTCGGAGACGACTGTCTACCAGAATCAGATCAATCATACTCTTTTGTTCATTCCGTCTCTACGTATACGTGTGAATATCTTTATGACGGAATAGTGTGGTAGACACAAGGAGGTTCCGTTCCAAGCACACATCCAAGATCGGCTTACCAGCATCATTCACTCTCTTGTCACCATTCGGACCAAGGACAGCCTCAAGGCCATCTCTCTTGGTTCTGACCCATCCATTAAGATCACCACACAGAATTATCCTTTCATTTCCTTCAACCAAATTCAGAATATACCCAACAGTTTCCCAAAACTCCTCGAGTTCATGGGGATCGGCGGAGCATAAGCTGCTACCAGGAAGACCCGCGTGATCCCCAGTTTTATACGAACCCAAAGGTGTCTTGGGCCTACCAGCTCATAGTCTTTCACTCCAGAAGCAAAGCGAGAGGAGAGAACGACCCCCATACCCCCGTTGGCATGGATGTCCAGCTCCACTCCGGAACATAGGGCTACCATGCCACCTGGGAGGTCCTCGGCGTCATTCCCCTTCCGCTTCTTCTCCGTCAAACACAAGACATCCAGGCATCTCTCATTTATTACATCCATCATCTCATTCATCTTTCTTGTCATACTACCTCTAACACGTGCCTATACGGCACTCCCCTCTCCTCGTCCCGCCCGGTTTGGCGCTGGCGTGAAGGGTGGCGGCCCCCTTAGCCGCATGCGCATGCACGTGCAGCTGCACCGACCGAGGCTAATCGGTGCCCGTCGCTGTCAGGGCACGCCCTAGCAGCCAGCGCGGCTGTGTTCGATTCGGTCAAGATTGCGTCCCTCTGGGACGGCAGGGATCGCGACGTGCACGCTCTTGACATGATCCCCAAATCCCCACCCCATGATCCCCACCCCATGATCCCCGTTGCCACCTTCTTTCTATTAAGAAAAAAACCTCATCAAAATCCGTTGCGTCCGACAGTGGAAAAAGATTTTGTTCAATTTTATTTAATTTCAATGAATGAATACCTACTATTCATCAAACATCAATTACATGGTATACAACAAAGACACTTTCCGCTGTCTGTCCCCTTATATGTTTATATCTTTGAAACTAATTAACGGATTTTGATGCGTTTTTTAATAGAAAGAGGGTGTCAACGGGGTAGTTTTTATCTAGAATTTATGTAGTGATAAATCCAAAATTTACTCATTTAATACTTTTGATGTGTATTCACCACCCTAAAATGTTACGGGTACCCCAGCTCTATTTTTTTTTTATGAATCAGCATCTTACAAAACTTATGTACAACCTTAAATTTTCACCTGTCTACGATTAACCTCTATTTTTTAAACTTTATTTTTCTGGCAAGACGAAGGTTGCTGGGTGAGCTAGTGGTATAATATACTGTAACATTGTGTGTGCGAAATGTTTTAAAATTTGAAATTTTCTTGAATTTTTTCCTAAATATTGGGAAGAAATTGACACAACTCACATATTTATAAATATCATAATAATTCTTTCTTTTTATGAGTATTAATTCTGTAGTAGGAGTATGAAAGCCGACATAGTCTATGCGCTTGTAACTCTCTTTGAACTTAATTAATTTCTGCACAAAACATAAAACGGCACCCGGTATTCTTTGTGCTTCGGTATTGTGGTACGGCTTTTGAAATACGCCGCAGATATGAGCAAGAGTGGTATTGTGTTGATGAGAAGTTTCGTACAGTGCTTGATTGAGAATGTTGCCATTTGTTTCAGTTATTTTGTTGATGCTTTATTTTACCGTACGTTCACGACGCTTATATCTGTAGATGTCAGCAGGGCCATTATGTATGGAATTATATTCCGTTCCCAAGATAATTCTGGAGGGAATACGCGATAAAGCTTTACTTTAGCCTCAATTCGTCATACATGTTAAACTTTCATTTCTAGCGTTTACTGAAAAGTTATTAAATTGAATATATAATCTTTATTTATTTATTAATAGTTAGTTTATTAATAGTAGAGTAATTGATTTATAGTCTTGGTGGCCTAGTGGTCGAGCACACGGCTTCTGATCCAGAGGTCCGGGTTCGATTCCTGACACTGGCTCACACCAATGACTTTTCGAAATTATTTTCGAAAGTTATGTGTGATAAATATCGATGACTGAAAACTTTGTGCCCAGTATGGCAATAGGTTCGCCACCTATTCCATTTGGGACGTAAACATAACGGCGAGACGAGGCTTAACAGCCGCTGCCCACACCTTCGGGTAACAAAAGGCGTGAAGTTATGTTATGTTATTATGGAAAATATATCTTATATATATTATGGAAAATATATCTTATTTCTCAACACAAAGTATATCGTTCAAATCATAAATATTATTATAGTTACAGGATTAAGTCAGTTGCGTATATTATTCTCACATGATATTTTATTATTAAAGGTTAACATTCATAACAGCTCCTTTAGTCATAATCTTAACTCTAAATTTGGATAGAGGGCAGAAAAGGTATGTGTAAATTTGTTGATATTTTATTTATAGGGACCTTTAAATATTTATATTAATTTTATTCACAGACCAATAAATAAACACTGGAACCCTCTAGGATATATGATAATAAATAAAAACACGAGTGTTCTTTGTATTAACAATTTTGTATGAACTACATTTATTTTTATAAACATAACATAACTTCATGCCTTTTTCTGCTTTATGTCTTTTCTCGTGTAAGCAAACCAGGAGATTGGAATATTAAAACTGTCACCCGGACCATTTTGGCAAAAGACAGGACGCATTGAGAAATTGAAGGAGGCCTATGTCAACAGGCACACCACGGCTTAGGAAGACAACTTAGAAGACTTTGACGGGCCTCGTGGCGTATTGGTAAAACTACCGGCTGCAGCAATGTGGTTAGGGGTTCTATTCCCATCATTTGCCTTTTGAGGTCCACTGCTGGACAGGCCTTCCCCATAGAGCGCCACAACTGCTGGTCCGTTCACCCATGGGGGGTTTTTGCCATAATCGCCACGCTTGGCAGGCGGGTTGGCGATCGCAGTAGGCTGTATTTTGTTGAGAGAGAATGCTGCTGCCCATTCTTCCAGCCTTTTCCCTTAGTCGCCTTTTACGACACCCACGGGAAGAGATGGGGTGGCGGTATTCTAAGCCGGCGCTACACAGCAGTTCAATTCCCACCCGAGCACAAATATTTGTGACAAACATGAATATTTGTGTGGTGTCTGGGTGCTTTTCTATGTATTAATATCCGTTATCTAGTATCCATAACACAAGCATTTAGTTGCTTAGCTTGGAACTAGAGGGCACTGTGTGTATTGTGTCCAGGATATTATTATTTTTAATTTAAATTTACTAACTAAACTTGTTATTCTATTGCCTTGTAGTTACAAATATAGTAGTTTGTGTGGCAATTATTGAAACTTGTCTCGGATATTAACTTGTAGATAATTGCCAATTGGAACACCATTTAAGAGACTATTGTTTCCTAAATTCCGTTTGTTGTGTAACGCTTCGTTTAACAAATGTTCAATTTAAAAATTTGTTATAATTTTAATGCCACAAAATATATTTAATTCGAAAACTTATTCATCATTTCCAAAAAGTTTGTATGCCTCTGCGAAGAGTCACCACTTAAATACCTACACGTAAATACCTATCCAAAGTAGTATATCGACGTCCCCGGGCAATAACCCAGTAATCGCAAAACACTGTTTTTTCAAGAAAAAAGGTTTTGTGGTTATTAGCTATATCTTCAGTGACTTATTATTATGCCATCTTAAATGTATCAAATAAAAGTTTACACTATTACTATAATATTTATTATCAGTCATTAAATATAAAAAGAAACAATGTAAAATTTTTGTTTTTGGAGTATAAAAATGCAATAAAAGTTCCGCGTGATAAAACTGTCATTGATCATATTTTTGTAATTAAACGTAGAAAAAAATCAAAAAAAAATACATATTATGAGTCCTAGCCTATAGATGTAAAATTTTAAATTTAAAAAAAATCCAGTAAATTGCTGTTACTGGGGTATTGCTTGGGGGCGTCGATATATTGATATATGGGTCCAATATGACTCATAAAAAATAATTAGCATTTAGGTGTAATTATAATAGTCGTTAATCAATTCTCAAAACTACACATAACCAGACATATACAATCTTCATCAAAATCGGTGGTGCCGATTCGGCGGTATTACTATAGATAACTATGGAAGCAATACTTGAAAATTGTGTTTTTTTTTATTTAACACCCCGTTCTCGTATGTA
The DNA here is from genome assembly GCA_905147225.2 of Euproctis similis. Classification (NCBI taxonomy): domain Eukaryota; kingdom Metazoa; phylum Arthropoda; class Insecta; order Lepidoptera; family Erebidae; genus Euproctis; species Euproctis similis. The sequence continues at coordinate 5,028,433 of LR990108.1, forward strand.
TTTTAGACTGCAAAATAAGACGACTCATGTATAATTAAAAATGATTGGCTCTTAACGTTCAATATATTACCATAAATGATTAATTAGATTACGATGTAAAGCCCATAGGCTTAATTACTCTTAATCGTAATCTCTTGAAAATCCGTAGCTTTTAGTAACTCCAACCTTGTAAATGTAAAGTAAGCTTTTACATTGTTGCAACATTCTAACAACAGATGTGATGAGTTTATTTTACATTTAATTGGACAATGGACATCTTGGAGTGTGAATTTCCAGGTTAAATATAATTCAAAAGGTGTCACTTTTACTCAGTCACCTGTATTGTTCCCCCAAATTTATATAAAATCAGTTAGTAAATAAATATTTATTTCTGAAATTAAATATATTTCTAACATGAATTTTTGATTTAAATTTTTATTTAAATTCTAGTCAAAAAGACTAAATAAATATTTATTTCTTAAATTAAATATATTTCTAACATGAATTTTTGATTTAAATTTTTATTTAAATTCTAGTCAAAAAGACTAAAATTTTGAAAGTCGAAATGACTAAAAATCAACTGTAAAATGAGCCTAGGAGAGGTGATATATGTGTGTATAATTATTAAATTTTCATTTGTGATATGCACCTAATAGTTGAAAAATTAACGTTGTTGTGGAGTATTAATTAAGCGTAATAATAGAGAGACAAAATTTTGGAAATATACGCTTTATAAAAACCACTATGTTTTCCAGATCGCCGGAAGCTGTGAATGTGTATTTTATCATCTTCCTAAAGATTTGAATAGAAAAGTTTAATTTCTACGTTTAGTTAACTAAATGTAATTTCATTATCACTTAAGCCTTTCACATAATTTATGTATTGTGACTTGCAAGATAAAAGATGATATTCGAAACTATTATGATATTATAATATCGTTTTCTCCGAAGCTGTAATGCGAGAGGAGGCCGCCAGGCGGGATTGGGAGAGAGCCGATCCCGCTCGAAGAGGGCGGCGGTGAGCTCAGTGATCGCCGCCGCTGACGGGCCGCAAGGGCGCACCGCCCGCAAGTGCGCAAGGGTCACGGAAGGATGATGAAGGATGAAATATTTGTATGAATGCATCATACAAATATTTCATGCTCGAGAACATAGTGTCACTCTATTTTTTTTTTAAGTACTCTAAGAGGAATTAAATGAATCGCATTGTTGTGGTTCTTTATGAAATCATAAGTGAAATATGTTAAATATATAACAATATTGTTAAACTGGTAATTGAAAAGTCGACCTTGAGTTTCTTGCCAGTTCTTCTCAAGAAGCCCTGACGCCGGAACTTTCACACATTCGCTTTCACATTCCTACAGCGTGTTAAAAGGGAATGTCCGCGTATTATAGTAAGATATAAGTATTTTAGATTGATATAAGTGTTTTGAGAAGTACAACGAATACAGATATTTTGAATTTGAATTTTAATAATGACGTTATTTAAGAGTACATAACTATTTAAGTAAACAATGCTTTTATAACGAAATACCAAATACCAAACAGCAGAATAGAACAGAATTATACATAAAAATTTGAACAGAAAAAATTAAGGCCTTATCTAGTAATTATTTTATAATTCACCTGTCCGATATTTTAATTACTTGCTAAAAGGAATCCTCAAAATTTCTATTCATAAAAATCTTTAAAACAAATTCTAATAATCCAGTGTTTGATCAGTGACTGAATTAATTTCAATAATGAACAACATAATATTTCAATGAATAAGTCGTCGTAAAAACAGTTATTTAATAAAAGGATATTGTTTTTTATGGCCAATAAAAACCTCTATAATTGAATGATAAAAGAAATACAAAGAACCTTTGCACACTAAACGGAAAGTTCCGCTCTTGGCCTTTAAGTTCGGGGAGCTAGAGTTCAAATGCTGGCTGATACTGATTACTTTCCAAAAATTCTTTATACCCTAAGAATTGCAACAAATAGATTTAGTCACTTTAGGTATATGTCGTTGTATGGCGATGACTTGGTTATATATAAGGAAAACACAGATTACTTTATTGACGTTTATTCCCGGTGCTTGCCGGACCGAAGTGACCGTACAATGCATTGCTACATACTATATAAATATAATAGCTGACGCTACACACATATGCATTCGTATGTAGTTGTAACCCCTACAACATTCCTCCCCTTTTGAGAAAAAAATCAACATAAAATACAAGTACAAAATCAATAAAAAAATAAACATGTTATTCTAAACTATAATGTTGACATGTTATATAAATATTAAAACACATAAAAGTACAAATAGGCAAGCTTGCAATATGGAACATGAGAAGACAATTGTTTTATAAAATCAACGCGAAGTACGGACGTATACTGTTTTACAGGTGTCGATATAGAATATCAACGTGGGAACACAACATACATTAAACTTTGATTAGAACACATTTTGCAATTAATTTAAAATTTAACACTTTTTATTATATGATTTACCCATTTTATCGAGTAAAGTTGTATAAATTAAACATTTAATAACACAATAAAAATAATGTAAAATACAAATCTACGTTGTATATAAAGACAATAAATTGATGACTTGTTAACCTACTTTGTATGTTCTTTAAAACTAATGTCACAGTGAATGCGATAAAAATTTGTGCTACGTTTATTACTAGCTTCACCGAGTTACATTTATGTAGAAGATAATAATATATAAGATATTGCATCGCTTATCCTAGTACACGCTCACACTGAACACAATCCTTTTTTTTTTTTTTTTACGCGAGGAAATGCTTTATGCACACCCCCCGTCTACCGGCAGGGGGTAGTGTGGGACTCCCAAAACAGTAAACTGCAATCCAATCCTAGGGTTACCCACTAAAACCTCGCGGCGGCCTTCCTCCGGCGTTGGGGTGGCCCAGGACAGTGCATCGGCCCTCTGGTCCACCCCGCCGTCGCCCCCCCTCTGTCACGAGGGGGGGCTCATCCTCGGGGAGCTTCGGGAAGCTCCCCCGGGCTGGGCGGCCCCGACCGCGCGCTGTAAAGAGGCGCGCGGCCGGCGGCGCCCCCGACGACCCTCCCCGGCCGCATCGGGGGGTCATCCTTCCCGGACCGCGACCCGGGCGCACCCGCGGGGTGTGCGCCCTCGCGGCCCGTCGGCGGCAGCGATCACTGAGCTCGCCGCCGCCGCCTTCGAGCGGGATCGGCTCTCTCCCGACCCCGCTCGGCGGCCTCCTTCTGGAGCATCACAGCTTCGCAGAAGGAGACCACAGCCCTCCACTCCTCCTCGCCCGCCAACATTGCCGCGACCAACGCCGGCGGGGACAAGTCTCGCCCGATCCCGTCGACCAGGACTCTGCGCTCAGCCGCCCACGCCGGGCAGACCTCCAGCGTGTGCTGGGCCGAGTCCAGGCCGGATGCGCAATGGTGGCATCTCGCCGTCTCTTCACGTTTTATTCGATTCAGATACTCACCGAAGCACCCGTGCCCGGTGAGTATCTGAGTCAACCTGTAGGTGACAGTGCCCCATTTACGGAGCACCCAGGCCTCGAGGTGGGGCAGGACGGCTCCGACGGCGCGTGAACGCGCAGAGCCCTGGAGGACCAGCGCGTCGCGCCAGTCCCCCAGGACTCGCCGGAAGGCCTCCCGCCTCCGCACTTCGTGTCCCCGCGCGTCCGGGTCCCCCCCGCCCCGGCCGAGATCGTACGCGGCTGCGTACATCTCGGCCAGGATGATGAAGGGGGGTGAACGCGCGAGGACCGTCGCCGCCTCGTATGAGATGGTACGGTAGCCCCGCACGATCCGTATGGCCATGATCCGCTCCAGGCTCCTCAGCAGAGCCCTGGAGCGGGAGGCCCCCGCGAGGTCTCGCGACCAAACGGGGGCCCCGTACAGGGCCACGGACCGCACGACGCCACCGTAGAGGCGGCGAACTCCCTCCCCCGGACACTGAACACAATCCTATGAAAATCTTACAGGTGGCTTAACGACTCGGCCACTACGTGTAGTACGAGTAATGATAGGGGGTTTGATTCCCGTGTCATTACTTGATACATGCTCTTTCGGACAATCTGTACTGGCGGTCATATCTGTATGTTCGTTTAAAATGTAGGCTGGTTTAAGTCGGTCAATAGAAACATTTACCTGCCTACCGGATAACTGTACAGTGTAAAACTTAGATTCTCTGCGTAGTACACGGTACGGACCGTCATACGGGGGTTTCAAACATTTACGGACTGTATCATCCCTAATGAACACAAAATCTGATTTAAGTAAATCGGGGTGAACAAAAAACGAACGTGAATTTGCATGTGGTTTCGGTATCGGCCTAAGACTACTTATGTTTTCCTGTATTTGCTTTAATAAAAAATGTGGTTCCGATATACTCACCTTGGTTTGGTCGTAGAAATCACCTGGTAGACGTAAAGTACGACCAAAGGTTAGTTCAGCGGCTGATACTCCATTGTCGCTGCGGTATGCTGCGCGAAGACCTAATAACACAGTGGGCAACTCGCTTACCCGTGACTTACCGTTCAAACGAGCCATAAGAGCTGCTTTCAAGCTTCTATGCAAGCGCTCGACTGCTGCGTTTGCCTACGGGTGATAGGTCGTGGTGCGTATCTTGTTAATACCTAAAAATTTCATGAGCTGTTGAAATAGGGAACTTTCAAATTGACGACCTTGGTCGCTTGTCAATTTTACTGGACATCCATAGCGACAAATCCAGTCAGTATATAATACTTTTGCAACAGTCTCAGCATGAATATCCTTTAATGGAAAAGCTTCCGGCCAACGCGTGCATCGATCGATAATCGTCAAACAATACTTATATCCATCTTGAGATATTGGCAGGGGACCAACCAAATCAATATGAATATGCTCAAAACGATTAGCTTCTGGGAATTGGCCTAATTTTGAATAAGTGTGACGATTAACTTTAGCTTTTTGACAATTAATACAAGTTTTAGACCAATTATTAATATCTGTATTCATGTTAGGCCAAAAAAATTTTTCGCATACTAATTTTCGCGTGGCACGGATACCGGGATGACTAATATTATGAATACTTTCAAATGCAATACGTCTAAATTCTTTAGGAATATATGGCCTTGCATTTTTTGTAGATATGTCGCAATAAATTTGTTTATTACAAGTAGGTAAATATATCTTTTTAAATGTATTACAAGTTGCATCAGATTGTGATTGTTGTATATAATTGTCACGTTCTTGCAACTCAGCGATTCTCTCGTAGTCAAGAATCGTGGGACAGTAAATTGTGTCAACACGTGATAATGAATCTGCTACTGTGTTGCTATGTCCGCTTATATGATGTATGTCGGTTGTGAATTCGCTGACGTACATTAAATGTCTAATTCGTCGCGGTGTTTCGTTTGAATCTTTGCCTAATTTCGAGAATGCGTATGTTAACGGCTTATGATCGGTGTATACGGTGATACGGCGTCCCTCGAAAAGTTTACGAAAGTGTTTTATTGCCATGTAAATGGCTAATAACTCACGATCGTAAGTAGAATATTTTTGCTGAGCTGTGGTTAATTTCTTAGAGAAGTAACCCAACGGTTCCCAAACGCCATTAACTTCTTGCTGTAGCACTGCGCCTATACAGGAATCAGAAGCATCTGTCATCAAAGCGAGCGTCGTATCAATTCTTGGATGCGACAACGTAGCGGCCTTTTTAAGACCTAACTTACATTGTTCGAACGCATGACTTGCTGACTCATTCCATTCAATTTTACTTTTGTCTTTCTTTTTTGAACTACCAAGATACTTGTTAAATAAGGACTGATACGAAGCTGCGTTTGGCAAATGAGAACGGTAGAAATTTACCATACCTGTAAATCTGCGCAGCTCCTCAACTGTTTCGGGCTTCGGGTAGTCGAGGAGAGCCTTGACCTTGTCCTCCGTAGGGCGAACTCCTTGAGCTGATACATGAAAACCTAAGTATTCCAATGAAGTTTGACCGAAAACACATTTCGAAAGATTTATTGTTATACCGTACTGACTTAACCTTTGAAATACTATGTCGAGATCTTTGAAGTGTTGAATTTCATTTTCGCTGGCTATCAGCGCGTCGTCAATATAATTATACACGAAATCGAGACCTTGGAAAACTGTGTCCATAAAACGCTGGAATGACTGGGCTGCGTTACGTAAGCCGAAAGTCATTCTAGGAAACTCGTATAACCCAAACGGTGTTATTATGGCAGTTTTCTCTACGTCACATGGGGCTGTTTGAATAAAATGATAGGCTCTATTGATATCAATTTTGGACAGTATTTTCTTGCCAGCTAAAAGGTAGGTAAAATCTTGTAAACGCGGTATTGGATACCTATCGGGCTTTGTTATCGCGTTAAGTCGTCGGTAATCACCGCATGGCCTAATATCGCCGTTTTTCTTTTCTACAATGTGTAAAGGACTCGACCAAGCACTTTTTGAAGGACGACATATACCTAACTCTAACATTTTTTGAAATTCTTCCTTAACACGTTTGTACCTAGCAGGTGGAAGTGGCCTGGCTCTGGCAAAAACCGGCGGACCCGTTGTTTCAATATAATGTTGAACTGTAGTCGGTAGGGGGTCCACAAATGATATAGGTTTAGTTAAATTCGGATATTTAGATAAAAGTTTGTGATAGGGGTGGTCAATGCTAACTGTCAGTACAGAAGGTTCGCTTATGTTTACAATAGATGTTACAATGTTCAAATCTGTGACCTGATCGATAAGTTTTCGTGCGTTGACGTCAACCAGAAGCTTATGGTGACACAAAAAATCAGCCCCTAATATGGCCTGTTTGACGTCCGCTATCACAAAATCCCACCGATATGGCCTTCGTAAATTTAAATTTAAAATTAATGATCTAACACCATAAGTTTTAATCTCTGTCCCGTTTGCTGCGAATAACTTATAGTCACTACATTCGCGCGCTTTATATACGTTTGAGACTGGCAGAACTGAGACATTAGCACCTGTATCAATTAAAAAATAAAAACCTGAATTTGAATCCTTGATGCGTAGGCGGCGACATGGTGTGATGGCACAGAGATCCGCCTGTGTCTGCGCCTGTGCTAGTTTCCCTGGTGTGTCTTCCAAGCGCAAGGTTCTGTGCACTTTTTAGCCCTCGCGCGGAACCGGTTATGGTAGAAACACAGCCAGTCAGAATTCTCTGAAGTGCGACGAGGGGCAGATGGATCACGGCTACGATGTCTCGACGTGGATCTTGAACGATTCCGCCAGGGTTCAAATCTTGTCTGTGATCTTTTCAACTCTGCTATTTCACACCTCAGCTTCGATATTTGTAACATTAATTTATCCATGTCTGAAGCGGTTGTTGTTTGCTGATGAGTGACTTCGGCGGCTTGTAATGGTTTTGGATTTTGAGAGTTAAAATCTGATCTTCTTGTTTCAGTCGGGGTCACCACTTTAGGTATTATTTATTTATTGACGTTTATTCCCGGTGCTTGCCGGACCGAAGTGACCGTACAATGCATTGCTACATACTATATAAATATAATAGCTGACGCTACACACATATGCATTCGTATGTAGTTGTAACCCCTACAGTCACCTATTTGAACTTATATAATGAATTCGACATGTCGGAACATGATTCCTGGTTATTCCTGGTTATTAGAGGCATAAAGCCAAAAACCAAATCAGTCTAGTCATTATCAAGCTGTGTTCTTACTTAAACTAACCACATAATTGAGAATACATTTCACTGTTTTGAACATGACATTAAAACAACCTTTAGGATTATATCGAGTTTATTTATTACTAATTTTATTTATTTCCCGACGTTTCGAACTCTTTACAGAGATCATTTTCACGAGTAGTAGCATTTTCATTTTTTGTAAAGAGTTCGAAACGTCGGTAAATATATAAAATTAGTAATAAATAAACGCGATATAATCCTAAAGGTTGTTTTAATGTCATGAACGTGATTCGCGAAAGTCTTAGAGATAAATATGTTTTGAACATTTCACAGGAAAACGAAAGCAATAATAAATGGACGTGCCGCTGAGCCGTTTCTAAAATAATATATCTTACACCTGTGACCTTTATTAATTGGACTCTAACCCTATCTCTGTGAAACGACGTTGATTTGAAATCGAAAAACTTGTTCACAACTTATCTTTACAATTATATTTTCCTCTAATTATTTATTTTTAAGGGCAGTTATTATGGTGTAGACAGAAAGAGTTGGGTATCACAAACAAGGTACAGGTGTAACATTCATTGATTTTCACTTCTGTCATACGCATCTATACTTAAATATGCGTAACTACTGTCATACTTCTTGTTATACATAATTTTATATTTTTCAAGACGAAGAAACATAAAAAATAGAAATAGAAAAGGCTGAAAATACAGAATTCCCTTAACTCTGTACTAGCTTTTTGCCGACACAGTTTACGATGCTATCAACAACATAGAGTGATGTTCTAAAGAGGAACAAAGCTGTGCATGAATCATTTATACGTAGGGGTAGTGTTTCTAAGCGGAGACTACTCTAAAACATTTAGCAAATCCCTTGAACTGGCGTTGAAAATACACAATACAGAAGTGATGTTTCCAAATGTTTTTGTCGAAAGTAATATGAATTTCAAATGTTAATATTAGAAAGAGAGAGTTTATTTCTTATTCTCTTTTCGACGATATAAAATTCTATAATACTTAAATACTTCACAAAGACAAAAAATAGATAAAGTTTATCTCTTGTAATGAATATTATAATGATTTAATACATACATAACTCCACGCCCAATCCCTTGCAGGGTAGGCAAAGAGAACAGAGCGCCATTAGGCACTTTTCGAACACGCCTCACTCGCATCGTTAATTTTCATACCTTTTTTCATGCACGCGCGTCGATATTTGAAGCTCCTAACATCACCTTTCTCGAGATCACGTTCTATTTGGTCATGGAGCGTGTGTCTTGGCCGTCCACGACTACTACATCCATGCGCTTTTGCATTGTATATCTGCTGAGTCAAAGGTGCATCATCCGATCTTTCTTCATGTCCGAAACATGGGACAATCCAACTTCCTTCCTTACATAGAACCTTCTCAGCGAGAGGTCGGCACTCCGCTGATTTTGCGCAGTGCCCTCATTTTGACCGCGTTTATCCTACCTTCGTGCACACTCTGCCATACCCAACTCTCGCTTCCATAAATAAATTAGCGTTGAGATCAGTGTTGGGATCAATGTGGATTGCTAGCTGGGTTTTTTGCTAGCGTTCTTTGCGCCTAGGACTCCAATGCTCAACTTACGCTGTTTCCTAACGTCACTCTTTTTTCTACATCCAGAGTGTACCTGCCACTTCTGCTAAAAGCGCATTCAAGATATACATTTTCATTTACCTGCTCAAGCACTATAATCAATGCCAAAGAAATAGGCAACAAATAACAAATATTCGCAAGAAGTTGTTAGTTGGGCAGTCAATTAATTTACTGCACATGTCAAAAGATACTTATAATAAATTAAAACAACTTTTAGGATTATATCGCGTTTATTTATTACTTATTTTTATTTATTTCCCGACGTTTCGAACTTTTTACAGAGATCATTTTCACGAGTGATGAACAAAAAAAAGACATTTTGTTTTGTTAAATAAGTAATAAATAAACGCGATATAATCCTAAAAGTTGTTTTGATCTATGAGTGAGATTCGCGAAAGTCTGAGAAATAAATATACTTATAATAACTTCTGCCAAATATTAATCGTGAGAAGCTAGGAAGAAAAAAGAACTAGAACTCTTTTGTTCTATTTGTAAGTGGCGAATAATTGCCATTAAAAAAAAATGATTTCATTACTAATTCTTTTACAGTTCAGATCAAACAATTTCGGATCGACTTCGCGATAATTTGCAATCAACTTTGACAGAACTTGTTTGATGAAAATGAATAAATTGATGGACTAGATTTCATTTCTATCTTCAGAGATTTTATTAGAAACTGTGTTATTGAAGTGTTTCGTTTATTGAAAAACCAGTTTGATTTTATTCTTCCCGTTACTAGTATTGTTTTCTTACATTTACTTTTATATCTAAGATAACTTCATATTTATTTTATTATTGCCGTTATTTATTTCATACTTTGCTTTTAGAGTGGCAGCAATTTGGCAATGTGCATTGTATTACCAAACTATTGCTATTAATAAAATGTTTATCAACAATTCCTGTGCTGCTAATAAATTGCTGCTAATATATTTTCATAGAATTGTTTCGTTCGTTTTATATTCCTTTTTTTTTACATATAAAATTTTATAGTACAGTTGTTTGAAAGTATATATGTCTGATTTTTTATTTAATTTTTCCCATAACCAATACTAACAAGCCAGAGTTTCGTCTAAAACAAATACAGTAACGAAGCAACCCTATTCTTACGTATTTCCGGCCTAAGTTCATTACATGTTTTCAGAGAATATTTCTCGATAAAGTGCATCTTACTTTGAAAACGTTAGCTCCACTATGAGAACTTGAGCTTTCATAATGAACATCTTCGGAGAAACTTGACGTTTTAATGTCTTTGTCTTAAGTAGTCACTGGATTTTGTCTTAAGTAGTCACTGGTCTTTGTCTTAAGTAGTCACTGGTCTTCTAATAAAGGCTATCTTTACGATTCATGCATTCCGTAAGACACTAAATTTATCAACATAATTTAACTGATTTAATGATATCTTTTTTTATATCAAATAATAATATTTCATTTAATGATGAAAATTAGAATAACTTACTTAAATTACTTTGAAATTAAGACATAAACATACGACTAACGTGAAGTATATGCATAATAAGTATAAAATAATGAAGAATCAGATTTTTTTCTGTCATCAAGTCATCTATGACATCAATGCCCGGTCCATGGATCTCTTTAAAGGGAGTTCTGGGTTTAATTAAATAATATGAGCAAGTAACGTCTTACGAATGTCGAACCAACGAACATATAAAAATCTAAAGAGATTCTGATTAATTTTGATTTTCTTTTATTAATCATTGATACTAAAGTAACTTTGCTTTTCTTCTCTGTCCACAGAGGTTTTGATTAATTTAGATTTTCTTTTAATCCTACATAATAAAGTAATTTTGCTTTTATTCCAAGACTTCTGCTACACTGAGATCCACTCTATTTGTGAGACCAAGATCATAATGTAAACATTTAATAATAAATTTATATCGCAAAAAATTTGGATGTTTTATTCCCTGAACATATGCATGTCTTTGAATACGAATGATTCTGGTTATAAAACCATTATGACCAGACTGAAATATTTCTTAAGCTTTTTTGTGGCATATGATTTATTTGCTTTGTCATGTTTGTCATGTTCAATATTTACCCTTAACTCTTTTCTGCTATAAATATTATTTTGGTACTAAAAGAAGCAGCAATTTCGGACCGATACAACTAAAGAAATGATAGTAGTTCTAGTTGAAGGCAGGTAACGCAGCTGTTTCCACAGTATTGAAGATATCTTGCTAACACATTTGCAACTTATTCCCATATGAATCTATACCACATATTTGAGCTTGAATTTGTTTTTATTATGTAGTCCACAAAAATCCTACATCACATATATCCTTTTATAAAATGACACCTTCTTTTAAGAAATCTGATGTTTGATACATAAATGAATTACTATTAACGTATCGGTGGTCTCAAGCACCACGCTTCTAAATCATGAAGTCGTCGGGCTCACACCAATGACTTTCCGATTACTCTTAAAATGTATAAGTATTCTGACCGTTAATTATATTATTGACGGCAAAAAGGAAAGTTTTAATAAAAGCATTTAGGTAAATATTTAAAATTGATTTTAAAATTTTACAGACCGTAATATTCTCAGCTCGCGTAGAAAATTAAATGAAGTAACTGTAAAGAAAATTTTTAGAATTTTCTAAAATTCAGGAATAAAGCTTTAATATATGAGACGTCACAATGATAGCTTTCCATTTCGTCTGGATCTTGGGAACATTGTTTGCCGAAGGTTTTAGGAGTAAATCCTTGTTTGTTCAAAGTAAAACAGTAAGCCTAAAAGGTTTGTACGGATATAAATATGTTATGAGTATTTGTCTTCATGACGTAAGTCGAAGGTTTTCCGAATAGAAATGATCCGATAAATTGAGGAAAACTAGTAAATGTGCGTATTAAATAAGTTACTTATTATAACAAAAACAAAACTTTACGCCAAGTCCCTTTACTGGGTAGGTAGAAAAGAGTGCCAATACGTAAGATTCTTAATATTCTTAATAATAATTATTCAAATAAGCGATTGAGGAATCGCTTATTTGACTTTCATACCCATCTTGTCAAACACAGCCATCCTTTTTAAATCCTCCTGATATCGCCTTACTTACACGTATTTTTTTTATCTACTTTATGTAAATATTTCAATAATTTTCGGAAATATATATTTTTGGGATAATTATCGGTGAGGAAGTAGATATTGCTGCTGTGTGACAATGGGCTTGGCTTTTATCTATTATGCCATGGGGTAAAACATTCACTGATCTTTGTCAAAAACCATTGCATCCGAATATAAAGGCCTTATTTTTATATATAAATACTTATTTGGTCAAGCTACTTGCATACATAACGGCAAATCCCTTGCAGGGTAGGCAGAGAGAACGGAGCGCCATAGGGCACGATTCTTACACACCTCACTCGCTTCGTTGACTTTGATAACTCTTTTCATGCACGCGCGTCGATTTTTGAGGCTCCTAACATCACCTTCCTCCAGAACACGTTCTATTTGGTCATGCAATGTGTGTCTAGGCCGTCCTCGACCCTACAACCATCCGCTTTTGCATTGTATATCTGCTTAGTCAATGTTGCATCATCCATCCTTTCTACATGTCCGAACCATTGGAGCATGCCCTTTCTTACTTTTACACCGACACTCTCTTTCAATCCGACTTCCTTCCTTATAACCTTGTTTTCCACGCTGTCAGCGAGGGTCACTCCGCAGATTTTGCGCAATGCCCTCATATCAACCGCGTTTATCCTACTATCATGCACGCTCTGCCATACCCAGCTCTCGCTTCCATAAGTTAGCGTTGGGATCAGTATTGCATTGTGGATTGCTAGCTGAGCTTTTCTGCTAATATCTTTTGCGCCCTGGAATCTGCCCAACGCCCCATTTACTTTATTTCCTAACGCTACTCTTCTTTCTACATCAGCGGTGTACCTTCTATGCCTGATAAAAGTGCATCTAACATATACAATTTCATTCAGCTGTTCCAGCACTACATCGTCAACCGTTATCCTTGCATCCGTTCTAGATTCCTCCCTTTCAAACACCATAACTTTCGTTTTCATCACATTCAATTGTAAGCCTTTCATCAAACAATCATCTTTCATAATAGTGACTAGTGTTTACATATCAGACGGCGATTCGGGTAAGAGCACGGCGTCATCTGCGTAAAGCAGGCAGCTCACAACTAGGTCACCCATTCGCATCCCTACATTCGTCGATCTCACTCTCTGGAGACAACTGTCAAGGTACAGGATGAACAGCCGAGCGGACAGCACGCAGCCCTGTCTGACGCCGATATTGACATCAAACCAGGGCAACAAGCCGCCGTCAACACGCACACATGCTGTGCAGCCCTCATAAGTGGACTGCACAGTGCGCAGCAGTGCGCCGCTCACCCCGTAGCCCGGGAGTATGTCCCACAGATCCTTCCGTAACACCCTGTCAAACGCTTTTTCTAGATCCACAAAACCGCAGAAAACCTTCCGGCTAACAGCCAGTTGTTTCTCCACGATATTGCGGAGAGAAAAAATCTGATCCATGCACCCTCTTCCACTTCTGAAACCACCCTGAGCCTCCCACAACACTCCGTCAGATATCACCCTCATTCTCCTTTCAATAATTTTCCCATACAGTTTCGCTATCAAGCTGATCAAACTGATGGCCCTGTAACTGCCGCACTGCATACGTGATCCCTTACCTTTATACAAGGGCACAATGACAGCACGCCTCCGGTCCATGGGAACCTTACCCGACCTCCAGCATAGATTTCTCAAGGTCAGGAAAGCATCCCGGACACAGGTTCCACCATGTTTGATCATTTCAGCAGACATCATATCAATTCCAGCTGCCTTACCATTTTTCATACTTCGTAGCGACTATTCAATCTCTTCCATAGTAATGTACTCGTCAGATGTTGGCGCAGCGGCGTCAGTCGTAGACTCACACGCGGCGCCCACGTCCGGAACATATTCGTACATTTCCTCAAAATATTCACTCCACCGACCCAATACAACGTTTGGGTTTGCAAAAATGTCACGAGACTTACACATAAGTTTGTCCATTCTGGATGTTGACGAAGAACCCCGAGACTTTAACTTCCCTCGAAAAGAGTTTGCTATTGGCCTCGAAGTTCTCCGTCAACCTCACTTCCTCATTCGCAACTAATCTTTCACGCTTCTCTTTCACTAAGGCTTTGGTAATATTCTTGCAGCGGCGATAGCTCTCATACTTTTTCTCTGTCATACTATCATTCTGATTCAAACTTGAGACATAATCCAACCATGCTTTTTTCTTTCTTTCGACGCTGGATTTTACATCCGCGTCCCACCAGGCATCACCTCTCATAATCTTATGTCTCTTTGCACAACCACATATTTCTTTTGCACTATCCACTATACTTTCTTTCATTCTTTCCCAGCATTCTTCAACACCTAAGTCAGAAAGACTCGTGTCATTGAGTCTTTTGCTGACTAGGTCTACATACATACTCCGTACACTTTCATCTTCTAATTTCCTTTCAAGCTCTCCGAAATGGGTACGCACTCGCCAGTGCCTCCACTTCTTGAATACGCCCACGAAGCGGCTCACCACCAGGTAGTGGTCCGTATCAAGAGTGGAGCCTCTGTAGGCTCTTGTATCCCTTAGAGTGTTTCGGAGACGACTGTCTACCAGAATCAGATCAATCATACTCTTTTGTTCATTCCGTCTCTACGTATACGTGTGAATATCTTTATGACGGAATAGTGTGGTAGACACAAGGAGGTTCCGTTCCAAGCACACATCCAAGATCGGCTTACCAGCATCATTCACTCTCTTGTCACCATTCGGACCAAGGACAGCCTCAAGGCCATCTCTCTTGGTTCTGACCCATCCATTAAGATCACCACACAGAATTATCCTTTCATTTCCTTCAACCAAATTCAGAATATACCCAACAGTTTCCCAAAACTCCTCGAGTTCATGGGGATCGGCGGAGCATAAGCTGCTACCAGGAAGACCCGCGTGATCCCCAGTTTTATACGAACCCAAAGGTGTCTTGGGCCTACCAGCTCATAGTCTTTCACTCCAGAAGCAAAGCGAGAGGAGAGAACGACCCCCATACCCCCGTTGGCATGGATGTCCAGCTCCACTCCGGAACATAGGGCTACCATGCCACCTGGGAGGTCCTCGGCGTCATTCCCCTTCCGCTTCTTCTCCGTCAAACACAAGACATCCAGGCATCTCTCATTTATTACATCCATCATCTCATTCATCTTTCTTGTCATACTACCTCTAACACGTGCCTATACGGCACTCCCCTCTCCTCGTCCCGCCCGGTTTGGCGCTGGCGTGAAGGGTGGCGGCCCCCTTAGCCGCATGCGCATGCACGTGCAGCTGCACCGACCGAGGCTAATCGGTGCCCGTCGCTGTCAGGGCACGCCCTAGCAGCCAGCGCGGCTGTGTTCGATTCGGTCAAGATTGCGTCCCTCTGGGACGGCAGGGATCGCGACGTGCACGCTCTTGACATGATCCCCAAATCCCCACCCCATGATCCCCACCCCATGATCCCCGTTGCCACCTTCTTTCTATTAAGAAAAAAACCTCATCAAAATCCGTTGCGTCCGACAGTGGAAAAAGATTTTGTTCAATTTTATTTAATTTCAATGAATGAATACCTACTATTCATCAAACATCAATTACATGGTATACAACAAAGACACTTTCCGCTGTCTGTCCCCTTATATGTTTATATCTTTGAAACTAATTAACGGATTTTGATGCGTTTTTTAATAGAAAGAGGGTGTCAACGGGGTAGTTTTTATCTAGAATTTATGTAGTGATAAATCCAAAATTTACTCATTTAATACTTTTGATGTGTATTCACCACCCTAAAATGTTACGGGTACCCCAGCTCTATTTTTTTTTTATGAATCAGCATCTTACAAAACTTATGTACAACCTTAAATTTTCACCTGTCTACGATTAACCTCTATTTTTTAAACTTTATTTTTCTGGCAAGACGAAGGTTGCTGGGTGAGCTAGTGGTATAATATACTGTAACATTGTGTGTGCGAAATGTTTTAAAATTTGAAATTTTCTTGAATTTTTTCCTAAATATTGGGAAGAAATTGACACAACTCACATATTTATAAATATCATAATAATTCTTTCTTTTTATGAGTATTAATTCTGTAGTAGGAGTATGAAAGCCGACATAGTCTATGCGCTTGTAACTCTCTTTGAACTTAATTAATTTCTGCACAAAACATAAAACGGCACCCGGTATTCTTTGTGCTTCGGTATTGTGGTACGGCTTTTGAAATACGCCGCAGATATGAGCAAGAGTGGTATTGTGTTGATGAGAAGTTTCGTACAGTGCTTGATTGAGAATGTTGCCATTTGTTTCAGTTATTTTGTTGATGCTTTATTTTACCGTACGTTCACGACGCTTATATCTGTAGATGTCAGCAGGGCCATTATGTATGGAATTATATTCCGTTCCCAAGATAATTCTGGAGGGAATACGCGATAAAGCTTTACTTTAGCCTCAATTCGTCATACATGTTAAACTTTCATTTCTAGCGTTTACTGAAAAGTTATTAAATTGAATATATAATCTTTATTTATTTATTAATAGTTAGTTTATTAATAGTAGAGTAATTGATTTATAGTCTTGGTGGCCTAGTGGTCGAGCACACGGCTTCTGATCCAGAGGTCCGGGTTCGATTCCTGACACTGGCTCACACCAATGACTTTTCGAAATTATTTTCGAAAGTTATGTGTGATAAATATCGATGACTGAAAACTTTGTGCCCAGTATGGCAATAGGTTCGCCACCTATTCCATTTGGGACGTAAACATAACGGCGAGACGAGGCTTAACAGCCGCTGCCCACACCTTCGGGTAACAAAAGGCGTGAAGTTATGTTATGTTATTATGGAAAATATATCTTATATATATTATGGAAAATATATCTTATTTCTCAACACAAAGTATATCGTTCAAATCATAAATATTATTATAGTTACAGGATTAAGTCAGTTGCGTATATTATTCTCACATGATATTTTATTATTAAAGGTTAACATTCATAACAGCTCCTTTAGTCATAATCTTAACTCTAAATTTGGATAGAGGGCAGAAAAGGTATGTGTAAATTTGTTGATATTTTATTTATAGGGACCTTTAAATATTTATATTAATTTTATTCACAGACCAATAAATAAACACTGGAACCCTCTAGGATATATGATAATAAATAAAAACACGAGTGTTCTTTGTATTAACAATTTTGTATGAACTACATTTATTTTTATAAACATAACATAACTTCATGCCTTTTTCTGCTTTATGTCTTTTCTCGTGTAAGCAAACCAGGAGATTGGAATATTAAAACTGTCACCCGGACCATTTTGGCAAAAGACAGGACGCATTGAGAAATTGAAGGAGGCCTATGTCAACAGGCACACCACGGCTTAGGAAGACAACTTAGAAGACTTTGACGGGCCTCGTGGCGTATTGGTAAAACTACCGGCTGCAGCAATGTGGTTAGGGGTTCTATTCCCATCATTTGCCTTTTGAGGTCCACTGCTGGACAGGCCTTCCCCATAGAGCGCCACAACTGCTGGTCCGTTCACCCATGGGGGGTTTTTGCCATAATCGCCACGCTTGGCAGGCGGGTTGGCGATCGCAGTAGGCTGTATTTTGTTGAGAGAGAATGCTGCTGCCCATTCTTCCAGCCTTTTCCCTTAGTCGCCTTTTACGACACCCACGGGAAGAGATGGGGTGGCGGTATTCTAAGCCGGCGCTACACAGCAGTTCAATTCCCACCCGAGCACAAATATTTGTGACAAACATGAATATTTGTGTGGTGTCTGGGTGCTTTTCTATGTATTAATATCCGTTATCTAGTATCCATAACACAAGCATTTAGTTGCTTAGCTTGGAACTAGAGGGCACTGTGTGTATTGTGTCCAGGATATTATTATTTTTAATTTAAATTTACTAACTAAACTTGTTATTCTATTGCCTTGTAGTTACAAATATAGTAGTTTGTGTGGCAATTATTGAAACTTGTCTCGGATATTAACTTGTAGATAATTGCCAATTGGAACACCATTTAAGAGACTATTGTTTCCTAAATTCCGTTTGTTGTGTAACGCTTCGTTTAACAAATGTTCAATTTAAAAATTTGTTATAATTTTAATGCCACAAAATATATTTAATTCGAAAACTTATTCATCATTTCCAAAAAGTTTGTATGCCTCTGCGAAGAGTCACCACTTAAATACCTACACGTAAATACCTATCCAAAGTAGTATATCGACGTCCCCGGGCAATAACCCAGTAATCGCAAAACACTGTTTTTTCAAGAAAAAAGGTTTTGTGGTTATTAGCTATATCTTCAGTGACTTATTATTATGCCATCTTAAATGTATCAAATAAAAGTTTACACTATTACTATAATATTTATTATCAGTCATTAAATATAAAAAGAAACAATGTAAAATTTTTGTTTTTGGAGTATAAAAATGCAATAAAAGTTCCGCGTGATAAAACTGTCATTGATCATATTTTTGTAATTAAACGTAGAAAAAAATCAAAAAAAAATACATATTATGAGTCCTAGCCTATAGATGTAAAATTTTAAATTTAAAAAAAATCCAGTAAATTGCTGTTACTGGGGTATTGCTTGGGGGCGTCGATATATTGATATATGGGTCCAATATGACTCATAAAAAATAATTAGCATTTAGGTGTAATTATAATAGTCGTTAATCAATTCTCAAAACTACACATAACCAGACATATACAATCTTCATCAAAATCGGTGGTGCCGATTCGGCGGTATTACTATAGATAACTATGGAAGCAATACTTGAAAATTGTGTTTTTTTTTATTTAACACCCCGTTCTCGTATGTATTTTAGACTGCAAAATAAGACGACTCATGTATAATTAAAAATGATTGGCTCTTAACGTTCAATATATTACCATAAATGATTAATTAGATTACGATGTAAAGCCCATAGGCTTAATTACTCTTAATCGTAATCTCTTGAAAATCCGTAGCTTTTAGTAACTCCAACCTTGTAAATGTAAAGTAAGCTTTTACATTGTTGCAACATTCTAACAACAGATGTGATGAGTTTATTTTACATTTAATTGGACAATGGACATCTTGGAGTGTGAATTTCCAGGTTAAATATAATTCAAAAGGTGTCACTTTTACTCAGTCACCTGTATTGTTCCCCCAAATTTATATAAAATCAGTTAGTAAATAAATATTTATTTCTGAAATTAAATATATTTCTAACATGAATTTTTGATTTAAATTTTTATTTAAATTCTAGTCAAAAAGACTAAATAAATATTTATTTCTTAAATTAAATATATTTCTAACATGAATTTTTGATTTAAATTTTTATTTAAATTCTAGTCAAAAAGACTAAAATTTTGAAAGTCGAAATGACTAAAAATCAACTGTAAAATGAGCCTAGGAGAGGTGATATATGTGTGTATAATTATTAAATTTTCATTTGTGATATGCACCTAATAGTTGAAAAATTAACGTTGTTGTGGAGTATTAATTAAGCGTAATAATAGAGAGACAAAATTTTGGAAATATACGCTTTATAAAAACCACTATGTTTTCCAGATCGCCGGAAGCTGTGAATGTGTATTTTATCATCTTCCTAAAGATTTGAATAGAAAAGTTTAATTTCTACGTTTAGTTAACTAAATGTAATTTCATTATCACTTAAGCCTTTCACATAATTTATGTATTGTGACTTGCAAGATAAAAGATGATATTCGAAACTATTATGATATTATAATATCGTTTTCTCCGAAGCTGTAATGCGAGAGGAGGCCGCCAGGCGGGATTGGGAGAGAGCCGATCCCGCTCGAAGAGGGCGGCGGTGAGCTCAGTGATCGCCGCCGCTGACGGGCCGCAAGGGCGCACCGCCCGCAAGTGCGCAAGGGTCACGGAAGGATGATGAAGGATGAAATATTTGTATGAATGCATCATACAAATATTTCATGCTCGAGAACATAGTGTCACTCTATTTTTTTTTTAAGTACTCTAAGAGGAATTAAATGAATCGCATTGTTGTGGTTCTTTATGAAATCATAAGTGAAATATGTTAAATATATAACAATATTGTTAAACTGGTAATTGAAAAGTCGACCTTGAGTTTCTTGCCAGTTCTTCTCAAGAAGCCCTGACGCCGGAACTTTCACACATTCGCTTTCACATTCCTACAGCGTGTTAAAAGGGAATGTCCGCGTATTATAGTAAGATATAAGTATTTTAGATTGATATAAGTGTTTTGAGAAGTACAACGAATACAGATATTTTGAATTTGAATTTTAATAATGACGTTATTTAAGAGTACATAACTATTTAAGTAAACAATGCTTTTATAACGAAATACCAAATACCAAACAGCAGAATAGAACAGAATTATACATAAAAATTTGAACAGAAAAAATTAAGGCCTTATCTAGTAATTATTTTATAATTCACCTGTCCGATATTTTAATTACTTGCTAAAAGGAATCCTCAAAATTTCTATTCATAAAAATCTTTAAAACAAATTCTAATAATCCAGTGTTTGATCAGTGACTGAATTAATTTCAATAATGAACAACATAATATTTCAATGAATAAGTCGTCGTAAAAACAGTTATTTAATAAAAGGATATTGTTTTTTATGGCCAATAAAAACCTCTATAATTGAATGATAAAAGAAATACAAAGAACCTTTGCACACTAAACGGAAAGTTCCGCTCTTGGCCTTTAAGTTCGGGGAGCTAGAGTTCAAATGCTGGCTGATACTGATTACTTTCCAAAAATTCTTTATACCCTAAGAATTGCAACAAATAGATTTAGTCACTTTAGGTATATGTCGTTGTATGGCGATGACTTGGTTATATATAAGGAAAACACAGATTACTTTATTGACGTTTATTCCCGGTGCTTGCCGGACCGAAGTGACCGTACAATGCATTGCTACATACTATATAAATATAATAGCTGACGCTACACACATATGCATTCGTATGTAGTTGTAACCCCTACAACATTCCTCCCCTTTTGAGAAAAAAATCAACATAAAATACAAGTACAAAATCAATAAAAAAATAAACATGTTATTCTAAACTATAATGTTGACATGTTATATAAATATTAAAACACATAAAAGTACAAATAGGCAAGCTTGCAATATGGAACATGAGAAGACAATTGTTTTATAAAATCAACGCGAAGTACGGACGTATACTGTTTTACAGGTGTCGATATAGAATATCAACGTGGGAACACAACATACATTAAACTTTGATTAGAACACATTTTGCAATTAATTTAAAATTTAACACTTTTTATTATATGATTTACCCATTTTATCGAGTAAAGTTGTATAAATTAAACATTTAATAACACAATAAAAATAATGTAAAATACAAATCTACGTTGTATATAAAGACAATAAATTGATGACTTGTTAACCTACTTTGTATGTTCTTTAAAACTAATGTCACAGTGAATGCGATAAAAATCTGTGCTACGTTTATTACTAGCTTCACCGAGTTACATTTATGTAGAAGATAATAATATATAAGATATTGCATCGCTTATCCTAGTACACGCTCACACTGAACACAATCCTTTTTTTTTTTTTTTACGCGAGGAAATGCTTTATGCACACCCCCCGTCTACCGGCAGGGGGTAGTGTGGGACTCCCAAAACAGTAAACTGCAATCCAATCCTAGGGTTACCCACTAAAACCTCGCGGCGGCCTTCCTCCGGCGTTGGGGTGGCCCAGGACAGTGCATCGGCCCTCTGGTCCACCCCGCCGTCGCCCCCCCTCTGTCACGAGGGGGGGCTCATCCTCGGGGAGCTTCGGGAAGCTCCCCCGGGCTGGGCGGCCCCGACCGCGCGCTGTAAAGAGGCGCGCGGCCGGCGGCGCCCCCGACGACCCTCCCCGGCCGCATCGGGGGGTCATCCTTCCCGGACCGCGACCCGGGCGCACCCGCGGGGTGTGCGCCCTCGCGGCCCGTCGGCGGCAGCGATCACTGAGCTCGCCGCCGCCGCCTTCGAGCGGGATCGGCTCTCTCCCGACCCCGCTCGGCGGCCTCCTTCTGGAGCATCACAGCTTCGCAGAAGGAGACCACAGCCCTCCACTCCTCCTCGCCCGCCAACATTGCCGCGACCAACGCCGGCGGGGACAAGTCTCGCCCGATCCCGTCGACCAGGACTCTGCGCTCAGCCGCCCACGCCGGGCAGACCTCCAGCGTGTGCTGGGCCGAGTCCAGGCCGGATGCGCAATGGTGGCATCTCGCCGTCTCTTCACGTTTTATTCGATTCAGATACTCACCGAAGCACCCGTGCCCGGTGAGTATCTGAGTCAACCTGTAGGTGACAGTGCCCCATTTACGGAGCACCCAGGCCTCGAGGTGGGGCAGGACGGCTCCGACGGCGCGTGAACGCGCAGAGCCCTGGAGGACCAGCGCGTCGCGCCAGTCCCCCAGGACTCGCCGGAAGGCCTCCCGCCTCCGCACTTCGTGTCCCCGCGCGTCCGGGTCCCCCCCGCCCCGGCCGAGATCGTACGCGGCTGCGTACATCTCGGCCAGGATGATGAAGGGGGGTGAACGCGCGAGGACCGTCGCCGCCTCGTATGAGATGGTACGGTAGCCCCGCACGATCCGTATGGCCATGATCCGCTCCAGGCTCCTCAGCAGAGCCCTGGAGCGGGAGGCCCCCGCGAGGTCTCGCGACCAAACGGGGGCCCCGTACAGGGCCACGGACCGCACGACGCCACCGTAGAGGCGGCGAACTCCCTCCCCCGGACACTGAACACAATCCTATGAAAATCTTACAGGTGGCTTAACGACTCGGCCACTACGTGTAGTACGAGTAATGATAGGGGGTTTGATTCCCGTGTCATTACTTGATACATGCTCTTTCGGACAATCTGTACTGGCGGTCATATCTGTATGTTCGTTTAAAATGTAGGCTGGTTTAAGTCGGTCAATAGAAACATTTACCTGCCTACCGGATAACTGTACAGTGTAAAACTTAGATTCTCTGCGTAGTACACGGTACGGACCGTCATACGGGGATTTCAAACATTTACGGACTGTATCATCCCTAATGAACACAAAATCTGATTTAAGTAAATCGGGGTGAACAAAAAACGAACGTGAATTTGCATGTGGTTTCGGTATCGGCCTAAGACTACTTATGTTTTCCTGTATTTGCTTTAATAAAAAATGTGGTTCCGATATACTCACCTTGGTTTGGTCGTAGAAATCACCTGGTAGACGTAAAGTACGACCAAAGGTTAGTTCAGCGGCTGATACTCCATTGTCGCTGCGGTATGCTGCGCGAAGACCTAATAACACAGTGGGCAACTCGCTTACCCGTGACTTACCGTTCAAACGAGCCATAAGAGCTGCTTTCAAGCTTCTATGCAAGCGCTCGACTGCTGCGTTTGCCTACGGGTGATAGGTCGTGGTGCGTATCTTGTTAATACCTAAAAATTTCATGAGCTGTTGAAA
The DNA here is from genome assembly GCA_905147225.2 of Euproctis similis. Taxonomy (NCBI): domain Eukaryota; kingdom Metazoa; phylum Arthropoda; class Insecta; order Lepidoptera; family Erebidae; genus Euproctis; species Euproctis similis. Next base: position 5,052,227 of record LR990108.1, read on the forward strand.
TAGGGAACTTTCAAATTGACGACCTTGGTCGCTTGTCAATTTTACTGGACATCCATAGCGACAAATCCAGTCAGTATATAATACTTTTGCAACAGTCTCAGCATGAATATCCTTTAATGGAAAAGCTTCCGGCCAACGCGTGCATCGATCGATAATCGTCAAACAATACTTATATCCATCTTGAGATATTGGCAGGGGACCAACCAAATCAATATGAATATGCTCAAAACGATTAGCTTCTGGGAATTGGCCTAATTTTGAATAAGTGTGACGATTAACTTTAGCTTTTTGACAATTAATACAAGTTTTAGACCAATTATTAATATCTGTATTCATGTTAGGCCAAAAAAATTTTTCGCATACTAATTTTCGCGTGGCACGGATACCGGGATGACTAATATTATGAATACTTTCAAATGCAATACGTCTAAATTCTTTAGGAATATATGGCCTTGCATTTTTTGTAGATATGTCGCAATAAATTTGTTTATTACAAGTAGGTAAATATATCTTTTTAAATGTATTACAAGTTGCATCAGATTGTGATTGTTGTATATAATTGTCACGTTCTTGCAACTCAGCGATTCTCTCGTAGTCAAGAATCGTGGGACAGTAAATTGTGTCAACACGTGATAATGAATCTGCTACTGTGTTGCTATGTCCGCTTATATGATGTATGTCGGTTGTGAATTCGCTGACGTACATTAAATGTCTAATTCGTCGCGGTGTTTCGTTTGAATCTTTGCCTAATTTCGAGAATGCGTATGTTAACGGCTTATGATCGGTGTATACGGTGATACGGCGTCCCTCGAAAAGTTTACGAAAGTGTTTTATTGCCATGTAAATGGCTAATAACTCACGATCGTAAGTAGAATATTTTTGCTGAGCTGTGGTTAATTTCTTAGAGAAGTAACCCAACGGTTCCCAAACGCCATTAACTTCTTGCTGTAGCACTGCGCCTATACAGGAATCAGAAGCATCTGTCATCAAAGCGAGCGTCGTATCAATTCTTGGATGCGACAACGTAGCGGCCTTTTTAAGACCTAACTTACATTGTTCGAACGCATGACTTGCTGACTCATTCCATTCAATTTTACTTTTGTCTTTCTTTTTTGAACTACCAAGATACTTGTTAAATAAGGACTGATACGAAGCTGCGTTTGGCAAATGAGAACGGTAGAAATTTACCATACCTGTAAATCTGCGCAGCTCCTCAACTGTTTCGGGCTTCGGGTAGTCGAGGAGAGCCTTGACCTTGTCCTCCGTAGGGCGAACTCCTTGAGCTGATACATGAAAACCTAAGTATTCCAATGAAGTTTGACCGAAAACACATTTCGAAAGATTTATTGTTATACCGTACTGACTTAACCTTTGAAATACTATGTCGAGATCTTTGAAGTGTTGAATTTCATTTTCGCTGGCTATCAGCGCGTCGTCAATATAATTATACACGAAATCGAGACCTTGGAAAACTGTGTCCATAAAACGCTGGAATGACTGGGCTGCGTTACGTAAGCCGAAAGTCATTCTAGGAAACTCGTATAACCCAAACGGTGTTATTATGGCAGTTTTCTCTACGTCACATGGGGCTGTTTGAATAAAATGATAGGCTCTATTGATATCAATTTTGGACAGTATTTTCTTGCCAGCTAAAAGGTAGGTAAAATCTTGTAAACGCGGTATTGGATACCTATCGGGCTTTGTTATCGCGTTAAGTCGTCGGTAATCACCGCATGGCCTAATATCGCCGTTTTTCTTTTCTACAATGTGTAAAGGACTCGACCAAGCACTTTTTGAAGGACGACATATACCTAACTCTAACATTTTTTGAAATTCTTCCTTAACACGTTTGTACCTAGCAGGTGGAAGTGGCCTGGCTCTGGCAAAAACCGGCGGACCCGTTGTTTCAATATAATGTTGAACTGTAGTCGGTAGGGGGTCCACAAATGATATAGGTTTAGTTAAATTCGGATATTTAGATAAAAGTTTGTGATAGGGGTGGTCAATGCTAACTGTCAGTACAGAAGGTTCGCTTATGTTTACAATAGATGTTACAATGTTCAAATCTGTGACCTGATCGATAAGTTTTCGTGCGTTGACGTCAACCAGAAGCTTATGGTGACACAAAAAATCAGCCCCTAATATGGCCTGTTTGACGTCCGCTATCACAAAATCCCACCGATATGGCCTTCGTAAATTTAAATTTAAAATTAATGATCTAACACCATAAGTTTTAATCTCTGTCCCGTTTGCTGCGAATAACTTATAGTCACTACATTCGCGCGCTTTATATACGTTTGAGACTGGCAGAACTGAGACATTAGCACCTGTATCAATTAAAAAATAAAAACCTGAATTTGAATCCTTGATGCGTAGGCGGCGACATGGTGTGATGGCACAGAGATCCGCCTGTGTCTGCGCCTGTGCTAGTTTCCCTGGTGTGTCTTCCAAGCGCAAGGTTCTGTGCACTTTTTAGCCCTCGCGCGGAACCGGTTATGGTAGAAACACAGCCAGTCAGAATTCTCTGAAGTGCGACGAGGGGCAGATGGATCACGGCTACGATGTCTCGACGTGGATCTTGAACGATTCCGCCAGGGTTCAAATCTTGTCTGTGATCTTTTCAACTCTGCTATTTCACACCTCAGCTTCGATATTTGTAACATTAATTTATCCATGTCTGAAGCGGTTGTTGTTTGCTGATGAGTGACTTCGGCGGCTTGTAATGGTTTTGGATTTTGAGAGTTAAAATCTGATCTTCTTGTTTCAGTCGGGGTCACCACTTTAGGTATTATTTATTTATTGACGTTTATTCCCGGTGCTTGCCGGACCGAAGTGACCGTACAATGCATTGCTACATACTATATAAATATAATAGCTGACGCTACACACATATGCATTCGTATGTAGTTGTAACCCCTACAGTCACCTATTTGAACTTATATAATGAATTCGACATGTCGGAACATGATTCCTGGTTATTCCTGGTTATTAGAGGCATAAAGCCAAAAACCAAATCAGTCTAGTCATTATCAAGCTGTGTTCTTACTTAAACTAACCACATAATTGAGAATACATTTCACTGTTTTGAACATGACATTAAAACAACCTTTAGGATTATATCGAGTTTATTTATTACTAATTTTATTTATTTCCCGACGTTTCGAACTCTTTACAGAGATCATTTTCACGAGTAGTAGCATTTTCATTTTTTGTAAAGAGTTCGAAACGTCGGTAAATATATAAAATTAGTAATAAATAAACGCGATATAATCCTAAAGGTTGTTTTAATGTCATGAACGTGATTCGCGAAAGTCTTAGAGATAAATATGTTTTGAACATTTCACAGGAAAACGAAAGCAATAATAAATGGACGTGCCGCTGAGCCGTTTCTAAAATAATATATCTTACACCTGTGACCTTTATTAATTGGACTCTAACCCTATCTCTGTGAAACGACGTTGATTTGAAATCGAAAAACTTGTTCACAACTTATCTTTACAATTATATTTTCCTCTAATTATTTATTTTTAAGGGCAGTTATTATGGTGTAGACAGAAAGAGTTGGGTATCACAAACAAGGTACAGGTGTAACATTCATTGATTTTCACTTCTGTCATACGCATCTATACTTAAATATGCGTAACTACTGTCATACTTCTTGTTATACATAATTTTATATTTTTCAAGACGAAGAAACATAAAAAATAGAAATAGAAAAGGCTGAAAATACAGAATTCCCTTAACTCTGTACTAGCTTTTTGCCGACACAGTTTACGATGCTATCAACAACATAGAGTGATGTTCTAAAGAGGAACAAAGCTGTGCATGAATCATTTATACGTAGGGGTAGTGTTTCTAAGCGGAGACTACTCTAAAACATTTAGCAAATCCCTTGAACTGGCGTTGAAAATACACAATACAGAAGTGATGTTTCCAAATGTTTTTGTCGAAAGTAATATGAATTTCAAATGTTAATATTAGAAAGAGAGAGTTTATTTCTTATTCTCTTTTCGACGATATAAAATTCTATAATACTTAAATACTTCACAAAGACAAAAAATAGATAAAGTTTATCTCTTGTAATGAATATTATAATGATTTAATACATACATAACTCCACGCCCAATCCCTTGCAGGGTAGGCAAAGAGAACAGAGCGCCATTAGGCACTTTTCGAACACGCCTCACTCGCATCGTTAATTTTCATACCTTTTTTCATGCACGCGCGTCGATATTTGAAGCTCCTAACATCACCTTTCTCGAGATCACGTTCTATTTGGTCATGGAGCGTGTGTCTTGGCCGTCCACGACTACTACATCCATGCGCTTTTGCATTGTATATCTGCTGAGTCAAAGGTGCATCATCCGATCTTTCTTCATGTCCGAAACATGGGACAATCCAACTTCCTTCCTTACATAGAACCTTCTCAGCGAGAGGTCGGCACTCCGCTGATTTTGCGCAGTGCCCTCATTTTGACCGCGTTTATCCTACCTTCGTGCACACTCTGCCATACCCAACTCTCGCTTCCATAAATAAATTAGCGTTGAGATCAGTGTTGGGATCAATGTGGATTGCTAGCTGGGTTTTTTGCTAGCGTTCTTTGCGCCTAGGACTCCAATGCTCAACTTACGCTGTTTCCTAACGTCACTCTTTTTTCTACATCCAGAGTGTACCTGCCACTTCTGCTAAAAGCGCATTCAAGATATACATTTTCATTTACCTGCTCAAGCACTATAATCAATGCCAAAGAAATAGGCAACAAATAACAAATATTCGCAAGAAGTTGTTAGTTGGGCAGTCAATTAATTTACTGCACATGTCAAAAGATACTTATAATAAATTAAAACAACTTTTAGGATTATATCGCGTTTATTTATTACTTATTTTTATTTATTTCCCGACGTTTCGAACTTTTTACAGAGATCATTTTCACGAGTGATGAACAAAAAAAAGACATTTTGTTTTGTTAAATAAGTAATAAATAAACGCGATATAATCCTAAAAGTTGTTTTGATCTATGAGTGAGATTCGCGAAAGTCTGAGAAATAAATATACTTATAATAACTTCTGCCAAATATTAATCGTGAGAAGCTAGGAAGAAAAAAGAACTAGAACTCTTTTGTTCTATTTGTAAGTGGCGAATAATTGCCATTAAAAAAAAATGATTTCATTACTAATTCTTTTACAGTTCAGATCAAACAATTTCGGATCGACTTCGCGATAATTTGCAATCAACTTTGACAGAACTTGTTTGATGAAAATGAATAAATTGATGGACTAGATTTCATTTCTATCTTCAGAGATTTTATTAGAAACTGTGTTATTGAAGTGTTTCGTTTATTGAAAAACCAGTTTGATTTTATTCTTCCCGTTACTAGTATTGTTTTCTTACATTTACTTTTATATCTAAGATAACTTCATATTTATTTTATTATTGCCGTTATTTATTTCATACTTTGCTTTTAGAGTGGCAGCAATTTGGCAATGTGCATTGTATTACCAAACTATTGCTATTAATAAAATGTTTATCAACAATTCCTGTGCTGCTAATAAATTGCTGCTAATATATTTTCATAGAATTGTTTCGTTCGTTTTATATTCCTTTTTTTTTACATATAAAATTTTATAGTACAGTTGTTTGAAAGTATATATGTCTGATTTTTTATTTAATTTTTCCCATAACCAATACTAACAAGCCAGAGTTTCGTCTAAAACAAATACAGTAACGAAGCAACCCTATTCTTACGTATTTCCGGCCTAAGTTCATTACATGTTTTCAGAGAATATTTCTCGATAAAGTGCATCTTACTTTGAAAACGTTAGCTCCACTATGAGAACTTGAGCTTTCATAATGAACATCTTCGGAGAAACTTGACGTTTTAATGTCTTTGTCTTAAGTAGTCACTGGATTTTGTCTTAAGTAGTCACTGGTCTTTGTCTTAAGTAGTCACTGGTCTTCTAATAAAGGCTATCTTTACGATTCATGCATTCCGTAAGACACTAAATTTATCAACATAATTTAACTGATTTAATGATATCTTTTTTTATATCAAATAATAATATTTCATTTAATGATGAAAATTAGAATAACTTACTTAAATTACTTTGAAATTAAGACATAAACATACGACTAACGTGAAGTATATGCATAATAAGTATAAAATAATGAAGAATCAGATTTTTTTCTGTCATCAAGTCATCTATGACATCAATGCCCGGTCCATGGATCTCTTTAAAGGGAGTTCTGGGTTTAATTAAATAATATGAGCAAGTAACGTCTTACGAATGTCGAACCAACGAACATATAAAAATCTAAAGAGATTCTGATTAATTTTGATTTTCTTTTATTAATCATTGATACTAAAGTAACTTTGCTTTTCTTCTCTGTCCACAGAGGTTTTGATTAATTTAGATTTTCTTTTAATCCTACATAATAAAGTAATTTTGCTTTTATTCCAAGACTTCTGCTACACTGAGATCCACTCTATTTGTGAGACCAAGATCATAATGTAAACATTTAATAATAAATTTATATCGCAAAAAATTTGGATGTTTTATTCCCTGAACATATGCATGTCTTTGAATACGAATGATTCTGGTTATAAAACCATTATGACCAGACTGAAATATTTCTTAAGCTTTTTTGTGGCATATGATTTATTTGCTTTGTCATGTTTGTCATGTTCAATATTTACCCTTAACTCTTTTCTGCTATAAATATTATTTTGGTACTAAAAGAAGCAGCAATTTCGGACCGATACAACTAAAGAAATGATAGTAGTTCTAGTTGAAGGCAGGTAACGCAGCTGTTTCCACAGTATTGAAGATATCTTGCTAACACATTTGCAACTTATTCCCATATGAATCTATACCACATATTTGAGCTTGAATTTGTTTTTATTATGTAGTCCACAAAAATCCTACATCACATATATCCTTTTATAAAATGACACCTTCTTTTAAGAAATCTGATGTTTGATACATAAATGAATTACTATTAACGTATCGGTGGTCTCAAGCACCACGCTTCTAAATCATGAAGTCGTCGGGCTCACACCAATGACTTTCCGATTACTCTTAAAATGTATAAGTATTCTGACCGTTAATTATATTATTGACGGCAAAAAGGAAAGTTTTAATAAAAGCATTTAGGTAAATATTTAAAATTGATTTTAAAATTTTACAGACCGTAATATTCTCAGCTCGCGTAGAAAATTAAATGAAGTAACTGTAAAGAAAATTTTTAGAATTTTCTAAAATTCAGGAATCTCTAAAATTCTAGGAAAAACTTTCTTAATTGATCTTTTAAATACAATGAGCTTTTTAAAAATAAATAACGTATCCTTTAATTACAAAAATACCCAATTATGTAAATAAATAATTGATTTATAGATGATAGACGCAAATAGAGAAAAGTTGACGATCTGGTGGCTATAGGTCGATAGATCTACGCCAATGCGTAGATCTATCGACTCTAGTAATCGTAAGTCCAAGAGATGCTGGTTGGTAGCAGGCCAGCATAAGTGAAAGTTGAAAAGAGACGAAGATGAAAGCTAAGGACTTAGGGTTGTATTTTTGTTGAGTTTGACATGAGAGGTTGTTTAGGTAAAAGTTTATAATTAGGTAAAAAAAATGCAAAATAATTGTTTCAATAAAACACAACAACGTAGAGTTCGTTTTCTATTAGCAAGATTCGACGCTTAAAATATTAATTATTATGGTTGCTCGTTTCTTTTGATTAATGTCATAATTCTTTATTACTCCTTTTCTTAATTAATAGCGGGCGGGATGAGGTAGAGGTACCCTAACTCCGAAAAATATTATCAGAAATATATATTCGATTAAATAAAATGGCGTTTGTAGCTTAAGTATAAATTATTTTTATTTACTTTGAATTGAGTTAGTGAAGATCTTCACGAACGTGTAGTGGCTCGTGCTGCGTTTCGTTCGACGAAGAAGTATTAAAAGCCCGACCCTTACACCTTTTCATAATAGCAAAACAACAAAAGATAAAAACTGGCCACAGATCAATATTTTTTCCCTTATTGTCTTCCTGTAGATTGACTTCTACAGGAAGACAATAAAGAAAAAGGTGCAATAAAAATTTAACCCAGTAAAAAGCGTTTTGATATCACGTTTGAAGCTTTGAAAACCAAATCATAAAGCGGTGAAATGCATAGTTACTACCATCGACTACGCAAAAGACATTATCCAAGTAATTAAATAAAACCCAACGACGAGCCATAATTATAATTAGTTCACTTCACCGGAAGTTTAATTTGAAGTTCAGTTTTACTCTAAATGGAGTTAGCAATCACCGCCAGAATGCCTTTATGTTTGTATAATATTGTAAATACAAATTCAACAGTCGTCGTCGTCGTCGGTGGACTGGAAGTCGAGAATACAGATTTTGAATTAAAGAAGTTGTGGGATCGAATCCGAAATGAAAACTATGATTTTTCAAGATTATTTTCGGATGTTGTGAATTTAAATATCGATGATGATTATCGGCCCGGCGTACGGTAATAGGTATCGCCAACTTGACTATTTGGGACGCAAAATTTGGCAAATCGAGACTTAATCGTCGCTGCTAATACCTCCAGGTAGAACTAGGAAGCATTTATGTAAAAAGACTACATATTGAACATTTTACAATGAATTAAGTCTAAGTAAAATTTAAAAAAGAAGTTTTTTTTTTTTTTTATGGGATAGGAGGGCAAACGAGCAGGCCTGTCACCTGATGGTAAGCAACCAACGCCGCCCATGGACACCAGCAACACATATAGTGTTACTGTTGCGTTGCCGACCTTTAAGGGATAGGGGATAGGAAAGGATGGGGAAGGGGGGTGAGCCTCCGGGTACCTCTCTCACCGAACGAAACGCGGCATGAGCCACTTCACGTCGGTCTTCTGAGAGGTCGTGGTATTTCACCGGTCGAGCCGGCCCATTCATGCAGCGAACTGCTTGGCTCTACCACTGTTTAAAGAAGTGTAATATCCTAATGATAAAAGGACTTAGTTTATCTTTGTGGATGGAGTTTGTATCTTTTCTAGCACAATATTTGCGCTACTGTAAATTTTTTGACCGTCACATTATGGTTAAATGCTTTGTACGCAGAAAACTGCTATACACATATATTTATTATACTCGTATAAATCTTAACTATTGCAGGTTATAAAGTAAACAAAAATCTATCTCTATTTATATTTCAAATATCTTCACATAACTATAAATTTTTTAATCACCAATAAAAAACTAACAAAACATTCTAATTTTAATATTATGCCAGACTATCAGTACATAAAACATTTATTCTCTGGAGCAAGGACGGAGAACTAAGATACAAATATTTATTTTAAAAGTGGCTCTTTTGAAAAGATTTACATAATAGGTAAACTAAAAACACTTAACTTGTACTAGTTAGTTTTCAGAAAATAACCTATTGTAAACTATCAAATTCTAAACAATCAATCATGTTACAAAAAATGTTTAGTGTAATATTTAGTTCCGATTATTGGAACTGATTTTTTTTCAGAAGCTCATTAGACAAGTACGGGGATTTTAAATCGAGATCTCGCGAAATCTTAAAGAAAAACTTTAATTTAGTAAATTTATTTATACAAAACAGCGTCTAAGCAAAATTAATTTATTTTAGGACCAAGGTTGTTTATGTTTGAATATAATCCTTCCTTTAATGGTTCGAGGTAATCTCGGTAAAGGTGGTCCAATATTTGGATAACTTCTTTGTTGTCCCGTTTATTATTTAAAGTAAACGAAATTTAATTGGGTAAATTAATTGCTTGCGGAATTAATTAGAAAAGTTATCCTTATGAGACCAATTTTACTACGCAAATATTTGTGTACGTAATAAATTCCTTTAAATTTGAAATGTGAGTATTTATTCCTAAAATAATATTTTATATTAGTAAAGACCAAGCAATTCGCGACATGAATGGGCCGGCAATCCAGTGAAATTTAACACGATCTTTCAAAGAAACGACGTCAAGTAGCCCATGCTGCGATTCGTCCTTGAAGACGTCTACGTTCGACGAAGACCACACCCTTACCTTCATATCGTCCTCTTTATTGCATCTTAATGACCGGCAAAGCAACTTTTAACTAACTTCAAAACAGACGAATTTGTATATTAATTCGTCTTTTTTTTTTATTTCATGCTACTAATCAATAACCTATAACTAATCTTCCTGTTATACCTACTTAGGTAACTTATATAAACATTAAATAGTGTAACATTCAATAATAACTACATTTTTGTCATACTTCATTAGAACTCTCATTGTCATCGGGTCAGTTAGATCACACGAAAACTTATTAACGAAGTCACTCAATCGAATCTGTTAATTTCCTGAGAGCTTTCCACTTCTGTATAGCTTCCGAATCCGTAGCTTAGTGTATCGAGTCATTTGTAATTTGTCTTGTCAGAATTGGGCAGTAAGACAGACAGTGTCAGATAACACACACACCACGTACAACTTTTTTATATTTATTAAGACATATCCAGGTATTATAGTATAACAAAGTGGCTGATTTTATTTTTCTCCATATAATATTCCATTTTATTATGTTTATGTTATGCTATTTTTTCTAGATAATCACCGTACAATCTCGTACAAGATGGCGATGGTCCCCGCTGGTGTTGATCGCGGCAATGCTGGCGGGAGAGGAGTGGAAGGCAGTGCTGGTGACAATGCTACAGAAAGAGGACGTTGAACGGGATCGAGAGAGAGCCGATCCCACTCGAAGGCTGCGGCGGCGAGCTCAATGATTGCCAATTAAAATAGACGCATCTTCATAAAAAAAAAATCACAATTATTGTCTTACAGTTTTTATACGAACAAGGTAGTTACCTAGGATGGGTAGGTACCGAAGTAGGATTTTTTTATGGTATAGGAGGGCAAACGAGCAGGTGCGTCACCTGATTGGAAGTGTCCAGCGCCGCCCATGGACACCTGCAACTCATATAGTGTTACAGTTGCGTTGTCGACCTTTAAGGGAGTAGGATAGGGAAGAATGGGAAGGGGAGTGGGCCTCCGGGTACCTCTCTCGCCGAACAAAACGCGGCATGAACCACTTTACATGGATCTTCTGGAAGGTCGTGGTATTTCACCGGGCAAGCCGTCCCATTCATTCAGCGAACTGCTTGGCTCTACCACTGTTGAAAACAAAAACGGCACAAAATGATCATCTTTAAGAAGTTATTAGAATTGTAGAAAAACTGAGCGTGCCAAGTATCCGCATAGAAGTAAGTGCCGCTGAATGAAAGCAAAAAATAAAGACTCTCGCTAAGTGTAAAAATAAAACAAATAGAGCAAAATGTAATTTAAGCAAATAAGTTCAAAGAGTGGTTTTTTATTTCAAATTGAGTAACTAAATTTCTTTTTAGACGAAATGATAAAATCACTGATTCTTTTTCTTTTTCTCTCTTTCTACGACTCCGTCTCACTCTCCCCTTTTCAAATAATATGAAATGACTTACAATAATATCATAAAGTTCCTATAGGAAAACTTTTACAATGTCATGTAAAAGTTTTAAATGAGATTTTTTCCGATTAAAATCTTTTTCAAATATCATTCCAAATAAATTTTTATTTGTACTAACTTTTTTGAATACAACTTTTGAGTTATGCTATATATCTATTGTTTGGAAACATTCGTTATTACATATTATCATCAGACTAGCTTTTGGCCGCGACTTCGTTTGCGTTAAAAAAAATATTTTTTGCGGCTTTATCCCTTTTTTCCCTTCTTTTTACCCCTTTAACTTCCCTACTTGCATGCCAAGTTTTAGCCCGATCCGTCCAGTGGTTTGGGCTGTGCGTTGTCCCTATGTAAGTCAGTTACCTTTGACTTATATATATTTAGACTAGATTAATTCAAACTACAACATTATTTTTATGGGAGTGGGGGCAACGGAACAATCAGGTGATTGTAAGCAACCAATGGATAACCTGCAACACGACAGACACGGCAAACAGTGTTGCAGTAGCAAAATACTTTTCTGTTATAATATGTTCGAAGATTTCTCGTCTATTGTTAGCTCAAAAACATGTTTAAAAACAATTAACAAGAATTGATATTGACAGAGAAATAAGTATAATCTTATGAAAAGTCAAAGACTACTGCCCGAATACTGAACCGCCACTCAAATATATAAGCACTACTTAAGCGTTTAAGTACCTGTAACATTAGACAGAATACGTCAAATTTGAGCAGTAAGTAGCACTTTATTGATTGTCAGATTTGAGTGGCGGTTCAGAATTCGGGTGTACGTCTTGATAATTTTAACCAGTTAATTTAGTGGTTTCCGTATCGGTTTATAACATATTCATTACGCCCAATTTGCCAACATTATTTATTGCGTAAATGCATCAAATCATAATAAAACCAACAATGGTAATTGAAGTAACGATTACCAATTAAATATTGTTATAAAATCATACGATAACAATTTAAAAAAAAAGCATATCAAGCTGGTGGTATATATACCCAAAAGGTTTCCTCTGGGTCAACAATAAAATAAACTAAGACATCAGGTATTTAAGGTGTATTCAGGTAATATCAAATTGAACGTTGAAATGGGTGGAAACCCTCTAGATGGGTGGTCCAGTTGTGCCGTCTCCCCCCTCTATCACGAGGGCAGCTCATCCTCGGGGAGTCTCAGCGTGATGATTTTGTACAATTTGAATTCAAGTACAATTTTAGACGACTTCAAAAATTAGGATTGTTTGTATGTTATATGAATATAATTTCAATTTCATTATGTTAAACTATATTGTAATATTGACCTTTACAAAGTTGATATTTGAATATCAAAATACCTGACAGCAGTTATTATCAACTCGTTAGTTATGCAAAAGTAAAGGAACAATATTATTAACTGTATAATAGAGTTGGACCTTTGAGGTTCAAAAACACACAAACTGTTATCACCGGTATTATGTTGGAACAGTTCACGCGACAGAAGAATATTTTAACCTTTTAGAAGTCGACCGTAAGTTGATGTTAAAGTAATATTTAATTTTTCTATACTGAAAATGTCTGCAATATTAAATGTCTTGTAAATTATTTGAGAAGTAAAACGAGATGCGGAATGACTTCGACTAGTCTTTTAATGGTAATTAAATATTTTTTTCTTACTTTAGTAAATAAATTCGCAATATTTATATAAAGCAACGGCATTTAGAAGGTTAATTAAGAAGTAATAATATTTCCTTAAAAATTTCAAGTATCAACTTAGAGCCTCAATATATACAATTTATACAATAATAAAAGCGTGTCGCGCGAGTTGTAAATGAACTGTACTAATTTTATAATGTGAAATCAAATCAAAATAGCTTTATTTTCATGGGTCTTCACACACAGTTAAATATAGTCCGTAAATACAGATATTTATTATATTAAAAGCATAACATATTAAAACACGAGCGCTTGAGAAAATTGCCACCTTGGAACAAAAACGCACGGACGATTCTGAGTGTAAGGTTGTCATGAGAAGAAATGGGCAAAACACTCATAAATTAATCTACTAACTTTACTATATAATCTATCGCAATTTACTTACCTACTGATAGGGATTCAAACCTCGCGACAAGCTTTTATTATTATATAAATTGTACATACTGAGGCTCTAAGTTGATACTTGAAATTTTTAAGGAAATATTATTTTCTTATTTTTAGAGCGCATAAATAAAAGCTTCTTTAAAAAGGGTTTTTCCTTTTAATTTATTTTTGAATTTTTAGTTATAGCTGGCTAGGTTAGTGTCATTTCATTCAATGCATCATTATTGCAATTCAGTTTACCGCTTAATTTCAAACAGTCCAGCTCTTCAATGAGGAGATCATCTAATTCAATTTCAGCTTGGAGCTTTTTTTCCATTTAATCGCAATGATGATTTTTAATTCATATATTGTGGAAATGCATCAAAAATATGTATGCCGTCATCTTATGGTCCACCGTATTGTATTTAGAATGAAGTCACATTATTTTTCGAGTTATTCTCAACAAACTCTTTCATTTGATACCCATATAGTAGAAATGCAAATATTTTTCCCGCCATATTGGATTTGGGATTACGTAATATTTTTTTCGAGTTACTATTAACAAGCCCTTTCATTTGACACCCATATTGTAGAAATGCATTAAAAAAACTGTTCCTCTATCTTGGATGATCTGCCATATTGAATTTAGAATGACGTCACATATTTTTTTCTGTTACTCTCAATGATCCCTTTCATTTGATACCCATATTGTGCAGAAGCTTAAAATAGGTTTTCCTCCATCTTGGATATTCCACCATATTGGATTTAAAATGACGTCATATTATTTTTTGAGTTACACTCAACAAGCCCTTTCATTTGATACCCACATTGCAGAAATACATTCAAAATTTCCATTCCTCCATCTTGGGTGGTCCGCCATATTGGATATAAAATAATGTCACACATCATATCATGCATTGTCATCCAGAGTAAACGTGTATACAAAATTTCAGCTCAATCGGTTGAAGATATCTACTTCAAAATTGAGTTGCAAGATTCCACCGAACATACATACTTACATACATACATACAGTGCAAGTTAAATAAAAGTTTTTAAAAAGCAGGCAGATAAGTGGATTTTTTTTTGGTTCATTTCAAATTTGTAACATTAACAAAACATTGTACTCACAGTACGACATCACTTTATCGTCAATTTCTTTAATATGGTCGAATTTAACGAATCACTGTACATTTTGAATCACTTACTATAACAAAAAATGCACTTAGGTGCTATAACATAATTTTTACTTGATTGGTATTGCTAAAAGTAATAATAAACATTTTAAGGTGTAAATTTATTGAAGCACTCTATAGGCTCATTTATTTAAGATTGTTAAATTTCGTTGTACTGAATTAAGAAACGATTTTTGAAATGCAAAATTCCACTTACAATTATCATTATCGTAATTTTAATATTGTTGGCAAGTGTATATTATAATATACATAGAATATTGTTTATCTCCACCCCCTGCATATGATTTTTTTCTTGGATACTGTGACTCTATTAAAGACCTCGCATATAATTTATCCCAACTAATATTATAAATCTAATCTTTTAATCTGTGTCGGTGGTCCTGAGGTCGAGCACTCAGCTTCTAAATCCTGAAGTCGCGGGTTCGAATCCCGACACTGGCTGACAACAATGCGGTTTCGATAAGTTTTCGCAACTTATGTTTGATAAATATCGATGACTGAAAACTTTGTGCTCGGTATAGTAATAGGTTCGCTACTTATTCGATTTAGGTACTAAATATAACGGCGATACGAGGCTTATCAGCCGCTGCCTACATCTTCGGGTAACAAAGGCGTGAAGTTGCGAAATGCGAAAGTCCGTTTGTTTGTTACCTTTTCACGCATAACTTTTCAATCGATATTCATGAAAGTTAGTACCTACACATATTTTTGGATGAATCAGAAGTCAAGTGTGATACCTTTTTTAATAATTTTTTTCCAAAAATATTGTAATGTTAATCTTACAATCTGGCTATTTTAATCCCATATAGCATTTCAGTAATGAAGCTCAAGCCCCAAGTACTATAATACCATCACACAGTATTGATAACGTCCAAAGAATGATGAAGGATACAAAGTAAGCGAAGCGTGCAAAACGGTAGTAATTATATGTTTCTAATGTACACACACACTGCTAGTAAGCTAATAATGAACATATAACTTCACGCCTTTTGTTACCCGAAGGTGTAGGCAGCGGCTGTTAAGCCTCGTCTCGCCGTTATGTTTACGTCCCAAATGGAATAGGTGGCGAACCTATTGCCATACCGGGCACAAAGTTTGTCAGTCATCGGTATTTATCACACATAACTTCCGAAAACAATTTCGAAAACTCATTGGTGTGAGCCAGTGTCTGGAATCGAACTCCGGACCTCTGGATCAGAGGCCGTGCGCTCGCCCACTGCGCCACCGAGACATTGATGATAATGAAATTCAAATTAAACTTTAAAAAAATTATAAAATTGCACTTTTACAATTAAAATGATATTTTTCCTTAACCTACCATTCAACTGTGTTAATTAACACAGTTTAAAATCGGACATGATTACATTAATTTCAGACCAGCAATCCTCAACATTCCCAGCTTAGACTCGTCGAGAAAGTAAGACCTTTGTTAAATTAATGAGTTCTAGCGAACTCCAAGCAGCAAGTGAATGCCGAAAAACAAAGCTTTTACTTGGCCATAATGTTCTGAAAATAGAGATATTGTCTTAGTTGAAACGATTCCACCGTGTTGGAAAAAATTTATGTACTCTGACTGACTCATTTTATATGTCATAACTCATACTGTGATATGAAATTAAATTAAATAATATATTATTAACACGTCGGTATAGGGATGCTTTGCATACATTCATGTTTATCATCTACGCTACGACGCTTATATTATTAATTAATTATATATCTTGAACACAATATACACAGCGACCTCTAGTTCCAAGCTAAGCAATGAGATGCTTGTGTTATGGATACTAGATAACAGATATAAATACAGATATAAATACATATATACTTTTTTTTGTAAATACATACTTATAATACATAGAAAAACACCCAGACACCACACAAATATTCATGTTTGTCACAAATATTTGTGCTCGGGTGGGAATCGAACCCCCGGCCTCATTGCTTCAGCCGGTAGTTTTACCAATGCACCACGAGGCCCGTCTATATTATCATTACATAGTATAAAACAAAGTCACTTTCCGCTGTCTGTCCCCTTAGATGCGCATATCTTCAAAACTACGCAACGGATTTAGATGCGGTTTTTTTTAATAGTTAGAAGGTAACAACGGGGTAGTTTTGATCTATAATTCATGTATAGTGTAGTAAAATAAGTGATAATTTCCAAGATTTAGAACTTTCGTCGCAAATGCTGCCTGAACCCTAAGTGATAAATCAAAACAACGTACTACATTATTATACACCTTTAAAAGGTCTACAAAAAAGTCCGCGAGGGCATAATAATATGTCTGTCTCTTAGGGATAACCCACAATGACCATTTTTATTTTTTTATTTTTACCGAAAAATATTGGCCTATTTACGAAGCGATTTTAAATATTACAGTATTAATTTTCATCCAATTAAGTGTCTTAAATAGATTCTGCATGAAATATAGATTATTCTGGCCCTTTATAGTATGCAATTTGAACAAATATTTTCGAAGATATTGCAGTATTAACATAGCGGGACAGCAGATAATACTTTTGATGCGGAACAACGTTCGCCGGGTCAGCTAGTATGAAGTATAAGACCTAAAAATACCAATAAGTCTCGCTGGTGGTTTAGCACTACGAATACTACTTCATTGTACATTCCTGAATCCCGACCCCAGCGCAAATAACTTTCCGAAAGTAAATAAGTAAAATGAATTATGAAAGTCATTTACGTTTCATCACCTACGAATATACCATCAAGAACTAATTAATAATTAAGTTTTTAATCGTGCCTAGGTATAATAATATCTACCTACACAGTCCAGTCTTAAAGGTACAAAGTTACAGTAGAAACTACTCTATTATATATTTAAAAATACCTATCTGTATCTGTTCAAATATAATTAAGAAACAGCTGTTTGTGTTTGTTGGCTTAATTTTGAAGATGTTTAATTAGTATATATACAGTACAGAATAAATATAGCCTGTTGGCTCTTCTTCATAATCTATTAGTAATTTGCCGATTAAATTCAATAAGTAATATACTATAATTCATAAAAAATCCAAATTTGAACAAAAAAAAATGCAATAAATATTTTTATATTTGTAATCATCATAATTCAAAGCCGAAAATTTTTCATAAGTTATGTGCGATAAGTAAAATTTGAATGTAAGCATTCTGGATGCCGAGTGCTCGATATTCAAACCACCAAGGCACACATATTCGTGATATTGGACAAAAACTAATCATAAGATAAAATATTCCTGATAACGGCAAAAACACCAAAAGAGCAAAGGAAAGTCATTTGCTTTAATGAAGTCTGGTTTTATGATTATTTTTCTGCCTTTTCCACGCATTTTTGCCACGACAAAAATCAAGCTAAAAATATTAGTCTTTCAGACTCTGTTCCAAAGAATCAAAAGAAAAGTATCTTATATAAATGATATCTAAGTTATTAGATGTTTATCTTATACAATTCAGGAAATATTATGTCCAACTACTAAACTTAATATTCCATTTACTTAATAGAAAATCATACCGAGCAGAATATATGACTCTTACAAATTGTAAGTCTAATGATAATAATAAATATTTATCAAGGTAATTCTTCCTCCTGGTAATTGTCTTTAACTTAAGTAAGAACTTTCCTTTAGTTCACATACCTATTACCTACATACATACAGAGCTACACGCCAATATCTTTATTTAAATATTTTTCATAGTTTAATACTAACTATAACTTAGTATTTATCTCTAAGACTTTCACGAATCACGTTCATGACACTAAAAAAACTTTTAGAACGTGAAAATGATCTCTGTAAAGAGTTCGAAACGTCGGGAAATAAATAAAATTTGTAATAAATAAACGCGAAATAATCCTTAAAGTTTTTTTAGTGTCATATATCTTAGTAAACCAATACTTTCACAGACCGCGGTAATAACATCTCATTATATAGATTTATTTTCAAATTAGAACTCTTAAAAGTGAAAAAAAGGTTTATAACATAACATAACATAACATAACATAACTTCACGCCTTTTGTTACCCGAAGGTGTAGGCAGCGGCTGTTAAGCCTCGTCTCGCCGTTATGTTTACGTCCCAAATGGAATAGGTGGCGAACCTATTGCCATACCGGGCACAAAGTTTGTCAGTCATCGATATTTATCACACATAACTTCCGAAAACTATTTCGAAAAGTCATTGGTGTGAGCCAGTGCCTGGAATCGAACCCCGGACCTCTGGATCAGAGGCCGTGCGCTCGCCCACTGCGCCACCGAGACCGACAATATACAACAATTATAACTCTTTTATAATTATAAATGTTAATTTCTTTCAACATTATATTAATCATATTTTTCAGTATAAGGTATCTAAATAGTGAAGTAAAACTTTATAGAAATCACGAATCTTACAATATTGAAGTCTCCCACTTCACACACTTCAAAACGAATTGGCGCTATAATTGTTATCCTTTGGCCTTTTACTACTACTCAATTTAATTCTAGTTTTCCAGTATTTTTTATGTTATGACGTGACAGATGGATATAGTTAATTTTACAATAATAAATAATGCGAGTTAAAATTACTTATTGGATCCGTTTTATGTTATGCAAATAAGATAAAAAAATGTTGCAGATTTACTATCTCTGGGTACTTACGGAAATTATTACAAAAAAAATACGGTTATTTTCATTTCCATTTGCTAAATTAATTTGTGTACAACAGAAAATATTTTTCGATTCGGGTTTTCGTTTAGGCACGAAACTGTAACCAACGGAACTGTAACAGGAAAAATTATAAAATAATAATAATATAAAAATCATGATCAGATTTTTACATAACATAACATAACTTCACGCCTTTGTTACCCGAAGGTGTAGGCAACGGCTGTTAAAACTCGTCTCGTCGTTATGTTTACGTCCCAAATGGAATAGGTGGCGAACCTATTGCCATACCGGGCACAAAGTTTTCAGTCATCGATATTTATCACACTTAACTTCCGAAAAGTCATTGGTGTGAGCCAGTGTCAGGATTCAAACACGGACCTCTGGATCAGAAGTAGTGTGCTCGACCACTGGACCGCCGAGACTAGTAAAAGAAATACCGTATAAAATCAATTCAAAGATATTTTTTTACACGGCTCACCACAACGCAGATATTTCTCGAGTGAGTTAGCTTTCTAAAGCCATTTATAAAATAAAATGCTTTATTAGATGGGTGATTAATTTGTAGGAACATAATATATATAGTTATAACCTTTTAAGAGATTATTTAACAAGATATTTTATTGTGACGAGAACAACTCTTAATTTTTCAAAATACAAGTATAAGATATTTTTGAGCGTATTGGTTTTATTTCTTTTGATATTTATCAGCCGATAATTTATTCTGCTTAAAATGTGGAGGATTCAAAATGTAGTATCTATCTATGAATGTTTTTTTCGGAAGTAGTTTTTATGAATCGAGGAACATTGCCACTTCCTATATTTATGTGCCAGGGCCAGCTTGTTTTTGATTATGTTTAGTCCATTTTAAAATTTATTATTAATTAATTTGTGTAGGCAGTTGTTAGATAAAGTAACTGTACACAATTTTTAAATATAATATATAAATGCGAGATTAAAAGGAGAACAAATTTCTGAAATTATAACATAAATACACGTACGGATCTCGAGTATTTTACCTGAAACATTTCCTAGGGATGTTTTAACGTTTCAGTTAATGAACTGAAAATAACGAGACCTCATTAAATGAATTTCAGCTGGTCGCTTTTACTTTATAATGTTGTTAAACGAATCCGAAGTTAAAATTTTGTTTCACAGTATCATTCAAGAAGTTACTGACCAGCACCATGTATGTATGTATTATAGGCGTGAACTACTAGCCAAAGCTCGAGTTGGCTGCATCAAAAGGCCGAAAAATCATCTTGGAGAACTGACTGAGATATGCCGCAGAAAAGGTGACCTCCATTTGAAAGGTTGCGGATACCAAGTAATAACTTGAACCAAATATCGATGATCGCTGTAATAATCAAACATGCACATGCATATAATTACATAGTCTAAAACAAAGTCACTTTCCACTGGGAATATTCCCAGTGAATTTGATTTGCTAAAATCTTTGAAACTACACAATTAATTTGGATGTGTTTTTTGAATAGATAGAGGGGTCAACAGGCGTGTGTATATTTCATGTATAATACAATAAAAATAGTAGTTAATTTTCGACATTTAGCACTTTAATTGAAAATGCTGGACCCTACGTGCAAAATCAAAACAATTTACTAGGTACATAATTTTACACCTTCAAAAGGTCTATAAAAATGTCCGCGATGGTACTTGTCTATCTCTTAGAGAATTAACCATGATTAACGCCCGAATATTGAACCGCCACTCAAATCTGACAATCAATAAAGTGCTACTTACTGTTAAAATTTCAAGTATTCTGTCTAATGTAACAGCTACTCAAACGCATAAATAGCACTTAAATATTTGAGTGACGGTTCAGTATTCGGGCGTAAAACTCTAGTTAAATCTAACCTACTTCAAGATTCCACATTTTTTAAATCATCATTTTTTAATAGTAATAGGTATCCAATAAAATAAAAATCCAATAAAAAGAGTTTAATACTTGTTCATTTGATAACTTTAAATACATATCTGGATTTTTTATGGGATAGGAGGGCAAATGAGCAGGCGTGTCACCTGATGGTAAGCAATCAATGCCGCCCATGGACACCAGCAACACATAGTGTTACTGTTGCGTTGCCGATCTTTAAGGGATCCGAGGAAAGGATGGGGAAAGGGGGTGGGCCTCCGGAAACCTCTCTCACCGAACGAAAGGCGGCATGAGCCACTTTACGTCGGTCTTCTGAGAGGTCGTGGTATTTCACCGGTCGAGCTGGCCCATTCATGCAGCAAACTGCTTGGCTCTACCACTGTTTTTCATTGAATATGACACACATTTAGATCTCCATTCTATTTGCGGCGAAGCTTACAGATAAGCAGAATTCTTTCATTGAAAATGACTCTCCTTTTTTACATTTATGTCTTTGGTGGGATTTAACAATAATAATTCTGCTAATAGATACAGATTTGTCATATTATTTGCAATCTATACTATAGTAAGGTGTTTATACGACTATATAACCACTCGGGCCAGTTGTGACACATCTTCCCGCTCTCTATTGTCGACATAAATATGACTTAACTATAATCAATTCATAGAAATCTAAACCATAAATGATTTGCAGCGATGTCGGATTGACTGGTTATATCGAGGTGTTGAGATGCTTGTATGACACCGCCACGATGGCTGTCTAGATACAGGACCAGGTGACGAACTCCATCGAGCTGAATCGAGGTGTAAGACAGGAAGATGTCATATCTCCTAAACTCTTCACCAACGCTCTAGAGGGCGTCTTCAAGACCCTGGATTGGACTGGACAGGGTATCAACGTAAATGGTGAGTACATCTCACATCTTCGGTTTGCCGACGACATCGTTGTAATGGCAGAGTCGCTGGAACAGTTAAGCGGAATGTTGCGCAGCCTAGACGAGTCCCCCAGGCGTGTCGGTTTGGGTATGAACTTGGATAAAACCAAGGTCATGTTCAATGAACATGTCGTGCCCGGACCGATAAGCGTCGAAGGGTCAGTTCTCGAAGTTGTAAACAAATACGTCTACCTAGGCCGTTTGGCCTTATCCAGTAGATAGAAATGGTAGACGAAACTTCGAGAAGGAGACCGAAAGGAGGATTTAGCTGGGTTGGGCTGCATTCGGCTATACCGCAATGTCTGAAGACCAAAGTCTTTGACCATTGCGTCTTACCGGTGATGAGCTACGGTGCCAAAACGTGGACACTCACGGTGAGGCTAGCCCACAAATTTAACTAAGGTAAAGCCAAGCAGTTCGCTGCATGAATGGGCCGGCTCGACCGGTGAAATACCACGACCTCTCAGAAGACCGACGTAAAGTGGCTCATGCCGCGTTTCGTTCGGTAACAGAGGTACCCAGAGGCCCACCCCTTTCCCCACCCTTTCCTATCCCCTATCCCTTTAAGGTTGACTGCGCAACAGTGACACTATACGTGTTGCTGGTGTCCATGGGCGGCGTTGGTTGCTTACCATCGGGTGACACGCCTGCTCGTTTGCCCTCCTATACCTTAAAAAAAGTAAAGTCGCTCAGCGAGCTATCGAGCGGGCTATGCTCGGTATATATTTGAAGGATAAACTCAGGAATGAGTATATCCGCCAGAGTATAGGGTAACCGACATAGCTCGTAGAATAAGCTCGCTGTAGTAGCAATGGGCTGGTCATATCAGGCGAAGGACCGACGGTAGATGGAGTAAGAATGTCATAGAATGAAGACCGCGTCTTGGTAAACGTAGCGTAGGACGCCCACCAGCCCGATGGTCAGACGACCTCAGAAAGGCTGCTGGAAAAGACTGGATGCGGAAGGCAGAGAATCGGATATTGTGACGCACATTGGGAGAGGCCTATCTGCATCAGTGGTCTACAATAGGCTGATGATGATGATGTTGAAATAATTTATCGGGGCATCTAAAAATAAAAACGGAAAATTCTTAGAATTCTGGATTCAAACAAAGAGTCTCTTTGATCAAATATAAATTCATGGTAAAATTTCAAGGATTAATATAACAGTATTGAACCTCGGCACGTATGAACGACTAATTTTGATTTTACTTTTGATTATCTACTAAGTCATTGTGAATACAATAATGACACCTCTACATTATTGTTTTATCATCCGCCGTCTTTATGAGTAACAAAATTATATATAAAATAGTAAATATCTTAATTACTAAATTCATTTCTCTTTTTTAGAAAAGGTATTACAGGTCGTCTATCGTATTTGTGCACTTGGTAAAAAAAAACACACGTTTATCCTTCATTATATTATTATGATTAAAAGTAATTATAAGTTTAAATTTAATCCAGAATTTAGCTTATAATCACCTAAATTTCCTTGGTGACGTTGACATATTAATTAATTGTTCAGGATTTTGATATGACTTATAATTATTACAATAATTAAATCAATAGACATGTTTTCTGAATTATAAGAACTTAATTGTTTTGGGAAGTACACAAATAGAGATTATGTCTATTTTTTATGGAAATCAGCTAGAATCCGGCCTTACTTTGTATGTTGTCAACCTATGGATGATAGATTCCTACTTCAATCAAATGGAGAAAAAGACAGACAGACAAAAAATATTAAAAAAGTTATTTTGGTGTATACCGTACCGTAAATATATGCCTAATATTAATGTAGTAGGAAGCAGTTATTTCAATATTACAAACAGACACTTAAATTTTATTTATACATAGTAGTAGAAAAACAAGTTTATGGGTATTTTTCAGATCTAGTGCTGTAGATAAAATTATTTCATCAAATTGTGTAAAGAAACTGTAGAAGCAATATTTGCGACATTTATCTTCCGACGCCAGTTTGTTTGCTGAACGTGTTATTTTCAATTCAATTTTATGATTTCAAGTTCTCCTGTTCAAATGCGATAGACATTGGTATAAGTTCCTTTGTAGTGTGAAACGTTGACAATGTAAATATTATCGGAAACGAAAGTATTAAAAAGGATTTCAAATGGGGCAATTACTTGCGTATGATTTCCATGTATATATTTGTCTATGACAGGATGTCTGCTTATTTGTAAGGTTTTTTTTAAACCACACACCACAGTCTCGGTGGTCTAGTGGTCGAGCACATAGCTTCTGATCCAGAGGTCCGGGTTTGAACCCTGACACTGGCTCACAGCAATGACTCTTCGAAATTGTTTTCGGAAGTTAAGTGTGATAAATATCGATGATTGAAAACTTTGTGCCCGGTATGGCAATAGGTTCACCACCTATTCCATATGGGACGTAAAACATAACGGCGAGACGACGAGGCTTAACAGCCGCTGCCTACATCTTCGGGTAACAAAGGCGTGAAGTTATGTTATGTTATGTTTTTTTAAATAATCATCATCAGTTAATATTCATATGAGTAGTTATATGTTTCAAATATGTTTTATCCTACTTATGTTCAGCAAATATGTTTCAATTCGTCACACTTAACACATTGTCATAAATTAGACACAATTTTGTCACCTATTGATATTTGTCTTATATGATAATAAAAAAAAACATTTTCCGAAATTTATAGGTATGTCAACTGGGTTCAAATCTAAAAGAAGCAGTGTACTGAACTACTTACTGGGCGTTAGATTCAGACAGAATCCAAGACGACTAATGAAATCGTCCTAGCTGTACTGAGTCCTTTTCTTGATTAACATATTTTTGTTTAATAATAATCATTCTGAATTCACCACTTCATTTAATGTTACAAATATATTTCCTTAAACTTTTATAAGAGCAAGCTAGTTTAAGTAAATTAATAATTTTTGTTAATAGATATATCGTATAATTTATCATTCCGTAACAGAAATACTGCTAGTATAAACAAGCTCAAATAAGATATTATGTATATTAAAGGAAAGTTCTTGAATATTTTTATTAATATATCTATTTATTATAGAGGTTTGTTATTTCATTATTAACTTTACTTAAAAAACAAATCCTTGCAGGGTAGACAGGAAGAACAGCGTCATTAGACACTATTTTTACACACTTCGCTTGCTTAACACGCATGTCGAGTTTTTAGGCTACTGGCATCACTCACTGCTAAGACACATTCAGTTTACACAAATATAATAAACGGGAATTAATACGACACGTTTAGGCAAAAATTATTTACCTTGGGTAGCTTGACGTTTGGGCCAGGTTGCACTGGCCCTGGTCACAAGCAGACTCAACTTAGTCATGCAAAGTGCATTTTTTGCATCTGTAGGTGATGATCCTTCCGATTTTGCATTGTATTTCTGAACATAATAAATATTTAATATGATAATTATGGAACAACTTATAGAAAACCTTGGAAGCAGTTGCGGTGGACAAAAAGATCTGCAGTCTGTTTTTGAAGCAGAGTTAATAAAAATACGCACTTTAGTTTACAGAGTTACTGCTAGAAAACAAGCTAGAAACTTAAACTAAGTGTAGTGTAATTGCTCAGAATGAAGTAATTTAAGTCAGTAATTAGATTCTTAGGTTGAGTTGCATCTGAAGTTGGGAATTGCAATTGCTTTGAAGTTAGATTATTAGATGTGTGCTTCTAGCTATACATGAAGATCTTGCTCTTGAATATGATCATTAAGTAATTAGTAGAAAAACTACTGCCTCAACTTTAATACAGATTTCACCTAAGTATACCTACAATGAATTACTTACCTATCTATCATTTATAATTAACCAGTAAATAGAGAATATTTAGTTAAAGATTCAGGAGAGGAACAGAACGGAAAATTTAGATCGAAAAGATCAGACAGAGAAAATTGGAAAATGATGTGGGACTCTTTTACTCGAAAGAATTACGAATCAAATTAAATATAAACTCCATTATTGCCGTAACCGTAAATGCCATAATCACTACCGGTTCAGCCGGAGGGTTTGCAGTTAAAGTGTTAAATCTCGAAAATTTTCACTTTTGCATTACTAAATCAGACATGAATTATACATACAACCCACCCCGTTGACACGCCTCTATCTATTAAAACAAACGCATGTAAATGAAATAGATGGCGCGATCTATGCCATATAAGGGACAAAATTTTTGTCAGTCATCATTATAATATACTAGCTGACTCGGCGAACTTTCTTCCGCGTCAAGAGTAATTTTTACAGCGTTGATAATTAATGTGCTAAATCCCAAAAATTACCACTCTTTCTTTACTATATCAAAACCGCATCAGCGCATTGTTAAGTTTCAAAGATCTAAGCATATAACTTAACATAAGCAAAAAATATCGAAAAGTCATTGTCTTATACCGACTATTATTGGGATCAAAGATATCTTTTCAGAAGCGAGGTGCTCGACCTCCAGACCACCGAGACGACTAACATATTTTAAATAGAATAGAAACACATAAAACTATGAAAGATCTATCAATATGAATACAAAATATCTGTTACAAGAAAATTTCTCCCCTTTTTTATTATTCATCATCTGAATTCATTACTAATATTAAAACATATAACATACAAGGAAGGAACCGGATTTCACTAATCATTCTTATATGTATAGGTACTATAGTTAATTAAAAAAATGAGGTAAATTTACGTAAAATCTTATTAACAAACAAACAGTACGGGTTATATTATCTTGGAATAATATTTTTTCGTTTAAAAAACAAACAAACAAATGTTTCCTGAGACACAAATATGTCTATAAATAACCAGATAACACTAGCTAATAACCTTATTTGATAGAAGAAGCTAAGGTACTACTTTAATGAGCGAATTTTGTTATCGTAGTAATTGGAAACTTCAACACCGCTCACTTTCAAGCAAACAGTGAGTTAAACAGTTTAAAATAAAGTAAGAAAAGGCTTCGATGGTTCGGACATGTATGTAGAATGGATGATGCAAGATCGACTAAGCAGACATGACCAAGTAGAACGTGTTTTGGAGGAAGGTGTTTAGGAGCCTTAAAAATCGACCTTCGTGCATGAAAGGAGTAATGAAAGTCAACGAAGCGAGTGAGGCGTGTAAGAATAATGCCTAATGGCGCTCTATTCTCTCTGCCTACCCCGCAAGGGATTTGGCGTGAAGTTATGTATGTATGTATGTATGTATGTGTATGTATGTATGTCGAATTGTACCGAATCTGAGTAAATTAATCTATTAGGTGAAACACGGCCACGGCTAGCTGAGTTGACAAGGCTGACAACATGTTTAATTTTCAAACATTTCCGATCGGTCCCCGTTTTTTGTCTGAAATTAAGATATTAGTAAATAGTAAGTTACCTTTTTATAGTTGTAGTTCGTTTTTATAGTATTTGTATAGATACATCTTCTTAATGCCAATGGTTTTAAATTAAAATTAGATCATTAAAAGTTTCCACTACATATTCACATTTATTATAACAAATAATTTCGAGACTCTTGCTCAAGTTAAATATATATTAAGTTACATTTTTTCACAGTTCTTCAAAACTTTTTTGCCATCATCTGAAGTGTTAGCTCGTAACTCTCCGAATGTTTTACAGCATTTTCTACTCTGAAATCGCCCATCGAATAAATGATTCAACACCGGGTTGGGCTCTTGTTACAAAATATATTCAGCAGCCTTTAACGTGCCACAAAGCTGTATAAATCCAATTTTATTCAAAAAAACTGAGGTCGAACCTTTTACACGATTATTTCACATGTTGTTATTATTTTTTTAAATTGCCTTAAAAGATGGAGCAAGTTATTTTTGAGAAATTGATATTGAAAATATCATACAATACACCAAACAGATTATTTAGCCAAAGATTTTTACGTTAAAAATTAATTTTGTTGGTCTCAGTGGCCTGGAGGATCAATCAAGAAATTGTGGGATCGAATCGTGGCTTTCTGTATGCAAATATGATCAATGATATTGTGCCTGGTGTATGGCAATAGGCATGTAAAAATTTGATCTTAACGGTGACTTAATAGCTGCTTTCTTCGCCTCCGGAGAGAAGGGTAGCAAAGAAAGGTATGAAGTTATAAAATAACTCAATTATATGTAACTTTCGAACTGATTATCAAACAGCTATTAGTACGTGCTTATATTAGACAAACCTGATAAATATAGGCTCTATTCTCTTCTATCAAGACCACAAGAGGTACTTATTACAATTTGTTCAGTGATAATGATTGTCCCTTCCCCATCACAATATGATAAATCAATATCAATATGACAGTAGACTCAGTCTCGATACGTAATTCAAACCGATATTTGAATTCTTGATCGTTTTTATTTCTCATCATCATCATCATCATTAGCCTGTTGCAGTCCACTGCTGGACATAGGCCTCTCCCAATGTGCGCCACAACATCCGATTCTCTGCCTTCCGCATCCAGTCTTTTCCAGCAGCCCTTCTGAGGTCGTCTGACCATCGGGCTGGTGGGCGTCCTACACTACGCTTACCACTACGCTTGACGGGCCTCGTGGCGCATTGGTAAAACTACCGGCTATAGCAATGAGGTCGGGGGTTCGATTCCCACCCGAGCACAAATATTTGTGACAAACATGAATATTTGTGTGGTGTCTGGGTGTTTTTCTATGTATTATAAGTATGTATTTACAAAAGAAAAGTATATATGTATTTATATCCGTTATCTAGTATCCATAACACAAGCATTTAGTTGCTTAGCTTGGAACTAGAGGGCGCTGTGTGTATTGTGTCCAAGATATTATTATTATATTATTACCAAGTCGCGGTCTCCACTCAATTGACCTTCTTGCTCCATCTACCATCGGTCCTTCGACAGATGTGACCAGCCCATTGCCACTTCAGCGAGCTTATTCTACGAGCTATGTCGGTTACTCCGGTTCTCTGTCGGATATACTCATTCCTGAGTCTATCTTTCAGAGATACTCCGAGCATTGCTCGCTCCATAGCTCGCTGAGCGACTTTAAATTTGTGGACTAGCCCCACCGTAAGTGTCCACGTTCGGCACTGTAGGTCATTACTGGTAGGACGCACTGGTCAAAGACTTTGGTCTTCAGGCATTGCGGTATAGGCGAGCCGAAAACTCGACGCAGTTTGCCGAATGCGGCCCAACCCAGCAAAATCCTCCTGTCGGCTTCCTTCTCGAAGTTTCGTCTACCTAACTGGATAGTTTGGCCTAGGTAGACGTATTTGTTTACGACTTCGAGAATTGACCCATCGACATTTATCGGTCCGGGCACGACATGTTCGTTGAACATGACCTTGGTCTTGTCCAAGTTCATGCCCAGACCGACACGTCGAGAGGATTCGTCTAGGCTGCGCAGCATTCCGCTTCACTGTTCCAGCGATTCTGCCATTACAACTATGTCGTCGGCGAACCGAAGATGCGAGATGTACTCACCATTCACGTTGATACCCTGTCCAGTCCAATCCAGTGTCTTGAAGACGTCCTCCAGAGCGTTGGTGAAGAGTTTGGGAGTTTTTATTTCTAGAGAGTATTTATTACAAATAAGTACTAATTACTTAAAAAAAATAAAGTTTAGTTAAAAAATTATTTTAATGATACTATTTAATAGTACTATTTTTAATAATATGCCCATGCGTATAGGGCAAGATTTCAGACTCTATTAGGATTCAATGTGTTCAGTAGTACGCCAGAACATCTTTAGCTATTAATCTCTTTTTAACCTACAAAAACATTTTATTTGCTGAAATTTAGTAGAACCAAAACCCTTGGATTGACATGGGTGTCAATCCAAGGGTTGGATGAAATTATTGGATGAAATTATTTCTATTCGCCGACCCATTGAATGCTGAAATAAAGTAGAGAAAATTCCTTGAACATACATACATTCGTACAACCCTTTTAGGCTTACTGATTTACTTTAAACAAACACGGATTAATTTACTTACCAATAGTTTTAATCTAACAAATAGAGTTTATCGAATTAAGGAAACATGAAAGCTTTCTATTGCAATTACGCCGCAATATTACGCCGCAATGCTTACGAACCTTTTAAAAAACCTCCTGTTATAGTTCAATAAAAAACTGCTTGAAAGATGAAGCTCTAGAGCAAGAACCTAAAATGATCCATTACACACACAGTGGTAGAGCCAAGAGCAATACGCTGCATGAATGGGAGGGCTCGACCGGTGAAATACGACGACCTCTCAGAATATTGACGCAAAGTGACTCTTGTCGCGTTTCGCTCGGTGACAGAGTCATCCGGAGGCCCAACATCTTTCTCCATCGCCTTCCCATCTCACTTCCGGTCGGCAACGCAACTGTAACACTATTTGTGTTCAGGTGTCCATGGGCGGCGTTTGTTGCTCACCATCATCATCATACCATTTTTTTTATTTCGTTTACCATTCGTCAGATCATAAGAGCTAGTTTGGCTTTGATGACGGTTATCATATTTTAAGTAACTTAGCTAAGATTAAATTGAGTTGATTAAACGAAGTACTTTGTTTGTGGTCAACAGAAATAAGTGAGAAAGTTTCATGGTCTAAACCACAGTCTTTGACCCGCTGCATATTTTCAAATTAATTATTTTTATATTTAGTTGCCATTTTGTAATTGATGTTACAAATTACATTTGGTAATTCTTTGATAGGTATCATATCACTCGGTAATTGATGTGTTGTTTCTCTAGTTAAAAGTTAGTATGGCGTTAAAAGAACCCTTTAAAGAATCTATATTCTCTAAGTACCATATGCGGTTTTATTGCATGGTTAAAAGGTAACTTTGTATGTTCACTTGCGAAAAAAATTGGTTTAGAACGCTTTCAGATATATCCGCGATAACATTGTTAATGTATGCTATTCTATGCCATTTTAAGTTAAAGAACAATAGTTAAAGATTTTTGCCGCCGTGGAAACAAACTTTGCATCAATCTCTGATGAACTTTTGATGAAAGTCTAAAAAATTTTTGACATATGCTTTCTTTATAATTATTTTCATTACATCACCCCGCTGTGGCTTAAAGCGATACATTTTTATTTTTAGTTTAAGAATTAACTTATAGGTTACGATAAATTTTAGTGAGTGTTTTCGTACATTAACTGATAATAATAATTATAATTGAACGATAGCCTTACAGACATATATCTGCCATGTTGCTACTAATGTAATAAGAGCTGTGTTCTAAATAAAACGTTTTAAAGCGACACTTATTTTTAACGTTTCGTTTATTGTACCAAACGCAAGACCCGAGAAAGTGTTGACTGAACATAAATTCACTACATTGAATATGTACAGAGTAGATTTTTTTAAGTAAGCGCCTGCAGTCCTTAGACACCTGTAACAGAGAAAGTGTAACAGTGGTGTTACCGGTTTTTGAGATGGAAGAGAAAAAGAATTTAAAGTTGGTGAACAACTGGTGTTGGACCACCAGATACTTTTGTGACACATGAGCCACTCTGCGTCCATATTCAAGGCATTCATGTAGTGCGTGGCTCTACTATAGTAGTGTATCAACCAAATTCATTAAATGTAATATTTAAACGCAATTCGGACGTACTCCCACAAATTACATAAATAATAATCCTAATAATATGGTGTTTTAGTGTGATAAACAATCCAGGTGTCCTATATCAATTAATGTAGAATTATTATAGTTTATTAAAACAACTTTTTAGGATTATATCGCGTATATTTTTAACATCAACTTTTTGATTTTTATTTCCAAAAAGTGGGTGCTCTCTGTATCAATGAAAATAGCTTTTGAACAACTACCATCCTTTTGTTCATCACTCATGAAAATGATCTCTGTAAAGAGTTCGAAACGTCGGGAAATAAATATAAATAAATAAGAAATAAACGCGATATAATCCTAAAAAGTTGTTTTAATGAGTGAGATTCGCGAAAGTCTTAGAAATAAATATTATTATAGTTTAATGTTATATTTCATTTAGTATTAATAGTGATATTATTATATACTGTAAATATTGATATTTATATTTGTTCTGAATAAATACATACTGTATGTTTTTTTCGTTTTTCAAATAAAACTCATAAGTGGATGAAAAAAACTAATTCTTTAAATCTGACAGTTTAACGTCTCAGTTAAACGCCGAAAGGAAAGACTTTACCAAGTTGAACCACGTAAACGACTTTCTAAGGGGGAGTTTAGTAGAGCGAACAACGCGTTGGTGGATTGCATAATTAACTTGGCTGAAAAAGGAGTGGAACAGTTACTGGCGGTTTATTTCTTAGACTAAACCAACATCTATATAAACAGTTGCCGTCTTATTACAAAACACAGACTAAGGAAAGAGTCAGGTTTATGACAAGTAACAAATAAAATTCTTATTACAAAATGAAGACTAACGCAAATAGGTGGTCTAAGTTTAGAAAAAAAGTTAGTCTCGCTAGACCCCTAGTTTAACGATGGTACCAACTGCTTAAACGTCAAAATTGTTTACTTTTGAGGTTAGCTTGAGTTGTTGTATTGCTCATCATTATGGAAATATTTTTTTAAATGGAAGACAATAGGACTGATTAAATTGGTTTTGAAGACTTAAAATTAATCCAAACTATCCACCGACCTCTAAAACAACAGTCTCATATGAATACGTAAATCGTTTACACGAGTAAAGTGATGACAATTTTCGCAATCAATATAGAAGATTTTGGTAAACAGATTATTAAATTAATAAGAGGATTTATCCAATGATTTTCGTGGAGACGTTATTGCCCCCGAAATCCAGGTAACATGTGCATTGCGAAGTTGGGCAGTAAGTAATAGTGTATTTAACATAATAGTTTACGATTGTATTCCTTTATAAACATACTGTTGGAGCACGAATCAACGGCGACATAAGTGACGCGATACTCGCTCAACCTATCCGCGCGTTACACTTGGTGTCTTCGACCACACAACGACCATTTTGTTTTGTATTCAGATATCTCCCGTTCAAAATTAACGTCAATTGAAACACCTTTTCTTTTTAATCGCTAATAAAATAATAATAATCAAGACCAAGTAGAAGCGTTTTATTTCAGCGAGAGCACGCAGTAGCTATCAAGGAACATCTGGACCTTCGAGACGGATCAACATAATAAGGCTGTCGACCTGTGGGTAAAACGTGAACAATTTGGCGCTCATGCAGATACTCAAACCATTGAGTATCAACAAATATACACAACTTGGAGCTTGCAATAGGCTGGAGGCTGACATTCGAAAGCATTGCGCATAATTCTCTTTCGCTTGGTGCCTATCCATACCTATCAAGTCTTATAATTATCCATTCCTATAACTCCTATCTTCCGCTTAACGGCTTCCTAGTTCCTACTTCTTCGCCGCTTTGTAAATCAGTGTAGTGTAGTGTCTGTTGGTTGGGATCGCTTAAAACCGTGAGTAAACTCAGTTTCTTTCGCAACACACCACAATGACGGAATTATCTAGTAAGGCTAGGTCTAAATCCCCTGTCAACATCGTTCAGGGCGATGAAGCTACAATTCAACTGTTTAAAGATTTGATTCGAAAAAGAGGAACCGTTAAAAGTCGTTTAACTAGGTTTTCAAACCATTTAAACACTTTGAACAGTGGCAGTTTAGTTTCTAATATATCAAAAACCGATTTAAAATTACGTATACAAAATGCTAAAGGTATTTTTTCCGAATTTAACGAACTACAATCAAAAATAGAAGAATTAGTTCACGATACTGATTTGGAAGAACAGTTCAATCAACGTGATTTATTTGAAAGTTCCTACTATAACATAGTAGCTCAAGCTGAGTGTCTGTTGAATAGCGAAGAAGTTGATGAAGGTTCTAGTGCTAATTATTCAATAAATAATTCAGTAAAATTGCCAACAATAACCCTCCCTTCATTTGATGGCTCATGTCAACACTGGCTTGAGTTTCGAGACACATTTATGTCATTAATACACGAGTCTAAGCAACTTTCAAATATACAAAAGTTTCATTACCTTAAATCATCATTAAGGGGCAGTGCCGCGTTAGTAATCGAACAATTAGAATTCTCTTCAGATAACTACAACATTGCATTAGAGCTACTTCAGAACAGATACAACAATAACAGCTTATTAATACATAATCACGTCAAGGCACTATTTACAATACAAAAAATAACAAAGGAGTCGCCCATTCTATTACGTAAACTCATCGATTCTATTTTAAAAAACTTACGCGCTTTAAAATTATTAGGTGAACCCACAGAGTCATGGGACACACTGATTAATTATATCATTGTTTCTAAACTCGATGAGATTACTGAAAGAGAATGGGAACAATATAAAACAAATATTTTAAAAATTGGAAATGATTCTAAAAGGAAATCAAAGGTTGATGATTTATTAGGGTTTTTAAAATCGCGCGCGGATATGTTAGACACATTGAATTTAAATCAAAATAAACCAGCTGTACACAGTAACAAATTCAATAATAAAATACATTGTAACATTTCTATTAATAAGAACGAGAAGGTGTCCTCTCGTAACAGACAATGTATTATGTGTAACTCTAATCACCCGATTTATGCGTGTCAACAATTTTTAAACGCGGCTATCAAAGATAGGCTCGGATTTGTACAAAGGAAAAAATTATGTGAAAATTGTTTGCGACCCAACCACTCGATCGATGACTGTAGGTTCGGTCCCTGTAGAACGTGCAATCAAAGGCATAATACATTGTTACATTTCGATAACATTGTTCCGGATAAATCATTAGCGAGCGTGTCAACAAACGTTTGTCAATTACAAAGCAGTGTCGGTACACGCGCACCGAATATCGTTTCGCAGCCGAGCGTTGAGGCAGGTTATAGCAACGCAGCTATAGATACTGTAGTCATAAACAGTAGTATTCAGTCGCTTCAACGCTCGCCAGACTCGCAACCGGTATTGTTATCTACGGCGCTGATTGAGATCGAGGATAGGTACAATAACATTCACGTCGTACGTGCCCTCCTTGACAACGGAAGTCAGCGTTGTTTAATAACAAATTCTTTATGTAGAAAACTACAACTAGCTACAATACAGTCCACTCACGAGATTAGAGGTGTAGGTAATGCAGTTACGCAATCAACACAAATCTGTGACGTAGTAATAAGATCACGAACCAATACGACCTATATAAAGCGCATCAGGTGTATTGTCTTACCTAATATTACGTCATCAATGCCTACATTTTCGATAAAGCGCGATCAGTTTATTATATCTAATAAATATCAATTAGCAGATCCCTCATACTTCGACACGCAACCCATAGATATCCTATTAGGCGCTGATATCTTTTGGGAACTTCTTAGTAATGATAGGGTGCGCTTACGCAATGGACCTTTCTTAATAGATACAAAATTGGGATGGATAATATCGGGACCTGTCCACTATAAGGCGCACGGAGACAGTATTGTCCATTGTAATTTCATACAGTCTTTAGATACACAGCTTCGACGGTTCTTGGAACTAGAAGAAGTACCTAAAACTTGTGACACGCGCACAGAGGAACAGAAGGCCTGCGAGAAACATTTCGTCGAAAATACAATACGCGATAGCGACGGAAGGTTTATCGTAAGTATACCATTCAAGGAATTCCCTCAAGTTTTAGGAACCAGTAAAGAACAAGCTGAACGTAGATTTTACGCTTTAGAAAAGCGATTACAACGCGATCCTACTTATAAACAATTATATTGTGAATTTATGCGCGATTATCACAATTCAGGTCATATGTCACTTGTACAGAGCTATACGAACCCGCATTATTTTATGCCGCATCACGGTGTTTACAGAGATCATAGTACCACTACAAAGCTGCGTGTGGTGTTCGACGCAAGCGCACCCACGTCGAGCGGTAAGTCTTTAAACGACATTCAGCTCGTCGGGCCTGCTATTCAAGGAGACCTCTTTTCAATATTGCTTCGTTTTAGACAATACAGGTACATAGCATGTGGTGACGTACAGCAAATGTTTCGTCAAGCGCTCGTAAGACCTGAACTTCGTGACCTTCAGATGATACTCTGGCGTGAAGATCCCTCTCTTCCATTAAGCGCTTATCGCCTCAATACCATCACGTACGGAACAGCCTCAGCACCATTCCTAAGCGTTAGATGCCTGAGACAATTGGCTGACGAATGTGATGATATTGATGTAAAACAATCTATATACAACGATATATACGTAGACGATTTTATATCCGGCCGAGATAATAAACACGATTTACTGCAGTTGTGTAACAGTGTATCAGATGTTTTACAGGGTGGATGTTTTCCATTGCGAAAGTGGATTTTTAATTTTGAATGCGATAGTTCACAAAGTTCATTGGACTTCTCAAAGTCATTAGCGCTTACTGAGAGTAGTCACAGTAAAACCTTAGGTTTAAATTGGTATAATTTAGCAGATGAATTATATTATAGTACTCAATTTAACAGCAATAACGAAACAATTTCTAAACGTCTAATATTATCATCTATCTCGCAAGTCTATGACCCTCTGGGGCTACTAAGTCCTGTTGTAATGATTGTTAAGGTAATCTTACAAAGACTATGGTTGTTAAATTTAGATTGGGACGAACCAGTCCCAGAAGAAATCGTTAGAATTTGGGGTATTTTTGTAGGTAATCTGGTACTACTTAATTCATTACGTATACCGCGACACGTCGTACCCTACGAGTATAGCTATGTAGAATTGCATATATTTACCGATGCCTCACAAACCGCTTACGGTACATGTATCTATATACGTACTGTAAGTATTAACTCAGAGGTTTCAGTCCGATTATTATGTTCTAAGGGTAAAGTGGCACCGCTTAAACCTGTCAGTATTCCGCGGCTGGAACTATGTGGAGCATTGTTGGGAGCTAGATTATTTCAAAGGGTACGTGAGTCGCTTCGTTGTGAGTTCAAGTCGGTATTCTTTTGGTCAGACTCAACCATAGTGCTGGGATGGCTTCGAATGGTTCCTAGCCTTCTTCAAACATTTGTTCAGAATCGGGTCGCGGAAATACAAGAGATCACTAACGCTACGGCTTGGCGTCATGTTAAGGGCAGGGATAACCCAGCCGATCTAGTATCACGAGGCGTCAATTTAAATGATCTAATCTCTTGTGATTTGTGGTGGTATGGACCACAATTTCTACATGATGTTACATTCGAAGGCAGTACCTGCGCATCCTCCGAGGTAGACGCCGGGCAGTCCGAATTACCTGAATTAAAGGGCCGTTTAACGCATACGTTCGTTTGTGACCGAGGTACTAATAATTCATTTTTTCCCTTTTACAAATTTTCAAAATATAATAGAATTAAACGTTCATGTGCATATTTACTCAGATTTATTTTCAATGTGCGTAACAGAAACAATAAACGTTTCGGCGATTTGAATGTAAGTGAATTAAAGGAAGCGGAATTAGTTTTAGCTAAATTTAGTCAAATGGAATCATTTCCAAACGAATACAAATCATTAAATAACAACGGTAACCGTATATGTAAACATAATTTATCCAAGCTTAATTTATTTATTGATAAGAAGGGGCTAATTCGTGTTGGAGGCCGTTTAGGTAACTCTAAATGCTTTCCATATGATAAAAAATTTCCTATTTTACTTTCCAGCACACATCCCTTTACAATAATGCTGTTTCGTTATCAGCATGTAAAGATGCTGCATGCTGGCCCTCAGTCACTACTTTACGATTTGAGAAATACCTGGTGGCCACTGAGAGGCAGAAATCTTTCTAGGAAGACGGTGCACAATTGTGTCACGTGCACTCGTTTCAGGGGTAAAACATACTCTCCTCTTATGGGGAATTTACCTGTCGAAAGAATCACTGCTAGTTTCCCGTTTTATCATTGTGGTGTGGATTACGCAGGCCCGGTGTACATTTTGAGCCGCAAAGGAAGGGGTGCCAAAACATGTAAGGCTTATATTTGTTTATTTGTTTGCTTTGCGACGCGCGCAATCCACCTAGAACTAGTCACTGATTTAACTTCTGAAGCATATTTAATGGCACTTAAGCGTTTTATTTCCCGCCGTGGGAAACCACATCAAATATTTTCCGACAACGGAAAGAACTTTGTTGGTTTAAATAATGATTTTCAATTATTTTTACAAAATTGTTCCTCGGATATAATCGAGTACGCAGTTACCGAGGAAATTAAATTTAAATTCATACCTCCGTATGCACCTCATTTTGGTGGTTTGTGGGAGGCTGGGGTTAAGTCAAGTAAGCACCATCTTCTAAGAGTGATAGGCAATACACACCTGACCTACGAAGAGTTCAGCACTGTACTTACACAGGTTGAGGCAATTCTCAATTCACGACCTCTAACACCTATGTCTTCCGACCCACAAGACCTTCTTCCCCTCAGTCCTGGACATTTCCTCATAGGCCGTCCGATTACTGCGCCACTATGTGCTGACCCAAGTGAAACTGCAGACGATATAAATCGACTACCACGTTTTCAACGAGTCGAACAGATAAGGGTGCATTTCTGGAGTCGCTGGAGTAAGGAGTTTATATCTGAGATGCAGGTTCGAGGCAAATGGAGACACAAAACCGAAGATTTACAGCCAAATACGATGGTCATAATCAAAGAAGATTCGTCACCCCCTTTGAAATGGCATCTGGGACGCATTATTACTACTCACCCTGGCAAGGATGGCGTTTCTAGAGTGGCAGATGTACGCACAGAACGAGGAATAATACGACGAGCATTCTCCAGACTCTGTCCGCTGTATCTTTGGAAGTAACTTCTTCCAAGGCCGGGGGTATGTTGGAGCACGAATCAACGGCGACATAAGTGACGCGATACTCGCTCAACCTATCCGCGCGTTACACTTGGTGTCTTCGACCACACAACGACCATTTTGTTTTGTATTCAGATATCTCCCGTTCAAAATTAACGTCAATTGAAACACCTTTTCTTTTTAATCGCTAATAAAATAATAATAATCAAGACCAAGTAGAAGCGTTTTATTTCAGCGAGAGCACGCAGTAGCTATCAAGGAACACATACATAGCATAACTTCGCCTCTTTTTCTACCCAAAGGTGTAGGCAGTGGCTGTTAAGCCTGAACTCGCCTTTATGTTTACGTCCCAAATAGAATAGGTGGCAAACCAATTGCCATATCTAGCACAAAGTTTTAAGTCATCGATATTTATCGATATTTAATAACATTCGAAATTAATCAATTTCGAAAAATCATTGGTGTGAGGCAGGAATGGAACCCGCGCCCTCTGGATTCAGAAACCATGTGCTCGACCATTGGACCACCAAGACTATATATTCTTACAATAACTAGTGAATTTATTTTTATAGGTTCATAACATTTCCATTGATAAGAAGGAAGGCTTGTTTCCAGCAGAAGATGACAATGTTGGTGGCCAAATCTAGTGGTCTTGAAAGAATACCACCCATTGTAACCAATACTGTACATGGAAATATTAAAAAAAAAACAATCAATTCCAAATTACTTTTAATATGTCTTAAAATGGTATCATTAATTATAATAACTCATTTAATATTAATGGATAAGTTGATGGCAGCGGAAATCTGTAAGCAAAACATGTTAGTAATTATTATTATCCTTTGATGCTGATAGGATAAAAAAATAAAGTTAAAAAGAACATTTTAATTATTAACACATATGTATTGTTTAGTTGACCTTTTTTCTATAATTAAATTTATCTTATTGTCTAGGTAGCAAATCTTAATTTTTAATTTATAGTGACTATTTTAATATCATATGAGTGTTCAACTTTCAACAACTATAACTATTAGATAGCAATATTGAATACAAAAAGAAAACCTCTTTAACGGAATATCTTTTAGTATCTTTCCTGTAAATTTAAATAAAAAATACTTTTAGTAATAAAATACAATATTTATATATAAATAAACATCATAAGAAACCACATGTATTAAGTATAAGAATATTTTATATACATATTTTTGTGAATAGAAGTACTACTGATATTCTGCATTGTTAAGAAAAGAATTTAGGTTTGTTTCACTGTGCTGAAGTAATCATTTGTAAAATATAGAATATTTTATTAAATTGAAAATACATTTTATAAGACATTTTTTATCCTGTTGCACCAATAAAATTAAAAATAATATTACAATATTAAATCAATTAAAATATTGTTTTTATCACTAAACTTTTTTCTCAATTCTTGGTTATTTTCTATGTCAACGGGTGTTTCTGAACTACATACAGTTCGGTTCACTGACATCAACATCTGGACCATTATAAATCTATAGCAAAATAATATTAAGCACATACTTTACTATAGTAAAAGAATTCATATCATTAAGTTATTATGTACTGTTGCAACCCGAAGAACTTAAATCATTGTCTGCACGGCATCACTGTCAAAGTTAACACCACAATACCATAATCACGAGGACAGATTTTAATTACTGCTTGGTCCTGTGAAGGTGATGGTGGGTTTTCACTACCAGCTCTCTGAATCTCTAGTTGCGAAAAGATGATCGCCTTTTCCAAGCCAATTTAAGTTCACTTTCTTAACTTGTGTTCCCTGTTAGTATGTATAATCTAGAAATTTAACATCATATAAAATTGCTTAATTAGTGCAAATTATAGACAGCAAATTGTACTTACTTATTTAAAATACTCTCATTCTTTTTGTTTCTCCAAAGTTTTATTAGAGATTAAGAATTTATATTCTACTATATGTTTCGACTCGGAAATCAGCTGGCGTTATATTTCCTGTCAAGATATATTTCAGGACTCCAGTTTTATCACTTTGTATCTTTTATTGATCCATTTTAAAATATAAAAGCTATATCTATGAATTTAAAACGACCTAATGACAAGAAGTAGTCAAAGATACTGAATGCTTGCGTGGCGTCCAGTTCACACACTTATTGCATCATTTTACAAATATATTACAATTGTTATTTACATTCTGGGACAATAAATTGCTTTATCAAGGCTTCTTTCGTTATTGGCAAATTGGAGACCACTGGACCACCGCCAGGTTATACCTTTCAAAAATGAACGATAAGACCGAATTACATTCAAATCAATGAATCATTGTGTACTCTACTCTGTGACTGGAGATGCCAAACTTAGTACAATCAAGAATTGGTATAGTTTGCGATTTGTAATGAGGAGGAGTACTAACCATTTGATATCGAATCAGACCACGATCTTATAAACCAGCCTAACTAGCTGTTTTAGTACATCGTTTTGTGATAAGACGGTTGAAGTTTTTACATTCAATAATGTGATTTAAGTTAAATAACGGAGGTTTTTCTACTTTACTTTATTACAACGACTAGCAATTGTACGTGCTCTGACAGTTAACTACATACTGCTATAGGCCATATTTAAGAAAAGTTTAGCTTGAGAAATCCTCCATCCATCCTACGTTTAAGAGTGACATAGGTAAATTATATTTGTTAAAATCACCACGGGATCCAAAGTTGATCTAATTTTATTTCTAGTAATTATAAATGTGAAAAAATTGGTGTAACATTTCTTCATTAATAGTTGATTTAAATTTGCCGCGCTTAACAATACCATTATGTTTCCAGATTACACGATACACAAAACTAAATAAGTGGATTAACTTGTTTTTGGATTAATTTAGATGATTATATTAAAATGAAGGTTTTAAAGATCACAGTAAAAAAGTTATAAGGTATTATTATATAATATTATTGTTATAAGGATTTAGATTGCAGACGATGAGGAAGAATTAACATAAATTGTAATTTCTTTGTTTCACAGAGCAACGCCGAATTTATTAATTTCCTAATAGAGGAATAAATATAAAAATCTCATATACATATCTTCACGCCAGCTTTTTCATTGAATAGGAGGGCAAACAAGCAAGCGGGTCACTTGATGGTAAGTAACTTCTCACCTCCAATGAACATCGTGGTGCTTTGCCGTCCTTTGAGGGAGTAGAAGGGCAAACGAAGGGGAAAGGGGATCGGGCCTCCGAATGCCTCTCTCACCGAACAAAACGTGGTACAAGCAACTTCACACCGATATTTTTTCTACGAGTCTTTGATAGTATTGTTTGAAAACCACTTTTGTAAAGGATCTCTAATGTTCTCTAAAAAAATTTATCTCTTTTTATTGAAAAATATAAGTAGTTTGAATAATAGCTGATCGTGATCTATTAAAAATAATTGGTAGTTGAAGATGTTCAGTAATGGGAAGTTATTGTTCGCAATACAAAATCTACTCGTATTTGAAGCATCGGAAACCCGTTCGCGATATGAACAATAGTAGACAATAGTGCGATGAGTACTTATTGTACGGTAAGTTAAAATTGATATTAATTATTTGTATAGAGTTTGAATCTGCCAAATATTTGTTGGCTAAATTATCTAAGATATTTACGCTTATATTATAAGCTGTACTGATATTATAAAACTGATGTTTGTTTGTTTATTTGCGCACTAATATCGGAAATCAGTTTTAACTTTGAATTGAAATATTATTTATTTTATCTATCACATCCTTTAGGCTGTGAATAAAGCACTTAACTTTTTAATGGAAAAGTATAAATACTAACTAATTTTTAATTCAATAATAAATTTTAGAGCGAAAGCAGCCTTTAGTAAAGGCTGCGCTCAGAAAGTGTGTAGCTCTATCTTCTGGTAAAATATATTGAATCAAATTAGTTATTTCCATACTTCACTTAAGACAAACATACAAATAAACTTTATTTCTTCAGACGATGACAAAGATAAGCCCTATCATATATCAAAAGAACTTGTTATTTCTGAATGCATAAAATTAACTTATATAAAAGTTGAGGTCATTTAAAGTTATTTGATTAAACTGCAGGAAGTTGTGAGATTGCCCCTTCTGATTTATTTTGCTGAGGCTTGTTTACCTCAATCTGAACTCACGTATCCAGTAATATGAAATACGGGTTGCCATAAAACGTTTATATAACGAATACGTTTTCCCCAATGTGGTCGGATAATGTTATGACCCCAATTTTGAATTATTTTATTCACCCCAATTACATAATGATTTAATATCAACTATATGAATAAAAATTTTTATATAAAATGATATGATATAAAGTAGATACCCAAAACTGAACATGTTGCATTTAATATTGTTTTGTTTATAGATAGCGGTATTTTCAGAACAAATAAATAATATTAATTTCGGATATTTAAGGCAATTTTAATATCTAATATTTTAATATCAATAACGTTTATTTTTTTTATATGTACACTTTGATTCTATCGATCGGATTGCATCACGATTATTTGTGAATATGGCGGCTGCAAAGCATTCGAAAAATTATGACAATTATAAAATTTATAAAGAGCTAAAAAAGAGCGTGCTTAATAAATTTACATACCTACTTACATAATACGAAGAAAGTACCGTAAAAATACGACTTTTTTCTGCAGTTCAGGATATTTTAAATGGTAAAAATGTAATATTCTTTAAATCGATTGCTATTTAAAATGAAATAAATTCACAAAGTAAAAAACGATATGAAACAAAAAATATTGTATAGCACATCGAAAGAATAATAATAAGAAATATCTTGGATATAATACACACAGCGACCTCTAATTCCAAGCTAAGCAACTAAATGCTTGTGTTATGGATACTAGATAACGGATAATAATACATATATACTTTTCTTTTGTAAATACATACTTATAATACATAGAAAAAGCCCCAGACGCCACACAAATATTCACGTTTGTCACAAATATTTGTGCTCGGGTGGGAATCGAACCCCCGACCTCATTGCTGCAGCCGGATGTTTTTACCAATGCGCTACGAGGCCCGTCATAAAAAAATAAAAAAAATTAGCTACATCTAAAAACAATGGGCACATCTGTTAGTTTTTAGGAATCTTCCCCAACATTTTCCTAGATAAAATATGATGTGGACATGAGGGACGACGTCATATAAATCTTCGTTAACTTACACCCCACGTTTCTTCTGCAAATGGATGTCATTACTCACGTGTTAACTTTTGATAAGTTCAGGTCATTTGGACCACTTTAGTAGTCCGTTTCATATTCCTTTTATTACGAATGTGTCCATACTTATTTTTCAGCTGTGCTTTCACACCCTTAATATTGGTAAGTGTAGGCAGAAACATGCATCACCAAGACAGATAATTTTCTTATCTCAAAGGCGGGGTTCTATTTCTCATTCTAAATA
Organism: Euproctis similis; assembly: GCA_905147225.2. Taxonomy (NCBI): domain Eukaryota; kingdom Metazoa; phylum Arthropoda; class Insecta; order Lepidoptera; family Erebidae; genus Euproctis; species Euproctis similis. The sequence goes on from LR990108.1 coordinate 5,096,653, forward strand.
TTTAGCAATGTGATAGCCTAAAGGTAAAATAGTCTCTGAAATGTAAAAAAGTTAGTTTATTGATCTACCCATTCATTTATGGGTTTATGGGTTTCTTTAACATGAAATAGAACAATATTACCATTAATCATTTTATAGTAAATTAATTCTGTTAGATGAGAAGTTTTGGACAGTTATAAACTTGCCACTAAGTCTTATAATCGTTGTGGATCTCCTGTTGGCTTATCTGTCATTAAGAATACCACGTGAAGGTGGATAAGACTTCTTCGATCGTTTCTAATAGGCATTTGCGTATTTCTAGTGGCAATATGATAATGTCCAATTTATCAACAGTAAATGATATTGGCCAGAATTCTGTTCGAATCCTGTATCACACCATTTTTCTTTTAAATTCTGTATGATTGAATACCGATCACTGACAAAATTGTACAGATATATTGAAATAGATTCCGCCACTTATTTCATTTGGGACATTTACATACATACATAACTTCACGCCAAATCCCTTGCGGGGTAGGCAGAGAGATTCTTACACACCTCACTCACTTCGTTGACTTTCATAACTCTTTTCATGCACGCGCGTCGATTTTTGAGGCTTCTAATATCACCTTCCTGCAGAACACATCCATCTGCATTTGCATTGTATATCTGCTTAGTCAATCTTGCATCATCCATCCTTTCTACATGTCCGAACCATCGGAGCATGCCCTTTCTTACTTTTACACCGACACTCTCTTTCAATCCGAATTCCTTCCTTATAACCATGTTTTCCACGCGGTTAGCGAGGGTCACTGCGCAGATTTTGCGCAATGCCCTCATTTCGAGCGCGTTTATCCTATTTTCATGCACACTCTGCCAATGTACTTATGTAAATACGTAGCTGTTGTTGCAATTGACTTGGTTTTTTATGGTCTAGGGGGGCAAACGAGCAGGCATGTCACCTGATGGTGAGCAGCAAACGCCGCCCATAGACACCTGAACTAACATAGTGTTACAGTTGCATTGCCGACGCTTACAATGGGATATGAAAGGCATCGGAAGTGGGATGGGAAGAGATGGAAGAAAGGAGTTGCGCCTCCGGATACCTTTCTCACCGAGCGAAACGCGGCAAGAGACACTTTACGTCGATACTCTGAGAGGTCATGGTACTTCACCGGCCGAGCGGGCAAATTCGTGCAGCGAGCTGCCTGGTAAATTGGTGTGAATTAAGTATGTGTAAGTCTGAAAAATCAACTCATATTTATGTGATGTTTCTAATAAATATGAGTTGATACATACACAGGAGTTTATAGTCAAAAATATATTTTATGTAAAATAAATAAGAAACAATTCTTTACTCTTTGTTTTGTAGTACATGTTTAATACAACTGCTTTAACAAAGAAACTGCACACTTAACTAAATCTTTAAGAAGAATCCCGTTCCTCCTCCCGCACTCAGAATACTCTTCGAATAAATGTTTCTTAGCCTTGTTACCGGTCGGAGTGTCGCTCAATATAGTTGAAAGCCTCCTAAAACTTCTGTATCAATCTACAATTATGTTAAGAGACATCTTAAAATTGCCTAGAATTTGCTTAGTAAAATCTTTTATACCTTAATATCAGCTTTTTTATGAAAGCGGGAGCAAAAAGCAAATGGGTTACATAGTATTAAGCAAATAGTGCTTAACTTGAAACGATAAACGGAGTATAGAAGAAAAGGTGGACTTCTGGTTTTCTCTCTCAGCGATCGAAACAAGACTCTATACGCTTTTCAACAATTTTCTGTGTGATCGTCTTATTTCACCCGTGGAGCCTCATTACATCATTCACGCCGCGAAATTCGTGGTTCTACAACGAAATTCTTTAGTAGTGGTCTATTACACTCGCCGGATTTGACATAATATATCTTGAATAGTTAGTTCAAACGTTAAAAAGTCATATGCTTTAACTTCAATAAACCTTTCCTACACTTGAAAGAGCTAGTTATTAGACTTAGTAAAATAACTGAAGCGGAATTCAGTCACTGAGTTATAAAATATGATTTGGCACGCCAATGACTATCCTTGTTTTAATTTTCCTCAAAACTCTTAAAGAATTTTTCCAATTCTGCACGAACAATATAATTATATTCTTAGGTATCTTTAAATTCTTTGCCGAGACTTTTATTCGACTGAGACAACAAATAGGTACATGGTACATTATTCTAGATTTATAGTAAGTATAGCTTACGTTATTTACATAGCTTTCAGCTCTTAATCCACTTACAGATTTACATTTCAATAATATTAAACCTGTCTAACACCCAGCCTACGTCTGTCAGGTGACGTCATAGTGTTATTGACATACGATGGAAGCATTCCTCGCACCATCAACTGCATACTGCCATTAGATATGGTATGATTTATAGTGTTCAGTATGTAATAGTATTATGATTGATAGAACTTTCAATAATTTATTGAAGAAATGGTTTTTCCTCGATCGAATGAATTCAGTTAGTTTTTTAGTACCGCCAATAGAGACGCCATATTCCCAGTCTCCACATACTCGTTGCATAACATGCTTGCTATATATACTAAAAAAATGGGGATAATATGCACCTTGTTGTACTACTCCTTCTTTAAAGGAGAATGGAGAGTGTGCGGTTGATTATCAGAGTATAATGACTGAAGTTGGCCGGAATGAGCCTGTCAGGGACACATTTGGACACATGTTACATATGAGATGTTAAATTCGTTGTACTTCTTAATTATCGGTCTTACATTAAGAATTTTTTTCACACTTCCGACCTGCTCCTGTATTTTTAGCGGTTGTTTGTTATGTGCAGGAGAATTTTGCTACCATGGGATATGAGTTTTAGGCTCAAACTATCGGGATACGAGGCGAACGTTCTTGGATATCAGATTGGATTGCAGTTTGGAATTTGTGGGATATGAGTTTTAGGCTCAGACTATCGAGATACGAGGCGAACGTTCTTGGATATCAGATTGGATTGCAGTTTGGAATTTGTGGGATATGAGTTTTAGGCTCAGACTATCGAGATACGGGCAAACGTTCTTGGATATCAGATGGGATTGCAGTTTGGAATTTGTGGGATATGAGTTTTAGGCTCAGACTATCGGGATACAAGGCGAACGTTCTTGGATATCAGATTGGATTGCAGTTTGGAATTTGCAGGAATGGGTCTCTATTTCCAAGCTGATATTCGACAGAGGAAACAGTTCTTGTCTTTTCGACATTTCTTTTGACCTCTATCCAAATTCGAGAGTACCTTTTCCTAACGTGACAGGATTGAAGACCCTTCTTTTTATACTCTTTGTAGTTAAAAATTAGCTTAGCTTAGCACGATTTGGTCTGTTTTCCTTTGATCCACTATCATTCTTGTATACTTTGATGAAGTTTAGCGCTGCATTAGCCTAAGTATTTAGATGGTTCCAGCATGAATCTGCGTCGTTATTTACAGAAAATAGGGATTCTGAGAGCTTCTTTTCCACAACAGTGTGTAAGTGAGAAATCTTTGGAGGGTCAAGAGATTGGAATTTGTCTGCATTTTTAGAACTTTTTGCTTATTGCAAATACCGAATTAAAATTAAAATTTATTCACGAATTATAACCGAAAATTAAAAATATTAAAATTAAATTATTAAAAAATAAATAAATTATTAATAAAATTAAAAAGTTAAACTAAAAAAGGAAACGCGTTTATAACAGATTCATTAAAATAACAAAAATAACACAGCAATAATTAATTAGGAGCCAATCAGTCCGACAAAATTGTTTCACTGTAAAATGTATGTAAGTTATTTTACTTTTATTTAAATTGACTTTTAAATATCTTGTGTGGTACAAAATTGGATCAATTTCTTGTGATCGCATGATTCTTGTAGCGACATCTATCGACTATATAGAGTTACATGCAAGCATGCAGTACTATAAATATTCACAGAGATATGTCTTATCTATAAACCCACTTGCATTTTGCAAGACTACTTTAATTAAGAATAAATGTACTGCGTATAGTTATTTTATTTTCTTATTATAGTTTTCACATATTATAATGATATACGCATTATATCACTCATCAATATCCGTTACCTAGTTTCAAAAATCTAAGCATATAACGGGGACAGACAGTGGAAAGCAATTTATTTAATATTATGATATTAGAATGACGAAAACTAATTTATTGACCCCTTTTTAACATTTGTTTTTGTTTTTTCAATGAACTTTAAAAAAAAAACTGTAATCTAATTAAACTATGTGCCGGTGTTTAGCACCCAGTTTCTAAATCAAGAAGTATTATGTTCGAATCTAGGCTTAAACCAAACACTATTTCGAAGTTATGTGTATGTATGGCGCGATGTATGGCAACAAATTTTGTCGCTACGTTTAATACCAGAAAATTATTCCGGCTTGTTGATGGTTCTACTGCCAATCAAAATTTTGGCGATTTCTATTTGCTTCATGCAGATATGAATGAATGAATGGTTCTTTCGAAATTCTGAGGTTAATAATAAAAAATCCGAAAAAGTTATTTAATATTCAATACAATTGTGAATTGCCCAACCAATCAATCAATTGTAATAAATAATCGTATACTTATAATAATCGTAATAAATATTTAAAGCCAAATGTAATTTTTACATCATCATCATCATTAGCCTACTGCAGTCCACTGCTGGACATAGGCCTCTCCCAATTTGCGCCACAACATCCGACTCTCTGCCTTCCCCATCCAGTCTTTTCCAGCAGCCTTTCTGAGGTCTCTGACCATCGGGCTGGTGGGCGTCCTGCACTACGCTTACCAAGTCGCGGTCTCCACTCAATGACCTTCTTGCTCCATCTACCCTCGGTCCTTCGGCAGATTTGACCAGCCACTTCAGCAAGCTTATTCTACTACTACTACATGAATAACTAATAATACTACTAATTTTTACATGACTTCAGCTATAAGACTTTACGCTTAAACCATTATTTTAATATCATCGTCTCAGTGGCGCAGTGGCTAGCACCCGGCTTCTGATTCAAGAAGTAGTGAGTTCAAATCCTGGCACACACCAATGACTTTTCGAAATTTTCGGAAGTTACGTGTGATAAATATCGATGACTGACATATTTGTGCCCGGTATGGCAATAGGTTCGCAACCTATTGCTAATCGCATTTGGGGCGTAAACATAACGGCGAGACGAGGCTTAGCAGCCGCTGCCTACACCTTTGGGTAGAAAAAGGCGTGAAGTTATGTTATGTTATAGTCATAATGTTAGTATTTTCTATATATTAAGCTTATTCTTTATATTAGTTATGTTTAAACTTTCATAATTTAGATTAAATTCCTAATGTAAAAGTTTTGTACATCCCTGGCCAATGCTACAGAATAAACAGCAATTCTTTTTGTTCTTGCTAAGACGCCTGGAAGTGTTGCAAGTATTTATTAAAAAACGTGAAAATCACACACGTTTTGGCAAAGTGCCATTTATCGTCCAGATCACATTTAAAGTCAACACTAAAGGTGAATCTGTGTTGGCAGAGTACTGTGCCCCCCATGCTTCGCTACATAGGGCAATTTCGCAGTGGAATAGCGTAGAAAATTAAACTTTCAAAATAGAGGAAACGCACATGAGTGAAATTTGATAAGTCAAGAGAATAATTAAAATATTTATAACTTAAAAATTATATTATAGTGACATAGAAATAAATTAACATCATTTTATTTTATAATAAAAATTTCTATAGCAAGGCAAAATGTATTTGGGATATTTGTTTTTTTATTGTCTATTTATAAAACAACCAACATTTTAAGCAATTGAAATTTGTTCTTTTGATTATCACAATAAAAGTTATTTTTATTACAAAAAAATGTGTAATAATTCTCGAAAAATATGAGACTAAATTGTATATATCTAAAAAGCTTAATAAAAATGAAAGATAAATTTTTGCCCATATTGAAAGAATAAATCCGTTATCAATACTATTCGTTTAGAAGACCGCATGAAAGACGGTGTTAGAATTCCTAAATATGACTAAGAGTTAAAGTTTATTTTATTCACGTACAGTTAGAGAATGGCCAACATATGAGCAGACATTCGCAATGCGGTCACGAATACACCTGAAAACGTTGTTTCGTACATCCCTTTTCCTGTACATACAGAGTACATTTTTAGCGCTGATGTTTCCCTTCTTAAAATCTAGCAAACGAAAATCGTTAATCAAAAGAAACCGGATAGCGTCGTGAGTCGTCTGGTAGTTAAAAAAACATTTTGTAATTCATCAAAATACTTATAATTATGTATGACATAATTATAGGTATTTTGGATTGATTTGCTTTCATCAACACTTTTAACCGATCTGAACTCGCATAACTTATTCTGATAGAAAACGACGAATACTTGGTTGGGTTGTTAAATAGGGGAGTTTTAACGAAGCAATTATTTAACATGCAATAATTTTACATAATTGTAAACGTTTAATTTTTTTAATATCTTACGCAAAACTCAATAAACATACAATCTTAAGACCTTACTTTAGCCTTCTACCTATCAGCCCGATTGTCATGCGCTATAAAGTTTACCGGGCGACCTAGTACTGCTTTATATTTCATGAAATTTTAAATATTAAACAGAAATCTTCCAGACTCTTCATCAATAAATGTCTGTTCCGAATAAGCTGTTGCTTGTTAAATCCCAAAACGTACAATTGATTCTTTCACGGTTGAAACTCAAGGGATTATCATTAAGGTAATATCAAGTTTGTTGAAATATTTCAATAAATACATTAAAGTAAAACAAAATTTTGGTTAGCTTACTAAAGTTTTGATTGATAAATATCGATGACTGACATTATTGAGCGTGATTGATAATGCCTATTTTTCTAGGCATTACTCAAAATAATTTCTCGCTTTTTTATTCGTAGGTGTAGGCAGTGGCTGATAAGCCTCGACTCGCCGTTATGTTTACATCCCAAATGACCGGGTACATAGTTTTTAGTCATCGATATTAGACACACATAACTTCCGAAAATAATTTCGAAAAGTAATGGGTGTGAACCAGGATTCGGACCCGCGACCTCTTGATTTACAAACGGAGTGCTCGCCTATTAGACCACCGAGACTGTCACCATGCATAGTAACCAGAATATTGATATATCAAAGCATAATTATGCTGCGATACCTACGTTGATTTTACATGAATCACTATCACAAGAATCACAGTATACACTTAATTAAAGCTGTTAAAAAGATCTACGGCAGAAAGGACCTTTTCTATTAAAAAAAAAAAAACGGTGTGTAATGTAATGCCAGGAAATAATTTGAATAGAAATTGTTAGTAGATATCTTTCTTTATTTTTTTTTTCGTTATTTTTACTTAAATTTCGCGAAAATGTATATATTTAACAAGTATATTTTTCTATATAGTATGATTTTTTTGTAGAATTATTTAGCATTTAAAACCAGACCTGCGTTAACATAATAAAATTTAAATTTGTATTTCAATCCGTAAACATTATTGTGTACCAGGGTATAAATCTGAATCTTTTCCTAACGGAATCAGTTTGCTACCCCGGCAAGCTTTCATCATAAATTTTATTTCCACTGCTGTAATGTTATTATTTAGAGCTACATATTTAGTACTTACCCTCTGAGATACGAAACAAACTAGCATATAATATAACTAGCATATATATAGATAGAAACAAAAAAACATAAATAGAAACAAACTAGCATATAATATATTTGAAAACGTCTAGGGTAACATTCCAGAAGATTATGAGGATACTGTCATAAGTGAGTGATATCCCTAGGGAAAATAAAGCTTTGCTTCACTGCTACGAGCTGTCTCTCCGACCAGAAAATTATACAGAAAGTTTTGTTTATGTTTAAGAAACCTAGGTGGGACCAACATTACTTGCTGAGATATGATTTGTATTCAAAGACGTACTTTCGGGAAATAAAACTTACGAACATTTCGCGATGTAAATTTATCATAATAAATTTACATAACAATGTCTAGGACATCCAAATATAATAGGTCTTTGTAAAAGAGACGTCATGTAGGATTCATAAAAGAAAATTAAAATTACTCTCAGCCTGAAACTATGTGAACAGCTGAAGTTTTCAAGTTTCGTGGTATTTATCAGATCTCGTGAGGGCACTATGCATAACATGCCGTGTGGACTAAACAATTTTAATTGCATGATATTATTAAAAGTTTTACTCATAAATTTGTTCATTTGTTACATCAACTTTTTATTGACCAGGCGCCTTTTTCTACCTCCATCAGGTAGACAGCGGCGACTAGGCCTTGATTTTCGTAAATATAATAACGTCAATTTTGTGTCATCGAATGTTTACTAAAATTTCTGAAAAAAAAAATTGTAAAATCAATTGTGGGAGACAGGATTCGTGACCGAGAATTTGATTCAGAGAGATTGGGTGCTCGACGAGGTATAGCGGAAAGATCACCGACACGATTGAGGTTCAGCTCATCTCGCTGTTTTATATAATTTGCTTTACATTTATGAATTATGAACGTTATGGTAGTAAACCACTTCAAAGAAATATGCCTCAGTCCGTCACGAGTTATTTGTTGTACTTGGTTAGGTAACTAAGCCCCGTGTTCGCGAAGACATTAATAAATCTTATTCAGCCGATTACGCCGTAAACGGGTCTTTAACAATATTTTGCTGTTCACCATGCACTTAACATTGATTAAGTGCTGTATTTAACCGATTATCATAATGTACCTCAATGACCTCGTTTAACCGGCGGTTATTGAAAACAAAAGTGACATTTCATAAATAAAGTAAGGTGAAGGATCTAATAATGGACACTTGTATTACTGTGTTCATCATAAAATCAATACAAGCAGTTAGTACAAAACACAGACCAAAAGTCATTAGTAAAATATCATATCAATATTCTCAAGAATGCGTAGTAGAAGTATCTGTAATAAATTCTTAGAAATTTGAGAAGGTATAGGAAAATCTAAAGTCATCATTGATAGACATTTAGGATCCAGTTGTCTATTCCCAGTGATGACACAGACACTACTCAGCATTAGATATCCAGTCGTTGACATTGTTTTTTGTCGTGTCATATACATAATTATTGCAAATTTAAACAGTATTTAGGAGACGAATAAATGAAATCCCGTTTAATTAAATTTATTTGAAATTTAACTGGTTTAACAATATAACCATTCCTTATTCAGTTTATAACTTTAAAACCATCGAAAAATTATGTTTTCTTATTGGCAATTATTGGAACCTCTACCCTAAATAAAATATAATGGAAGTCGCTATTTACATTTTAGATGAAAATAATGTTTTAGACGATTTTAAATACTCGTAACCGAATTTTACGGGCACCCCGTTTATTCCATAGACGACGAAATTATTTCGAAAATATGACGAGAAAGCAAAATAATAAAACGCATTTCAGACGTTGCCATGACAACAGAGATCAACAGAATAAAAGATAATGCTAATAAATAACAAAGGCGTTTATGGTAACTAAATCGCATTGCCATAACACGGTTCACATTTTGCAGTATAATATTATTATCCTAACATTTTTGGATGTCGCACGGATGTAAGCGAATGTATACAAACTGCACACATTAAACACTGCCATTTTACTAAGTAGCATTATACTACTCATTCTTTTACTATTCATTCGTTCTAATTACAACTGATTAGGTAATAATACCCATTTGAGTTTTGGTGAACAGCGTTAACTTTATAGGTCCGATTACATTTAGAGCTCTATTTAGCTAACGCATCGTTATGTCATAGTTGGCGAACTCTACCCAAGTATAGCGCAATTAAAATCCGAGTAAAATTTAATTTCAGTAATGTTCCACCTACCTTTTATATTGAGCGGTTTTCTGTATCTTTAGAAAAACCTCATAATATATTTTACAAAAAAAAATCTGAGTGATCCATTGAAACATATAAGAATTTTTCCAAATCATTTCACCTTATCAACATGTTGAGCTTATACGTAAAATTTAACGATCAGATTTTGCAATACATTTGAGTATGTAATTAAGGTTTAAGCTGGTACAGTCTATCGCTAAAATTATCATTTTCCAAGTATTACTTTCATACATATACGATTTGCTTATGTGCAAATGTGTTCCTTTGGTGATGCGGAGAGATATTGCATCTTCTACCGCGTATATCAAGACGAGGTGCTCTAATGAATTATTCGTATTAATGCCACCTGCTGATTGTCGCCCGATCGATGTGCCAATGCTACCATCTGCATTGCCTTAATGGTTGACGATCAACAACTGTGTGCCGGCTGTGTGGCGATCAACAACTGGCACTTCTTGCAACGTAATTTTCCTTTGTGGAACCGGTTGCCGGCAACGGTATGTCCGGACAATTACGACGGAGAGACCTTCAAGAAACGAGTGTGCTTCTATTTTAAAGGCTGGCAGTGGTGATGCGATGCTCCTGATGTTGTAGATGTCTATAATAATAGTTATATTTTGGAGACAAAAGTGTTATGGAAACTAGTTAGGGGATATTAATACATATATACTTTTCTTTTGTAAATACACACTTATAATACATAGAAGAACATCCAAATGCCATACAAACATTAGTGCTTCTCATAAATATTTGTACTCGGGTGGGGATCGAACCGACCAACCTCGATTCCGCAGTCCGTTGCTCTACTAACGCAACACGAGACTCGTCGAGGCTCGTCCATAAGCAGTGGTAGTCGCCTTCATGAGTTGACTCACAAGCTCATTTGCCTCATTTTACCATAAAAAAAACATTATCAGTATCCTTGAGAACAGAGATGAGAAATCAATTTTCCATGCGGACGACGTCGCGGGCACAGATCTTAATTATTATCAATAAATAAAAGCATTGTACATTACATAGCCGCTGCCTACTATAATAAAAAGAAATAAACAATCTGTAATCGAAACTTAATAATGTCATAATCTTAATTGGTTCAATAAATTTCTGTAAAGTTTATTAGATCAAACACTATGAATATGGAAATAAAGATTAAAATTGAGTTGTAAGTAAGCAGTTTGTGTAATCCCAAGTGGGGAAAATCTCGCTGTCAAAATTTATAATAAAAACTTTTCTAGCTATTGTCGAGGAGAAAAATGACGACAAAAGAGTACAAATATTTTCCGTCCCGAGAGACAATTCACCATGTATTTATAGAGTGGTGTCTGAAAGGGATCTGTAGTAAACAAATAGTATTGAAATGACTAGATGGTTTTCTTGATATATTGTAATACCGTACTTGATCATATTTTCTTTATACATAAATTTATGTAAGTGCACTTTATAAACACTGAATAGCAATACTAGTAAATTGATTTTAAAACACTTATCGTAATAATCTTTAAATAAACTGGATATATTCAAAAAGTAATGATTTGTATTAAAAAAATTCAAGGAAGTCTGACGCACGGTGGTCGAAATTTGAGTAGAACTAAAAGATTTTTCGATTGCAAGTGACGTAAAGCAAATATGGATCAGCTTTTTATTATATTTCTAAAAGAGTTTACCGCTTGTTTTAGTCTGCACGTTGTCGACAAAATTATTTCATAAAAAGAAAGAGCAAAATAACAGTAGGAAAATAAAACATTTACGACATTCATCCTCAGATGCAATTTTATTTTGATAAATCGTGTTACTTTTGCAACAATTTGTGGATTCCATTTTCCGTATTGAAAAATACGGAGCTTGGTACCTGGGAGACTATCATGATGCACTGGTCCTCCAAGGCTGTGCTCGTCAGTCCTGCCTCACCTATCCTGATTTCACCGTATAACGAGCACTGTCACCTGCAGGTCGACTCAGATACATACCAGACACGGGTGCTTCGGTAAGTATATGAATCGAATTCAACAAGAAGAGACGGCGAGATATCACCATTACAGCAGGTAATACCGCAGGTCTACCTTGTGTGGGTGGCCAAACGTTGAGTCCTAATTGACGAGATCAGGCCAGATCTGTCCCCTCCAGGATTGATCGCGGCAATGCTAGCGTGAGAACAGGCGTGGAGAGCTGAGAGCTTTCTGCGAAGCTGTAATGCTCCAGAAGGAGGCCATCGAGCAGAATTGGGAGAGAGCTTATCCCGCTCGAAAGCGAAGGCGGCGAGCTCAGTTATCGCTACCGCCGACGGGCTGCGAGAGCGCACCGCTTGCAAGTGCGGCCGGGACGCGGCCCGGGAAGGATGACTCCCGGTACGACCAAGGAGTGTCGTCGGGGGACCCTTTTACAGTACGCGGTTGGAGCCGGTTGAAGATTTCAAGGAGTCAATGCAAGCAATAATATTCCATCCACATTTTTGCTTTACTTTCTCGCTTACTGCAATAGACAATATTGAAATATAATTGAAAAAATACACAATAAAAAATTGAAAACCTCTCTTATTATATACTTTAAAGAAGCAAAGCTCTGTGTACAGTTTAATTTAAAAATTTATGACACAGAAGAACTTGTTGAAGTATCTGTTTGCTCTTATTTCAAAACTTATTAGAATGGGGAATTCATTTTTTTTAAATTACATAAGTTATTATGAATAATAAAGACAGCTGCGCTACATATTTGCAAACTTAATTAATTTATTATACCATTAAAATTATAAACCATTTTGATTTTCCTGGGCAAAGCTAATACGATACGATACGATATAAGACGTTGGAAAAATCTGGTATTGACTGAAAAAATATCATAATCAAAAATAAATTCAAAGTTCGCCTTATGAAAATAACTACATAACATAACTTCACGCCTTTTGTTACCCGAAAGTGTAGGCAGTGACTGTTAAGCCTCGTCTCGCCGTTATGTTTACGTCCCAAATGGAATAGTTGGCGAATATATTGCCATACCGGCGACAAAGTTTTCAGTCATCGATATTTATCACACATAACTTTCGAAGTAATAATCACTGTATTAATTCGAGTTTAATTCAGACTTAAAATTACATATTACAGTGAAACTTGGTTAAGTGGGACCTGGATAAGTGAGAAACCTCCATAACTGGAACTCATGCTGAGGTCCCAACACTTTGGCACTGAATTACCTCTGTTAGTGGGACGAGGTAAACCTCTATATCTGGGATTTGTTCTTTCGATTTATCATCATAGATAACATTGTTTGTTTACTCATTCTTATTCTACCCACAAATTCCACACGTAATTCCAAGTACGTAAGTACAAATTTTGAGCTTCAATTACCTTCAGTTTTAGTTTCGCTTTACTATCATACAGATGTTTATTAGTAAAATGTCAAAACGAAAGCTACAATCGTTATCATTACGTGAAAAACTGAAGTTAATATCCGTTTATGAAAGTGGGAAGACACGCGAAGAAGTTTGTGCCGAATTTAATGTGCCAAAATCTACTCTTTGTAGAATAATTCAGAGTAAACATAAAATTGAATCACAATGTTCTGAAGGACAAGGAAAACTAAAACGTGTACGTTTATCAGAATATCCTGAACTTGAACAGTGTACAAATGAGACCTGATGAACCTGTATAAATGAGACAGATATTTATTTATACCTGTATATCTGAGACACTGGGTAAGTGGAATACCTCTATAAGTGAAACGACATTGCAGGTCCCTTGATGTCTCACTTAACCAGGTTTCACTGTATATACTACATTAAACACGTCTCTTAAGAGGTTTCTAATAGAATTGTAATTATACATTGACTGATATTCCCAAGTAACCGATGATACACAAGTTTCAAAGTTTGAGTTAACTTGCGTAACTTAAGCCTGATAGCATAGTATGAAAGCGTTCGTATATTATGGATATTATATGAGAGTCAGTCGTTCGTTAACACAAATATTTAATCCGTAAAATATACTATTACTTCACCATATTGCTTGCTGATAAGATTTATAACAATACTAGCTAACCCGGCAAACGTTGTCTTGTCAAAAAATAAAATTTAAAAAATAGGGGTTGAAAACAGGTCAGGTAAGGTTCCCATGGACTGGAGGCGAGCTGTCATCGAGCCCTTATATAAGGGTAAGGGATCACGCATGCAGTGCGCCAGTGACAGGGCCATCAGTTTGATCAGCTTAGCTCAGGGTGGCTTCAGAGGTGGAAGAGGGTGCATGAATCAGATTTTTTCACTTTGCAACATCGTGAAAAAACAACTGGCTGTTAGCCTAAAGGTTTGCTGTGGTTTTGTGGATCTGGAAAAAGCGTTTGACAGGGTTTGACGATTTAGTTAGATCTGCCTGCTTTACGCTGATGACGACGTGCTCTAAGCCTAATCGCCGTCTGACCTGCAAACACTAGTTACTATTATGAAAGATGATTGTTTGATGAAAGTCTTACAATTGAATGTGACGAAAACGAAAGTTATAGTGTTTGAAAGCGAGAAATCCAGAACGGATGCAAGGATAATGATTGACGATGTAGTGCTGGAACAGGTGAATGAAATTGTATATCTTGGATGCGCTTTTAGCAGAGATGTAAGGTACACCGCGGACGTAGAAAGAAGTGTGGCGTTAAGAAGTAGTCTAAATTGAGCGTTGGGCAGATTCCTGGGCGCAAAAAAATATTAGCAAAAAACTACACTACTAACTAGCACTCCATTATGCAATACTGATCCCAACGCTAACTTATGGAATCGAGAGCTGGGTATGGCAGAGCGTAGTAGGATAAATGCGGTCGAAATGAAGGCAATGCGCAAAATCTGCGGAGTAATCCTCGCTGACCGCGTCGAAAACGAGGTTATAAGGAAGGCAGTTGGATTGAAAGAGACTATCGGTGTAAAATAAAGAAAGGGCATGCTACCATGTTTTCGACATGTAGAAAGGATGGATGATGCAACATTGACTAAGCACATATTCAATGCAAAATCGGATGGATGTAGGAGTTGAGGACGGCCAAGACACACATTCCATAACCAAATAGAACGTGTTCTAGAGGAAAGTGATGTTAGGAGCCTCAAAAATCGACGCGCGTGCATGAAAAGAATTATGAGAGTCTACGAAGCGAGTGAGGTATGAAAGAATCGTGCCTTATGGTGCTGCGTTCACTCTGCCTAGCCTGCAAGGGATTTGGCGTGAAGTTATGTATGCATGTTGTTCGCGACGAACCAATAAAAATCTATTTCGTGTTCGTCATAATAGATTAGTGATAATAGTGACAATTCGTGATACAGTAAAATGTATATAGTTTGAAGTGTCTGTCTGTGTTTAAAGTGAAATAGAATAATATGTAGAGTGTAAAGACAACAAATACTGCAATAGTGTTATAGTGAAATAGTTGTTAATAGATGTCACTATTTAGTATTGTATAGTTTTAGTGATAGATGATAAGATTTTATATAGATGTCGCTCGGTGCAACAGAATATTGTACTGCTGTACCGACGCGTTAGTATTCTTAAGTTGGTATTTGTTAGTATAGTGGTGGGCTGATGTAACCGCCCACCTTTTAGAATTACAATAAACGATAGAAAGAGAGGTTCTCGCGCGGCATCCGGAAGGGTAAATAAGGGTCTATAAAAGGCCGAACATCTCAGTAAAAGCTCTCTCTTCTCTACGAACTCTCCGAGCGGCCTGTCTCTTGCGTGCGACTCTCTGTCCTTCGACGTTCCCATCCGCGATCCTACACGGGTCTTTGACGGGTCGCCGAACAATAGAAGTCGCACCATCTGGCAGGCGCAATAGACTACGGGCACGGTGTCCGCCGGCTCATAAAACAATAAAAAGCAGTAATAACTGCGAGCCGCGCCGGAACCTCGGTAACACAGGAAGACTTCTATTATTTCAGTACACCCCGTAACTTTCATCTTACAGTTAACCAGCGACCTAACAGGACGTCAGCTTTTGCACTATTAGTGCATTAATACAAGCCCGTCCTGCACATCGTTTTGGTCCTTCGAGCCGGATCACATTGTTTTGATCCTTTGAGCCGCGATCACATCGTTTTGGTCACATCGAGTCGGGAGCACATCGTTTTGGACCTACGCAGCCGAAACAGAGGTGATATAGTTTGATAGATATTTATAGTTGAACGGTTATCCATTCTGGTCCTTCAACAGCAACTAGATTTCGCCGTACTGAAAAATAGAAGATCGCAAGATGCCCGTTACGCGTTCTAGAGGACGAGCACCGGAATGGTCGGCGGATATAGAAGAAGTAATAACAAATCCCGCCACCACTCACCAACAGCAACCGTCACAGTTATCGTCCGGAGCCCCTATAGTAAGCACTGAGCAGCCGCCGCCATCGACGTCTTCAACAATAGAAAATCGTAATAGCAGACGACTCCGTCAAAGGGAAAGCGACTCAGCGCACACCGCATCTCCGGACGAACACGTGAGTAGAGAACTACGTGCCGCAGGAACGATTTCGTCCAATCGGAATCGTTCCAATAGGAAAGCATTGAAGGCACGCCAAGATCTACTTAAAATACAGTTACAGTTAGCGGAAATAGCGCTACAGCAAGCTGAAGAAAGTCAGGAATCTGACAGCTACGCTGAGGAAGGGAATTCTCAAGCAGGTCATGTCCGTTCCTGGCTGAAGGAAGTCCCAAATCCGCCCGTAAATCGCGAACAAATAGAAGCCGCAGCCGACAAATCGAACCACGTGGCCCCAAATCCACATGTGGATTCCGAACACCATGTGGCTCCAAATCCACGTGTGGACTCCGAACTAATAGAACAGGACCACGTGCACACAGCAACTCAATTATTCGGAATAGAAAAAGAAACGCATAGGATAGCCGAAGAAACTAATAAGGTATGTTCATCCGATAGTGATTCAATGAGATCGTTATTAACCGGTCTTACTTCAGCCATAGCAGCGCTCGCCGAAAAGAAGACACCAGATACCACACATCCAGTGGCTTCCAAGGTCATTATGACATTACCGACGTTCGACGGCGCACATACCGAGTGGTTGTCATTCCAAGCCATATATGACACCACGAAGAATTATTTTAATGATGTAGAAAACACGGCAAGGCTCAGAAGAAGTCTTACAAGACGTGCATTAGAAGCAGTGAACTCGGAACTTATAGCACATGCACGTCCTTCAGAGATAATGAAAGAGTTGGCACTTCAATTCGGGAGACCAGACTCTATAGCGCAAGCCGAATCAGACCGAATGAAAAATCTACCCCGCTGTGGAGAAACGCCTCGGGAGATTTGCACATTTGCAGGCAAAATAAGAAGCGGCGTAGTCACTTTAGAAGCGCTCAAAAAAGAGCACTATTTAATAAACGCTGAATTACTCACAGAGAAACTACCGAACTCCCTGCGCGTACAGTAGTATCGAATCTATACAGAAAAATACAACTCCGTACCAAACTTACGTAATTTCAGCGAATTTGTAACTGAAAACGCGAAATATTGTAGTGCGTTTGCCTCGGCCGACAATAGTGAGACGCACAATCGTCGTAATTTTCGGCGCGCACACACCGCAATCGAACGACATCGTGCGCACACCGTGAACGAACGATTATTTAATAACTCGCGAAATACTAGTAGCATATATAATTGCAAAATTTGTGAAAAAGCGGCACATCATCCAGCAAATTGTGAAGAATTCAATAGAAATGATTCCAACAAGAAATGGGATTTAGCGAAACAATACGGATTGTGCTTCCGTTGTTTGCACATTCGAAACAAGACACATTCGTGCAAACCTCGAAAGTGCGGAATAGATGGATGCGCTGCCACACACCACCGACTGCTGCACTATCTAAAGAAACAGTCAGATGACGGCAGCACCGATAAACAAGAAGTAGTTGCAAACTCTAAAGTCAACAACAGTCGAGCATTTTTAAAAATAGTTCCCGTACGTCTTATTGGACCGGCGGGAGAAGTGTCTACATTCGCGTTACTCGACGATGGATCGACAGTTTCGCTTATAGACAAAGAAATAGCTGATTCAGTTGGTGCCGACGGCAGATTGGAACCATTTACTGTTCACACAATAGGAGAGGAACCACTGAACATGCGAAATTCTCGACGCGTGAATGTGACAGTAAAAACAATGAGCGGTAAAGTTACACCTCTGAGTTTACGAACAGTACCACGATTATCGTTGATGCCACAAGAAGTCAAGAAAGAAGACATAGAAGGTTGTGCTCATCTCTCAGACATAGCGAGCCAACTCGTGTACGAAAAGGGTGAACCCAAAATTCTAATAGGACAAGATAACTGGCATCTCCTAGTGGCTAATAAGACTCGCCGAGGAAACCGAAACCAACCAATTGCCTCGCTTACAGCACTAGGATGGGTGCTACATGGGTTGCGACCAAGGGGGCAAGTTGACAGCGCCGTTCATTTCGTTGGGCAAATTACAAATATAGAAAAAAATGAGAAAAACTCGTATCAGCCAAATAAGAATCCGAAAAATAATTCTGAAGGCGTAGTTAAAAGTAATAACCGTCAGAAAATAAAAGATGGTCACAGAAAAACAATACAGCCCTGTAAAAAGGACAACTTTATTAGTTCTCATAAGTCCATAGACAGGAAACTTCACCGAAACGCTCAGATAAAGCTTACTTATAGAAATGAAATAGACAATAATAATAAAAAGGAACACGCCAGAAGGACACCTCTTAATAGTACGCCAAGCAAGTCATGGTACTTTCCACACGTAGACTTCCGTTTTCATCGCAAAGGGCCCGACTTATCAAACAAGAAGAGGAAATTTTGTCGTCAACACATCGCAGTCACCCCTAACGTATCCGAACAACGTCGAAAAGTGCGAGTCAGGACAAAAAATAGTAACACGCAACAACGCCGTATGTTTAGTTCGAATAGAAATCATCCGGAAGAAGTATCAAAGGAAAAGATGATGCTTGCGGTAGGAACTCCAAACTATCAGAGCCATATTAATATGTATAGAAAATATGTGATTGACACTGCGATAAATAGACATTATAATGGACAATAGTATAGTATAGTGATGTGACGATGTCATAGTAGTGTAATATAGATATACATCAGACAGTTTTCGAGATAAGGAAGTGAGTGATACAAAGTGCATAAGTGATTCGAATTTTAAAAATAGATCTTATATTAATGGAATGTCAAAAAATAGAAAGCTTTATGATTATTGCCAACATAGAATCTCTAAGGAATAAATAAGAAAGTCGGCATTATATGACATAATAATTAAACATGTGTTTGAAGAACACAAGATTTCGTAAACAATAGAACGCCCATGAATAAAGCGGCGTTATAATAGTAATGGTACAAAGTGACCAATTGCGTTTATGGCACCAATAGTGAATAAAGACGCTCAGGAATAGAGTTGCGTTAAAAATAGTAAAGGTGCCGTGTGAACGGTTCGATTTATGGCACCACCGTCAATACAACGCCCATCAATGGAGTGGCGTTAAACAATAGTAACGGTGTCATAATAACGCTAAGTTTACGGCACCTATAGTGAATAGAACGCCCATTAATAGAGTGGCGTTATAGGTATAACAGATGATAGTAATGGTGCAAAGTAACCAATTCGGTTTACGACACCTATAGTCAATAGTCGAGATCATCACATAGTTATTTGGGCAACAATGGGTGCGCGAGTATCTACCTGAACTCCAACATCGGCGGGAGCCCCATAGTAGCGGTCATAGCTTCGAAGTCGGTGACATAGTTCTCATCGCCGATGGCAACCTCCCGCGCAACGTATGGCCGCGAGGTAGGATAATCGCAGTACACCCTGGTGCAGACGGTCAAGTAAGAATCGTGGAGGTGCAAACATCAGCGGGCATACTTCGGAGACCCGTGAAAAAGCTCATTCCACTATCGAAGTAACTAGTTCGCGCTCACCGTAGTTTCTGCAGCATCGCTTCGACAGTTTAACGCTCTGCTGCACGGCGGGAGAAATGTTCGCGACGAACCAATAAAAATCTATTTCGTGTTCGTCATAATAGATTAGTGATAATAGTGACAATTCGTGATACAGTAAAATGTATATAGTTTGAAGTGTCTGTCTGTGTTTAAAGTGAAATAGAATAATATGTAGAGTGTAAAGACAACAAATACTGCAATAGTGTTATAGTGAAATAGTTGTTAATAGATGTCACTATTTAGTATTGTATAGTTTTAGTGATAGATGATAAGATTTTATATAGATGTCGCTCGGTGCAACAGAATATTGTACTGCTGTACCGACGCGTTAGTATTCTTAAGTTGGTATTTGTTAGTATAGTGGTGGGCTGATGTAACCGCCCACCTTTTAGAATTACAATAAACGATAGAAAGAGAGGTTCTCGCGCGGCATCCGGAAGGGTAAATAAGGGTCTATAAAAGGCCGAACATCTCAGTAAAAGCTCTCTCTTCTCTACGAACTCTCCGAGCGGCCTGTCTCTTGCGTGCGACTCTCTGTCCTTCGACGTTCCCATCCGCGATCCTACACGGGTCTTTGACGGGTCGCCGAACAATAGAAGTCGCACCATCTGGCAGGCGCAATAGACTACGGGCACGGTGTCCGCCGGCTCATAAAACAATAAAAAGCAGTAATAACTGCGAGCCGCGCCGGAACCTCGGTAACACAGGAAGACTTCTATTATTTCAGTACACCCCGTAACTTTCATCTTACAGTTAACCAGCGACCTAACAGGACGTCAGCTTTTGCACTATTAGTGCATTAATACAAGCCCGTCCTGCACACATGTATTTTTTTTATTGGATAGGAGGGCAAACGAGCAGGTGATGGTAAGCAACCAACGCCGCCCATGGACACCAGCAACACATATAGTGCTACTGTTACATTGCCAACCTTTAAGGGATAGGGGATAGGAAAGGATGGGGACGGGGGTGGGCCTCCAGGTACCTCTCTCACCGAACGAAACGCGGCATGAGCCACTTTACGTCGGTCTTCTGAGAGGTCATGGTATTTCATCGGTCGAGCCGGCCCATTCATGCAGCGTACTGCTTGGCTCTACCACTGTTAGAATTACCACTTACCACTGTTATCAAAGATTATTGACGTTAAGCTAGTTTTGTAAGAAGGCACTTAATTCAGAACGCTCCCTGATGAATAAAATGTATCAGGCTTCCAGACAACTTAAACAACACTTTTAATGTAAGCTTTTTATTTCTTTGCTCGTGGAGTTTCATTTACTTAAGGCTTAAGTTTTTTGAAATATATAATTTTTAAATTCCCAATTGTTAGGTATAATCTTAGTAAAGTACTTGAAAGTAGCAAACCTGAAGAACGTTATAACTCCCTGACCCTGCTGTTAGCAAGTATGAAAAAGATTAGATTAAACAACTACTAATCTGATCATCTACGCCTCTGAACCTTTGAATCCTTTTTGTCCAAGTCAACTGTGTTACTATTATTGTATGTAAGCAAATAAAGTATAAATTAAACGAACAACTCATTAACTATTAATGATAATTTTACGAAACGTACGTGAGCCCGGATTTGAACCCACGACTTCTTAATACTGAAGCGGAGTGCTCGACCGCTAGACCACCGAGACTATTAACAACGTCGATAAAGGTTTGAATATATGTGCACTGAGAATAAAATTTCTTTAAGATATAGGTCACGACGTAGGAAGCGTTATATTTAAGTACTTTCTATAGTGAATAGGAGGAAGAAATGGAAATGATTTCCACTGCTGACAATAAAATGGAAAACGTAGGTCTTTATTAAAAGGTATAATAATCTTCATAAATTGGACGCTTTGACATTTAGCCAAAATTAATATTACAATTGCTATTCAATTTTTCTGCCTATTGTGCTAGTAAGTCGATTTATATGTAATCATTTATTTTCTTAACTTTTCATGTTTTATTGAACTATCTGATAGGAGAAGTTTAGTTGAAATTCAAAACATTAAAAAATATTTTAAAGGTTTTTTAAAACAGTCTCGGTGGCCCAGTGGCTAGCACCCCGCTTCTGATTCAAGAAGTAGTGGGTTTAAATCCTGGCACACACCAACTACTTTTCGAAATTTTCGGAAGTTACGTGTGATAAATATCGATGACTGACAACTTTGTGCCCGGTATGGTCATAGGCTCGCCACCTATTTCATTTGGGACGTAAACATAACGGCGAGACGAGGCTTAACAGCCGCTGCCTACACCTTCGGGTAGAAAAAGGCGTACAGTTGTGTTATGTTATGTAAAAAATATTTTTCTATCCTGCCAACAATAATTAAAATTCCTCTTATCCTGTTTTCCTTTTGTTACGCTAATTTCTTCCAAAAGATATTATAATTTTTCCCTTCCAAAATTTTATTAATCAATTTCAGAAACAAAATAGTTAATGAATCAAAAGTAATAAAACAATATGAACTCTGTGATTGTACTTGGTGATTTAGTAACGAATTAGTGTTATAACCATTAAGCTGAAACATTTCACTTTACACGTATTAATTACACGCTCTAAAAGTGCAATACAAAACCATATCAATACCAAAACTAAAAGCAGTTCGCTGTTTGAATGGGCCGGCTCGACCGATGAAATCAATGTGACCAATGCCGGAGGCCCATCCCTTTTCCCATCCTTCCATTTCCTAACCTACTTACTCCCTTAAAAGCCGGCAACGCAACTGTAACACTGTGTATGTATGTATTTGACAATAGGCTCAGCCATATGTTTCCAAAGAAATACGGAATGAATCAAGAAAAGTACAACAATTTCTGAAATTTAGAAATCTTCATAATATAATCGTGCCGTAAAGTTCAATATTTACGTACAAACAATATCTTTAAGTTTACCTTTCCGAGTGTAAAGTTTACGATGGATAGGTCCCCTGTTAAATCGTAAGCGAGGTAATCCATCGGTGAGAACTTGTAAATTGTAAAGTAAAATCGCTGAAAATTGAAACAGGATATATTTCAAACAATATTTAGCACTCACCTCGTTACGTATTCCGCTTAAACAAACTTCCTTAAAATTTTACGCAACCTTATTCTACATAATTATATTCTGGAAGTCGGTGCCAAGTTTGATATTGCTAATGTACTGTACTTAGCCTTCTGTGTGATCCCATTTGAGCTGGTTCACTACTTTTTAAATATTTGTTTCAGTAGAGGTTTGAACTAATTAATCTTTCCTGATGTTATCATAGATACTGCTCCATATATTCTAATGGTGCATGACAGTGGCATTTACCTCCTCCACAGTCCGCCTTACAAAAGTTTGTAATACTAGCAGATCGCGATCGCGATCTTCGTACCGCCATATTTTATACATTTTTACTAAAAATATTATTGCTCACCCCTCCTGACGTTCAAACAATAAACCAAGGTTATGATAATTTTCTATAGACAGAGAGAGAAGATAATTTGCTAATGCTTATAATGTAGGTATATATAACTGTCCGTTATTCAGCTGGCTTCTTCTGCATCACATCTATGTATTGCACCTCGGCTGTAAGTTATAAATTAATGCCTACAACCGCCGCTGTACGTAAATATCACAAGCGGATGCCCTCCTCCAGTATTTGAAAATAGATCAAATTCTAATTTTGTGTCCAAATATATTCGGAGGTTAACAAATGCACTAAACTGAACCTCAACTTATTATATTTAGAAAGTAATATAAGAATACATATATCGCCTTATATATAGTATAAAATACAATAAAAAACTACAAATTAAAAGATGATTAAAAACTACAAATTCTAATTTCTAATTAAAGTACTGTACGATGATGACAAAAGTAACCAAACAAATAAAATCTACTAAGAAGTAGCTCTTATGGCTGCCTCAACACATTATTTATGTGGACGCAATAGTTAATCATTATTTGGCTACAAAACTAATACATATATCGCGAAATGTCCGAATTGAATAATCCAAAAAGTTCTAGAAAGGTATTGAAACTGCATTTTGAAATAATTTGTTTTTATAAAAAATAACCAAGGTACAAAATTAAGAGTTTTTAAAACGTCATGATTTTAACTATGAAAAAAAAATATCGTGAGATAACTACAATAGTAAGATATATGGTGTTGCGGACATTTTTGTAGACAATTATAAATCCTGCATTTGTTCTATAATCAGAAGTTATGTGTGTTTGTATTTATAGCCATTTGTACCTGACTTGGAAACTCTGAAATACCCGCATAAATAATAAAAGCCTTACATTTCATGGTCGGTTGGTATTCCCAACAAAAAAAAAAACGTAAGAACATATTATAAGCATACCATTTTATAATTTTTAATTTTATTTCAATTTAATTAATATTACTTATCAATATTATTCAATATAGTTATATAACCTATTTTTTATCTGAGGAAAAATCATATGTGGCCGAGGATTTTCATATTAAATTAATTAAAAAATATCTTCTTTCATAAAAAATAAACGCGCATTATTATTATTTTATTTTCTCTTATTATAACATATTGTTATAAGCTGGATAAATGAATGCAAGGATGTAAAGTAAATTACGAAATGAAATATGTCAGTCAAATATTAATATGTTATATTAATTATATACAAACAAAACAATCTAAGACTATAACCGTAGGTACATTTATACAAAAAAAAAACAGTCGCTTCCTCGCATTATTATACTTTTATTTTCCAATGCCAAAGCCACCTTAATATTTTTCCAACACAACACAGTCACGTTTAGGGTACCGTTTAGATGTTGTTAACTCTTTTTTATATTTGAGTAGACCCTCTAAAATTTTAGATCTCTCGTTTATACGCTGAAGCTTTGTATTTATAAAAGTGAATGTTGTTCTTCTAAGTGTTCCTCAGTTTACAAAATTTGGTAAGATGGAGCTAGAGCATTAAAGTTCTAAAATGTCAACAAAATGAAAATGGATTCAATAGATCTGACAGTGATATTTACTGACCACGTTTAAAAGCTAATACTATGGGGAACTGGGAATTTTGACAGACAACTTAAAAAATTGGCTTTTCAAAACTAATTTCGGAATTTAAATATGATAAATAACGATGACTGAAAACTTTGTGCCCCGTATTCCTAATACCCGGATTCGCCACCTATTTCATTTGGGACGAAATTATAATGAAGAGACGCGGCTTAACCATCACTGCCTACACCTTCGCGTAGAAAAGGCGGGCAGTTATGTTATGTTACTTAAAAACTTGAATATTATTTGCGACTTGCAAAGTTGCAAGCATGAGATAAATTAACAGGGATTTCTCGATGCATTACAGCTTCACATATCACTCATAATAAAATCAATGGCGGCTAGTTGAATCATTTGATGTTTTTTTTTAACTTAGTTACTTAAATACTTTTGCTAGTATACTCAGCGCGATGTTCCACGTTTTTAGTTAATAAACCTTATTATTAATTTTTTTGTTTGATTGTAGCAAGATCTTTTTATGCCTAGTATAGCCTGGGGTAATATTTAGGCTATATAATAACTAGACCTGTTTTAAATTTGATAAAAAGTCAGGGAGATTATCGCGTGCAAACAAGTAAAAGCAAACAAGTGTTTTAAGCTTTAGTTATGATAAAAAAACAGAGTATTTTTACATTTTTCAGGCATAATACTAGACAATCTAGAATACTATTGATATTTTCGTTTATAAACACATTTTAACTGAACAATAACTACATTATACAGTTGTATTGATTCCATGGAATTGAGATCCTTTTCGACCATACATTGAACATAGCGTTGTTGCCTTTGCTCAGGCACATTGGAAACTTGTTATACGTTAAAGGGCTAAAAGATCTGAAAACAGAAAATTAGATTTTCAGATATTAATTTTATAGGAAATCCAAGTAGTTTGCTACACAAATGGGCCGGCTCGACCGGTGAAATACCACGACCTCTCAGAAGATCGAAAGTGGCTCATGCCGCGTTTCGTTCGGTGAGAGGGGTACCCGGAGTCCCACCCCCCTTTCCCATCCTTTCCTATCCCTTAAAGGTCGGCAACGCAACAGTAACACTATATGTGTTGCTGGTGTTCATAGGCGGCGTTAGTTGCTTACCGTCAGGTGACACGCCTGCTCATTTGCCCTCCTATCACAAAAAAAAATCGAGGAAATTAATATTAAAGGAAATTATTATTTACTCTTTTACTATTATTTGTAAGTGTCGGTGGTGCAGTGGTCGGCTTCTGAATTCAGAGTTCCAATGACTTTTCGAAATTATTTTCGGAAGTTATGTGAGATATATATCGATGACTGAAAACTTTATGCCCGGTATGATAATAGATTTACCACTTATTCTATTTGGGACGTAAACATAACAGGGAGACGAGGCTTAACAGTCGCTGCCTACACTTTCGGGTAGAAAAGGCGTAAAGTTATGTTATGTGTTATGTTTTATTTACTTCAATTTTATATTATTCAACCGTTATCCCTGTCGTATCAGAACGTTATAAATCTATTTCAATACGACAATAGGAATATGTCTCGAAGTTCCGTTTGAGTTGAAAGGTGATTTCTATCTATTGTTAGAGACTAAGGGATACAATAAATACATAACGTATTTATTCATTTGGAAAACGTTAGGCTTAATAATGTCTAAAATGGTATTTTACGTGTTCTGGATACTGTACATATAGAGATCTGCAAATATCAAGTTTACAAACTCTAAGCCTACGTACGACAATAAACAAAACTTAACA
Organism: Euproctis similis; assembly: GCA_905147225.2. Lineage (NCBI taxonomy): Eukaryota > Metazoa > Arthropoda > Insecta > Lepidoptera > Erebidae > Euproctis > Euproctis similis. The sequence continues at coordinate 5,123,183 of LR990108.1, forward strand.
ATATTATAATTCTAATCTCATCATAATTAAAGTAATGAATCAAGTGGTCCATTGGTCAAGCACCTCTCTTTTGAATCCAGAGGTCGCGGTTTCGAATACTCACATTGGCTCACTGCCACCAATGACTTTACGAAATTTATTTCGTAAGTTATGTGTGATAAATATTGATGACTAAAAACTTTGTGCCCGGTATGGCAATAGGTTCGCCGCCTGTTCCATTTGGTACGTAAACATAACGGCGTGACGAGGCTTAACAGCCGCTGCCTACACCTTCGGGTAGAAAAAGGCGTGAAGTTATGTTTATGTCGAATCAACTACTAGTATCAAATCTAAAAGTATGCAAAACTGCCAAGTAGTGATACTTTTACGTGTGCATCGTTTTGAATGTAGACTTGAAAATTATTAATAAAACAAATCACTGTATGTTATTAAATAAAACAGCATTAACTCTGAAAGGAATAAAATTAGTATTAACACCAACACCGTATTAACCCGCTATTAACACCCGCTATTAACTCAACGGAGTTAGCCAATTTGTTTTTCTATTTGTTATCCGACAATGTATGAAGTTTTCAATGATGAGTAGTATTTTACTACGAATAAGTCCAATGTATGTATGTGAAGGAAACTTTTAAAAACTTTGTGAGAAAATCCTTTGGACTTGAAGTTGGATATTTTCCTTGGGATTATTCGAATAGCCTTTCTGTCATTATAAATATTTTTTTGATATGTAAAGGCAACTCTGTTCCATTATTAGATGTGGTTGGCATAAGTTCTGTCGAATCTTGTTAATAGTCTGTTGGTAGGGCACGGGAATAGTGATTTGAAAAATCACGGGTTTGACTTGCAAATCCAAACATTTTCGGTTATTAAATATATATGACGATTCAGTGTTGTTGATCCGGTGTTGTGTAAACTAATGATCATTACATCATTTTTTTTTTTTTTTTTTTTTCTCTTTATTGAAGCCATACACCAATTAGGTTAAGTCGGCCGTAAACAAAACAATTTAAATACAATTGAATAGAATTTAAACATAAAAGTAAAACACTTAACTAAAAAACTTAATTTACGTCTTTCAAGAAAGAAGAAACTAAAAAACTCATCACTCTATCGCTATGATCACATTTAAAACCTGATACAAATACATTACGCAGAAAAAAGAACAATTCAAATCTACTACAACCCGCATCTTGTAGCAATTTCACTCTATTCGGCTCGTTCTGGACACATTCCATAAGTCGGTGGTAGAGATCCTCTTTAACACCGTGACAGGTTGTACAGTTGGGATTGTCTTGTAAACGCATTAGGAACTTAAATGCACCCAATGGTACGTGTCCAGAACGAATCCTCATACAAAGGACTAGTTCTCTTCTATTCAGACTACATGCTGAAAACCACGGAAAACTAAGCGGCTCCGTAACTATGGTACCATACCAAATACCCTTTTCTCTTGAGATTTGACAAAATGTGGATTTCCACGACTCATATATTAATTTCCGAATCTGAGTTAAATGATCAAAATGATACGATTTTATCTTTAGTTCTACACCATTGATTAATGCCAACTTGGCCAGAGCATCAGCCACTTCGTTTCCGTGGATTTCAACATGCGAAGGAACCCATTGTATCCTGACTTGAACACCATTATCTATTAGATTTTTAATACACTTTATAATGGAGTAAGCCTCCGGTCTTCCAAAAGAGCCCCCTCCACATCTTAGCAAATGATGCAAAGAAGATGCCGAATCAGTAAGTATTACGAATTTTCTATAACCACATGATTCCGCATAACTAAGTGACTCCATTATTGCAAGCAACTCTAATCCCATAATAGGAATATGGGTATTATCTATACTAAACTTAGCGCTAAATGCTGTATTGTAATCAAAAAAGGAGCACCCTGCATTTCTTCCATCTTTAGAAGCATCTGTGTATATTTGGACAAAATCTTGATATTCATTCTCTATCATTGAAGAAAAAGCATTATTGTACAGACTTTGATTTGTTTGTTTTTTAGGTGTGGTTATTGACTTTATTACTGTAGATATAATATCGTACAATGGTAGATTTGTTATGAGAAAAGGCAACTGATACTGTAGCGGTGTCTGATTTTGGTAAACTTCAAATCCTTTAACTTTTTTATATGTATCAACTAATATAACACTGCCGGTTCTGCGCCAATATCGTATACCATTTAATAATATATCAACGAAAAGAATTATACGTCGAATTAAATAATCATTTGACCTGGACCAAACCTTCAACATATATTTATAACATAAATATTGTCTTCTTAAATTTAGTGGCTTTATACTCAATTCTGATTGCATCACATGAATTGGAGTGGTTCGTATGAAGCCACCACAATTGCGTAGACCCTGGTTTTGAATTAATTCTACCTTTCTAAGGATTCCTGAACTCGCACTGTCATAAAGAAAGCTGCCATAATCTATCCTACTTTGTATCAAAGCACCATACAAACGCCTTAGCTGCAAAGGATGTACGCCAGAACTACACAGATATTTATATATGTTTACATATGCCACACACTTACTAACCAATTCATTGATATGTTTGGACCAGTTCAATCTACTATCAATCCACATGCCGAGAAATTTTATACATTTAACCACATCAATTTGCACACCATTAATTCTTATCTCTATGGACGGAATCTTATACTTACGTGTAAGAATACAAAGCTTAGTTTTAGCGTAAGAAAGATCTAGACCTATTTGTCGTAAAAGTGTATAAAAATCGTTGAGAGAAGTTTCCATATTTTCAGCACAGTATTGAAGATCCCTATTCACACAATAAAAAGTAAAATCATCAGCATATTGAGATATATTTACCAAAGGTAATTTACTGCTTAAATTTATTGTAATAATGTTAAAAAGTATCGGAGACATAGGGTCACCCTGACAAAGGCCTTGCCGACATAACCGCGATAAACATTTACCATTTTGAAGAACCAAATTAAAATTTCTTTCTCTTAAAAATTCATTAATATATATACACAAATGCGGATCTAAACCGAAACTAACCAAACAATTATAAAGACATTCAATTGAAACATTATTATATGCATCAGAAATATCACAAAAACCACACAACATATAATCTTTGTTTGTCAAAGCTATTTCTGCATCAATTACAAAACGAGACAGATTATCAACACAGGAGAAGCCACGACGAAATCCTAGAGTATGATCATTGAACAATTGTTTACTTTCAAAATAATATTCTAGTCTTTTAGTTACCATTAAGTTGAATAGTTTGCAAACACAATTTAGAAGGGATATTGGTCGAAACTTACATGTATTATTATTTTGTTTAGGAATAGCTATAATTTTGATATTTCGCCATTGCCTAGGAATAAGACCAGTAATATAAATGAGATTATATATATATAACAGTAAGATCTTGACTTCTGGTGGTAATTGAAAAATCATAGAATACGAAATATTATCCAACCCCGCGGATGTATCTTTCTTTTTGATTATCGCGTTTAATTCTGACAAAGTGAAAGGGTGCGATTCTAAACTAGTGCAATTAATCTTACGCGACTCAGAGCTAACACAATCTGGAGATAGACTGGCTAGGAAATTTTCAGCTAATTCATCTTGCAGAAAATCTTGTTTTTTGGGTGCTCGATAGCCTTTCAACCATCTTAATTTTTTCCATAGGTCTGAACATGAGATCTTTGCGTCTATGCTACTACAAAACTGCTCCCATGACTCCCTTTTAGCTGCTTTAATCATATGTCGAGCTTCTCTTATTTTATTTTGTAAAATGTTAAAATTTTGGACAGAACGGTATTTACGAAAATTTTTCAAAGCCAAACGTCTTTCAGCCACTATTTTAGACAGATCTTGATTCCACCAGCTTTTTGGAATAAATTTTGAAAGTGGGTTCTTTGGGAATTTAATATAGGGTATAGCATTATCAGCCGCATTATTAATAGCTATGATAAGTCGATCATAACAGTCCTGCAAATCGTCATTCATGGCAAAATTTACACAGTTTGAGCTAACCTCAGTTTTATATAAAGACCAGTTAGCTTTTTTAATATTGCGTTTACTGCTTGGAGGCACACAGCTATATACATCATGTAATTTTATTACTATTAAACGGTGATCACTACCAAAACACTCATTAGTTACAGACCAATCAAACTCTAGGGCTATATCTGAGCTTACAAACGTGATGTCCGGTGCGGAAGAGTTGGCTTCACCATTATGCATTCCAAATCGTGTACATTCACCATTATTTAAGTACACAAAATTATTATCGATACTTGTTTCTGCAATCAAACGTCCCCTAGTATCAGTTTTATAGGACCACGCCGCGTGGTGCCCGTTGAAGTCTCCAGCTATCAAAGTATTTCGACCATAAAATCTAAATAGATTATCATAATCTGTTCTAGTAACGTGACTACTTTGAGGTGAGTAAACAGCTATAATATTCTTAATTTTACTAAAGTTAATAATATCTATACAAATGAGTTCCATCCGACAATTCGGAATGGTTGTAGTAACTAATTTTGCTTTAATAGAATTATGCACAAAAATAGCGACCCCTCCGTGATCATCATCTCTATCTTCCCTAAAGCAATAAAAGCCATGCACGCTTACCCTTTTCTCAGATGACAGCCATGTCTCCGTACATATACAAATATGTATTTTCTCTTTAACTAAATATGCTTCTAATTCACTCAGTTTAGGACTAAGGCTTCTACAATTCCACTGTACAATTTTTAATTTGATATCTTTAAGATTACTACACATATTACTTCTTATCTGTTTTTAATAGTTTTAAGTTTAGTTAAGATACGGGTAACTCTATTTTTAATAGAACGACATAAAATATTGGGGATTAAATCTTTAAAAAGCTCAATTAAATTATCTATGTTATCAGTATAATTAGCGGTGATTTCTTTAATGTCTTTGACTCCATATGTATGTTCTAGATACTTCTTTACTTGAGTTCCAGTTAGTGGGTAAGGTTTGATAGAGGTGGATAAAAAGAAATCGATATCTTGCCAGTTTACTGAATCTAAGTCCTGTCGAGGTGACTTCTTAAGCTTCTTACCACCGTTCGTCACAACTTCCTCTGTACTTGATTGAGAAAGAGTGTCGCTATCGTAGTCAATCACAGTCTCCTCCAGACTCTGCTTTTCAATTGTTTGAAGTTCTTGGGTTGTAGAGGATTCAGTAGGTGGATGTGGGCGCTTAAAGGTTGGAACTTCAGTTGTAGACATGACGCTTTCCTTATCTTGAAGAGAGGGAGTTGTACCAAGCTCACTTTGAGGACATTTAGATGCAATGTGGCCCTCCTTTTTACATACAAAACACGTCATTGTATCCGACGATAGATAAATCCAGTAGGTCGTGTCTTCGAAATCTATTGCGATCTTTTCTGGCAGTCGTTGAAACTCCTCGGGTGTCACAAAGAGTTGACGCCGGAAGCTCAGTATGTGACTGTACCCAGTGTCATTGATACCAGCTCTCAAAAAGGATATAGGTGTCATCGGGTTAATTCCTACTTCTTTTAGTTTAATTTCTATCTCGGAGTGAGGAATGATGGGGCATACGTTTGAGAGAATAATGCGCTTATTCCTATTTATCAGTGGCCGAATTGGTAGTTTTTGGTTCTGTATGATTATACATTTTTTGTTGTTAACGATGTCATCTGCTACAGATTTTGAAGACAGATATACGCATATGCGGTTGTTGGAGATTCGAGACAAAAACCTTATTTGAGCAGGATCTACAACCTTGCCTAAAGCTTGTGCGTAGTCTTTAATTTGCATATTTTCTATAGCATCGATCACAATAGCTTGATCTTTTTTTGGGAACATCGTGTTTTGTGTAACTGTCGCGTAACTGGGGCTGTTGGCTAACGTTTGGGTACTCATTTTGTTCCTGTAGTCAGAAACAATTTAATAAACACACTTATCTCTTATTATCACTGTATCCCGATTAAGTACTTTAGTATCATTTTAATGATCCCAATTATGATAAAGAGGGTAGTTATAAATAACACGTGAAAAGGTATGTGAACGCGAGTACCAACGACCGACGGGCGGCGCGTGCGTTCTGTGAGACACTCACTTTGTCACTGATTACATCATTTATTTCAGCAATTTACATAAAGTTAGTGGTCATTTATTTCAGCAATTTACATAAAAAGTGGGATGATCGTAGTAGGGCGACCAGTGTGCGTTACTCGAACACGTATAGTGATGACGCGCGATGCGCGATCTGCACTAGCCGCGTTGTTTTTGTTTAGTAGGTAACCCTAGGATCGGATTGCAGTGTACTGCTTTGGAAGTCCCACACTACCACTAAACTGAGTACAACGTGACGATTTTCCTTGATCAGGCTCCATCAAAAGAATTTGCCACGGGCCCCAAATGGTATAATTACGCCACTGAGTGTATCTATTGGAAACAAATGTTTGTCTTTGATTTTGCTATCTTTACACCTGTTCTGTACTGTAGTTATTATTATATTATATTTTTTTATGGTTTTGGGAGGCAAACGAGTAGGCGTGCCACCTCATGGTGAGTAACAAACGCCGCCCAAGGACATCTGAACAAAAATAGTGTTACAGTTGCGTTGCCAGCCCTAACAATGGGATACGGAAGGGGTCGGAAGTGGGACAGGAAGGGGATAAAGAAAGGGGTTTGGCCTTCGGATACCTCTCTCACCAAGCGAAACGCGGCAAGAGCCACTTTACGTCGATATTGTGAGAGATCGTGCTATTTCACCGGTCCAGCCTGTCCCATTCATGCAGCGAACTGCGTGTTTCTCCCGTTGTTGTTTATATTTATTATATTTATTGGGTTAGTTTCGGTTTTATGGTAGGACATAAATACATAAAATGTGACACGAATTTAAAATAAACGGAATGTGGGAACTTCATTCAAATTCATATCAGAATGTTTAAAATTCAGTTCTGTAGATAAATATTTAAATTGTTCTGATAAATGAACGCTGGCAAGGCAATTTCAAATGTAGACATCTGGCTGTACATTTTATTCATGAATAGTACAGATTCAGGCGAAAGATCCGTGAAAAATTATTCATAGCTTATTTTTTCACAATTCTTATTTGTCTCCTTTAAGGTTATTTGCAATTCAGGGTTGATAAAGGCTATGATTGCAACTTCGACAATCTTGTTTTTATTGGTGATATGAATGACCTTATATTTTCTATTTCATAACGATATTATGTACGTTAAATGATATAATCAATTTTAGACTATCGGTGGTCAAGTAGTGGTCAAGTAGTCCTCTCGTTTTTGATTATGAAATCGCCGGATCATTCCGGCCTTCACTACTTAGTTTTCGGTTTTCTTTTCAGAAGTTAATTGTGTGATAAATTTGTGTGATAAATATCGATGATTAAAAACATTGTGCCTGGTGTGCCACAGCAAAACTTTCCGCCATATATTTTATTTAGGACGTAAAAATTTGCATATACGTTCGGTTAAAACCCATATAGGAAACATGGGCCTGGCGTTGGCCCAAGCCTGCAGCAATCTCGTCCACGCTTAGCCCAATGTTGCATACCAGCGCTGGCCCAACCTTGTTTAAAGTTTGGGGTTATAACTAATGCTTAGGCTTGGTTAACAGCACTGGACCGAGGCCGGCAATTAACGTTGCTCCAATCTCAGCTCAAAGGAAGTTTGAATTTTTTTTTATGAATTTTTTTATTCATATTTTTTTTTAAAGGTTTTTTGTATTTTTTTATTTTTAAATTTTATACATATATCATATTATTTACAAAACAAAAGCCATTAGTTTTAGTGAGTCAGAGCTTCCCTGTAAACGATATTTGAAGTAGTTTTATTTTGTGGCAGCAAAATAAATTGATTTTCAGGAGCTCCGACACGTGATAGGCCAACATACAGTTGGCCATGAGTGAAACATTCTTTTCGTAGGTCGATCCCTAATAATTCGAAGGTTTGGCCCTGGGACTTGTTAATAGTTAACGCGAAAGATGATTTCACCGGAAACTGAAGTCGTTTAAAAGGGATTGGCAGATCAGTTGGGATCATCGGTATCCTCGGTATATGAGCTAGTTGACCAGCTGCTGGGCCAGTGATAATGGTCGCTACAATTAAATTGTCCTTCAATTCCTTAATAAGCAGTCTCGTCCCATTACACATGCTCGGAGGGCTTAAATTTCTTAAAAGCATTATTGGAATTCCAATTTTTAACGTCAATTCATGTGGTGGCAGTCCAGAAGGGTTTAGTGAATTTAAAAATTCTTGTGGATAATGGACTGCGTCTTCAATATTAGTCACGGTATCGATCGATTTATAATTTTTTATTTGGCCGGAGACTTTTTGAATAATGAGATTGTTTATTACGTTGACAGTATCATTCCTGGGTGACACTATTGCCCTTGAATACAACCAATGAAAGTCCTTTTCGTGCACATTCTCGATGTCAGGGTATACAGCATCTATTAAATTTTCTAAATTATGGACTATTTAGCCTACAGACTTATCCAGCAGGATGTCACAACTGCTTCAATTTGGAGTGGGAAAAATTCCTTCTCCAAGTTTTAGCAGTTGTTGTGGGAAATTACTATCTGTGATTCCATGAAGATGAGCTCTCATATTCGTCCGGAATTTTAAATTTTCTATCGAAGTCCATAAGGGAGACGATATCAAGCATGATTTGATGATATCTGCTCGCGTACCTCTGTTAATGACAGGAAGAGTCTGTCGGAAATCTCCAGCAAATACAAAAGTAATCCCGCCCATGAGGGCAGAGGAGTTTCTAAGATCTTTTAATGTTCTGTCCACGGCCTCTATATGCGCTCTGTGACTCATAGTGCATTCATCCCACATAATCAATGAGGCGTCTTGTAATAATTTACCAAGAGGGCCGTCAATCCGTAAGGATTGAACATAACGATTGTTGCTCAAGATTTACGGATAGTGGAAGTTTAAAAGTAGAATGAGCCGTTTTTTCATCCTTTAAGAGAGTTGCGGCAATTCCTGACGAAGCAACTGCAATCGCTATCTTCCCTGATTTTCTTATCTTAGCTAGTATCAAATTTGCAAGAAAAGTCTTGCCAGTGCCACCTGGCGCATCCAAAAAAAATATTTTTCCTTTGTTATTATTCACGCTATCGACTATAGTGTCAAAAGCATATTTTTCCGAATGAAATGTCCGAATTGAATAATTCAAAAAGTTATAAAAAGGTATTAAAGCCGTCTTGAATATAAAGTAATTTATTTTGATGAGGATTAATACCAAGGTACAAGTGAAGAGCCTTTTCAAGAGGCGGCATATATAAATAAATATTTTAGAATAAAAAACTGCTTACTGTGACATAACTATAATATTTAGACAAATGCTGTCGCGACACTTTTTGTAGATAATGATGAGTTCTGCAAAGTCGTAGTAAATGATTTTGTTCTATCATCAATAGTTTTCGCAGCGCACGCGACGTAAGGAATTTTTCAGGTATTTTTTTTACACTTTATGTTACATTATTGGAGTTTTAGTAAGGATTCCTAATTTTTTTAAAAATATAATATAGCCTATATTACTCGGGGTAGCTTTCCAAAGGTGAAAGAATTTTTGAAATCGGTCCAGTAGTTTCGGAGCCTATTCATTACAAACAAACAAACAAACAAATCTTTCCTCTTTATAATATTAAGTATAGATAGTATAGAAAAGCGATAAATAACGTAACTTACTCATTTGTATACTTAATACAATATACAAAACGTAATACTTTAATAAAGTCATCTTTAACTATTATAATATTTACAAATGTTACTCATTATTGGAGTCGGTGCAATACAATAGAGTACGTTACCTAGGCTGGCACCGACTGATATTTTTAGGGAGCTATAATTGTCATAAATAGGTACTTATATAAAAGAGTATGATAATACTTGCTAAGTATTTATATTTTTGTAATTATCATGGGTAGACCGAATAACACTACAGCCCGAATGAAGGCCAATCATAGCCTGGAAACTATTTGATATTTGATAAAAAAAAAACATAATTGAGTCCTAACTCCTAACCGTATATGAGTTCTGTAGCTTTATCATCAGCACAGTAGTATCAGACGTTGATTCAAGCATACCTCCCAAACAACAATTTAGTCCTATATACTACTAAATAGTTTCCATCGACTAACTGCAGTACTGTCTCCCAACTCAGCATAGCAGCATCAGGTGTATATTCCAGCATACTTCACAAGCAACACGCTAGCCCTACATACTACCAAGTAGTTTCTATCGATCAAATGCAGTGTTGTCTTCAAACTCCTAATCGTTGAGGAGTTTTGTAGTTTCCGCGACCTGTATTCCTAATATTATTTTTAAATAAATATTGAACCACAGCTCACCCTTCAGGTTTACTTTTTGATCTAATTAATTAACTTTTGATATTTTCTTAGTTAAAATATTAATAACCACAATATCGGCAATATCATCGCTAACAGAAATATTTGATTAAGTATTACTTAAACGAGTTTTCTGTTTGAACGCGATGAACTATTGTTATTATAAGCTGGCTGTAATTCTAAGTTTTTATATTTGAAGCATTACTTAGTAAACTTTTAAACAGTAATATATATTTTAAAAAATAATTGTGAGTTATGAAAACACACAGGAGATTTATATTATTATTCAAATACCTAGCTTATTAAAATATTTTTTTAGTGTTGCATATTATATGAAAGTAATGACTAAATTTACTTTTTTAACCAAAACTAGTTTTGTTTGAGTACCTGGTAGCTTGAAGTTCTATTTTAGTGATACGAAAAGTACAAATCCATCCATAATTCTTACAAATTATGTAAAGGTCGATTCTGCCCGGTGTACTATCCTTTTATTAGTTTTAACGTCGAAGGGTCAGTTTTCGAAGTCGTAAACAAATACGTCTACCTAGGCCAAATCATCCAGATAGGTAGACGAAACTTTGAGAAGGGAGGCCGAAAGGAGGATTCAGCTGGGTTGGGCTGCATTCGGCAAACTGCGTCGAGTCTTCAGATTGCCTATACTGCAATGTTTGAAGACTAAAGTTTTTGACCAGTGCGTTTTACCGGTGATGACCTTCCGTGCCGAAACGTGAACACTTACGGTGGGGCTAGTCTACAAATTTAAAGTCGCTCAGCGAGCTATGAAGCGGGCTGAAAGATGAACTCAGAAATCAGTATATCCGCCAGAGAACTGGAGTAACCGACATAGCTCGTAGAATAAGCTCGCTGACTTCAGCGAGCATGACCAGCCCATTGCCACTTGGCAATGGGCTGGTCATATCTGCCGAAGGACCGACGGTAGATGGAGTAAGAAGGTCATAGAGTGGAGACCGCGTCTTGGTAAACGTAGCGTAGGACGCCCAGCAGTCCGATGGTCAGACGACCTCAGAAAGGCAAAGACTGGATGCGGAAGGCAGAGAATCGGATGTTGTGACGCACATTGGGAGAGGCTTATGTCCAGCAGTGGACTGCAATGGGCTAATGATGATGATGAACCCAAATAATGTAAAGTTTGATAAAAATAAATATGAAATGAAATGAAATACCACGACCTCTTAGAATATCGACGTAAAGTGGCACAAGTGGCGTTTCGTTCGGTGAGAGAGGTATTCGGACGCCTACCTTTCATTCCTCATCCACTATCCTCATGCAGCACTATAAGTGTTGCAGGTGTCGATGGGCGGCGGTAGTTGATTATCATCAGGTGACACGTATGCTTGTTTGCCCTCCTATGCCATAAAAAAACGTTATTTATTTATATTCAACCTGTAAAGGTAAAACTATTTACAACATAAATTGCACTAAAATATTAAGTACATATATATGAAAGAAAATAAGAGATAGAATGTATCTCGCGGAATCTAACTCACATTGAACATCAGATCACTCCAAAATCAACAATTTCCTGCCTTAGATTGATCTCTATAATTACTGCTTCACATTTCTAGGTACGATAATAGCTTTTCTAAAATCACCACAAACTTGTACAGTAAACAACTTATATCTGGCAAATAATTATACCTATTAATGACATATGGATAGATAATTCTAGCACGAAATTAATAACAAAATGCTTAATTTGTATTCTAGCAGTTGAAACTTTAATAAACATAGTAAAAAGCTAAATGCTTGTACATATTTACCTCTGCTTATATAGTCGTCTCGAGTATTAGATGACTTGTATATAAAAATATACTACCTTAGCGCTCGAGGCAATAATGGTGTAACGAAGGAAGCATACCAAATAATATTGTTATGTTCCGAGAGTGCCACAAAATTGCCAGAGCTTGTAAGGAGATAAGTTTTACTAGGCACTAAATCTAGATGTGTTTCCTAGTTAATAAATAACTCCAGCTAGTATTTACTGCCGTCATTGTGGTTCTTATTTAGCGCTTATTTAGCGCTTTTTTGGCGTGAGGATATAGAGTATAACCTAGTTTTATAATTACAGAGCATTATGCGACTCAGTACCGCACAATGCCGAATTGTGCTGAAGCCTAATTGGAAAGCGAATTGGTGTTAAAATGCGCCAGTAGAGTGCGCTGAGTTCAGTGTTAACATAAGATGTGGAATAAAACAAGTCAATGCTAGTACCTTCATCCATATTTATATTACTTTTTTAACACAGGTTTTTAACTTTGATTATTTCCAAAAAACTATAACGAAACGAAAACTATATTTTTTTTAACAAATAATAATATTACTAGATAATTTATTTAAAATATTGTGATCAATGTCAACATAAAGAAAAAACACTTAATAATTTTCTGTCAATGAGTTGGTAATGTTGGTAACCATGGCACGCATCATGCGAAAGCCCTACTTTTGCGAGTGCCCGATTGTGCGTAGCGATGCTGTAGTTGGTACGTCAACGTTAAGCATTATGCCGCATAATGCGCTATACTATTGAACCACTCAACGAACCAACAATATAATAAGTCAAGGAAACATCTATTCACACGATTATGAAAAAAAAAAAAAAATACAATTTTATCTACGTTGCAGCGACTCCAAAAATAAGTGACATTTGTAAATAATATAATAGTTAAAGATCACTTTATAAAAGTATTACGTTTTGTATATTAATTATAAAAATTAGTAAGTTTCGATATTTATCGCTTATTTGCGGTTAACGTTTCTAGAAGTCGGTTTCACTCTTTTTTTAAGATTTTTTTTTCACGAGTTTTAGTGATATAAATGAGTTGTGAACTTCAATAGAAGTTAGTTCATTAACATGGCTTTCAGTTTATTAAATATATTATCACTTTGTTACAAGTCCGTTTGTTAAATGGTTGATATTTTTAGGGAGCTATAATTGTTATTAATAAGTACTTAGCTAAACGAATTTGATATTAATTGTTAAGTATTTATATTTTTGTTATTATCATGAGTAGACAATAGCATCAGGCGTATATTCAAGTATACCTCACAAGCAACACACATCACAGGTTACATACTACCAAGTAGTTTCTATCGAAAAATTGCAATATTCAAATTCCTAACCGTTGAGAAGTTCGGTGGCTTCTTCATCAGCACAGCAGCATCAGATGTTGACACCATAAAGAATATCCCTAAGACATCACTATTATTTAACAAAAACACCATACTCGCATACAATTTTCGGAGGTTGCCTTCGATTTCTCCTGGTTCCCATCATCAGATCCTGACCTGGTGAAAATGGGACCAGCTAGAAAGTGAACACATCGATCAAAAAAATATTTTGAAAGCCGTCCACAATTGACATAAATATCGGTGAACAGACATAAAAAAAAATATATACATACAGACGAATTGAGAACCTCCTCCTCTTTTCGAAGTCGGTTAATTATTAGTAACTTACATTTTCGCAAACACAAATAGTGTTTCAAGCACACACAAACTGTTGTACATATCAACTGTAACATATTTCCTTTCGTATTATATAAAACTTACACTCTTTCACATAGATGGGCATGTTTAATAATATATCTTATCTATAATATATCTTAAACACAAATAAATATGATATAGTCTCGGTTGTCTAGTGGTCGAGCACACGGCTTCTAATCCGAGAGGTCCGGGTTCGAATCCTGACACTGGCTCACACCAATGACTTTTCGAAAGTTAAGTATCGATGACGGAACAACTTTGTGCCCGGTATGGCAATAGGTTCGCCACCTATTCCATTTGGGACGTAAACATAACGGCGAGACGAGGCTTAACAGCCGCTGCCTACATCTTCCGGTACCAAACGGCGCGAAGTTATGTTATGTAAATATGATATTTTCGTGGTTGAAAATCACATACTTATATCATCAGCAGAAGTAAAGCTAAACTACAACTTTTGGACTCAATTACTTTTGTGGCCCCTATTAGTCCTGTGCAACTTAGATGTATTGGCCTCCCGCGGATTTTACCAGGTTGTCGGTCCACCTAGTGGGGGACGGTCTACTCCACGTAGACTAGATACATACACTATAATATAATATGAATGACTAATGACTGCACTTAGATGTAGAATTAGTATTTATTTATTGTGATGATTCCAGTTAGTGTTCTTTCACCATTTTCTTAAACGCCTTTAGGGTCTTAGCACGTCAAATTACCACTAGTAATTCGTTCCACAAGCTTACTGCTTTATGGGTAACTAGCAGGCCGCGCGAACTTCGTACCGCTATATTGTATGTAGCTTCCCGCCTCACGGTGTTACTCGCGTACAAACAAAATGTCGATGACGACGATGATTACACATAGCCTATGTTACTCAGTGATAATGTAGCTTTCTAAAGAAAAAAGAATTATTAAAATCGGTTTAGTACTTTTTGAGTTTATTCGTTACATACAAAAATACAAATCTTTCCTCTTTATAATATTAGTATATAATGAATGAATGAATGAATGAATGTAGTATGTTCTGTGTAGATATTTTATAAAAAAACATAAGTTCTTCAAAATATTAGTCTAATGCGGACATTTTATTAAGAAATGTATAAAGTATTGCATATATGCAGAATATTAAAAGTTGTTCGCAGACAAATTGTATTTTTCTCTCCGCAAGGAAGAATTTGCAACTTCCTTTAACCAGGTCGCATAACACCACCAAAGTTATTCCATTTCGAGACTTATAAAGCAACAGTTCAATTACATTTTTAAGGCGAGCGACTTTATTTACCTGTCGGAATATTTTGTAGTAAAAATTATTTTGTAATACAAAAAAAACGGGATTGGTAGAAAAGAGCTGTGCTTTGATATTTATAACTGTTATTTTATTGTGAAAAGTAGGTACCTACACCAATATTTCTATTCTGTGTAATATTCAACCTTTCAGGGATAGTGTGGTATTCCGGAACACTTTTTTTAATAGTTAACTACGTAGTTTAACTTTATGTTTTTGTTTTTATCAAAGCCAACCTGCCTTGGCACTGGGAAAGCAACGGCAAAGACTGGTACTAAATACGAACTGAAAAAAGAATTCTGGAATAAAAAATTGATATCATTATATAATTCCCATTTTGCCCAATATTTTTTTAGCATCTGGCCAGACCTAAGTGCGAGTGTAGACAGTAGTGAAATAAATTTGGAAGTGGGATGCTAACTTGCCTGCGACCATGACGTTAAAAGATGTATATTTTTTACACATATCAAAGTTTTTAGTTACAATTTATCAAACGTCTACTTATTACGAACTATAGTACTTAGTCATGCCATAAATATTGTAACAAAGAAACATTTTTTTTAATTGCAAATAACATTTATTACTTTTACAGTGTGTTACTTTAATATATAAATATAAAACGATATAAAATATAAAAAGCTTATTCGAAGTGGTCTCCATTGGCTGCAATACAGGCCTTTAAACGTTGAGGCCAGTTATCAATAGAAACACGCACACTTTCCGTGGGAAAAATCTTTACTGCGAATCGTATGGATTGTTTTAAAGACTCTAAATTATTATAACGTTTAGAGCAAGCCGTACTCTCTAAAACTGACCACAAATCATAATCCAGTGGATTAGGATCGGGACTAGACGACGGCCAGTCTTCAGCTCTAATGAAGTCCGAAACGTTCGCTTCCAACCAAGATTGCGTGGACCGAGCTTTATGACCTGGTGCCGAGTCTTGCTGGAAGGACCATACTTCGTTATTGAACATGGTATTGTTAAGGGGCTTGACTACCTTTTCAAGAATGGTATCTTGATACACTTGTGCCGATGTTTTGATACCTTTTTCACAAAAATATGGCTCAGTCACTCCTTCGTAGCTAACACCCCACCAAACCATCACTGAAGTCGGATAATGCTCACGTTGCACTCTGTCAACTAATTGGAAAGCTTCCTTAGAGCTTTGAGCATAAATACGGTCATTTTGTTTGTTAAAATGTTGCTCAATTGTAAAAACTTTTTCATCCGTAAACAATATTTTTCTGTGACCTCCCTTTGCGTACCGCTTCAGTAGTTGTTTAGATTTTAACACCCTATTCGTTTTTAAATTATCAGTTAATAAATTACCAGTGCGCCTCTTATAGGCTGCAAGTCCTAAGTCATCTTTTAAAATACGCGACATTGTTCTAGGTCCTATCTTCATCTCCCGAGATAAAATCTTTTGCTTGCGGACAGGATTTCTTCGAATTCTTTCCCTTACTGCTTTGACCATCTTTTTCGTACGAACACTACGTGGACGGCCAGGTCTTTTTCTGTCACAAACAGAGGAGGTCTCATTGTACCTATTAATAGCCCGGTACACAAACATTTGACTAATACCAAGTGTATGGAGAGTTTTAAAAATTGCATTTGGCTCCATACCTACTTTGTGTAATGCAATCACAGCGATTCGGTTCTCTTTATCACCCCACTCAATTTTTATATCGCAAAATATTGTACAATGTATTGGCGCCAAAACGAGAAAACACAATGAACAATCGTATAGAAATGACAGATTCCAAATTCAAATGTAATATTTTTTTATTTTTAGTTGTAACAGTATTTATGGCCAGACTAAGTATATTTAAGTATTTACCACAAGTAAAACCAGCTCGTGGTAACTTTACTCTAACTGGCTCGTTCCTGATATATCCAAACTTGTGAGTCACGACATGACATCTTTAAGTTTTAACGATGCACTTTAAGTACTTATCGTATTCTGTTGGTATAGATGGGGTAGGATGACAAGTAACAAAGATGTAATTGGTATTCATGGTAGTTGACGTTGGCGTTCATCATCATGGCTCTCTTTTCGAAATTTAAAGTTTGCTCTTAAAGAATTGCCTATTTCCAATCCTAGAAATAAATAGAGCTCATAAAGTGTGTTGAATATATTTCTTTGCTATCGTATAATTTACCTACTTTAGCTATCGCATAGTTTGAAGCCGTGAACACAATAAATATGAATAAAAAATTATTACATTATTAAAACGATTAACTTTGTATATATCTCAAATTGTTAATCTTCATGACCAAGTGGGTCAGCTTAGAGCACTAAGACATTTAGTCAGAGCCGGATTATCCCTAAGGCACACTAGACATATGCCTAGGGGCACGAGGGCACAAAGGGACTAGTAAAGCAGAAAACATAGATAATTAAATTTAAAATTCAACGCACCAGTAAGTAAGCCACATATACAATAAAAACTATAATTTTTGCTTAAAATCTCAATTTTCTTCAATAAATATTCAAGGTAAGATGAGTCTAACACGCTGACGGCGCTTTCAACGTGCCCTTGCTTCTAGTTCAAAAGTCATATAAATATATGAATACAAAATGTATTCATATAATAATTCTATAATAATTCTCTGTAATATCATAATTACAATAGATATATAGAAGATTATATATATAGAAGTCATAGTGAAGAAACTTGGAAAAACTTCACCGTAAAGATTATACGAGCGAGCATAATATTTATTTATGGAACAGGTCAGTATGTCAATGGTGTCTGAAACTTAGAACGGTGAAGCGTCAAAAGGATCTTTGTATTAAGAAAGAAAAGTAAATGAATTTATTTTAGTGTGGAAAACATAAAAATGATTTTTCGCGTAGATAGTCCTTGCTCGAATTTTAATCGGTGGATTAAGAGTTCTTGATATTTATTTTTTAATTCATCAGGTCTTGTAATGAAATATTTAGAACATTATATTCATTATACCCGAAGGAGTGCTGGGTGCCAGTTGGAATTACTTAATTTTTTTTTAAACAGGAAATTCATAGCCATTTCGAAAACGCCCAAGTTCGCACCACTTTCCATAAAAGTTTTACCTTTATTGCACCTTCGCACTGTGCCTCTATGAAATAAAAAGCGTGTCTATTGTTACGAATCGAATATATCATTTAGCATTTATTGTTATTTTGCTGTGAAAAGGAATGATTCAAGACTTCACAAAAGAAAGTCGGAAAGAAAAAGATGAGAGAAGTGAAATAATGAAAGAAACATATCAGATGATCCACGATAATATATCGTGTGAAGGAGGAGAGTGCGTTATCATGTACAAAATTATTAACTTAGAACTTTGTTAGCATCGATATTACAGTATTGCAACTAGATCATTATAAGTAGAATTATTTATTGATCAAACATTCATCCTTATAGTGTCAATAAGTTATTATATTTGGATAGTGAAAGGAAAATATGTTGGCTTATACATTTATACTATGAACAAAATTCGTGATTAATTTACAAATGATATAATTACATTAACCTAATAAAACTTAACATAACTTCACGCCTTTTTATACCCGAAGGTGTAGGCAGCGGCTGTTAAGCTTTGTCTCGCCGTTTTGCCATTTGCCACCTATTGCCATACCGGGTACAAAATTTTCAGTCATCGATATTTTTCGAAATATGTATTTACCTACTTTGCTTATTGTTCTTGAGATTTTACTAATTAAAATTAAAGATTTTAAATGCACAACTATCAGTGAATATGATTGGATTTTTATATGAATTTTTCTTTTGTACATACATAATACGCGTGACATAATAAATAGTATTTACAACACATATCATATAATTTTGATTAATTCACGTAGCAAAATCATCTAATGCATCGCTTGTTTTAATCTAAAAATATATATAAGTATATATATTTTTTCATATGAAAAAAATTTCAAGGAATTTTAATAGTAATTTATAGACTTCGTTGTATGTTTAAAACCTTTGACGTCATAAATAGTATTTATATAACATAACAGTATTAAAATATATTATTCACGTGCTTTTGAAAGATTATTTTTACTCGTTTATTGGCGTGTATACGAGTATAATTATAATAATTATTGTTTAGCTTTTTAATGACCACTAATTTCGTTTTATTTTTTAAGTAAAAATCTCTCTTCCAATCGTTTCACGTTTTTAACGGCCCCTTGCGGCCACCGAGATAAACAGTAGAGTTGAGTAACTCCGGAGTGATTCGTTCCGATGAACTGCTCACTTTCAGTGAACGAATTGAAGTCGTTCACTATTTTTCGGTATTTTCGTTCCACAGTTCACCGGCTCATCGCTCCCGCACTTTACTTTTTTCCCGAACTTTAGTCCCGCGTTAGTGAATGCAAGCCATTGCAAGCAAGTGTAAGTAGGTACACGAGCTCTTCGTTCCAGGCAATTTGTTGTTTGTATCGTAATTCAAGAAAATAAATTTCATAATAATAATATATTTAAATAAAATTTAAATACGCCTTTTAAAGTGAAAGAAACGCTTATTTTTACACGCTTTTTATTAGTTTATTTAAATTTGTCACTTTAATTGTCAGTCCTAAGCCTGAAAAAAGTATGAAGGGAAATCGAATCTATTTTTATATTCAATGAACTTCATAAGTGTCATATTATCTAAAAGTTTTATAACAGTGCATGAGCGAAAGGTCGAAAAGCATCTTCCAACAAAGAGTATACAATAACTACGGTCTACGATTTAGTTCCGAATCCGGAGTCATTTGATTCTTTGCTATTATTATAGTACCTACTGATTCAGGGAGCGAAATGAACTGTAGAACAAGTACGAGTTCACTTGGCGGAACGAGATTTGATGAACGAAATCCACTAAGTGAACGACATTGTCCAAGTCTAATAAACAGGTCAATATAATATCCAACTTATCAAATTTTCATAGCGACTTTTTAAACTGTCTGTACATTGACATCTAGTAGCGGGCGGTGGTACTATAATACTCATAATTAATATTACAAAGATAATAAACTCAGTTATTTTTGGGAAATGATCGGGTGAATCTCAAAACTCAATTTTGAAGTATAGATATCTTCAACCGATTGAGCTGAAATTTTGTTTACACAAGTAAGTTTAACAGGGGTTAAGCCTCCATTCCTTCCTCCATGAACGGGCTGACTGAACCAATGATATCTCATTGGTCGAGCCGGCCCTTTCATGCATGATCCACTTCTGATAATTTCTCTTTAGAACTATTTGACATTATATATGACTACCTTGCTGGATTGGGTTTGACAGATTACACGAGGGCTGCTATGTTTCTAGCAAAGAATGACTGTAACATACAACTTGGGATGATGATCTTAGAGACTGCATCAGCTATTCTAGGCAAAAAAATTATATCTTCTCTTACTGCTGGATGATATTATTTATTATTTCTTCATTCTCTAGATTTATTTTTAGTTTAACTATTTATCTATGTTAAGACTTATATTAATTTATAACAGTGTAGGTAGAATCATAAGTGAAAAATTACAGTGTATTTTTATAAGTAACCCTGTTGTCAGAATATATTAATAAGAATGTAAAATATATTTGATCCATAAGTTTTTTTTTTTTTGATAATATGGCAGATAATCCAAAGAAGCCTTCTAGTTATTCTACCAGATTCTACCATACATACATACATACATAAGATCACGCCTGTATCCCATGGAGGTAGGCAGAGACTTTGGCTTTCCACAAGCTACGATCCTGACACACATCTTTCGCCTCATCCACAGTCATACATCACGTCATGCATTTACGTCGGTTTTGGGTGCTAAGCATTTTGCCTTTTTTAAACAGACAGACATTTGGTCGTGGTAGCTCCGTCTTGGTCTCCCGATCCCGACCCTGCCACTCACATTCGCTTCGTATACTCTTTTAGTCAGTCGGCTTTCATCCATTCTTGCAATATGACCAAACCATCGTAACATACTTCTCTCCACTTTTGTCACCACATCATCCTTCAACTTGCATTTCTAAGGGAGAAATCATCACGCTATTTTTCATTCGATCCGCAATGGTACTTCTCAGAGAACGCATTTCCACTGCACTCAACTTTCATGCTTCGTCTGCCACACCCAACACTCACTCCCGTATGTGAGAGTTGGTACCAACACACCATTGTGAATTGTCAAGCGTGTCTTTTCAGACACAGCCTGACTACACATCAAGGCATGCAATGCACCATTAACTCTGTTACCCGCAGTCACTCTCCTTTCATTTTCCTCATATTTTCCGTCTCTTGTAATTATTCTACCCAAATATACAAACTCAATCACTTGCTCCAATTTCTCGCCATCCAATATCATATCACACACTGTGACCTCTTTCTCTCTCTCCACAACCATAACTTTCGTCTTGCTTACATTTATTTTTATACCTCTTTCTTTAAACCACCACTCTAATTCACCAAAATTAGCATGTTTTGTAACTCCGACGCCGACGGCGCAAGTAATACCTGGTCATCAGCGTACAGTAGGCACTTGACACACCTCTTCCATGCTTAAACCACATTCAGTTTTGTCAGATAACTACCCATATATAAGTAGAGATTGAAGAGCCATGGTGACGCAACATATCCTCGTCGAGCACCTTTATAGATATCAAACCAGTCTGAGTGCGCCCCGTTCACCCTGATTCACCCTGATACAGGCTCTAGAATTCTCATTTAGAGAATTTAAAGCCCTCACCAGACGCTCGTCAACCCCATATATATTCCACAGCGTTGACCATAATTCATTCCTGGGTACAAGCCAAGCCTTCTCAAGATCTACAAATGCACAAAATACTTTTTTGGACTTGGCTAAATGTTTTTTACAGATGGTCCGCAGAGAGAAGATCTGATCGATGCACCCCCTTCCTCTCCTAAATCCCGCTTGTACATCCCACAATTTCTCATCAGTTACATTTGTCACTCTTTCAATAAGAATCTTCGCATACAATTCTACCAAGACCCAGATATATATTATACTTGGGTAGGGATCCCACCCGCCAATCTAGATTTCACACCAATGTACCACCAGGCCAGGAGAAATAATGGCTTATTTACGAAGCCATTTTAAACATTACAGCATTAATTTGCATATTATGTGTCTTAAATAGATTGTGCATATAATATAGATGATCCTGGCCCATTACAGCATGCAATTTGAACAATACTCTAACAATATTCTCGAAGATACTGCAGTATTAACACAGAGGTAGAGCCAAGCCGTACGCTGCATGAATGGGCCGGCTCGACCGGTGAAATACCACGACCTCTTAGAAGATCGACTTAAAGTGGCTCATGCCGCGTTTCGTTCGGTGAGAGAGGTACCCGGAGGCCCACCCCTTCTCCATCCTTTCCTATCCCCTACCCCTTAAAGGTTGGCAACGTAACAGTAAAACTATATGTGTTGCTGGTGTCCATGGGCGGCGTTGGTTGCTTACCTTGCTTACCACCAGGTGACCCGCCTGCTCATTTGCCCTCCTATCCCATAAAAAAAGAGGGACAGCAGTTAAAACCGATAAATAGCACAAATTGAACCTCATGATATCCAAAATTTACTCATTTATTACTTTTGATGCGGAACAAAGTTCGCCAGGTCAGCTAGTAATAAAAAAATAATAATAATATAAAATTATTTAGTCTCGGTGGCGCAGTGGGCGAGCGCACGGCCTCTGATCCAGAGGTCCGGGGTTCGATTCTAGATACTGGCTCACACCAATGACTTTTCGAAATTGTTTTCGGAAGTTATGTGTGATAGATACCGATGACTGACAAACTTTGTGCCCGGTATGGCAATAGGTTCGCGACCTATTCCATTTGGGACGTAAACATAACGGCGAGACGAGGCTTAACAGCCGCTGCCTACACCTTCTGGTAACAAAAGGCGTGAAGTTATGTTATGTTATGTTATGTTATTTATGTCAATCTCTGCTTGCTTCTTCTAATGCACGTTCAGAAATTTGATGACTAGTAAGAGATCACTTAAATTTTCCATTACAAAGGTCATGCATGAAGAGCAACAGAAAGAAACAGTATTTATACAAATAAAATAAAATTGTGTGGTTTTATGAAACCACCGTAAAAGTGAAACTTTTTTTCACATTATAGACATTTAACTAAAAATTTTCGGAATAATATTCCATTAAGGGTATAAAAATTGCTTCATCAATCTTAATTTTATACTTAGAAAATGGGAATGATAATGGGAAATGATAAAAGTAGACTAGGTCTCCAACTAATATTTTTATTGAACTCTGTGTCTTAGAGTACGACATACATAATACTTAACAATTATTTAGATGATATACACATATTAAATATACATAAACAAAATATTTTTTCAATAATTATTTTTCAATAATTTAGTTAGTAAGTTTTTTAAATTGATGATTCTGATAAAATGATTAACATTTATATTTTTTTAGAGTGCAACAGTGTAAAACAGTTACTTCACAGCAATTTTTTTAAAAGTTTGCTTTGGCTTCGTTTAACTTTAAGTTAAAGATTTAAATCAATTAATTCGATAATCTCATCATTTTCAAGTTCTTTGGAAGTTAACGACTGAAGATTAAGAATTCCTAGATGGCGCTACTAGGTTGCTACTATTGATGATTCTGCCGTAATATCGTATTATATCGATAGATGTCGCCCGAATCGACAAGTATTCCAGCTTCGGCACTAGGGATAACGCGACACCTATTAAACGTTAACAACATTACAACAAAGGATCTTTACAAAACAAAACGATATTTTTTCCTCCAGTAAATATGATATTTTGATTTATTATGAAAATGTGACAAATACATATATAAAGAGCACTATCTTATCGCTAATAAATTGACGAACATAACTGTGTCACATATATGTAGTTCCGGTGGTCCAGTGGTCGAGCACACGGCTTCCGAATCGCATAGGTCGCGTGTTCGAATCCTGGCACACTTTTTGGAATTGGAAACTTAAGTAAAGTAAGAAAGGCAGTCTGCTTCCTCCACTAATTCGTTAGTTACAAGTCAGTGGCAGTTTTGCAAAGAGAGAGAAAACTAGTTTAATTTGAAATCGAACCGGACGTCACCGGCTTTCAGGGGATTGTGCGATAAGGGCTATTTTAATTTACTTGCCATCTTGTATTTGTTAATAGGGTTTAATAAATGTTTTTTATTTTACGTGGTCACGACAATAATTCCTAGATGGCGCTACTAGGTTGCTACTATTGATGATTCTGCCGTAATATCGTATTATATCGATAGATGTCGCCCGAATCGACAAGTATTCCAGCTACGGCACTAGGGATAACGCGACACCTATTAAACGTTAACAACATTACAACAAAGGATCTTTACAAAACAAAACGATATTTTTTCCTCCAGTAAATATGATATTTTGATTTATTATGAAAATGTGACAAATACATATATAAAGAGCACTATCTTATCGCTAATAAATTGACGAACATAACTGTGTCACATATATGTAGTTCCGGTGGTCCAGTGGTCGAGCACACGGCTTCCGAATCGCATAGGTCGCGTGTTCGAATCCTGGCACACTTTTTGGAATTGGAAACTTAAGTAAAGTAAGAAAGGCAGTCTGCTTCCTCCACTAATTCGTTAGTTACAAGTCAGTGGCAGTTTTGCAAAGAGAGAGAAAACTAGTTTAATTTGAAATCGAACCGGACGTCACCGGCTTTCAGGGGATTGTGCGATAAGGGCTATTTTAATTTACTTGCCATCTTGTATTTGTTAATAGGGTTTAATAAATGTTTTTTATTTTACGTGGTCACGACAATATTTCCTAGATGGCGCTACTAGGTTGCTACTATTGATGATTCTGCCGTAATATCGTATTATATCGATAGATGTCGCCCGAATCGACAAGTATTCCAGCTACGGCACTAGGGATAACGCGACACCTATTAAACGTTAACAACATTACAAAAAAGGATCTTTACAAAACAAAACGATATTTTTTCCTCCAGTAAATATGATATTTCGATTTATTATGAAAATGTGACAAATACATATATAAAGAGCACTATCTTATCTTATATCTTTAAACGAGCAATTCTTGTATATATATATAATAATATATAAAATTGGAATCTCGGAATCGGCTCCAACGATTTTCATGAAATTTCTATTCCAGCAGATGGCGTTGTTAACTAACACGAAGTCAATGTGTGTTTGCTTTGCTTTTATTACAGTTTATCACTGCAAAAAATTAAGTATATGTTTCTAATATAATATGTTAGTACATAGTATATATTAGTATATATTTATTATTCTGTCGGTAAGATCGAAAAATATTGTTGATATTTCATTATTTTATTAGTATGTAATTCGTACTTAAATATAATTTTCAAAAAACACAATTTATAAATAATATAATTTTTTTTTTCTCCGCCTGCAATACGTACGTACATATATGTATGTATGTAAAAAACAAACAAACAAACAAACCCGATCCTAGAAAATGTGTCGAAATTGGTAAAGAGGACGGTAATTAGACGATTATACATACGGCCCTCGTGGTGCATCGGTAAACCGCACTACCGATAACACAAGGTCGGGGCGGGTTCGATCCCTCGTCTGGGGGTGTTTTCCTACATGTTTTTACGGTATTTATTTACAAAAATAAAGTGTATATTTGGGTAATTAATTAATAATAAATAAATAAATAAACGATAATAGACGTGAAAGGCGCTCTGACGAGCGCCTTTCACTTTATCCCTACTCCGCGGCCGACCGTCACACGACATGCAACACGCAGACGAAAAAGTTTGAGACGATGTAATAAAAGTTTCACTTTAAAATAGAATTTTATTTGCAGAATATAAAAAGTTTATCAAATTTTTAACAAGTTTATAAATGTCTGGAAAAGTAATATCATTTAAAGGCTTACGAGAAAAAAAATGACTTGCTTTCTTCAGTCGAGTAACTTTGTGTTACTATTAGAAACTGACTTCCCGTTATTGTACCAGAAGAAAAAAGTTGTGCGGATAGGTGTATCGGTATTTGTAAATTTTTACTCCAAAACTACTGAATGTATATTGAAGATATTTCATCACAAGTTCATATAATTATTTTAACCAGCTGATCACAAAAACAGCTGATGATATTTTTTCAATAGGCATGATTGTCAATTGAGGAATATTGTTATCTGACGCTTTATTTTAACATACTATCTGAGGGACGTAGTACTATCATTACATCACTACTAATATGTAGGTACAATGGTGCTAGGCAGTAGTCAGTAGGCAGTAAATTTGTCAAAATTAATGAATTACGCGCTTATTACTGAAATTGATATGTTTGAAAAACTTTGCCTTTTCATTATGTAACAAACAAAATTTGCTCCTTGAGGATAAAGGAAGTAAAAGCAGGACAGTTAAAAATAAACAGAAAAGCGGTCTTTGCAAAGGTATATTTGAGTGAACGTCTAAATAAATGTTTATTGAAAGGTAGAAAGTTCAATAATTTCAACGAATCGGCTGCATTAATTGTTAGTCGGTAAAGGAACAAGGAATAATTGATTAAGTAAATTAACAAACCGGAAATGATCTGAAATGATTTTTTTAATTTTTATTAATTCAATAAAGTTAATGTCAATCCTAAATTTTCATATAATAGACAAAAATGGTCTAGTATTGTAAAAAATATATTTGTCAAAGAGATTGCATTACATGAACTAATCATGTGAATGTTCCTATAAAGCTATCTATAATTATAATCGTTTATAGTAAGACCAACGAGACGAGATAAAAACTGTAAACAAACGGACCCTCACCGAGTTAACTACGCGACAGTTAGCGATTGAAACTAATGTCCGAGCGATTTATATCTCTGTCCTTGTTAATCCTATGCAGTGAAGACATCACTTAATCGAAAACAGCTATGGTTACGAACTTCGTGATTTCAGTTGATACCGTGGTTGTCAACAGTTGGTCCACAATTTTATTGACAAGTTTTAACAAGTTGATGTATGAACAGCGTTCTAAATTATTCGTATTTTTGTTTCCCGTTTTCGTTTCTTATATTATCATTATCAATACAACGTTACTGTTTCAGTTCTCTTGTTATTTTTTACTGTTATAGTTATTATTGTTACTAATTATTGATTTTAATCTTGGAACAACTTTTTAGGATTGTATCGCGTTTATTTCTATTTATTTATATTTATTTCCCGACGTTTCGAACTCTTTACAGAGATCATTTTCACGAGTGACGAACAAAACGTGTTTGTGAACACTGTAGGGAGGGCTCAAAACACTACATCAGGTTTGACAAACCACAAATCCTCGCCAAAGAACAACATTATCGTCCCAGGATGATACGCGAGGCTATTGAAATCAAAAAACATCCAAAGAATTTCAATAGAGAAGATGGCTGGAAACTATCACCTAGCTGGAACCCAGTCATAAGTCTCATCAAACCTAGCCCACAATCAAACAGCTCAAGACAGCGAGATACTATTAGTATAGTTTGCAGGTCAGACCCACATCAGGAACCAAAATAATGTAGAATTTTGAGTAGTGCAGTATATAATCAAAACAAAATAATTTTATTTTAATTTTTATAAACCTAGAAACTTCCCTTTCTTTTTCTCAAAAACTTTATAAATAATAGCAATATTAATAGCCCGTTCAAAATGAAATAATAATCAGTTTTGTAGGACAGCCGCTGAGTTTTCTTGCTGGGTCTTTCTCAGGACTGGCCGCGTTTTGTGACCCAGTGGTAGATTTTTAATAAACACTTTTTAATTTAAAATCAATGAATATTTAATAATAGTTGTACTTTAATTTCAACCAACTAAGAAAATAAGTTAATTTGTAATAATTTAATAATAACAACTTTTAATTATTAAATCATACAACAAAGGATCTTTAGAAGCAGGATATATGAATGCATCTTATAAATAAGTATTTAACTTTTGTTCTCATGGTCTGATGTGGGTTACCAATAGTAAAAATCATATTTTTGACATCAACTTTTAGATTTTTATTTCCAAAAAGTGGGTGCTCTCTGTATCAATGAAGATAGCTTTTGAACGACTACCATCTTTTTGTTCGTCACTCGTGAAAATGATCTCTGTAAAGAGTTCGAAACGTCGGGAAATAAATATAAATAAATAGAAATAAACGCGATACAATCCTAAAAAGTTGTTTTAATGAGTGAGATTCGCGAAAACCTTAGAAACAAATATTTAATCTTGGAGTAATGATAAATGTTTTGAACCCCTGAAACTTTGTTTATATATTTTATCTCGTCTCGTTGGCCTTATTATGCATGTATTCACTCGTATACAACCTCAAAACTTTAGCTATTCGTTATATTACTTGCAGAAGATATGACCATT
Source organism: Euproctis similis (assembly GCA_905147225.2). Classification (NCBI taxonomy): domain Eukaryota; kingdom Metazoa; phylum Arthropoda; class Insecta; order Lepidoptera; family Erebidae; genus Euproctis; species Euproctis similis. The sequence goes on from LR990108.1 coordinate 5,151,722, forward strand.
GACCAAAACAACCTTCAGGATTATATCGCGTTTATTTATTATTTATTTATATTTATTTCCCGACGTTTCGAACTCTTTACAGAGATCATTTTCAGGAGTATTTCTCTGTAAAGAGTTCGAAACGTCGGGAAATAAATATAAATAAACGCGATATAATCCTGAAGGTTGTTTTGGTCAATGGGTGGGATTCGCGAAAATCTTAGAAATAAATATGAAGATATGATCTACAAGCCTTCGTGTAATTTCAATGACCGGTCAAGACAATATTTAATTAATTTATTTTTTATTTATCTAAACTTTATGTACATTGTATAAAAGCGGACTTAATGCCTAAGACATTCTCTGCCAGCCAACCTTTGGGTGGTGCAGAAAAGAGTGATAGGTGAACCCTACCTATCACTCTTTTCTGCACCACCCATTATTATGCATTATTATGAGCTAATAACACTAATTATTTTGTACAAAAAAACGTCTATTTAATAGATTGAAATAAGATAGATAAAAATACACATAAATATCTATTGATCTAAACATACATATACAGGAGTATACATACATACACACATATATACAAACACACATATCAATACATTTACACCCATACACATATAAATCTACATATATACAACATACAGAGAAAACAATTGGCGTCATGGTTATTGGTTAAGTTTTTTTTTATGGGATAGGAGGGCAAACGAGCAGGTGTGTCACCTGATGGTGAGCAACCAACGCCGCCCATGGACACCAGCAACACATATAGTGTTACTGTTGCGTTGCCGACCTTTAGCGGATAGGGGAAAGGAAAGGATGGGGAAAGGGGGTGGGCCTCCGGGTACCTCACTCACCGAACGAAACGCATGAACGACATGAGCCACTTTACGTCGATCTTCTGAGAGGTATTTCCCCGGTCGAGCCGGCCCATTCATGCAGAGAACTGCTTGGTGCTACCACTGGAAGTTTGAAGAGGGGGTAATGAGTCGGTTTCCAGAATTTGCTTCACGTTCATGAACACGAGACTTAAAAATTTTTCGGCTTTTTGACTTCCTGATTTCGGGAGGGAATTTCAGAGAAGAATGGATTGTATGTAGAAAGAAGAATGTACAAGGCTAGAGGTGTGCTAAAGTTATGTAAGGAGGAGATTGTTAGAAGAGCGGGGTTTCCGATTCTGATTGGAGTAGACATATTTGAAATTAGAGGATAAATAGGTGGGAGCACTAGAGGAGTTGAGTAGCACGAAGACCATTGACAGCGTTTGTAGGTTATGGCGCTGACGAATAGGTAACCATTTTAATTGTCGGCGGAATAAAGAAACATGATCGTATTTACGAAGATTGTGAATGAATCGAATGCAGTTATTGAGAAGACGGTCAAGTTCATTTCGGAGATCTGCATTCAGGTCGAGATAGCACACATCACCATAATCAATGACTGGATAGATCAAAGTTTTAATCAACATTTGTTTTTGTAGAAATTGGCAAGAAATTTCTCAAACTGTAAAGGTAACGAAGGATACCTACCTGTAACCTGTTTACTAACTTGTACCACTTGTGCACGCCAATTTAATGCGGTGTCGATGTGGAGGCCAAGATCTTTAACTGATAGACTTAATGGAATATTTCCCATTATAGACGTTTTAAAGAGCATCCCTGATATTGATTAATAGAGTTTAAAAAAGAAAATTAAAAGTAGGGCAGCACCAACTACCAAATATTAGTGAAAACGGACAATGTTTTTTGTTAAATATTATTTTAAATTGTCATACAACGAAAACAATTTTCCAGTAATGGATTCTCTTATCACAAAAAAACTTTCAAAAATAACTATTAAATGTGTGAGCCAAGATTCCATCGCAAGACTTCTGATTCAGAAGCGAGGCGTTCAAATTCTTAGCCACTAATATTTTTCATTAGTTAAAAATACAATCATAAAGCTTTTAAAACTTTCCGTTACATAACGAGAGAGAGTTCTCCTGAAACTTGCTTGAGGTATGCCGAAACATTTCATTTGCTTTAAATTTTGATTGCCTTTTTAAACAGAAAAAAATTAAATAGGCTGGGTTAGAAATTATTTTGTACCTCTGTTAAGTCCTCATAAGCAAACAACTCGGCCGTTTTAAAAAAATTCCGTGGGGTTAAAATATATTTTTATTAAAACTAAGAGTTACAAAGTTATTAAATAGACTTGACTTATAAGCGCGCATACGGTACTTCCTTATGGCTCTCTGTTATCTCTGACTATCCCGTAAGGAACTGCAAGGGAAATTATATAAATACGAAGGGTGCACTTGGTTTATTCATATTCTATCTGTTCTATATTTCGTTATTAATAGTATTCCAGCAATGCACTTTGCAACCATAAGTCTCGGGTTCAATTCCAGAAACGCACATGGAAACTAAAGGCTTGGCATGTCGAAGCATAAACGCCCTTGCCTATATTAAGTATTAATAGACACCCCTTGTCGTGGCTCCCTGTTTTACTAGGCACTCCCCTACTCGCCTCAGCCAATATCGGAATTCTTGGGGTTGACTTCAGCCGGCATTCCGCCTCGACTTCTCACCTCGGTCTACCCCTCTGTGGAACCAGTTGCCCACAACATGTATAATATTACGACCTAGGAACCTTCAAGAAACAAGCGTACTCCTATTTACAAGCCGGCAACGCTGATGAGACGCGCCTGGTGTGGGGGATGTCCATGGGCGGCGGTAGTCACTTTCCATCGGTTAACCCGTGTGCTCGTTTGCCCCTTTTTATAATAACAAATATATCAACGGTCTGAAAATGAGCAAACAAGATCATAGTAATTCCTTTACTTCAACACAAACTGTTTGCACCTACGCATTATAAAAGGCAATAAATACCCGGTATCCCCTCGTAAATAAAATAACAAACTGAATTCATACAATCTCGTTACTTGCAGTTCATTAAATGATGCTATAATAAAAACTTGTAGGAAACGCTTTTATCTGGAACACCGGAGAACATTAACCGAAGCTCTTTTTAGTTTAAAAATTTTTGCTGTTAGAAACATAAAGCAGATTTATCGCTTCAACTGCGCAATTACTACATACATAGATAGCAGCTGGTGCTCAAAATTTAATTAAGAACAGTTATTTAGTTCCCTGGAATGAAATTAAATTTTAAATTTAAAAAAACCGAAGAGCTTGTGTAATAATGATGAAAGTCAAAGAAGCAAGTAACGTATGTATGAATTGTGTTACACTCTTCTTTATGCCTATCTCAGAATAAACTGAGCGTGAAGAATAGACTTCGTTGTTGTGAATTTAATGTGCCCTATTCTTTAAACTGGTATATAATAATTTCAGAAAATATAACGCAAATGCATAACGATAATTCTTACATCTATTTCCGCCTAAAAACGGGTCTTTCGTTTTAACAATTCATCTAAGCTTCTGAATATATATATATATATATATATATATGTGTGTGTGTTAACATGTTAACCGTTGTCAAACCCTCAGTAGCCCTCAAGGCTTGATATTCCATATATTAGTTTCTAACTAATAATTGTTTATTGTATTTGATTATGTATAAAGAAACTCGATTATTTGCCTGATGGTTTGAGTTATTAACAGTTAGTGCATAAGAATATTAGTTTGTATTCCTTTAGAAGTATTGTAATACCATCAAAATTTATTACTTATTTGAGATAGCTGATTAACAATATATACACGTACTTGTAGTAATACAATTTAATTAATTAATAAGAATAAAGTTAGTCTATACTTTTGAGATGTTCGAATATAACTCATGTAGAGGCTTATTATAGCATTTTATAGCTCTTTATTAGAGCAATAAAAGCCTAAACAAAATTTTACAGAGTTTTTTCAACCATCTGGGTTAGACATTTTGATTAAAATTTTAATGTTTTCCAAGAAACTAAATTCAACAAGTAAAAAGTCGCTTTACAGAACTAGTTGGCAATATAGTAATACCAACTTACTTTGCGAACTTTGTACCACCATTATTCAGAGCGACAAAATTACAGGTAAAGGCGTGAAGTTATAGATTAATTTATAGTATTATATAGTTTATTATAATTAATAGTATTAAATAATTTACGAGATGTGTCAGCAAGCATTCAGACAGGCGGGCCTTTACGTAATTATCATTCTCTTTTTTATGTCTACATAAATATTTTTTTATTTATGGTTTAGCTATGATTAATTTCAGATTTATTTTTTTGTGAGAAAATCCCTAACGGGAATCGCGGAACTTGCGATCTAGAAATTGTTGTTTCGAAACAATATATCGAAACAAATTTGTTTTCTCGACCTTAAATATTATAATCTTAGTAATAACCTTAAGTTTAAAAATACCTGAATTAAAATTATTTTACTCTAGCAGAATTCAAAAGTTTGTTTCGACAATTTCGACGAGAATCAAAACTAGGACAGTTCTTGTCGTGCCAAAAGGTATTTTATAATAGTAAAGTAACTGAATTGCGTTTGACTGTTTTACTAAGTTACTACTAGCTCTATTGACTGTTAAATAACTTTTTGAATTACTAAATAAAGGAAATAAAAAGAACTACTACGAAGAATAGTTGACCGGTGAAATTAGCTCTTGCTGCGTTTCGATCGGTGATAAAGGTAACCGGATCCACCATTGCATCTTAAGCGATAGTCACATATCACCAGAACCCCTCTTTTGCTAAAAATATAAGAGTAATAATTCTTCTAAGAAACAAGAAGTATTTTATTATACGGTGATTTCAAGATGTCTCTTAACATTACAGTGTATTTATACTGAAGGTTTACGACGCTTTCAACTACATTGAGCTACACCTCCACTGATAATAAGGCTAAATTGGAAACATTTATTCGATGGGTGGTATTCTGAGTGCGGGGGGCGGGACGAGTGCTTCTTATCCATTTAGTCAAAGTATATAGTGAATTCGTTAAAAATATGTATTAAAAAAGTATTACTTTAAAATGAAGTAAATATGCTTTTAATTTATTTTCCATAAATATATTTTATTTGTAGTTTTCAAATAAATAGGCGGTGATTTTTCGATCCGTACTTAAATACACATATGCTTAGTTAACTACACACTAGGAAAAAGATGGACAAAGGGAAGCAATAAACACATACTCACCTAAGTACACATTTTTGTGATTCAACCTATCCTAAACAGCAACTGCTATGACTCAAATCGTCGAATAAATTCCCATACATCTCACAACTTAGTCAATCATTGAAAAGAAAATTGGCCAATTTCAATTGCACGTACAAGATTATATAACTATGTTTTTGGAAACGATCCAAGAAAGGCCATCACCTAGTTAATACCAAAGCCTTATCTACCTTCAAGTAGTATTATCTTTAATGACAGATGAGCTGACAGGAGATCCACAACGATTATCAGGCTTAGTGAAAAGTTGGTGACTGTTCAAAACTTCTTGCCTCACAAAACTAATTTACTGTAATATGATTAATGGTAATAATGTTAAATTTCGTGTTTATTAAACCGATATTTGAAAGGGTATATAAATATGCCTAATTTTTACTTACTTAACTATATATTATTTGTTATTTCTCACCTTTTTCTACACCAAGGTGTAGGCAGCGATTAGTAACGCCTAGCGGCCTCAACTCGCGGGATTACTACGTCTTATATGAAATGGACGGCGAACCTATTGTCGTGCACACTGTTGTCAGTAGCCGATATTTATCATACATAAATTTGGAATAGAATCCCGAGAAGACATTGGTGTGAATCTTTATACAATCTGACGTTTACTTCATTCAGAGACTTGTATAACACATTGCAAATATTTGCTCACTGAACTAAGAAATTTCGAAGAAAATTTGTACCATTCAGAAAGTAATGTCGAAGCATAATTGCAGCTTGCTGTATTAGTGATGTATATGATAGTTCTAAAATAACTTCTAACTCACATCCGTAATAAAAGGAATATGAAACGGACTACTAAAGTGGTCCAAATGACCTGAACTTATCAAAAGTTAACACATGAGTAATGACATCCATTTGCAGAAGAAACGTGGGGTGTAAGTTAACGAAGATTTATATGACGTCGTCCCTCATGTCCACATCATATTTTATCTAGGAAATGTAGGGGAAGATTCTTAAAAACCAGCAGATGAGACTATTGTTTCTAAGTATAGCTTATTTTTTGGGTATAGCTTAGGCTTCTTACTTCGTTACGGAAAAGTATTTAATTTATTAGTAAATCGAGATGAATCAAATAAATCCAAATTGTAGTTAGAACATTTTCCGTCACGTTGGCCAAAACGTATTCGTTATATCATCATATCGATAAATTAACTGGATACGTGAGTTCAGATTTAGAATCTGTTTACCTCAATCTGCACTCTTGTATCCAGTTAATTTATCCAGTTAATCCTCTGACTCCTTCTATCAGAAAAATAAATTAAACGGGGCAATCTTACAACTTCCAGCAGTTTAATCAGTCCAAACAAATAAGCTTTATAATAATTAAAGCTTCAAAAATAATATTATATTATTTGTAGGATTTTGGGTTACTTTAGTAAATTTAATAACGGCAAAGTCACAGACATAATATTATATATTTGACACAATACATTAGAGACGCTTGTTACAATGAGAATAAAATGTTAACAGTAATGCCAACATAAGATATAATAAAGATATATGGTTGCGTTCACAATCTAACACCTCCTCCAGAATGCAACCCCATTTTCTTAATACAAAACAAGTGTTTTTCAAGTGAAGTCCCCTTAGTTAAGATGTCAGCTACCATTTCACTGCCCTTACAATATATAAAGTTTACATTTTTATTATTAACATTGTCTCTTAAGAAATGAAATCTAATATCTATGTGCTATATCTATGTCTTTGGTTTATAACAATCAAGAGAAGCCAAATTAATTGCACTTTGATTATCACTATAAATGAGAAGTGGACAATCATCATACAGGCCAAGTTCAAGTTGAAGTTGCCGGAGCCACAGTGCCTCTTGTGTTGCAGCACTCATGGTCATGTGTTCTGCTTCAGCTGTGGATAGTGCCACCGTAGATTGCTTGCAGCTGTTCCAAGCTATAGCAGCGTTCTGAAAAATAAAAATATAGTCAGTGCAGGACCTTCTGTCCTCTGTACTACTCGCCCAATCTGAGTCACAAAATCCTGTTATGTTATTTGTCATATCCTTTGAGAAACAACTCATAATTTTTAGTGTCTTGCAGATATCTCAATATTCTCTTGACACCAAGCCAATGTTGATGATTGAGATTACTGACATATCGACTGAGTTTGTTGACTGCAAACGCAATGTCCGGTCTAGTTGCTTGTGCTAGATATAATAGATACCCAATGGCTTGTCGATATGGGATGTCGGAATTATTATGAGTATCATTACAGTTAAATTTTGCATTAACTTCTATTGGAGTTTTCACAGGTTTTGATTTTAATATACCAAAACGATTCAATACTTCCTTGACATACAATTCCTGATCAAGCATTATTCTGCCCTCTTTCCGCTTTTTACTGATATTCAATCCAATAAACTGTTTTGCCTCTCCAAGATCCTTCATATGAAATTCTGGCTTTAATTGTTGCTTTATCTCATCTCTCAATTTACAATTATTTGAAAAAAATATAAGATCATCAACCCATACAGCCACAAATATATTTATACTCCTCTTAATGCAATAATATATACAGGGGTCTATTTTTGATCTGGTTAATCCAATTTTCTGCATTACACTGTCTTGTTTTACATTCCATTGCCGGCTGGCCTGCTTCAAACCATAAATAGATTTCTGTAATAAGCATACTTTTGTTCCTTCTTCATAACACTCCGGATGTATCATGTAAAGTTCATTTTTTAAATCTCCTTGTAAAAATGCTATTATAGCATCCATCTGGTCTATTTCCAAGTCATATCTAGCAGCCAATGCTATCAAAAATCTTACAGATGTATACTTCACTACAGGTGAATATATTTCATCATAATCTATACCCTTTTTCTGAGCGTAACCTTTTATAACTAGTCTAGCTTTGTATCTATCCACAACTCCAGTTTTGTCAGTTTTTGTTTTAAAAATCCATTTGCAAGGAAGAGCTTTCTTTCCAGGTGGTAAGTTGGTAAGCTTCCAGGTGTTATTCTGTAAAAGTGATTCGAATTCATCATCCATTGCCAGCTTCCAATTTTCAGCGTTCTCAGAGGTCAGAGCTTTCCTTACTGAAATAGGAACTTTTAGATTTCCAATAAGACAAAAATAGCCAGGCTGTGAATTTTCTTCATTTTTCTGAGCCCTATTTCTTGGACGTAAGGTGATGGTAATCTGAGGTAATTCCTGCCTAGATATTGGTGGAATATAAGACCTGTCCTGATCTGTGTCTGGCTCATATTCATCAGAACTTCCACTATTCTTGGTATCTGCATATTCTAATAGTTCATTTGCAGATTCTGGTGCTCATATTGATGTAGCTGATTGTACTTCTTCAATAGAGCTGTTGACATCACACGGTAGATATATATTAGTCTTATTTTTGACGTTCTCCAAAAATTCAACATCTCTGCTTTTTATTATTCTGTTAGTTTCTGATTCAGCTAAACGGTATCCTTTAGTGTTACTGCAATATCCTACAAAAATCATTTTCTTCGATTTTGAGCCCCATTTCTTGCGTTTTTCTTTAGGAACATCCATCACAACTTCAGAACCGAAGATCCTCATATTAGATAAATTAGGTTTATTACCTGTCCATAACTCATAAGGAGTTATTCTATTAATAACTGCAGTAGGTGAGCGATTAATAACATAAGCAGCAGTCGCAGCTCTCTCAAGAAGAGTGCGATTCATGCGCTCGGCGAGACCATTTTGCTGTGGCGAATAGGGTGTGCTAGTTTGATGTTTTATGCCATGCTGACTTAAGTAAATGGCAAAATCTTTGTTACAATATTCTAGACCACCATCTGTGCGAACTATTTTTATTTTCTTATTACACTCATGTTCTGTTTTCTTATGAAAACCTCCTAGAGACGGAATTTCTATTGGACCACACAAATCAGAATGTATCACCTCTAGTAGTTCTGATGCTCTGGATCCAGTATGATTAAAAGGAAGTCTCAACTGTTTTTCTTTTAAGCAGGTAGTGCATATCACAGGTAATTTCTTCTTGTCTGAAGATAAGCCCTCTCCCTCTGTACATTCTGGTAGTCGGTTTATATCTGAAAAATTGAAATGTGCCATGCGTCGATGCACAGTACAACATCATTTGAGATATCAGAAACACTCAGATTAGCTTTTATATCTCTATCAACTTTTAGTGTATATAAATTGTTCTCTAATATTGCATTACAGACAAAATCTTCTTTATTATTTAATATCTCACAACTGCTTTTATTAAAGTTAACTTTGCATCCATTTTTAACCATTGCACTGAGAGAAAGTAAGTTACCAGCAAACTTAGGTACATATAAAACATTGCATACCTGGATTCTGTTTGCATTGTTGCCATCTAAGACCAAGTTAACTTTTCCTACTCCTTGAACAGGTAGAGTTGTATTATTTGCCACAGTAATTGAAGATATCGGTGGATGCTCTACTTCATACATCCAATCTCTGCTGTTAGTCATGTGCATCGAGGCACCAGAGTCTATATACCATTTTTCATGGCCAATTGTTACAGAAGAAGCGGAAAAAGCTGCTACAAAGCCTTTATCTTCACTCTTGCTTGAAGTTTTCTTCTGTGTCAGACAATATTTGCCTATATGATCATATCTGTTGCAATTATAACATCTTGGGCCTTTAGGTTTCACATGATGCTGTTTATCATTAGTTTTATTCTTAAATGAGTAAAAGGCAGTTGTTTAGGAACTCTGAACTTCTTGTAATAGTTTAGTTTTAATGTAATCTGCACTGATTTTTACCCCGGAGCTCTCTATTGCCATTATCATCGGTTTGTATAAATCCGGCAAACCTGCTAACATAAGAGTGCCCAACCATTCATCGTCAACAGAAAATCCTATATTTCTTAACTTATGAGCCGACGTCATAATTTTGTTAACATAGTCTTCAATACTTCTCGAAGATGCTCGAAGAAGATTGTCGAAGCTGCGCACCATTTTTTAAGAAGTATAAAATATTAACTCTGCCATCAATGTATATTCTGGAGGTCTGTGTATTCGTCAGAATGAATCCCAATTTGTTTCCCCGTCTATCAGATGTTTCTAAGCGTAACAGACGGGACAATTATAGATTGTGTATGCATAAAACCAGAACTACTTTAATGGCGAAAAGTGTATTCTGTATGGCACCAATAATTTATAACAAAATACCCAATGTTTACAAAGAATTGAACAATACATTATTTATTAAAAAGCTTAAAGAAATATTAATTCAGGGGGCCTATTATAATATTGATGTTTTCTTGAAGGACACGTTGTAGCTTTGACTTTGGCTTTGACTCTGACGTATAAAATTTATTGACTGGATAGATTGAATCTTTTTTTATTGTTGATATTTATTGACTATATAAATCTTTAGTTGTGACATAAATAATTGTATTTGACATAGTTCAGACATTTACATTTTAATTTAATTTTTATTGATATTAATATTTGTACGCCTATCATGGCAAAACATTTTGAAACAATATTTTATAGAAATTAACACCAAGTATAATTGTACTACACATGTTTTATACAAATAAATGAATTTAAATTTGAAGATTCTAAAGTTGTTGTAATTAGATCCTTCAACAATGAAACTTTCGCGATAAACCATTATTGTCAAATGCTCGTTCCAAGTTCGACCAGACTTCTTTAGATGTCGTCGCGTCTTGAATGTGAATGTAGTTAATAGCGCCCACTAACAAAATTAACTTAGACTTCGCTTTGACGTCTTTCGCGGCGTCATAATTTTGGCCAGAAATACACGTCCAAAGGTGCTCATGCTCGAGATATGCCTTCACTGCGAACTTCCAATTTGCATAATTATTACGTCCAACGAGTTTTTCAATGCTAAATGCACTGTTTGAAGAAATTTTTTTTGTTTTACGCTATTCGATGACTTGCAAAAATGGCGTTCAGCACAGTAGAATTTTCTGTTGTTCGCTTCGGAATTTTCTGTTTACTATTCGGAGTTACCACAATTTGTTTTTTTAAACGCGTGAACCACGCTCTGCTACCATGTAGGATTTTGGGTTACTTTAGTAAATTTAATAACGGCAAAGTAACAGATATAATATTATACATTTGACACAATACATTAGAGACGCTTGTTACAATGAGAATAAAATGTTGACAGTAATGCCAACATAAGATATAATTAAGATATATGGTTGCGTTCACAATTATCCAATAAATGGTTGGTTCTTATGTCTAAAAATAATTATTATTGATTTAAATTACCCATAATATATTAAGCACTTATCATTCTATTGTGTACTATTGTTCATATCACGAATGGGTTTCGGATGTTTCGAATGCCAGTATAAGTGGATTTTGTATCGCGAACAATAACGTCCAATTACTTAATATGAAGTATTTGTAATAGATATCACAATCTGCTTCTATTCATACTTTTTTATGGGATAGGAGGGCAAACGAGCAGACGTGTCACCTGATGGTAAGAAACCAATGCCGCCCATGGACACCAGCAACACATATTGTGTTACTGATTCATTGCCGACCTTTAAAGGATAGGGGATAGGGAAGGATGGGGAAAGGGGGTGGGCCTCCGGGTACCTCTCTCACCGAACCATACGCGGCATGAGCCACTTTACGTCGACCTTCTGAGAGATGGTGGTATTTCACCGATCGAGCCGGCCTATTCACGCAGCGAACTGCTTGGCTCTACCACTGTTACTGCTTGTATTATTATCAAACAAAAGAAAAACATAAGATAATTTCATGCCTTTTCTGCCCGAAGGTATAGCAGCGGCTGTCAATTACATTAAATATACTAGGTACGGTATAGAACAAGCCATTTTAGATCTATAGCAATTTGTAGTTAAATGTCAGAGCACGTACAATTGCCAATTGGGGGTCTATTTGTGACACTACTGCATTTCCGTAACGATTTTGTAACGATCCGTTAGTTCGTCACTAGTGAGGTTCAGTTTAATTTCTCTTGTTATTTATGATTGCCAAATTAAAGAGGATGCTGATACAGTACATTAAAACTGATTTAAAAGGTTTTTGAGTTTTTTTGAAATAATAATAAAATATCCTTGGGTATATATTTGACAAATAAATTGAATTGAAAGCGTGTTTTTTTTTGTGCGTGACATTTTCTAACTACATTTTCCTGTCATAGCTTTAGCACTGAAGCCGTAAAACTTCAACTGTTTATAAAGGTGTTAGTTTAGTCTAAGTAATATACTGCCAGCAACTGCTCTACTCCTTTGTATTCAGTCAAGTTAATTATGCAATCCAGCAACGAGTTGCTCGCTCTACTAAATTCCCTCTAAGAAAGACGTTTACGGGTTCAACTTGTTACTTTCCTGTCGGCGTTTAACTGAGACGTTAAAATGAAAGATTTATAGGATTAGTATGTTTCACATCCTAGAAAAAAATCAAACTTAAATGTATTTATTCAGAACAACAAAAGGTAATATCGACGCTGGAAAGCGATCTTGTCGTATGTCGAAAAATGCGAAAATGACTTTTATGCATCATTCGAAAAAATCTTACGGAACTTAAAAATCGATTCGACCTGCTGGAAACCACAGGCGATGTGAACAAAAGGACCGACACTGTGGTCAACACGCTAAGGAAAGTGTCTCAAAGGTTGTTCCCGAGAACGTAGAAAAAGGAGTCTAAACTCTCTGCCGAGACGCTCGAGCTGATGAGGCAAAGGCGGGAAACTCCATCAGATCCGATCAGCTGTCTTCAGCCTAAACCAGCATATTAGGAAGCTGATGCGGCGCGACCTTCGTCGATCGAATACCCGAGCAATCGAGGACGCGATCGACCGCAACAAAGGCTCGAAAGTGTTCGCTCAGCAGCTTGGAAGGCCCCATCTGACGAAGCTAAAAACTGCGGATGGACGTGTCGTCACCTCTAAGCCTGAGATTCTCGCAGAGATCGAATCTTTTTATGGGCTCCTTTATTCCACAGGGATGACCACGGCGACCGGACACAGCGATGATGACCACGGAGCCCTGTTAACGCGTTACTATAGTGAGGACATCTCAGATGTCACAGAAAGCGAGATTCGGGCGGCTCTCGGGCAACTCCAGAACAACAAGACACCCGGTGATGACGGAATTACAACGGAGCTTCTAAAATCCGGCGGGACTCCCATCCTCAAGGAATTGGCAGGTCTTTTTAATTCCGTCATACACGAGGGCCACAGGTTTGGAGCAGGAGTGCGGTGGTACTGTTCTTCAAAAAAGGTGATAAGACCTTACTGAAGAATTACAGACCCATCTCACTCCTGAGCCATATCTACAAGTTGTTCTCGAGGGTCGTCACGAATCGTCTCGCTGCAAGACTTGACGATTTCAAGTCTCAGGAGCAGGCCGGATTTCGAAAAGGTTTTAGTACCGTGGACCACATCCATACTGTTCAGCAGATTGTATAGAAGACCGAAGAGTACAATGAGCCGCTGTGTATGGCATTCGTGGATTACGAAAAAGCCTTCGACTCCATCGAAACTTGGGCAGTTCTATCGAGGTGTTGAGATGCTTGTATGACACCGCCACGATGACTGTCCAGATACTGACCAGGTGACTAACTCCATCGAGCTGAATCGAGGTGTAAGACAGGGAGATTTCATATCTCCCAAACTCTTCACCAACGCTCTGGAGGACGTCTTCAAGACACTGGATTGGACTGGACAGGGTATCAACGTGAATGGTGAGTACGTCTCACATCTTCGGTTTGCCGACGACATCGTTGTAATAGCAGAGTCGCTGGAACAGTTAAGCGGAATGCTGCGCAACCTAGACGAGTCCTCTCGGCGTGTCGGTTTGGCCATGAACTTGGACAAGACAAAGGTCATGTTCAATGAACATGTCGTGCCCGGACCCATAAGCGTCGAAGGGTCAGTTCTCAAAGTCGTAAACAAATACGTCTACCTAGGCCAAATTATCCAGTTAGGTAGACGAAACTTCGAGAAAGAGGCTGACAGGAGGATTCAGCTGGGTTGGGCGGCATTCGGCAAACTGCGTCGAGTCTTCAGCTCGTCTATACCGCAATGTTTGACCAATGCGTCTTGCCGGTGATGACCTACGGTGCCGAAATGTGGACACTCACGGTGGGGCTAGTCCACAAATTTAAAGTCGCTCAGCGAGCTATGGAGCGAGCTATGCTCGGGGTATCTCTGAAAGATAAACTCAGGAATGAGTATATCCGCAAGAGAACGAGAGTAACCGACATAGCTCGCAGAATAAGCTCGCTGAAGTGGCAATGGGCTGGTCATGTCTGCCGAAGGACCGATGGTAGATGGAGTAAGAAAGTCATGGAGTGGAGACCTCGTTTTGGTAAACGTAGCGTAGGACGCCCACTAGCCCGATGGTCAGACGACCTCAGAAAGGCTGCTGGTAGAGACTGGATGCGGAAGGCAGAGAATTGGATGTTGTGGCGCAAATTGAGAGAGGCCTATGTCCAGCAGTGGACTGCAATGGGCTGATGATGATGGTTTTGAAAAAAACAGCTGATGGGCCAAATGTTTATCTCTTTAAATACAGCATATTCAAGGTTTATATTTTGAAATTCAAGTGCTGTATTTAGTGTTAAATCCAATAACACTAATCTTAGAAGGGCCCTTACAATTGGAAATGGAAGGTTTTATAATAAAATGTAAAAATGAAAGTTATGGTATTTTTATGTCTGTTACTTTACATTTAATGAATTTTGGAAATAGTTTTTTTGCTCTGCTGTTAAGTTGCATTTCTTGAGATACTACAAGATTGCTTTCTGCCGTCGAGATATGTCGTATGTAGGTAGTTAGGTACCATTAACTAATAAATATACAAAATGACTTATTTCAATAAGGCGATACTGATACTAAAGAAATGCAAACAATACAATAACTAATTGGAGCATTAGAATGATGATAGAGAGTGTAATTTAACATCACATGATATTATAATTATTTATGTAACATGTGGGTGAATTCGTTCTTTTGAAAAACTACCCAGTACATATATACATACAACTACACGTCAACTCCGTTACAGGGTAGGTAGAAAAAACAAAATACCATACTCCTGCACTTAATCAATGTAAACTTAGTTACAGTCAAAAGCTAAACGACAATAACTAACAATCAATAGGCTTTTACTACTTACGTCTCATTAAATGTCAAAAATAAGAAAACTTTTAATTTAGAAATAGGAAAGTATTACATTCATTGCTTTATCCATTCTATATACCTGCTCGTATTATATCAGTAGCAAAATACCATAGATATAATAATAATTAAGTACGGACTACGAAGTAAGTTACCCAAACAATGAGACCAAAAATGGGTTGTTGATGTGTGAGTGACTTATCAATGTGTGCGTAAAAAGTGCCTCTAAGTGTCCACTTTTACGTAGTTATTGTGCATGTGTTAAATTAAAAACATCTTGAAAATCGCTTACTCGCGGTCGCGCTGTCAGTGATGAATAATAGTACAATTTTACTGACATGTGCCATCTACTACAGTCTATGATAAATCTATGAAAAACACCATAGATATATGGTGTTTTGCATAGATTTAGCATAGACTTTATAATAATTATTATCAGTTAATGTACACCAAAAACATTCACTCA